>CP126893.1:13720000-15177500 GCA_030440675.1 Furcifer pardalis
TATGTAACAATTGTTTGATTTTGTGAATAGTCAAACCTCGCATAAAGAGCGCCTCTCTTAAAGAGCAGAATTTTATCTGAATGTTCGCTTTGCTTAACAAATAAAACCAACCAAAAACTCACTTAACAAATAAATCGAGGTTTGCAATCCCCCCTACCAGAAGTCACAATTGGTCACATACAATGGTGTTTCACTTAAAGAGCAAACTCATTTAAAGAGCAATCCTGTGGAACACATTGTGCTCTTTAAGTGAGGTACAACTGTATTATCATTCTCTTCATGGAATGTTGCTGTTCTAATTTCTACTAGAACCTGTTTCACCTTGTTTGAATAAAAGACATTTATAATTTCTCTTTATTCCTTCTAATAGCTTTAAATAAACTTTTTTATTAATTGCAACTGAAATAGCCTAGTGTCATCTGTTTATGTCCATTCCTACTGGGGTAAAAGGACTTCATTTTAAACTGTTTGCAAATATAAGCCCAAACCAAATAGTATACCAACTGCTTCTGACAGGGAAGGACCAGTCAATGTATACCATATATACTCGAGCATAAGTTGTCCCGAATATAAGTCAAGGTACCCAATTTAGACTTCTAAAATTAGGAAAATAGATTGACCAGAGTATAAGTTGGGGTGGAAAATGCAGCAGCTGCTAGTGAGTTTCAATAATTAAAATACATGAAAATCTAGTAAAATTAATTAATTTAGACATTTTGGACAAAACACAATTGAATGTCTCCTTCAACTCTTCAGTAACTACTTGATGAGCAAACAAATCCTAAAAATACAGTAAAGGATGAAAGTAATCAATATTATGCAACCAGACAAAGAACTATCAGGTTCTACAAACTACAGTTCAATCTCCCCATTATGCCACTTATACAAAGTGTTTGGGGAAAATAGTATCACCCGCATAGCCCCTAAAACTGAACCACTGCTAATTCCAGAACTGGCCAGTTTTAGACATAGCAAGAGCTGTATGACTCAAATCTTAAATTTAAACCAGCATAGATGGTTTTGAAACCCACAAAATAACTCGAGCAGAATTTGTTGACCTTACAGAAACATATCATACATGTTCACTATCAACTGGTTCAAAAAGTTCTACCTCCTTGCTAAAGATGATGGATTAACAGTACTGGTTCCTGTTCTATTTCAAAGCCAAAGATTCTGTGTTGGATTTTGAGGAAGGAACAGTTTTTGGAGGAATGAAAAGAACCATCTCCCACGGGGGCAGCATCCTGGTACCATTACTTTTTAACATTTATATAAATTATCAACCAACATTCCCATTTACCAGGAGTTTCATTTTTGCTGATGCTCCTGCTTTATAGTTCAAAGGGAAACCTCTGAGCACCAGCCAACACTGGCATTCCAAGTTTTTTCCTTATACTGTACTGTATTATAAAAACAACCAACTGAACCCAAAACCTTTAAAATTATAGGACTTTGCCTTTCACTTGAAGAAAAATGAGGCAAAGACGAAGCTCCAAGCCAGCTGGGGAGGCAAGACTGGGAAACACTACCCTACCCCACTGTATTTGGGCATCAACTTGGATTGAACCTGACCTACAAATACTGTATACCCTTAAGTATAAGCCAAGGTTTTTAGCCCCAAAAAGGGGACTCAGCTTATACTCGGGTCAACAACCACAAGGGTACCAAGACCATGCCAGATTGAGATGTGCCAATAATTTAATTAAATTTACCATACCATATTTTCATGTATTCTTATCGTCCAGAAGTACATTGATGTTAGCAAATGGCAAATAAAATAAGGTAATTGAGCACTAAAGCCATCCACTTTATGGACAGCAGCCACCTATACAGTGGCTAAAATTGAAGAAAAATTTTGGCACACCTCTCAAATTTTAAATGTTAAACCAGACTAGGCTAACTATGGACAGCAAAAACAAGAGACCTTGCCAAATGGATGAATATAAAAGGTGCCTTCCATGAGGATAAGATCCTGGCTGGACCATTGGGAAGTCACTTAATAGACTTTGAAGTTGAGTACAGTACTTACTATATAAGACATTTTTGTGAATGTAGAGAAATACAAACAATGTAGCATTTATATAAAAGTCTAATCATTTAAACTTGTTTCAAATTTATATTTCATATACATCAATAATTTTAAATTGTGCCATGTTCTAATACACATAAATAAAATAATAGTAAGCATAAAATTTATTATATACACATAGCACCTAGGACATGGTAAGATCATGGAGCCTGGGAACAGGGGTTTGTTGAACAATCTGCAGAAAGGTCCTAATTTCCATACTGGGCTCCTGATTGGTCTTTGTTAACATTTTCAACCCATATACGTGGTTACGGTAGCAGAATAGCGCTTAGCTAATGCGACAGCGGAAGCTTAGCTTTCAAGACACACATACTGTCTCAGTAAACAATGATGCACTTTACTTCTGGGTGAGGGAACACTCAAACAACAGACACAGTCTATCTTGGCAATGTACAGAACTATACAGGTAGCAGTCTAGTTTCAAGCCTCACAGTAGATTCAAGGCTTGGTATCCTGGTAGATCAAGTCCACAGAGCATACAGAGTCCTGCCACAGCAAACACTGACTGCAGTATGCCCAAGGCCTAGTTAGTATGCTTTCCTTAGCAGTTCAGAGTACCTGTTAGTTCTTTGCCTTTGCAGTTTTCCTGATCAGCAGAACTTTCAGCAGCAGTTCTTCATCTCTCGACTGTCCATCAGTCTCTTCTCAATTCTCCTCAGATTAGCCTATCCCAGATGGGCTATTGATATACAGTAGTTTCTGCTGATTCACACTCAAAGTGGCTACAGCTGTGCTCAGTCCTAACTTATGTCCCAAGTGGTTACAGCTGTGTGATCAGCTTCTGCTGGATCATACCTCAAATACTAACAGCTGTGTCTAGATCCTTAAAGGTCTCTAAAGGTACAGTAGCTCAGTAGGCAGGCATCTTTCTACAATACCCAAAAATATGCCCTAACAGTCCTTATACCTAACTGATTTGACTGTCCAGCCAGATGGGTTACCAAGTTGGAAAAAGGAAATATAATGCTGAGGATTGCTTTGCTGAAGCCTGTTCTAACCATGAGGTAAATTTGCTTGCTGTTGAAGCCCTATTGGCTTCTAGGTAGATTTCTTACTTTTGTCCCTGAGGACATAAGACTGTTCTGATTTGCTCTGCTGTCACCCTTGCCTATTTTTGCATGAAATACTCTGTAACCTGCCTTTTTACCTTTTTCATAAAAAGTCAAGAAAATGACTCGAGTGTTTCGTTTTCGCTACCAACAGGACAGTAAAGTTCAGACTTTATCTGTCCAGACCAGTCTCAAAAAGAGTGAGGCTGGTTCCAACAAAATCCTGTGAGCTTAGCCAAAGGCATCTCACAGGTGGATTCACCTTGTCCACCTTCCATGGAAGAGTTGGGGAAGAACTGGAACCTTACAGTGTAGGATGAAAGTAAGCTAATTTTTGCAGAAAGACTGAAACAGGCCAAGAACAAAAAAATAATAAAAGTGAACAACTTATCTGTATATATTCGAGTATAACAGATCCAAATATAAGCTGAGGTACCTAATTTTGATCTGAAAACCTAGGTAGATTGACCTGAGTATAAGCCAAGGATGGGAAATGCAGCAGCTGCTAGTGAGTTTCAATAATCAAAATACATAATATGGTAAAATTAATTAAATTTTTGGCATGTCTCAATCCAACATGGTCTCCCAGTACAGTTGTACCTCACTTAAAGAACATAATGTGTTCAACGGGATTGCTCTTTAAGTGAGTTTGCTCTTTAAGCGAAGCGATCTTTATGCGAGGTTTGACTGTATAAGCCGTTTCCCCTTTTTGGGGCTCATTTTTGGGACTAAAAAACTAGGCTTATACTCAAATACACAGTGGTACCTAGCTTAAAGAGCATAATGTGTTCCATGGGATTGCTCTTTAAGTGTTTGCTCTTTAAGCAAAACACCATTGTAAATGACCAATTGTGAATACGAGGGGGGGAGATTATGAACCCCGATGTATCTGTTAAGAGAGTTTTTGGTTGGTTTTATTTGTTAAGCGAAGTGAACATTCAGAGAAAATTCTTCTCTTTAAGCAAGTTACTCTTTAAGCGAGGTGCTCTTTATGTGAGGTTTGACTGTACAGTAATACCCCGGATAACGATTGTACCGGATAGCGCTAGAATCGGATAACGATGCAAGATTTTTGGAAAAATCTTGCATCGGATAACAATTGTTTTAGCGTTATCCGGTACAATTGTGTGGGGGGGGAGGGTTGGATTGGGTAGAACATCTACCCAATCCACACACACCCCAGCGATGGATCGCTGCTACTGAACTAGGGTCGGGCGAAAGGCAGGCGGGTGCCTGCCTTTCCCTCCCGACCCTAGTTCAGTAGCAGCGATTGCTGGAATTCGGACAAGCCGACCCTTGCCCAGGCGCGCAATTGCGTGCCTAACCAAGGAGCGGCTTGTCTGAAATCCCCCCTCCCTGGGGGGGGGGAATTCGGACAAGTCGACAATTACCCAGATGCGCGATCGCGCGCCTAAACAAGGGTCGGCTTGTCCAAATTCCCCCCACGGAGGGGGGATTTTGGAAAAGCCGACCCTTGCCCAGGTGCACGATCGCGCGCCTAACCAAGGAGCGGCTTGTCCGAAATCCCTCCCTCCCCCGGGGGCGGGAAATTCAGACAAGCCGCTCCTTGCCCAGGCACGCAATTGCACGCCTGAGCAAGGGTCGGCTTGTCCGAAATCCGCTAACCAAGGAAATCCGCTAACCAAGGAAATCTGCTAACCAAGGAAATCCGCTAACCAAGGAGCAGCTTGTCCGAAATCCCCCCAGGAGGGGGGATTTCGGACAAGCTGCTCCTTGCCCAGGCGCTCCTTGCCTAGACCCATGCGTCTGGGCAAGGGTCAGCTTGTCCGAATTCCCCCTCCCCCGGGGTCGGGGGGAATTCGGACAAGCCGCTCCTTGGTTAGGTGCGCGATCGCGCGTCTGGGGAAGGGTTGGCTTATCTGAATTCCCCCCTCCCTTTCGGACAAGCTGCTCCTTGGTTAGGCGCGTGGTTTGTCCCTGACGTCAGGGCTTTTTTTTTTAGCATTCAATGTATGCATCGGACAACGCTAAAAATCGGATAACGTCATGACTTGAGGAACCAAGTCATAACGTTATCCGGTGTTCTAGTGTATTCACAAAATCAAACAATTGTTACATACAAGAATTTTCCTTGGCAAAGCAGATTATGATTCTGTTTTCATTACAATACAGTAATATACAGTACATATTAGTGGCCTTCCCACTCACCAAACAGCATCTTAAGAATGTTATCTAATTTGGCAGTCGTCAATCAAGACTAGATCACATGATATTCATTTTTGCAGCATCTTGCAGTGTAACAATTATAGCACTATGATGCAAAATAGGGATAAGGGCTTAAAAAAAGGAAGAGGTTGAGAGTAGAAGCAGAGAAAATCATGATCTCAAATTGTGACCGCAAAGTAAAACACACACACAAACCATTCCAAGATATTTTTATTTGTTTTGCTTCTGCCTTCTGGCCGAAGAACACACTGGGATACAGTTACACTTAGCTGATTCCTTGGCCTTGATTCAACAGTGTATGTGTCCTATTTTTTTTTAGGTATCTTTGCCGCTGAGAGCAACTAAATAGAAAGGCAAATGAGAACCGAATGCTAGAAAGGACATCCCTGTACTGTTGAGCCACAGATCTTATCTTAGGAAAGCAGGTATTGCCCAAAGACAGAAGAAGCCAAAAAAAAATATTTTTCAATTTGGCAGAGCCAGAGGAGAAGAACCACCACTGACTTCACTAACTGGCAGCCTTTCCACCTTAACGGAATGAATATTCTGAAAATAAGGAGAGCATGAACAGGCAGGGCTAACAGCCACTGACACAGAGATTAGGGTCAAAGAAAATTAGATTCTACAGTAACCAGGGGTGAGAGTCAAAAGCCACACCAGATCATTTTAATAAAAACTCTGCTTATAAAAAAAATCATTTAAAAAAAGATTCTGGTTCCACTGGCACTGATTCATGAAGGTCTCATCAGAAATTTGGAAAGTACCTGTAAAGAAAAGTGTGGGCATTAGGAAAAAGGGGGAAACACATGGATGGTGAACACATGGGACTTTCAGACATTTTTGGATTGCAGTGCCCATCTTCCTTCACCAGCACTGCCAACGGTGAAGGTTGAGTTACATCGACAGCCGTGCCATTGCTTTAAACCAGGGGTGCGCAAACTATGGCCCACGAGCGAGATCCAACCCCTGACAACAATTCATCTGGCCTGCACTGCCCTCATCGCTCCCTGAAGTGTTTTACCTCCACTTCCAGGAGTGACGAGGGCAGCATGGGCCGGATGAATTGGCATCAGGGCCGGATCCAGCCCTTGGGCTGTAGTTTGGGCACCCCTGGTTTAAGCTGAGAAAATGTCAGCCTAAAATCTATCTCATCCTGTTGCAAAACAGATTTCAATGCATGTTTTATTTCCGCTTCTGGTGGGAGGAACCATTTGACTGGCCCACTGAACCATGAGACCGGCCCACAGCCTGAAAGGCTTGGGCACCCCTGTTTTAAACCAAGAGAATCTAGCTGGCGGGCATTCTTCTAGATTGCAACGTGCACCGTGAAATCTCTTGAACTAACGCCAGGGGAGGATCCATCACAATCCTCTTTTTGTTCCTCAGCAGCATGTGACTACCGATGCTTCTCAGAAAGGAAGGCAACTGAGCGTGCTTTACAGGGCTGTAACTGGTGCCAAAGCCCTAGTGAAGGTCAGTCAGTTCTCCAGGGCAAAAGCTAATGCAGAATCAATTGATCCAGCCTGGCTCTTATTTGAGGCAAAAAAAAAACCCAAGAAGGCACAGACTGGCCTACACTAAGTCCTCTCTTCCAACCCAATGCCACCAGCTCCCAACATTATGAAATTACCAGCTCAACGGTCAGTGGTTGTACGCAAATCCGTGGTGAGCGGATCGTGCTGGATTGTCTGGTGCAGCATCAGGGCAAGAAGCCCGGCCCGGTTGGTCATAGCCATTCGCACATTCCGTTCCTGCTCAAACAGCTCATCAAGCTTGTACCACTGCCAAAGAAACACCAAGGGGACAGTCATTAGATCAGCCCATAGAGGGCAAGTGATCTACCACCACAAGACGGACAGGGTCGCCGTTGTTCTTGCCTCCCCCCACTCCCAACGGTTTCCAATCCCATCCATACCACGCGCACTCGCTCCAGGTCCACCTCGGCTCGACGTAACTTCTCCCAGCAGTAATGTCTATTGCATTTCCGTTTGGACACCCGGCAGAAGTCACCGGTGAGTTCAAACACATCTTTTACCATGGGACAGCCACACACTTCGTCTGCAGGCACCTGTGGGAAGGTCAAAATCGAAACTGAGCCCACTGAAACCAGGGCTGCATTGTCATCTGTCTAAAACAGTGGTGCCCAAACTAAGGCCCGGGGGCTGGGTGTGGCCCCCCGATGCCAATTCATCTGGCCCACAAAGCCCTCGTCGCCCCTGGTCTAAAATAATTACTATCTGCAACAGGTTAATCCAAACGTAGCAGTAGTACAGCGCAATTCTACACCTGTGTAAGACATGCAAATTTGCTCATTTTGCGTTGCTAATCATCAGAAAGGAAATCATGTTATGTTTAGCGCTAAACTAAATTCCTTTCTTTGGTCTCTGGAAATTGTATTCAAGCACACCTGTCCTTTCTGGACTTCAGCAGGCGCTATCTAAACCAGTAGTTCCCAACCTTTTTTTAGCCATGCTTCACCTAAGCATCTCTAAAATCCTGATGCCCCCCATGATATATAATTCTTATTATTCAAAAAAGTAAATGCCTATTCAGGTGGAGAAATCCTAAAAGGTCATTCGCTTTTAATAACTCAATCTCGAATTGCGGGCCCCCCTTAATAATCTAATTGTCCCACTGTGGGGCGTGTGCCCCACGTTAAGAACCATGGGGCTAAACATTCTGAAATGCAACCCTGTAGTCAACAAGAGTTAAATAAAAGTCAGTTCAATGCTTGTTCCTACGCTGCCCACTTTATTTCCAAGAAAATCACCATTTACAAACAGACACATCCATACTGCATGCCAATTGATGGCCACTTCCCTCATGGGTCAGAATGAAAGATTAGCTAAAACTAAGGCAGGCTTTGAAAGGAGAGCAACTTTGTCCCTACCTTGGGGTCACGGGAATGCTCTGGGCACAGGACTTGCAAGCGTTTGCAGTAGGTCTTGCTCTGCGGGTTGTAGACATCACAGAAAAGACGTGTGGCCCTGAAATAAAAGTGCGTGCACACACAAACACAAACACACACGTAAGAAACAAACAAATAGTAACCTGGATTTCAGTGACCTAGGTAAATAAAAGCTTTTTAAATCCATAATTCTTCCTCCTCATCCAGCTGGTAAGTACTCGGAAATGACAATACTGACTGTTCAGACTTTAGCAGGACTTTAACGTTGGAAGGCCTTATGTACTTAAAAGTATAAAAAACTAACAAAAATGTATTAATAAAAATACATATAAGGATTTGCTCTGTAAAATGTGGACACAGGCAAACTTAAGGACCTAGAAGGACGCAGGTGGCCTTAAGGCCGCAGGTTCCCCATCCCTGTGTTAGGACTAGTTCTCACTTACAGTGGTATGAGGTGAACCACTTAAGTTCATATTAACAGAGGGGCAGATGTGAAAGACTGGCGGCAGCAGTTCAATGGTCCCTTGGGGAAAAGGTCTTGTGAGTTGCCCCTGGAAGCAAAAATTGAGCAAAAACTTACCCTTCAATACGTGTTGGATACATAGACCCAAAGGACGTTTGGCTCTCATACTGCAGAAGGGGAAAATGGAAGCACAGTCATAAATCTCAAGCATCAACTGCAAGCGAAGATGTAATTAAAAACCCTATTCATTCAAATAGCTATTGCAAAAAGGTGACACGCCTGGTTCACCATCTGTCACATCCTAGATCGTTTCCCCCCAAGCTGGTGCTCTCTAGATGTTTTGAATAGTAACTAGCCTCATCCGATTATGGCCCATGTTAACTGGAGCTTAATTAAGGGGGTTGTACTAGAAAAACATCTGGAAGTCCTCAGATTAAGGACGTTTATGTCAGACTCTCCATCTGCGGCATATACAAAAAATTTAAACCCTCTTAACCCATGGCAGTCAAGGTCATAAGAATGACTGTGAACTAAACAGTTAAAGCAGTTCACATTATTTAGAATAACTACGTGGGAAAGAATCCTTTAGCCCATCGAGTCAAAACTTCTGCTCAATGCAAGAATCCAGATCAAAGCAGATCTGACAAATGGTTGTCCAATTTGCAATTTAATGCTTTGCAAACTAGACTGCTCAGCAAGATAATTGGTTCTATTGTTGTACTGCTCTATCAATTAAGACATTTCCCCCTAATATTCACCCTGCTATAACTTTAGCCTGCTATTATGTGTCCTACACTCAGGGATGAGAACAGATCCTGCCCCTCCTTTTTAGGATAATCTTTCAAGTGCTTGAAAAGTATTATCATATCCTTTCAGTCTCCTTTTCTCAAGGTTAAACATGCCAGTTCTTTCAATCTTGATTTTCCCTCTCTCTTAGGTTTAGACTGGGGGTGCCCAAACTTTTCAGACCATGGGCCGGTCACGTGGTTCAGGAGGCCAATCACTATGGCCCATGGGCCGGATCCAGCCCCGATGCCAATTCATCCAGCCCGTGAAGCCCTCATCGCTCCTGGAAGCAGAAGTAAAACACACCCATTCAGGCATGTTTTACTTCCATTTCCGGGAGCGACAAGGGTTTTGTGGGCCAGATGAATTGGTGTCAGAGCAAGATCTGGCCCACAGGCCATGGTTTGAGCACCCCTGGTTTAGAACTTTGCACTTGTCCCTGATAAATTTCATCCTGCTATTTTCATCCGAGTGCTCAAGCCTATCCTTTTTTATTTTGTTCCTGTCTTCCAAAGTATTAGCTATTCCCTTCAATTATGTGCATTCCGCAAATTTGATAAGCATTCCCTTCATTCCCTCTCCAAGTCATTAACGAAAATGTTGCAGAGCAAGTAACTGACCTTTTGCACAATATTTTAATGGATATATTTTTTAAAAATGTTATACTAGGGCGGGGAGCCCAAACTTTTTGGGCTGTGGGCCGGTCATGTGATTCAGGGAGCTGGTCACTAAGGCCCTGGGGCCGGATGCAGCCCCTGAGGCCAATTCATCCAGCCCACAAAGCCCTCGTCACTCCTGGAAGTGGAAGTAAAACGCGCCCATACAGGTGTGTTTTACTTCTGCTTCCAGAAGTGATGAGGGCTTTGTGGCCCAGATGAATTGGCCTCGGGGGCCGCATCCAGCCCCCAAGCCATAATTTGGGCACCCCTGTACTAGGGCTATGAAAATTTAATTCTTTGACTTTAATAGAAAGAACAGTAATACCTCGGATAACGTTTACCTCGGATAATGCTAAAATCGCATAACGTTAAGTAATCTGGGGAGAATTGGATCGAATAACGTTAAGGTCCTATGGGATGGATCGGATAACAACCGCTAAAGCCTGTGCGGTTACAATGTACCTCTATGGAGCTTTAACGTTATCCGATCCATCCGATTTTAACATGCATCGGATAACACTAAAAATTGGATAACACCAAGACTTGTGGAACCAAGTCTTAGCGTTATCCGTGGTATTACTGTACTACTAAGTTTTAAAAATGCTGTTAAACTTGACTCCAAGTAAAAAAAACAGGACCAAGCAGCTGATTTCACTTAAATGCCTTCCCAACCAATATATTAGCAGAGTCAAGAACTGTACTTGTGGCTTCCTAAGACTTGGACAGACATCACAGTGGATAGAGAGGCCACCACTATTCACATTTTACAAACTGGGAACACAGGCTAGAAAGAAGCAGCTTGCTCAGCATGAATTTGAATCCAGGTCTCTGAAATCCAACACCACAGTTGTCTAGCTCATAGAAAAGGCAGTAACATACCTTGGCATAGCAGCGCTCCATGTGGCGGAGTGCAACCTTTGGATTGATCGGGTGGCCACAGGAAACACAGAATATCTGCAAGTCTGTGTCGTCACTGTCTCCTTCACTGGTCTAGAAAACAGGCAAACAAAAGTTAAAATTGGAAGTTAATATTTTCAAACCATGCAACTTCCCATCTCACTACTGTAAGGAGGGCAGATCTAAATCATATATAAATCACCAAGGTCTCATGGACACTTAACACCTCTGCCCATTCATTTTTGGTAGTCCAAGGAGCTAGCTAAAATGTGAAGGTTCAAAGCCATCAGGAAGCCTAGGGCACTGGCTAGGACACTGAACAGGAAGTCCAGGGCACTGTACATACAAGGCTAGGGCACTGTAATTTTTTCACCATGTCATAAGCTGAACAGGCCATTTATTAGATGTTCTTTTGTACATGTGTTGGGGAATAAATTGCATGCACATACCAGTAAATGCTGCATTGTTTGAATGTCTTCACATGTACAGAACATTTGTCTTGTGTCCTGCATAATGTCACTGAAGTATCTTGTTTCTGATCAAAAATCATCTAATTGAGCAGTCATCTGATACAAACAAAGAAAGCTATACAAGCCAGTGGGAACCTCAGCTCTAAACTAGGATGGAATCAGTTTTGGTCATGGCAAAGAACTTTCATGGGTGACTTAAAGACCCTGGAAATGACATGGGATAATGCTGAAGCACTCGCCCAAGACCGAAGCTGCTGGAGATCCCTTGCTGCCTGATATGCTACATAGCATGGGAGGATCTAAGTCTTAAGTCTTTCCTACAAAGGCATAGGTTGAAAAGTCAGCCCTGCTTCCCAGATGTTTTCATTCTCTTTCTCTCCCATCCACCTGCATACAAACAGAGGCACATTCCACACTTAGCAATGCAAACAGTTGCCCTTTGCTTTTCGCAAAGTAGTCTGTAATGAAATAAAATGAGGTGCTTGCTTTTTTAAAACAGCAAAGTAGATGTCTGAATTTTGTTCACACCAGATGGAAGGTGTTTGACCTTCAAAAGTGGTAGCTGGGAAAGATAAGAGCCTAGTCAAAATATGCTGTGTCCTGTGGGAACAAAACATAGTTTAATAGATATCTAATGCTTTGTGGTAATTGGCTGGAATCCTTCAGGGTGGGGCAAAGGTGAAAAATATGTTTCTGATATGAGAGAGATTAAGGAGGTTCTCGCCATGTTTTAGACATGCTGTGGAAAGGGGAGCTTAGGATCGCTTTACACTGGATGGAAATGTGAGTAGGAAGAGACTGCCAAAATGTAGTTCTCTAATTAGATAAAACCAGGCCAAAGCCTGGAAGCTAGAAATATTTTTATTTTCATGTCTATGGGATGGCTAGTTTGCAAATCATGTTCCTCTGCTGTAAGCTTTTGCCACTTACTAACTGTGCATTAATAAAATGTTTGGAACCCAGAACCATTGTTTCTGGTGGGTTGAGAGCTAAGCTGTGTTGGGGAAGGATCAGGTGGCTTGGCAGAGCTGGGAAGGATCCGGTAGCTTGGCAGAGCTACCATACCCTAATGATGCATTTCTACTTATGTCCAACCTAGACTGGTTGGTGCTAGAACAGCCAGTCAGTAACCCTTCACATTCACGCTAGCCCAAAGCCAGACAGAGAGTACTAGGGCCGCACCAAGCGAGTGTGGGACCACAGTGTGGTTACAGACTGTTGGCAAAAAGGGAAGACGACATGGTGTGTTAGGGGGCAGAGGGTTTAACCCTACAAAGGAGTGAGGTTAATTCTTACAAGGTCTCTTGTGTCAAGCAAATAGGAAAGACTGTGCAAAATGGACTTGAGAAAAATCTCTACTCATAGATGAAAATGTGATGGTGCTCCACAGCATGGCAAGTGAGGAAAAAAAGCAAGGAAGTCTACCACACTGGGTCCAGGGGATGTGGGTCCTCTATATATTTTGGACTACAACTCTCACATCCCTTACCACTTGAGTGAGGTCAATGGGAGCAATTAACCCAAAATATTTTAAAAGCCAAAGGTTTCCTGGCCCACATGCTAGGATGGAATTTTTCTGGGAATCACATCAGAAGAAAAATTCCTTGCAAGCTCTAGATTTTTAAGAACTCAGAGCACTGCCTGGCTTAATTAAATAAAGGTAAGGGTGACAATCTCTCTGGAGACCCCCCCCCCCTTCCCATTAACCCACTCTGATAATGAACAGTGTCTTCTTAGGCATGGTACACAACTGCAGGGAGATTATCAGACCAGTTCACATGCTTCAATCTGGAAACTGACACTAATGAAAGATCTATGGCAAGGGCGCCCAAACTTTTTGGGCTGTGGGCCAGTCACATAGTTTAGCAGGCTGATCACATGGTTCCTCCCCCTGAAAGTAGAAGTAAAACACGCCTTGAAATCTGTTTTGCAAAAGAATGAGATAACTTTTTAGGCTGCCAGTTTTTCTGCTTAAACCAGGGGTGCCCAAACTATGCCCCACAGGCCTGATCCAGCCCTTGACGCCAATTCATCCGGCCCGCACTGTACTCGTCACTCCTGGAAGAGGAAGTAAAACGCACCAGTATGGGCGAATTTTACTTCCTCTTCCAGGAGTGACAAGGGTGTCTGGGGCTGGATGAATTGGCGTTTGGGGTTGGATCCAGCCCGTGGGCATCCCTGATCAATTACCTAAATCCAGATGCTATCATCCATTAGAGCAGTCCCACCGTATTAAATGTTGATGATAGATCACATTAATCCACTGGCCCTACCCTAGCTGGACTTAGGCCTACAATTATACATCAAAAGGCACAAAGGAAACCTACACAAACAGGCTATAGAACAGGTCCATCCCTACCCTGTTCAAAACTTCTGACTGCCAGGGCTTCCCTCCATCCATCCCTCCCTCCTTCCAGGCACCTCTTCATCTTCCTTGATGGCTTGTTGCTTGGCCCGGCTAATGACCGCTTCTAATTCATGAAACTTGCGCTCCATCTCCTGCAGCTTCAGCCGGGCCTGCTGTTGCTCTCGCCGTATGCGCTCCAGCAGTTTCTTGCCATGCTCCTCTGCCACGCATGGGCTTTGCTGCCATTGCTGGATGCGCTGCGGAAGGATCTCATAGATGCGGCTGCAGAAAAAAGGCCCAGCAGGCCAACTGATATGAGCCAAAACATCGGCAGAGGGGAGCCCCTAACTGGCTGCATCCAAAAGTCCAATGCTAATCTCTGGGGTTCATTTGCTGCAAGACCTTCCTGTGGCTAATATCTCAAGGGGCCTTTAGAGCATGGCCTGTAACAGATGATTAAGAACGTGCCAGCTTAGAAGTAGAAAAAGATGGTGTGATGATTGGGCAAGGCAAACCGCTTTGCATAAAACTACTGGGGCAATCTTAAAAGTGAGGAGCGACTTGCCAGGTCAGAAAAGGGACTCCCACAACCCTTATCGTCAGACTTGCTGTTTGGCATAGGCAGTGGTGGGACTGTACTGTCCACTAGCACATTTAGCCACAAAAGTACGCCTCGCTTTTTAATGTGTTAATATATGGAAGGATGTAGTTCATAACATTAGCTATTGTGCATTTTGCATATATGAATTAACAGTAGTTAATGTCATATAAGAGGCGGCAGTGTTTTAGCGGTTAAAACGCTGAGCTTCACTGGAAAATCGGCAGGTCAGCAGTTCAAGCCCCCAAGTGCTGCATGACAGAGTGAGCTCCTGTCTCCGTCCCGGCTCCTGCCAACCTGGCAGTTTGAAAGCAAGAAATTGCACGTAGATAATTAGGTATCACTATGGCGGGAAAGGTAACAGCATTCTATGCACTCTGGTGGCTAGTCATGCCTGCCACATGACCACGGAAACATCAGTAGATGCAAACAGAACTGGTTCTTTGGGCTGTAAACGGAGATGAGAAGCTAAAGTCAGACACAACTGGATTTCAAGCAAAGGAGACTTTTACCTTTACCTTTAATGTCATATATAAGAGCAAGCTTGGCTTCTGTGACTGACCAAGTTGCTTGACAGGGGCATGCCAGTAGGATTTTTTTATTCCTCTGGCAGGAACTGCGAGAGAAAGCAGAAGTAGCGAGTGGCCAAGAGTAGGACTATATGCCTGTCCTGACTGCCTTTCTGCCCTTGCACTTGAGAGACTCTCTCTGCATTTCTCTTTGCTTTGTGCCACCTGTTGGTTGCCATCCAAATAAACTTCCTAGAGCAGGGGTATCCAAACTTTTCAGGCCGTGGGCCGGTCATGTGGTTCAGCGGGCCAGTCACGTGGTTCCTTCCACCAGAAGCAGAAGTAAAATGCGCCCTTGCAATCTGTTTTGCAACAAGATGAGATAGATTTTATGATGCCATTTTCTCTGCTTAAACTAGGGGTGCCCAAACTACAACCCATGGGCCAGATCTGGCCCCTCACACCAATTCATCCGACCCACACCACCCTTGCCGCTCCTAGAAGCGGAAGTAAAATGCGCCCATACGGGTGGCGTGGGCTGGATGAATTGGTGTTGAGGGCCAGATCTGACCCACGGGCCGTAGCTTGGGCACCCCTGTCCTAGAGAATGGCCTCGTTTATTGATTCTTGAAATATACGCCTTAAAATAATTTTTAACATACACATCGTCATTAACATAGGGTTAGTTGTTAGCTTGAACAAACTAAAAACAAGAAAATCTTCTAGCATTGACATGTTTTACTTAGCATAAGACAGTCGTGGCAAACCTTGGCACTCCAGGTGTTTTTGGACTTCAATTCCCAGAAGCCCAAGTTTCTGTGAATCCATATGAATGGGTTTAGTGCGCAGTAAACCCATTCGTGTGGATTCACAGAGACTTGGGCTTCTGGGAATTGAAGTCCAAAAACACCTGGAGTGCCAAGGTTTGCCATCACGGGCATAAGGTGTTATGGATGTATCCAGAGATGCCAACTGCAGGGCATGAAACCTCTCCCTAACAAAACTTAATTCGACATTCAGGTGCCAGAAGGTGTTAATGGTTCTTAAATTAACTCAGAATTATCTCTTTTCTTGAAGCAAGAGGACTGAAGCTGAAAGATGGCCCAAGGACACTGACACGGTCTGTGTTTCTTAGGCCAAACCTCCTGACCACTCACTCCAGACCGGGTTCTGTTGGGGTGCCACACCCTCGTCCCCAAGTCAAAGCCAGGAAAACAAATGAAAAGGAGGGAAGCGTTGGAACCCAGGAGGAACATTGGTTCTTACTTTGCTGCCAGCTTCATGCCGCATTCATCGGAGCAGTACTTGGAGTTGAGCCGGGCAGCCTGGATACAACCAGGGCCAAGGCACTGGTGTAAAGAGGATGGGTCCTTGGCATCCACCCGTTCAGCGTGCTTGGACCTGTCGCGGTGCTTCTGCTTCTGCTTGTGCCGCTTGTATTTCTCCTCCTTCTGCAAGGCAAGGACCATTGAGCAGGTATAATTAGTTTCGGCAAAGACTCTCCGCGCAGATTCTTATGGGCACAAGGAATGTTCCAATTTTCTCCCCCCCCCCCCCAAACTGAAGCTGTTCAAAGTATTTTTACTGAGGCACTTCCAACTCCTTGTGCTTCTCTGACAAGGATATCCCCAATGATCACTGCAATTCCTTCAGTCAACAGAGAGCTACCTGTTCCTGCCTCTCCTCTCTAGCGAGAAACAGAACACGGGGCCCATAGAGACCTAGGGAGCTTTGCAACTAGCTCTTGAACTGAAGTCTGCTTGCTTTTATCCCAGCCCGCTAACCAATATTTCCCGTGGCTTCAGCTTATGAAGAAATCACCCTTGATTAAATCAATAACTGAAAGTTTCCATCTATCACACTTAGTTACCAATTAGCCCTCTTCAACAGGAGTTCTCAAACTTTTTAAGCCAGGGCCCAGGTCATGTTCCCTCAGAAAGCTTCAGGGGCCAGACGGCCATTTTGTCCTTCCTCCACCACATGGCACTTCCTGGTGTGGCGGAGGCAGAAAGGGCACATGAAATGGTGCTTTCGGCTGCATCCAGCCCCCGGGCCGCAGGTTGAAAATCACTGCTCTAAGTGACCAATGGGCAAAGGGTTGGCCATTCAGATGTGGTTAGATTGCAGTTTCCAACGTTTTTCAGTATTGGTTATGCTGGCTGGGTCTGATGGAATTTGTGTGCTGTTCAATGAACTGAAGTCCAAAAACCAACGGTTGGGAAACAATGATCTAAACCAGTGGTTCCCAACAGGGGGTACACAGCCCAGAGGTGGACTTCAATTCCCAGAAACCTAAGTCAGTAAATTGGCTGATCAGTGCTTTGGGGAAATGACTTAGGCTTCTGGGAATTGAAGTCCACAAACCAGCATTTGGGAAACACTGATCTAGACCCATGATGGTGAACCTTGGCATGCCAGGTGTTCTGGAACTTCAATTCCCAGAAGCCCTGATCAGCAGGAGTGCTGACTTGGGCTTCTGGGAATTGAAGTCCAAGAACACCTGCAGTGCCAGGTTTCACCATCACTGTTCTAGACCAAGGGTAAGCAAGTTGGCCTTCTTCAAATGCTCTGAGCTCTATGTTCCATTCACCTAGACAGGACAGCTAGTGATCAAAAATTATGGCAGCTGTAGTCCAAACTATGAGAAGTGTAGGGCGTTGTTTATCCCCAGAGAAAATTGAACTATGTGTACATGCAGTCTAACATAGTTTAAGGCAGGTTCTTATATCTGCCTAAATAGCTCTGTCTTGTTGTGATTTTTCGTTTCTGGGCAATTTCTGAAACTACAGGGAGAAAGGTAGTACATAAAAACTTTAAATAAACACCATGACTGGGATTTGTTAGGAATCTTCTTTTGTGTTGTTGAACTACAAACGATAAATCAATGCTTTTAATAAATAAATGAAAATAAAATATTCTTCATCTTCTTTGACACATCCAGAAACATCTGACTGTGGTGAAAAACAAGAAGCAGAAACAGATGGACCCTGTAAGTGTCCTAACATGACAGTGTTACCATGCTCATTGCCAGAGGTAGGAAACTCAGACTCATGCTCCAGTTCACATTAAAGAGGAAGAATTTGTCATACTGTATGAAATGCAAAGCACCTGCTCTTTCCAATATTTTGGCCTGCAGCTTCCTTCAGCCAATGGTAATAGATTATGGGAACTGAAGTCCAAAATTATCTGGAGGATCAAAGGTTTCCTCCTCTTGCTAGAAAGGATTTTCAGCACCCGGCCAATTTTTAAAAAGCCAGCGATCCTACTTAGCTGTTGTAACATTTTGTGACCTGCAGTGTAGGCACTGCCTGCCATCTGAGGTTGACATACTGTACCTTCTTCTCGGACTTCTTCTCCCTCCGCTTGACATGTTTCACCTTCACAGCACGCTTCCGCAAGACAGGATCGAACAAAGGGCCATCATCCGTGTCACTGAGCCATGGCTAAAAGAAAGCAAAGAGGAATTGAAAGAATCCTTATACCAAGAAGGAAGTGCAGCACCAAAAAGGTGTTATCGACAATGTTATTAAGAAAAGCCAGTATCGAAAAATGAACAATCAGCTCTCGTTCAAATCCCGCTCCATTCCTTCGCCCAGGAAAGGATAGTGTGTATTTCTGAACAAGTCAGAAACATGATATAAAAAGATACTGGATTTTATGATTTACACAGAGGTATTACTGTTGCAAAGGCCAAACATTGGGTTGGAAAATACTAGACAAGAGGTGGACATCTTATGGCTTCAACCCACTTAAAATATTAAAGTAAAAAATCCACCCACATCATCAGTGCAATCCAGTAGCAAAAATTAGTGATCCGGTTTCTGTGTGCCTTTTTAGTTTTCCAGCAACTATTTTATTTGATTCTAATTTCTTTAATTTTAATTTTAATGAAAAAATGGCCAAAAGCCCACTGCTTAGCATAATCACTCTAGAGTAGACCCACTGAATCAATGAGAACATCGTGAGTCAACTCCTTCATAAGTTCCACTGATTCAAATTGTCTTACTTTAACTGAGACTTGCAATACTAAAATCAAAGTTACAGCAAGCCTATTTGAATCAACAGAAATTCTATTCCATACAAGGACTGACTGACCAAATCCCCACTAATTTAACAGATCTACTCTAAAGCAATTTCCTGCACTATCCAAGAGGATTTTGGCTACTCTTTACTGCTTTTAGTTTTGTTTAGAATTCTTATCCCGTAAGTGCCATAACTGAACAAGGAAGTCAACAATCATAAGTTTTCACACAGCTTCTTTCCAAATTAATTGGCAAACTGTTCATTATTTGCTCTTACAGGATTCTGTGTTTAGGGACTGTTAATGTATCAAAGAAAGTATTTGGTATCAGAGAAGCTTGTAAACTGTTGCCAAGTAATTCAAAAAGGAGGCAGGATGAATACCTCCTTCTTCTAGGACAGCAAGGAAAGTTACTAAGCAATGATTTTAAGCAAATTAAAAGCAGTGACTAACATCCCCACAAAAAAAACAAGTTAATATAAATTTGAACTAATAATAATAAATAATAAGTCTAAAATAGCCCCTAAAAAGTCAGAAAGATGACTGAGATTTTGGGCAGCCTTTGGGAGGGGAGTGGTCCCAAGCTATAATGTAGAATTGGTCCTTAATCCTCTGCCAAGATCATCCATCCTACCACTAGACTATATAGTCTAACTACACTGCCTGCTTCCACAACCCATTGCTTTGGATATTGCCAAGTCCACACTCTTTGTCTCCTCTTGAGCCTAGCAATTGAAGAGGAGAACAGATCAGAGCTGGTCCAGGATCCACTGACTGATAGGTCATCTAGTCTTGAATCTGGGGACTGTGGGAGATGCCAGTTCTTATACCCCTCCCTTCAAATTCATTAAATTCTGACATCCACAACTTTGCTGGAGGACTAAAGAAAATTTATAAAAACTCTCAATCTTGGAAGCTAGGTTCTTCTAACTTCACTTATTTCAACTCACTGCCTACCAAAGATTTTACCAGCAAGAACGTTACTGACTGTTCAAAAATGTTCTAAATTCTCAAGGGGAAAGTGCCAGCACTAGAGCACTTACAAAGAACAAGTAAAAGGTCTAAAGCAGTGATTCCCAATGTGGGGCCCATGCCCCACAGGGGGACTTCAATTCCCAGAAACTAAAGTCAGTATTCAGCACAACCATATACAGAAGGCCATTAGTTGCCCACTCAGGGCCTAAACCAGGAGTTCTCAACCTTTTAAAGCTGGGAGCCAGAGCACGCTCCCTCAGACAGCTTCGGAGGCCAGATGGCCATTTTACCCTTCCTCCACCACATGGCACTTCCTGGTGTGGTGGAGGGCACATGAAATGGCATTGTGGGCCGCATCTGGCCCACAGGCCGCAGGTTGAGAATCCCTGGCCTAAACAAAGCCCTATTTGTCACCAGGAAAAAATGCTAGGCAAGCAAAGAATAAATGGAAACTAAATGAGAAGGAGGATAAAAGTAGGGTCAAATCAGACAATATAGTTATCATCCATTTTTGCATAACTGCTCTCCCAAATGACTGAGATATCTGTATTTCATAGCACATGATTTTCCTCACCTACCACGCTTAGCAGGTTTTGGTTTTCCCACACACACTGGTCACTGGATATCAAAGAGTTTTAATGGACATGTCTGATGTATTTCTGAGGAAATCATGTTGTGAAAAGGAAAATGGGCTGACATCTAATTTGATCCATAAATTGCTGATAAGTGAAGAGTTGAAAAATGTCAGGGGGTGGGGATATAGAAGCCAGAGAGGAAAGAGAGAAGGAACTGAATAATCAAAGAAAACTGGGAGGAGACAGGCAGAGACAGCACACAAGGCACCACAAATAGTTGAAAATGGACACAAGGGGAACTCTAGATGCAACAGGACTGTGTCAGATCACATACTCCAATCCAGTATTTAGCCAGATGTTTGCTGATATTTCTCTAGCGTAATTTGATCAGAATAATTTCAGAGCACAGAATTGGGAAATGTGCAGAAGGAAGGTGAGGGAGGCGACAATACGCAATACTGTCCAGGACAGTATTGCTCTCCCGGACAGCAGTCCTGCCAACCTGACCTAGGAATCCCAAGAGTGTGGATCCACCATAGGTCTCACCAGGTTCTGATCATCGAAGGCCCCTGAACAAAGCTCCTGATACAAATCGGGGTCTATGTGCAGATCGTCATCCGACAGAGGTTCGGGTGTAGCAGACGATTCTAGCTGTTCCTTGAGCATCTGTAGATCATCCTCCCGCCCCCGTAACATCTATTGAGCATTTGGGGAAATGGGGGGGGGGGAGGGCGGGAGAAAGCAGTGAGAGAAAGGGGGGAAAGAAGAGGAAGAGAGGAAGAGGAAAGCATTAAAGAAGCCATCAGTCTGGCTTCCAAAGCACAAGGCACTGAAACAGCACAAAACACACCCCTCTCCCTAGGCACGCAGCTGTGGCAAAACAGAGAAAACAGGGCTCATCATCAAGCAGCAAAAAGCGTGAGAAGCAAAGAAAATCCCAACACCCGTTTATTTTTCCAGGACAAAAAAAAAGCATGAGAAAAGGCTCAGAAATTGTCTGAATAAAACAGGGCTAAATTGCCCAGTAGCTATAGGTGACCAATACAGGGCTAGGCATCTAAAAATCCAGCCCTCCCAATGCCAATGTACTAAACATTGAGCCAAATCTATACATGCTACAGAATGAAATGGGAACGAGGCGATAGTGTGGATTCATCCCTTCAGACAGAAGCTTGGACGTATTGTATGTGAACACTCCCAAACAAGTGAGGTTGGAAGAGAAAATTTTACTCCCTGCAAGTAAAAAATAATAATAGCACAGTCCAGAGAAGAACATTCCAGAATGTTCCTCCCTGCTGCTACTTGCCCTCTAAGAGACAGCATTACAGACCTTGAATAAAACTAGTTAGGAACACTTGCACATAATCAATTCCTCTTTTCAATAACAAGGGGAATAACTAGGTTAAGGGTCTACGGTGGTTTGTGGTTAAGACGTTGAACTTGATAACTGGAAGGTCGGCAGATCGGCACTTCGAGACCCAAGAGCTGAATGATGGAGTGAGCATTCATAATCTGTCCCAGCTTCCACCAACCTAGCAGTTCAGAAGCAGGAAATTGCAAGTAGATAAATCAGTACTACTTCAGTGGGAAGGTTACAGCATTCTGTGTGCTCTGGTATCTAGTCATGTCTGCTACATGACCATGGAGCGCTGGCTCTTCAGCTGTAAACGGAGGTGAGCAACAAACCCTAGAGTCAAATATGACTGGCATTTGAGCAAGAGAGACCTTTACCTTGGAACATAGGAAGGGATACTTTCACTCCTTTTATGATACAACTAAAGAACTGTTTGTCGTTAGTTTTACAACTTCAGAGCACGGAACTGTTCTTGGGCCAAAAGCTTTTCCCATTCTGATAGGACTTCTGAAGCTACTACTGTATTTGCATTTGAATGATGAGAAAGTAAAGATTTATTTTTAAATAAGTAAAGATAATGGTAAGTCCACTTGGGGTCTTTCACTGTAACCAGTTTCTTTTATCAAAGTCAGAATCGCAAGCACCAGGCTTTCTAAATATGTAAAAGCTTATTTGCAGCTAAGCCAGAGAGGCTGCTGAACCCCTACGCCAGTGATGGCAAACCTTTTAGAGACTGAGTGCCCAAACTGCAACCGAAAACCAACTTATTTATTGCAAAGTGCCAACAGAGCAACAGGGGAGGAAGGAAATGCTCATATTGGGCTACTAGGCAAAAGGGCAGGACGAACTCTGTGCTGGGGTGGAGGGAGGAAGCACTCCCATTGGGCTGTTGAGTAGAGGGGCGGGGCAAACTCCATGCTGGGGGAGGTAGGAAGCACTCCCATTTGGCTGCTGGGCAGAAGGGTGGGGCAAACTCTGTGCTGGGGCAACTGCATGGGTGACTACAGAGCGGGCTCCGAGTGCCACTTCTGGCACGCATGCCATAGGTTCGCCACCACTGCCCTATGCTGACCTCATTCTGTTGCATGTATAGACTCAACCTTATTCTGCTCCCCTAGCTAGGGTAAAAAAAAATCCCAGGAGTCCCAGTTTAACACTCATTTATATTCAATCCTGAGTTTTAAACTAAAGAGAAAACAAAAGGGGGAAAAACTGGAGGGAAAAAGGAAACTTACCGAAGCTGGAAAATATTTATAGGACTCCTAGGAAGAAAAGAACGGGAAACAAAATCACGTGTGAGCTAGACACAAATCAACAGCTTCAGTTGGAGGTGGCTGCCCCTCTGGGGTGGAGCAGCCAAGAAAAGTGCCCCGCAGAAAAAACATGCAACAGTCGCCGGGCAGCCAAGCTCAGACACTCACCCGGGCCCGAACCTGGCACTGCCTCAGGCGGCACTTCTGGCGGATCTTGTTGGGTCCCCCAAATTTCTTCATGTCCCGACAGAAATCACACTGGCCACAATCCTCTGTGCGCCGGCAAGCTTCGCATTCGCCACACATGCGCGCTGAACGCTTGATCTGCTGAGGGAGCAAAAACAATAAGACGGCAAAGACCGGGGGGGGGGGAGGCAATTTGAGTCTCCAGTCTCCACTACACCCGATGGTAATTCTGTCGGAACAACAAGGATCAATAACGCATGAACTCAGACCAAATATACAGATGAGTCTTGGCACAGACAAGATTAACTGAGAGAACAAAATAAAAAAGACGACCCAGATATGGGTAGGCAGATTCCCCCATGCCAGACCCCTCAATGGCCCTAGAGGACACCAGTTTCCTGACCAAAGCACCAGAAAAAAATCTGACACTCAAAGGGCTGGACAGGTACCACAGTGCCAAGGACGGTGGGATCAGTCCCTGGGATCTCCAGTTAAGACAGATTTCAAGATATTTGATGGAAATCTTCACTAGCAAATCTTCATTTGCTGAATGAAGAACAGCTGTGGGAGTTAAGATATTTTTCACTTGGAGGAGAGAAGACTGAAAGGTAAAATGTGAGAGACTTCCTCTCGTTTAGAAGACTGTCCCATAATAAATGGAACATTGCATAGGAAAGGTACCCAACCAATGGATTCAAATGACAAGAAAAGTAGAAATCAGCTAATCATTAAGATGAACTCCCTGCCAATGAAAGCTATTTAATAGCTGAACTAACTATACTAGAAGCTGGTGGTCTCTCATTCATAGAAAGATAATTACACAAAGGATGGAAACCTGTCTCAGAGATGTTTAGCTGTGGATTTCCGGCACAGACAGGCAATTTGACCCAAGTGTAACTCCTGGATCTCATTCAACACTATAAATAAGGGGTTCTCAACCTACAGCCTTCAGCGACAAAAAAATCTGGCCCCCGACCTCACTCCAGCCACCGGTGCTGGAATCAGCCATGGACTCATTTACAGCTGTCATAAGGTTTGTGGCTGTCATAAATGTGTTTACTACAGCCATAGTAAATTAGTCTGCAGCCATCATAAATGTGTTTACAACAGCCGTGGATGTATTTTACAGCAGCGTTTACGCCAAGTGAACGACCAGTCCGTCCTGCTCAGCTGTCTGAGGGGGTGTGGTCTGGCGCACAGCTAAAATAGGTTGAGAACTCCTGCTATAAATCTTTGTTTTAATAGGCCATGATTACCATATACTCAACAACCTCCAGAATATGTTTCTTATTTACATGCTGCTGACTGCTAACAGCTTAACAGGGGTTATGGAAATTTGTTTTGTATCTTATCCAAATAAATAAATATCCAATTATATTTATGATGGTGCTCTAAACATGAAACAGTAAGCCTACAGGAAGGAACCAATATTTTAAAAAGCCTAAGAACTAAAAAAAAATACACCAACATACTGTTTCAGCAGCCATACTTGAACATGGATCCGGCAATTAAGATAAAGTAATGCACTGTCTAGAGCAAGTTTCATTCAACATTTCTACTTCTCTCACTGATAAAGCCTGCAAATAAAGACCTCATTTCTTGATGCTTGTTTTGGAGGAAGAAACTTGTTTACTGCTCCTTTTAGAACAATGACAGTGACCTGGTGAACTATTTATCAGTAACATACTTCTTTTTTCGTAATTTTGTAAATTACTTTAAAAAATAAACTTTGGAAATGATAAACATGGCTATAAAGTAGAGCAGTGTTTCCCAATGTGGGGCACAGGCCCCACAGGGGGACCTCAATTCCCAGAAGCCTAAGTCAGTACATTGGCTGATCAGTGCTTTGGGAAATTGACTTGGGCTTCTGGGAATTGAAGTCCAAAAACCAAAGGTTGAGAAACGCTGGGCTACAGCATGGTAACCCAAACCCAATGTTTTAGGAATAGTGAATAAATGTTGCCCATTAACTTTTAGAAGAACCCTTTTTATATCTAATTGCTACATTCTTTTTTTATAGTAATGTTATCAATGTTATCAATGATATATTATCCGTTAGGAATGGAAGGTGAGGGAGTATTTCAGTTAGACAAATTTGACCCACATAACTCCAAAAATAACCTTCATGCTGCTTATCAGGGTACAAAGAAAGGGCCTCCTCGAAGATGGTGGTATTACTGACCTTATATTGGGCATACCTTGGTAATGGCAACCTTGTGTTGCCAGCTAATCTTTCTCACACTAAGTCAGGCGAAAGGAACTGCAGAATGAACTCGCCAAAAGGTGCCTTCATTTTGGCAGTTTCATGTCTGGCATAGACACGGAAGGAGAAGAATACTGCTTATCCAGCTGGTGTAGCTGGATTAAAAGGAAACAGAAACCAGACAGGGTGTTTACCTGCAGTCCATCCAACAGTCAAAGCAGGACCGTTGGGACTACTGCCCAGAATTCTGAAAGATGTTTAGAACTCCAGCTCAGCTCATGTACTCTGGAGCGCTTAGCATGTGATTCATTTCTAATACCTGTCAATGGTGAAATCTTACTTTTGAGTTGCGACTCTGTTCCAGGGCCAACTCCTGGGCCTTCGCTCGCATTTCATCCTTCTCTGAATATTCCCGCTCACCCTCTCGGTCCTTCTCTTTGGACTTCTTATGCCTGTACCGAATCTCAAGACTGGGATCTCTCTCTGCAGAAAAAGAGAAACAAATTAAGAAACTCATGGGCTTCAAGCTCAGGCTAGGCAGCCATGTAAAATCAGATTTTCTCAACTCAATGGCCATTCAAGTTTGGGAGTCTAACCATCGTTATTCCTAGCCAACCAATCGTCTTGCTGAGAGGGGTAAATGGGAGTTACAAGTCCAATGCACCTGCAGAGTGTCATGTTGATGAAGACTAGTCCAAATGTAGCAGCAGATGTAGTTCTATCTCTCAAACTAAGCTAGTCTGATCCATTTAGCAGTTTGATGAACTTCTCAAGTTATGCCTATCAAAGCAACTTGTAGGAAAAACACTATCAAATTCTGAGAAGTAGGCACACAACTACAGCAAGACAGTGTACAGTAATACCCCGGATAACATTATGACTTGGTTCCACAAGTAATGACGTTATCCTATTTTTAGCGTTGTCCAATGCACGCATTGAACAACGCTAAAAAAAAAGGCCTAACTTCAGGGACAAGTTTTAAAAGCAGGCAGGGAAAGAAAGAGAGCTCCCTGCCTTTAAAGCCACCCCCCACGCGCAGCAGTCTCTGCGACTGCAGTAGGGTCGGGGAAAGTGCCTTTCCCCCGACCCTACTGCAGTCGCAGATACTCCTTGTCTCTTTCCCTCCCTGTATTTAAACTACAGGGAAGGGGAAAAGAGACAGACGTGATTGGTTCTCTAGAGAACCAATCACATCTCTCTCTTTCCCCATCCCTGTAGTTTAAATACAGGGAGGGAAAGAAAGACAAAAGCAGTTCTCTCTCTCCCTGTAGTTTAAATACAGTGAGGAAAAAAGACACGATCTACCCAAACCACCCCACACCTGCAGACCATTGCATCGGATAACGCTAAGAATCATTATCCAGAATCGTTGTCCGATGCAAGTTTTTTCCAAAAAGCTTTCATCGTTATCCGATTCTAGCGTTATCCAATGCAATCGTTATCCGGGTTATTACTGTATGTGGTACAATGGGGACCCCAGTGGAAGGGTATCAGCAATGAGTTGGTAGGATCTCCATCAGCAACAATTCTGTCAGTTAAAAGAATAATAAGGAAAACATCTATCTAATTTTGATAACTTCCATGCAGTAACACGGAAGAAACACTCTTACTGTGTTTTAGCTTTTTAAAAAAGAGTCAGCTGCAAGCCTTGTCCTAAAAAATTGAAACCACACGCACTGTGTCTCCATTACTCATCCTGTAGGATGTTCCATCATAGTTGCAAATATCAGTGACAGTTTAAAAAATAGTTTTGTTGCATACAGAAAATCAGGATTTTCAAGCATGCTGTTTGCAACCCAAGTGTTTCTTAATATGGCTGCCCAAGCTAATGAGGCCCCGCTTCTAACCCTGACACTGTCTGGTTTTCAACTCACCTCTGCACTGCATACAGTACCATTCTCGAATGGCCTTTGCCATCTTCTCTGTAATATTAATGCAGTGGCCATGGAACCATTCATTGCAGTGATCACAGCCTCTGTGAGTGGGGAGAGAGGGAAAAGAGGGAGGAAAGTGAGGTTTTCCCACACAAACTACTTCTGCACTTGAGCGCATTGAAATAGGATGACTTTCTAAGCATCCAACCTGCTTTCCTTCAACACAACAGGCAGACATAAGAAAGCACAATACAATAAAACCCTGACTTACATATACAGTAATACCCCGTATAACGCGAGTATCATATAGCGTTAAAACCGCATAACGTTACAAGATTTTCGGAAAAATCTTGTATCGAATAACGCGATTTTTAACGTTATCCGATACAGTCGTTCTTAGCAGCAGGGTGGGTGGAAAGCTGAACGGGGTTCTCCGTTCAGCTTCCCAGCCACCCTGCAGCTACGGAGGCAGGGGTGGGGAGGCTGGAAAGCTGATGGGGGGCTCCCCCATCGGCTTACCCAGCCACCGCACAGCTGCGGAGGCATGGGCGGGTGGCTAGGGAAGCCGACAGGGAGTCCCCGTCAGCTTCCCCAGCCACCCTGCAGCTGTAGATCGGGTCCTCTGATCTCTCTGGAGGTGTTTCGGGTCTCCCGACCTCCCTAGAGCTGATGCGCGCTAATTTTGAACTTCCCCCACCCTCTTTTATGCTGCAGGAAGCGAGAACGTCGGGATTCGAATCCTGACATTTTGCCTTGCTGCAGCCTCCAGGGAGGTGGGAGAACTTTGGAAACAGCTTGGAGCGGGTCCCCACACCTCCCTGGACCCGGCGGGGGGGTCAGAGCCCCAAAAATTGGTAAAAAAAAAACATCCTTTTTTTTACCAATTTTGGGGTGTCTGACCCCCCCGCTGGGTCCAGGGAGGTGTGGGGACCCGATCCAAGGTGTTTCTGGGCTTCCCCGACGTCCTGAGCCAGTGCAGCAAGCCAGAATGTCGGGATTCGAACTCTGACATTCTGGCTTGCTGCACTGGCTCAGGACGTCGGGGAAGCTTAGAAACACCTTGGATCAGGTCTGCCCACCTCCCTGGACCCGGTGGGGGGGTCAGAAACCCCAAAATTGGTAAAAAAATGGACTTTTTTTTTTACCAATTTTGGGGTCTCTGACCCCCCCGCCGGGTCCAGGGAGGTGGGGAAACCCGCTCCAAGCTGTTTCCAAAGTTCCCCCACCTCCCTGGAGGCAGCAGCAAGCCAAAATGTCAGGATTCAAATCCCGACGTTCTCGCTTCCTGCAGCCTCCAGGGAAACAGGGCTTTTTTTAACATTGTGTGTTCAATGTATCGTACAACGTTAAAAACCGGATAACGACGGGACTTGTGGAACCAAGTCATAACGTTATTCGGGGTACTAGTGTACCCCAATTTACACAATTCCCTATGGGTTTGCTTTGAGTTACATAAATATTCTTTTTCCTATGGATTTGCTTCAAGTTACATAAAAATTCATTTCCCTATGGGTTTGCTTCGATTTACATAAAAATTTCATTTTTCCTATAGGTTTGCTTCGAGTTACGTAATAATTTTTTCCTATAGGTTTGCTTCGAGTTATATAAAAACCGATTTAAGCAAAAGCCTACAGAACAGACTTTTTTCGTAAGTAGGGGTTTTACTGTACTCTCTCTTCTAATGGGTGAAGGATAGATTGGAATTTCCTAGCAGATCTTTGAGTGACTGGATAGTGCAGCAAGAGTCAGTGATTTTGTTAAGAAACACCAATAACAATAACAATATGCTGTCTCAATTAGACTGCTAAACTGGTATGAAAACTGAGGTGATTTCTGGTATGGCCGGGGGGGGGGGGAGTCTGGACAGATTAAGGCATCCTGTACCTTAAGGGTTGTGGTCCAAAAAAATAAGAAATTATTATCCTATTAACCTATAGCAGGGGTGGCCAAACTATGGCCTGTGGACCACATCCGGGCCTCAACGCCAATTCATCCAGCCCGCACTGCCGTTGTCACTCCCAGAAGCGGAAGTAAAACACACCCATATGGGGACATTTCACTTCTGCTTCCAGGAGTGACAAGGGTGGTGTGGGCTGGATGAATTGGCATCAGGGGCTGGATCTGGCCCATGGGGCATAGTCTAGGCACCCCCTGCTTTAAGCAGAGAAAATGTTGCAAAACAGATTGCAAGACGTGTTTTCCACTTCTGTTTCCGGTGGGAGGAACTATGTGACTGGCCCACTGAACCATGTGACCATTCTGCGGCCCAAAAGTTTGGGCATCCCACTCAAATGCCATGAGTTACGTAAAATTCGACTTACATAATGATTTTTGCACTAAAACCATGTCCCGATTTACATAAATGTCCCAATTAACATAACACAATTTCCTATGGGTTTGCTTTGAGTTACGTAAAAAATTCATTTTTCCTATGAGGTTGCTTTGATGTACGTAAATATCATTTTCCTATGGGTTCGCTTCGAGTTATGTAAAAATTCATTTTTCCTATGGGTTTGATTCGAGTTAAGTAAAAAACCAATTTACAAAAAAGCCTACGGAACAGACTTTTTACGTAAGTAGGGGTTTTACTGTGTATTATTTCACAGTTCCTCTTCAATAAAAATATCCCACATAAAGCCAATTTGAATTTTACTCCACCCAGAACAACTGGACTGCAGAGTATAGACATTCCATAGCATACAAGACACTGTTAGATTATTTTTGGAACTCAAACTCCTCCCTTCCAGACAATATGTAAAAATATGCACATATTTCAGAAGTCTTTGGTTTCCTCCAACACTTACATCATGAAACAGTTGATATCAGGTTTGCGACAGATGCAGTAAACAGGGGCATTCTCTCCATTCTCTGACTTGGATTCTTCACCCAAAACAGCCAGATCAGGATCAGAGAATTCATCCTAGATGTGGGTTGGGGGGGATAGGGAGAAGACAGACATAAACAGCTCAGGCAGAACAGTAAAGAACACCATGATTTCACATTCCAGCCTTGATCACAACATTTCACTTGCAATCTTTCTACAGGCTTAACAGGGAACATTTTTTTAAAAAAGCATTACAGATCGTACTGTAGCAATGACTGTTCACTCTATTTAAATATTGGCAGTCTTCAGCTTCTTGTAATAATTGTAAAAAGAAAGAGGAATCTATTTTGAGGTCCTGGTAAGATGGGAGTTTAATTAATAAATCTATTGACAGGCACTAACCTAAAGACGTTTTAATGAGCCAACAGCTGGGAACAAGTGCCATTGAACCTAGGGGCGGAAGACAGACTTAATAATTTTTGAAGTGGTAGCTGTATTAATCTGTGCAAGTGCATCAGAGATCCAACAAAACAAGAAGACGAAAACATTGTGGCACCTTAAAAACTAACTGCTGTATTTTAATGTGAGCTTTCATCAAGTCCACTTTGTCAGACTAAAGAGTGAAACTTCATGGCATCAATTTATACATATGGTACAGAGGCACACAATGGTTAGCTAGCATAACATACGTTTACAAATCACTGTGGCTTTTTACAACTGGTAATATCAGAAGATCCCTGACTGGTATTCAAATTTGCTGTGAAGTTTGGCCCTGTCATGTCTCAAATAGTTAATAGATGGATGCAAATCAAACATTGTGGCACTTACACATTGGGTAATGACTTCAGACTTAGCACCTATTGATCCTGGTGAGAGTGACCCAGGCAGAGGAATAACTTAAATTAAAATATACCACTTTAGTTTTTAAGGTGCCTCAACGTTTCTTGTCTTTTTCTTTCGTTTACACCTGAGAACAACAGCCCAGAGGTACAATCTAACCAGGAAGGCTGCACAGTCTTTGCCCTCTGACACAGGCTGCCAGGCAACCTTGGGCTGGGAAAAGGAACTGGTGCACCTCCACACCTTGCTCCAAAGCCAGTCGTATCCGACTCTAGCGTTCAGTGCCCATCTATGTTTACAGCCAAAGTGCCTGCATTGTCTGCGTCCGCAGACGTTTCCGTGGAAATGTGGCAAGCATGCCTCGACACCGGAGTGCACGGAACGCTGTTTACCTTCCCACCGAAGTGGTCCCTATTGATCTACTTGCAGTTTCTTGCTTTCGAACTGCTAGGTGGTTGGCAGGAGCTGAGACAGACGACGGGAGCTCATTCCGTGTGCAGTACCCGGGTCTTGAACTGACGACCTGTCCCTGCTGCCTTCCTGTCAGCGTCTTAACCACTTGAGCCACTGCAGTCCCTGTCTTGATTAAACCCCACTTATTTTGCAAAAGGGGGGGGAACCCACCCTCGGATCAGGACAAGCCAAGGCCAGTTCGACCCAACGGGAAGCCCCCCTCCGTCCCCCTTGCAGGCCCGGCTCCCACCAAACTGGCCACCCTTCCCGCTGTGCGGCGCAGGGGCCGCGGCCGCCTACCATCATCTCGCCTTCTCTTCCAGGCGCCCGTTCCCTGGTTCCGAAACAAGACAAACCGGGGGGGGGGGTTGACAATGGGGTGCCAGAGCGTCTCTCTCCGCATCAATTTCCGCTTCCGCTGTAACCCAAACCCAAAGCAGGGCAGGCCTTTCCGTCGTTTTCTACCCTTTCTAAAGATGGCCGCATCGCCAGCTCTCTCCCTCTCTTTGCGGCATCCATTTTGCGGGGCGTCGCTCGCGAAGGGGCGGGGCCTAAAGGTGCTTCGCCGATAGAAGTCCGGAGGCGGAAGGGCGCCTCCTGGCGGGACCTTTGGTTCCTCTGTTCATGTTCCGGGGGGGGGGGGGAGCAGAAAAGGCGAAGATGTGACAGATAACTTACTTGGGACTCCAGGGCTGCTGGCCAAACCAGTGGGATAATCACGGACCTATTCCTCAAAAAAGGAGGGCAAAAGAAAACATCGATCTGTGTATAGAAAAGAGGTGCCCGGTTGGTCATGGGGTTCCTCCCACCAGAAGTGGAAGCAAAGCGCGCCTTGCAATCTGTTTTGCAACAAGATGAGAAATTTTCAGGCTGCCATTTTCTCTGCTTAAACCAAGGGTGCCCAAAAACTACAGCCCGTTGGCCAGGTCCAGTCCCTAACACCAATTCACCTGCCTGCACTGCACTTGACACTCCTGGAAGTGGAAGTAACACACGCCCACACAGGCATGTTTTACTTCTGCTTCCAGGAGCAGCAAGGGTGGCACAGGTCGGATGAATTGGTGTCGGGGGGCTGGATCTGGCCCACAGGCCGTAGTTTGGGCACCCCTGGTATAGAAACATAGACTCACTGAGCTGGAAGGGGGCTTTTAGGCCATAGAGTTCAACCTACAAGAGTCTGAATCAAAGCTGATCTGGTCCAAAGATACAGTATCTCTTTGGTGTGTGTACTTTATTGCATTACTGGAGTTATGTAAATTTGAGGTATTAAATCCTTGACATTTATGGTCAAAATTGAAAATCTTGAAAAATTGGAGATGAAGGAATTCCAAGTAGCTATCCAGCTCGAAAATACTTCTTTGCTTCTTTTTTTACTAGAAATGCTAACATAATAAAGACTAGCTTTTCAGGAACAAAGACTCGAACTCAAGTAGGATTAAAGAGCATGGGGTCGCAAAGGATTGGATTCGACTGACTGAACAAAATAAATAGATAAATAATCATGGCATAACAAACTATATTCTGAAGAAAATGTATGGTTGCATATGCTGACATGCATAGGTGCAATGTTAGAAATGGCTGTTATAGCCCAATTGAACTGCAGTCAGTCTCAACTAATTTTGGGAAGACTGAGGTGGTGGCCTCTTGGGTCTCCTGGCCAGATGCTTAACTGCGGAGAGGCAACCTTGAGGCCCTTGATCTCCCTGCTTGGGGTAGTTGTGTTTGCATCTCTCTTGGACAGATAACCTTTCAAATACAAGCAAGTGGGAGCAACCCTTTCAATAAAGGATTGTGCCTCATAAAAAAGAGGATAGGTGCCCATCACTCATGGCCAAAGCTGCAGACAAAGGTGCCCACATCCTGCATATTTTGGAGACTTGGGAAAGTATTGTTTCTCTTCCATGAAATTTAAAGCAGGGCTAGACATCTTGCACCCATCAAAATATTGTTGAGCTACAGCTCTTATCTTGCCCTTAGGAAGTAAGGAGGAAAAAGATTGCAACCCAACAGTGCACAGTGTTCAGAGGCTGCTTCAAAGGTTTCACAGCTCTCTTTTAGCTCATGAATCAAAATCATAGCCCAGATAGACTGTCTCTAAAATTATAACAAAAATTTATGTTGTCTATCAACTGGGAACTGCCTGATTCGTACTTACTGTTTCAAGGGTTTGCTAGCATTGAGTATACTGGAGTTTACATGCCTTTTCCTGCTGTTGCTAAATAATATACACAACATTCTTCCATCCCTTCTGCTTATTTTCTAATTCGCTTCAAAGTGTGTTTTTTTCTTGTGTGTCCCAATCAAACCCTGGACTGCCAAAATGAAGCCATCTTCTTGGATTTGTCATTGGCCAAACAAGTCCTCATTGGTACATGTTTCTGGTAGTAACTGGCAGACAAGCACATGAGCCGGATTCTGTCATCCACATTCACAGCATGTGTTGTTATCCACCAGCAGCCCCTCTTGAGCATGTTGGTCTTGCATTTAGGGACTCCAACCCTTAGCCTAGTCAGGGTTCTCCAAGTGATGTAGGGGCAGTGGAGTTCCTCGGCCATATCCTCCTTTAATGTTATTCCTTGTGAGCTCCTGGAGTTCAGAATAGACATCAGCCTGTTTGTTCTAAGTTATGAGCCTCACTGACATAAGCACTTCAAATTATTATATACGGACCCATAGCACTTAAGTGTACTCTCTGGAATGGTTCACAAGATTACCATTTTGCTCCCATGGTATTCATTTTACCGACCACGGAAGGTTACAGACAATGGCACCCAATAATGTTGCCTGAGGTACAGTAAAACACCGGATAACGATTGGATCGGGTAACACTAAAATCGCATAACGTTAAGTAATCTGGGGAGGAGAATTGGATCGAATAATGTTAAGGTCCTATGGAATGGATCAGATAACAACCGCTAAAGCCTGTGCGGTTACAATGTATCTCTATTTATTTATTTATTTATTTATTTATTTAGATTTATATTGCCGCCCACTTGCCAAGGCGACTCAGGGTGGCTTACAGTCAAAACAACAACAGTACAATAAAAATTATAAAATGCAACCACATAAAACAACCAAACCAGAACACAAACTAACTCCTGTCAGGCCGTTGTTGTGGGCCCAGAGGAGTGGGCAAAGTCCTCATCTCTGTTTATAGCCAAAGAGGCAGTGCTGTCTGCTTCTGCAGATGTTTTTGTGGGCATGTTATTGTTGCAGGCATGACTAGATGCCGAAACACAGAGCACTGTTACCTTTCCCGCCAATTTCTTGCAATTTCAAACTACTAGTTTGGCAGAACCCAGGACAGAGATGGGAGTTCACTCTGCCGTGCAGCATTCTGGTCTCGAACTACTGACCTGCCAACCTTCCAGTCGTCAAGTTCAATGTCTTAACCACTAAGACACCACAGTCATTATTTCCTGACATTAGCAAATCCCATAATCCTTCCACTGATTTCTTTCATACAGAATGCATTTGCTGAATCTCTGTTTTTTATTTTGGTGTGACATGCTTTTTGCCAAATTACAGACCTTTGCTAGAAGAAATACTGGCAAGATGTAAATTGAACTGAATAATTTTTTTCCATTAAAGCTGCCCATCCAATATAAATAATTTATCTTACACGGTAATTCATTGTGGAAGTCAACTGAGCTTCTTCAGATTAAGATATTTCAAAACATTTAGTATGTAGACACACCTGACAGTGCCTTTCTTTTTGTGAAACAGAAATAGTATAGGGAAGCTTTGCAAAATAGATCTACTATTTGTAGGCTCTTTATTCTGTCACAAACTCCAGAATCACACATGAGGTCTTTACTAGCCTCTTGTTAGTATCTCTCCACCTAAGATAAGGAGAAGAAGTAGCTGCTGACGCTGAGGGAACTAAGCAGGAGATTGGCCCTCGACATCCTCTGAACAGATATGAGCCTCAAGTCTGCCAGTTCAGATCCAGGAAGAGACTGATGGCAAGAACAAACATTCTTGAAGGTCCACAAGAGTAAAAACAAATTAAAAGATGGAGGAAAGAGCTCACTGGACAAGGAACAACATTAAAGGAGGATCTAGCTGAGGAACCCAACCTCACCTACCAGTACGTCACTTGGAGGACCCTGAATAGACTGAGGTCAGAGTCCCTACATGCAAGACCAGCATGCTCAACTAGGGGCTGCGGCAGACAAGAACATACTGTGAATGTGCAGAGATATAGAATCCGGCTCATTTACTGGTATGTTGCCAATTGCTGCCAGAAACATGCACCGATGAGGACTTAAGTTTGGCCAATGAAAAAGCCAAGAAAGTCACTTCATTTTGGCAGTCCAGGGTTTGATCAGGACATGAAAGAAGACGACTAGCCTAAAGCTGGTATAGAAAGTGTTTCCACATTGATTCAGTTGAGGATGAAAAAAAAATAAAGTGGGAATTGACATATCCTACTTGCTGAAAACTCTGAATGGTTCTTTTGCTCTGTTAATTAAAAATAGCCATTCTAAATGGGCAAGGGCATTATAGGCATAGGGTTAACAGTAGCTGGTTATTTTTGTTGCCAGTACTTTAGCTAATAGTATTTTAATTTTCTCATAATGGGATTAGGTATCTTCCTGTTAGGCATAAAGCCTGTTTGGCTGGGGCTAACAGGTAAAGCCACTCCTTAAATATCTCACCTTGAAATCCCTGTTAGGATCTTTATAAGTCTGCTCCAACTTAACAACAATAAAATTCCAGAACTGTTGCATTTTTTTAAATTCTAAACAATGTCTGTTGACTCTAATTAATTATAACAGTAGATTTTGTTTCTCATCAGTTTACAGTTATGTTCCAAGGTCTTGAAATTGTCAGGGATCTTTGCAGCCTTAATATGATTCAAAGTTATAAATAAATACTTCTTTTAACAAGATGAAATCCCATGGCTGTTATTTTGTATTTACCTCTTCTACACTTTTGACAAATTTAAGTTTTCCCCAAACATCCTATTTGTTAAAGCTGCATAGTATATTGATTGCAAAAACGTTTAAGGGCTATTATGTAGCAGGCTTTCTTTGTAGTCAGAGTAATCTGATTCATTAAAAAAGTTTACTTCAGTATTCAAAATACTGAAATTTAAACTTCAGATTCAGTTTAAAGCAGGAGAGAGTAAATTTTTATGAATTTCTCTTACAGGCCTATGGAGGATTTATAGATTAAGCATTTATGTTCTTTTTTGTTTGTTTTAACATACAGTACCTGTAATTTGATAGATTCAGGATTACCAGTAACTTGTATGTTAATTTTCATGTCTCACTGTTTTCTCCAGTTGAGCAGGTTTTGCTAGTTCTTTTAAAAGCCATTAAGTTTATTTATTTAGAAATAACAATGAGGCACACTCAAAGAAGAATTTCAGGCAGATGATATAACTAGCATAAACAAACAAGAGCTTGGACTACAGTGGCTCATCTAAACAAATCCTATGCAGATAAACAACATTCAAAACCCAAATCTTGTTTGTTTGGTGGTTGTTTTTGGCTTTTGGTGGTGTTTTTTAAAGTGTAGAAAGGAATCATGTCAAGTACCCATCATCATCTCACATAAAATACCATGTTCCATTTGAATCAGTGGGATTCAGCAGGCTTGCCCCAGTTCACCAGAACTGGTAGCAGAAATTCCAGTTGGCCCCGACTATCCAAGTTTTGAAATAAAGTACTGTAGTCCTAATTCGGGTGCAACACAAGGCTTTCCCCATGGCCATGCCCACCATACCACACCCACAGAATAGGTAATAAAAATAATTGAATCCCACCACTGATTTGAATCCTTGTTCCGTAGTTTCTTTTGATAAGGGATGACACCAAAATCTCTTTACAGTGGCAGGCACTAAGTAATTAGAGGTTTACTTGAACAATTTTATTAACAGAGATAATGGTCAGAATCCGATTGTGTATTTATGCTGATAAAGTACAAGTATAGTGAGATACTTGTCAAATACTTAGTCACTTGCAGAGTCATTCTACTAGGCATGCTACTAGAAATTCAATATAGCTTATTCATTAGCAGCTTTTTACAGCTCAAACTTATGCTACTGCAATAAGCAGCCATTCATATTCATTTGGATTGTTACCAATACCTATTAACAGATAGCTAACCAGCATTGAAAATAAAGCATTCTACACAGGATTACAACTTTTCTTCAGCTCACATGAACTTGCCAAAACAGAAGAAAGCCAAGGGGGAAATGAAATGAAATTAGATTTGGAATTCCTACAGCATTTCCTCTCATGCAATGAGAGGAGAAAGAAAAACTGCAATACAGTATTCATTATCAACATTAGTCTAAATAAACGTTGCCACAATACCTTTAACAAGCTTCCAAAAAAGAATGCTACAGTTTGTTTTGGAATCTTTAAGCTTAACTAATAATGCTAATGGTTTTCTTTGCTTAGGCTTTTTGTTCACTTGTTTTTAAATGATATTTGATAGTTGACTTCATTGCTATTTTTCTGTGGATAGAAATATAATAACTACTTGAATTTACAAAGGCATCCTGCATTTCACCAATTTCCTTGCCCTTCTGCAATTAGCAACACATTCACATTTCTTACTTGGCCACCACTATAATGCCAAATTATCTACTGCTCCCTCCATTTTAAGGAGAATTGGAAATACAGATGTTGTCTGACTGAAGCACTCATCATTGCTTACTACTTGCTATCCTGGCAATGGCTGATGGGAGTTGTAATTTAACAACATCTGGAAAGACACATTTCCTACACTCCAGACAGACACCTTCCTGTAGAAAGCTATCCAAACAACAAGGACACTTAACTTGTACATCATCTTCTGCAGCAGCACGCAGCAACATAGGTTAATCGTCCGTGATGCTGACATTCTCCATTTCCCATACCTCCAGTTCTGTTTTTAATCTGGAAAAAAAGATGAGAAAGCTACAATCCAGGTGTCAGTGTGAAAATGTGACTGAAGAAGACTACATAAATCTTCAAATTTTGTTGAGTTTTGTAGGAAATTTAGTTTAAGATACAAAAGTACTAATTTGGGTTTGGGTTTCAAGCTTCCCAAATAATAGATCTAAACACTTTGTTACAAGAATATGTGCTTAAAAGGTAATAGGTTGTACCCAAACCTTTTCCAACAACAATGCACTATATTTAACAAACAGGGAATTAGGCTAGCAGCCTTCTATTACAGGGACCTAGATTAAAACCATGCAACTTCTGAAAGTAAATCCACAAATCTACACTTTGCTCATACCTACTACATTTCCATCATTCTGCTCACCTATTACATCTCTGCTGCAAATCAGCGTTGCAACGAGAAGATTCTTCCAGATATGCTTTTGCTTTCTTATTTTCTTCTTGAAATAGCTCTCTAATAATAAGAGGGAGAAAATTTGTTCAGCCAAATTTATCTGAGTATGACTTCTAGGCAAAGTGATGCATGTCGTACATGGACATCTATTTTAGGAGACCTCTGATGGATGGAGATCAGTGCAAAACAACAACAACAACTTCCAATGGTTTTCCATAGCAGTTTTTACTAGTGCACAATTGCTACAGTTCTTGCTTGTTTAGTTTATTAAAAAATCATCAGGCAATAGCTTTATTGGATATCCAATAACAGTAGTACAGATAGGTATGTGGGATCTAAATTGTGTTGCCCCAAAAGAGAGTTCAGACAGCTCTAAACTCACAGGGCAGTTGCAGCTTCCTGGCTTTTCAAGAATTTCTTCTCTTCACTTAAGGCAGACTGGCTCAGCAAATTTAATTCATCTTGAACGCTAGCCAGCTTCTCCTGGAGCAGTTTCTCTGAGAGAATATTACAACAGAAGGATGTGTTAAGGTATACCAAGTAGCACTGGCTTTAAAAAGTGACAAAACCTAATACAGTATTAACTAGTTACAAATAAACCGGTTACATATACAGTACAGTACTGTATATGGTTGCTTTTTTCCAATGAATAAATAGTTCATTACATTATGGCCCAAATTTTATTCACATCATAACTCAGATTATATAATTTTTGATGATGAATTGCTGCAAATTATGAAGCTAGTATAGACATTATTAGTTGTATGCTCGGTTGCATGACTTGTTATGCATTATGGACACTGAGTTGCATAAATCATTATGCAATAGAAGTCTACACTGTCTTTTCAACTTTCAGCAAGTCACTGCCAAATGTTACATAAATTATATTGTGCTGACTGTAAGATTTTGGCTCTTGGGTATAATTTTAATAAATATAACCTTATGCCTTTTATGGTGAAACTATATTTTTTATTTTTTTAAATTAATAATAATAATAATAATAATAATAATAATAATAATAATAATAATAATAATAATAATAATAATAATAATAATAATAATAATAATAATAATAATAATATAAGGGCTCTTTAGTAGTAGAGGAAGATTATCACATAGTTGAAGTCCTGGCTCATGACGTTTCATGCTACTGCCTGTTGTGAATATTACACTGGTGAGGATTGTGTATGTTTTATTACAGACCAGTAGCTTGTAACATTCCAATTGTTATTAAAGATAACCAGTTACTTTTTAAGAAATAGGGAGATAAAATTACTTTTAAAGTGCATTTATTTATCCTAGTCCAAAGCACTAAAATAAAAAAAGTAATTTTAAAAAACGTTGATCATCTAAACGACATAAACTACTTGTTTACATATTCATACTGTACTCTACTTTTCCAATATTCAGCAGTTTGAATAGCCCTGTCATTTGCTTCAAACAATTTCTTGTTATCATACTGTTCAGGCAAATTGCCACAGATTAGCAGATGTCCAAAGTCTTATCTTTCACCACATTCACATTGTTCACCTTTTTTTTTTTTTTTTTTTGTAAATGAAATGCACATACAGTACTGTACTGTATTTCCGCTGGCGGCGGCGGCGGCACACACCCCCTCCCCTCAAGATTAGGTGTCAGGTGATTGTTGTCATGATAGGCAGCTAGTTCTTCAAGAATAGGTGCTATCTTAATCTCTTCCTTGGATCATTGCCCAGGATATGCCCAACTGTTAATCATGGTTTTTGGGAAGGCATCTTCTTTGTATCCCAGTTATACTGGTAACTACTTAGGGATGCCTTGGAACTATAACTGACTAACTGGTACTTTAGTGTAACTTTCTAAGCTCTGGAAATATTTTCAAAAATGGCAACAAGAGAATGGAATGCTTGATTCAGTTTGCTGCAAATTGATAACATTCTCCCAGAACAGAAGCAGTGGCAGCACCAATACCCACACTAACAATGTCTGTCTTTCCATAAACTCTCATGTCACCACCATGAATTCTGCTACTTCTCCAGGAAAAGGAGGATTTTTTCCCCTTCTAAATCAGGAGCAGGTAGTATATGGACCTTGAAATATTGTCAGACTGTAAGTTACATCAGCTCTAAAGAACACAGCGAATGGTGAGAAACAGATGAGATCTTATTGGCAGTTCAACATCATCTCTAGGGTGATGACTTGACCATCCCATTCTAAAAAAATATGCATCAGTGCTGGTTCATGAGCTAATTTTTCTCTTTTTAAAGGTGATTCTCCATTAGTACTAAAAGAGATGCTACTTCTGTCCCTGTTATTCACTATACAGTATTACAGAAATCATTGCAGCCAGCTCCTTTTTGTTTGTTATCTATACCCGTGAATGGCAAACCTTGGCACTCCAGATGTTCTTGGACTTCAATTCCCAGAAGCACAAGCCCACATGAATCCACACGAATGGGTTTGCTGAGATTCATCTACCCCATGCCGCCCTCGTTGCTCCCGGAAGTGGGCCGGATGAATCACAGCAAACCCATTCGTGTGGATTCACGAGGGCTTGGGCTTCTAGGAATTAAAGTCCAAGAACATCTGGAGTGCTGAGGTCCGCTATCACTGATCTATACTGTCCATCTACCCATCAATCATTCTGCGCAGTTAACAAAAATAATAAACCCTAAAACAAATCGACAAAAAAATATACCAAAATCAGAAGGAAAAATAAACTAATAAGCAAACAAAAAAAACCCCTAAACTTAAACTTAGGTAGTCTGAAGAGTAGCCTTAATGTGAAGGATGGGGTGGGGATTCCCTCGTGGTTATATGTTTTGAGGTGGGGATCGATAATATATGTACATTTGATCGCAGCAAAAAAAGAAAGGACATCCAAACTCACTGAATCTAGGCTTCCTCAAGTCTTTCCTTTATCAGAATGATATTGTATATTTTGAGTGCTTTATTAGGAAAATACTGTAATTTTGAGTGCATTTGTTTTTCATTAGAGGGGCTAAAATTGTTTCTGCCTCATGCATTCCTCCACTGAAACTTACTTTAGAGCAGTCATGGTGAACCTATGGCACGCATGCCAGAGGTGGCACTTGGAGCCCTCTCTGTGGACACCCATGCAGTCATCCCAGAACAGAGTTTGCCCCACCCCTCTGCCCAGTAGCCCAATGGGAGCACTTCTTCCCTCCCACAGCACAGAGTTTACCCCACCCCTCTACCCAGAAACCCAATGGGAGCACTTCCTCCCTCCCTCCAACACAGAGTTCGCCCCACCCCTCTGTCCAGCAGTCCAATGGGAACGTTTCCTTCCTCCCATGTTGCTGTGTTGGCACTTTGTGATAAATAAGTGGGTTTGGGGTTGCAGTTTGGGCACTTGATCTCTAAAAGGTTCACCCATCACTGCTTTAGAGTGTTGCTATTATTGTTTTATGTGGCATGGCGAACTCTTGCAGGAAATGTTGCAACTTTTTGATTGCTTCTTACATTTTATTTCAACAGTCACATACATTCCACACAGATGTAGAATGGGAATGAGATGAAACCCAGATTTTGCCACCAACAAGAACATTAATTTAAGCACTACGAAAAGTCAGTATACTACAACAGTAATTCATGAACTTAATGAAACAGGCTTGAATCTCTTTCATAAGACTACTATGTAATAACTGCAGGATAGTCTATCAAAATCATTGCTTGAAAGAAGCTTTGGTTTCATTTGCTAGCTAAGCATCCAAAATCCTGCAGCTTCCCACCTTCATTCAGCAAACGCTGCTTATTCTCTTTCAAGTCTGCAACAGGCTTCTCTCTAGCCTGGAAGGAAAGCAAAAAGAGAGGAACAGAGAGGAACTGACTATAATTTTGCTACAGGAACCAAAAGAGATGTGATGGGAGATGTCTTTATACTATCTCTGGGTCTTCTAAAGTGCAGATGCCTCCCATAAGGAGCTGGGGAGGCCAAGGTTTTAGGGCAACAGTTCCCAACCTATGGCTGGTGGGCCAGACTTGGTCTGCAACACCATTTCATGTGGACCCCATCATCATCGCCACACCGGAAGCTGAAGCAGACACATCTACAACAGCCATAAATGCACCTGTGGCTGTTGTAAATGCATTTATGACAGACTCAGATGCATTTTGCATCAGCATTTATGCCAGGGAAACCTCGTGGCCAGCTGTTTACAGTGCGTGGTCTGTCCCTTGGCGTAAAAAGTTTGGGAACCCCTGTTTTAAGGTAAGAAATTGGAATATCCGTGAAAAATGCTTAACCTTTTTCCTCCTGCAACACTTTGTCTATAAAAAATACAGACACATCCCAAAGGTTTAATCTGCTTCATAGGAAAAAGTTAATATTACATAAATGCAGATTTTGCTCAACAGGAAGACAAATACAAGACTAGAGAAGTTTAATTCATGAAAATATCTCAAGAAGCAACATATGTAACAATGTAACTAATTTTAAATTACTTAATTGTTCATTTTTAATCCTAAAATAATGTTTCCTAGGACTGTGACCACAGCAATAATCCCTATTTTTCATTATACACTGTAGTTATGAATGCTTTTTCAAATCAGAGATGTACAAATCTCCAGCATCAACCTTAATTCCACGCTAAGAGAAATATGATGCAGACCAAATAGCTTACATAAAGCTCCCAGAGACTCTTGTGCTTCTCCATCAGCTCATCAAGTAATCGTTCAAATTCCATCCTGAAAGCACAAAACATAAACACAGGGCTAGCTGCTGTGCCTAGAAGATTTGGTGATTTATAGTCCAAAAAATAACGTCCCAATCTTGGCTAATTGTAATTCCTAGGCCATCCTGCATGTATTTGTCTTTTTTAAAAAAAGTGGTCAAGGGCAGCTTTACAAATGCCGTTGCACTGGAATTCCCAGTGTTGGTTGTACTAGTGAAGCCTACAACATCTGGAGAATTGTAATTTGCCCGTTCATGGTCTAAACCTCTTTTTAAAGCTACCAGAAGGAAGGACAATCACTACCTTTTGTGGTATGACTTTGAATGGTGTGAGGTGTATTTTTTCCAGAGTTTGGAAATAACTAGCCAAATAATGTTATAATTAGATTTTTACCAACAATCATGGTATTTCATACAAATGTAACTTGATGAGGACAACTTCACTTGTTTTGAAATGTAGCTGTAACAATCTTGAGCGCTTTCATGGGGTGAGAGGATGAAAAAGGAATATTAGATGAATATCTCCCTGTGACTTCTGCAATCAGATGGTATCTTTTAAAGCAATTACATTTTGGCTACATTTCAGAAACAAACAAAATTACTTCTCTAATAAATTTACTGTTTGGAGGCCCTGACAAAGACAGGAAGCAGTTACTCAACATTAATTAAACATACAGTAATTAACTATTTTTAAAATTATTATTTTCAAGATGTGGTTATTTCTTTTGTAATCTCTAAAGGTAAAAGTAAAGGTTGCCCTTGCTCAAAACCCAGTCATATCCAACTATAGGGTTCAGTGCTCATCTCTGTTTATATCCAAAGAGCCAGTGCTGTCTGCATCTGCAGACATTTCCATGGACATGTGGCAGGCATGCCTCAACACCAGAGTGCATGGAACACTGTATACCTTCCCAGTGAAGTGGTACCTATTTATCTCCTTGCAATTTCTTGCTTACAAACTGCTAGGTTGACAGGAGCTGGGACAGAGACAAGAGCTAACTCCATTGTGCAGTATGCAGGTATAAAACTCTGACCTTCCAGTTGTCGAGTTCAGCATCTTAACCACTTGAGTCATCGCAGTCCCTGTAATCCCTAAAGTCACCAGCAATTAGTTTAATCTAATGTGGTGAGGGCTGTAATTGTGAGCAGACTACAGATTTATAAATTGCATTAAGATACATCTCCTCAAAACACACACTGTGTTTTTATTGGACAGAATGAGATTTTCTGCCAGTGTAATTATTTCTGTCCTGCAATATCATCTGATGAAACTCGAGTTCATGGCATTTTTTGACAAAACAAGTCATTAATTGAAATCAGAAGATAGAGTAACACAAGACTCTTCTGACAAGGTTGTGAATTTCTAGAAATACCTCTGTTCGCTTTGCTTCAGTTTCTCCTCCTGGATCTGGGTGGTGATTGCCTCAATTCTCTGTTTACACTCTTGGTTCAATTTCTGCTGCCTAATAAACAAGACAACCCTCTGCTTCAAAATGAGGACTTGCGCTCTTATAAATATATGAACATATAGTCAACCTTGAATATTGCATTATTCAGCCAGACACACACACCCAAATCTACTATCCAAATTGCACTGGTATTATAACTACTTTGGCATTATGATTCTCCTTCAGAAAAGAAAATCCTAGTGTGTTTCTATTGCCCATTGTTCTAAAATGTTAGAACTTCTGTCTTCCAGAATCCTAGGTTACAATCAACACTTTTAACACTGCCTTCTACCTTCTTTCCTAGATCATTTCTCTCAGTTGACCTGGCTGTAAAGTGAAAGATACAGCATATGTCTAGGCTGCTTCTAAAACATCCTATGTTGTCTGCCATATGTAGTTAATGGACAGAAAATTAAAAACAATTATAGCAAATACAGCGATGAACCTGTACACTTCAGTAAATTCATATTGGCATAACATAACTTATAAATCCAAAACCAACAGAATCTTTTGGTTATAACTACAGTGCTAACTTCAGGTTCATATCTCTCTCCTTTGCATATAAGCATTTCATGATTTAGTGTTATTTCCTCTCATATTCAGTTACAGGTTTTTGTTATACTCTTTAGGAAATTTTCAAAAAATTAAACAAAACAGTTAGAAATATAATAAAGAAAATGGACAAAGATAACAAAACAGGACAAGTATAGTATCTCAATCTTAAAACAGATGAGTAACATCTCACCACTGCATCTTGGCTTCTGTCTCTTCACAGTGCAACTGCATGACCTTCCGAGTCTCTACAATGCAGACGAGTGTTAGTGCTTAAAAATTGGAATTTTCTACATAACATTTCCATCAAGGTTATATAGATGGTCCAGAGTTTTCAGTTGATATAAATATTCCAAGTCTTCAAAAAACAGAAAACTCTGTTATGCAATCTCATTCAACAACTACACAATTCTTCCATTTAAGCAACCCTCTAGTTTCTGTTAAGTTATTTATAGCAGCTGCACAACAAAGTGGGCAAGTTTTCAGGCCTTTCTGTTTGAATGCAAGTCTCCCCAGTTCTCCCTATTTTTAGCCCAGTTAATAAACAAACTTGGATTAAATGCCTGAGAGGAAAAAAAATATAATTTACTCACAAAATGAGGTGAGAAGATACATGTGCTCAAAAGTCTTGGTAAGGTGGCATTGGGTGAATAATGAAGACAAGAAATTCAAGTTAGGTATCTTAGGGGGGGAAAGGTAAGCAAAGATGGCCCCTCTTCCAGCCACGAGGCGGGAAAAGATGGAGGCACTAAAAAAAGACATCCTACTCTTAAGGCCAGAACAAACAAAAGCCTTAAGAAAGGGCTGCCCAAACTTTTCAGGCTGTGGCCCAGTCATGTGGTTGAGTGTGCTGGTTGTGTGGTTCCTCCTATCAGAAGTGGAAGTAAAATGCACATGTGCATAATGTGCCTGCACATGCGCATAATGCTGCTATAAATGGCCCATGGCTATCTTAAATGTGTTAATTATATGGCAGCATTGTGTGTGTGTGTGTGTGTGTGTGTGTGTTATGTGCATGCACATGCACATTTTACTTCTGCTTCCAGGAGCAACAAGGGTGGTGCGGGCTGGATTAATTGGCCATAGTTTGGGCATCCCTGCCTTAAGACATATAAATAGGGTCTGATGACTCATGGGGCAGGAAGAAAGGAAATAGGAAATTTGCAGGAGACCTGGTCTGAATTGGAAATTATGGGTGCGAGGGCAAGTGTCTTCATTGCACACTGTTCTGAAAAGAAATACAAGGAACAGTTTATGGAGACTATTTCCTAGATTTGCCCAAAGATAATCCAATTGCTGATCCTCATATTCTTCTAAAATAGACCTTCATATAAAAACTAATCCCACAACAGTTTTTCCTTGATATAATGAAGTAGCAGCCATGCTGAACAAAAGGTACCTCTGCACATCTGTAATGAAGTATTCTTCAAAAATTATTGATTTTTCATATGATTCCCCCACAAAGGATTTATACAGTACAGTATACGTAATGTGGATAGAAACAAGCATTCTGAAAGTTAGCATTACCTTGCTTTTCATTGCATATTTCCTCAAGGGTTGACTTCTCAGCATTCACTACAAGGTAAAGGGAAGAACTCAGCTACTGCCTTTGTGTTATTTAAGTGGAAGAGGCCCAAGGTGACAATTTTATACCACCTGAGCAACATACACACAAGCTAAAAATAATTTTTATATTGGTAATCTTAAGTAACTCTTTGAAAATGGCCATTGGAAAAAAACAGCTGCAGAAGATCATAGGAACTGTCAGCATATATTTCCAACACTGGCAAGGAATCGTTTACAGAAGGGTAGTATGGAGAATAGTTTCATTAAGACATGAAGTTGTAGAAGGCTAAATATCCTACTAAAACATGTATTATCTCAAAAACCTCATACCACAAACAATTTTCAGTAGTCATGTTTTTAATTTGTACATAACTTCTGAAAAGCTTACTAGCGAGGACATGAGAGTGACAGCACTGGTACTTTTCGTAGGGCTCACATATGCCAACAGTCCAACACAGGAGCAGTGCAAATTCTATACAGTACTGCATCCCAAAAGCACAAACAGCAATTGAATCCCTGCTGATGGAGGGGGAGAAAACTGGAGCCATGTAAATCATGACATAGTCATAGCACTAATGGAGAAGATTCCACGGCATGGCAGGCGGCTGAGAACCTTGCCCCCTCCTCTGAGTCCACAACAACGGCCTGAGGGAGAAGACTCCATGGCCTGCCAGGCGGCTGAGGACCTCACCCCCTCCTCTGAGCCCACAACAACTGCCTGAGGGGAGTTAGTCTGTGTTCTGCTTTGGTTGTTTTGTGAGGTTGTATTTTATGATTTTTTCTGTACTGTTGCTGTTTTGACTGTAAGCCGCCCTGAGTTGCCTCTGAACAAATGAATAAATAAATAAATAGTCTTTAAACTAGAGCTGCAAAATTTTGAAATGTCTGCCACTGTATCTGTAAAAGGTCTGCAGTAGTATCCTTATAAAATCCAAATTAAAGTTATTACCGTAATTTCCACTAGGGATGATTCCTCAGTAGAGAGAAGGAAAATGATAGAGGACTGCTCTTTAGTAGAGGTCCCTTCCACAGTTCAAAACAATTTTCAACTGAAAATCTAGCTGTAGGGTTTCTCAATCTTGAGCCCCCAGTGTTCTTGGACTTCAATTTTCAGAAACCCAAGTCAGCACACCTAGTGATAAAGGCTTCTGGCAACTGAAGTCCAAGATCATTTGGGGACCCAAGGCTGAGAAACCCTGATCAAGAGCATCACATTCTCTTTCCACCCATGTAAGGAGCAGATGTTTGTAGCCCATAAATAAATCTCAGTGAGGCTTTAGCACATTCATTCATTCATTCATTGTTTGATGAAATTCAGTTGTCTACATTAATGTTGATATATATAGTAAGCACAATTTGTCAGAAAAGCATGTGGCATCTTCCTGTGATAGTCTAGTAATGCCAATAAACAAAAATATTTAAAGAGAAACATAATGCAGCATTATGCAATGATAATGTTTGCCTATGTGCATCACACACTGCATATATTGTAATTCATTACAAAATTTTGCATTGCAATTACCTACATTTTTCCAGTTCCTTCTGGAGTGTCTTGCTATGCTCATTTGCCTTGGAAAGCTCCTCACTTAATTGCTTCTTGGCTATGAAAAAAAATACAAAAATCATGTGAGGGAGAGGCTTCATCATCCTCAGAAGGCTGTCTGACCCACCTTCACATCTCCAGGAGGAGCACCCCACCAGTCCTGACAACAGAGCTGGCGAGAGAGGAGAGGGGAGAAAAGAAACGTCTCAATGGAATGAGGAAGCAGGAACACCTGGAGTAAGATTTGTGCACAGATGGAATCGAATGAGTAGATATTGAGAATAATAGAGTAATAATCAACATTTGTATATGTTGGTCAGATCACCACTTCCCAAAAGTATTTTTAAATAATAAAAATAAAGCAAAATTTCATTTTCCAGTATTAGGATGGAAGGTGCCATTTGTGATCACAAGCCAAACCACAACAACCAATATACATCTCCACTGATGTATAGGAAGACCACAAACAACCCAACTGTGAACTGGAACAAAGTAGATGATTACACAGCAAGAAAGCCAGCCTTGCTTAGAGCAATCCTAATTGTTCCAAATATACTACCCTAGACCAATCTGGGTCCATTAGGGATGGGTGGGAATGCTCTAAGAACAGGGGACTAATGTGCTGGATAAACTCCTGTCCAGCCAGCCTCAAAATGATCCAGCTAATTAATGTGATATAATTAACTTTTTGTTGTTCAGTCGCACAGTCGATTCCTTAATTTTATCCCAAATTAACACATAATGAGGTGGCACAACTAACCCAAACCATATAGAAAATGCTGGCAACTGTCCTAGGTTTGGTCAAGAAACCAATACATTATAAGAACAAGAACACATATATACCATACAAATCTAAAGAAAAGAATCTTTCTGCCAAGATTTCAAAATGTGTCACCTCAAATATCTTCAAACTACTAATGAATTATGGTAACATAGGTTATGACAGTTGCACTCTTGCAAAACCTTCTTATATTACTTTGTAAATGCTTTCACACAAATATGAAGGTTTAGACTTGATAATCTTAGCTCAAAAGTACTATCTCCGTTGCAACGGGGTAAGTAAACAGTTCTGTGTTTTCCTCTTACCTTGCTGCAGTTTGTTTATCCTTTTTACTAGTTCTTCAACTCTTGGCTCCAGATTTCCCACTACAAAATGAAGAAAAGATCAGACCCCTACTGAATATTTCATGCTATGTTAATTTACCATAATCTTCTTCTTCTGTCATATATAAATCCAAATACTGTATAGACAATCATCATGGCAATCAGTGAAGACTGTTCTGATAATATAATGCAGTGGCCTTTCATCTGCTTTCCGCATCGCAGCATGACATCCATACCACTGATCCAGTTCTGTGAGTCACTTTCTGGTCCTGAGCCCTTTTGGCACACAAAGTCCTCCTCAGCCCCAGGCCAGTAGATGAAGCTGCTGCTCTCCATAAAGATGGATTCAAGTGGGATTTAATCCACTTGGGGACCATCGCCCTTCCCTGTTAATGTAATAGATAGATAGATAGATACTTGACTCAATGTCAGTTCAAAACATCTGACTGTCTGAGGACAATATGCCCACCTGCCTAGCATTCCATATACAAATGATAACTAGATTGGCAGTTGACGCTTACTTTAGAAATGCCATTTTAATTCTTTCCTGCCCAAACCTGACACCTTAGGTCTGTTTCTTTACCCCTTCCCTGACAATTTCTTCTGTACATGAAACTTAAGGTACCAATAGGATTTTGTCCTTCAAAATGACCTGCCTCAACATTCTAAGTTACATTTCCCAGGTAAGTAAAATTGTCTGGTCCATTAAAAAATAAAATTTGCTACTGGCAGCTTATAGACAGAGGTAATGGAGAATTGTGGGGTTTAGATGGTGAGAATTTCAATTACATTTCTCATATATACATATAATTGATCTTACTTGCTACAAAGAAAGCCCAACATTCCATATATCAGGTGCTAGTCTCACTTGCTAGTCATAATTTCCTTTCTGATATTGAAATAATTAAAATAAAGTGCTTGTTTGTCCCTTTCCAAACTACCATCACTTCCACCTCTATACCCATTCATGTCACATACACACATCATTCCCTGGCTAGGATACTTAGCTCCTGCTATATCTCCCTCTAACTAATGGTACTTCTCAGCCCAAACTACCATTCTGCATTTGCTTCACAAGTGACAGTATTTCCTCCATTTTTGATGCATAATCCCAGGGATCTGCAGAAGGAACAAAAGCAAAAACAGAATTGTCTACATGTTGTCATAACTCAGCACCTACTTCATTAAGTCAGTCACTCACATTTGTTTATATGTTTTTGCTTTTTTAGTGAACTATAGCAAACCTTGACCATAGTTTGTTTTTAGTGTAAAAGAACTGCCTCCTCAACCTTAGGTACAGTAATAATGCACTGGACATAGTGGTTATGAGGGAGGAAACTGAACTAATTGGAAAGTGAAATGGATCCTGTAACAATAGTAAGCTCTTGACTGTAAAAAAAATGCCATGCTTCTCGGCAGCAGAGGTCTTCTTCAGTGGTTCTTAATGTGCATGCTTTCTGACGTTTTCCACGTAGCTTTCATGTAATGGGACCTTTCCATTACAGTGCCTAAACTGTGGAAAAGGAAATCCATGTGTTTTTACTTCCATGACACTATGAGATTCCAGATACCAAGGTATGACCACCTTGTTTATACCACTAGCTTTCTAGAGTCTCGATGACCCCTTAATTGCTAATTTTCTGTTTTTGTTATGTTAGCATCTGTGGCTTTTAGGTTTTACTGATTTCCTTTAAATAAATGTTATTTTTTAAAAAGTAACTTTGAATATGACTTAAAATTTTAAAAAGCAAAGATTAAATAAAGTTGGGGTATTGCTTATTGGGTAACTGCAGTGCTTAGTGGTGAAGATGCTTAACTTAATGACTGGAAGGTCTGCAGGTTGGTAGTTCAAGAACCGAGTGCTGTACAATGGGTGAGCTCCCATCTCTGTCCCAGATCCTGCCAACCTGGTAGTTTGAAAGCAAGAAATCGCAAGTACCGTACTGTACTGTAGATGAATAGGTACCTTTTCAGGAGGAAAGGCAATAGCATTCCGTGCACTCTAGCTAGCATCTAGCCATGGCTGCCACATGACCACAGAAACATCTGCAAGTGACAGAATTGGCTCTTTGGCTCTAAACGGAGATGACACCACTGGCTTTCGAGCAAGGGAGACCTATTACTTATTTACTTAATCTATGAACTGATTTGTTTATTTGTACAACTTAGCTATTCAATTGTTCATTTGTACAACTTACATGTCAAAATACCTCTTTGAGACTATTTTAATCTAGTCCATTTTACTTGGCTATCAGTTTGCAGGGTAAATTAAATGCCCACCTCCCCCACAAAAAAAGAAGAAGCACTGTTCAGAAGAACAATTCTTACAGGTCCTTCAACTAAATAAACTACCAGCACTACATCATAGATTTGGTAGTAGTTGTAGCAACATTAATCTTAAATTCTAATATTATCACTCCTTTAACTCTGAGCAGATACACTCCTCTTAAAATATATTTTGAGAATCATCATCTTAACTTCTATCTTTTGTTGTAGTATGCTAGCCATGGACCATAATAAAGATTTGATTTGAAATGCACTGTTCTTTTCAAAAATTGGCAGTTGGCCCTTTGAATGTAACATGAAATTTAACCCTTTGGTGACCTGATTTATTGTTCCTCTACTGGTCTTTCCTCCCTTATATTTTCCAACAGGAAGAGCCTCCTTGAAGATTATTGTACATTTTACATTTTTGTGCCAACTAATCTTTCTCACACTAAGTCACACTAGGTCCAACTTCTAGTACATGAAATTTGTTTGAAAGATTTTAACATCTCATCAAGGTTAGATATTGCTTCTGAAAATCCATAAGCAATGTCTCCCCCTCCTCCCCCTCCCAAAAAAATTGGGGCAATACACGCAGTAGAAACTCTACCTCCTACTGGGTTCACTCTATTTCCTGGAGTTGAATGTGGAAAATATTTCATTTATGTCATTTTACATGTGTCAATCAGTTTCTCATGGATGGATAGAAACACTGAGCTTCAATTTAAAAAAACTTAGAAAATTGGTTAAGGTGAGAATGTTACAAAAGTCTGACCAAACTGCTGAGATATAAGGGAAACGAGACACAGATTGGGGCCCTTTCAAAGTACAGTTGTTCCTTGCTTAAATAGCATAATGCGTTCCACAGGACTGCTCTTTAAGCGAGTTTGCTCTTTAAGCGCAACACCATTGTAAATGACCAATTGTGGGAGGGATTGTGAACCCCGATTTATTTGTTAAGTGAGTTTCTGGTGAATTTTATTTGTTAAGCGAAGCAAACATTCAGAGAAAATTCTGCTCTTTAAGCGAGGCGCTCTTTATGCGAGGTTTGACTGTACAATAAAACCTCACATAAAGAGCACCTCACTTAGAGACTAACTCACTTAAAGAGCAGAATTTTCTCTGGATGGTCGCCTCGCTTAACAACTAAAACCAACCAAAAACTCGCTTAACAATTAAATCAGGGTTCGCAATCCCCTTTGCCAGAAGTCACAATTGATCACTTACAATGGTGTTTTGCTTAAATAGCAAACTTGCTTAAAGACCAATCCTGTGGAAAGCATTATGCACTTTAAGCAAGGTACCACTGTAAATGTCCCTTTTTTGTTTTGTGTTTTGTCTCTCCACTCGCTTGCCCAACAAAACAGACTTTTCTTTTCATTCTCATACTCTCTAACTTTAAAGTCACCTTCCGCAAACTTGTGTCCACAAAAATATCCTGAATTACAGATGATTAAATTAAATTAAAGACAATGGGCCCAGCAATTCAGCAAGGCGGCCTCCTTCGATACCCTTCCCACGTCCATGTTACATGCATCCAGGCAGGCCAAGTGGTACATTTGGGTCTCCTTTTGTTTGCCTGTCCCCAATTCTCACCTGGATTTTTCCCCTCCATGGCCTTCACTACAAAGTTTCCCCAGTCGGCATCTCAGACCCCAATGGCGCTTTCCCGCCCTCTCCCAACTGTCATGATATGAAGCTTCACCGCTTCTCCGAGTGGATCTCAACCTGAGGCCGACTAGCTCAGGAACAAGCTAGTAGGCCTACACCACACTGATGTGGCTGAAATAAGACAGCTCAGCCTGCGCATACCCAAGAGAGATACACTGGGTTATTGTGACCTGCTGACACAGAAATGCATGGGACTTGCAGGAGAAAACCTTGTAGTATGCAAATACTAAAACACTTAATTTTCTTGCTATTATAAGGCAGCTGCCGTCACTGTTCACCTCACAAGGTTGAACGAAATTGAAACGGGCTATCATCAGGTCACATCCGACCTACAGGGACCCTTGTAGGGTTTTCAATGCATGTGAAATATATATTTAAGGAGTGGTTTTACTACTGCTGCTCCCCGAGTTTCCAAGGCAAAGCAGGAATTTGAACCCAGGTTCTCCTTCTTTTGTGTCTAGGCAGAAGTGAAACTGCCAAAATGAAACCACCTTTTTGGTGAATTCATTCTGTAGTTCTTTTCGCCTGACCTAAGTGTGAGGAAGATTAGCCGGCAACACAAGGTTGCCATCACCAGGGTATGCCGGATTGTGGTTCAAAAACACCACAATCTCCAAGGAGGCTCTTTCTGGTTCTCCTGGGCCCTGGTCTGTCACTCTACCTGGTACAACAACACACTGGCTACAATGTAAAAAACATGAGCAAACACAAATAATGTACAAAAAAATGAAGCAAACACCAGGCTCATATTTAAAGGGATAAAGCAAATTTATGTAATATGAGGCCACAATAAAACTGAAGCACTGTACTGTATCTGTTTTGAGGTAAAATAAGAAGGGCAGTGATAGCTTCATGTTTTTGTCATCTCAGCTGGCTGGCTCTTTTGACCTCCACCTCTCTCCCTGTTATCTTTTAAATTTTTATTCCTTTTAATTTTTTTAACCTTTTAATGTAACTAATGTGTTTAATTGTGTTTTTAGTCTTGTAAGCCGCCCTGAGTCTTTTGATGAGGGCGGGATATAAATTTGATTAATAAATAAATAAATATTAGGAAAACAATGACCTCAAAATAAGAACCTTTATTACAAACCTCCAAAACTGAACTTCCTAGTTGTATAGAGGCCTCCACATATAAAGGAAATTATTCTCTTTAGACCGGGGTCCCCAAACTTTTTGGGTCACAGGCCAGTCATGTGGTTCAGGGAGCTGGTCACTATGGCCCAGGGGATGGTTCCAGCCCATGGCGCCAGTTCATCTGGCCCGCAAAGGAAGCCCTCATCGCTCCTGGATTTGGAAGTAAAACACACCCGTATGGACATGTTTTATTTCTGTTTCCAGGAGCAATGAGGGCTTCGTGGGCTGTATGAATTGGCGCTGGGGGCCAGATCCGGCCCCCTGGCCATAGTTTGGGCATCCCTGCTTTAGACCATCATTCTCCATACATGGCAGCAGGCAGGGCAACTAATCTGTGTTAACCTAGCACACTCCCTTTCTTGTGTTTATTTTAACCAGTTCATATAATACCTGAATAGGCTTTTGAAAATAAAGAATTCATCTGGTCCATATTCCCAATTTCAGGATTATTGTTTCTCTCACACACATCCTGCCACACTTAATGTTTTTGTAGTTGTTGTTGTCTCCGCTCCCCCATATTTAGCCCCTGCTTCATGATGGGCATTTAAGGAAAACAGCCAGCTGAGATTTTACCAGCACTGATTAAACAACCCAGGATTCATAAGAAAGTAAAATCTGCTAGTTTCAGTTGAGCCTTGTCAGCCACAAGGCCTATGAAACATAGTTAACAGATTCCAGGTTTTCACCCTAATGGCAAGTTAGATTTCAAAATGCTGTATCCTTGTTTTGAAATGGAAGTAATGAAGGATTTGTATCAATTTATCTTCACAACAAAGACAGCTTATGTTTTTCTTAGTGCAATTTCCAGGACCCCAAAAACACAATTCTAGGTAGTCTACATTGCAACTCATCGTTTCCTTACCAAATAACACACTGCTACTCTTTTTCTATCTGTTTTTTTAAATTTCCCTTAAAGTTATTTTCTCCTTTTTCGATGAATAGTATGTTTACTGAGTCACGGACTTATTTCTGATTTCTATGGCAATTTTTTTTTCTAAAGTGAATAGAGGAAATTACCATAAATTTCACAAAGAATAAATTACAATGTAGAAGTAAACAGAATAAATTAACATTTTAAAGAAGTGTGCACAACAACCCATTTCAGCCCCAGGAAATATGCACATTTCAGAATAATGTTTCATGTCACAGAGTGACAAAAAACAATCACAGTAGAGACATGAAAAGATGTTCATGGATGAACTTGTTGGATTGTTGTTCTCCGATTGTTTAAGCCGCCCTGAGTTGCTTCAGCAAGTAGGGCGGGATATAAATATGATAAAATAAATAAATAAATAAATAAAGTCTACCCCAGCCGACACAATGCAATCATAGTGGCTGTGTCAGGTAATCAGACAGATGTTATAGAAAAGTTGAGTAGTAAATCACCAATTTCTGCTTATGTGAAAAATGCTGACTAGTAAAATAGAAAGCTAGTAATTATTTACATGCCTGCAACACTTAGTCCCTGATGAACACAATTAAACAAGCAGCAAAGAAATATAGATTTCTTTCTGTCAACATTAAGTACTGATTAAAAAACAAACAAACCTTACATTCCCAAGCAAAAGCAGCATTTGCCCCTGCATCTGAAAGGAAAAAATCACTTTTGACATGTTTGGTAAGACATGTGTCTTTAGAAATGTTTTTCCCCTGAGACTTACATAGATTTAGATCAAAAAAATTAAACAATTAATTAAAGCAAATACGATTAACTAATGTTAAAAGAATCAGGCAACAGTCCTAATCATTGGCAGGACTTCATGGAAGATTCCTGGAAATGAATAGAAGCATTTGGTCCTGAAGAACTGGATTTTCTTCTTCCGTGTCCTGATCAGACCATGGGCTGCCAAAATGAAGCCACTTTCTTCATTTTGTTGTTGCCCAAACACAAATCCTCATTGATGAATGTATCTGGCAGCAATCGGCAGACCAGCAAATGAGCCAGACTCTGTGTCTCTCCACATTCACACCGTGTTGTTGTCCACCCGCAGTCACCACTTCAGGGTCCTCCAGGTGAGATTGGTAGGAGATTGATATCATCAGCTATATCCTCCTTTAATGATGCTCCTTGCTCAGTGAGCTCCTCCCTCCATCTTCTAATTTGGTTTTGCTCTTGTGTACCCTCAAGAATGTTTATTCTTGCCATAGAGTCAGGTTCGCCTGAGTGGGACGGGATAATAAAGTTAAATAAATAAAAATAAAATAAATATAGCTCTTCCTGGATCTGAGCCAGCAGACTTGAGGCTCATATCCGTTCAGAGGGTTTCGAGGGTCATTCTCTCAGCATCTGCTGCTACTTCTCTCCTAATCGTAGGTGGAGCAATACAAACAAGGGGGTATATATTCTCAAGTGGTGTAGGTTTGAGGCGGGGTGCCCAAACTACACCACGTGGGCCATAATTTGGGCACCCCTGGTTTAAGCAGAGAAAATATCAGCTTAAAATCTATCTCATCCCATTGCAAAACAGACCGCAAGGTGCATTTTACTTCTGCTTCCAATGGGAGGAACCATGTGAATGGCCTTCTGAACCACGTGACCAGCCGGCGGCCCAAAAGGTTTGGACACCCCTGGTTTAAGGCATCCTGTCACTATCCACATGGCTTCATTAACAGCAACGGCAACTTCTTTTGCATGTGTGGATGCATTCCATACTGGAACAGCATACTTTGCTGCAGAGACGCTCAAGGCCAAAGCTGACGTGCACAGTGTGGATGGTTGAGTTCCCTATTTATAGTTTGTGAGTTTCCTGATGATATTGTTCCTTGTACTAACTTTGGCTTTGGTATTCAGGCAGTGCTGTTTAAAAGAGAATGCCCGGTTAAGCATCATACCAAGGTATTTTGGTGTTGAACAGTGCTGTAATCGATTTCCTTGTGATGTAACATTCAACTTAAACTTTGCTTCACAGTTTCAAGGGTAGAAAGCACAAACTTGAGTCTTGCTTGGATTAGGCTTAAAATGGTTGATGTTGTAATACTGTCCTAATTCTTCAAGCTCCAGTACGTTTTCCAACCTACTGGAGCTTGAAGAACTAGGCAGTATTACAATATCAACCATTTTAAGCCTAATCCAAGCAAGACTCAAGTATGTGCTTTCCACCGTTGAATATATATAAAATATAATATATATATATATATATATATATAAAGGAAAACCTGGATAATCTTTTGTTAAACATATTAGTAAATGGAGAAAGAAACAGACACATGGCCAAAGTGGAAGTTATTCTCAAATGAGTTGTGTTTGCATTTAATAAGATACTTTGAGTTCTCAATACAGCCTGAAATACAAACCCTCATTTGCCATCAGCCACATAGTGCTTGGAGTCACTGCTGTTCTCTTTAACCAGGGCAGAAGGAAAAAACCCAACCAGAAGCAAGCTAAGCAAGCAAGCACATACCAGGAGGGATCCAGCAGCAACAGACTGCACAAAACAGCATAATTATTTTGAAGATGGCAGTACTGGGCATGAGGGTAAATCCAGTTCAGATCTCAGTCCACATTATAACTGAGAATAACAATCAGTACCCTTAGACAGACATCCCAAGCCAAATCAGGTCTTCTCCCCAACATATATAAAGACATTCTACCCCCTCTCATCATTTAAAAAAAAAAAGTACACCACAGGCTGGCAGGAACACCTGGTAGAGAAAAAGGAGCAGAGGCTCTGTGTGGATAAAAAATAAGATATATTTTTAGCCACCAGGAAGGACAGGGACAAGAACAGGCCCAGTGGATCAGCAGCAGTCTTATACAGGGCATATATTTGCACAGAAGAGCAGAGAAAGGATGTAAGTCTCCTTCTGAGAAACCATTCCAACTGGTGAGACATCCAGTTAAAAACAGAGCTGACAGGAGGAAACGAAGTTACTTTGTCAGTACCAAACTCAAACAGGGAAATTTATCAAGGTCTGTTTGTCCTTCCATAGTTCCAAATCGACACAAAACATGAACACAGTTGTACAGTAGTGCAGTAGGAAAAGAATAGTGGCACCTCAATGCAGAAAAGCCACAGTGCTCTCTCAAAGGAGTAGCGTGCCATTCAAGGAATTGACTACCAGAATTTGGAAACAGGAAAAAAGGGTGAAGAGATGGAGAAGAGAAGAGGGGAGGGGAGGAATGAAGGACATTAAGACAGCTTTCAAAGCTAGTTAGGTTTCAAGTTAAGACATTTTTTAAAAGAGTGTCAAAATTCTGCCATAATTAGATAGTTCAAACCAAACCATCTTATATAGAATCAAAATACCAGAAGGATTGCAAATATTATTCACATACACATACAACTTTTCATGGTGTCAGAAAAACAACTGAAGCAGCTTCCTGAATTCAAATGGAAGTTGTAGTCCAAAAGAAGTGATATATCAGGAGTCTTAATTTAAAAAAATACTGATTGTTCCAGGATGACAGATTCTTTGGAACTGGGCATCTCAAGATGGCATTAAAGTGACCAAAGTCAACTACCTTTCCAGTAAACATTCTTCTCTCTAGCTTATGTACTGCACAAAAGTCTATCTAACTCTTGATAAACTCACAGCACTCATTATATTGGCTCCAGGCAGCCATTCTGGAAGAACTACAGAGTATAGACAACCCAGTAGTTTATCCTAAGGGCAAGTATTTCCAAACATACATAAAATGGCCAGAATCCAGCTGGATATTTACAATGCGGTTAAGTCCAACAGTGTAATTTTCAGTGTCAGATTCCCACTAGCGCTTGTAGGTTGGTGCTTGTATTTCTTGTCACAGAGTTGTGCAATCAGTTTGCAACAAGAAATACAATACTAACCACCTAACCAGCACCATCCTGCCACCGAGTTTCATGCTACTTGACTCACACCAGCATGTGTTAAGTAACAGAAATCTGGCCAGTTCATCCTATTTTCTGATGTCCCTCAGATAGTTCCCTGGGACTCTTATTTTAACTTGTTAAATTCTCCTGCCATTTTAATACTCTGATAAATAGAGCAAGCCAGATGTTCAAGCTCTGAATTCTCCTCCAAAGGAAACTAGTGGCATTCGGCAAGCTATAAAAGTTGTTGGTAAGGAAAAAGCTATCCAGTTCCCCAGCAAGAATTGTCAGTGGTATGAGAACACGCACCAAAAGAGACTTCCAACCCACTAGATTCCAGACTAGGTGTCAGTGCAAACCATAGATCCAGGTGGGATCCATATAATGTTCTACACTTTCCAGTTATAAGCCACTACCTTCTCAGCCACCTCCAGTTAATTTTAGGGCCTCTGTTCAAGCTCTAGGCCTCCTGCTAAAGGCATGGCACCAAAGGCCACAGGCAAAATTAAATGTTAAAATAATAGATCTAAAGCTCTGCAGATTTGATCACCCAAATGACCGCTTGGCCTGACAAATTCAGATTCCTTTCACTCCCACGCAGCCCTTGTTCAATTTGTGAGAAGAAAGCCAGAAGCTCTTGTTGCTTGAGAGATGTTCCTTCACAAAGAGCTGTCGGTAAAGAGGTACACCCAGGATACAATTTACGATGAATTCCAAGAGCGTTAAGTCCAAGGCCTAGATGCTTCCAAAGAAACCGTTCTCAGCACCATCTATCCGGAACCCTTTGCTTCCTTTGCCAGGATTGGGTGTGGTGGAGTATTTGGGTGGATAGCGGATGAAGAGCCGATCTTCTTCCTTCTTTATCCAGCGCAGCAGCTTTGTCAGGACATTAATGGCTCCAGCTTTGGTTACCAAGGGACTGAAACAAGTATACAATTCAAATTTACTTGTAACCTAAAGGAGAGAGAAGGGGAGAAAAACACATTCATCTTGCAGCTAACCTAGGACGTTTCTACAGCTGACATGGCTGTAATCGGACAAAATCAGCACAGCCAGGGATGAGGAATCAAAGCAAATAGTGTTCAAAAATAGCTTACCTATTAGTGTTTAGAGAGTGCCTAGGAAGCAACAGGATCTGAATTCTATGGACTTTCACTTCTCAGGCTTTCCCCCTGTCATTTACTCTCCTGTCACTAATGGTTTGGATGAAGGCAAACAAACTGAAACTCAATCAAGACAGAACAGAGATGCTCCTGGTCAATCGGGAGGCAGATGACGCAATTGGGATGCAACCTGTTCTGGATGGGATTACACTCCACCTGTTCTGTTCTGCCCCAAACAGACCGGCGTATAACCTGGGGGTCCTCCTGGACTCACGACTACTGCTCGAAGAGCAGGTGGCAGTTGTGGTTAGGAGGGCTTTTGCACAACTCCGTGTAATATACCAGTTACGCCCGCTCCTAGACCGGGACGCCTTGCTCATGATCACACACACTTGGGTCACCTCCAGACTTGATTATTGTAATGCGCTCTACATGGGGCTGCCCTTGATGACCATTTGGAGGCTCCAGCTGGTCCAGAATGCGGTGGCTCGGGTTGTGATGGGGTGTGGGCATTATGCTCGTGCCTCACCATTTCTCTGCGAGCTGCACTGGCTCCCAGTATGCCTCCGAGTGCAATTCAAGGTGCTGGTTATCACCTTTAAAGCCCTACGTGGTAGTGGGCCAGGATCACCCCAAGAACATCTGTCTGTCCCACCAGAGCAGACCGGAGAGGCTCTCTGGTCGTACCATCAGCTAGAGAGGCTCATCTCTCTAGCACAAGAAGGAGGGCCTTCTCTGTGTCTGCTCCTTTGGAACCTCCTGCCAAGTGAATTGTATCTCCAGACAGAACTGCTGTCCTTCAGAAAGGGGGTGAAGACCTGGCTGGTGGGGCATGGGGGGTGGGGGGTGGGCCAGGTGGTGAGTTTGGTTGGCTGGCTCCTGTGAATAACCCCACCTCTCTCTCCCCATTGTGGTTGTTAATTTAATTTTCAACTTTTTAGTCTTTTAATCCTTGATTTTAAATATTGAATTGTAAATGATGTGTTTTAACTCTTTTAGATTGTAAGCCATCCTGAGTCCTCGGAAAAGGGCGGGGTATAAATATAATAAATAAAAACTCATGTCTGCAGCTGGAGTGTACTTCTGGGTTGAACCCTGAGTCTTGGATGCCCAAATTTCAGCGGTGGCCAATAACCCATTTGCATAATTAAAACTGATGTCCCAGGTCCTGTTTCTTGTGATGTTTGATTTGGCTACAGTGACACATGCCTTAGTTCAGGGGTTCCCAACCTTTTCCTGCCAGGGGCCCGACCATGCTCCCTCAATCAGCTGATGAGCCAGTCACATGGTTCTTCCCGCTGGTGGAGATGGCATTTGCACAGCGTTTCCTGGCATTTTTCCCACCTGCGTTGCTTCCCTTGGAGGAACATTTTCGCCCCATTTTTGAATTTTTCACCACATTTTCGCAGTGTTTCAGGTATACCTCACAATATATAGTTATAACTAAGGACAAAAATTGAATTGTAGTGCCATGCCTCACCCAAGCCAACAGAGTCTCCTTTTCAGCTACATGGTAGATGAGGCGCAGAGGTCGTGAGGTACTGTGGATACGACCGTGCAGGTAGTGGTAGAGATCAAAGAGACGGTGTTGTTCATTCTCACTGCAATAAGGCCCCTCCAGTTCTGGGCTGTAGTGAGTGAAGAACAATGCATCACAATCAAAGGGTTTAGAATTTACCTGGAGAACTTGTTCACTATTCAACTGCAAAATTTACATACAGTACAATGAAAACTTTTTGACAAAACTGATTGACATTCACCATAATTCAACAGTAATTCACCAGAAATAGAAAAATAAAAATAAAAAGCACAAGTCAAAAATTAGCCTATAAAACATCTTGGAATTTAAAAAAAAACATTCAGGCTCTAGAGTTCTTCACATGACCACTAGATGAGTGGCATTTAAAGCTGCTTACTATATCTGGGCTATAACTCCTAGAATCCTTACAAGAGAGGGAAAACTTGGACATATCAGGCTACAGTATAATTTATTATTTGAATTGCCAGTTTTCCTACAAGAGCATGGAGATATACAAGAGGAAGAAGATACACTTTCCTAACATATCTGTGGCTCTTCACACTCCTGTATATATTCTGTTACCTCCAGGGCAAATATGTATTCTGACAGGAGACAGCTTTTCTTTACAGATTTTCAAAGGAGATTAAGGATCATTGAGATAACTGAGACTAATCACCTTGATGTTCTATTGAACTACTGTATTTAAAAGCCTATCCAATAAAAATAGAATTGAATGCCAGCATGTTCTTCAGGGAGAAACAGGAGTGTTGTTTCTCTAAGCCCAAAGGGAAAAAAATCATTTCTTTCTATGCCAAAAGCTACCTAATTGCTCTCTGTAAGTATAGAGACAGGATAGAAACAATTTGTTGTTTCATATGTAAACTCTCTTCAATCCAACCATGTGCTAGTTATTTCAGATAAACTTACTTCAAAGTAACATTTGGAACTGCTCTGTTCTACTTGATTTTTCCCTTTTGTTTACTTCTGTCTCCATCATAAAATGTATACAATCTAGAACCATCGTTTATTGGATTTGTATAATGGGGACTTCGGATACTAAATGAGGTGCCCTTGCCTCACCAAGCTACCAAGACTGTAATCAATTTAAATCAAGGGTGCACAAACCTTTTGGGCCAGTCATGTGGTTCAGTGGGCTGGTCATGTGGTTCCTCCCACCAAAAACAAAAATGTGTCTTGCAACAGATATGTTTTGCAACAGGATGAGAGAGGTTTTTTTAGGCTGCCATTTTCTGTGTTTAAACCAGGGGTGCCCAAACTATGGCCTGTGGGCCAGATCTGGCCCCCAACACCAATTCATCTGGCCCACACCACCCTCATTGCTCCCAGAAGCTTCCTGGAGCAACGAGGGGAGAGTGGGCTGGATGAATTTGCCAGGGGCCGGATCTAGCTCACAGGCCATAGTTTTGGCACCCCTGGTTTAAACACAGAGTAATATGAAGTGGTGGCAATGTTTCCCCCCACCCTGGAGAAATTGTCAGAACTGTAAGCTGGAGTGTTTGAGAGTTGGAAGAAAATGATCCCTGCTAGGCTTGAGCATCATTGCTACATCTTTCTTGAAAATCCCCATATCAGGTCAAAGGAGACTAGTGAAGAAACCTGGGAATTATCAACAAACTGCTGTATTTTTTCTTTTCTTTTCTTTTCGAAGTCTACCCATATATTTCCAGAAATATGGGGTATTATCAACAGTATAGGATACTACATTGAGTCTCCAGGGTATTGCAGCAGGCAAATCATACTGGCACCAAATCACAGATTTGATACCCTTCCTCTCAGAACTCTTAAGGAGAACTAATTCCAGCCTTAGATTGCTCCTTATTACCTGGTGAACTGGGGAAGTTGTCGGTAATTATCAGGTATATCGAGGGGCTTGTACATAAAATGCCGGAGGTCAGGCACCCCCACCAAACCCACACTGTAGGAAGGACTCCTCAGACCACTGGACAGTGCTTGCAAGTAATTTTGAGTCCTCATGCCTTCCTCAATGCGTTTCTTGCAGTCTGAAACAGAATAGAAAGACTCCTTGTCCGTGGACAAGAGGATCAGACAGACAGTACATTCTGTATCCAAGTAAGATATATAAGCATAAAAATAACAATCGGGGTTGAAGCATGGCAGGCAAATGGGTGTCCAGATCTCCCCAGTTTGGAACGCAGAAGTTGCCCCAATGAGGTTGAGCAATAGGTGCAAGTCAGTGGGTTCTAGCCGACAGTCTTCAATGACCGTTTTCTCTTGTACCGTGGTGACCAGCTGGCTCCGGGCCACTAGAATAGAGAATACCAGATTGGGCGTGATGGCCTTCTGAAGCAAAGTGCCCAAAGAATCACGCAAGGAGGCTGGGAGGGGCAGGCAGCGCACAGCACTGAGCAGAAAACAAGGGTCCGATTCCACCAGGTTGAGCAGGCGGTCAAGGATCTTCTCCGAGCCCGTCAGCAAGCGTCGGAGATCGTAGTTTTTTTTCCGCTCAAAGATGCGCATGATGCTGGCCTGAGTGAGCATGCTTATGATCTGGTGGTAAACGTATAAAAGCTCTTGCCGCAGCTGCTGTTCTGACTGCAGGGTGCGTGACACCGACACGAGCACCAGTGGGCCTTGCTGCACAAAAACCAACTTGTGGTCATCTGTGGAAGGAAGCAACAAAAAGACCATTGATTGGGAAGTGCTGCGAACTGAGCTTGGTGTAACATGACAGAACCAGGAGAGGAAGCAAGACCTCATTTCTCTCTCTCTCACACACACACCCATTCATCTTGTCTTCTTTCTTCTCACACATCAATCTACACAGTTCCTAAGGCCTTTCTGGTGTAATTTGCAAAAAGAAAAAAAAATTCAGTGTAGCCCACGGGATTGTTTGCAAGCTGTAAACATTAGGAGCCCAATCCAGAACGTTTCCAATTTGCAATGAAGGGGAGGGGGGTTCTTTTGGAACTAGTTGGTTTTCCCTTCCACTGCTGTAGATACATGGAATAAGAAGGGATCGATAACACGACCATAGTGACAGTAAAGGGTACAATACTCTTTACTCTCCCCACAACACTAGAATCCTAATCCATCAGTCTGGGATCATTTGTATTGTTTTGGTCCTCTCTGTGCACTGGGTAAGATCTGATGTGCCACTCTTCTCAGTAAGCACAAAAGCCAAGAAGAAACCAGGCCAAAAGTGAGAACTCCCAGGAGCAAGATAGGAAAGCCCAAAGGATACATCCAGGCTGCAGGTTGGAAACTCTCCTCCTGGTTTAGCATACAGTATTTGTTTAGTCAGTTTGGCATTCTGCTTGATGCTCCCAAACAACCTAGGACATGTAAACCATAATGAAACTGGTTTGTGATCCTGGCTAATAAAGGAGGCAACAAGCCTGAACAGTACACAAAACATATCCTTCCTCATATGCTTATCCACTGCATAACAGCTAGTGTGAGGCTAAGGAGAACAGCTAAATATGATGACTTGAGTATTCAACAGGGTATGCAACTAATAAATAAAAAGGTTGGATAGAAGATGGAGGAAGAGGTGAAATACATACATTTTTCAATATAACCCTCCAAACTATCATAAAGCACAGATTATCAACCTACGGCCCGTGGGCTGGATCTGGCCCATGGTGCCAAATAATCCAGCCACTGCCCTTGCTCCAGCCACCGCTAGAATCAGCCGTGGACTCATTTATGGGCATCATTTACAACAGCCGAAAATGAGTCCACGCCCTTAGTAAATGTGTTTGCAACAGCCATAAATGAGTCCATGACTGTCATAAATGCATTTATGAGGGCTGCAGACTCATTACAGTGGTCGAAAATGCCAGGGGGACAACCAGTCTGGGTACCTCAACTGTTTGAGGGAGCATGACCTGGCCCCTGGCTTGAAAAGGATGAGATTTCCTGCCATAAAGGCTAAACATCTGGTACCTAAAGGAAACATACACCAGTAGTAACAGGGCACCCCTTGAATGGACTGGGGCCATGTAAATAGCACAGGAAAGCCCCTGAATTGCAGAGCATCTGGTAGAGACACAGAACCCTTAGTCTCAGCTTTGGGTTTTACCTTTCGAAAACTACCTTTGCTTTTCTCCTCACTCCCTTTGCCCAGCAAAGCATCCTTAACATCTCAGATTCTATGAATGAGAAGCTACTGTTCTCTCTGTGAAGCTTAGAAGAGGTATCAGACAGGCACTTATTTTTGTACATTGGCAAAGCAGCCTGTTGCCCTTCAACAGGTAATCCTCTTAGGCTTTTCACCAAGTAAAATTAGAGCACGACACAAAATAGCACATAGAACCCTTTGGAGCCACTTTGTGCTCAGAGACAGAAAAGCCATTTAAAGCAAGATCTGAGCAGGATCATAAATGATAGGGCTTTTTGAGGGTCATTAATTAATAGGCTCACTCCAAGTCTGAAAGGACAGCAAAATAACAACAATGGATACACAGCTTGAGTACAGACCACCTTAGTTTTCTTCGGAAAAAGAAATCTCACAATAAAACACCACCCCATTTTCTTCTAATGCCCCCAAATCAAACATATTCATACTTCCTTACACAGAAAACATGATTGCTCCTGAGCAAGTGAGATGTTAGACGTAGGCCTGTGAGCCCTAGTGGCACAGTGGTTAAACTGCTGTACTGCAGCCAAAACATTGTGAATTTGATCCTGATGGGAATCCAAGGTTGACTCAGCCTTCCATCCTTCACAGGTCGGTAGGCAAAATGCTAATTTCCTGTAAATCATCCAGAGAGTACACTAATCACTGTGGGGAAGTACAGAAGTGTGTAAATCTAGTGCATAGCCTTAGATAGATAAGGCCACTAAATTCACGGATCTACTGAATTCAGGACTAGCAACTGAGTTTAGTGTTTCCCAAACTTTGATTTTTGGACTTCAATTCCCAGAAGCCTAAGTCAATTCCCCAAAGCATTGATTAGCCAATGTACTAACTGAGGCTTCTGGGAACTGAAGTCCACTAGTGTTCTGCAGAACATGGTCTTGAAAACTTGTGCAGTTCAAAAGGAGCCAGGAACAAAAACAACAAGCCAAAGTAAATGAAAGGGATGCTATATGAAGCAGCTTCATACCTACGGACCTAGCTGTAATTAGGGTAAAGTAGAGGGACCCTAATAACATCTAAAAGCCCCACTACTGATTCTTCCCAATTTGGGGCAAATCATGAGTCCTTGTAGCCCACTTGAAACAAAACGCAAGGACAGCAACTGTGTGACCTCGAGTCCCATCATCCTTCATGGCTACGCTGACTGCAAGGGGCTCATGAAAGGTGTAGTTCAAAAATACCGTAAGGGTCCCGCTTCCCTCACCTCTGAGGTGTGAAATTTGTAATCCAAAAGCTGCCCCACTGTCCACTTTTTGTGCATACCCGAATAAATGGAACGGATGGCGTTATCTCCGCTCTGAATGAACGACACCAGCGCCATCATGACACCCATGGTGGAACTGAGGGCTTCCTCATTGCCATAGCGGGAGTAAATGGGCTTGCCAGCCTCACTTAAAACAAAGACATGCTTTCTGTGCATCCGCCAGCTCTCAGCCGTCACATCTTCATCCCGGTGCGTCGCTGGCCGTGTCTGTGCCGTGACCGTTGCCTCCTCGTCACCCGGTGGACCATCATTCATCACCAAAGGTCGGCTAAACTCACTCGAGTCCTCCAAAGTGTTGTCCGTGGAGGCTGAATCGGACAGATCCTTATCACTCAAATCCTCCTGTGTGTCCACTATGCCATCTGTCAGGCTCAAAGGACCATTATTTAGGGCGGCGGCAGGCGGTTCCCCTTGCTCAACTAAGGTGGAACTGGGCTCATCTCCACCTGGAAAACACAGAGAAGTCACAGGGCACAACAACAACAAAAAAAAAACCAGGAATCAGAATTAATCCTCCCTATTCTTCCACCGCCCTCCCAAGTGAAAGGTGAACTCAAATGCTAATGATTGCATCACTTCACAAGCAGTTCCCCATTCATCCTTTGCTACAAGCTACATCATGTCTTGCTGACAATATTCAGTCTTCCCAAATTGCTGTACTCTCTTGAATTACCGGTAGATTGCCCAACCACCCTTTTTTATCCATACATTATGACCCTAGTTCCCAAGTTAGGAACAGAATGCCTCCTTTCTTTCTTCCCTAGGATATCAACCCATCCCACGAGAGCAAACCGAGAGGGCACCCTCCATATACCATCTGTTGGAGGCACGCCTCTCCAGCATGAGGAAAAGGTCCTTCTAGGTCGTAGCCCCCACATTATGGAACCTCCTCCCGGTAGAATTACGCATCCAGGCCCAGTTGCTACCATTTAGGAGAGAATTGAAAACATGGTTAGTGGAACGGGTCTGGAGGCCGGGATTGCCAACAAGCTTTCATTCAGGCTCATCTGAGGTTTCCCCCTCTTGTAATTGGTTTTATTGAAGGGCTTTTAACTGTTTTTATATTGTTTTTAAGTTTTGCTGAAGAGCCAGTGAGGTGTTCGCTGGACTGCATACACCGCCCAGAGTCTATTGATCAGGGCAGTGTATAAAATCTAAATCTAAATAAATCTTATCTCTGAGTAACATTGGTTGCTGTAGATCAGGCATGCCCAAACTTTTCGGGCCGTGGGCCAGTCACATGGTTCAGTGGGCCGGTCACGTGGTTCCTCCCACTGGAACTGGAAGTAAAACGCACCTTGCAAATATGAGAGAGTCAGGATGAGAGAGCTTTTTAGACTGCCATTTTCTCTGCTTAAAGCAGAGGTGCCCAAACTACGGCCTGCAGTCCAGATCTAGCCCCCAATGCCAATTCATTCAGCCCACACTGCCCTCATCGCTCCTGGAAGCAGAAGTAAAATCTGCCCAGACACGTTTCGCTTCTGCTTCCGGGAGCGACGAAGGCAGTGTGTGCCAGATAAATTGGCATTGGGGTCCAGAACCAGCCTGTAGGTCATAGTTTGGGCACCCCTGTTGTAGATGAACGGCACCACTACTTATCCCCCTTAAAGTCTGCCAACCCATTAAATCCTCTTTAAGGTCTGCCAACCTTTAAAATATACCATCACTGCAACACAAAATATCTAGCCTTTTGTTTCACAGGCAGTGCTACAGATCAGTTGCAGGGACACAATGCTTGTCCATCTCCCACTCTGCCTTTCCCAATCCAAGCTACAGCATTTGAAAATTCAGATAAAATTACTAAGGGTGGACGGTTTGAAGGGAAGCAAGAAATGTGACAGGGGTGCTGGGGTGGGGTGACTGGGGAGATGGAGAAACACTGGAATAACCATGGGGATTTCAATCCACTCACCTGTCCCTGTAGAAGCCAAGCCAGCCTTCTGCTCAAGGAGATCTACTGCACCCTCAGAGGGTAAGTCAGGATCTTCCATCTCCATCTCTACATCTCGAGCAGGTGCTGCAAAGACGAGAGGTAAAAATCACAAAATTCCATTTAAAAAAGAAGAAAAACAATAGCAGGATGCAGATAGTATGCAGCCACCTTAGACTGAACTTAGAAAGAGCAACTCTGAAGCACTATGATGCCATCACTACAACTTCCGGCTCAAATAAATAAGCAATGCACACGAGCTAATCTTTCAGTTCAAAGAAAGCACAAGAACTGGGGGGACGGGGGGGGGGCACAGCTAGCTCTCCACTCTTCCAAAGAGCAGCTTTGCAGAATGCAAAGAGTCAGTGTGTCAGATTTCCCTGCCCTTCCAGCCGTAATCTTGGTCACATGCTAGTCAGGGATGCCTCAAAGGAGACGGCATGAAATGCCCTGCTTACTAAGCAGGCACTCACAGCTATCGTGCCCACACAGTGAGCAGCGCTTCATTCTTCCCACTACAGAATTTTTCCGCATGCTATTGGCTACAATTCCCACCCTCTGTGGCAAGGCTAATATGGGCCAGGTTTGATGGGAGCTGTAATTCAAGAAATACAGGGTGAGACAGGTTGAGGAAGATGGACTATGACCCCAGTATTTAACTGGCATAATAACAAAGTCGGTAGCACCCTTATTATTAATAATAGAGAGAACAGAACCCCATCACTGATACTACCATATTCTTTGCACCCCGCTGGCTGGTTGTTTCCTTGCTAAATCTTGTTTAATGAGAAGGAGCTAGGAGTGGTTTAGGCAATCAAACACAAACAAAGGTAAGGTTCCTTTACATTTAATTTCAGCAGGTAAAACTTGTAAGAAAAGCCACACCTGCCCACTGTTCAAAGGTAAAGACAGGCCTATCTTCCTTTGTTTCTGGGCACAAATGCAGTGTGAATAAGTCAGGCTGAGAAGAGTGAAGAAAAAGAAGAACAAGAAAAGACAAGTTCCAGGTTAAGGATAGGCATCCCAGCCACCAGCTTAATGGGTAGGATCCAGGGTGAGTGGGGTGGGGATGCCTTTTTGTAACTTTTTCTCTTTGTAAGATTGTGTAATGTTCCTATGGTTTTTGTAATATTTTTGTAACTTTATGACGTATATTGGTGTTTTATCTTACTGCAGTGTATTTTATGATATTCTATTGTTTGAATTATTGATGTATGATATTTCATTGTGTTGTGACATTGTATTGTTCCATTGAATTGTTGCATTGTGTTTGATTGTGTGTTGTGAGCCGCCCTGAGTCGGTTTTCGCTGAGTAGGGCGGCATATAAATTTAATAATAATAATAATAATAATAATAATAATAATAATAATAATAATAATAATAATAATAATAATAATAATAATAATAATAATAATAATAATAATAATAACCAGGTGACAGTTATTGATACCAAGTGAAGAAAGATGCAGTGGAACTTCGGTTAACACAATTAATGTGTTCTCCGGGACTTTTCTTACAGCAAAAATTACTTTAACCAAGTTTCCCATAGGAATGCATTGAATGTAATTTCCCAAAGGAATACATTGAAAACCAAAATACAGTAGAACCCCGCATAACAAAAAAACTCAGCTCCATGGAACTCTTCACTATGTGGATTTTTTCGTTATGTGAAGCACTATTGGCGGTACCCCGCATAACGGGGGGGGGGGGAGTTCGTTAACTGGGGTTCCCATTGAGTGGGTATACCCTGGCTACTGAAAACCCCATATAATGAATGTTGTTGTTTTTTTTTTTGTTATGCGGGGTACTGCCCTTGCATAAAAAAATGCTTGGTTATGTGAATTTTTTGCTATGCAAAGCATTCGTTATGCAGGGAATTACTGTACTTGAACCAAAACGTGGTTTCCCATAGGAATGCACAGAAAACCAATTAATCAATTCTGGGGGGAAAATCCATAAACCGAACCACTATTTTCTATGGATTTCCTTTCATTATACAATTTTTATGTTAACCGAGCTGGCTTGTTAACCAAAGTTCCATATCAGTAGGATCGGTTTGGGTCTTTTTCTTCACCATCAGGTTTGCCCTACTTTTAGACAAAGCAAGAGAGACACCTCCAAACAGCTATTTTTGAGTGTGGAGGTAAAAACCTCCAGTCACTGAATTATCATTTGGATTTTACCTCCAAGGAAGGAGAGACGTATCTGTAGGATCCTGGCTCAAAAGTCAAAAGTAATTTGTCTGGCACTGGGTAAAGACTGATCAGACTTTGATCAGTGAGAAGGGAGGTCTCAGGGTTTTTTTTCCAGGCTAACTCTGGAAAACTCCATTCTGCAGGTATGCAGCAGAAACTAATGTGTGTACAATACTAACCAGTGGGTGGTTATGAGGTAAATAAGAAATCTCCACACCTGAAAATCAGATAAAGGGTTAAGATGAATGAGGAAGTTGTGAACCCATCTGAGATTTCAGCTGTGAAAGAAGGAAAGTCTCTTTTGTATATTTTTGCTCCAGACTCCTATAAATAAGCTTTGTCAGGTTTGTAGACAGCTCTTTGCCTGAGTTAAGAAAGACGTACCTCCAACTGAAAACTCTGGGAAGTATAGAAATGTGAGAGGATGCAGATGGAGAGGGGTTTCTTATTAACAGGAGTTCTCTCTTTACATCAGGGGTGCCGAAACTACGACATGTGGGCCACATCCGGCACCCAATGCCAATTCATCCAGCCAGCGCCACCCTCATCACTCCTGGAAGCTGAAGTAAAATGCGCCCATACAGGCGTGTTTTACTTCCACTTCTGGGAGGAACGAGGGTGGTGTGGGCTGGATGAATTGGCGTTAGAGGCCGGATGTGGCCAATGGGCTGTAGTTTGGGCACCCCTAGTTTAAACAGAGAAATGGCAGCTTAAAATCTATCTCATCCTGTTGCAAAACAGATTGCAAGGTATGTTTAACTTCCACTTCCAGTGGGAGGAACCACATAACCGGCTGACTGAACCACGTGACTGGCACACGGCTGAAAAATTTGGGGACTCCAGCTTTACACTCTTTTCACATCATTAGTGTGCCACCAGCTGTACGTACAAGTAGCTAATTAAAACATCTGTAACAGATGTTGGGGGACTGCAGTGGCTTAGTGGTTAAGATGCTGAACTTGATGACTGGAGGGTCGGCAGATCAGCAGTTTGAGACCTGAATGCTGCACGATGGAGTGAGCTCCCATCTCTGTCCTAGCTCCTGCCAACTGAGCAGTTTGAAAGCAAGAAATTGCAAGTACAGTAATACCCCAGATAACATTATGACTTGGTTCCACAAGTCATGATGTTATCCGATTTTTAGCGTTATCCGATGCATGCATCGAACAATGCTAAAAAGAAAGCCCTGACTTCAGGGACAAACCACTTTAAAGGCAGGCAGGGAAAGAAAGAGACCCAATTGGGTCTCTTTTCCTCCCTGCCTTTAAAGCCACCCCCCACCCGCAGCAGTCTCTGCCACTGCAGTAGGGTCGGGGAAATGCATGCCTTTCCTCCAACCCTACTGCAGTCGCAGAGACTGTTTGTGTCTCTTTCCCTCCCTGTATTTAAACTACAGGGAGGGGGAAAGAGAGAGATGTGATTGGGTCTCTAGAGAACCAATCACGTCTCTCTCTTTCCCCCTCCCTGTAGTTTAAATACAGGGAGGGAAAGAGACACAAGCAGTCTCTGCGACTGCAGTAGGGTCGGGGAAAAGGTGTGTGCTTTTCCCTGACCCTACTGCAGTCGCAGAGACCGCTGCGGGTGGGGGGTGGATTTGGTAGATCTACCCAAACCACCCCACACCCGCAGACCATTGCTTCAGATAACGCTAAGAATCATTATCCAGAATCGTTATCCGATGCAAGCTTTTTCCAAAAAACTTGCATCATTATCCGATTCTAGCGTTATCCGATGCAATCGTTTTCCGGGGTATTACTTTACTGTACATAAACAGGGACCATTTCAGTGGGGAGGTAAACAGAGTCCTGTGCACTCTGGTGTTTAGTCATGCCTGCCACATGTCCATGGAAACGTGGTGGCTCTTTGGCTATAAATGGAGATGAGCACTAAACTCTAGAGTTGGATACAACTGGATTTTGAGCAAAGGCAACCTTTAACAGATGTTGTCAGCTTCCTTACTTGTTACCCATATATCACACTTCCCTGTGTTCTGCTCCCCACTGCATCACCACAACAACTTTTTGGGGTAAGCCAAGCTAAGAAAGAAACAGAGAGACTCTGGCCAAGGCTCAGCCCATGAGCTTCATGGCTGGCTCAAGTCACAGTCCAACATGCTACTGTGGGCACAGTGGCTCAAAATACTTTGTAAAGTCAAATCACAGCTCTAGCTTTCTCCCCATCAACAGGCCTAGAAGGGGCTCTACTTCAGAACAGAAGAAACGACTTCCTGAGCAGAAACCCTGAACTTCCACCACCAAAAGGCAATCCCAAGGGCTGTCAGCAACTAAGCAGCCAAACAAGCCAGGCATACCTATTGGCATTGCAGCTCTTCCCTTTCAAACATCCAAGATGGCCAAATATCTATAAAGTGGTTTCATTTTGGCAGTCAAAAGTTTGTTCTGGACACGAAAAAAGAATTGCCCCAAGAATCCTACAGACTCTACAGACCACTAGGGAAATTATTAGAAGCAGCTAGCACTTATCCCAATAAAGGGTTACATCCAGAAAGAAACCAGAAACTCATTCCAAATCATATCAAAATTCATCTGGATAGCAACAGTGCTTTCATCAGTTTGTCTATTTCTACTAGCTTTATTTATCTACATTGCTTCAATGTTCCATAATCACAAAATACTTCAAAGTTGTGAAATGTCCAAAAGTCTCTTAACAGCTTCTTACAGTTACAGAAAAATGTAGATACAAATACAGTACTGTACTTATAATAAAAGTATACTTAAATTGTAGGTAGATACTTAAATCAGAATCCAATCCAAAATACAGGCACATGAAAGGACAAAAACACACCTTAACAGAGGGACGAACAAAGCAAGTTTACAAAAAATAAAATAAAAATAAAACTGTTCACAAACCCAGTCAGTCTCTTTTGAGACTAAAGAGAGAAAACAGATAAGCAGGCACAAAAGAAACATTCACTAGTACTTAAGGCAGAGGTGCAATGGTGAGATTATTGGATTTTACAGGCTGAGGTTTTAATCCCTATTGCTCCATGACGCTCACTGGTTGATTTAGGGCAGGCTAAAGGAAGAGGACTGTCTCTATCTCACTGTGCTATGAAAAGATAAAATAGAGAGGAGAGCAATACACACTGCCTAGAGCTAATTGGAGGAAATGGAGAATATAAAGTAACCAATAAACTAATAAAGATGGCTGCTGTTCAAAGGAGAACAAGAGTACTGCCCTAATTAGGAAGAAAATGCCATATAAAAGCCAAATTGTATTATACCATCCTTGGCAGAAACTCCTGCCAATTGGGTTCAGGTCAGAGGTGGGAAGTCACATACTTGGACTACAACTCCCAAGATATCCCACCCAGTAGACAAACAAGGGCTTCTCCTATCATTGTGGAGTGAATGATGTGATTGCCTACAAGTTCAGCAAGCTGAGAGATGGGAAATGCAGCTCCATCACAAACCAAAAAACTCCTCAAGGGCACCACCCAGCATGTTCAGTTGTAGGATAAAAACAACTGTTTCCCATCCCTGCACAGGCCTGCCCAACACATAGAGAAATTGGAGTCTACTGTGCACTGAATGTAACCAGGTATCATCAGGGTTTCATCACCAGAGAAGGCAACAACTACATGAATCTGTCTTCATGAGTTCAAACAATGCATCCATAGGCCAAATAACCCACTACCTTTCTATACAGCCCTGCAAATCCTTTAAATACCACTTTACAGCAGACAGGAAATGTAGCTTTCTCTCTTTTCCTTTTTGATACCTACAGGTCCACCCCAAACAGATTTTAAAAAACACTTCCAGACAAGGACTCCTTTGCCCAACTGCTTTAACTCAAACTGAGGGCTTAGAGATCAGCTGTAACCCTCCTATGTTTTCTATTGTTTTCTCTCCCTGCCCCAGCAACACACAGGAAAAGATGGAGCAGGTGAATACCTTCAACTGGTAGCTCAATAAATGACTCCTTTAATCTGGAAAGCAGATCTCTTTGAGATGTTATAGTCACACAGACCTGTCAGAGAGAGATTATGTTGGTGTGTAGGATTAGTTTATTGAGCTATCAGTTGAAGGTATTCACCTGCTCCATCAAGAAACATTGAAGACCTATCCACCCCAGGACCTGTAAAAGCTGAACCTGTTGGAGAATCCAAACTAGCCAGCCCCCAAAGCTGAGTATCTTACTGAAAACAGCACATGTCAACTGCAGGAGAACAGAAACCCACAGCATACTGGTGGAAATCGAACTCCTCCTTTCCCTTCCATTTATTTATTTACTCATATTTACTATCCCGCCCCAATCGGGTTGACCCAACTCTGGGCGGCTTACATCATAGATTAAAATCACACGTTAAAACCTTAAAAATTCATAAGAAAAATTACAACAACGCAACAGATAAAAACAAGGGCAGAAAGGGGTGGCTGTCCCTTAAATCAGCCAACCTGCATGGGATCCCACATTCCTAGGTCCCCACACTTGCTCCGCCAGCCAGGTCTTTAAGCCTCTTCGGAAAGGCAGGAGCTCTGCCTGTAGGCGCAGCTCAGTTGGGAGAAGGTTCCAAAGGGCCGGGGGGGAACACAGAGAAGGCCCTCTTCCTAGTGCTAGTGAGGCGAGCCTCCCTAGCTGATGGAATAACAAGGGAGCCCCTCCAGTCCGCCCTAGTGGGACGAACAGACATTCTTAGGGTGACGCGGTCTCTTAGGTATCCTGGCCCACTACCATATAGGGCTTTAAAGGTAATGACCAGCACCTTGAATTGCACCCGGAGGCATACTGGCAACCAGTGCAGCACCAGGAGCAGTGGTGAGGTCAGAGCATAACACCCGCACCCCATCACTACCCGAGCTGCTGCATTCTGGACCAGCTCCAGCCTCCAAATGGTCACCAGGGGCAGCCCCATGTAGAGCGCATTACAGTAATCAAGTCTGGAGGTGACCAAAGCATGTGTGACCATGAACAAGGCGTCCCAGTCTAGGAGGGGGCGTAACTGGCATATTACACGAAGTTGTGCAAAAGCCCTCCTGGCCACCCTACCTCTCTGCTCAGCAACCCAATGGAAGTGATTCCTCCCTCCCCCCAGCACAGAGTTTGCACTGCCCCTCTGCCCAGCAGGAGCGTTGCCTTCCTTCCCTGTTGCTGTGTTGGCACTTTGTGATAAATAAGTGTTTTTTTGGGTTGCAATTTGGGCACTTTGTCTCTAAAAGGTTCGCCATCACTGCTCTATGGCAGTGTTCCCCAACTTTTGGTTTTTGGACTCCAATTCCCAAAGGCCTAAGTGAATTCCCCAAAGACTTAGGCTTCTGGGAATTGAAGTCCAAAACTCAAAGGTTGGGGAACACTGCTCTATAGCACACAAATAGGTTTATAAATCGTTAGCAGCGATGACAGCGAAACCGAGCCTCCGTGGACCATGGCAGTCTAGCTCTCGCCGAGTGCTGGAGAGAACGGGCGGGGAAAGGGGAGGCCAAAGACCTACGCAGGCTTCCCTCGGATCCTCCAGGGCAGGGCAGGTCATCCCAAGGGAGGGAAGGAAGGGGGACCCCGACCACATTGCAAGCCGCCCACCCGCTCCGTAGGAGAGAAAGGCAAGGGGGACCCACCACCTCTTTCCCCCCCCCCCCCCGGGTTTCCTCACCCTCCTCCGCTAGGGAGCTCCTCACGGGTTCCCCGTCATAGCTCAGAATTCCCCCGGACTTCGCGAGCCACACTTCCTGAACCTCAAGTGGCGGAGGGCGGGCGGGAGGGCGGGTAGAAGGGGAAGGACTGACAGGCCGTCCGTCCAATCGCAAAACCAACGGCGGCCAAGGCGGCGAATCGGAGCCCAAGGCGGATCCCGGTCTCGAAGCCGAAGGCCAATCAGCGTCCTTCCAGCCGAAGGCGAAGCGTTTTTAAGTGAAGGGAAGGCGAGAGAGAAGGCTCTGAGAAAGCCGGTGGGAGTGACAGGGAGCCTCAGCCAACCAAAACGCTAAGGAGAGAGGCAAGAGGGCGGGAGGGAAACGTCGGCCTTTGAGTGGACCCTTCGAGGCCAACGACAACCCGGCAAAAGGGCGGGGCTACTCAGGACGCCAACCAATCGCAGGTGGCCTGTGCCAGATTTCCATCCAACCAGAGGAAAGAATTGGCGGTGGCGATTGACGGGTTTGTAACAACCCCCCCCCCGCCTGCTTCAAAGAGGCAAGGCAGTGACGTCATCCACTTACGTCACGGGAGGGAGGCGGGGAGGCCGGGCGGCACGTGACCCTCCGGCTCTGGTTGAGGGAAGGTGCCAGGACTTGACTGTACGCTGCAGAGAGCTGGTGGTGCAGTGGTTAAACTGCTGCACTGCAGCCCAAACGTTGTGAGTTCGATCCTAACTGGATATTAAGGTTGATCAGACCTCCATCCTTCCGAGGTCGGTAAAATGAGGAACTGTTATGGTAAAGGCAAAGGTCACCCTTGTTCGAAAGCCAGTCGTATCCGACTCTAGGGGTCAGTGCTCACCTCTGTTTCAAAGCCGAAGAGCCAGCGCTGTCTTCTTATGCAGACGTTTCCATGAACGTGTGGCAGGCATGCCTCAACACCGGAGTGCATGGAACGCTGTTTACTTTCCCACTGAAGTGGTCCCTATTTACTTGCAATTTCTTGCTTTTGAATTGCTAGGTTAGCAGGAGCTGGGACAGAGAGAGGAGCTCACTCCGTCATGCAGTACCAGGAATCAAACTCCTAACTTCCAGTCAGCAAGTTCAGTGTCTTAACTACTCAAGCAACCATAGTCCCTCAAGAACCCATAAATACTAATTAACTTCTAAACGGAGTGCACTAAGCCCTATGGAGCAGTATATAAGTGTAATTGCTATGGCTAAATCAAGCTCTGATCTGTTTTTTGAGGCAGGGCTACTGTGTGGCCAAAGAACTTGGAGGCCACTTGAAAGTCCGAACATGTTTCATTTGGCACCTGGTCCTGGGGATGCATTTGGGGAGCTGGACAGTGGTCCATGCAACCTCGGGCCAAATAAAACCTGTTGCTCTATCAGGTCCTGAAAAGGCTTTTTTTATTTTGTTTTGAGCATTTTTATCATCTTTTCTGCATGAATGCATGCATCATTGTACGTGTGCTAGCCCGCTCCGATTTTGTTGCCCAGTGAAGAACACCTAGATGCAGAGGCACAGACAGATCTAAAAGCCAAGGTGAACAGAACTGAGACCCCCACCGGATTATTGCTATTATTATCCATCCATTCATTTATAGATAGATAGATAGATCCACTGGTGGGCTCAAAAGAATTTTACTACCACACTGTGAGCATGGTATGGTAGGTGTGGCCAGGGGGAAAGCCCTGCGTTGCACCCGAATTAGGACTGCTTTATTTCAAAACTTGGATGGCTGCGGCCAGCCAGAATTTCTGCTATCAGTTTTGGCAAACTGTTGCGAATCTGCTGATGCCCACCACTGGATAGATCTCTCATGAGAAGACAAGACTCGGTGCAAATGACAATCATACCAAGATTTGTTGTTCAGTCACATAGTCGAGTCTGACCATTTGCGACCCCATGGACCATCGCATGCCAGGCACCCCTGTCCTCCACCCTCCTCCTCAACCCGCCCAGCTCTGCGCCCATGGCATCAACAATATCATCTAGCCATCTCATTCTCTGCTGCCCCCTTCTTCTTTTGCCTTCCACATTTCCCAGCACCAAGGCTTTCTCAATTGAATCCTCTCTTCTCATTTGATGTCCAAAGTACTTCAGCTTCATCTTTACTATTTGACCTAAGGAGCAGTCAGAGTTGATTTCTTTTAGGATCAACTTATTTGTTTTTGCTGTCCAGGTGACTCTCAAAATTCTCCTCCAGCACCACATCTCAAAGGGATCAATTCTTTTGCACTCAGCTTTCCTTATGGTCCAGCTCTCACAACCATACATTACTACCAGGAATACCATTGCTTTGACTATGTGGACTTTTGTTTGCAAGGTGATGGCTCTACTTTTAACTAAGTTCCCCAGGTTTCTCATTGCTTGCCTCCCAAGAATCAGTCGCCTTTTTATTTAATGGCTGCAATCACCATCTGCAGTAAGCTTGGATCCTAGGAAAGTAAAGTCTGTCACTGCTTCTACTTCTCCCTATCTATTCTCCAGGGACTGATAGGGCCTGTTGCCATTATCTTGGTTTTCTTGATGTTGAGTCTCAAGCCAGTTTTTGCACTCTCTTCTTTCAACCTAGGCAAGAGCTTCTTTAAGTCTTCTTCACTTTCTGCCACTAGGGTAGTATCATCTGCATATCTCAAATTGTTGATGTTTCTCCCAGCAATTTTAATTCCAACCTGTGATTCATCCAGCCCTGCATTGCGCATTATGTGCTCTACATACAAGTTAAATAAGCAGGGTGACAAAATGCAGTGGGAGGGAAAGGGGGGGGGAGATCAAGCATAGATCAAGCAGTTAGACTTGGATACCTCCCCATAGCGCTTAGTGCACTCTCTGGGCGGTTCACAAGTTAATTAGCATTTTGCCCCAACTTGCTGGGTACTCATTTTACCGACCTCGGAAGGATGGAAGTCTGAGTCAACCTTTACCCCTGGTCAGGATCAAACTCACAACCACTGTGCCACAAGGGCTCAACATGAGGTTGATTGACTCAATAACAGAAGGTACAGCATTGAGTTTGCAAGGCCTGAGCAGGGCTGTCAGCAACAGGTCATGGATTCATAGGGTTTCCCCACATTTTCTTCACAGTACAGTACTTATATTTCCACTATAAATGAAGATACATTCTAAATTTTACATCTTCAACTTTTAAAAAAAATATCATAATAGATTAAAATTATTGGAGTTATATACCATTTCCATATTGTCTTAGAACAGTTCTATTTAAATTCTAACAGACCTATTCTTCATAATTCCATTGCTTCTTTATTTGAATAAGATCCAATTAGAAATTCATTGGGGTTCTTCATCCATTGCTGGATGAGAGGAGCAGCAAATAGAATTTTTCTGAAATACTGTACATGATTTCTAACACTGCCTTTTAATCAGTATATGTCCCCACACTTACCCTCCCACAGGGATGGCATCTTCCAGACATATTAGAAGCCTTGTCAGTTTATTGGTTATCTTGCTGTGGTTCCTCAAAAGTAATTTTTCCTACATTGTTTTAGCAAGCGAATTTTTTTTGTTGTTGTTCAGTCGCACAGTCAATTCTGACCCTTTACAACCCCATGGACTACTGTCCACCAGGCACTTCTGTCCTCCACCATCCTCAACTCGCTCAGTTCTGTGCCCATTGTCTCTACAATACAGTACCATCTAGCCATCTCATTTTTGGCCGCCCCCTTCTATATACAGTACTGTATAAAGAATGGCCTCTGGTTCCATCTAGTGGCCTGTAGTGACAGTGCTCATAGCTGCCTCAAGAAGTACAGTACTGTACTGTATCTAAAACTGGTGTTAGTAAAGGTTAAAGGTTCTTCCATTCTGACACAGCCTTTAAACAACTTATAAAGTGAAGAAAGAGAACAATGCTTCCTTTTCTAAGTAAGATTGATCTTCTTCTTCTTTCGTCTCCTGAACAAACCCTGGACTGCCAAAATGAAGCCACTTTATTGGCTTTGTTATTGCCCTCATTTGGTTCATGTCTCTGGCAGCAATTTGCAAACCAGTAAATGAGCCAGATTCTGCACCAAAGGAACTTTGTTTTTAGACTACAACTCCCATAGTCCCCAGTCAGTATAGAATAGGAACTGTGAGTCCAAAAAACAAAGGAACTTAAGATTGATAAAAGAATGACATAAGACTTGGGAAATTCAATCAGAATCCCCCTAAGTAGCAGTAGTTCCTTCTCATGTTGCAGGATACCCGTCTCTGCCACTACAGCATATTGGGCAACGAGGTCCTTCATTGCTTCTTCAGCAATAAGGTTTTATTGGGCTGGGGTGCCTCAGGTGTTAGTTTCCCCACCCTGTGCAGCACCACCCAATTCAGCAGCAAAATGAGAAAAGCCTTAGTAGAAAAGCAGGAAATGTTTTGGTTTTAATTGGGGTTTCCCACTTTGGTGCCAAATTTTGGCAGCAAGCCTCAAAAACCTCTTAAAAGCAAGCGATGTTTTAATCATGTATAACAGTTTGCTTCAAAGGTTCAGCAGCAAAAATTAACTGTGTAAATTAGTTGATACTTACCCTTCCAATTTGTGTTAGAATAACAGACACCTCCTAACTCAGTGATGGTGAACCTTTTAGAGCCCGAGTGCCTAAATAGAGGGTGAACTCTGTGCTGGGGGGAAGGAGGAAGTGCTCCCATTGGGCTGCTGGACAGAGGAATGGGGTGAACTCTGTGCTGGGAGGAGGGAGGAAACGATGGCATGCGTGCCATGGCATGGGAGTGCCATGTCTGGCTCATGTGCCATAGGCTCGCTACCAATGTCCTAGCTGAAGGTCCCCTATATTTACGGTTATGGAAATGTAAGACCACAGGTATACAGATAACCTCCACATCCAGTTCCTCTTTAATATGGGGTGGTGGTGGTTTTGCAGTGGGGAACACAGAAATAGTCTGAATGTCATGTGTTACATGCTGCTGTCAAAGACTTCCCAAAACAGCAAAAACCACACCAAAGAAGCATAATTAAGAGAACCAACAAATAGGTGTTAGGAAATAGTTTACTGGAATAAGTCACATCTATTTTAGACATGAAATTCTTATTCCAAGCCAGGTGTCCTACCTGGATATAATTCTTCTCCACAGACTCTTGTATTATCCCTCATATGGAGAAAACTAAGAATTGTATAACAATTATAAATAAGAACCATTATTTTTATTGATCTTACACAACACATTCTAAACCAGGGGCACCCAATCTACAGCCCATAGGCCAGATCTGGCCCACACCACTTAATAATCCAGCTTGTGCCACCCTTGCTGCTCCTGGAAGCGGAAGTTAAAAACACCCGCACATGTGCAAAATGCTGCCACAATGCACCCACGGCTGTCATAAATACATTTACTACAGCCACAGGTGTTTTGTGGCAGTGTTTAGCACATGCACGGACCCATTTAATTTCCACTTCCAGTGGGAGGAACCACATGACTGGCCTGCAGCCTGAAAAGTTTGGGCACTCCTGTTCTAAACAAACATGCTTAAAATGAATGTGAATATAGATACAGTCAAACCTCGCATAAAGAGCACCTCACTTAAAGAGTAACTCGCTTAAAGAGCAGAATTTTCTCTGAATGTTAGCTTCACTTAACAAATAAAACCAATCAAAAACTCGCTTAACAAATAAATTGGGGTTTGCAATTGGTCACAATTAGTCACTTCCAATGGTGTTTCACTTAAAGAGCAAACTCGCTTAAAGAGCAATCCTGTGAAACACATTATGCTCTTTATGCGAGGTACAACTGTATCTTGTCCTCGTAGTTGTTTTGCATATATATGAAGCAACAATAACAAATATATGATTCAGTAGCTGAATCTAACACTAAGTTGCAACTGGAGAAGGGCTACTGAATAAATAGAACTTACATAGGTGTCACTTCAACAAATCCCATTGATTGAATGGGCCTACTCTAGGCATGATTTACAACTGGATTTTAGCCAATTTGTTCTTGTGGGCTACTGGAGGACACATATTAGTATGGAGGACACATATTAGTATACTTCTGGAAGGGAAATGGTCTAGTAATGCATCTAAAAGAAACGTTTGAGAAGGGAATTAAACTCAGGCTTTTAAAAAGCAAAGGGGAAACATCTATCAACAGGGAGGATTCATTCTTCAGTTCCTTTCATTTGGTCTGGTGTTAGAAAGATTAGCCATTAAGGTTACCATCCAAAGTACACCAGATTGTATTCACAATTTTTGAGGAGGCTGTTTCTGAGTACCCCAGGAGTAGCTTTCCTTGACCTAACTGCAGTGTAAGATACTCTCAATCATACGATTCTGCTCTGTAAAATAAATAATCTAACAAAAAATGACAAGTTTACTTGGGTCATTGGCAGCTTTCTTCAGAACCAGAGATTCTGTGTGACGATGAATGGAAAGAACAGCAGGTAGAGGTTACAGAAGTATGGACTGCACCAAGGAAGTGTATTGTCTCCAACACTGTATAATATGTATACAAATAATCAACAAGTTCCTTACTACAAAATTGTTCATCTATGCCAGGGGTTTGCAATCTACAGCCTGCAGGCCGGCCCTAGCCCCCGATGCCGCTCCATCTGGCCCACAGCGACAACCCCGGAAGCGGAAACAAATGTGCCCACACATGTGCAAACATGCCCGCTGGCAGGGAAACCACAGGCTCAGCTGTCTGAGGGAGAGTTGTCTGGCCTATGGCTAGGAAACATTGAGAACTCCTGATCTATGTGGACGACATGCAATGGCCGTTCAAAGATCAAGCTTTGATGAGGTAGCTGGGAAACTTACTGGAGCACTTGAAGAATTAGGACAGTATTACAACATCAATCATTTGAAACTTAATCCAAGCAAGACTCAAAATGTGTACTTTCCACCTTTGAAATCAAGAGGCAAAGGTTGAGTTGGATGAAACGTGGGAAGAGAGTCGATTAAACCATTGTTCGGCATCAAAATACCTCGGTGTGATGCTTGACAAGACACTTTCTTTTAAGCAACACTGCCTGAATAACAAAGCAAAAGTTAGTGCAAGGAACAACATCATCAGGAAACTCACAAACTATAAACGGGGAACTCAACCAGCCACACTACATACATCAGCTTTGGCCCTCAGCATCACTGCAGCAGGGTATGCTGTTCCAGTATGGAGTACATCCACACACACAAAACAGGTTGACAATTGCAGTTAATTAAGCCATGCGTATAGTGACAGGGATTGTGGTGCCTCAAGTGGTTAAGATGCTGAACTTGATGAGTGGAAGGTTGGGAATTTGATTCCTGAGTACTGTATGACGGGGTGAGCTCCCTTCCCTGTCCCAGCTCCTGCCAACCTAGCAGTTCGGAAGCAAGAAATTGGAAGTAGATAAATAGGGACCACTTTGGTGGAAAGGTAAACAGCGTTCCATGCACTCAAGGGTTGAGGCATGCCTGCCACATATCCACAGAAACATCTGCAAACGCAGACAGCACTGGCTCCTTGGCTATAAACAGAGATGAGCACTGAACCCTATAGTCGTATCCGACTGGCTTTCAAGCAAGGGTGACCTTTACCTTTATAGTGACAGGATGCCTCAAACCTACACCAGTTGAGAAAATATACCCTCTTGTTGGTATCGCTCCACCTACAATCAGGAAAGAAGTAGAGGTAGACGCTGAGAGAACTTAGCAAGAGAATGACCCTCAACACCCTCTGAATGGATATGAGCCTCAAGTCTGTCAGCTCAGATCCAGGAAGAGCTTTATGGCAAGAAAAAACATTCTTGAGGGTATACAAGAGCACAACAAATTAGAAGATGAAGAAAGCAGCTCACTGGACAAGGAATAAGGTTAACAGCGGGATATGGCAGAGGAACTCAACCTCCCCTACGCCAGTTGGAGGACCCCGAATAGGCTGAGGGCTGGAGTCCCTAAATGCAAGACCAACATGCTCAAGTGGGGGCCGCTAACGGACAACAACATGCTGTGCAAATTTAAAGAGACACAAAATCCGGCATATTTACTGGTCTGCCAATTACTCCCAGAAACAGGCACCAATGAGGACTCAAGTTTGGCCAGCAACAAAGCCAAGAAAGTGGCTTCATTTTGGCAGTCCAGGGTTTGATCAGGACATGAAAGAAGAAGAACCCTAAGGAAACATTTTGAGAAACAGAACTGCAAGCATCCTTCAAGGACAACTTGAGATGGAGTCATCAAACTCATATAACAGGAAGCTGATTTCTTACCCACCCTGAGAGATTTTGTGCTGGAATAACAGACAACATCTCCTAGTTGAAGCCTTCCTTTACTTAAAGATGTGGATTATGGAAATGGGAATCGACCTTGCAAAGCATACAGACATTTATTTATTTATTTATTTATTTAGATTGATATAACTGCCCCCTCGCCATGGCGACTCAGGGTGGTTTACAGTCAGAAAACAACAACAACAACAACACACACAGCACAAACAGCTAAAATCCATTCCTCCTCCCGGCCAGAGGATGTTAGTCTTATCCTTCCACACCCAGTTCCTCTCCAAGATAGGTCAGGCTTTGTTGAGAGACCAGATAACATCAACAATCTCCAGGTAGCGCAAGAGTCCTGCTTAAAACCCTGGAAAGGCTCAGCCAGTCAGAGCTGGGTGGATGAAACAAGGTAATATGTTCATGAGCAGCAGTCTGCTTGCTTTCCTTCAAACCTCCTACACCCCCTGCAAGAGCTCATACTACATTATTGCAAAAGGTAAAGAACCCACCACAGCAGAACACCCTTTCTACTTAGACCAGGGGTAGGCAACCTACAGCCTGTGGGCCATATCCGGCTCATGGCACCAAGTAATCTGGCCCTCACCCTTGCTCCAGCCATTGCTGCCGCTGCAAGAATCAGCTGCAGACTTGTTTACACAGCCACGGATGCATTTACAGCAGCCATAAATGGCGGGGGTACCACCAGTCCAGCCCCCTCAGCTGTCTGAGGGAGCGTCACCTGTCCCACAACTTAAAAAGGTTGGCAACCCCTGGCTTAGATAAAGTCTCAGCTCTGCCAGGAAGCCTTTTGATATCACTTCTTATGCAGAAGGTCTGATGTCCTACTTGGGTAGGTGGGGCCAATTCAGAACTCTAAATCAGAGCCAAGGTGGTGTTCTGGGCTGTAGTTCTTATAGTCTCCTTCAGGGGGCAGCACTCCTGGCTATTCTGGTCCCAACTTGCTGGGGGTTCATTCACAAGTCTAGTTCTTCACAAGTTTGAAGCAAGTGTAGTTATGGCCACTCATTGCCTTTGAGGCCACGGGAACTCTGTAAGAGTAAGAAACTCTTTCTCGCCTTACCCTTTGCTATTCAGATTACCAGGATGTCTACATACAGTACATCTATTTTACAAACAGAGTAATGACAAAGAAGACACTGGAGAGCCTCTGGTGCTACTGCTGAATACCCACAACACGTTCTTACATATCTGAGATTTTAAAAAAGCTTTGCCAAGGCGGAAGGCATGAGTCCAGGGGTGGGGCCCCAGTATTTCTTATTTAGAAATAAAGCATTGGTGGTAATGATTATCAGAATCCTTCCTTTCCTGCCTTAGTCTTAAACCATGTTCTTCTGTTTACAGATGGTGCCTCTGTAGGGACTTTCCACATACAGTCACTAACCCATGATTGGAGAGAGAGAAGAAAAAGAAAGACAGGTCACATTTCCCAGTGCCAAGATAGCCGAGTCCAGTAAATATATTCCCCATACAGGTGACTGAATCAGAGATCAAGGAAAGATTCACTTGTCATTCGTATAGTCATGCTTTGGCAACTCCAACTGAGGAACGATTTGGGAGCTTTGTCAGTGGTGTTCTCTGGACCTAAAAATCTTCTGAAATTAAGAAGAAAATAGAGGTTGGGGTGTTGGAAATTCTACAAGGCTGCAGAGGGCCTCTTTGGAAGAGAAATAAAGGGTTAAGTTGCAAAACTATATGGGCAACATTAATGAAATAAGTTTTAGCACTTTGTGGTACAAAGGTGGGTGGGTGGGCTTCTCTATGCAACCTGATTCTATGCATGTTTAGAAACAATTTGTTATAGTGGTTACTGTTAAATGAAAACTAGGCAGTTCTAGGCTCAACACACCACCCACCTGTGAAGTGTCCTGGCTAATCTGAAAGTGGGATATGAGGACAAAAATGTGGAAGGAGTTATTTGCTCTGAGCTCCTTTGAGAAAGAGGAAGTTAAAAATGTTATGAATGCATTTTCATGTTGTAGGGTCCATTATCATGGAAGACGGACTTCCTTCACTGGAATTGTGCATGGGACTCTAACCGTAGCATATGGGCTCAGCCCTTCTTTCTCTAGGCCAAGAAGACAGGGTCAAAGTGTGATCCTCCAGATGCTTGCAGACTTCAACTTCCAGCATTCTTCATCATTTGCTACACCGTCTAGGTCTGATATAGAAGTGACCATCCATCACCTTCTAAAGGAGGAACGTCTTGTGTCCTAAATCAGTAATTCCCCAAAAGGGAATTGCTTTGAAAAATACATTAAATTGCTAAATACTCACATGAGTCCATAAGTTAGTAGAAGGACTGGTATTGTGCACATGCATGCCTGTGTGTGTGTAAAATATGTGAATCAAGTTTCAGCTCTTCGGCTTCTCTCTCTTCCTGTATACATTCTTTAACCTCGGTCTTGCCACAAAGATGTGAAAGACTCCTCCTTGAATCCCTGGAGAGACAGCTGCTGCAAGTCAACATTGTCATTAATGATCTCTATCAGGCATGCCCAAACTACAGCCTGTGGGCTGGATACGGCCCCTGAAGCCATTCCATGAGGCCCAGAACGGCCTTGCTAAACCAGGAAGTGAATACGGACACTTCTGCGCATGTATGGACACATCCGTATTCACGTCCTGGTTCACTGCGGACATGCTCGTACATGCACAGAAGTGTCTTTGCTGAACCAGGAAGTGAATACAGATGCTTCCATGCATGTGTAGAAGCATCCGTGTCGAACCAGGAAGTGAATATGGATGCACATGCACAAACACACCCTGTTCTGGGGGCGTGGTCTGGCCCACTCAGCTGTTCCAGGGGCGTGGTCAGGCCCTGGCCCAAAACGTTTGGGCACCCCTGATCTATATGGACCAAATGGTCTGACTTCTTACCAAGCAACTTTCCACATTTCTAACTTTGTACCTGCGAAAAAGACTTCCCATCCATTTGTGCTGACCGGGTAGTGAACCCACCAGGTAAGAACGCAGTCAGCCTCTCAGGATGGAACAAAGGGGAAGTCCAGACAGGTTTGATTCATGTACAAAGGCAACAGAAGCTGAAAGTTCAGCTGAGAAAACAAAAGAATGATCCAAGTATCAGCCAGTTTATGCAGCATAGGGAACAATTCTACCAGGGTGTCAGTTCAAATAAGAACTATCCAAAACTGTAATCAAAGAAGCATCAAGGTCAGGTACGTCATTCCAGCTGACAATGCAAGAGCACACAAGAAATCAGAGATACAGAGCAGGTAGTTCGTGTCGAATATGAAGAAAGTTCAAGGCTCAGAACAGGATTTACCAGCATTCTGCATGCTAGCTAAAGATGTTCCCAGTTATTTCATCAGTCTTCGGCTGTGTCCATTGTAGCTCAGTTGGACTGTGCGCTACCCAGGACGTGGCTGTAGGCTTTCTACCCTTCAGTTTCCTGAAGAGAAGGACTCCTCTCTTGAGGAGACTCCTTATTCTTTAGTACAGGGGTGCCCAAACTTAGGCTGTCATGTGGTTCAGCGGGGTGGACACATGGTTCAGTGGGCTGGACACATGGTTCAGTGGGCCGGTCCGTTGGTTCCTCCCACCGGAAGCAGAAGTAAAATGTGCCTTGCAATCTGTTTTGCAACAGAGATGTTTTGCAACTGATGAAATAGATTTTAGGCTGCCGTTTTCTCTGCTTAAAACAGCGGTGTCCAAACTACAGCCCATGGTCCAGATCCATCCCCTGACACCAGTTCATCTGGCCCACGCCACCCTCGTCGCTCCTGGAAGCAGAAGTAAAATGCACCTGTCCGGGAGCGACAAGGGCATTGTGGGCTGGATGAATTGGCATCAGGGGATGGATCCAGCCCACGGGCCATAGTTTGGACACCCCTGCCTTAGGAGGCCTCTGCTTCCAACTTGTAGTTGGCACTGTATGAGGTTGCTTCCTGCCAGGCCCATTCCTTTTTCAGTGTCAGTGACTTGGATTAGAAAAGGTTTGATCTCCTCAGGGCTCTCTGCTTCAGCAGATGGGGGATTTGCATCTCTCTCTGAGGGTCCCAGGTCATCATTGACTGACTGGTCTTCAGAGGATCAGAGTCATTGTCATAGGAGGATTCCTCTAGTGGAGGAGAGATACTCTGACTCTGATCAACATCTTGCTAATTTCCTCAACTAATCCTTTTTGAGGTTGATGGATTTCCATTCAGACTGCTTGGTAAATCAGCATGTCTCTGCTAAGGTCCTTCTTAGCCTCATGATTTTGGCATCTTTTTTGTACTGGAGAAGCACATTGTGCACATGAAAGCCAACCTGAAATTCGTGCTTGGAATGAAAAAAACCCTATTATGCTGAATAAATTGCAGTTAGAGTAAGCCCATTTGAACTATTGGTACATATAGCAATAACAATACACTTATATACTGCCCTATAGCGCTTAGTGCACTCTCTCGGGGGATTCACAAGGTCATTAGCATTTTGGCTCCAACGTGCTGGGTACTCATTTTACCAACTTGAGAACGATAGAAGGCTGAGACTACCTTGATCTCTGTCAAGATCGAACTGCAGGACAACAGTTTAACTACTGCACTACTAGGGCCCTCCAAATGTTTTGAACTTTAACTCCTAGAATCCCCATCCAGCGCAGCCAAAAGCAAGGGGACTTGAAAGTCCAAAATGTGGTAGACATGACTAGACGCTGGAGCACACGAAATGCTGTTACCTTTCCTGCTGAAATGGTACTTATTTATCTACTTGCAAGGCTAAAACTACCAACATGGGAAATAAATATGCTGACAAATACAGTAAAACATAAAGAGCATCTCACTTAGAGAGTAACTCACTTAAAGAGCAGAATTTTCTCTGAATGGTCGTCTTGCTTAACAAATAAAACCTATTTAACTTAATCAGGGTTTGCAATCCCCCCGCCAGAAGTCACAATTGGTTTCTTACAATGGTGTTTCACTTAAAGAGCAAATTCACTTAAAGAACAATCCCATGGAATGCATTATGCTCTTTAAGCGAGGTACCACTGTACTGTTTATGTTCTGTAAGGGATTCTACTGCAGATTCCACCTCTGAGAAACAAACCCTTTGGAACCCAGTAAAGCCTATTTATTGTTAGGCACATTTCCATCTTGTGTTTCTTTCCCACGAAATCAAGGCAATCAATAGGGATCTCTCCTTCCCTACTTTAGCCTCACAAAAAACCTTGTGAGGTTGGTCAAGCTGAAAGAGAGTGACTAGCCTTAGGTCACCCACTGTATTTATGGCTGAGTTGGAACTGGGACCTCATACTTCCAGGTACCTAACACCTTAATCCAGGCCATGGCCTGGTCACGTGGTTCAGCGGGAGGGTCGTGTGGTTCTTCCCACCGGAAGTGGAACTATGGCTTGTGGGCCGAATCCAGTCCCCAATGCCCATTCATCCGGCCCATATCACCCAGGCGCATTTTACTTCTGTTTCTAGAAGCAGCAAAGGCAGTGTGGGCTGGATGAATTGGCATCAGGGGCCAGATCTGGCACATGGGCCGTAGTTTGGGCACCCCTGCCTTAATCCCTCTGCCATTGTGGCTTGCTCCCCAGACAACAAGTTTAGTTTAGTTTAGTTTAGTTTAGTTTAGTTTAGTTTAGTTTAATAGATTTATATAGTACTGCCGTATTCAATGGACTCTGTAGTGCTGCTTCCCGAAGGGCTTGGCAGCATGTAATAATCTTAAGAAGGAGAGAAAGATATCAGAAAAACAGAGTTTGAGCTTCTGCCAATGCCGCTTGTCTTGTTCCTCTTTCTGATCTGGTGTTCACCTTCTAACCACTGTGTGTGTGCACATGAAAGCCACATTCCCTTTCCCAAGAGAGGGCAAAGTGCCAGATGTGTGGGCCCATCCCACACTGGCCACACCAGGAGAGGTGTGGCCATGCAAGGATTTCAACTTCCTCTTACCATTTCATCTTCATTTCCAAGTTTGCGTTGACTCCTGTCAGCAGAGGGATGAATCGCTGTGCAGAAAATGTCAAGGGCTTCCTAGCCCAAGTGGAGGCTAAAGCAAGAGGCGAGAAAGGGCAGCTGGCTGAGGAATTCCAGGTGAGTCCACCTGCTTCTTTCCTAAACTGTATCTGTCAGCCCTTGTTTTTCCTTGCTGGCCATAAAAAGGGATTCTTCCCACCGACCGCTGACAAAAAAAAAAAAACTACCACCGTCCCCTCTTTCTGCCTTTCTTTCTACCAGACTTCTTGTACTTATGCTGGCCGCACAAGCAGAAATTCAAAAGGTGCATCTCCATGACACAAAACAGCTACAGGTATATGCATTTGTACAAGCATTGGGACCATGTCAGGGAAGGGGGGGGGGTATGGAGACATTGATATTCCTGATCATTACCTTTGTAGAATCAACTCAATAAAAGTCTTATATAATAACATTTTGGCTTGTGTTTTGCCATGTGCCAGTAGGACCTGGTTGAGTCACAAATGTGCCCTGTAGTGAAACCTAGAGGTGTGCCTTCTCATTTTTACTGTGTACACCGCCCAGAGTCTGTTGATTGGGGCGGTATATAAATCTAAATTAAATAAATAAATACTTTGCCTACACAATAGTCCAATAGTTCCCTGCTGCTACTCAGTTAGTGCTCCTGGATCTGGGAGGCAAGGATGAGGGTGGCCACGGAGGAAAAAGAGGACTGTGCACCAAGTCCTTTAATTGCTGCACAAAAGAGGGGATTTTAGCAACTGTATCTTGCCTTGGAAGCTACACTTTTGTGTTTCACGCAGCTGTTAAAATGCAATCCCTTGTTCTCTTTTGCATGAGGCTATCTTGATCTGCGGTGGATTAGTGGTTGAGACGCTGAACTTAATGACTTGAAGGTTGGCAGGTCAGCTGTTTGAGACCCGGATGCTGCATGACGGAGTGAGCTCACATCTTTGTCCCAGCTCCTGCCAACCTAGCAGGTTGCAAGTAGATAAACAGGTACTGCTTCAGCAGGAAAGGTAGCAGCGTTCTGCGTGTTCCAGTGTTCCACATGACCATGGAAACATCTGCAGACGCAGACAGTGCTGGCTCTTTGACTGTAAACAGAGATTAGCCTCGCTCCCTAGAGACAAATATGACTGACTTTTGAGCAAGGGTGACCTTTACCTTTATCTTACCTTGATCAGAAAACAGATAAGACTAACATATTGTAGCTGCTAGAAAGCCATGGGATGCACATTCCAGCTTTTAGCAGCTATGATGGGGTCTCTGTGTCTTGCTCCTAGAGGCCAGTAAAACAGTCACAATCTGCATATAAAACAAGTTGCAAGAATAATGGCAGTCGTACAGAGGGAACAGCTAGTGGGAGTTTCCAGATCCAGGTTCATACTATCCAATTACAGGTACAGCCATTTGATACCACTCAATTGGTTGCAACTGTATCGTACAGCATCCTGGCTTCTGGAGGTCAGTGTAAGAGTTAAAACAAGTAAAATACTTCCAATACTTTTAAAAACACTGTATGGTGCATAAATGCAATTTGTTTTGTTTGTTGCTGTTAATACCATGCTACAGGCAAGGGGAACTGCTGTTGTTAGCAATAGCAATTAAATTGCTATACTGCTCCATGTTGATGTTGAACTCCATCCAGTTGTTCCTCATCCAGTTGTGCTGAATCCTGTTTTCACTTTCACTTGCTATGTACTGTCAACTCACTTCCGATTTAGGGTAATGCTATAAATGAATGACCTCCAAAAGGACCTATTATTACCAGCTCTGCGTAGGTGTTGCTTCCTTTATTTGATCAGCTCATCTCATATTTGGTCTTTTCCTAGTGTCTTAAACTTTTCCCAGCATTACTGGTCTTTTTCAGGGAATCTTGTCTTTTCAGAATATGCACCAAATACAATAGCCTCCATTTAGTCATTTTTGCTTTTAGGGAGATTTCAGGCTTAGTTTGATTCTTCTTGTTGTTCAAGGCATCCCCCACCAAGGATCATTGCTTTGCTGTGATGAGGGGGATTATGTGGTTCAATGAGGGTATGCCGTGTACGGCCATCCAAGACAGACAGGCCATAGCAGAGAGCTCAGACTAAACACGATCCACTGTGGAAGGAACTAGCAAACCATTCCAGTGTCCTTCCTAAGAAAACTCCATGTACAGTAACAAAAGGCTAAATGATATGATCCAGAAAATGAGCCCCTCAGGTCGGAAGGTGTGCAATATGCTACTGGGGTAGAGCCGAGGGCAAGTACAAGTAGCCTCAGAATGAGTGAAGCAACGGCCAAAGCTGAAAGGATGCTCAGCTGTGGATGTGTCTGATGGTGAAAGGAAAATATGATGCTATAAAGAACAATATTTCATAGGAACCTGGAATGTAAGATTTATGAATCAAGGTAAGCTGAATGTGGTCAAACATGAAAAGGCAAGACTGAATATCAACATCCTGGGAATCCGTGAACTAAAGTGAATGGGGATGGGTGAATTTAATTCAGTTGATCACTATATTTACTATTGTGGGCAGTAATCTCCCAGAAGAAAGGGGTAGACTTTATAGTCAATAAAAGAGTGAGAAAAGCAGTAATGGGATATATTCTGAAAAACAAGAGGATGCTCTTGGTCTAAATCCAGGGCAAAACATTCAACATCACAGTAATCCAAGTCTATACCCCAACCACTGATGCAGAAGAGGCTGAAATAAACCGGTTCCATGAAGCCTTACAATACCTTCTAGAATTAACATCCAAAAAAGATGTCTGTATCATCATAGAGAACTGAAATACAGTACCAAAGTAGGAAGTTAAGAGGTAACTGGAATAATGAGCAAGTTTGGCGTCGAAATACAAAATGAAGCCGGGCAAAGGCTAATAGAATTTTGTCAAGAGAATATGTTGGTCATAGCAAACACTCTTTTCCAACAAACTAAGAGGTAACTGTACACATGGGTATCACCAAATGGCTAACACCAAAATCAAATTATGATGTACTTTGCAATCGAGGATGGAGAAACTCTATCCAGTTGGTAAAAATCCTTTGGCTCAAAGCTAAGAAAGTGGCTTCAAATGAAGCCAAGAAAGTGACTTCATTTTGGCAATCCAGAGTTTGATTGGACATGAAAGAAAAAGTACTCAGTAAAAATGAGACCTGGAGCTGACTGGCTCAGATTATGAGCTACCGACTGCAAAATTCAAGCTTAGACTGAGGGAAAACCATTAAGCCATTCAGGTATGACCTAGATCACCTCCCTCATGAATATACAGTGTAGATGAAGAATAGATGTAAGAAATTACACTTGACAGATAGAATGCCTGAAGATGTAGTTACATCTTCTCCAAATGGTACAGAAAACCCTTCCTTCCTTCTTTCTGTCTGTTCTTGGCTTGTTCCCTGGGGGGCCTCCTTCTTCCTATGACTTTCTTTCCCCTGTGAGTACAGCTCAAGTACCCTATGGGAGTCATACACACACCCATGCAATGCCCTCTTCTCACACTTATACTAATCTTTGACTATAGTGTTTTTGTCCTAAGAATCTTGGGATTTGTAGCTTGGAGAATGTGCAATGAAAGAAACTGGCAGGTGGTGTTTTTTTAATGGAGCAAGATTTCTCATCAAAGAGCTTGGGATCCTGACAGTTAAGAAGATCTGGGCTCAAACTAATATAGGGACCTGCTCACTTTATAAGGGATATTAAAAGTTGGCTCCTCCACTTTCCATTTCATAGTAGTTCAGGGACAAGCAGCAACCTGATTCCTTCTGGATAGTTTCAGATAAAGTTCCAGCAAAACATTATGAAAGACTGAACTCCCCCTTACAAGAGTGCTGGAGTTTGGTGGTCTTTGGTGAACACCTTTTCTCAGTCCCACCACTTTGAAAGGCTCATGGAGTGGAGTTGTTAGAGAGGGTCTTTTTTGGTGCTTCTTCTCAAACAGTGGGAATGCCTTCCAAGGAAAGCGAGGGTTCCTTCCACCTGCAGGCAAAGAGCTCTTTGGCATCTGTCTGGATTTTAACTGAGCAAGACTATGGTTTCTTTTATTGCTCTCTTCCTAAACCCATAATGTTTTAATTGTGTTTGGGATTTTTATTTGAATGCTGTTGTGATGAACTACTATGAGTACTGATTTTTGGCAGAAAATCAGCCTGTAAATAACCTAGCGTGCTTTCCTGCCAAAAGTATTATTAAATAAATAAATAAATAATCTAGGATAGGCATTACCGTATATATTTATTTGTTTGTTTGTTTATTTGTTCAGATTTATATTGCCGACCACTCAGTGATGGGATGTAACAGGTTCTCACCAGGTCGCCAGAACCGATAGTAACTTTTCCCAGTGTCCCAGAGAACCGGTAGCTTTTTGGGGGAAACACCTTCGGAGCTTACCTTTTCACTGGTTCCCCCACTGCGCATATGCGCCAAGCGTTTGGTGTGCATGCACGCCTACAGTGCTTGGCGCGTATGCACGGCCTCCTTGCTGTCCTCCCAAACGGGAGGGAGGAAGAGAAGCTGCTAGCCTGAAGCTCCCTATAGCCTGCTCCCCAGGGTAAGTGACTCACCTTTGGATGTGGTGTGTCTGTGTGTATTTTAATGTGTATTTAATACATTTACCTATATTGACCTACTACCACAGTTCCTAAAAAGGCCTGGCGGCCGGCAGGCCTGGCTTGGGGTTTTTAAGCAAAGTCTTGGAGTTACCTTATCAATAAGTTACACCTGTGCTGTTCCAATTGTTGTTCCAATTGGAGAACCCTTAAGGAGATACAGCTGTTTTACATTTACATTAAGGCATATTATCCTAGAGAACTGGTTAGGCAAAGACTTAGTACCTAACTTCTTTAACTGTTGAAAAGTTGAAAAGTGCCAAAATGAAGCCATCTTGTGGTGAGTTCATTCTGTAGTTCCTCCCATCTGATCTAGTGTGAGATAGATTAGCCAGAATAAGATTTAAGCTCTGGTTTAAAAGCTCTGGTTGATTTGTGTTTGGGGTGGGTAGGTGGTTGTTTGGGTGGGTGGGTGTATTTTAATGTATTTTTATTTTATTTATTTATTTATTTTATGAGTTTGTGTTGTGGGTGGGTGGGTGGGTTGAGGGTGTGTGTGTGTGTGTGTGTGTGTGCTTATTTTTATTTTATTTTATTTTTAAATTATTTTTTCTTCGGCTCCGCCCATGACATCATGACGTCATGACATTAGCTCCACCCACACTGTGATGACATCATGGTGGGGTAGTAAAAAATTTGACATCCCACCACTGCGCCCACTCGCCGAGGCGACTCAGGGTGGCTTACAGTTAAAACAGCAACAATACAGTAAAAATCATAAAATACAACCTCACAAAACAACCAAAGCAGAACACAGACTAACTCCCCTCTGGCCGTTGTTGTAGGCCCAGAGGAGCGGGCGATGTTCTCAGCTGCCTGAGAACTATAAGTCATCCCGAATATAAGAGTTACCTAATTTGGACCTCTAAAATTAGGAAAACAGATTAATCCGAGTATACGTTGGGGTGGAAAATGCAGCAGCTGCTAGTGAGTTTCAATAATTAAAATATATGAAAATATGTTAAAATTAATTAACTTAGATATTTGTGTGGGTATGTTTTTGAGTGTTTACGCTGACCTGAGTATAAGTTGAGTCTCATTTTTGGACCTCATTTTGAGGGCTAAAAAACCCGACTTATACTCGAGTATATATAGTAGGTTACCTACTCTTGCTCTGGTTAAATACTCCAGGATGGAGCTGTGGAGAGATAAAGAGGCAAGTATGATCCAAACTGGACTCACCGCTATCCAAAGAAAACAGCCTTCTATTGTTCCAAGGTCAGTAAAATGAGTACCCAGTATGTTGGGAGCAAAATGCTAATTACTTTGTGAGCTGCCCAGAGAGGTATACGTACATCGCTATGGGGTGATATATAAGTGGAATTGCTATTGCTATTTCCTTTCACCCAGTGGTGGGATGTCAAATTTTTTACTACCCCACCGTGATGTCATCACAGTGTGGGCGGAGCTGACGTCATGATGTCATGGGCGGAGACGAATAAAAAAATAAAAAAATAATGGAAAAATAAAATAAAAATAAGCACACACATACACACCTCAACCCATCCACCCACCCACCCACAACACACCCGTAAATAACTTAAATAAATAAATAATACATTAAAATACATGTGCAGTGGGGGAACTGGTGAAAAGGTATGCCCCAAGGGTGGTTCCCCCCAAAAGCTGCTACCGGTTCTCTGGGACACTGAGGAAAGTTACTACCGGTTCTGGAGAACTGGTGAGAACCTGTTACATCCCATCACTGCTTTCACCCCCTAACTCCAGTTGTATCACACATGCATCCTTTTATTGTTTCCTATGTAAATTTGTGTTTGCTATTCATTCTTACAGGGAAATAATTGGAAATGTAGTTGAAGAGCAGACAAAATATGCCTTTCACAAACGCACTCTCTGTGTGTGTGTTTCTGTGTAAGTGCACAATGTGTCTCTTGTCAGTATATGCCAGGAGTTCTCGACTTTTTTAAGCTGGGGGCCGTGTCATGCTCCTTCAGACAGCTTTGGGGGCTGGACAGCTATTTTGCCCTTCCTCCACCACTTGGCACTTCCAGGTGTGGTGGAGGCGATTGGGGGGGCACATGAAATGGCACTGTGGGCTGCAGGTTGAGAATCCCTGCTCTACACAAAGATGCACTGCAGCCAGAGCCAGCCTTACCATTACATTTAGTGAGGCAACTTCCTCAGGCAGCAGCTGTGATGAGTCAGGAGTGAGTTGTGAGCACACAAGTGTTGTAGCGGCTTGTCCTGGTGTACCCTCTGCTAGTTTGCCATCTTCAGGCATGCTTGACAATTCTTTCCCACTTTGGTTGCTTGAGAGTCAAATGTCAAAGCTCAACTCCTATTTGTGGAATTTTTTTAACCATTTCCCCCAGGGAACAAACTATCTTGGCTTGCCCAGACTTTTTGCACTTCCCCTGCGGTCCTTATGGTATGAACAGTCCCAAAATCACCATGGGCCATTCACTTGTAACCAATAACCAAGTAAAACTGAAAGACTATCATCTATCTACACTACACAGGTATAGCAGTCTGATAGCACATAAACTGTTGGGGCTTCATTCTATGGCAGTGATGGCGAACCTTTTAAAGACCAAGTGCTCAAACTGCAACCCACAACCCACTTATTTATCACAAAGTGCCAACACAGCAACAGGGGAGGAAGTCCATGCTCCCATTGGGCTGTGGGGCAGAGGGGTGGGGCAAACTGCTGAGGGGAGGGAGGAAATGTCCCCATTGGGCTGCTGGGTAGAGGGGTGGGGTGAGCTCTGTGCAGGGAGAGGGAGGAAGTGTTCCTATTGGGCTGTTGGGCAGAAGGGCAGGGCAAACTATGCTGGGGTGACTGCACGGGTGGCCACAGACAGGGCTCTGAGTGCCACCTCTGGCACGCATGCCATAGGTTCACCACCACTGTTCTATGGTGTTCGGGGATTTGTAGTGCGATGAGGTGCATCTGCTTTTTAGACAGAAGATTCTAGTGCTCTCCCGTGAACTGTAGCAGAGAATTCTGAGTACCCCTTTAAACTACAAATCTGAGGATTCCATAGGGGTAGAGCTACAGTAGTTAAAGTGTGATCAAACTGCTATAGCTGTATAGATGGTAGAGCATTTATTGTGCTCTGTAAAATCCCAGGTTTCGGTTCTTATTAATTCCCAAGATTGCTAGTTCCTTGCTGACTTGGCCAACAAGGCTTTTCCATGCCTAGACAGAGACAGCGGGGCAATAAGTTCTTCTAAGCCCTGCACCCCCTGAACCGGGTGCTACAAATCATGTGTTAAAACATATTGGATTTGGTCACCTGGTGGATGAATTGACTCAAGTAGAGCTCATTGAGTTGTGTTCCAGGAAAGAGGGTGGGGAAGGCGGACAGCTACATTTACACTTCAAACACACACAGGAACAACAATGTCATTCAGCCTTTGAAGTGCTGACAGTATTTCAGTGGGTACAAGAGGGTTCCTTGTTTTTATCCCTATTGTTTGAACCTGGAAATCCCACGACACAGTTCCAGATTTCATGGACACCCCATAACAATATGAAAATAATGAACTTTTAATGCGTCACAGATTTACGTGTACTTTTTGAACAGCTGGCTATGCCCTGAATAGTGTGGAGAAAGCAACATTCCCCTTGAACAGGTCCCAACACTTTGCTGTCTGAGATGGTGGATAAAAGAGTATATTTACTTATAGTTGTCATTTATAGTTAGGGTCAGAAGAATTGGTGGTGGTGGTGGTGGTGGTGATGGTGGTGGTGGTGGGAGAGATGGAATCTTCAGCATGTGGAAAGAACCTCTGCTTTGTCCCTTGATCAGAGGTCAGAGGAAGAACACTATCAGGCAAACAGTGGAAGTACAAACAAACAGGGAGAGGAAGCAGAGGCTTGCCTCAAATGCCAGCTGCAGGGGGAAAGAATGCTACTAGCAGAGGACATTCGCATTAGGCTGTAGAAGACCCCTTCAACTTCTTCTTTCATGTCCAGGTCAGACTTTAAACCCACCTTTTGACTCCTGCCAAACTAACAGTTTGAAAGCAAGAAATTGCAAGTAGATAAATAGGGACCACTTCGGTGGGAAGGTAAACAGTGTTCCGTGTTGAGGCATGCCTGCCACATGTCCACGGAAACATCTATAGATGCAGACAGCGCTGGCTCTTTAACTATAAACAGAGATGAGCACTGAACCCTAGAGTCGGATACGTCTGGCTTTCAAGCAAGGGCGGCCTTTACCTTTGGTGAATTCATTCTGTAGATCCTTTGATCCACCTGTAGCAATTCTGCTCCATTTCCCACCCAGACTCCCAGAATATAGCCACAATGCTCTCCACGTGCTGGAATCAGTTGCAGGCATACATGCCTAATGAAGTGAGGATGATTACCTTCATTATAGTCAGAGGTGTCTTGTAGAATAATCGCTCTGGGCTGTTGTACAACCTTCACCATTTCCTGTTACAGGCTGCTTCGATTGTAATAGAGGCCTGGAGAGAGAGAGAGATGGCAAGGGAACTTGTCCAGACAAGCGTTTAGTCTGCTCTTCAGAGCCCTATTAGTTTGCTGAGCCCAGAGTTGATGTAAATTTGATCCAATCCTCCCTCCCATGTAGCCTTTTTTAGACTACTGCATCTGAACAGTATTATTTCTGCATCATTAAAAAAACACATTGCTCTGCAGCCTACTTGGATTGCTAATTTGTTCTCAAATGAAGTGGTTGGAAATGTATGTCTGTGACAGCCCAAGAGTGTTAGGGAAGAAGGAGACCAATTGGGGCTTTGGATTTCCTACCATCCTTCTTCCTATTCACAAGCTGAGCATCTTGAATCTCCCTCTGCCTAATGTATTGTATTACAGTATTATTATTCTATTTCTTAGATATAAGAAAAGAAGTTAACTTTCTCCATTTGTGTCCTACTCTGAAAGACCTAGGGCTTGGTGAAACACTCACTTCCCATCTTATCTTGCTGCTGCAAGACCTAGGGTCAGAAATAAGGTTCATGTATACATAGCATGGAAAGTTTCACAAAGCATAGTCCAGTGGTGGCGAACCTTTTAGAGACCGAGTGCCAAAATTGCAACCCAAAAAACACTTATTTATTGCAGAGTGCCAACACAGGCACAGGGGAGGAGGAAACACTCCCATGGGCTGCTGGGCAGAGCGAACTCTGTGCTGGGGGGAGGGAGGAAGTGCTCCCATTAGGCAGAGAGGTGGGGTGAACTCTGTCCAGGGGGAGGGAGGAAGCATTCCCATTGGGTTGTTAAGCAGAGGGGTGAGGCAACTCTGTGCTGGGGTTACTGCACGGGTTACCACAGAGAGGGCGTCGAGTGCCACCTCTGGCACGCGTGCCATAGGCTCGCCACTACTGGGCATAGTCTGTAAATGCAAAATGCAAGGTCTAAAAAGTAAACTCATTACCAATTGTGTAATGTCATCATGATTGTTTTACCTCTGTCTACTAACCATTCACCGTTTTACAGAACAAAGTTTCACATAAATAAATCTGAATACCAATCAGGGATATTCGATCATTACTAACTGTAAAAACCCACACCGATTTGTAATTGTATCTATTACACTATAACATACCATTGCTTCCTTCTGTATCCCCACCTGGTCATGGGGCCAGAAAATATCCTGATCTTGTAAACTGTTTGATGGGGAAATGGACTGATTGAGAAAGTTGCAGACTCATCTTTGTTTTTCATTATTTATTTGTTTTTTAAAAGATCATGGGAAAACAACAAAATAATAGTACAGGTCTTTCACAAGAAATGTATAATCTGATGTAGCACCTCTTCATAAAACCAGAAGCCCATATAAACATTCACATCATTGAAATTTGTATCAGATGAGAATATTATACCAAAGGTTGACATGGGAGGCTGGTGGGAAATAAAGATTCAGACTCATCTTTATAAAAAAATATTCAAGATATCAACAGATGGCTACCTCCTTGGGCCCCACTTCTTTCTCCTCGAATCCATAAGCCCCAACTCAATAAATCTGCATCGTTTTTTGAACAATGATCCTTTCAACCTACATCGTGGGAGGTCAATACGTCTTACTTTTCACCCTGTTTACCACAAGTCTAATTCTGAATCTTAAATTGCACGATGCCAACCAAACCCTTCTAGGGGGGGAGTTTGTGTTACATAACTCTGCATCTGACCTGAGGAAACCCTGGGTTAAGAAATTACCTGCTACATCAGCCAGTTATGGGAGGGAAAGAGGTGCTTCAGACAGGGCCAGATGAAACTTCTGTGATATATAATGTATACTCTAAAAATACACTGAAAGGAAATGGAAGGCTTTCACAATCCATGCCATAGATCTGGTCACTGCCCAAAGAGTTATTAATAATTAGCCAGAGACCACTGTGCTAGAAAGTTGTTTCTGTAGTGAAGAGCTATGTCAATCTTCATAATTAACGGAAATATATGTGCTCCTGTTTTATAATAAATCAGAGGGTTGTGGAGAATAAAAATGATTAAAATACTGTAATAGCAATAATATGGATGTGTTTTCTCAACTGTCTCTTGCAATTTCCAGGTTTCATTACCCATGCTGGGATATACAGAACGAGCCTCCTCAAAGACTGGTATTTTTGAACCACACTCAGGCATACCCTGGTAACAACAACTTTGTGTTACCTGCTAATCTTTCTCACACTAGGTCAAGGCAAATGGAACTGCAGAATGACCCCACCAAAAAGGTGCCTTCATGTTGGTAGTTTCATGTCTGGCCTAAACACAGAAGAAGAAGCACCCGTGCTTTCCGTTCATAAGCAGAAATGAAATGAAAGCTGAATTAGCCATCATAGACACGGGAGGAAAAGGAAAAGAAGAACCTGGGAGGAAAAATGAGACTTAGTTGATCCACTGAAAGCAGTTCAGTACTCAATGATCACCAGCAAATCTCTCTGGCCTCAAGCAGCCTGTGACTTTGTCAATGTCAAGTAAGGATGGGAGAGTCTTTCCATTTCCCCACTGTTATTAGACCCTCAACACACTTGCTTTCTATGTCTCATGTTTCATCCCATGCCTTTGAGGAAAACAAAATGGAGGTTGTTTCATGATGAAGAAACCAATAAGAGAGGCCAGCATAGTTTATAAAGGAGGCCAGAAACCTACCTGAATATGCCTGGTACACACATATTAGAAAAACTTGGGTTATACCAACTACAGTATCCCTGTTCTAGTACATATTGTTATATAATTCTTAACTCTCCACAACCACACAGGCAATACAGACATATGTAAAACTGAATGACCCTGACAGCCACCAACTGAGTCCTTCCTTGCCTGAGACACTAGATTATTGTACATTGGTCTTCTCCAAACCAGCATCCTTCAGAGATATGGGATTTCAACTCCCAGCAGTCATAACCAGCATGCCAATGACCAAGAATGATGGCCTTACATCTAAGATATCTGGACTGCATCTTGGGGAAGGCTGCAATGGGTGCTTTTCCAGTTGTTTGAGTGAAGCTTACAATAATTAATCTCAGAACTGCACAACTGATAGTGATTCCATTGATCATCAGATCTAGCCCCTGTCAGGGAGGCACAGGGGAAAATCAATTTTCCAACTTCTGTCTCCCCAGTCAGTTACCTGAACTATTGAGGAAATTGGTGCTGAACAATGGGCGTTTGTTCTCTAAAAAGTACCTGTTTGAGGTATTTTCCTACCATCCAGGCAATGTTAGGCTTGTCCCTATATTTCCAAGTACCAACCCCATGTCTTTGCATGTTTTCTGTCCCCTCTTGAAGACTGGAATATTTTTTTTTTCAATCACACTTTGCTGGAGGCTGTGGTTAGCACACATTTCATTGCTGTGATTGCATACTTTCCTCATTAGAATTTGCAGTTAGATAGATGTTCCATGAGTGGAACAATGGCTTAAATTACCCAGCCATTTGGGAAAGGCTTAATTATATGGTACATTTCTGAACTTGATTTCCTTATGTCAGTGGCTCCCAACCTTTGGTCTCCAGATGTTCTTAGACTTCAACTCACAGAAGCCTTCACCCTTGGCTGTGTTGGTCAAGATTTCTGAGAGATGTCGTTCAAGAAGCAATAGGCTTTACCTAAATGTTGGCTCATCCTTCAACAGTTGATTCAACAAGTCTGATCTTCTCTGGAACTGGTGATAAACCCTTGACCAAAGATTTTAAATTAATAATTTCTATCTCTTGGCAGGAAATTAAGGCTCGAGTCGTAGCATTCCGACAACAGCAAGGGATTTCAACAGAGGCTGGAGTCCACAAGGAGAACATCAAGAAGAACCGTTACAAAGACATCTTGCCATGTGAGTTGGCATTCATGTATGGCAAGGGAAACAGAGGTTGCATTCTTTCCAGTGGGTGGGTTTGATCTTGGCGCTGGTGGCTTAGAAAGCAGGTATGACCTTCTCAGTGCAAACCATCTCTTCTGGGAACAAGCTGCCCTTCCACATTCCTCCACTTTGGGAGCTCCACCCTGCAGTGTGTCAGCTTGAAACCAGCCACTGCTCACCAGAAAAACATCCACCTTGGATTGTCATGTCTCAGGTTCATTGGTTCTGAGTCTCAGGTTGGCTTGGTTGTTCATTCTTAGGTACTCAAAAGCCAGAAAAATAGATCTCAAAACCTGCAAGTAGACTTAGTTTATAAGAACTTTGCAGCAGTATACTGTACTTTGTTTTACAAATATTATTTTTAACTTAAAAAACACACACACACCAGAATGGTATGTTGGGACTTTAGCTCTGAGAACCACCAGGCAGTGGCGTAGCATAGCAGGGGCGGTGGGGGTGGCCTGCCCCGGGCGGCACTTTTTGGGGGTGGCAAAATTTCACAATAAATAATAATAATATCTTGTAATCTGAACTAAAAATTTGAACCATTTAATTTCATATTTTTGTCGTACCTACAATTCAGACCGATTAAAATGAGCACTGAACTTTTAATTATTTAATCTGTGATGGAACTGGGGAATCGCCTTTCTTTAAATGACTGTAGTTATCTCGCTTGCTTTAGTGACTGGCAACACCGTCTGTACTAACCAGTTGCCTTGCAGTAATTACCAGTGTTTTGTTTTGTGCTCGGATTGTTCATGATGAATATTCAGCAAGAATTTATTCTTTCATATAAAGAATAGAGTTCAATATTGTCTAATAACACCTGCAAATTAGGATATGGTGTGGGGAAGTCCCTTCGAGGAAGTCCGTCCGTGACGGCGAATTTGGCCTACACCCTGGGTGGCTGAAACCCACGCTATGCCACTGCCACCAGGTATGGTCATTGGCTATAGTATGCAGCATGGTCAGTGATAAGGCTAAAAGGTGCATTGTGGGAGCTGTAGTCCAAATAAAAGAAGTTTCCAAGGTGGGAAGAGTAATGCCACTCATTCTGGAAAAGAAAATATTCCATAAGCTATCTCTTTCAACATTTCTTTTTAAAAATTCATAATTTCCACTTGAAAAAAATAGGAAAGAGAGATCTTTCTCCAAGAGGAAATACTGTACTATAAAATTGTGTATGGTTAGAGTTGGAAGGCATCTCCCATCAGTTTTTTTTTTTTTTTTTTGGCATATCTGATAGTGAAAGACAACAGGAGTTGCAACAACATCTAAAGCAGTAGTTCCCAACATGGAGCCAATGCCCCACAGGGGGACCTCAATTCCCAGAAACCACCTAAGTCAATACATTGGCTGATCAGTGCTTTGGGGAATTGACTTAGGCTTCTGGGAATTGAAGTCCAAAAACCAAAGGTTGGGAAACACTGATCTAAAGGAACACATGTTCCTCTTCAATGTTCTGAAAGGAGGAAGTGTATGGAACGCTCCTAGGCAATCAGGAAACACATCACATAATGAGAAGTAATTTGCAGAACTATGAAAAATAGTACCTGAAGGTATACAAGGCTGGTTGAGGATGGGCCTTATTTTTATGCACATGACATCCTGACATCATCCTCCAGAGAGCCTAATAGATTAGAGCAGGGTTCCTCAAACTTGGCTCTCCAGGTGTTCATGGATTTCAGTTATCAGTAGCCCAAGGCAGCACACCTGCTGATCAGGGCTTCTGGGAATTGGAGTCCAAGAACATCTGGAGAGTCATGTTTGCTGGTCCCTGGGCTAGAGGAAACAACTGTTTTCTCTGGGTAGCCTCATGGGCTCAGCCAAGTGCAGAGTCTGGAAAAGTTACTTGTAGTGGTGAGGTTTATCATTCACAGACTCTCCCAAACAAAATAATAGCTGATCAAGCTGGCTGGCTTTTGAATGTAGTGCAAAAAGACCTTTTTTTTTTACAAGCTTTTTGAGGAGACTGCCAGGTTTTCAAATCAGTGCAACATCTTGGCTGAAACAAAACAATGTAAGTCCCTTTGTCCAGTAAAGTTATAACTTTTCACTGTGGAGATACTTCCCAGGCTCTTTTGTGACCGGGAGCATATTGGATCAAGTGTCAAACTGTTGGTGAATCACCATTGAAGTGGTGGGAAACCAAGGCAAAAACAAGCCATGGAGATTCAAACCCTTAACTGGAACAGACAAGAGACAGGTTAGGTTAGGCTGTCAGGCTGGAGGGCATTAATGTTGTGGGATTTCTCAACACTCTGCCACTTCAGTTCTTGTTATGGAGGCATGAAGCAGTTTTGCAATATTTCCCTCAGTTTCTTGCAAGAGATGGACTGAATTTCTGACAGTTATTCCTCTGAGCCAACTCAGCGTGATATGTTGCCATTTCTCCCCTGTCCTTCTCTCTGTGAAGATAACTCCCATTTGTGTACTGCTGTGAAAATAACTCCCAGTTTTGTACCACTGTGAAGATAACTCCCAGTTATGTACCTGTTCCAGATGACCAGACCAGAGTTGTATTAAACTTACTGGCAGAGGAAGGCCAAGGAGATTATATCAATGCCAACTTCATTCAGGTACTTTATAGTGTAATTCTTTCTGCACATTTTTTTTGTACAGATCAACTAGCATTCTGAGTTTTCCGTGCTGTCTTAAACCCATTCAAGATGCAACTCGCTTAGTGCAACTTAGTGGTTAGGAGGCTAGGCTTGGAGCCTGGAAAGATGGGTTTGATTCCCGAGAGCTGCACGATGGGGGACATGAAAGGAGCCTCACTCAAAAGTCCTCTGCAAAAAATAAAAAATCCTTTCAACCAGTGATGGGATGTTACCGGTTTGGACTGGTTTGCCTGAACCGGTAGCGCCCTATCAGGAGGGGTTGCTGGGGGTGGGGGTAGTAAACCTCCGGGCGACCAGTTCGGTCACCTCTCCAGCCCCCTCTAGAAATATATTTCCAGGCAGCCATAATAGCTGCCCAGAACTGTGCATGTGTCAAACCTCCGTTTGATGCATGCGAGTTCTATTTTTTAGTGCGCATGTGTCAAATAGAGGTTTGACGCATGCACACTAAAAAAAGAACTGTACGTGCGTCAAACAGAGGTTTGAAGCATGCACAGACATTTTTATTTTATTTTTTTGCTCCGCCCACAACATCATGACGTCATGACGTCGGCTATGCCCATAACATCCATGACGTCATGGTGGGGTAGCAGAAATTTTGACAAACCACCACTGCTTTCAACCCACAGTAACCTCTGACATGAAAACGAATGATGTCTGAGAAAACACAAGGCTAGACTATGGTACACATCCCTGCTGCAATTTGTGGGGTGGGGGACTTCCCTTTTTGGCTCAAGGGAGTGTTTTTTTTCTGGAAAGTGAGATGGAGGCATAGTGCAGTTCTGATCAAAATCATCCAGCCCCATGTCTAGGATTATTTTTTGTGGCTTTTATGTGGCTGTAAGATCCTACATCAGATCTCATGTTTAGAAACAAAATTGTTCCTCTGTCCGCAAGGAGTTTATTTAAATTTTATACAGCTGAGAATATTAATATTACTTTACAGAATACATACATGGAGTCGCAAAGGGTCAGACTTGACTATGCGACTGAACAACAACATACAAGACAGTAGGTGTAAGAATTCTCATTTAGCACTGACCATTCAATTGACAAATTAGGCTAATCCAGTGCAAATAAAACAGGCAATACATCCAAAGCATCCACTAGTTCAGGGGTGCCCAAACTTTTCAGGCTGTGGACCGATCACATGGTTCAGGGAGCCAGTCACAAAGGCCCAGGGGCTGGATCCGGCCCCCAATGCCAATTCATCTGACCCACGAAGCGCTCATAGCTCCTGGAAATGGAAATAAAACACACCTGTATGGGTGCGTTTTACTTCCACTTCCAGGAGCGATGAGGGCTTCGTGGACCGGATGAATTGCCATCGTGGGCCGAATGAGGCCCCTGGGCCTTAGGTTGAGCACCCCTGTGCTAATTGATGATGTCTGCCTTCAACTGTTGCCCACTTTGCTTCAGGAATTTCCCCAGCTTCTAATCAGTGGTAATGCTGTTCTCCATCGCAGTTGAAGGGGAGTTGGTGGCATTGTTTGTCACATCTATAGGCTATTGTTCAGTAGGTAAAGGTAAAGGTTTCCCTTGCTCGAAAGCCAGTCGTATCCAACTCTAGGGGTCAGTGCTCATCTGTTTCAAAGCTGAAGAGCCAGCGCTGTCTGCTTCTGCAGACGTTTCCATGGTCATGTGGCAGGCATGACTAGACACCGGAGCGCACGGAACGCTGTTACCTTCCCACCGAAGTGATCCCTATTTATCTACTTGCAATTTCTTGCTTTCGAACTGCTAGGTTGGCAGGAGCTGGGACAGAGACGGGAGCTCATTCCATCCTGCAGTACTTGGGAATCGAACAGTGGTGGGATTCAATTTTTTTTACTATCTACTCTGTGGGTGTGGCATGGTGGGCGTGGCTAGGGGGAAAGCCCTGCGTTATTTCAAAACCTGGATGGGCAGGGCCAGCCAGAATTTCTGCTAACTGGGGCAAACCTGCTGAATTCCGCTACTGTTACTGGTTGATATTTGACATTTTCTTCCTCCTCTCAGGGTGTGGATAACAAGAGATGCTACATTGCAACACAAGGGCCACTTCCGCATACTGTGCTTGACTTCTGGTCTATGGTTTGGCAATACAAGGTGAAGGTGAGTTGTATAGCAAGTTTAGGAATGGATTTCAAAGCAGGTATGTGAGAGAAAACAGGAGCAATAGGTTGGAACAAATCTTTTAATATGCAGGTACAGTATCTGCTAGTGTTTAACTCAGAGTATGTAGTGTACAGGCAGGGCATATAGGCTACTCATTGGAGCTCATGGGATCACTCCTAGCTTCCAAAATTATCATGAACATTGGACTGCCCTAATCTCCCCCTGAAGACTCATTTTTAATCCTCCATAAAGGTGTTTTTGGTGCATTCCCATAAACGCTATACCCAAGGCCTGTGGGTGCTGGGAATGGGATATATGAAAGCCTTGCAGCTGTTAGGCTGCTTCCGATATCAACATCTGGCATACTGAAGAAATTAATACAAGTCCTTTAGCATAAACCACTTTAATCTGCCTGGACACTTGGCCATGGACTTGAGGGTTGCTGTTCTAGAGCAGAGGAATTACAAGACTAGAATCCAGAGAGACACAGCAGAGATTAAGTACATGCATCTCAGGGGTCTGAATATCAGCCAGGGTTTTTTGACTCCTGCCAACTTAGCAGTTCAAAAACAAGAAATTACAAGTAGATAAACAGATACCACTTCAGTAGGAAGGTAACAGCGTTCTGTGCACTCTGGTGTTGAGGCATGCTTGCCACATGTCCATGGAAACGTCTGCAAATGCAGACAGCGCCGGCTCTTTTTGCTGTAAGCAGAGATGAGCACTGAACCCTAGAGTTGGTTACTACTGGCTTTTGAGCAAGGATGACCTTTACCATGGGTTTCTGGGACATTGTCAGATTTAATGCACCACAACTAACCAGTTGTTATATGGCACAGTTTTTCCTGGATCACTCAAACCATTGTCAATAGATGCTAACTTATTGGCACATGTGTAGTGCCACAGTATTTGTTGCACTGACCCTTTGGATGTGATGCATCAGCTTGCAAGAGAAGTTTGCTTTGCAACCATTTGCAATAGGCAGCCAGGCTTTGTAGCAGATTTGAATAATAACAGGGGATTTGGTCAGTTGACAAGGGTTCAATGTTACTATTCTGTCAGGCTGGCCAGTTTGTGTGCTTGTGTACCTGATGTGTGTATAAACTGGTGCCATGAGGCCTCACTCTTATCTCTGGTGAAGTTGGACTTGGCCCACAAAAGCTCACAGTTAAATACAGGAGTCAGTCTTTAAGGTCCCACAACATTTTTGTCTTTTTTTTTTTTGCTGTTCTGTTTTATTTACCCTCAGATATTACCTTAAACAATTTCCCTGCTCCATCCTGCTCATTTGGGGGTCACTCTGATTAAATTCAGTAGGTTTTATTGTTTTTCATTTATGGTGTATCCTCTTGTTGCAGGTGATTGTAATGGCATGCCGGGAGGTGGAAATGGGCAAGGTGAGACCGCAGTAGTAAGAAAGTAGGTGGCATCAGAAGCCAAGATGCCATCTCTCGGTTTGATCATCCTGACCGTCTCTGCTTTCTGTAAGGGAAACTGTCAGGGTCTTAGCTAACTTCTTTTTATTATTATTCTTTCTCTCCTTCCTCTCCCTCCAGAAAAAGTGTGAATGCTACTGGCCGGTAACAGAAGAAGCCGTACAGTTTGGACATTTCTCTGTGGCACAGGTAAGAGGTAGTTGTGTAAGGAAAGTGTAGCAGACTGTGGTTCCAAGGACCACAGTCCAGTGATGATTTTTGAAGTACACTTATATTTATCACGACAGTCTCTGTAACTTCGCTCCCAAGGAAGGTCTGAAAATGCCAGCAGTCCTTTGTCTGTTGAAATGGACACATAAAACCTATGCATGTCTCTTTCAGTTGCCAGTCATTTCTGATTTATGGGAGCCCTATGAACTAATCATCTCCAGAAGGTCCTTCCATTAACATCTGTAAGAAGGCAAAGAGCCCAGATTTTGTGGGAAGTTCAAAAGCTAGAGTCCAGTGACACTTTTAAGCAAAAGTCAGCCAAGGGAAGCCTATTCTTTTTGGCAAGCCAAAACTGAGAGACAATAGCATTCTCTACCAGAGAAAGGGGATACACACACACATAAATGAGCCTGAATCCATGATTCCACAAGAATGCTTTGAAGACAATCAAGGAAACATTGTGAACTTACATACAAAGCATACCAATGTGAAGCATCGCTTTGTGACAGATAGCCAGAATTCATGAATCCACAAAGATGCTATATATATATAGGAGAACATGATAGGTATTCTCAAACAAATCCCTGTCCATATGTAGGCTTGACGTAGAAGCAGGAATTCTGGTTCTGGTCATGGTGTAAGAAAGAGTGGAGGGAAAAGGGATGGGCTTGTTGTCTCTTTCTAAAACACAGAAGGGTAGGTTGGCGGTCAGCGGGGTCAACACAGCTTGTGTCAGGAGTGTTTGGAAGCTGAGAATTTCCCCAGTGGGGGAAAGTACCGTACTTCCTTTGCTTTACTATTCTGTACCTGTTTCCACACAGGTTATTGTGCCTTCATCTTCAGTTAACATCTTCATTTGGGGAAAGTGCTGAGAATGTGGTCAAAGTTCATGAGACCTGTTACAATGTGAAAAATCAGTAGAGTTGTGTTTCCTTTTACGGAATGGGGACTGATGGGTGGGCAGGCAAGGAGACTGAATTTAAATTGGCCAAATCTGTCTAGCTGCTAATCACAGACAGCTGGCATTAATTGGAAGAATGAAATATCCCCTCATATACAAAACCTGGCAATAAATTATACCCATATCCTGGCTTGTTTTCTTCTCTCTGCCTTAGGTTAAACAGCAGGAGCTCAATCCTGACGTCATATTGCGGACGCTGATTCTGACATTTCAGCAGGTAAGGATAATTACTTTTTGCAGACTCCCAACTGTTCTAGCCAGACTAGGGCCACAGGAGGGAGCCTATACCAAAGCCTAAACAAAGGCTGCCCTCTCCAGCTCTGAGTTCCCCCAAACTAGCTGCTGATGGTTGTTTGTGGTGGGAGCTGCAGAAGGAAGAAGTGGAAAGCACTGTTTTATTGACCATGGAGAGGCTGAAGTCCAGTCTTCTACTATTTAAAGCCAGTAGGCTTAGCCAGTCTAGAGCCTCCATATTGCCAGCCAGTGGGAAAGGGTTTATAATGTGTGCCATTGCGTCAATTCTAAGTTCTAGTGACCCTTGCCAGGTTTTTCTAGGTATAAAGTGCTCAGAAATGATTTACCAGTCCCTCCTTGTGAGGGTGCTCTTGGGACAATGCAGTTTCCTCAAGGCTACACAGGCTGGCTCTTCACATCAAGGTGTTCTACTTTTTGAAATTATGCCTAGCGCAATGAAAATGAACTTATTCTCCTTCTTTTCTAATACAAGAAGAGGGTCGCCTAATGAAGCTGAAAAGTGGGATAATGCAGATAAATGAATTGGGGGGGCTTTTTTCACTCAGTGGACAACTAAATTGTGGAAGTCAGTGGCACAAAAAGTGATGACAGTTTGAAAAGAGTCAGGCACAGATTAGTGGAAGATAAAGCTATTGATTTAGATATTGCCTAAGATGGCTGGAATGAGTCATGACTGTGTCATATTACCTCTAGAGGTCTATTATTTACATGGGACCATTTACTGTCTCTCATGGTGGACAACATACATGAGTTGAAAGGTGCCACAGTTCTCCTCACATGCTAGGCAGATACTCCAAGGCCCAAGCAGGCATGACACAGTCTTTCATAGTCTTGCACCTTGAACGTTAGGCTCCAAACACAAGATCCCCCTTGTATCCTATTTAAAACTTCTGGGAATTCTGCCTGGCTTTCTAAATTGTTGTGATTGCCTAGAAAAAGCTAGATTTAATGGAGAGGACAGCTAAAATACTCTGTCTAGGAGCAATGTATGATGACAGGACTGTTGTACAAGATCATGGAGGGGAGAGGGGAGTGAATTTTTTAAGCAGTGTAGTAATGATGGAATGTAATGAGGAAGCAGCTTCGAGGCCCATCTGTAAAACCAGTTTAAAACTGGATTAACCATTAAGGTATTAAAATTTAGCCCTAAAAACATGGTGCTGGAGGCAAACATTTTTGCTTAGTGTTTCATAGCCTTGGGTCCAACTCTGATGGTTCTGCCTGAATGAGCCTAGTAATTGTGGTTTGTAATACTGTAGTGCTTTATGGAACTCTGATTTGTAACATTTTAGAGACCCAACCGCTTCCACTTATTGACAGCTTACCAGCATTGCACTGCAGATATAGAGTGTTACTAGGATAAAGCTTTGTAAACAGATCTCTGGAGAACTTCATTTCTAGTATTTCTTGGTTGCAACCAAACCATCCAATATGCTTTGCTGGAGAGGGGAGTTGACTTAGATGTGTAGTGATGTAAGGATGTATTCAGAGGTGGAGTTTTATAATCTGCTTTTATTTACATTGGAAAATATATATATTGGGTACTGCAAGTGTTAAACCTGAATCCCAGACAATATACATTTGATCTTCCCGTTCTACAACTGGTCCTGTTGTCAGCAGCCACAGTCAAATGTTACACAAACAGCCCAGTGGAAGCTCAGAGGTGGTTAATGTTCTTGTTAGTGTTCTTAATATTAGTGTTCTTAATGTCTTCCCTCCAGTGAGACCACCTGATTTATAGGATCCTTGTGCTTTATGTGGATCAATGAGACACAGGTAGCAGAAGGAATTGTTTTATTGATGACTGTCTTTCCCCCTCTCCAGGAAGAACGGGTCATTTCCCATTTTCAGTATGTGGCTTGGCCAGATCGAGGCATCCCAGATACTTGTGGCTACTTCCTGGACATGATTGAGCACGTGAGAAACAAACAAGGGGAGGACACTGCTCCAATCTGTGTGCACTGCAGGTAGGAGGTGTTCTAAAGGCAAAATCCTATAGCTGTGGGATAGACAACCTGTTGTTCTTGGACTACATGAGGCACTTTGCCTGAACTCATGCCACCAAGCACATACTGACACTTAGGCCTCTGCAGGAGACATCCATCATTCCCTGCCATCCTCTAGGCCAGTGATGGCGAGAACCTTGGCACTCCAGGTGTTCTGGAACTTCAATTCCCAGTAGCCCTGATCAGCAGGAGTGCTGACTTGGGCTTCTGGGAATTGAAGTTCCAGAACACCTGGAATGCCAAGGTTCTTACCATCATGGCCCGAGGCCAGTGATGGGATGTTACAGGTTCACACCAGTTCGCCAGAACTGGTAGTAACTTTTCTCAGTGTCCCAGAGAACCGGTAGCGGCTTTTGGAGGGAACCACCTCGGGGGCTTACCTTTTCACTGGTTCCTCCACTGCGCATGCATGCTAAGTGCTTGGTGTGCATTTGCGCCTACAGCACTTGACCTGCATGCACAGCCTCCTTGCTGTCTTCCCAAGCGGGGAGGAGGAAGAGAAGCTGCTAGCCTGAAGTTCCTATAGCCTGCTCCCCAGGGTAAGTGACTCACCTTTGGGTGTGGTATGTGGGTGTGTATTTTAATGTGTATTTAATGTGTATTTATTTTAATATATATATTCTTATGTGTTTTATGTGTATTTAATTTGTATTTGTATGTGTTTTTATGTCTATTTAATGTGCATTTATTTTAATGTGCATTATATGTGTTTTATGTGTATTTTTATGTCTATGTAATTTGTATTTTTATGTGTACATGACCATCTTTGGCTCCGCCTACCAGGTCACATGGTCCCACCCATGACATTGGCTCCACCCACCTTGTTGGCTCCGCCCATGGTGTGCTAGTAAAACTTTGACATCCCACCACTGCCCGAGGCTCAAGAGAAAGGGAAAGAAAATAGGTGTGAACAAAAGGTAGCAAAAAGTGTGTGGTATTAGGAAGGGTCACTTTAAAGAAGTGGTTCCCAGCATGGGGGCCACAGCCCACAGGGAGACATCAATTCCCAGAAGCCTAAGTCAGTCCACTGGCTGATCAGTCCTTTGGGGAATTGACTTAGGCTTCTGGGAATTGAAGTCCAAAAACCAAAGGTTGGGAAACAGTGCTTTAAAGGGACTGATCTACCTTAAAGCAATTCATGTCTTTTTGGGGATTGTTCCAGTCTCTACAAATGTAGAAGCCCTACGGCTGACCCCCAAAAGGTCCATCTTGGACATACAGCTAGGTAGGACTGGAGCACATTTCCCTATGCATTCTGCAATTGCCAAGAAATAGATCACCCAGGACCATTCCACATGCAATCCAAATTGAGATCTTGTTTCCTCCTGTGATCACAACCTGAGTAAGAGAGAAAGGAAAGAGATGGTCTTTTCTACATTTGGTTCTGCACACAATCACTGCTGGTATCAACATATCCTCTTGCCTTATGTAGCCTCTGACAGATTCCCACAGATTAGAAGAACCTACTAAAATTCCCAGCCTACACTAGCCCCACAGATTACCCTAGTCTGGGAACTTTAATCCCCAAAAGTAACTTTCCACATTTTGGCAGATTACATTGGGTGAGTAACACATGCCTCATACTCGCACAAGAGCTTCACCCATCAATTTGTCTGATCCTGGATAAATATTTTTACATTTAAAAAACATACCAAAGTAGCAGGCTCCTACCAGCTTCCAAGAAGTGGAATTAACTTTTAAATCACTTTTTACTTTTCATAGTGGACACAGGGCACATGTGGAACTGGAATTAGATTCTTCAGGGAGGCATGCTGTGGCTGTGATGGGTCTCAGGTCACAGATTCTGGAAATTTTAGTCAAAAAAGTAACTTTTTCAAGATCTATGCTATGTTGTAGATGGACTGACTCTCAGCACCTTCTTCCCTTCATCCTTTTCTCTGCAGTGCCGGCTGTGGCCGAACAGGTGTGATCTGTACACTGGAATATGTACGGCAGCTGCTGCTCAAACAGGTACTAGAAATCTACCAGGCAAAATGGTGCAGGTGCTTTGGAAGAAGGGGAAATAATGACTTCTGGATGAATGCGAAATGCTTCTCCCTTTCTGTCTTGTTTCTATTGTTGTGATTTTTGATTCGGGTTATTAAGTTTGTGGAGGATCCCTTTGTTAGCAGATTAAAAAGCAGTGGTATTCCCTGCGAGTCTTTAAATCCATCAAATTGATCTTTTCTCAGGAACAATAAATCTGGCAGAGGTTACACTTACGTAAAACAAACGTTTACCAAGTTATTTAGAAAACACAATTAATAGGAAAACTGGTTACAGTTAGATAGAAGGCTGTGTCTCAAGGCCGATGGAAGCATAGTCTACCCCCAAGATAGAGATGTTATCAGTTTGAAAGTTAGGAAGGATTTGGTGGTAAAGAACAGGGGACAGATGCAGACTACTGTGATCCAGAATGCCCCTGTTGTGCATTTGTGGGGAGAAATGATACAGTAGAAGATGATTCAAACACCTACAGTTGTACCTCGCTTAAAGAGCATAATGTGTTCCACAGGATTGCTCTTTAAGCGAAACACCATTGTAAGTGACCAATTGTGACTTCTGGTGTGTGTGTGTGGGGGGGATTGCAAACCCTGATTTAGTTGTTAAGTGAGTTTTTGTTTGTTTTTATTTATTAAGTGAAGTGACCATTGAGATAAATTTCTTCTCTTTAAGCGAGTTACTCTTTAAACGAGGCGCTCTTTATGCGAGATTTGACTGTATCAGCCAGTCAATGCTAGCATAGATTTCTCCAAAACTGATGCTATTGAGATGGGTTGAACTACAACTCCCATCATTCCTAACCATCCTAGAAAGTGACCCTTTGACATCAGAAGATTAAGGAATAAATAATTTCTACAGATCCTAATCTGGGTTAGGTCTCTCAGACTACTGGAGCAGCAAGGGTAGCACAGTCCAGTTGAATTGGTGTTGGGGACTGGATCTGACCCACGGGCCGTAGTTTGGGCACCCCTGTACTACGGTATCATACTTTAGTGGTGCTGAGGATGTGGTGTCTTATGACACCTGAGGGAAATAGGTCAATTTAGGGCATAAAGAACAGGTCCCTTGGCACACACAAGTCTGTTGTTCAGTATCTGCATTTCCCTGCCTTTCTTCAGTACCTACTAACTCAGTCAGGCATCCACCTCACTCTACCTAATAGTTGAGCCAGCCCCGGGAGAATGTTAAAGTGGAGCAATACTTGTGCAAACAGATACAAACCAAAATGTCTTTTTTGATGGAACTTTCTTGTTAACTAAGCCCAGTGTAGTCTGAATTGCCAGGTTCTCCTCTGTTTTTCAGAGAATCCCTCCCTATTTCAGCATTTTTGACGTTGTCCTGGAAATGAGAAAGCAGAGGCCAGCTGCGGTTCAAACCCAGGTGAGCTTTATGTCTTTGTGGCTCCCATGAAGGTCCACCTCAAAACATGTTTTGCTTCATGAAGAACAACACTCAAAAACAGCAAAGGCCTTCTCCTTCACTTCACAAACAGATGCTAACTGGACCAACAGGTGAACTCCATCATTGTCAATTCAGACCTTCCTAGCAATACCCCACACCGGAGAACAGTGGGCTAGCTTAGAGGGCAGAGAACAAGCTACACTGAGGACGTCTTGATGCCTGAGAAGAAGAAAAAGAAGGTGCTCCCTCCTGTCAACTGAAAAGGCAGTTTGATAACAGTTTTCCCCTTTGAACTGTAGCAATGGGAGGCACACCTGAAAAAATCAGGCTAATTTAGGTGTGTGTGTGTGTGTATGTGTCACAAGTCAAATTGTTAAGTACATACCTGTTTCTTCCAACACCTTGCTGCTGCCTCCCATCATCTGTAGCCCAAGGCAACCACCCTACTCTGCCTTTTCCAATGCAGAGCTCAAAAATGTTACATTTTTTAATTATAATTCAAAAAATTCCCCAAGCTACATGGCTAATAAAAAAAAGTTTATTTCCCAAGCTGTAGCCCAAAGTTAGGGCCAGCCAGCCAGCCTGGCAGGCCATGTGATACTCACAGCCCTCCCCAACACCATGTTACCACTTGCTTGCTCCCTGTGCTCCCTGGTACCTGCTTCCTACTTACTCAGATGAACACTGCAACATAGCAAGAGCAACACATGAATATGTTCAATATTTGCTAGAGATCTTGGTCTGGATGTATTGATGCCCCCCCCCACACACACACACACAAACTGGCTGTCTTGCCCAGGAGCCCTTCCTACCAATGACAACTGTGATGTACTGGAACTTGGGACCTGCTCCCCCCAAAGGCCAGCAAAAACCAAACTTCATCATGGGAGGCATTGCTGAAGAAGTGGTGGCACTTATTCAGATGAAAGGTCAAAACAGCAGTGTTGCTACCTTTCCTAGCATCAGCTCTGCCATCTCTATTGCACCATAACACACTTTAATTATACACTTTCCAATTTTGCTTGATTTTCTCCTGAGATGAAAAAAATGGTTGCCATTTCTATAGTGGGGGGGAGAAAAAAAGTCTCAGATACTGGGAATGGTATCTAAAATTGTTTATGGCTGGTGGGGTTAGGCTCAGGTCTTCGCCTTTCCCCTTAACCCCTGCTCATTTCTGACTTCCTAAGCCAAAGAAGAGAGTGCAAGAGGAGAGTGCAAAAGCTGACTTGAGACTCAACATCAAGAAAACCAAGATAATGGCAACAGGCCCTGTCAGTCCCTGGAAAACAGATGGCGAAGAAGTAGAAGCAATGACAGGTTTTACTTTCTTAGGATCAAAGATCACTGAAGATGGCGATTGCAGCCATGGAATAAAAAGGCGACTGATGCTTGATAAACCGTGACTGCTTCTTAGAAGGTCAAATAGTAAAGATGAAGATGAAGTACTTTGGACATCAAATGAGGATTCACTTGAGAAGGCCTTGATGCTGGGAAAGGTGGAGGGCAAAAGAAGAAGGGGGCGACAGAAAATGAGGTGGCTAGATGGTATTGTAGACACAATGGGCACAGAGCTGGGCGGGTTAAGGAAGATGGTGGAAGACAGAAGTGCCTGGAGGACAATGGTCCATGGGGTCACAAAGGATTGTAATCGAATGTGCTACTAAACAACAACAAAGGCAATCAATTGTTTTCTAGTTTACTTTATCCCATAAAACATGGCGGCAGCCACTGAGTATTGAGAGAGCCCCTAAATATTCAGCCCTGTCTGCTTACTTGTATATCGTGCCCCTATGAGACATTACAGCTAGCACATGTGATTGGACTGCGGTACCCGGCAGCCCTCGCCAGTGGAGAATTACGGGAGTCATCTAACAACAGCTAAAAAGCCACACTTGTCACATCCTTACACCAGAATGTGGCAGAACCGGAAGGACTTGGGAAGCTGGCTTATAGAGAGAGGGAGGGAAGGAGACGGACAGCATTTTGGGAGAGAGAAAAAGAAGAGGTGCGGAACCTGTCCTCTTATAACCATTTGCCTATTTTCTTGATAGGAACAGTATGAGTTTGTCTATCATGCCGTCACTGAAATGTTCCGGGCTGCCCTGGGCTTGACTAACCCACACTACGAAAACCTCAAAGAGGTAAGACTTGTCACAAGAAGTACTACTGCAGTTGTTGTCCCGGTGTGTGTGTGTGTGTTAGCTGTGTTAGTCTGTTGAAGACCTAGAGCAGGGATTCGCAACCTGCAGCCTGTGGGCCGGATGCAGCGCACAGCACCATTTCATGTGGCCCCCACCGACTCCACCACACCAGGAAGTGCCATGTGGTGGAGGAAGGGCAAAATGGTCGTCTGGCCCCCAAAGCTGTCTGAGGGAGTATGACCCAGCCCCTGGCTTTAAAAGGTTGAGAACTCCTGGCCTAGAGTCATGTGGCTCTTTAAAGATTAGTACATTTTGTTTGCCTTGTGCTTTTGCCGACTGCAGTTTGTTTCTCCAGCCTTTGTCAACACTGGGGTTGTTGCAATGCTTTCCACAGAGAGGTGGTGTTTCCCAACTCATCTACAAAAGCAAGCTTTACAAACCTCAACCATGGCAAATATTGGCTTCTTCTCTTTTTTGTTTATTTTTATCCACAGTTGACTATAGTAGTTGCCTATACTATCTTTTACTGTTAGTAAAGGTAAAAGCTGCCCTTGCTCAAAAGCCAGTCATATCCAACTCTAGGGTTCAGTGCTCATCTCCATTAATCACCAAAGAGCCAGTGCTATCTGTGTTTGCAGCCATTTCCACGGACATGTGGCAGGCATGACTAAATACCAGCATGCACGGAATGCTGTATACCTTCCCACCAAAGTGGTACCTATTTATCTACTTGCACATTCTTGCTTTCAAACTGCATGGTTGGCAGGAGCTGGGACAGAGACAGGAGCTCTCTCTGTCGTGCAGCACTCAGGTCTTGAACTGCTGACCTGCCAACTTTCCAATCATCAAATTCTGTGTCTTAACCACTAAGCCATTGTAGTCTTTCTTGTTTATTGTTACAGAGTCTTAAAACAGATTTTCCCCCCTCCTGTGTACCTAGAGGCCTCCATGCTTGGAAGCCAAGTTTTAAAGAGATGAAAACCTATAAACTAGTGGTGGTGAACCTATGGCATGTGTAACAGAGGGGGCACTCAGAGCCCTCTCTGTGGACACATGCGTTGTTGCCTCAGAGTTCATTACTAGAAAGTCAGAAGGACATGGGGCCAGGCTGCTCCCCAGGGCCATAGCTAGGATTCTAGATGTGGGTGGGCAAATATTTTTTCAGGATGGGCAACAATGTCATATATATCAGAATGCAGTACATTGAAAACAAACAAACAGCCTCTTTTCAACGCATTCCTATGGGAAACTGCACTTTGCGCCCTCTAGTGGCCAGCTGTGTTAATGGCCCACAGCAGGGAGTTTGAGGGTAGGCAAACTGCTAACTCAGGGTGAACAAAGTCCACTCTGGCCCCCTGCAACTGCCCTGCTGCTCCCTTTCCCCTCTCCGTGCACGGCTGGGAACATTTCTCACATCACCTGCCTCCCTGCCCAGCAGCCCAATGGGAGCGCTCCCTCCCTCCCCTGTCTTGGGTAAAGCGGTCGGCATGGACAGCAACCTGTTGAGTTTGTGGCAAAGGTGATTCTCATGGTGTGGTTGGAGAGGAGCTAGGTTGGAGGAGAGCATAGCATGTATGAGTTGTTTTTTCTAAACTAAAACTTCAGTATTCAGGTTAAATTGCTGTGTTGGCACTCTACGATAAGTAAGTGGGTTTTGGGTTGCAGTTTGGGCGCTCGGTCTCTCAGAGGTTCACCATCACTGCTATATACCTATGAGAAGTTTGTGATTCAATTTGTGGCCGGTTTTGCAATAGGAATACAGTAAAACCTCAGATAACACTAAAACCTGGTTCCACAAGTCTTGGTGTTATACGATTTTTAGTGTTATCCGATGCATGTTAAAATCCTATGGGATCCATAGAGATACATTGTAACCACACAGGCTTTAGCGGTTGTTATCCGATGCATCCCATAGGATCTTAATGTTATCCGATGCAATTCTTCCCCCCAGATTGCTTAATGTTATGCGATTTTAGTGTTATTCGATACTAATGTTATCTGAGGCATTACTGTACTTGACTTTTGAAAACATGCTTCTGGAGAGTATCCCATTGAATACCTATGCCAACATAGTTGGAATGATGTCACTGGGAAGAACAGATTGCTACTAATTATATAGCTTATGCTTCAATTTTCAAGGTCCATGCAACTTGCATGCAATGAGGCAAAAATTCACAGAACATGAAATTGACATTGGGATTCTTTAATTAGTCCCAACTTGGTGCTGTCAGTGACATTGTTCCCGCTGTGCAAGCAGAACCACAAACCATGTCATGCACCATGAATATGGAATCCCAGCAATCTTTTACCAGATTACATTTTGAACAGATGAAATCAGTGATGAAACTGAGGAGATTCCATGGTATACCCGTTCAAGATAGACTGTGTATCTGAGGATTCACTAGCTGTGGAAGATTTAACCCAATATCTTCCTTACTGTCAATTGTATACTGATATCAGAGGATGTTGTTTAGTTATTCTCTTGCTGAAAAGAAGGAAGCATTGGGAAGCAAAAAAAAATCTGTTTCTTGCTTTAAGGGACAAACTAACATTGCTTCATTTGTGTGAAATGCTGCCAGATGCAGGGAGAAATTTCTCTAAAACAGCATGAAGATATGAAAACATGTACCGTATATACTAGAGTATAAGCTGACCTGAATATAAGCTGAGGTACCTAATTTTGACCTGAAAACCCAGGAAAATATATTGACCCTGGGTATAAGCCGAGGGTGGGAAATGCAGCAGCTGCTAGTACATTTTAATAATCAAAGTACATGAAAATAAGGTAAAATTAATTAAATTGTCAGTATGTCTCAATCTGGCACGGTCTTGGGACCCTCGTGATCATTGACCCGAGTATAAGCCATGTCCCCTTTTTGGGGCTCATTTTGGGGGCTAAAAAACTCGGCTTATACTCAAGTATATATAGTGACAAAGCTGCTGCCTCTTAGCAATTTTATCTGTACAGTATTTTAGTAATACTAATTGGTTTTAAAAGTAAAGTTTTATCCATCTGCTAGTGGCACACACGAGGTAGAGGAAAGTAGGGTGAGTACAGTACTTTAGTTGATTCCACTGAATCTGCAGCCCTTTCCTCTTTCTTCTAGTATACTAGTAAGAACTGTGTGCTGTCAAATAAATTCAGATATATGGTGACCCATTCCAGGATTTTCTAGGCAGAGAATACACAGAAGTAGTTTCCCATTTCCTTCTTCTGGTGGTGGTGGTGTGTGCCCTGAGACTGTACAGTTTGCCCAAGGACCGCACAGGCTGGCTCTTTTCTCAGAAGGTACAGTGGGGAATCAAACTTCCAACCTCTGGCTCCACAGCCATATACCTAAGCCACTGAACTATCCAGCCAGCTTTCCTACTAACACTTCCTCTACATAAATACTTATTCTCTACTTTGAGGAAATACTATTTTTGCACCGCCTAACTTCCCCAAAAATATAATGTGTTATTATGTAGTCACTTGCCTGCAGCACAAAAAGTTTGGCCAGCCCTGGTGTACTCTATTGCCATAGCAAGATAATCTGGCCAGGCTGGTTGAATATCCTTAGGTAATATATTCCATTGCGTTCTTCTCTGATTGGCTGTTATCAGTTGCACTTAGGCTGTACCTATATCTGCTAGTATGGCTGGAGCAGCCAATCTGAAAGTTCAGCCTGGTTGATAAAGGAGCATGTTTGTGGCTCATGAATTTACTGACATTTGAGTTTCAGTAGCTGGTGAGCTTGGACCAGCCACACACTCTCTCATCCTGACTTAACTCACATGGTTGATGTGAGAATACAGTGGAGACAAGAAGACTCACAAACTCTACCTTAAGCTCACTGGAGAAAATGGATGATATAAATGTAGCAGATAAATAAAGAGTACTGACCAAATCTGGACTGTCTCATCATAGATTTATAAATCACCAAGTGTCGATGGAATATTGATGGATCTATTTTAAGCCAAAGAGACTAAATCTGTCAAAAAATCCTAACAAGAATATAACAATAAATGCGGAAGACAAATAAGGGCTCAGACTGGCAACATTCAATATACATCCCAGTCTCCAAGAAAGTAGATGCCAAGGAATGCAGTAACTATAGGACTGTTCTCCATGCAAGCAAAGTGATGCTCAAGGTGTTACAACAAAGGCTTCTACTGTACTTTATATGGGACCAAAATGTCTGATATTCAAGCTGCATTCTGAAAAAGAAAAATCACTCAAAATCATATTGCCAATATCCAATGGATACTGGAGTGCACGAAATAATTTCAGAAGAACTTTATAGATGGCAGCTAAGCCTTTGACTGTGTGGTCCATGAGAAACTATGGGTTGCTCTGAAAGAAATGGGGTACTACATGACTGTCTTGATGCAGAAGCCATACTATGGACAAGAAACATCTGCCTTTCCACTAAAAATCGTGCCTAAAATACCAACATAAATTTGTAATGAAGAGGATGGCAATTAAATCAACAGTGAAAAAAATAAGCCAAATACCAACTCAAGGCAAGCTAATGGCAGGAACACAAGAAATCAAAAGAGTAGATAAAATTGTCTATTTGGGGAGTATGTTAAATGAAAATTGGGATCCTGAGGTAGAGATTAAAGTACAAACAGAAAAGGCAAGATCCACCTTCATAAAAATGCAACATTTGTTATGCAGATCTAACTCTCGCTACAAAGATCCGATTAGTGAGATGTTACGTATTCCCAGTTTTGCTGTATGGAGCTGAAGCTTGGACATTGACTAAAGCATCTGAAAAGAGGATCAAAGCTTTTGAAATGTGGATCTACAGATGGCTGCTAAGGATATCATGAGTTGACCATGTGACAAACATAGAAGTATTGCGCCGAATGGATAAAGAATAAGAACTCTTTAAGATCATTAAGCAAAGAAAGCTCCAATACCTTGGCCATATCACAAGGAACAACATAAAATATAGAATCCTTCAACTCACTCTGCAATCAGTGGTGTAGCGTAGGGTGGCCGGGGGTGGGGTGCCCCGGGCGGCACTTTTTGGGTATATGGGTGTTATTGAGCTACAATTCCCAGAAGCCCTAGCGGGAGTGGGCGCCAGCATCCACCAAATTTGTCTTACGTCCCAGGCGACAGAAATCCACGCCACACTACTGTCTGCAAGGAAAGATCCTTGGGAAGAAAGGCCCTGGATATAGACAGACTTTATGGCTGAAGAATCTAAGAGAGTGGTGTGGAAGGTCCTGAGAATAGGAGGAGTTAAGAACAGGAAGACAATTGCCATGGTGATAGCCAATATCCGGAATGGATATGGCACCTGAAGAAAAAGAAGAAGTGAAAAAATGTATGCCACCCACAAGGTTGAAACTATGCTCAGAAAAAATAAATCAAGAAAAGTCTGTTGGAACTAAAAAAAATTAAAAAAATAAATAAAAGAGAGGAGGTAGATTGGCCTCCTTTAGCAGGACATTCCAGAGCCTGGAGACCAGAAATGAAGGAAGGATTTAAAGTTACAGAACAAGAGAGAAGCTTTATTAAAAGATCTTTGGCAAAGGGGCCTTTTTCTCTCTACCCTCCACCAAGAGATGGGTAAGAGAAGACAAGGCAATTCAGGAATATAAGCTGTTTTATAGATAAAACAACAATATGCAGACAAGGTACTTAGAAAATACACATTTTGTTATCTCTTTCCTGTCTATTGCCCATCCTTTCACAGATTTAGAACAGTTTGATGGCAGAGACATCTCAGGGGCATTTTCTTGGGGGCATCTCCTGTTTTTACCCTTCTTAGGAGCTGAGTTCAATAAGTTACAAAGGTGGGGTGCAAGGGTGACTCTTATACATAAAAGCTACATTTCTGCTACCAAAAAATAAAATAAAAATAAAGGACTTTGGTTTCATAGATGTTCAAATTGCTGTATTGTCCTCTTTAAGTAGGAAGCTGGAAAGCACTAATGTAATTCATTGGCTGAAATCCTGTTGGACTTCAGAGAAGTATAAAGTTATGCCAATGTAAAGTTCATGGAGAGTTTAACCCAGGCACTCCGAGAAGTGTGCATGGATGCTTCTCCTGACCCACCATCGGAATCCCCCCCTGGCACAATGCATCGTGCAATGAACTGTATAACAAACTACCCAATTGGTCACACACACAAAAAACACATCACATTATGCAACCGAATGCAGAACTGCACCCCTTGAACTGCTTCTTGAATAAGACTTCTACTTTGGTGTAGATCTCGCAATGGCTTGTGCCAACTCGAAGTTATAGAACTGTAGCTAATGCAATAGGATTTTGATCACTGAATTGCTAGTACAGTATATGGTTTAAACCTCGTTACATTGAAGAGAATAGCAATTTGCAATTACACTTAACTCTGGGAGGTTCACAAGTTAATTATCATTTTGCCTTCCATATGCTGGGGACTCATGGATGTGTGTACAGACATACCTGTGTGGAATATTGGGCCCTTTTGAGCAGAAAGGTGGGGTATGAATATTTTAAATAAATAAATACGCAATATTTTCACAGAACAAGGTATTTAGGAGAATATAAAATATTACAGTGAGTGACTTCAAATTCAGAAACATGAAGAGCATGGAGAAACTGAAAGTTATAATTTTAGGAAGCTTTTTTTTTTAAAGGCAAACTGTAAACCTAAACATTTTACATCATTGCACTACAAACCATGCTCTAGTGCAAGATGTTAAGGGAAGAAATGGTGAGTCCTTTATCTAGCATAAAACTCCCCACTAAGCCAAATTGCATGCCTTCTCTGTAGTTAAAAAAAACCCCACACCTAAGGTTGGCAATTGAAAATGTAAACCAGGTCCACTCTGCTTCAGCCCTCCATGATTTGAGCTCTGCCCTTGCTCCCTGCCACAAAAGTTTCCTCATGAAACCCACACAAAACAGGACCTGAAACAACAGATCATAACTACCAACTGAATCACCCATGAATGCAAACAGTTTCTAATGGGTGGCTCTCTCAGACATCAGTTGTGATGAACCAGTTTGTCAACTGAAGGTGAGGGCTCTGGTGACTGAACGCCACTCCTTAGCAATGGGTTTTGTTGTTGTTCAGTCACACAGTTGAGTCCAACCATTTTCGACTCCATGGACCACCGCATGCCAGGCTCCTCTGTCATTCTCCACAGCCCACCCAGATCTACACCCACTGTGTCAATGATGCCATCTAGCCATCTCATCCTCTGCTGCCCCCTTCTCCTTTTGCCTCCAATCTTTTCCAGCATCAAGGCTTTCTCAAGTGAGTCCCCTTTTCTCATTTGGTGGCCAAAATACTTGAGCTTCAGATTCAGTATTTGTCATTCCAAGGAGCAGTCAGGTTTGATTTCCTTTAGGATGGATTGATTGATGTGATCTCCCTGCAGTTTAGGGGACTCTCAAGAGTCTCCCCCAGCACTACAGTTCAAAGGCATTTATTCTTCTCAGCCTTCCTTATGGTCCAACTCTCACAGCCATACTTTACTACTAGGAAGACTATTGCCTTGACTATGCGGACTTTTGTTGGCAGGGTGATGTCTCTACTTTTTATTATACTGCCCAGGTTTGTCATAGCTTGCCTCCCGAAAAGCAAACATCTTTATTTCATGGCTGCAGTCACTGCCTGCAGTGATCTTAGATCCCAAGAAGGTAATGTCTGTCACTGCTTCAATTTCTTCCCCTTCTCTTTGCCATGAAGTGATGGTGCTGGATTCCATGGTCTTGGGGTTTTTTTTTTTTAAGTTGAGTTTCAGGCCAGCTTTTGCACTCTCCCCTTTCATCCTCATCAAGAGACTCTTTGTGTCTTCTTCACTTTCTGCCATTAGGGTGGCAGCATCTGCATCTCTCAGGTTGTTGATGTTTCTCCCAGAAATCTTAATTCCAGTTTATAGATCAGTCAAAACTCTGTTCACAACCAGAGCTTGGCTCCAGCTTGATTTAGCCTTCCATCTTTTTGAAGTTTGGCAAAATGAGTAGTCAGTTTGTTGGGGACAAAAATGCTAATTACATTATGAGTTGCCTAGAGAGTGCTCTAAGCATTATGGGGACTGTATATAGGTATAATTGCTACTGCTACTAGATTATTATTATTATTATTATTATTATTATTATTATTATTATTATTATTATTATTATTATTATTATTATTATTATTATTATTATTATTATTATTATTATTATTATTAAGGATTTTTGCGGGAGAAACTCCACTGAGGGAGCACCCAAATGAGGCTTCTTTCATGTCCCCAAGAGCTGGGACAGGGACGTGTGCTCAATCAGCCATACCAGTACCTGGGTACAGTACTAGAGAATAGATCAGTAGAAAGGAGACCCACTGGCTGCAAGGTGAAATTCTGTTGGTCTACTTTTCAATATTCACAGAGGGATAGGGAGCACATAGGAATATTTTATCATTTGATAGGAAATGTCAGATATTTGAAGTAAGAGGACTGTTGGATAGCTCAGGACTTCAGTAGGAGAAGAAAGGTAGGGGAAGCCCCCTTGCTTGTAGTTTAGCAGGCATTGCAATGTCACAAAGTAGACATAATGGTGAATCATGGCCTAGATTTATCCGTCATTCAAGAATGCATGCCTGAAATAGTGTGGTCGCTTTTCTTTTCTTTTTTTGCAAGAGCAATGAAAACCAACAGTGTACTCTTCAAAATGAATGGACATTCTACCGTATTTTTAGGACCATACGATGCACTTTTTTCTCCCCAAAAAAGGGGGGATGAGGGTGCGTCTTATGGTCTGAAAATATGGTAATTCTTCCCCCCCCCCTCTCATTAGCACACAGGGTTAATGCATAGCATTGCATGCAATCAACTTCCTGCTGCAGGAAATTCAAACAGATGTATACTGACTTACACCCTTCCCTCACTTCCTTTCTCTTCCACTTTGCACAGAATCATCTTCCTCTCTATGACGACGCCCTGTCCCTCCGACGCCCTGGTGCAGCCCTGCTCAAACGAAGCACTATCCTCCGGTAATGAAAGTTTGGGCATGGAGTCTTGGGGGGGGAGGATTGGAACCCATCACTCCCCCCCCCCCCAATTACCTATGACAGCAGAGTCTTTCCAGTAGTGACACCACCCCAAGAAAGCTTGGGGTGGTTTTCATAAGGCTATCAAAGGCTTTGGTTATTATTTTGTTTTATGGTCTGAATGGACATCTGGGACTTTCCATCCCATGTTGGGTCTGTTCTATGTGAAAGGAGAGATCGGAAGAGAAGGAATTGTAGGAAGAAAAAGAGTTGTGGTCGAATATAGAAGGGACTGTTTACAGCCTGAATACTCAGTGGTGTGGCTCTTGTAAACTAGAGATCCTTTTCTTATAGGTACAAATTTGTGGATTGAATGAACACCTATTTTCCTTCTGCCTTTTAAGCCCTTCAAAACAAAGCTGTTTAAGAAGAACTTTGCTAACAATCTATTACCATCCAATAGTAATAAACAGGTCCAAAAACCTGAATTTGGATGAGCTACCAAGTAGGCAGCTGAGAAAGATAGAAAGCAGAAGCAGACAGAAAGGCAAAGAGAAGTGGCCTGGACTTAGAACCAGGCGAGTTAGAAGACTGGAGTCTGAATTTTTCAAATCCATCATTCTATCATATGGGGAGGCTGTTGCTAGCCCATGAAAGAATACCCTCCCCCAGTTTGAAAGAGCTGGGGGTAAGGGACTCAATGTGTGAGATGGCTGCCCCTTTGTTAGCTCTTGAACAGAGGCGCCCAAACTTTTTGGGTTGCGGGCCAGTCACATGGTTCAGTGGGCTGGTCACGTGGTCCCTCCCGCTGGAAGCGGAAGTACATGTAAAACATGCCTTGCAATCTGTTTTGCAATAGGATGAGATAGATTTCAGGCTGCCATTTTCTCTGCTTAAACCAGGGGTGCCCAAACTACAGCCCACGCAGGCACGTTTTATTTCCACTTTCGGGAGCGATGATGGCAGGGCGGGCTGGATATGTTGGTGCTAGGGGCTGGATCTGGCCCACAGCCATAGTTTGTACACCCCTGCTCTTAATGATGCCTTGGACAAAATCCCAGGCTGAGCTGTAGCTGAGAAGTAACCACAAGATTTCATAAAGGATTTCTAAAGGTGTGTGTGTGTGTGGGGGAGTCACCCCAGAGAAGTCACCCCAGAGCATGAATTACACAGAATGTCTTTGTTTTAACATTTGGGCAAGCCTGACAAGCCCGAGGTTTTAAGCCCTCAAATACCTGGGCACCAACGCAGTCTTCTGACCTTTGATTCTTGCACCTCTCTGTGTTATCTGATCCAGGAGCATCTCTGTGCCAGCTGACCCGAGCCCCCCAACCCTTCCAGAACTGCCACCCAAGCTCGGCAGGGACATGGGCGACACTTACGCAGTGGTGAACAAACTCCGGCGAAGCGGAGCGGGACCCCCTCCTGCCTCTCCTCAAACTGAGACCAAACTTGATGGAGTGGGACCTTTTTATGCTACTGTGAAGCCACGGTGTAGCAATGAGGCTGCTGCTGCCCAAGCAATTGACCCCAGTGCATTTGTGGGACTACAGACCAGCTACTCACTCCCTGGGAGTCCCGTACGGCACCCCCCTTCTTCCACTGTAGCTTGTGAATATGCCTTCATTAATTCAGTTGTGCCAGGTGATTATTAGAATAGCTCTGTGTTTGTCTGTATAAATATTTGCAGCACAATTGTATGATGATAATGATCATAACAGTTAATGTTTATACATGTTTTATAAGCATTATTCTATATATATTGTATGTGTATGTGTATGTGTATGTGTAGATATAGTTTTAGTTTGAACATTCAAATCTCTTCACATGTATTATTTCAGGAAACTATACAAGATTCCTATACTTTAGGCCAGGGGTTTCCAACCTTTCAAGCCAGGGGCCAGGTCACAGTCTTTTGGTCATCTTCGAGGGCTGGATGGCCATTTTGCTCTGCCTGCACAATGGGGGGGTGAGGATGGCCATTTTGTCCCAACAGCTTCAAATAGGTGGCCATTTTGTTTCTTGAATGCCCTTGGAGGGGTGGGGGGCACCTGAAATAGTGCCATGGGCCAGATTTGGCCCATGGGCCTTAGGTTGGAAACCTCTGTTTTAGGCCATTGCATCATTTTATGCTGCAGGTGACCAGAGAAGATCATCAGTTGCCTCGGCGAGTGGGCAGCAATATAAATCTAAATAAATAAATAAATCAGAGAAATGATCGCCAGCTCCGTGCAGTTCTACATGTAGTTACTGAACTCGGTGACATTTTCTCTCATGTAAACATCCCTGTGGCGTTCAGTCCATTTAGCAGTTGAAAATACCACTGAAGCCAGAATAGCCCAAATTAGAGCACATGCTAAGCTAGTTCTGTACAGATAATATGACAAATTATTATGGATTATAATGCCAGTCAACAAAGTTCTAACTAAACGTCAGAAGTGATTTCCTTCCCTGATCAGTGAGTTTTTCTTTTGATACACAAATCTAACAAAACCGAAGCAAATTTTTATGGGAAGCTAGTACTGTATTTGTTATAAGGACTGCTAATATATATTAGACACAGAAATCTGTTGTGGTGGGAAAAATAGTTATGAAAAACCAGGTACAGTATTCCAAATAGCATGTCCTGATATACACTGATGTTCACATTATCCAGGCCTTCTCTGACTAGCTGTTGGTCAAACATGGCAGAAAATGGTGATGGAGGTGGGGCTCTCAGGAATGTGTAAGAGCTCCATCTGGAATAGATTATCTTTTTTGGCCTTGAATAGAATCTTCTTCATTTCTTTTCAGGTGATTCCAATTCTCCATCTCCTAATAATGGACTCGGGAAAACCCTTCTAAAAAACTTGATGTCTCCAGTAAGTAGCATGTAATGTGTTTCCTTCCTAAAGCTTCCTATATTACAGGCACCTTGGAACCACCTCTTACAAAATGGCAGACCTCTTGAAAGCAGATTATGATGGGGTCATGGTAGAGCATACCATGGGGCTCATAAGTTACACCAAAGTAGTTAAAAGTCCATATGTTAGTTAAACTTTGTTATCTCTCTATATGTATATAACAAAGAGGGAAGGAACTGGACTCTATTACCCTGTTGCTGGGCAGAGGAGAGTGAAGATACAGGGATGTATTTGATTGGCTCCTGTAAATGAGATAAGGCAGGAGGGGGATGGTGACGTATAAAAAAGAAATAAGGTTTTCTAAAGAGAACTTGGGGGGGAACTTGAGGGACGCTGGCTGAGGTAAACTTTCAGAGAGGGAAACTTTATCAGGAGAATCTGAAGAGATCCTGGGGAACTTTCAGAAAAGATTCTGAGGAGAATCTGAAGAGATTTTGGGGAACTTTCAGAAAAGATTCTGAGGAGAATCTGAAGAGATTCTGGGGAACTTTCAGAAGAGATTCTGAGGAGAATTTGAAGAGATTCTGGGGAACTTTCAGAAAAGATTCTGAGGAGAATCTGAAGAGATTCTGGGGAACTTTCAGAAAAGATTCTGAGGAGAATCTGAAGAGATTTTGGGGAACTTTCAGAAAAGATTCTGAGAAGAATCTGAAGAGATTTTGGGGAACTTTCAGAAGAGATTCTGAGGAGAATCTGAAGAGATTCTGGGGAACTTTCAGAAGAGATTCTGAGGAGAATTTGAAGAGATTCTGGGGAACTTTCAGAAAAGATTCTGAGGAGAATCTGAAGAGATTCTGGGGAACTTTCAGAAAAGATTCTGAGGAGAATCTGAAGAGATTCTGGGGAACTTTCAGAAAAGATTCTGAGAAGAATCTGAAGAGATTTTGGGGAACTTTCAGAAGAGATTCTGAGGAGAATTTGAAGAAAACAAGCCAGAGAAGAATGAGAGGAAGGAAATCCTGCTCTCTTCTATGCTATCAGAATAAGTTAGTGAGTTAGATTTATTTATGTTCATGGGGGAAACCAAGGCGTTGATTTTCCTGAATCTTTTTGAGTAGTGTTTTATACTGTATATTGTATAGTTATCTGTATTTGTGAACAATGTATCTTTTAACATCCCTTATGAAAACCCCCACAATTCCTTTGATAACCTGTATGCTTATTGAAGGGAGGGGGACAGAGTAAAGCCATCTTAAGCCAGGAGAGGCTGCACTGCTACCATTCTCTCCTTTTGACATTTTCTGGGGATCACTTTTAGAGTGGATCTTCCAGGTTGCAGCAAAAAAGTAATATTTTGCTGGAGCAGCACTCCATGGAAAATGACTCAGAGTCTCAGTAGTCCCAAATTGAAGGTGCCTGTGTCTGGGAGACCCAAGAGGGGACAAGGAGGGGACTGAGGCAGTTTAGTGCCAGGTAACATTAAAGGGACGATGGCACGTATCCAGAAGTCACTGACAGATAGGCCTCCAGATGTTATCAGACTGCAGCTCCCCTCAGCTTTAACTGACAGCAGTGAGGGGCAAGGAGAGTTACAGTCCAGTAGGAGCTCCAGGACTATATGTTCCCCACCCCTGCCTTAGAGATTGGTTGTAGGCCATTGTGGTCTAGTAGCAAGATGGAGATTTGCTTTTGGTTCTACTAGGCCAGTGGTCTGCAAATGTGGCTCTCCAGATGTTCTTGGACTTGAATTACCAGGAGCCCAAGTCAGCACTCCTGCTGATTGGGGCTTCTGGGAATTGAAGTCCAAGAACATCTGGAGAGCCACATTTGCAGACCAAGGTACTAGGCAAATTGAACTCAAGTCCCACTTCTACAAAATACATTCATTGTTTAGCTTTTCTATAAGCCATCTTGGCTTTACTTTTCTTGTCTGTAGAACGGCAACAGTCCTGTACTTCTGGAACAGAGTAATACAATAGGTACTGGGCAATACTGTTCAGTGTTGGAAGTTGATAACAATAACAATGTGTTAGTAGCATAATGGTAGAAAAAAGTATTATTTCCAGAGTGTGGACCAGAGCTTGGATCCTAAGAACATAATAATAATTTCCATTCAGAGTTTACTCTGGCTTGAAAGGATTTTTAGGTGACGCCTGAATGAAGCTCCCTTCATGTCCCCAAGTACAGCTCTCGGTTATCAAAACCCAACCTTCCAGTCTCCAGCTCAGCATCTTAACCACTAAACCACCAGGGGAGCTACACAACGCTCAAGCCTCACTTCAGCCTGTTTCTGGGTGTATCATGATTAGGTCTCAGTCACAACAGTAAATCCAACTCTTCCTGTGTAAATACAATCACATAAAGTGTGCAGCTAACATAATGAAGTCTGTATGAGTGAAATAAAGAAAGCAATAAAATGTAGCACTAGATGCACAATACAGCTACCCAACCCCAACCTTCTCTTGAGGAAAAACAAAACAAACCAAAATTAGATTTCTAGCCATTATGGGAGCTGTGCTGAGGGAAAGTGCTGAGATTCTTAGGGGGCTGATTAAAAAGTGCAACTGAACTCATGACCAAGGCCTTCAGTCATTAAAACTTCTGCATCTCCTCTTCCTCCGTCACTGTGAGACCTGGAATGCACTCATGAACTAGTGTAAAAAGTACAGAAAGGAGGTTTAGAAATGCACTGGACTTGCATAGTTCCTACGGATTGTATAACTGCCTTTTCTCGCTGCACTAAGGCATTCGGTGCTGCAAGCACTGCTGTTCATATTGGTCCCTTGTGAACTTTGTTTAAGGATGGGAACATGGTTTGTTTTGCTGCTGCATCACTGCAGAGCCTCAAAGATGGGTGAGGGGACATCTATGAAGGTGGTTGAGTAGAGAATGTTAGAGTGAATGGAGAAACATGAAAATTGTGTATGTTTTTTTAAAATCATTTATTTTCTTCTCCAGGCTTTTTCTTCATCCCCTGGGAAAAAAGGTGAGAAGGCAAAGGAGCTGTTTTTTTTAATAGGATCTTTCCTTTCAACATTGTAAGGTTAAACCAATGCATTTTAAAAGGAAGCTGCCATGGTGCTTCCTGCGAGTCTTCAGAAAGTGTAGTCTATAGCGCTTCAAAGGCAGTGAGACTACAGCTCCCAAGAAGCACTGTGGCAGCTTCTCTCTCTCTCTCTCTCTGCACATTAACAACAGGAAACAAGGCTGATGCTAAGCCCTGATCCAGGTGACTGAAATGTGGGTATCTGTAGATATTATGCTGCAATTCTACAACAGTATGGGTCAGTAGACCTCAACTCCTAGTGTTCTGCCTGGTGAATTCTTGGAGTTGGATTCCAAGAAGGGAAAACCAAACAAAAACCAAATGGCCTCCCTAATAGGCACACAATTTAGCAATGCTTTAATGCAAACTTCCTCAACCGAGGCCCTCCAGCTGTTTTTGGACTTCAATTCCCAGAAGCCCAAGTCAGCACTTCTGATGATCAGGGCTTCTGGGAATTGAAGTCCAAGAACAGCTAGAGGACCAAGGTTGAGGAAGTCTGCTTTAATTAACTGTTCATTATTTCTACTACATCTAATTTCATCTCCCATTTCTTAAGGAAGCCATAGTTTGGTGCTTGTAGTCAGTGATAGGCTGAATAAGGGCAGGCAAACTGAAAATCGTCTAGATAAGATGCATATTGTGGACTAGCATTGCAGCCAACAAGGCTGCAGATATTTAGTCTGTAGTGCAAGGATGAGAAATGTGTGGCCTTGTGTAAGTATTTTTGGACTATAGATCTGATCTACCCTAACCAGCAGAACCACTAGTAAGGAGAAATGAGAGCTGCTGTCTGGCATCATCTGGCTGCCCCTACATTCACTACATGTTGAAGATACCAGTCCACAGATTACAGCTGTTATTTGATTTACAGGGTGGTACAGATAGTGTGTCCTCAAGGATTAAGGCTCAGTACTTTGAAATACAAGCCCTCCTCAATTTCCCCTTTCTTTCTATTAGTTTAACTGTTGAACAAATGCTCAGGCACAGCTTTAGCAGAAGGAAAAATGCTTCCTTACAAGGCTTGTATTCAAACAAAATTGTCAGGCAGATGGCAAAAATATAATACAGCAGTTCACTTCATATTAGTTGCAAAAAGCAGGAAAAAATCTTTAAAACAAATGATGGTTGCCAATTTTCTGAGACATTTTGAGTCAGAATGAGACTGAACTGCAACACCACCCACAAACAGAATTAAACATGTATCGAGAGAGAGAGAGAGAGAGAGAGAGAGAGTGGAAAGCAGTTGCCGTATTTGCCGGCATATAAGACACATTGGAGTATAAGACGGACCCCATTATTACCAAAATAGCCCACTATATACAGTATGTGACAGACTCCATTTTCCCAGTGTATTTTAGGGGGAGGGGAGTGAGTCTTATATGACAGCAAAAATTGTACTTTTGGAGGGATGAAACATTTAACCTGTTGATTGGCTGTTTAGGTTCAAAACAGGCAGTTAGAATGTTAAATGCTGGCCATTACCATCTCCACAGTAGTGTACAAAGCAAACACAAAACACGATGGGATCGCCTGCTGTAAACTCAACAATCTGAATACTTAGGAAATTTTCAGGAGAAAATGTGAGTTGTTTGAGCTGGTTTATGAGAGAAAAACCTCTAGTCGCAATGACTCCTTCTTAATTGCCATGATTAGTGGGAGTGGCAGCTGCTTCCTTAAACCCACAAGCCCCACTCAGGCATGGTATTTGAATAATTTTTTCTTTAAACGGATTGTTGTTGAGGGGAATTTCAATTTTGATCCTTTATAAATTTGTTTTGATATAAAATTTCTATCATGGCTCATTATTATGTTTATTATTATATAAAAAAGTCTATCATTAAATTCACAGTCGAAGGCTTGTATAAAATTAACAGTTCAAACCCTAATCAAGGTAACATCTAAGTATAGATGCAGTTCCTAGTAAAGTTTTTTTTTAAAGTTAGGATATTCAAGTCCAATAAATCCAAAGTTTCCAAATATCTAGGACAGGGGTGCCCAAACTTTTCAGGTCACAAGCCAATCATGTGATTCCTCCCACCGGAAGCAGAAGTAAAATGTGCATGCGCAGAATGCTCTCTCACATGCATATAGCGCTGCTGTAAAAGACACGTGGCTGTTGTAAACATGTTTATGACAGCCTGTGGGTCATTTACGGCAGCGTTATGCAAATGTGCAGGCGCGTTATGTGCATGTGTTTTACTTCTACTTCCAGAACTGTTTTACTTCCACTTCCAGGACAATGTGGCTGGATTAATTGGTGCTGTAGGCCAGATTCAGCCCACGGGCCATAGTTTGGGCACCTCTGATCTAAGAAGTCCTTTAGGTAATGCTCTAAGGACTCCAATCACTATGGGTATGATGACAGATTTCTTCCTCCATAAATGCTCAACTTCAATTTGCAAAATATTATTAATATAGTAATAGTAGATTATTTTAAGCCACTCTAGAGACTGGACCACTCTAGAGATTGGAAATTAAGAAGGAAGACATTAATATCTAAATTAAAACAAAAAAAAATGCCCTTGTATAACATGATTCAGGCAGGAAGTGCTTAATATTTTTCCCCCAAGCATCCCCTGTTAAAAGGATTTGGATAATGGGGAGGGTAGCTCACAGCGCTCATCTTGTTAAAAAAATTCTCATCAGCTCCTGCCAGCATAATCAACAGTGGAGATTAAGAGCCCATCTACATCTAGAAGTCCCTAAATTGCCCAGCTTGGCTTTAAGTGGACAAGGGCCAGCTTTTTCCTACTTTTCAAATTACATTTTTTACAATAGGTCAGCACATCTGGGAAGGTTAGTCCTTTCTGATTGGTTTAGGTGTGGGGGAATACCTTTCTCTTGTGAACTGGCAAGTGTCAAAACTTATTTCCCTCTTTTTGCTTCTGAACAGCCCCATCATCACCACGGATTGCCCCTGTACAAGCATATGAGGAGGTGAACAACACCAGTACCAGGGGGACTCCAAATGTTGTGGGACTCTCCACCAATGCAATGGGTGAGTAAATAAATCTTCAGACAAAAGGTGACAACAGAAGTGTGGTATACGTTTGAATAAATGCAGTTGTGGGCACATACACAATGCAGAACTGTAATTTTTAATCTTAACCTTGATGAATCATTAATACTGTGCATTAAAGATGACCTTTATCTGAAATTATTTTGTAAACAGTAGTAATTGAAACAAAAAAACCCATTCTAGCCAATACTGTATTCTGTTAGCTATGTCCATTGGTGTAATATAGCTAGTAAAAATATTGTTGATGAATTGCCACCAATTAAGACCATGCCCAGACTTTTGCTGTTGTATGCCAAATCAAGAGATTCAGTGTGCAACAGCAAATGGTTACAATGATCTCTTTAGCTAGCAACAATCCTGTGATATTTACATAAGTTGCTTTAAGTGGGCATAAAAACTTGATTGGATTTTGTAAGTTTAGCCTGGCAATGAGAAGCAATTTGTACATTAATACTTTCCCCCCCAAAATGGCAAAACAAATGTAGTTTGGATAATATGTATATTGATTTGAATTTAAAAATCAATAGTTTAAATCTAGTTCCGTAGACTCTTAGAATCAACTGCTGAATAAATGGCATTGATTGAATAAGTCCGCTCTACTGCAGTAGCCTAAGTGGCTAAGACACTGACTGGAAGGCGGGAGGTCAGCAGTTCGATTCCCAAGTACTGCAGGACAGAATGTCCCAGTTCCTGCCAACCCAGTAGTTCAAAAGCAAGAAATTGCAAGTAAATAAATAGGGACTACTTTGGTGGGAAGGTATACAGCGTTCTGTGTATTCCGGTGTCTAGTCATGCCTGCCACATCACAGAAATGTCTGCAGAAGCAGACAGCGCTGGCTCTTCAGCTTTGAAACAGAGATGAGCACTGAACCCTAGAGTCGGATACAACTGGTTTTCAAGCAAGGGAAACCTTTACCTATACTTCAGATTAACAATGCGATTTGTAATTTGTTGGATGAGTGATCACTGACCTTTAGTCAGTGAGAAACTGTATACCACTGGGGGGAAATAGGTCCCCATCTATGTAAAAGTGTATTTTTTAAAACTATGTTTTTAAATTTTACAGGAAGCTAACCAATGTTATTCAAGTTGAATCCTGCTCAGTTTCATTTTGGGTTGCATAGCAGTAACCAGTTCTGGGGAAGCCTAACAGGAATTATACTACTTCTGTTCCCAAGGCCCCATGAGGTATCAATGAGTATGTTGTTGAAGCCAGCCAGCTTACCCTTGAGTAACATACAGAAGAAAGACCAAGAGTTGCCTTAACTCACTTCTTATGTCCAGCATAAGATGTACAGAAACTAGACTTCATTCCAGGCAGCCACTGAAATATTGGGCAATCCCAGTAGGAACAGAGCATTCCAAATGTTACCCTTTCATGCTAATATCCACACTTTAAATGAAAATTCAGTTTGTTTATGTCAGCGGAGCTTTAAAATGCCTTTAATTGTCAACTTTCCCCAAAGTAAAAATTAAATAAAGAAAAAACATGGCTTTTTTGTTAGCATTGTTTAAACTATTACGTTTTAACAAATTATTTCCAAGTGCTGAGTAGGAATGACAACAACTGTTTACCCTGGTTAGAAATCAGCTAATTAAGGGCTTTATCATTTAATTAGTCTTTTAAAATCAAGTAAGGTCTCCCTTGCTCATAAGCCAGTCGTATCCGACTCTAGGCAGTGTTTCTCTCTATTGACAGCCAAAAAACCAGTGCTATCTGCATACGTTTCCATGGTCATGTGGCAGGCATGACTAGACCCCCTCCCCAGAGTGCATGGAATGCCGTTTACCTTCCCACTGAAGTGGTCCCTATTTATCTACTTGCAATTTCTTGCTTTCGAACTGCTAGGTTGGCAGGAGCTGGGAGAGACGATGGGAGTTCACTCTGATGTGCAGCACTCGGATTTCAAAATGCCGACGTGCCAGTCGTCAAGTTCAGTGTCTTAACCCACTAAGTCACTCACTGCAAGTAAATAATGTAAAGGTGTACCTTACTTAACAGGGCAATTTAAGAACCAGTATGTTTCTCAAAGTACTTCATTATAAAAACTGTGGATGGCAAGAAGCATCTTGAGAGGCCTTTGCTCTTCTTTTTCACAAGGTAGGAACATGCCTCAAAAATATAATGCCTGTTCCTATGTATGTGCGCAATCAGACACTTGGGTGACCCTGTGTATCCTAAGGTAGGAATAAGTTTTTTGTGCTGTCTTTGACTCTTTGATTGCCCTTCCCACTAGACATCTAGAAAAGGGTACCCATACAGCTTGCAGGCCAGATCTGGCCCCTGTTGCCAATTCATCCAGCCCACACTGCCCTCATTGCTACTGGAAGTGGAAGTAAAACATGCCGGATGAATTGTCATCAAGGGCCAGATCTGGCCTGTGGGCCGTAGTTTGGGCACCCCGGTTTAAACAGAGAAAATGGCAGCTTAAAATCTATCTCATCCTGTTGCAAAACAAGATTGCAAGGCACGTTTTACTTCCACTTCCGATGGGAGGAACCATGTGACCAGCCCGCAGTCTGAAAAGTTTGGGCATCCCGGATCTAGAAAGCTTGCAGGCGACTTACCTCTAAGGACAGAAAATCAGCGAGGACTGTTAATAAAAGAGAACAGATCTTACGTGATCTCCTGAGTGTCGCTCTTCACAACTTGCTTGGCTTTAAAGAAAAACAATTTATGAAACCAAGAGATGCTTGGGATAGGCTCTCGAGAACTGTATTGATAAATGACCCAAGACACCTTCCATTGCTGTGTCTATCTTTCTCCCTCTCCAACAGGGTTCAACGTCCGCATCGGCAAGCCTAAAGGACCGAGAGACCCTCCCGTGGAATGGACCCGCATATAAGCAGCGTGTCAAAGAGACCACATGCATGAGACGTTCCTTCTGCCGTGGAGCAATATCGGCTGAACCAAACTGCTGTGCTCCTAAGGAGTCGATGTGTAAAATGAACACAAAACTCCTCTGGGGTTACCTACAGCCAATGCCGCTTCTCTTCCTCCTTGCTGTTTGGATGTTTTCCAGCCAGAACGAAAGAACAAAAGGAGTATTGGAATCCGGAAGCTTAAGGAAAATACTGATGCTTGACAGGCATCTCCGCGCCAGATCTAGATTGCTGAAGGGGGCAAAGAGTGAGACTGCCTTAGAGGCTTTTCACATCCTGATTTTACGCCCAGTAACATGCCTTCAAATTAGACAGGCAATATGGTAATTTGTTCTACCTGGATTCCCAACTGACAACTATCTGACCTATTCCAGTTGCCATGGGATGGTGACTGATCTCCTCTGTCCACACCAACTTGCACTTCCCCCCTTTTCTTACTGCCAATCGTGGTTTTAGCAACTCAGGGTGTGCCTGTGCAAGGGATGAGAGAGACGGAAGAAGACCTCTGATGGCTTTAAGATGTTTGGCTTTTATCTGCAAAAAGACACTGCAAAAACAGCTGTACTGTAGTGGCAGCAACATTAGCGTTGTTGAATAGACTCTGTTGACAAGACTGTAGAAAGAGGAAGTGAGAATAGCGATATGAGGAAGGAAGGCCCTCCCTCCATCAGTTGTTCTGTTCTTTTACAGTCTCTCTGCATCCATGAGAACTTAAAGCAACCCCCCACCACCACCACCACTTCCTCGTGAACTGAAGCTCTTGATTCTCCTCTGTGGGAGAAATTGGGCAAGAAAATACAGACAGCTTAGTCTACCCTCTATGACCAAGCTCTCTGGATTAATGCCACTTTACACTCTGGGTTCAACACAAGACTGCTCTTACTTAGGGATCTTGAAGAAAGGCAACTGGAAATAAGGGGAGGATTTATTGTGACAAAATTTTGCTCAGGTCAATGCAGGCTTTCTTTGTGCACATTTGGAATATAACTGCATCATGGGGTAGGTTTGGGCTAGCAGAAGCTCTAGAAGGGAGGCATTAAAATTATCTCTCCCTCTCCCAGAACTATTGTCTCCTTCCAATCAGATTCTGCCATCCACTCTTTGACTCTCATGATAGCCCAAGGAAATCAGGAGACTATCTTCTAAACAGAGAAGTATTAGAGGGCAGAAGGGGGGGCAGTTGGTGAGATGGCTAGATTCAATTTGCTCCCCCAATTTTATGTCCATTCACTTTCAGTTATTTCCAGGCTGTGAAACACAATGTTCCCATAGAAGCCCGCCCAAAAAGCAAATTTTGCCCATTCTAGCATATATACCCTTTAGCAGGTCGTGAGCTTGTAGATTTCACTCTAGGGCAGGGGTTCCCAACCTTTTCAAGCTGGGGGCCGGGTCATGCTCTTTCTGTCAGCTTTGAGGGCCGGACAGTCATTTTGCCTTGCTTGCACAATGGGAGTGGCCATTTTCTCCCAACAACTTCAAAGGGATAGCCATTTTGTTTCTCGAATGCCCTTAGAGGTGGGTGGGGGCACATGAAATGGTGTCATGGTCTGGATCTGGCCCATGGGCCTTAGGTTGGGAACCCATGCTCTAGGATATACAAACTGCTGTATAATTGAGCTATCATTTGTTGCTAGTGCTGCTCTGTTGACCCTGGTTCCCTCCTGGATCTTTTGAAACTGGACAGCAGGCTGCAATGTAGGTCTGCCTTGATGTTAATGGGGAAGCCATAAGAGAAATTGTCCCTTTCCTCCATCTATTGGGGGGGCGGGAATGCAAGGTCTTTGTGGAAGAATAAGGTCCTGTGTAGGGGTGAAGAGATCTTGGCTTTAGCAGTGACTCTTTGGCTACACAGACCATGAAGGTTTTCAGTTCTGAGGGAGGCAGAAAGTATATGTCCATAAAGGAAACTCAAGATCATCCGGATCCACTCTAGGGAGTATTGTGTGGCCAGCATAGAGCAGTTTCTTAATGACAAAGAAGTGAGACCCACAGGGGAGATGCAGTTTGGAGTCCGTGTTACTCAGTGCTGAGCAACTTCTGCTTCTTGGCGGTGCGGATATACGGGTGCCAGCGCCACTCCACATCAGCGGTGCTCTCCTGCTCCAGAGTTCCCAGCTTGATCATGTACACTGCCAGGAAGAGAATGCAAATTTCAGATACTGGCCTGGCCCTCCTTGATGCAGGCCACCTGCTGGTTGTGTCACAAGCTCACACTCTGGATTCATTCCCCCAAGACGGCTATCTTCCCTGTTTTGCAGCAAAGCAGTTATTGACAGGGCAGAGAGGAAGAAGGGCTGATCAAGAAAGGGAGTTGATTGTAATAACATTTCATGGACCCTTCCCCACATACAGAATAAGATCCCCTGCTTTTTAATAATAGCAGCTGGCTGGAAGAGGCCAGAAATTGACCCAAGCCACAGGTGCTGTTGGAAACTCTCTAGCAAAGCCTCATGGGCAATGACTACCAAGTCCTCACCATGCTTTATTCTGGAGTGCTGCATGGAGAGATGGTGAAGGATCCTGCCTTCAGGCTTCATTTTGTAAGTAAAAGGAGGATACTTCCCAATATTTTTTAATGCAAGGTTGGGAACATGTGGCCCTCCAGATGTTGCAAGTCCCATTATTCTGTACCACTGGCTATTCAGGTTAGGACGGACAGGGACTTGCAAAGAATACATTCATTTCCCCAATCTAAAGGTAAACCTAGCCTTGTTCTATGACTGTGGGAAAAGGCAGAGGTCCTGAATCCCTTGTTCACAGGGTCTTCTGCTCTTCACTCACGCTCCTAACCACTATGCCACATCAGCTTCAAGAGAGAGCAAGAAAAACTTGTCCTTTGCTCTGAAACTCTACCTCAGGGGTTCCCAAACTTTTTAAGCCGGGGACCGGGTCACACTCTCTCAGTCAGCTTTGAGGGCTGGACGGCCATTTTGCACTGCCTGCACGATGGGGGTGGCCATTTTGTTTCTTGAATGCCCTTGGAGGGATGAGGGGGCCCACATGAAGTGGTGCCACAGGACAGATCCAGCCCATAGGCCTTAGGTTGAGAACCCCTGCTTTACCACAAGTGCTAGAAACTTAATGTCATTCCCACCCAGCCCTTTCCTTTCTCACACAAGAAATAGTAATGAGACAGGATTAAAGACGACAGGTATCTAGTGGAAACTTTTTCAACAACCAGATCTTTTTCTCCTAGGAAACAGCCTTTCTGCAAAGATTAGTAACTCCATCTCAACTGTCTTGTCATGGACAAAGGTACCTCATCTAAAACCCAAGAAGGCTACAACAATACAGTCAAACCTCGCATAAAGAGTGTTTCGCTTAAAGAGCAAACTCGCTTAAAGAGCAGAATTTTCTCTGAATGTTCACTTCGCTTGACAAATAAAACCAACCAAAAACACGCTTAAAACTAAATTGGGGTTTGCAATCCCCCTGCAAGAAGTCACAACTGGTCACTAACAGTGGTGTTTCGCTTAAAGAGCAAACTCGCTTAAAGAGCAATCCTGTGGAACTCATTATGCTCTTTAAGCGAGGTACAACTGTATCAGGGAGTCAAAACAATCAACCTTTTTTTTGAAATATTTATTTTTTTTCTATATGGTACCCTTGACATAACATCAAGAGTAATCAGTTCTGTCAATATTGCAGCTGTAGTCTGTCAATGTTATATTCAAGACACTTCTGCCTGCTGTGTAAAAAAGTTAAAGGTTTTAACCATTGGTACCAAAGGTGTTTTGTTATACTGTATTTGCTATGTGGTGTAATTTTAACAGTCATTTTAGGTTGTATGTTCATTGTGAAAGGTGTTTTTGTTTTGGCTTTCATTTTAACAATAAAGCCACCAACTTACTGTGGAAAGAAAAGGAAAAAGAACCAATAGCCCCAAATACTTGCAGAACAGTTCCCAAATAAAAGCCAAAACTCTTAATTTCAAATTATAGGAATGAAAAACTTCAGGCCTTCCAGATACCCATATACTATAATCTCCTAAATCTCTCACCATTGGCTATGGATGGTGAGATACAACATCTAAAAGCCTTCATATTATCAACCTTTTTCAAATATATCTTTGAACAGAAATGTGGGGGAAATGAAATAATGTCACAATGTAGAAATCTCAATCATCCATGGAAAGCTAGCACATCAGGGGCATGTTGCAAGTTTAAACCTTCCTCTGACATGTTAGTTTTCTGTGCCACAAGGATTCTCTTAGTCTTTCAACACAACCTGCAGTGCTTTGAAAAATGGGAAGAGAAAGAAATGGATTTTTCTTCCCATCCATAATTTACACACAGCAGCACTTATAACATGTATTTGACAATTTTTCTAGAAATGTTGTCACTTCATTTAAACATACAATCTAGGGACAGGACTCTACAAAGGAAATGCTCAAGGTATGTTGCTGATTAAAGCTGTAGAAGTAAAGTTCCAGACTGGAATTGCCAATAGACAGAACTATCCTTCAGATGATTATGAGCAGAGGTAGCCACCTCTGTTGGGCTCAGGGCCAGACCACATGAACCTATTGCTGCTAGAGTCTTGCAGTATTTTTACAGAGTGTTAAAGCAACCTCACATACATTACTGTATATACTCAAATATAAGTCGGGTTTTTTAGCCCCCAAAATGAGGTCCAAAAATGGGACCCAAATTATACTTGGCTCAATGTAAACACTCAAAAACATGCCCACAAAAATGTTTAAATTAATTAAATTTTAATGTGTTTTCATGTGTTTTAATTATTGAAACTCACTAGCAGCTGCTGCATTTTCCACCCCCAACTTATACCCGGGTCAATCTATTTTCCCAGTTTTAGAGGTCCAAATTAGATATCTTGACTTATATTCGGGACGACTTATAGTCGAGTATATACGGTACTGCCAGAATTCTAATGTCAATGAAATTACACAAAAAAAGCCCATAAAATAATGCACAGCAGTTCAGTAGGATTACAGTGTGGCTGGGGTTTCAAAGACAAGGAAAGACTTGCTCTTTTGCAGCTCATACCATGGAAAATGTTACTTACATTTCATTTCAAACCGCGGCCCAACTTCGGCAAGTTCTACATTCCGGTGGTCCGTTTTCTTATAGACATGGTGCCTGCGCTCCCACAACATACACACAATTATTTGGTAAGATGAGAGCCCTGGCAGCACAGTGGTTAAACTGCTGTACTGCAGGCAAAATGGTAGGGGTTCGATCCTGATGGGACTCAAGGTTGACTCAGTCTTCCATTCTTCCAAGGTCAGTAAAATGAGTACTCATCATGTTGGGGGCAAATTACTACTTTCCTTGTGAACCACCCACAGAGTGCCCTAACTGCTATGGGGTGGGATATACATGTAATTCCTATTGCTATAAGAAAAAGCACCGAGGGGGGGGGAATCCCTAAATTCCCTCAACACAAGAGCTACGGCTAATGCCTTGAGCCTCAAATGATGCAGGAAAAAGAATTACAACTTGATTCTGCTGACTGTATAATGTGGACCTTGGAAAAAGGTCAAAGCAGCACCTAGCACAGGGGTGCCCAAACTATGTCCTGTGGGCCAGATCTGGCCCGTAATACCAATTAATCTGACCTGCACCGACCACATTGCTCCCGGAAGCAGAAGTAAAATGCCCATGTGCATAATGTAAACACAAAAATGGAGCCAAAGGGTGCAGATGCAAATGAGAGAAAGAAACCGTTTGAGGCAGGAGTATCTTTCAAGTCTCTTTTCCTGCATTTGCATGTGCATAATGTGGCCATGCAAGCACATAACACTGCCGTAAATTACCGACAGCCGTCATAAACGCATTTACAACAGCTGTGGGTCATTTATGGCAGCGTTATGCGCATGCACAGGTGCATCATGTGCACGCATATGCGTGTTTTACTTCTGTTTCCAGTGAGAGGAAACACATGACCAGCCTGCGGCTCAACCATGTGACCGGCCTGTGGCCGGAAAAGATTTGGCACCCCTGACCTAGTGGCTTCCAACTTTATCACAGACAGCACATTCATGTGGGTGCATCAACAGAAAAATAGGAACATAATAAGAAGGCTGCCCAAACACCAAAGAAATATTGGTAACTAAGTGTGCCAAGCCATGCCCTTTCCTTAAAGAGCCTATAGTTGTGGTGGTGGTGGTGTTACGCCACCTCAACTATGCAAGAGCTAGTAATGGGGCAGGATTTGTTCCCACGAGGTGGGAAAGGTGGACAAAAATACTTCCCCTCTATTTCTTGGCGGCGGGGGGGGGGGCAGACATAAACTCCAATGGTGATTCACTGCCTCTTTGTTCTTCCCCCAGAATACCCAGGAATAGGTCTGCTTCACACAGTGCTGTGCAGAACAGAATAGCGAAATGGCTACTGTCAGCAGTAATCACTGAGGTGGGGGAGCACCCCAAAATGTACCTCTATTCCAGTAAATAAAAGAGGCAATATCATTCCCACCCATCCCGCACTGCTATGTGATCTGTGACCAGGGCTGAAAGGCCCATTTCTTTCAACCTGAGCTGGGACACATGAGCGTACCGGAAAGAGATGTAGTCCTCCTGGTTTGCAAATGTGATAACTCGTTTGCTGTCCTCTTTTGGCACCGGGAACAAGTATTTGAGGATGCTGGTGACCTGGAAGAGTGATCAGTGAGAAAGATGAGGGAGGATTGTAGCTGTTTATTCATTTTGTTTGTTTTGTTATCATTTGGAGGGCATATTTTCTCTTAGTAAGAGGGGGAGGAAGTGGATTTCTACAAGCCTGTTGTAGACATGGGCCCATGTTTGGTAAACTCAGGAAGTGGTGATAGTGGGGGCAAACAATCACACAGCATTTCCCAAACTCTGTTCCACAGAACACTGGTATACTAAAATTGCCAGAAGCCTAAGCCCCCATGAATCCGCACGAATAGTTTTACTGTGATTCATCTGCCCCGTGCCGCTCTCACCACTCCTGGAAGCGGAAGTAAAATGCGCCCAGCATTTAACAAACACAGTCACTGCTTGTGTTTGAATCTAAACAGCCAATGAACAGGCTAAATATATTTCTTCACTCCAGGGGTAATTGCTTTTCCACTTTATTCGAGTACTGCACTCTGTGTGTGGAGTGTTGAATTGTAGTTAAGTTCAGTCTGTTCTATCTTAGACTTATTCTAAGTACAGTAATACCTCGGATAACGCTAAAATTGCATAACGTTAAGTAATCTGGGGAGGAGAATTGGATCGAGTAACGTTAAGGTCCTATGGGATGTATCGGATAACAACCGCTAAAGCCTGTGCAGTTACAATGTATCTCTATGGAGCTTTAACGTTATCCGATCCATCCCATAGGATTTTAACAAGCATCGGATAACACTAAAAATCAGATAACACCAAGACATGTGGAACCAAGTCTTAGCGTTATCTGAGGTATTACTGTATTCAGTTATTCAGCTTAGTTCTGTCTCTTTCTGACTCAAAATGTGGTAGTCTCAGACAATTTATAAGTCAATGTCCTCTTGCAACCCTAATTTCCCTGATTTTTTTCTTCCTGCCATTTGCAACTAAGGTGTAGTGAACTGTATCATATTTTTAGATCTACCAGACAAATTTATCTGAACACAAGCCTTGTAAGTAAACATTCTTTTTCCCTTCTGTTAAAGCTGTTCCTGAGCATTTGTTCAACAGTTGAAGAAGAAAGAAAAGGGGAATTGAGGAGAGCTTGCATGCAAAGTAATGAGCCTTAATCCTAGGAAAGGAAAAATGCTAACTGCACCACCCTGCAAAAATAACAATAACAGCCAAAGCAAAGAACCATTTCTTTTTCTCTGCTTTTCAGATGAAAATTTAATCCTGTTCCTTTTATTATTTTGACTGTCTTACTGCAACTAATTGTTGACGAATGCCGGTGCCAAAATGTCTGCATTATCATCACCTCATTTCCTTCCTCACCATTCTAAACCATGCATCTCCACACCTGCAACTGATGACAATTCTTTATGCTTCTAATAAAACAGACAGCAGTACAGTCAAACCTCAAGCAGGTTTTTCAAAAAGCAAGCTGACTTGCATAATGAAAATTTCAGACTTTCCCTATGGAAACGCTTGCATAGTGAGCGTTTCTATGGGGAAAACTCGCATAACGAAAAAAAATTGCTATGCGAGTTTTCCCCCTAAAAAAGCTCATTATGCGAGTTTTCCCATAGGAATTTTCGTTATGCAAGTCTGACTCACATAGCGAAAAACTCGCAAAGCGAGCAGCCTCGCAGAACGAATTAAATTCGTTATGCGCGGTATTACTGTACACACAAGTTGAAACAATAAACTTAAGTTTCAATATGTCGTTAAAAAGCCAGTGTTGATTCTGCTTCAGTGTGGCTACTAACTGCCCTTTTAGCCTCTTGGTGCATCTTACCCGCTGTCCAAGACGTGAAGTTAAGTTGTGAAAGATCAGGTGGGGATGAGCCTCTGACATTGTGCCAATGTCTGGGATGTCGTGCCGCATGACCACGTTGCAGAGGGTGAAATAGGCTGTGGGGCCAAAGGGCAAGTGGCTTATGATCAACCCATCTAAAGTGCAGGGAAAAGACAGCAAAAGGTTAGCCCCAGGTCCAATCTCTGTTGCGGAGGGCCAGAAGACTAAAACAGGATCCCCAGCTATAGGTATGTGGCCTAATCTGCTGTGAAGATAGAATAAGCCATGTTCCAGTTCTATCCAGACCAGGGGTGCCCAAATGTTTCAGGCCGTGGGCCAGTCACATGGTTCCTCCTACCAGAGGAAGTAAAACGCACCTTGCAATCTGTTTTGCAACAGGATGAGATAGACTTTAAGCTACGTTTTTTCTACTTAAACCGGGGTGCCCAAACTATGGCCCATGGGCCAGATCCAGCTCCAGATGCCAATTTATCCAGCCTGCACCGCCCTCATCGTTCCCAGAAGCAGAAACAAAACGTGCTCATAGGTCCTATTTCACCCTCTGCAACATATGGGCACGTTTTGCTTCAGCTTCTGGGAGCGACGAGGGTGGTGTGGGCCGGATGAATTGGTGGCAGGAACCAGAGCCAGCCCGTAGTTTGGGCACCTTTGGTTTAAGCAGAGAAAATGGCAGCCTAAAATCTATCTCATCCTGTTGCAAAACATATCGGTTGCAAAACGGATTGCAAGGCGCATTTTACTTCTGCTTCCAGTGGGAGGACTCACGTGACTGGCCCACTGAACCATATGACCGGCCCACGGCCAGAAACGTTTGGGCACCCTTGTTTTCGATCCTGGTGGACTACAGTTCCCATCAAGCCTTAACAAGTAGAGTCAACTCTGAGGGATGCTGTGTGTTGCAACCAACAACATCTGAAGTCCCACAGCTGTCCACCCCTTCACATTACATTGAAGATCCTGGTGAGAAGACCTTCCTCCTCCTCTTCCATTCGAGTCAGGTCACTTACCAGGCACCCCTCGATGTTCATGTACCACCAGCAAATCAGTGACCCCATTGGCCTTGCAGGCACGGACCAGGGCGCCCACCTCATGCCGCCCACGGTTCATGCGCTGGGCCCCGGGAAAAATCAGTTTGATTTCCTAGGAAAAATCAGGAAGGAAGTTGTAAGGGAAAGAAGAAGCCATCTTGCAGCCACTCACATTTATGGCACAGATTACCATGTGCAGCTGGCAAAATGGGCACAGATCTGTCCAGGAGACATTTAGCTTTGATCCTAGGGAACCTCTCGCCACAGGGGAAGGCAAGAGAAACACTCTGTACACACTCAGATACATTTAATTACGATTTCCCCACAGAAATTAGTCTTGGCTCAAACATAAGGCCTTCAGTGAGTCTCCAATCTAGTCTTATACCCAGAGAAAAGGTCTATCGGTTCCACATGAGTCTGCCAGCTGTAGCTCCCACCCTCTGGAATGAATCGCCAGAGATTACAACTGCTCCTACTTTATTAATAATTTGTAAATTACTTAACATCTACCTGTGTCAACAAGACTTTTAAGGCCTATAATATCATTAGAATTGTGCAATGTTGGCCCTGGACTCTTTCTAATCAATTTTACTGCTGCTGATAGTGTTTTAATTTAAATACTGTTATGGTTTTAAGAAATTTTTTATAACATCTGGCTTTGTTTCTTGTGTTTTTGTGATTTTATGTACTTTTTTAAATTATTTGTGTCAGATGCATCACCAGCATATAACAACATACAAAGCTAAAATTATTGCATCTAAAAATAAAATAGAATTTAAAAGGGCTAGATGACATCTACCCAATATTGGTCCATTTCAACAGCATTTCCTCTTGCCAACATAAGTTCCTTCTCAGTGCACGTTGAGAGGCACCAAGTGCATTGTATCATATGGGTGATAGTTTGTTCTTCTCTGCATTCACACATCTACAGGGAAACCCCACTTTCTCAGATTAGCCCTTGATCTTCCTACCTCTGCATGCAGTCTATTTAAAACGTTCCACACAGGCTGTGGCTGTTCGTGGCCAGGTGGTAGAGAATTATGTGGTTCTGTCCAGTTGTCTGGTAGCTCCTTGCTAGTTTATTTGCTATTATGAGATTATTTTTAATACACACATACACAACACACACACATGTCCTGAGTGGTACTTGTACCAAAAGGGTGGGGTATACATATAAATAAAGGAATAAACATGACAGAAGAACATCAGAGGGGGTTCTCAGACATTCATACACTCCAAGAGTGTTTCTACACTATACAGTTGAATCAGACTGATACCATTTTAACTGTCATGGATCCACCAGGTGGAATGTTGGCATTTATAGTTTGATGGGGTACCTATAATCCTCCCTTACAGAGCAATTCTTTTGAACTACAGCTCCCCAAAGTCTCTGACAAGCACGTCTATACTTCACAATCCACAGGTTAATTGGCCTTGTGGGTTAATTTCAATCTCAATCCCTCCGTTCGCAGGGTGCTTTGGTATCTTTCTAGGATGCTCCCCAATCTAAAAATCTTAGGGTTCCTTAAGATGGAGCCGTGACATTAATGCGATGGTAGAGTGCTAAACAGTGTTCCGTGCACTCTGGTGTCTAGGTATGCCTAACACATTCCACGGAAATGTCTGCACACGCAGACAGCTGGCTCTTCAACTATAAAGAGATGAGCACTGAACCCTAGAGTCGGATACGACTGGCTTTCAAGAAAGGGTGACCTTTACCTTTACTAGATTGCTATAATCGTGCTGTGCAGAAACAGATTCAGCCATCAAAAGGAACAGGGTTCTCATTTAGCCCCGAATTTTTATAAAAAAAGAAACAACACTTGCTTTACTTACTTTAGCAAACATTTTCAAGCGGGAGCTAGGGTCACGGGAGGTGGTGACCATGATTCGAGGATCTTCCACACCTGCCCAGCGGTATTCATCGTCGACATGGCTCGTTACTCCTACCAACAGAAATATAGCCATTCAAATCTACCTCTAGAAACAAGAGACCCACAAAGCAAACCTCCATGCTGGGTTACCTGTCCAGACTGCCTTCACTCATCTGAACCCATTCTGTCTCTGAACTTCCTCAAATATCGCCCTTCCTGTCCCACCAACACATATGGCAGGACTTTGAGATCCCTTTGCACTCAGACCTCATAACTCCTACTAGGGGCTGCAGTGGCTCAGTGGTTAAGAAGCTTGCCTTGTTACTTGGAAGTTTGGCAAGTCAGCAGTTTGAGACCTGGGTACTGCATGATGGACTGAGTATCCATCTCTGTCCCAGCTCTTGGGGACATGAAAGAAAACTCATTTAGGCATTCCCTGAGCAGAGTTTCTTCCGCAAAAATACTTTCAACCCAGAACAATTTCTGACACAAAATTATTACTATTACTCCTACTCAGCAATATTCACCTTTTTTCAACAAGCCGAAAACTTTTTATTTTAATATACAGTTATTTGTTGTTGGTTTTTTTGGAGTTTTGATTTCCTTATGTTTTCTCTCTCTGGTGTTTTGATTTCCCCTATTTTGTCTTTTATTCAATAAATCTAGCAATAGCAAATACAGTACACTTCTATACCGCCCCACAGTACTCATTGCACTCCCTGGGCAATTCACAGGTTAATTAGCATTTTGGTCCCAACATGCTTGGTCCTCATTTTGCCAACCTTGGACGGATGGGAAGGCTGAATCAACCTTGACCCCCATCAGGATCAAACTCACAACCTTCTGGCTGCAGTACAGCAGTTTAGCCTCTGCACCACCAAGGTTACCGGATATTTGGGCGCAGGCCATGGATGCCCCTCGCTCAAAGCCATCAAGTCACTGTTCTGTCCACTTACCTTCGGCTCCTTCATCATCAAACTCAAGGGCTTTCTGGAGTGAAAGAGCTTCTTTGCGCAGTTCTGTGGGGATGAGGCTGTTCTCTGGCAAGGGAGGAAAAAAAACAATGAGGACTCAGGAAAAACCGAGGTGAGGTCAAAGAATTCATTGCTCCTGAACTAGGCACATGCTTGTCCATCATTGCTGATTTGGGTGAGAACTGCAAGGCTTTCAAAAGTAGACATTTGTTTATCTAATGCTGTGGTTCCCAACCCATTTTGGGCCATGCCCCCACCTAAGAATCTCTAAAATCCTGATTTCCCCCCCCCCCATACTTATAATTTACTGATAATAACTCATTCTCGAATTCTCCCCCAATCAAATTACCACCACCCCCCGTGGGGCATGTGCTCCACATTTGGAACCATAGATCTAATGTATTTACAGCTGACCTTACTTCAAACAAGTTAAAGCAGGGGTTCCCAATCTAAGGTCCATGGGCCGCATCTGGCCCACAGTGCCATTTCATGTGTCCCCCCAAGGGCATTTGAGAAACAAAATGGCCATCCCTCTGAAGCTGTTGGGACAAAATGGCCACCCCATCATGAGGGCAGGGCAAAATGGCCTTCCAGCCCTCGAAGCTGACTGAGAGAGTGTGATCCAACCCCTGGCTTGAAATGGTTGGGAACCCTTGAGTTAAAGCATCATCCACACTTTTCTCTTTTTCATCCCTATTTTATCCTCACAACCGCCCTCTAAGAAAATCTAAAAAGTGGGGACTGACATGAGGTCATTCAGTGAGATTAGGGCCTCCCCAGACATTCACAGTCAGAGTGCTGGATCCAGGTCACAGAGATTCCAGTTCAAATCCCCACTGAGCCAGTAAACTCATTGGAGGACTCCAAGCCGAACACTCCCTCTCAGCCTTGTTTGTCTCAGAGCCTTCTTATGTGGATAAAAGGGGAGGCTGGAGATAAACTTGTAAGCCACCTTGAGCTCAACAAAGGAAAAGCAGGGCACAAATGCAGTGAGTAAACAATACCACACTAGCTCTCTTATCAAACAACCTATATAGTAATCAGATCTATTGTCCACTGACTCTAGCAGAATTCAGTCCTAGAATAAGCATACAAAGGATTGCAACCTTAATGATTTACTTTTTATAAAACACAATTTAATTGTTCCACATGATCCACTGAGATTAGTCCTATAAACCCTTAATACAGCTTTGTAAGGTCGACAGACAGCAGTAGCCCTCAGGCTGTAAATGGAAAGCTAAGGCTAAAATAACTTGCCTTCTCAACCAGGGACTTTCTGCCTCACTTCCTTCCATAGCCACTGTTGAACTAAATATCATTTTACAAGCTGTTTTGCGTAATCAGTGGTTCCCAACTTGGGACCCACACCCCACAGGGGGACTTCAATTCCCAGAAGCCTAAGTCAGTACATTGGCTTGGCTAATCAGTGCTTGGGGGAACTGAAGTGCAAAAGCCAAAGGCTGAGAAACACTGGCATAACTAGTTTTCAAATTTTGCTTGACTAGTTCCTTTAAATGGCTGATGTACAGGTTCTTTATATATTACAGTATTATTAGAATATAACTTGCAAAAAAGAGCAATATAAACATGTAAAGTAAATATACACAATAGATATCCAGAAGATCAATGGCCAGAATCCTATTTATTTATTGCATTTCTACACCCTATTGGTGATAATGTCAGGATTCCATAACTTGCTGTCGGCATCTTATAAGACACAATGAGTCTCATGAGCAGGAAGATGACTACAATATAGTCCAACACCCTGTCAATCTGTTGTGACTACTTACACAAACTTTTCACAAACAGAAGCAGGGTTCTGGCCAATGTGGCAAAACACACTGATATCCATATGCATAAATATTCTAGATACCAGGAAGAGAAGAATACCCAAAGCAAGGCCGCAGTCCACAACGCTAAAGTTTTAAGAAGTGAGACAATGATCTTTCACATCAGAAGTGGCAGCTCACGAAAGTCAAATCATTCTCAATGTTCAGATTCACCCTCTCATCACTCATAACATTTTGCAGATTCAAGCCAATTATTCATACCTTCTAGTGCTTTCTTGATTTTTTCCTTCTTGTCTTGAAGAGCCCTGAGCTTCTCCTCTTGGGCTTTACGGTAAAGATACTCTCGCCGCTGACGAGCTTCCCGGCGCAACTAGAGAAATATCAAAGTGTTAATGCAACCACAAAAACACCTTTTTATACCTTTCCCCAAGGCAAAAGACATTAACAACAGGAAATGGCTGGATTCTTCCCTAAAATGTCTCCCATCCATCTCAGAAACATGAATCCCAAATCAAGACATATCTAGATATTGACCAAACCTCAAAACAGCCACAATAATCCTACATTCACTTACTTTGGAATAAGACCTAAATTGGACTTACTTCTGGATAGATACAGTATATAGGGTTACAATGCTAGGTACTTTAAAAAGGTAAAGGTTTGCCTTGCTCGAAATCCAGTCTTATCTGACTCTAGGGCTCAGTGCTCATCTCTGTTTCAAAGCCAGAGACAGTGCTGTCTGTTTCTGCAGACATTTCCGTGGTCATGTGGGAGGCCACTGAGCTTACAACTGTGCCTTTGAATGTAGCCTTCATATTTTGGATCTGAATCCCAGGACAGCAAGGAAATTGGCTATATAAAAAACAAAACTGGACACATAGAAATATAGTGCTTAAACTATATGTAGGCATGACTAGACAAGGGAGTGCATGGAGTGCTGTTACCTTCCCACCGAAGAGGTACCTATTTATCTACTTGCAATTTCTTGCTTTCAAACTGCTAGGTTGGCAGGAGCTGGGACAAAGACGGCATATAGTGCTTAAACTACTCCTTCAGTGCAAGGCAATTAGCATTTTGCCACCAACTCATTGAGCACAGTACTTGTTTTACTGACCTCAGAAGGATGAAAGGCTGAGTCACCTTAATTGCTTTCTTTTAATGCTAGCTTCTGAGGATCAAGTCCACTTCTTCAGACATAAGAGTGACTTCGTGCCAAGAATTTACACGTGGCTCTATGATCAGGTGGGGATGCAAAATGACGCAATGGCTGGTTAGTATTATAGGTAAAGGTAAAGGTCGCCCTTGCTCGAAAGCCAGTCGTATCCGACTCTAGGGTTCAGTGCTTATCTCTGTTTATAGGCAAAGAGCCTGCGCTATCTGCGTCTGCAGACGTTTCCGTGGACACATGGCAGGCATACTTCAACACCGGAGTGCACGGAACGATACAGTTACCAATCGATGTGGCTTTTTACACCTGGCAATGACTGAAACTTGTGAAGCTTGATGCTGTGAAATGGTAAACGGTTAGTAGTAGACACACAACATATATAATCGCACAACATGCACAAACATTCAACCCTTTCCCCCCTTACCATGGTAACCAGGGGCTCATCCAACGGCTCACCACGTGTATTTAGGTATCAGCCACTTCCGCCCGCAACAGGCTCTTCGTTGTGACGACTTGGATCCAAATCTAAAATGAACGCAGGCCTTTGCCCACAACAAAGATGGCGAAAAGAACAAGAAGAAGTGATTCCAGGAAGCAGGGGACGGCAACAGCGTTGTTGTGTATGGAGACTTCCGCCTTTCCGGTGAACTCAACAGAAAAAGGCTTGTCGGGAGGGGGCAAGAAGTGGCAAATATAACTCACCGCCCTCGCCCAACATGGCCGACAAGGCTTCAGCCACTTCCGTGAAAGCAGGACGTGGGAGTTGTGCCTTAAACCAAAATGGCCGAGGGAAGGCGCCTATTTATCCCGGTTCAGGGGTTTCTGCGATGTGATTGGCTGCTGAGAAAGAGGAGGCGGAGTCTTGCCCGGAATCGAAGGAATAGGCAACCGGTCGGTCGGAGGAGAGGTCGGGAGAAGGTTGAGCTGGGAAGGGGCTAAGCGGGGTCCGCCTTGCTCCCCCAGGTGTGGGCTCTCCGCTTTCGTGGCTGGCAGAACCCGAATCCCGCTTGTGTAGGGAAGCCAAGGAAACAGTCGTGAGCCTGTGGACCCGGTCCTGAGTTTATCGAGTCTCTGGTTCCGCCTAGTAGAGTTTATTGATCGTACAGACGGGAGGGGTATAAAGTGCCATTCCAGGTACTGTACGTGCACTGCTGCTGAGCAGAAGGTTTTGGTGTTTCCTTCCCTACCTAACAGTTCGAAAGCACGACATTGCAAGTAGATAAATAGGTACCATTTCGGTGGGAAGGTAAACAGTGTTGCGTGCACTCCGGTGCTGAGGCATGCCTCCCACATGTCCATGGAAACGCCTGCAGGCGCAGACAGCGCTGGCTCTTCGGCTATAAACAGAGATGAGCACTGAACCCTAGGGTTGGATGCAACTGGCTTTCAAGCAAGGGTGACCATTACCTAAACATGCATAAAGGGCTGTGGTGGCTTAGTGGTTAAGATGCTGAGCTTGACCGAAAGTTCGGGACCGAGTACTGTGCGACAGAGTGAGCTTCCTCCTCTGTCTCAGCTCCTGCCAACCTAGCAAGAAATTGCAGGTACTGCTTCGGCGTGAAAGGTAATAGCATTCTGTGTGCTTTGGCGTCTAGTCATGTCTGCTACGTGGCTGTGGAAAGATGTGCAGACAGCGCTGGCTCTTTGGCTGTAAACAGAGATGAGCACTGCCCCTTAGAGTCAGATACAACTGTGTTGAGAAAGGGAGACCTTTACAAGCTTAAACTTGCATGGTGGGTTAAGTTAGGATAGAACTACTGTATGTTCAAGTGACTCCAAAACTTCAGAAAAGAAGTGTGGGCGTTCATGTAGAAGAAGCTGAATTGATGTGGGGGATTTTGCACCACTGGCTTACTATTGAGGACAGTGGCAGGGTTTGATTGATAAAGGAACAGTCTGTTTCTTCTGATTCATATTAGGAGCCAAGTAAATGACTGGGCTTTTAATTTTAAGGGGAGAATATCTATGGTTATATCAGTCCTGAAAACTTACTATCATTGCAAGGGGTGTTCTTTCTTGTACTTCTTGTATTTGGAGCAGATTATTTGAGAAGATTAAACTGCTTTTTTCTTTCTAAAAAAAAGGAAATGAAGTAACTTCCATGTTGTAGCCAGATGCATGAGATTTAAATAGCATCACATCTTGTGTACCCCTCCACCAGCATAATTAAAATCAACACAAGAGGCTGCTGCCTAGATACAAAATCAGGGTGAGGAAATATGTGGCTCCCCCATGTTGGACTAAATGATTCCTCAGTATTGACTATATACTGACTGTGACCGAAGGGAGTTGCAGTACAAAAACATCTGGAGAGCTATACTCCACGTTTGTTGTGTAAACGGAGGAGGGAGCAAGCCACCTGAACTGAAGACAAGAATAGGTGAATAGGAGCAAACCCAGTTAGACAAGTTTCATTTCAGATGATTCCAGCAGAGGACATGGAACCAGCAGATGTTTGTGAAGAATTGGATGAAGCTGTCCTCCAGCTTTTTGATGCTCTTGAGATGCTCCAAACCAAGAGGGAAGCATTTAACAGCTTGGTGGAACAGGTGAGATCATGGTTCAGGGTAGCTGGGTCTTCTTCTTCCTTGTCTAAGCCAGATGTGAAACTGCCAAAATGAAGTTGTATTGTTGTGCTTGCTTCTCTGTCATTTTGCTTGAGCACACCCTTTGACCCCTAAATTTGGTGTTTAAAAACCATGTCTGTAAGTTTCACTCCTAGTCTGAAGAAGTGGACTTGATCCACGAAAGCTAACAATAAAAATATAGCAGTTAGTCTTTAAAGTGCTAGTGTTTTTTTATTTTGTTTTGTTTATTTTGTTTTGTTTTCTGATATGCCAAAATGAAGGCACCCGTTAGTGAGTTTATTCTGCAATTCAGGACAGCTGGGTAGAAGCAGAACATTGTTCCACTTAATGTATTGGTCTTATAGCTGGGAATAGCCCTTTGTCTATTACTCCATATGCGTTATTTCTTGCTATCTTAGGAAATCTACAGGCTTGGTTCACCTCTGAAAGTGGCCACTATGAAAAATTCTTCTTAAACAGAGTAGCCTAGTTTTTAATAGATGCATTTTATCTTTTGGTTTTTCTTCACCAGGGTTGGTTCTCTCTCTCCAAGACCCGTTATGCGATGGGTAACAAATCTGTTTCTACCCTGCAGTATGGGAATCAGATGGCTCCACTAGTTCAGGCGACAATTAGGTGAGGAGAAAATACTAGAATTGGGGGGTGGAAGGGCAAGATGAAGGAGATGGCTTACCCACCTGTTAAGTTTTGCATGTTTTCCAGTTTCATTTCACTCTCACCCACTATAGACTGATGGAAGTAATAACTGGATATCTGTTCTAGGCTGGGTAAAGATGCTGGCCAGAAATATTTTCCTGCTTTTGGGGTCGAGTCATCAGCAGGTGCTTTTGGATTTACCATAAATTGCCGCCGCCGCCGCCGCCGCCCCCGCCCCCCGGTGGTTACAGTTGATTATACTAAAGTAGTACCATTGTTATTTCTTTAGTACCTGCACTTGTAATTGTTTCTTATTTCTTGAGGTGGCACTGATAATGCAGAGAGTGATTCTTCTTTTCCCCCTTTTGCCAAGTGAAAAGGCTTGCTTTGTTTGACCAGGTTAAGCTCCTTACCCAAAGGATGTTTTCGGCCGCTGCAGCTGTCATCCATCTATGGTCCAAAATGTGCAGAAGGCCCTACTGCTTGCCTCTAAATCCAGTCCCTAGAGAAAGACAAATGAGCTAACAGGAAGACTTGCCATGTTGGGAAATGATATTTGCATTTCTAGAGAGCCAGCGTGGTATAATCATTGGAGTGCTGTTACAGGAGCTGGCTGAATTGCTTATTGGTTTAGACTGAGAGTTCTGGCCCCCACTGTGTGCCCTGGAAAAAAAAGCCAGCTTGTATAGCCTTGGGCAAGCTGCACAGTCCCAGGATGCACACACACACCCCAGAAGAAGGGAATGACAAACCAGTTCTGTACATTCTCTATCTAGAAAACTCTAAAAATGCTGACCCTTGACATGACTTGTCACCATAGGTGCTGTGGTGGCTCAGTGGTTAAGAAGCTCACCTTGTTAGCTGGAAGGCCAGCAAGTCGGCACTTCGAGACCCGAGTACTGCATGACGGTTTGAGCACTCTGTCCCAGCTCCTGCCAACCTAGCAGTTTGAAAGCAAGAAATTGCAGGTAGATCAATAGGGACCACTTCAGTGGGAAAAGATCTTGGGGACATGAAAGGAGCCTCATTCGGGTGTCCCGTGAGTGGAGTTCCTCCAGCAAAATCCGTTCAATCCAGAATAATTTCTGACATGAAATTATACTTGACACCATGAAATTATCATCATCATTATTATTGTAGGACACAGGATAGAGCAAAGTTAAAATCCCAGATGTCTCCATGAAGCTTTCTTGTCCTTGAGTCAAATATTATTTTAGGATCTCCAACTACATTGCAGGGTTGTAAGAGAGAAATGGAAAGAGGAAGAAAACCAATATGCATTATCAAATAGAATGTGGTGTCCATCAATGAATTCTCTGTCCCATACAAGGAGCACCACACAGGGATTTCCTCACTGTTTTGTGAACTGAGAATAAGTCTTTATACAACTCTTTGTGTGTGTCATATCTTCTTGTGTCTCTGTTCAATCTAGTGAGAGAGAGATGGGTCAGGTGGAGTTTGTGGTGGTCTCAGATGTGCCTTCCAAAAAAGATGAACATGAAGCTACAGTGGAAGAAATTGGCCCCAGTGAACCAGGTAAAGAACATGCCCAGAAGAATTTTGCACCTTCCTGATCACTGAAGTGTATATGTTGGGAGCAGGGCAGGAGGACATTAAAATTCAAACTGTGATCAGAATGCCAGTGGCTGTTCTTGTAGGTGTTTCAATGCTTTTGAAAGTCTTCTACTGTAGAATTGTTTTGAAAAATATATTAGTTAGACTCCTGTTCGTGTTCAGGGAAGATTGTATAAGTTGTTGTTACTAATTGATATGGTGATGGGGTGCATCTCAGTTCCACAGCCAGGGATTTGACTAGGCATGCAACCAAGCTATACTGCCCAGCAACTTGTTAGTTAGCCACAATTAGCCGTGGCAAGGTATGCAAGCTCCAGAATGATTCTGATCAATGTTGCTTTGTAATGAAAAGTATATGCAATAGTGTAACATCCCCAGTACAAAACACTTGCCATCAGGTTAGGGTTTCAAATTGTCATTCCAAATAATAGCTCCTTGAGCTAGACATTGACAACCCTGTAACATGAAATATTTATGTTCCAGTGTTTATGATGAAGCTTAAAAGATGCCGGCAACTGTTGCAAAGTAGAATTCCGGGGGGGGGGGGGACGGGACGTTGAGGGCTTACAAGTAGAAGTGGTAAGAAAGTTGGCTACAGGCAGGGTTTGGTTCAACAGGAATCTGTCATCCTGGCATAAATCATAAAACAGTTTTGCACCATTTTCATGAATTCAAGCCTCCCCCTTAATAGGAGCGTAATTGACCATACTGTTTAGCAGAGCAAGGTAGCCACTTTTAGCACCAGAGTTTGAGTTTCATGAAAAAGCAGGGTTAGTTTTATTATGGTTCTTTAATTAGGAGTGGGAGAGCTTTCTGGATTTTTAAAATCACTTGTCAAGATAGTTTATCAGGGTTTGTCTATTAGACACCGCTGGCTTGAGTGAAAGAAGATGCCTTAGTTTTATGTGTGTGTCCCCCTGCCCCCCTCCATATGCCACACCCCAAACAGCAAGGTCCATCAAGGGTGGAGTTACAAAATACTCTGGAGCTAAAGACTTGAGAGGGCTCTTTCTTTTGCTCCCTAAATCCTTCCTCCGTTGAGGGTATTTCTTGTGATGTTTCCAGGTCTGCGACGGCGGAAGGCCCCAGGGAAGTCAGAGGATTCTCTCCAGCCTTTGGATGCAGTTTCCCCACCTGCAGAGAGATCAGGAAGCCAAGATCCCCTGACTTGGTTTGGAATCCTGGTGCCCCAAAGTCTCCGACAAGCCCAAAGGACATTCCGAGAAGGTGAAAGAAAGAAAAAAAGGCCATTGTCATTTGCACCATTGACCTCTTAACAAGATAATGAGAGCTCTTCTCCTCCTCGTAAGAACTAAGGAAACTTATGTGACATTGGATGAGGAGACCCTCTAAAGCAGGGGTGCCCAAACTTTTGGGCCAGCCACGAGGTTCAGTGGGCCGGTCAGGTGGTTCCTCCCACCGGAAACAGAAGTAAAACACACCTTGCAATCTGTTTTGCAACAGGATGAGATAGATTTTAAGCTGTCATTTTCTCTGCTTAAACCAGGGGTGCCCTAACTACGGCCCATGGGCTGGATTCTGCCCCCGACGCCAATTCATCTGACCCGCACTGCCCTCATTGCTCCCGGAAGCGGAAGTAACATGCACGTTTTGTTTCCAGGAGCGATGAGGGTGGTGTGGGCCGGATAAATTGGTGTCATGGGCAGGATCTGGCCCACAGGCCGTAGTTTGGGCACACCTGCTTTAAAGTCATGATGGGTACAGCTTAAACAGAGCTTACTCACTGCACTAATTTCCACACGAGTGCCCTGGTTCTGCTACTAATACACGGTCCTTGTCTCCCTTATTAGTTTGAAGGCTGCCATTTGGCTTTCAGGGCCACAGGCTGCTCTGTTGCCAACTCTGTGGGCAAGCCTTGTTCAGAATCCATTGGTCACCATCTCCAATGGTCCCATTCAATTATGTATGGATAATACCACCATTGGGGAACATGGAACTAATATGGATCCATGGGGCCTTCACCCAGGATGAACATCTGGACCAAAGCAAAAACCTGCTGCTACTGCTGATCACATGGACATAGTTAGCAAGACTGCTTTTTTTTCATTTATGATATTTATATGGTAATAATTTACTCGTTATTTGCTTCAGAGTGATACGTAACAAAATAGATTAGATTATTTAAAAACATATAAAACAAATTTAAAATCTAATTTTAAAATGAGTTTTGAAGACCACCGATTTTTCTAAATACATTAATACCATTTTGACTGTATTCTTGAAGATCAGTTGGGGAGAGCTACTGTTCCTCAGTTTTATGATAATACAGTATAATAATAGTTTCGTGTTAGAAATTATTCTGGGTTGAAAGGAATTTTTGCAGAAGAAACTCCCTTCAGGGAATGCCCAAATGAGGCTCCTTTCATGTCCCCAAGAGCTGGGACAGTGACGTGCGCTCAAGCTGTCATGCAGTACCCGGGTCCTGAACTGCCAACCTTCCAGCTAACAAGGCGAGCTTCTTAACCACTGAGCCGCCACTGCAGCCTTTAGTTTTATGATGAAAGCTGTGTACTCTTGGAATGGTCAACCAGATCAGTTGGCCACCAAATTGCCAATGCTATTTGTACTCCCTTGGTTTGAGTTAAAGTATTTTGCTCTACACCCTTCATGAATAGTAGTTGCCTCCAGATAGGGTAATGTTTCAAGAGCTCTCCAAGAATTCAATAAAAGAAGAAATGAAATCTTTGCATCTTATACTTTTGGAGGTACTAAACCCATCTAAACCTAAAGGAGATCACAGAGGGATCCACAAAAGTTTGTTGTTCCATTCTAGTGGATATTGCAGCAACATGAGTCTTCACTTGCATTTTTCATGTGCCCTTGGACTGGTTTCCAGTGTCTATAAATAGCTGGAAACTGGTTCTCTTCCACTATATGTAATTTAAATCAACCTACGAATAACCTCTTTTTCACTCTTGTGTTCCAGGAATCTACCTTGCTGCAGAAATTGCCTCATTACAAAGTGAAATTGAAACCATTCGGAGACGTTACAATGGATTGTTGGAACGAAAGCACAACTCTGTAGCCAGAGAGAAGCAGAACTGCTCTTGAGTCACTGTTACCATCTCTGTGCTGAAATCACAGCCAATGTGGGGAACTGTGGCCTGTATTTATTGAAACTTACCCTCACAAACCTCCCAATTGTTCAATGTTTGTATTTTTGTCTATGTATAAAATTCTGCTTAATAATTGAGTTTAATATGTGTCAGATAAGTGTGTTTTCACGATGCCTGTGTTTTGCAGTTAATAAGTAAATCAGTCTGAGTGTGCTGTCACAGAAATAATGAAAACAATTAGCAACAATTTCTTTGTCCGGTCATGAAGTGTGAGTGTGTGTGTTGTTTAATAGTGTGAAATCCAGTTATGAACCTTTTCACCAAACTCTTGCAAACTTTCTGGATGGACTGAAGCGGAAGTATATTGGAATGTGTTATATAATACAGTATCCTTGTCCAACTGGTGAAGTTAGTCAGAATCAAAACATTTTTTGCTAAAATTCATTATCTGTTTGTTCTCATTTCTGCTAATTGTTTTCTGCAACAGCCTTACTCAGTTTAAACTTTGTGTGGTGACATGGGGCCTTTCAGGTGTCATTGGATCCCCTACTCTTTTTCACCCTGAGGAGCACAGCCAGTGAGAAGGATGCGTGTGGTAGTCCAAAAAGTCCACACACATTCTCTGCTCCCTGCATGAAGACGGCAGTGCAAATGTGGGTAGCTGGTGATGCTTGTGATACACCTTGGTTGCATTATGAAATGCCAGGTATCTGTTGTAGGATCTCCTGTGGTGGCTCTTAAACGTTGGTCCTCCAGACGTTTGAGACTAACCACTATAATCCTGACTATTGTCCTGGCTGGCTGAAGCTTCTCTAGATGTTTTGGTCTGGCACACATGAAGAATCAAAAGTTAAAAATTGTGGCCTTACGGTGCATCTTACTTGTTTACAATAATAATAATAATAATGTCTCGTCAAAGATTACTCTGGGTTGAAAGGATTTTTAGGGGACACCCGAATGAGGCTCCTTTCATGTCCCCAAGTGCAGCTCTCAGGTATCGAAACCCGACTTTCCAGTCTCCAGCTCAGCTTTTAACCACTAAAACACCGGAGGAGCTGCACTTAATTACAATGTCTATATGCCATTTTCTCACCACACTGGTGGTTTTCAGTGACAGATTGTGGGTAAGGGATTATGGGTAAGCAGTTAAAGAGCAAGACTTTGACCAGGCACTCCAGTCATAGAAAAGTGCCATTCTCAGAAACCAGGGATTAAACTTGAGTTTTCCATATAGTGTCTTATTAAATGTAAGGGTGATGTGACACCAAATTGCACACAGATAAAACTCCACGTAGCACTTTTTAAAACGGCAATGGACAGTTTTCTGAGGATAGCACAACCTTGGCTTTTTCTTGGTGGAAGTTTAAGGGGTGGGGGAAGACAGTTTGCCAAAATCTTGTGGGAATGTCTCTGGGAGCCGGAGAGGGAATCAGGAGTTTGGATGGATGCAAAATAGCTTGGATACCTGGTGTGATGAAGTGAGTAGAGTGATGGACTAGACTGGATTGGCGTACCCTGGCACTCCAGGTGTTCCCAGAAGCCAAAATCAACAGTCTTGCTGATCAGGTCTTCTGGAAATTTAAGTTCAAGAACACCTGGAGTGCCAAGGTTTGCCATCACTGGACTAGGACTTAGGAGGCCTGGGTTTGAATCCCTTTACAATCATGGCACTCATTGGAGTTTTGTTGTTCAGTTGCACAGTCGATTCCGACCCTATGGACCATTGCCCACCAGGCACCTCTTTCCTCCACCATCCTCCTCAGCCTGCCCAGCTTTGTGCCCATTGCATCTACAATACCATCTAGCCATTTCAGTTTTGGCTGCCCCCTTCTTCTTTTGCCCTCCACTTTTCCCAGCATCAAGGCTTTCTCAAGTGAATCTTCTCATTTGATGTCCAAAGTACTTTAGCTTCATCTTTAGAACTGGTAAAACCACACCTCAAAAATCACACACTCTGAAAGCCCTATTAAGGTTGCTATATGGCATTTTCAACTTGGCAGCACATAACATCTAAATAGTTTAATCTCAGAGTAATCCCCCCTGCCTCTCATGCTTAACTATTAATAGAGATATTTGTCTAGTAACAGAAGTGAATAAACATCTATGACTTCTGCCGCTATGAAGAGAAAGTACAGTCAAACCTCACATAAAGAGCACCTCGCTTAAAGAGTAACTCGCTTAAAGAGCAGACTTTTCTCTGAATGTTCGTTTCGCTTAACAAAACCAACCAAAAACTTGCTTAACAAATAAAGCGGGGTTCACAATCCCCCCCCCCCACAACTGGTCACTTACAATGGTGTTTCGCTTAAAGAGCAAACTCAAAGAGCAATCCTGTGGAACGCATTATGCTCTTTAAGCGAGGTACAACTGTATACGTTGGACTGTAGGTTGGGAAACACTGCTAGATAAATCAATGCACCTCACTAAACTACAAATCCTAGAATTACAATTTGGGATCAAAATTGCTGGGAGAAACGTCAAAAACTTGAGATATGCAGATGATACCACCCTAATGGCAGAAAGTGAGGAGTTAAAGAAGCTTCTGATTAGGTTGAAAGAAGAAAGTGAAAAGGCTGGTTTGAGACTCAATATAAAGAAAACCAAGATAACGGCAACAGGCCCTATCAGTCCCTGGAAAATAGATGGGGAAGCAGTGACAGATTTTACTTTCCTAGGATCAAAGCTCACTGCAGATGGTGATTGCAGCCATGAAATAAAAAGGCGACTGACTGATGCTTGGGAGGCAAGCGATGAGAAACCCAGGGAACATAGTGAAAAGGAGAGACATCACATTGCAAACAAAAATCATAGGAACTTGCTTGCTTCCCAACAAGATTTTGTCCGATGGGTTCATTTGGGTAGGGGTGGTCATCTCCAGGGCCGGATTTACATGAAAAGAGGCCTTAGGCTATTCCACTTATGTGGCCCTTTCACCTCACATTTTTAAGTTTGTAAATTACATGAGAGATATTAAAATACATCATTACTGTGATATATATCAATATATATCAATATATAGGCCCCTCTTGATCTTGAGGCCCTAGGCTGAAGCCTAGTTAGCCTATAGGAAAATTCGGCCCTGGTCATCTCTATTATCATTCATGGTTTCTGTTGGAATTTCACAGGAAAAATGAATGGCAAACATTGCTTTGCTTTAAGCTCCAGCAGGAGGAGGAAAACATGATTGTGAAGGAAGTACATGAAGGGCCAGAAGAAAGATCAGTATCCAGCAGATTGTGAATGTAATAAATGGAAGCTGTCAATGCAGAAACGGACAATTGGATTATTGGTTGCTGCAGGATTCACTATAACGCGAACGCTCCACAGCAGGAAAGAAACTTCTCCAATTAAATGTTAACACCTGGTTATCTGTAGGATTTATTTCAGAATTTACTTTAGCAGCTTGATAGCCAGTTGTTTCCCATATGGTCTAGTAGTGTTTAGGATTCCTGATTTTCACCCAGATGGCCTGGGTTCAACTTGCAACTTCTCCGACTCCTACAGGAAAGAAACCTGGTGGAAGATAATCACAGAAGTTATGTATTTCTTTCTGCCTCTCCTGTATGTTATCTTAAGCCAGGGGTACCCAAACTTTTCAGGCCGTAGATTGGGCACCCCTGTCTTATGCCCTCTGTGCCAGAAAAAAAGTGCTTAATGAAAGAAAATACACTTCCACCTAATGTCTGGCCAGACATCCTGCTACGGTAATAGAGTAGACCAAGGGTGCCCAAACTAAGGCCCTGGGGCCAGGTGCGGCCCCCAACACCAATTCATCCGGCCCACAAAGCCCTCGTCACTCCTGGAACGAAGTGGGAGTAAAATGCGTCCATATGGGCACGTTTTACTTCCGCTTCCAGGACCGATGAGGGCTTCGTGGGCCAGATGAATTGGCATCAGGGACTGCATCCGGCCCCCGGGCCTTAGTGACCGGCTCCCTGAACCATGTGATTGGCCCCCAGCCTGAAAAATTTGGTCACCCCTGGAGTAGACCGTCAATGGCTATGGGCAGATGAGCCAGGCCTCATCACTGGCTATCTTCAAAAAGCAATTTAAAACTTTCTTATTCAAGGAAGCCTTTCAGAATGTTATCCCTTTAGCAATAAATTAAGCCTGCACATTCATTAAAAAACAACAACCCCTCTCATCTTCTATCTTAACAATAAATAGCCAGGTAGTAGCCCTCTACATTTGGGGGTGGGGGGCTGTCCCACATTAAACTGGAGTCAAAGCAGAGTGAGAACAGTAGTTCCTATGTAATTACCACCTGTAGTGGTAACAGATTGCCCTGTCCAGGATTGGGCCGTGCATTGGTAAAGGGTGGTCTCTGTCTTCTCCCATATGGTCTAGCGGTTAGGATTCCTGGTTTTCACCCAGGCGGCCCGGGTTCGACTCCCGGTATGGGAAGAGTGGTTTTTTTTTTTAAAAAAATCTTTCCTGGACACCCCCCTCCCAATAACACCACCAACAAAAAAAAAGTATACTAATAAATGGTCTTTTAGGTCACTTTTAAAATGTCATTTTTTAAATGAAGGGGTTTTTTGTATATGTAGTAAAGATGAAACTAAAGTACTTTGGTCATCAAATGAGAAGAGAGGATTCGCTTGAGAAAGCCTTGATGCTGGGAAGGGTGGAAAGGAAAAGAAGAAGGGGGCTGCCAAAAATGAGATGGCTAGATGGTATTGTAGACACAATGGGCACAAAGCTGAGCGAGTTGAGGAGGATGGTGGAGGACAGAAGTGCCTGGCAGACAGTGGTCCATGGGGTGGCAAAGGGTCGGAATCGACTGTGCGACTGAACAACAAATCTAACAAGAGTAAAAATTTCACACCAATAATAAAGCATGTATAAGGGGAACAAAAATGTCATGTCCAGCGTGCATGAAAAGAGCATACTGGGAAGACATAGTTGTGTTTTTCCCATATGGTCTAGCGGTTAGGATTCCTGGTTTTCACCCAGGCGGCCCGGGTTCGACTCCCGGTATGGGAAAAAGCGTCTTTTATTGAGTGCCTTGTCTGTCTTAGGAAATAGAGTAGTAAATGCAATATGTTAGAATATAACACACGTTAAGCTTTATTTTAGTTATTTGTGAAAAGAATGAAGTCTAGTCAACTACGATCGAACGGTGTGCTAAAGAAACTGTTGCTTCCGGGTCTTGCACAGACGGGTTGTTATGGCTCGTTTGTGAAAAAAGATCATTCACCTTCCTGAGAAATCAAAATGTTAACTTTTATCTCACTCAGCCTCCTTCACATCTCTAACATTTCAGGCAAGGTTTGAATTTTCATCTGATTTGTGCCCCTCAAAGGCTACTTTGTGGCAAAAAAAAACACAACAACCAACAGATCCATGCATATTTTTTGTGGGCTGTTTAGAGAAGACACCGCTTTTGCAGTGTTTGCTGCATATTTAAGGGAAGGAAATAGAAATCTACAAAATATATGCTTTTCCCATACCGGGAGTCGAACCCGGGCCGCCTGGGTGAAAACCAGGAATCCTAACCGCTAGACCATATGGGAACGCTGGTAGGCTCCTCTTTTTTTCTCCTTTGCTATTTAAACAAGTGACGTAATTAATGGATGGTTAAAAATGGTTCTGTACGTCATAGGCAGGAACTGAATTAAAGATGCAGGAAGTATCTGACTGCCGCGCGCTTTGCCTTCACCCGACCGAAGGCACGAACAATTCCAGGCGAACCTTGTTTGAAGAGTATCGAAATAGACGCGGAGCAATTATTAAAGTGGGGCTGGAGACTGATTTTTATTCCCTGATCATCACTTTCCACATCGTCTCTCTCTCTCTCCCGTCCCCAGCCCTGATATCAATCCTAAACAATCCTCATTTATGCAAATAAATAAATAAATATTGTAAATAAATAAATACCCTTCTTCTTTGGTGTCCAGATCAAACTTTGGACTGCGGAAATGAAGCCACGTTGTCATTAAGTAAAATTAAATCCTCATCGGTACATGTTTTTTGGCAGTAATCGGCCGACTGGCAAATAAACCAGATTCTGTATTCATTTTTACTGAATGAATTGTTGTTGTTGTTCATTCGCACAGTCGATTCCGACCCTTTGCGATGACCCCATGTGGACCACTGTCCGCCAGGCACTTCTGTCCTCCACCATCCTCCTCAACTCGCTCAGCTCTGTGCCCATTGTGTCTACTTGAATGAATACAGTACAGGATCTTAATGTTATCCGATGAAATTCTTCCCCCCAGATTGCTTAATGTTATGCGATTTTAGTGTTATTCGATACTAATGTTATCTGAGGTATTACTGTACTGAATACTGAGGGTATGAATGAATAGGGTATTCATTCATAGCCTATCAGATTCAGATCCACACTCCCTATCTCAGGGGTACCGAAACTACGGCCTGGGGGCCGGATGTGGCCCCCGAGACCAATTCATCTGGCCCACGAAACCCTCGTTGCTCCTGGAAGCGGAAGTAAAACGTGCCCATATGGTGTTTGACTTCCACTTCCAGGAGCGACGAGGGCTTTGTGGGCCGGATGAATTGGCCCTGAGTCAGGGGCCGCATCCAGCACCTGGGCCTTAGTGACTGGCTCCTTGAACTACCTGATCGGCCCGTGGCCCAAAAAGTTTGGCCATCCCTGCCCTATTCCGACCAGGGGATCCTTGTACCAACCATCTGGTTGTGAAGCTCAGTGTCTTGTCTTTAACCACTAAGCCACTTTCGCAGGTACTGTACTACTTCATTGTTGTTTTGCACACCCACTCACCCACCCACCCCGCTTTGCCTGGCATTGAGCCGTCCTGGCACCCAATGAGAGCGGCTGGCCCTTTAAGTGTTGCTATGGCAACCTCGGAGGGAGGCTTTCAGCCGCGGCCGGAAGTCCTCCCTTTCGGGCTGTGCAGGTGCAGGTAGTTAAAAAAAGAAAGCGCCGGGCCAATCCCGAGCGCGGAGGATGCTCTCCTAGTGGAAGGAAGTTATCCGAGGCTGATGGGCAGGCAGCCCGGCCTATCCAACAAGGAGGCGGGGCTTCAGGGGCGAGTTGGTCCTGATGCTGCTGCTCTTCTTAGGTGAGGGTCTCATCAGGGACGGGTCTGGCAGAAGAGAGTGGAAGGGAGGGTGATGGAGGCGCGGGGGTTGGAAGGGGGCGACAGGGAGGCTGGGTGGGTCTCTGGGGTTGGGGGAGAATGAGGGGCATGGTGGGGGGGGGGCTGTGGTGATGGGACAGAGCCTGGGAACGACTCTAAGGCTGGATGACGTGATGTTGCATGAATGGTGCTGACAGTGAGGATGGAGGCAGAGCAATCCCAGGTGGCTGCAGAAAAGCTTTTGCTCTCCGACCACCCCTTGTAAAGGTACTACAGGACGCTTATCCACTACCTGGGGAGCCATTCATAGGGTGGCATCACTTTGGCCACATCTCTGCACCCAGCTGATAATCTGCTGGAGCAAAGATGGGGGGGGGGGGATCTTCTTGCCCTGATGGGCTGCATGCAGCGGACCATGGTGTGTTATGTAGTGGGAAAGTACAGTATTCCCTCAGAGGTGTATTGAGTAATCACAGTGTTTTGAAAAGGACAACAAGGGGCAGTGTATTGGTGGGTGGGAGGTTTCTTGAACCTGGAACAAGGACAGGATGGTGGCGAAAGGAGCAATGGGGAATGAGTTTTTGAAGGAAGGCAAAGGATGGGAGTCTCTGCTTGTAGGGTTGCCAGGCAAAGATATTACCAGACACCAGACCATTATGAGGCAAGCTGTGCAGGTGGGGTGCCAGTGACAGCTGTAGAAGAAGTGCTGGGGATCCGTTGATGAGGTTGTGAGGGGGAGGGGGGAAGATTTAGGGATACATTCATTTGCACCCTTCACCCTCTCTGCTTCCTCACAGAGACACTGGGGACCATGGGTCTCGTGACTTGCAGAGGGAACTGAGCTTCTGCCTGTGAAGAGGCCTCACCTGTATGAGCCCCCCTCCTCCCCCCACCACCATGGAGCCCCTGAAGGAGCGGGCTGGATGGTACGTTGGGTACCGGGGGGAGGAGGCACTGGCCGAAATGAAGCCCTTGCTGCGAAACGAGATTGGCCAGGTGAGTGTATGGAAAGTCGTCGATATTGTTCAGGTGAGTGTATGGAAAGTCATCTGACAAAATATTTCTTCTTACTACCTGTCCTTTACACTCCTTCTTTAAATCAAAATCCTAATCTGGATTCTACGGCTCAGGTTTCTTTTAAATTGCTGAATAACATCAGACCTGCTTTACTGGGTGAAACCTAATCAAATGCCCCCAGAAGCTCATAAGAAGGGTCTGAATAGAATAAAGCAGACAAACAACAATTATTCTGAGAAAGTTCACACACACCTTTCTTCTGGACTAGCCATAGTTGGCCCATCCTTATCACTAGTTGTACTGCCCTTCCTTAATTAGGCTGAGTCTTCAGCGGTACTATTTAAAACATAATAACTAGCAACTGAGAATGAGATTCATCTAGGGTTCCACTCACAAACAAGGAAGAAATTGATGTGATGATTTGTTGACTCCAGCCATTAGTATGGAGGAGGTTCTTTCTAATGTTCCTATCTAGAAACCATTAATAGGTCAAATCTGTGGACTGCTCTTTAGCCCTATTCTTGACCTACATCCTTCCTTCAGACACCCAGGAATAAAACATCCCAAATCTCATAACCTGTCAGCTGTGTTTTGAGGATTGTGGGATGGGAGCCCTAGATGTTATTCCCTTCCTTCCATCCCCTTGACCTGCTGATGGTGTAGGATGGCCCTTCAGATGTTGGGCTACAGCTCCCTGCCTTCCTCATCTTTGGTCTGTGCCAGATATGTGCACAATCTAAGCAAGCTGTACTTTAGGACAGTGCTGTCGAAACTATGGCATGTGTGTCAGAAGTGGCATGCAGAGGCCTCTCTGTTGGCATGCACACCGTCGAGGGGAAGCCCCGCCCTGCCAATACCAATGGAAGCACAGCTTCCCCACCACCCCTGTCCCTCTCCCAATGGGGAGGCAAGAGGGGAGGCTCAAATCCCACCCAGGAGGCAGAGGCAGGGTGAAGTGAGGTGACCAGATACGCCCACCCATTCCTCCTAGGAATCAGGTGCACCTGTGGAGGGGGGGGGGTCTGGTGCACCCATGGCAGTGGGAAGTCAAGAGCACCCACTTGACTTCACCAGAGGTACGATGGCGATGTCACATGGATGTGTGAGCAAACACAGTGCTTGCTTGAGTGCCTCCTCCTCCTCTGTGGTCTCTAAAGGTTTTCCATCACTGCTTTAGGAACTCAGATTATGAATGGCTTTCTAAATAGAAAACACATACACATAATACTAAAGCTTCAGCTTCATGTTAACCGCCCTGAGTTGCCCTGGTAAGGAGGGCGGTATACAAATTCAAGTGAGTGAGTGAGTGAGTGAGTGAGTGAATGAATGAATGAATGAATGTAATATCCTTTGCGGGGGACATGACACCATGAAGCCTCTTACATCTGATGTAGGTTGGGGCCTTTGTATGTTTTAAATTACCCTGGTGATCTGCTGTGACAGGTAAAGATGACAGGAATCCCAGTCCAACATAATTTTAATTACCCACCCATGTTATAGGACCTCATTCTGCCTTGTGTGGTTTCTTTCAGGATGGTGTTGACATGCGCATTGCGCCCAGAGGCTGGGGGTCAGAAGACCCAGACTTACAGGAGGATGAGCTTGGCCCAGATCCTGTTCGGGTCCTGATGCTGCCTCTTCAGGCCCAACATGCCATGGAGAAGATGGAAGAATTTGTCTTGAAGGTGAGGGATGTAATTTGCAGAGTATGAACTATCTGAGCAAGTCCCGAGAGCTCTGGAAGGATTAAGCCCTGGGGGGGGGGGGGGGCCGCAAACGCTTTTTGCTATGCTATTCTTCCTCCAGTTTTTGTCTTACTGCCAAATGGGTTCTGTCCAATCCAGGATATTACAATCTGAGAGGTCACAACACAGTTGCTAGGAAAGGAGACTCAGCGGATACAGATGTTCTGGAAAAGGGGGAGGGGCAAGAATGCGTGCTAATTCTCTACCATGACAACACCTTATCAACCAGCTCTAGGGCTGCGTTAGAGAGCACCTAGCCCCACAGTCCGTATTATCCAGTACTAGTGAGAAAAGAAAATACCAGATCTGGAAAAGGAGTAGATCCATGCTCTTCACATAGAGCCTAATCCCATGGCTGGATTCCCAACAGGACTGCGTCTGAGGGAGACCTTGACCCAGGGAGACTTGACAATAAAAAGGAAAAAGGACTTGACTGAGTCAAAATATATAGAGGAAAGATACTGCCAGATTAAGGCAAGTGGCAGCTAAGAGAGGGCATAGAGGACAGAGACCATCCCCTTGCAAATTGACAAGGAATTCCTGCCTTTATTGATTGATTGATGTTTATTCTAAACTCAAGCCCATAAATTAGATTTACATGGGCATTTCAAGTAATTCGTAGAATCACTGAGTTGGAAGGAGCCTTTTAGACCTTTGAATCCAACCCCCTGCTCAATGCAGGATTTCACAGAGATTACTTCAATAACCACCAGAGCAACAATATTGTTAGTTGGGTGGGATTTAAACTGAAATAATAAACAACAAGTTTTTCACAAGGATTATCTCAGGAGTCCTTACAACAGCCCTGTAAAGTAGGCTGTGGTTTCTAATTGCCCCTGTTGAAAATGATGCACTGAAGTTAAAAGCTGAAGAACTTCATTCTAAAAATCCTAGTTCAGGGGTGTCCAAATTATGGCCCACAGGCTGGATCTGGCCTCTGATGCCAGTTCATCCAGTCCATGCCACCCTTGTCACTCCTGTGATGTCACCGTATGGGTGCATTTTACTTCTGCTTCCAGGAGAGACGAGGCTGGTGCAGGGTGGATGAATTGGTGTTGGGGACCAGATCCGGCCCATGGGCCATAGTTTGGGCACCCCAGATCTAGCTAGTTTGAGGTGGGGGAAAGAAGTAGGTGAGATGAGGACAGACAACATACTTGTTTATTCATATATAAGATGGGAGTTGCAGAAGTCTTATTTTGCATCAGAATGGAAGCTGAATTTAGCTTCCCACACCTGACACTTTACATCCTATGTTTGCCACTTCCCTCTTTACTCTGTCTCATTCCCAGTAACCATGTTGGGACAAGGCGGGGTGTGGGACAGATGGGAGAGGTTGAGTAGGGAAGGGCGATGTAGTGATTAAACTGTTGGATGAAGATGTGGAAGTTCTAGATTCAAGTCCGCATTCAACCATGACATTCGCTTGTATTCCCCTCTCTCAGCCCAACCTACTTTGCAGTGTTATTGTCAGAAGAAAGTGGGAAGGACCTTTTTCCTCACTGAAGGAAAAGCAGACTATAAATGTGACAAAAAAGTGGATGGGAGTTGCAGTTCAACATCTGGTGGGCCACATGTTCCTCATCCCAGGCCTAAGTTGCTGTTTGTCCATCCTTCTGTCTTTACCTCTTAGGGCAGTGATGTCCAAACTAAGGCCCGGGGGCCGGGTGCAGCCGCCGATGCCAATTCATCCGGCCCACAAAGCCCTCATCGCTCCTGGAAGCGGAAGTAAAATGTGCCCGTATCGGCACGTTTTACTTCTGCTTCCAGGAGTGACGAGGGCTTCATGGGCCGGATGAATTGGCGTTGGGGGCCGCACTTGGCCTTTGGGCCTTAGTGACTGGCTCCCTGAACTACATGTTCGGCCCACGGCCTAAAAAGTTTGGGTGCCCATGTCTTAGGGCTATCCTGTGACTTCTGCAAGAAACCAGTTCTCCTGAAAAGGGCTACACAAAGGGTCATCTCACAGCAGAAGCACACACTCTCTAGGCAGTTTTAAAAGTGTGTCAAAAATTGTGACTTGGTTGTACAAGGGGGTGGGGAACTTGCGTCTTCAGATGTTTTAAATCATAACTTCCATCATCCTTTAAATATTTGCTTTGTTTTTTTTTACATTAGTATAAATATATCCACAAACCTATACATTATTTCACCTCCTGAGACACATTTTTTTACGTAGCTGCTTCTCAAATCATGGAGACAGAGTTTCTGTTGTTTAAAGAATCCAGTATTAATTTTCTGAAGCAGCACCCAGGGGGAAAAAACCCTGGGCAAATTAGCCAAGTTTCTTCTAATCAATCTTCTCTCTTGCAGGTTTGGGAAGGTCGTTGGCGTGTCATGCCTTATGATGTGCTGCCTGACTGGCTGAAGGACAATGATTTTATCCTACATGGGCATCGCCCACCCATGCCCTCATTCCGTGCCTGTTTTCGCAGCATCTTTCGCCTCCACACTGAAACGGGCAACATCTGGACCCATCTGCTTGGTTAGTCAAATGGTGTTGTATTGCATTGCTCCAGAAAGGGAGGTGGTGGAAAAAAGAAAAATAGGGGAAGTCTGGATTAGCTTCCTTGTTCCTCTGTGTACTAAGTCACAACACACTGTTTCAATTCTAGAATGCCTTAATATGCTAATTCAAGTATATGTATATAGATGGTTGACTGTGGTGGCTTAGTGGTCAAGAGGCTGAACATGACAACTGGTCAGCAGTTCAAGACCCAAGTGTTGCATGGCAGAGTAAGCTCCCATCTCTGTCACAGCTCCTGCCAACCTAGTACAGTTGTACCTTGCTTAAAGAGCATAATGCGTTCCACGGGATTGCTCTTTAAGTGAGATTGGGCTTTAAGCGAAACACCATTGTAAGTGACCAATTGTGACTTCTTGGGGGGGGGAGTAGGATTGTGAACCCCAATTTATTTGTTAAGGAGTTTTTGGTTGGTTTTAGTTGTTAAGCGAGGCGACCATTGAGACAAAATTCTGCTCTTTAAGCGAGTTAGTCTCTAAGCGAGGCACTCTTTATGCGAGGTTTTATTGTACTGTAGTTTGAAAGTAAGAAATTACAAGTGGATAAATAGGTACTACTTCGGTGGGTAAGGTAACAGCGTTCTGTGCACTCTGGTGTCTAGTCATGCCTGCCACATTTCCACGGAAATGTCTGCAGACGCAGACAGTGCTGGCTCTTTGGCTATAAATGGAGATGAGCACCAAATGACCCCTAGAGTTGGATACAATTGGTTTTTGAGCAAGGGCGACCTTTATCTTTATAGATGTTCAGCATAGAAGATTGTTTATTATCAATATACCGGTACCATATTTGCTGGCGTATAAGATGCATCAGAGTATAAGGCACATCCCATTTTCTTAAGGGAAAAATACTTTTCTACTTTTTTGTTTCCTTTGGAAGCCCGTTCCCCCACCGATCCCACTACCGCTGACCATCCGGCTCCCAGCCATCAGCGGTGGGTGGAGCTGGTCCACGAGTTCCTTCCTCCTGCGCACACTGCTGGGGGGAGCAGAAGCCGCGGGGGAAGAGATCTCCTCTACCCATCGTCCAGCTCCACCCACCCAGTTCACTGAACAGGGGAAACAGGCTGGCAAAGGAGCCCACTTTACCCACCAAGGCAGCTGAGTCTGAAAGACTTAGACTTCTGGGAATTGAAGTCCCCGTGTGGGGCCCACGTTGGGAAACTGCTCTAAACCAACACAATGGTGCCATGGGTAGCTACCGAGGAAAGAGACTTCTCACTAGTGTCCCCTTTTTCTATGAAGTGCCCTCTCCAAAGAGATCTATCTAGTATCCCCAAACCAATTTGTTGGGGAATTGACTTAGGCTACTGGGAATGGAAGACCAAAAACAAAAGGTTGGGAAACACTGGTGTAGAGTTAGTCATTGAGCATCTCGCCGAACTCTCACAGTAGTTTTTTGAGAACTCCAGCAATTCCAGTGCATTTGGGCTATGTCGAGAGAGGGACCCATTCAAACAAAGTTATTTAGGCAGGTTTATTTTCTCTCCTCAGGTTTCTTCTTTTTCCTGATCTTGGGCATTGGGTACATGATCAGTCCCAACATGAAATATGTGGCCCCTATCCAGGAGCGTGTCGTGTTTGGGATGTTCTTCTTAGGAGCTATTCTTTGCCTCTGTTTCTCTTGGCTATTCCATACTGTCTACTGCCACTCTGAGAAGGTTTCCCGCACTTTCTCCAAGTAAGTGTCCCATTCCATCTGCCTGCAAAACCTTGGGTGTGTAGGACAAACAGGTGGGGGTTAGCAGGATCTCTCCCCATCTTTTTCCCTCTGGACCGTCTGTGATATCTACCTCTCTGGCTGGTGATAAAAATAAATTCTTTGGGTTGTAAGAAAAATATGAAAACAGAACACCATTTTCAGAATCTGATATGCTGATCCAGATGCTATCCTACACCTCATGTCCATGCTCTGCTTTCTGTATTTTGTGCAGACTAGACTACTCGGGGATCGCCTTGCTCACTATGGGCAGTTTTGTACCATGGCTGTATTATTCCTTCTACTGCTCACCGCAACCCCAACTCATCTACCTCGTCATCATCTGTGTGCTGGGTGTGACGGCCATCATGGTATCACAGTGGGACCACTTTGCCACTCCACAGTATCGGGCAGTCCGGGCAGGTAATCATACATTCTTGGCATTTTCAATGGGGGCAGCAGTGGCTTAGTGGTTAAGAGGCTCGCCTTGTTTAATGTTATCTGATGCATGCATCGGATAAGGCTAAAAATCGGATAACGTTAAGACTTGTGGAACCATGACTAGACACCAGAGTGCACAGAACGCTGTTACCTTACCCATCGAAGTAGTACCTATTCATCCACTTGTAATTTCTTGCTTTCAAACTACTGTACAGTAAAACCTTGCATAAAGAGCGCCTTGCTTCGAGACTTAACTCGCTTAAAGAGCAGAATTTTCTCTGAATGGTCGCCTCGTTTAACAACAAAAACCAACGAAAAACTCACCTAACAATTAAATCCACAACCCACCCGCCCCACCAGAAGTCACACCAGAAGTCACTTACAATGGTGTTTCAGTTAAAGAGCAAACTTTCTTAAAGAGCAATCCCTTGGAGCGCATTATGCTCTTTAAGTGAAGTACCACTATACAGTAATCAGAATGAAACTAGGTTTGTGCAAATTCAAAAAGGCCCAATACAGAACTTTTTAAACACAAATGTCCCAAAGATGGTCAGGTGTGTTTTCAGTAGGAATATTATATGTTCTGAAAAAGAACATTAATTGTGTTTCTGTTGTCCATGTATTTGGTCGATGTGGGTTCAAATCCCAGTTTGGCCTTAAATTCCAGTGAGTCACTTCCATCCAATTGCTTTCTCTCTACCTGTCCTTCTTCATGGGGTGAGGATACTTGCCTGATATGGAACTTCCCTAACAGCCTCGCTTTCCAACCCAAACAGATTTCCTCTACATCTGAACTGTTCCACTGAGACTCAATGGATTACATCCCCAGCACAGCCCTTATCGACACTTGCATAATGAATGCCAAAATGGCTGCCATTTTTAACAGTCAATGTAATGCATATGGAGGTTTCACGTCAAGATGAAGGAATAGGTCTATATTATGCCAATGTGCAGGGAGCCTAATTTGTGACCTTGCTGGCTAATGGAAGCTGGAGTTTTAAAAAGTTGCAGTTAAAAACACAACTACAGTAAAAACCCTACTTATGTAAAAAGTCTGTTCTGTAGGTTTTTATGTAAATCGATTTATTACTTACTCGAAACAAACCCATAGGAACAATGAATTTTTACACAACTTGAAGCAAACCCATAGGAAAAATGAATTTTTTTACTTTAGTTGAAGCAAACCCATAGGGAAATTATATTTATGTAAACTGAAGCGACCTCATAGGAAAAATGAATTTTTTATGTAACTCGAAGAAAACCCATAGGAAATTACTACTACTACTTACTTTGTTACAGAAATTGTGTTATGTAAATCAGGATATTTATGTAAATTGGGACATGGTTTTAGTTCAAAAGTCATTATGTAAGTCAAATTTTATGTAACTTGAGGCATATGTAAATCGGGATTTTACTATATTTACTTAAACTCTGAGCATAATTTAATGACTTATAAATATTTCCAGTGGTGGGCATCAGCAGGTTCATATCAGTTCGCCAGAACCAATAGCAGAAATTCTGTCTGGCCCCGCCCATCCAAGTTTTGGACTAAAATACAGTAAAACATCGGATGACGCTAAAACTTGGTTCCACAGGTCTTGGTGTTATCCGATTTTTAGTGTTATCCGATCTATGTTAAAATCCTATGGGATGGATCGGATAATGTTAAAGCTCCATAGAGATAAATTGTAACCGCACAGGCTGTAGCGGTTGTTATCCAATCCATCCCATAGGACCTTAATGTTATTTGATCCAATTCTCCTCCCCAGATTACTTAACCTTATGCGATTCTAGCATTATCCGATCCAATCGTTATCCAGTGTTTTACTGTAATCCTAATTCAGGTGCAACGCAGGGCTTCCCCCCTGGCCATGCCCACCATACCATGCCCACAGTGTGATAGTAGAAGTTTTTGGAGCCCACCACTGGCATATTTCCATTGTAATACTGAAAGTTCAGAGGCACCTTCTCTTTTGTTACTGATGTTCTTTATCCCTGTCTGGAATATTGAGATCTTTTTAGGCCCAACAAGAAGTTCATTCATGAATTAAAATCCTTTTCTCTTTCTGCGATGGAAGCAGGAGTGTTTCTAGGCCTGGGGCTGAGTGGACTGGTGCCCACTCTCCACTTCATGATTGCCGAAGGATTCATCAAGGCCACAACGGTCGGACAGATTGGGTGGTTGTTCCTTATGGCTGTCCTCTACATCCTGGGAGTTGGGCTCTACGCAGCCCGTATTCCGGAACGCTTTTTCCCTGGCAAGTGTGACATATGGGTATGTATAGTGCCTAAGCAGAGAAAGTGTGTGTGTGTGTGTGGGGATATTGTGGGCTAATTGTAGGTTTATATTTTTATGGCTACGGCAACTGGAAGTGTAAAAACAAACAAACCATACACACCACTGGTTTCCATAAATAAGACAGTTTCCAAGACTAGGGCAGGAACGTAAGTCTGAGATGTCAGCAACTGTTTATTTATTTATATTTACTGTTGTGTAATCAGCATTGAACACAAATGGGTTTTGCTGAAAAGGGACAGAATTAATTCTCTCTCAGGATTCCGCCACCACATTCTGTCTTACTCATTTTTTGGCATTGCAGATGTGGAAGGTTAGAAGAGCAGACACAGTGGTGGGCAGCCAAATTTTTTACTACCATACTGTGGGTGGAGCCAACATAGTGACCCAATGTCATGACATCATGGGCGGAGCCAATGTCATGACATCATGGGCGGAGCCAATGATGTGGGCAGAGCCAATGTAAAAAAACCCATAAAAATAAGTACACATAACAATATAAATTAAATAGACACCAAGCACTTGATGCACATGCACAGTGGGGGAACCGGCGAAAAGGTAAGCCCCCAAGGTGGTTCCCCCCAAAGCCACTACCGGTTCTCTGGGACACCGGGAAAAGTTACTACCGGTTCTGACAAACTGGTGTGAACCTGTTGCTGCCCATTACTGGGCAGACACAATGTTTTGGCAGATAGGATGAAGTTGCCCCAGCAATGGAGCTTTCTACTGTACTTCATCGGTGGATTATTAAAGAAGGGTGGGCTTCCAGTTTCCAAGCGTCCTGTGAAAAGAATGCAGACTAATCCTGGATTCAAATTCTCTTTCTCCCCCTCTTCTGCCTCCCCCTGCCTTTCTTCTCCTTCCAGTTCCATTCCCACCAGATCTTCCATGTGCTGGTGGTAGCAGCAGCCTGCGTCCATCTCCACGGGGTCTCCCAGCTCCAGGCCTTTCGCTCATCGCTGGGGGGCAGCTGCACTGAAAACACTGTGCTCTGATAGTCCCCCGAGGCCACAGTGACCAACCACCTCTGCTGGACAAAGGCCAGCAAGTGCCAGGCACCTGGCATATACCATTCTTGCTATGGACCAGACGAGCAGGGCCCCTCTTAAAGGGCACTGTGCCAGTTTAAAGAGCAAGAACAGTCCCCCTTCTTTCTCTTTCATTGTAAACAAACAAATTTGTGTCCCAGGTTTTTTGTTTTGCAGGATGCAGTGTATGTGTGTGTTCTCTTTCCCTCCCCGATAAGGGCAGCCCTTGTGCATGTGTAGGAGAGAGAGAGAAAGAAGGAGGGAGGCCAGGCAGTATTTCAGCAATATGGCTCACCAAAGGAACATAGAGTAGTGGGGACTAAACAAATCCCTTGAAACAACTTACAATACTCAGTTGGGTGGAGATTCTTAAGAAACTGGATGGGCGCCTGACATATTGTAGTCTGAGAGGTTGATATTTTTAATGTATGGACTACAGAACGATCCCCTCTGGATCCGACCAGTACTGTACTGGTGTGTTTAGTTAGTCTTCCTTCTTTTCAGAAGAGGCTGAATTTTAAATGGATGTCAACCAAGGGCATTCACTCGACATGAAACCCCCACCAACAGAAGTTGGATCTGTTTGGCAAGATTTAAGAAGAGGCTAAAAAAAAGTCAAACGTCTGGTTTCCAAGCCCCACTTGGCATGGAGAAAAGACACACAGGCCTCTCACTGCTCCACCTTCCTCTAATAGTTGTGTGGATGTATGAAGTCTGTGAGGGGTCAGGGGGCAAGCAATTAGTGGAAGGGAAGGGGAAGTGTCAGCAATTATGCCTAATAAGAGACAACATCTTTCTTATCAACTATAAAAGGATTAGGATCTTGAATTAGAAGTTCCGTATGAGGATATAGACTGTGATCTACAGCCTTTTACCACCAATTTGGTAGGCTAGAAACGGCCTGTGTTGCAGTACCCTATTTTTTTTTTTAAAGTATTCTCATCTTTATCCCTAAACTGGTTGATTTGATGACAGGATTCTTCCCAGCCAAATAATAATAATGATAAACCAGCAGTGGTCTTTCTTCCTCTCCCTTGAGAGCAGTGGTCCCAGAGGCCATCTTCTCCAAAAGCAGCCTCTCCCATCCTGAGATGGGAATTCCCACTGTCACCAGCAGTCGTAGCTGCAGCTGGTGGGAGTTGTAGTCTGAAGTTCATTGGCCAGGCCTCAAGTTGAGGGAGGATAATCTAGGGGACACTGCCTATAAAACTCCTCTGGAGCAGAACCTCCTAGTTGATTGTCCTCACACAGAAGGACATTCACCATTTGATGTCTCACAAAACACTCTTGTGTACACTTCTGTCATAGAACGGAAGGTGCAGAACTGAGGAACAGGCCAAGTGTAACAGCCTGTTTTATTATCAGTTGTCCTCTTCCTATAATTAGAAGATCAAGAAGCTCTATCATCTGTCGCTAGTTGTACAGTAGCATAGCTTTGGGGATACGTTGTGTACTGTTGAGACTCTGAAACAGCCTTAGACTGCGCAGTGAAACTGCAAAGACTGACCTGAAATCTGGACCTTCCAATCTGAGAGCTGCCAGCAGATTCTTTCACACCTTGCTGTGTTCTACTGTCAGCTGCACCAGACCCTCAAAGCTTTTGGGACAAATAAAAGCAAGGCTATAGCCTCATGGGCAAGGCTGAAAGGACCAACTGGTAATATTTCTCTTTGTACTGCACTAGTTGATTCCTCTCTACATACGTGAAAGGCACTGAGAAGCAAATCACTGGGAACAAGGGGAGAAGAAGGATATTGAAAGGGAGCAGCTGGGACTCTTGGAGTCTGTTTCTGTTGCAATAGTGAAATTGCCAGGTAAAGGAATGGAGTTAAGGCAGCAGTAGGTTAGAAGGACAATCTATTAATTCAATTTATGAAGTGGTGGTATCTAAGATGTCCCACATTGGTTTATTTGAAATGTGTTGCTGCCACCTTCCTTTTATCTTCTAACTCCATCCATCTCTAAAGGAGAAAAGAGGCAAGACCGTATATTTTGCTTCCATGTCTTTTATTTATTTATTTATTTATTTATTTATTTATTTATTTATTTATTATTTGACTTGTATGCCGCTCCACTCGCAAAGCGACTCTGGGTGGCTAACAAAAACCAAAATAATTACAATCACAACTACAAAGCATCAAATCACAAAAACATTTCAAAAAGAAAGAAAAATGTATACATCATAACCACAGTCACAAGAAACGTCCGGCAGGAGCGGTTTTATGACCGGGCCCGCCGCGCAGCTGCTGCTCCTCCTTCCAGGCCGTGGTGGCAGGGCGTCCGGTGACGGCAGCTTTATGGCTGGCCCGCTGCACAGCTGCTGCTCCTTGCCACTCCTTCCTCCAGGTTGGGGCTGGCCAAGGGCATCCAGTGCTCTCTAAAGAGCATTTTGAAACAGTTTCTTGGCAATAGAGTAGGACACTTCCAGCAAGTTGGGAGTGTGTTGAGAACTAAGCCTGAACAAGGATGATACAAGATGCTGCAAGATCTAATTGGAGGCAGACCTGCATGATTTGTGAACTGTCAGGCCCAACACAAACAAAGCTCTGCACTGTGGCTTCTTGAGTGGCTAGAAGACCCATACCACTACTGTTAATGGTCACAGCCAGGCAGGCTTATTGACTCTGCTACATATGGATGTTAGACTGCAGCTCAGCTCAAAGATCACACATTTTGCAAGCCACACTTTGCTTGTTTGTGCAACAATCTGTTCTCTTCCCCCACCTTAAACTCTTACCTTTCTTTTAGAGGCAGTGTTTTTTTAAAAACTAATCACAATGTGGATTCATAGTGTTGTTGGAGAGGTCAGGCTGGAAATGTAAAAAAAAAAACTTGTTATGCAGGGATCCAGTAGCCCAAACTATTCCCAGAGCTAGATGAGATGGAGAGAAGCTAGAACTACAGCATCTGGGTTCCAATCCATTTCTGAAGAAGCCCTGGCATTTAGTGGTTTATGTCTCAAGCCAGCAAGATGAAATGGACGTTAAGCACATTAGAAAAGGACTTTTAGAAGGGCTTTTCACTGTTCTCAATAGAAGGATAACAAGGACTAGCTCACACTTTTCCATTTGAGCATTTGCTTCAGAGCAGGCATCTGCACAGCCATTGAAACCTCCCTTGTTGTGTACATAATGAACTGTGAGTCTCTTTGTGAGCTGTTCTCTATACACATTGCCTCTTCAACCTATCATCCCTCTTCTGTCCCTCTTCACCTTGTCATCTTCTCACCTTTGCTTCTCCACCCCTATCTTTGTGAGAAGCGCCAAGGAGTGCTTTTGTTTTTAAGAGTTTGGTTATTTTTCTACTGGCCGTTGTGATATGAAAAAAAAAATTCTTAGAAGCCAGACACTTTTAAAAAATATTTAAAGTGTATCATTAGTAATTATAAAAATTAAAAAATGTTTCCCGAATTCAGTCAGATTCAGTGTGATTCTTTGTGAAGGTCTCCCAATATATATTTAGTCACACTAGTTGTATTGGTCTTCCATTAATTGAGCAAAAATGTTCAACGTAGGAAGATTACCATCACATTTTGCAAACATGCCAGAAGGACCTATTTGGTTGTTTGGTGGTAAAAACAGCATGCTAAATGGACGTTGGATTTGATCTGGCAAGGCTCAAAGGCCACACAGATCAGCTTGTGTGATCCACCACGACAATAGTCCAAAGGTTTAGAATTGCAAAAATTGAGAAGAAAGATCCTGCAGAAGCTTCTGGACAGAACTCCCATCAATCCTCACCATCAGAGCTGATGAAGGCCACCAACATCTGCAAGACCCCTTATTTCCCACTTCTGTGCTGGCCGAAACATGTCTTTTAAACATGCACTTCTAGATATCACTTGCCAAAAGGCCTATTTCAGGGATTCTCAACCTGCAGCCCTGGGCTGGATCCAGCGCATGGCACCGTTTTATGCGGCCCACCTTCACCACACCAGGAAGTGCCATGTGGTGGAGGAAGGGCAAAATGGCTGTCCAGTTCCCGAAGCTATCTGAGGGAGCGTGACCCGGCCCCTGGCTTTAAAAGGTTGAGAACTCCTGGCCTATTTAGTGTGAGTTTTTAAAATTGATTTGTTCTGTTTCAAAGTTCAGGGCTAATTCTCACTTACAAGGTTCTGCATCTTCTTAGTTTAAGATGCATAACATATTATTTATTAAAATACTTTAAACATTGTCTTCCCTTTATGCATTTGTGCTAATAAAGATAACTTGCTTGGCTTTTTGGGGAGGGGGTATGTCTATGGAGCACCTGCTCCTGGCTGTGTGGGCAAATGGGTGTCTCAATTTGCTCTTCTTGGTCAGGCAAGAAAATTGGTTTTAATTTGGAGTTGCACACATTCAAACAAATGAAGATTGGTGGGATCTTACTGCCCTGTGCCCTCTTTTTTGTTATAGCTGTACTATGAATTTTTTTTTTTAAAGTGTTCAAGAATACATCTTTCTCTCTGGTAGCCCCAATGCCACAGTTTAGTGGGATTGGGGTGGGGCAGGATAGATTCAAAAGTTTCCTCCTTCCCCTCTTCTTTTTCTTCAAGAGCCATATCTGACTCCGAATATTGGCTCTCCTCATCATGGCAATCAGCCATGAAGATTTTCCTGGGAACAATATAATGCAGTGGCCTTCCATTTGTGTTCCCCACCGCAGGGTGACACCCGTACCACTGATCCAGTTCCGGGAGTCACTTTCTGGTCCTGAGCCCTTTTGGCAAGCAAAGTCCTCCTCAGCCCCAGGCCAATAGATGGAGTCAAGTGGGATTTAATCCACTTGGGGACCATCACAGTGGTGGGGTCCAAAATATTTTACTACTACACTATGGGCATGGCCAGGGGGAATTAGGACTACTTTATTTCACTGAGATGCTTGGATGGGTGGGGCCAGCTGGAATTTCTGCTACCGGTTCTGGCGAACTGGTGCGAACCTGCTGATGTCCACCACTGGACCATCACCCTTCCCCGTAGATTTCACCACCCAAGGCTATTAAGTCATCAGGGTTGTCCGATTAGTTAAATACCCCCTGACAATCAGCACTCTGGCAGTAAGATCTACTCCAGTGATGGTGAACCTTGGCACTCCAGGTGTTATTGGACTCCAATATTCCCGGAAGCCCTGATCAGCAGGAGTGCTGATCTGGGCTTCTGGGAACTGGAGTCCAAAAACAACTGGAGTGCCGAGATTCACCATCACGGGTCTACCCATATCAAAACAAACTGGCTAGGGGGCGTCCTCTTCCTTCGGTCTGCAAATAGTGGCTCTCCAGGTGTTTTGGACTTCAATTCCCAGAAGCCTCGATCAACAGTAGTGCTGACTTGGGCTTCTGGGAATTGAAGTCCAAAACACCTGGAGAGCCACTATTTGCAGACCACTAGGTGACCTCCTGTTAGAAGGAGAAGGCTTGGTCAGGGAGCGGCGAGTTCTTCAGCCAATTAGATCCCCGCAAAGGCGGGCCCGAAAGCGAAAGGTTAACTGTGATTGGGTGAGGCGGTGGGGCTTCCCCTTGGCAAGAGTGATGGCTGCTGCTCCAGGGTGGTCGGAACGGGTGCGGGAACTGCTGAAGAAGATGAACTCCTTCCACGGAACAGGTGCAGCTGTGGGGGGGAGGAGCTTATAAAGCACCATTGATTGGATGGGAGGGGGGGGGAAGCTAGGCACTTCCGCGTTGAAATTCCCTTAATGTTTAAAAGCGGCAGCAGAAATCTGAATTATTAAATTAAATTCAGTTGCGAGAAAGCGGGACAGAGCCCGTCAAAAGAAGCACAGCACGCAACAGCGGGAAATATGTAGAGACACCTTTGACCTTTCAGCTGCGTCCCCCATTGTTGGCATGGCTAGCTCCGAGAGGATCCTGGGATTTGTAGTTGGGTTAGTTGGGCTGCAGTGGCTCAAGTGCAGTGATGGACCTAGTGTGAGAAAGATTAGCCAGAATAAACTTTAAGCTCTGGTTTAAAAGCTCTGGTTGATTTGTGTTGTGGGTGGGTGTATTTTAATGTATTTTTATTTTATTTATTTATTTAATTTCTTTACGGGTTTGTGTTGTGGGTGGGTTGAGGTGTGTGTGTGTGCGCGCGCACACACACACACTTATTTTTATTTTATTTTATATTATTTTTTAATTTTTCTTTGTCCCTGCCCACAACGTCATGATGTTGGCTCCGCCCATGATGTTATGATGTTAGCTCCGCCCACACTGTGATGACATCATGGTGGGGTAGTAAAATTTTTGACATCCCACCACTGGATGTAACAGGTTCTCACCAGTTCTCCAGAACCGGTAGTAACTTTTCCCAGTGTCCTGGAGAACCGGTTGCAGCTTTTGGGGGGAACCACCTTCGGGACTTACCTTTTCACTGGTTCCTCCACTGCACATGCGTGCCAAGCACTTGGTGTGCTTGGCGCGTATGCACGGCCTCCTTGCTGTCCTCCCAAGTGGGGAGGAGGAAGAGAAGCTGCTAACCTGAAGCTACCTATATACCCTGCTCCCCTAGATATCCTAGAGAACTGGTTAGGCAAAGACTTAATACCTAACTTCTTTAACTGTTGAAAAGTTGAAAAGTGCCAAAATGAAGCCATCTTGTGGTGAGTTCATTCTGTAGTTCCTTCCATCTGACCTAGTGTGAGAAAGATTAGCCAGAATAAGCTTTAAGCTCTGGTTTAAAAGCTCTGGTTGATTTGTGTTGTGGGTGTGTGTGTGTTTGGGTGTGTGTGTTTTTTTTTATGTATTCTTTATTTATTTATTTATTTAATTTATTTACAGGTTTGTGTTGTGGGTGGGTAGGTGGGTTGAGGTGTGTGTGTGCTTATTTTTATTTTATTTTATTTTTTATAATTTTAAAATTTGTTTTCTTTGGCTCCGCCCACAACATCATGATGTCATGACATTGGCTCCACCCATGATGTTAGCTCCACCCACACTGTGATGATGTCATGGTGGGGTAGTAAAATTTTTGACATCCCACCACTGCTCAAGTGGTTAAGACGCTGACTGGTAGGCGGAAGATTAGCAGTTCGAGACCCGAGTACTGCAGGACGGAGTGAGCTCCTGTCTCTGTCCCAGCTCCTGCCAACCTAGCAGTTCCAAAGCAAGACGTTACAAGTAGATAAATAGGGACTACTTCGGTGGGAAGGGAAACAGCGTTCCGTGCACTCCGGTGTCTATAGGCATGCCTGCCACATGTCCACGGAAACGTCTGCAGATGCAGACAGCGCTGGCTCTTTGGCTATGAACAGATGAACACTGAACCCCTAGAGTATGATACGACTGGCTTTCGAGCAAGGGTGACCTTTACTAGAGTACTTGGGATATATAATGACATGATGTGGCACCTTCCACTAATAAGTCAGTGCAGTTATTTAGTCAATTAACTGTAATTAGTTCTGCCTGTCTGCAGAGGAGCCCTTTGAGGCGGTGCCTCAAGCGAGAAAGCACCTGTCTCAAGCCCTTGGGTGGGAGTTCGGGGTTTGGGGGCAGGGGTTGGAGAGGGAAAGAGGGCCAGTAGGAAGGGGGAAAGGGGAAATGGAGGGGATCATGGTATTTTGCTTTGGGGATGGAAGGAGGGAGAAGGATATCTACAGCCCTGGTGGCGCAGATGTTAAAACTGCTGTGCTGCAGCCAAAAAGGTTGAATTCCATCCTGATGGGGATCAAACTTGACTTAAAATCTTCCGTCTTTCTGAGGTCGGTAAAATGAGTCCCCAGCATGTTAACGGGTGGTACATAAGCGCTATTGGGCGGTAAGGTAAAGATTTCCCTTGCTCGAAAGCCAGTTGTATCCGACTCTAGAGTTCAGTGCTCATCTCTGTTTCAAAGCTGAAGAGCCAGTGCTGTCTGCTTCTGCAGACATTTCCGCGGTCATGAGGCAGGCATGACTTGACACTGGAGCATACGGAGCGCTGTTTACCTTCCCACCAAAGTGGTTCCCATTTATTTGCAATTTCTTGCTTTGGAACTGCTAGGATGGCAGGAGCTGGGGCAAAGATGGGAGCTCATTCCATCCTGCAGTACTCAGGAATCGAACTACTGACCTTTCGCCTTCCAGTCTGTGTCTTAGCCACTTGAGCCGCTGCACTATTGGGTGGTGTATAAGAGTAATTGCCAGTCGTGTGCTGGCCTGTAGGGATACAGGGACTCATTGTGGTGCGCCCCAGCAACTGGGACCCCCCAGAGGGAGGCAGAGGTAATGGGAATGTATGGGATTGCTCTCCTCAACCCCCCCCCCCCCCAATAGGCACCCCCCATCATTTCCTGTCCACCACCCTCCCAAGGTGCCCAGCACACCCCTGGTAATTCCTATTGCGATAGGGACCATTTCTTTGGGAAAAGATTTTGGGGACATGAAAGGAGCCTCATTCGGGCATCCCCTGAACTCCACCAAAAATCCTTTCAACCCAGAATAATTTCTGACACGAAATTATTATAATGGCATTTACAAGAAGGCACAAAGGAAAAAGAATTAAAGGAACACCAGCTACCACATAATTTAGGTCAATTTAATTTGGCAGTCAAATAAATCTTTTAAATAGACAGAAGTGACAAACAGCTTCCTATCTTTCAATTGTGATCATTTCCCCACAAGATTCATAAGGGATGAGGCATTGATCTACTGTTGAACAATGCATTTTTAATCCCGTCTGCTCATTTCTAATACAGTATATTAGATTCATAGGTCTGATCTTTCAGTTTCAAGCATGTAGCTTACCAACCGTGGATAATATGCTGATGGAATTATAGTTAGCTGTGATTCTCTCTCCCCCCCCCCCCCTGTGCACACACATATGCACACCTCAGGAGTGCTTTGTACCAGTTGACAGAAACCTTTCCAAAGTTAGATAAACGCTGCCAATTTTAGTATTGGAAAAAATCCTGACACTATGAAGTGTCTGCCTGAGCATCCAGGAATGTCTCATGCTGTCAGATATTTTAAAGGGCTAGATATGCTGCTTATGTTCACTGCTGTGAAAACACTTTTGTTAGACAAGCTTCAGTGCTTTTTGCTGTGCTTTCAATCAGCAGAGGCCTAAACCAGGGATGCCCAAACTTTTTGGACTGTGGGCTAGTCACGTGGTTCAGGGGGGCGGTCACTACAACCTGGGAGCCAGAGCCGGTCCCCGACACCAATTCATCCGGCCCGCAAAGCGCTCGTTGACCTGGAAGCGGAAGTAAACTGTGCCGGTATGAGCACATTTTACTTCCGTTTCCAGGAGCAACGAGGGCTTCATGGGCCAGATGAATTGGTGTTGGGGCCAGATCCGGCCCCCATGCCATAGTTTGGGCGCCCCTGGCCTAAACAAACCTGGCTTATCTTGATCTCCTTGCAGGCTCCTCCAAGGCTCAGTGCCTACCACTTATGGTAGCTGGTCAACAGGTAGGCCACGTGCCACAGGCTGTGGCCAAACGTCTCCGCCAGTATCCGTCTGTTTTCTCAGTGCCTCAAGGGGATGAGGCACCTGCTTACGTGGAGCTGAACATCCACCTGGCCTCCTGTGAGCAACGGACAGCTGCTGTGCAAGAGGTCCTCAAGGACTTGAAGGCCCAGCAGGCCTTCCCCTGCTTAAAAGAATGGAGAGAGGAGGTAAGATGACTGGCTACGCGCAATCAAGGGTCTTGATTTGGGGTGCATAACATCCATTGCTCACTGGTGTCGTCTTGAGACACCACAAGAGAAACAAAAATAAGAGGTTCCAGACTCCCCCTTTTGAAACACCCACTCTGGATGTTTGGGTTGAGGTTGTAAAGTGGAGCAATCCGTTGACTAAAACATAGTTTTGTTGCAGCTTTATAGTGTGAGGCCCCGTTTTTGTGACATTCCTCTCTTCAACATGGAGCGTGCAGCAACTCGTAAGTCTGAAAACCATTAAAATGTACGTCTATATTAATATATCTGGAGGGACTGCAGTGGTTTAGTGGTTAAGATGCTGAACTTGACAACTGGAAGGTCAGCAGTTCAAGACCTGGGTACTGCAGATTTTTTTCAGACAAGATTTATGTATAATGAATGAAGAGACCCGACTATACCTAGCTTATGGATATAACTGTCAAACGTTACTGTCAAAGATCTAGGATAAGGCCCTGGCTAGTTGAAAGATGGAGTATAGCCTGGCTAGCTCACAGTCCAAGGTTCTCCTCTCTTTCCACCTCTCCCCCCCCCCCCTTCGGTAATTTAAATTGTAAGCTGTCTAGAAATAAAATGGCGTCTTTGCCTCTGTCGTTGTATAGAAGGACCACACATGCTGGTGGTGAGTATGTGAGCACTTATTGTCATTCCTGCCTCAGATTTTCCCCCTAATGCTAAAATTCAGAGTCAGAAAACATAAAATGTCGATACTGTACAATTATCTCTCTTGTTAAAGATGAGATGTCGTCTAAGGTTTTATCATTCAGAGAGTTATAGGAAGCTAAAGTAAGGTCTGTATCCCACCGGGAGGAGGGGGGGCAACATGTGGATCACCAAATGAATTTGGCCTAAAAATTGCATTAGATCTAGCCAGTATAGCCAATGAGGGATTATGGGAGTTGGGTTCCAGAAATGCCTATAAGGCCAAAATGGTTGATCCCAACTGCATTAGTCATTCTTCAATCTAGCTGCGGTTAAGAAGCTCGCCTTGTTAGCTGGAAGGCTGGCAAATCGGCAGTTCAAGATACAGGTACTGTATGATGGATTGGGGGCCCATCTCTGTCCCAGCTCCTGGGGGCATGAAAGGAGCCTCATTTGGGCTTTACCTGAGCAATTTCTTCTGCAAAAATCCTTTCAACCCAGAATAATTTTGGCATGACATTATTACCGGATATACTCAAGTATACGTCGGGTTTTTTAGCCCCCAAAATGAGGTCCAAAAATGGGACTCAACTTATACTCAGGTCAATGTAAACACTCAAAAACATACCCACATAAATGTGTAAATTAATTAATTTTACCATATTTTCATGTATTTTAATTATTGAAACTCACTAGCAGCTGTTGCATTTTCCACCCCTGATTTATACTCAGATGAATCTATTTTCCTAGTTTTAGAGGTCCAAATCAGGTACCTCAACTTATATTCAGGACAATTTAGTCGAGTATATACAGTATTGCAATCTAGTAACATTCAGCAAGGATACTAGAACCCAAACAAAAGCTGGAATATTTGAAGTACCTAGTGGTTAATTCAAACTGAGGCTCACTCTGATTAAGGTCTGGTTTATTTCAATAGTAAAACACTCACAGTGGATCTTGAGTAACCACCATCCAAATTCCTGTTTGATCAGGTATACACTCTCACTTCAATGTCCCTCATTTACAAATGGGAATGCATTTCCCATAAACCCTAAGCAGCTCATGATAAACACTGAGAGTTGCAGGTCCTCCATTAAAAAAATAAAATCCTGGAGGATATTTTCCACACCTTTGTTCCATGGTCTACTTTCCCCTCTGCCTTAGAACTCCCTGCTCTACAATTGTTTTGGATTGACAACATTTCTCACTGCCTGTCCTCGGTACCTTTTGCTCCATTCTGTAGCTTGTGCTCAGAAACTGAACACTTAGCATTTTTAACAAGGAGTTTAGGCCTCTTTATTATTTTGGTTGGTAGGGAATGGAATCACAGGCTGCTGAGTAGAGAGTAGGCTCTTTTTGAAAATCCAAGCCAAATTCTCCCTTCTCATCCCTTTGCAGTTCCCCTTTCTTCGTGCTGTGCTCAGTTCCTTCATGGAGGGGATGGCTCAACATTCATAAAGTTCATTTCAGTACGAGTCTAGTCCAGACATTAAATTGCCAAAATGAAGCCCACCTTTGGTGAATTCATACTGTAGTCTCTTTCCCCTGATCTAGTGTGAGCTGCCAGTATAGCAAAGAGAAAAAAATTGAGCTTCAAGTGACGTCTTTTTGCCTTTTCTTCTCTGAAGCCATCTTCCAAGCCTGCAGTATTTTATGCATGGTGCTAGCTGTTCAGTCCATCAGTGTATACATTAAACCAGTGGTGGCGAACCTATGGCATGTGCGCCAGAGGTGGCACTCAGAGCCCTCTCTGTGGTCACCCATGCAGTCACCCAGCAGTTTGCTCTGCCCCTCTGCCCAGCAGCCCAATGGGAGCGCTTCCTCCCACTCCCCCAGCACAGAGTACACCACACCCCTCTGCCCAGCAGCTCAATGGGAGTGTTTCCTTCTTTCCCTGTTGTTGCATTGGCACTTTGCAATAAATTAGTGGGTTTGGGGTTGCAGTTTGGGCACTCAATCTCTAAAAGGTTCACCATCACTGCCGTAAACCTTTTAGTAGATCTTACTCTAGTTCTAATTATAGGGGAGAGGGGAAATCCACTTCCAGTTGTCATAGTGGGCTTCTTTGGACCATCCACTTTTCCCTTAACTATTCTATACAGTTTCAGATGTTATTTCTTGATTGACCAGACTATCAAGGGATAGGTTCCGGCTGGTCGCAACTCATTTTCCATTCGTTTCACTGTCACGCTCTTCTTCTCTAGGCTCGACCAAAACTTTTCACAATTGGGTCTTCCCATGGGGGAGGGGGAGCTGCCAAGGGGTCTTTTTACTCCTCTGAGATACCACTTGGTGACTGCTGCTGTCCAACACCCGTCTGTCATTTGAGAGATGTATCCAGCCCAGTACAATTCAGACGTTATACTAAGTGTAATATGCAGACTTGGAGAATTAATGATGCGTGTAGAATTCAGAGGCCCTGGATGTAGATAGACTTCATGGCTGAAGAACCTGAGAGACTAGCGTGGCATGTCCTCGGGAAGAACTATTCCGAGGAGTTAAAAACAGGAAGACTATCACCATGATGATAGCCAATATCCGGAACTGATACAGCAACTGAAAAATGAAGGACAGAATTCCAGCTTTGAGAAGGTGTTTTGTTTGGCAATAGCAGAGACCACCTTGTTTATAACATAGTTTGTTTGTATCAGAAAACTATTGAACCTGGCTTATTTATTTCTTGTATCTAGCATTATTAGGAGTCAAGCGGTATGGTGCCCACCTGAATGGCTACACTTGGCGAAACAGTCAGATGAACATGTGGCTAGCCCGGAGAGCTTTGAATAAACCCACATATCCTGGTTTATTGGATAACCTGGTAAGATGCAAGACAGAAGAAATGATTCAAGGCATTCTTCTATTTGAAGATAGCACTATCTAAATAATCAGAATTTATCCTTCCAATTCAGGGCATTTTCAGAAATACTGTAACAGCTGACTGGTTTTGCTTATACCAAATGTAGTATAAGTTCAGACATTATTGTGCAGGAGATTGAATATTTTAGCATGCTGCCTGCTTTTGCAGCTGTTTCCCAATCTGTTTCGACCCTAAGGGCTGCAGCAGCAATCTCCCCTTTATATCACAAAAAATGTGCACAGGGAATGTGTCCTGTTTTTAAATCAAAGTGCAATTCAATTTAAAAAATAAAGGCAAATGCTCCCTGCCAAGTCTTTTAAGGAAGGGGTGCCCAACCTTTTTGGGCCAGTCACATGGTTCAATTGACCGGTCATGTGATTCCTCCCACTGGAAGCGGAATTAAAACATGCCTTACAATCTGTTTTGCAACAGGTATGTTTTGCAACAGGATGAAATTCAAGCGTAAAGACTTGGCCGACGGGGCAGGTGCGGGGTAACAGTAACACAGTAACCCCGGCCCGCTGGCTGATTCGATAATTACCCCTCTCTCTCTTAATTCTTTTAAATTTTTACTGGATTGTTTTTGGTTTTGTTGTTGAATTTTATTATTGTGTTTTTTTATATTTTGTTCTGTGATATTATGTCAGCCGCCCTGAGTCGCTCTGCGAGTAGGGCAGCATACAAGTGTGAACAAATAAATAAGATAGATTTTTAGGCTGTCATGGGCACCCCTGGTTTAAGGTGAGTGGTTTCTTGTCACTCTGGCAATTTGGTAGAACAGCAAAGGTGAAGCCCTTTGTGGATGGGCAGAGGGGCACAAAATGGCCTATTACAAGGAGGTGCTCATCTGCCCCTGCACTTAAGTCAAGAGAGAGAAACACACATTCCTTTTTGTCAATTGTTATGTCAGATGTGGGCAATTTGTAATGTGGGATTGTTTGCTTGGGAGAAAGGCAGAAGGAGCATGAAGTGCCAAGATGATCTAACTAGAACGGTAAAATACGATCAGTGACAATTTACGGGTATAGCTTGGTATTCCCACTGTTCTTGTTCCCATTAGGCTGCTGGTGGCATTGCAACAGGGCTGGGTGTCAGAGAGACGCTAGTAAAGGAATGCCAAGAAGAAGCTTGCATCCCTGCATCTCTCACTGCACAAGCCAAGCCTGTGGGAACCATCAGGTAACAAAAGCAACGCCAATCCATGAGAACTCCACACATTTCCTGACCTATGCGGAATGAGAGAATGAAACAGTTGGGCATCCTTGAGATTTTTTAAAAGAGCAACTGCCATCTGTAATGGCAAACATGGTGATTTTTTTTTTTTTTTGCCTTTGTGAGTTTTGAGAATCTCTGGTGTTTTTGAAAAGGTTTCAAGTGCACAGAGGTTTATCTTAATTTCTCAGCTGCTAAGGCCTGGGTGAGTTGAGGAGGATGGTGGAGGACAGGGGTCCCTGGAGGGCAATGGTCCATGGGGTCACATAGGGTCAGAATTGACTTTGTGACTGAACAACAAAAGGCCTCCAGAGTAAAAACTGCAGGGTGCTACACTACTTTCCACCTCTGGGCAGGATTTTCTCATGTCAATGGCCTTCCAGACACCAGCAGCCACTATTTATTTAATGTTAATTCTCCTATGGCTTTTACAAGCAAATAATTCATTTAGAAGTTGAATCATGAAAGTGAATACACTTGTACCTCGCTTAAAGAGCATAATGTGTTCCATGGGATTGCTCTTTAAGCAAAACACCATTGTAAGTGACCAATTGTGACTTCTGGTGGGGAGGGGGAGATTGCAAACCCCGATTTAGTTAAGTGAGTTTTTGGTTGGTTTTATTTGTTAAGTGAAGTGATCATTCAGAGAAAATTCTGCTCTTTAAGTGAGTTACTCTCTAAGCGAGGCGCTCTTTATGCGAGGTTTTACTGTATATCACTGTGGGCACCTTTCTACTGTGATTGTCTTACCATTAAATGAGATTGAAAGGTCAAATTTTCACACGTACACAATTGCTAAATCCTATTTCCCATTTTAGTTGACATTCTGGGGAAAGGACTAAATTTTTAAGAGAAGATTGTTTATGGCTGTTCTGCAAATCATTCCATAATTCAGATCAGTTACCCCAAGGAAGAGACCTTAACAATCCCTTCTGCTTGTTGTCATGAGTGCCTACAGAGCTACCTCCCCTACTTTCTCGCTCCTCAGCTACACCTATGAGGGTACACACGGAGGGATCTACCCTGAGTGCCAGTTTGTATTTGACTTGGAGCTGCCTGAAGAATTTGTGCCCCAAGTGGGGGACGGAGAGGTGCAGGAATTCTACCTCTGGCCACTGGAAAAGGTTGGTAGGTGTCCCTTGACTTGAGAGTCATCGTTTTACTTGGGTAGCAGAAGTGACCCTTCAGAGAACCACAGTGGCCAGGGAATCACAGCCTTTTGTAAACCACGGCCCCCTCCATTCCCTGAGTCAAGTCATGTTGAAGTCAGCTACAGAAGCCCACAACCTCCAGAGGGGTGGCCCCAACTGGATGTTGCAGTAAAAGCAAAAGAGCCCTATGGTATCTCAAAGACACTTTGCTGTACCTATTCAACAAATTATTCTTCTAAGAAAGCTAACTGCAGGCTAACCCAGTCATTTATTTATTAGTCTTTAAGACTGTTTCTATCACGTTTGGTGAGGGATTTTGGTCCTAGGGCTGAGGAAAGACTTGTGATAGTCAAGCAGAGTAGCTGCTATTGGGCAGAGTGTTTTTCTCCTCTACACTTACTAGCAGCCGTCAGGATAGTCAGGAATCCTGGCCATTCTAGTCTAGACGTGTGAACACCACCAGGTCAGGAAAGGCTGTTCTCTGGGGCTATGGTGAGCTGCAACTCTTCCTTTTGCGCAGGTGAAAGAGGCTATCGGATCTTCAGATTTTAAGCCCAACTGTGCAATGGTGGCACTGGATTTCCTTATCAGGCACAGTTATATAAAACCAGATGAAGGTAGGCAAAAACAAAACAAAACCCAACCCCTCTCCAAAAGTATGTCTTCTAAAAAAGAAAAAAATACAGGCTGGGGAAGAGGAGACAACCAGGGCTGGAATAGATGTGCAAATTAATTATGAATTAATGCCATATATACAGAGTAACCCTAATTCCCTTTCCTTTCAGAACCTCATTACGTAGAGTTGGTGGAAGGGCTACACCGAACATTTTAAAAGCACAAGAATGGCTGTTTGGCAGACACCAAGCTCTGTGAGTTTGGGCAAGTCAAACCTTTCTGAAGGCAAATACTGAACACAGAAAGGCTACGACAGAATCAAAATTGACTCAACAAAGTGGCTGCCTCGTTCTAACTGGACCTACATGGGCGGGCTTGCAGTTCAAGGGGTTACTCTGTTATATTGAATGAGAATGCTTTGGTACCATATTTAGACACAGGGACACAAACAGGTGCTTGACAGTCATGTGCGTGAAGTGCACTTAACCGTTATTGTTTTCAAACCCTCTCGTCTGTTTCAACATTTAATTAAAAAAAACATCAACAAAGGAACATTGTGTGAAAATTGGGGCAGTGGGCTCAGAGGGAAACAAATCAGCAGCAAATACTGTACAGGTGGGGGCTCCTCAGAGCTTGCTCTCAGTCCGACTCATTGAAACGAGTTAGCATCGTCTTGTGCAATGCCTCGCGGTAGGACTCGGATGCGACAGCCCCATAAGAACTGCCACGGGCACCTAGGCCAGAGCCACGGACTCGGGTTGGGGCCTATGGAAAAAGAAAAGGGGAAAAAAGAGCACAACATTGGCATGGTAGGAAAAAACAATTAACACTTCTATAAGAGGAAAAAGCTGCCTAACCTCAGCCTGAATTTTTGGACACCCTGCCTCATTCCCTAATGGCAACATAACCCTGTTCCCCTCTCTCCTTCCTCTTCAGTGTCTCCAAAATAAAATCCAAAACTGCACCATAGCTCCAGCTTCCCCCAATTCTCAAGTATGTACTTCTCCGCCCCCCTTAAACAGAGTTTGGAAAAGAATAGGAAGGCTAGGCCTACAGAATATTATTTCTTCAAGGCCTCATGCAAAGTTGAAAGTTCAAGTACTTCCCTTTTTTGGAAAAGCAGCCACCGTAAGAGGAAGCAATGGGGTGGGATGGGGGGAACAGGACGGCAACTAATGTCCCTCAGAAACATAAAACTTTCATAAACATTGACACTAATTGAAAATATATTCCGGTACCTCAATGGGGGCAACAATGCCCTGTTTTTTGCGTCCCAGCCCACTGCCTTCTTTCCAGCCCATAGCTTGTAGCATGCGGCTGCCGATGTTGTCACTGCCCAGTCCATCCCGTGTTGGTTGTTCAAAGTCTCTGTTGCAAAATAAGGGTACAGAGAAGAAGTGAAGCGTTAAAGACGCTCTCCTCCTTCCAATGGAGACCAAAGCAATTTGGAGTTCACTGAGAACAAAGAATGACGCTATACTAATGATGGGCTTATTAGATGTTGAGGAAAGCAGCCCTCTCAGGAAGGAGGGGATTCATCTTGCCCTTAATTAACATGGAGGTAATGATATGGGTCTTACACGGTGGCTGGTGAGACTGTTGAATACTTCCTTTTCTTGGGTTCCGGTGGCTCAGGAACGCCGTACTTTTCCCTTCGTTCAGCTGCACGATCTCGGTATTTCATCTGCTGACAGTTACGAGGAAGAAATCGTTACAGAGGAGGACCTGATCCATATGACATTCCCATCACGAAGGCCACCCATTACTTTTCCCTTCCCGTACCTCCATGTCGTTTTTCTCAAGTGCTTCAAGCTCCTGCTCTGACAAGTGTGCCCGTCGATGAATCTCCAAATTTTGCTGCATGGAGGAAGGAAAACGGACAAGACTTAAGACAATATCAAAGTTCACATCCACAGATCCAGCATCAATTGATCTTCATCCCTGAAGATCCTGCACATACTTATTTCAATATTAGATTTTATTAAGCTAGTGATAACTCACTTTCCTGTTTTATTTCTAAAGCACTTAACGGATAGCATAGTAAAAGAAACTGCATTTTTTGTTCAAAGACGCATATGGCAGAGGAACAGATATAAAGGCCATCAAGTACTTGCCAATACCTGAACATCTTTAAAAAGGAAGCCAAGCAAGTTCCCACAGCAGAAAATTCAACATCCTGGACACTACTCCAGGAAAGGCTTTTCCCTGCCCCCCAATGACGACTGTGAAACCTGCAACAGTATCACCATGCTTCCCTGACAAATTTGAAGAGCCAGACAAATTTGTGTGACAGGAGGTGGTTCAGTTATCCTGGGTCAAAGCTACCTGGGACTCTAACGTTAATGCTTTGAATTGAGTCTGGTAATAGGTGAAAGTGGATAACGCTCATGCAGCAATGGCGTATCTTCTGAAACACCTGCATCAGTCATATATTTTGGGGACAGCATTTTTTTTTGCACATAGTTCCTCTTTCCAAAAGGTGTTTGTGTGTCTGAATAAAAACTGCATGGGAGATTTTGCCTAGAAAAAGACAATAGTGATCTTCTGTACTTGTCTTTTTCATTCTGTTTTCTGATCCAGGATACGGATTTTACCAGAACACAAAGGGTAGTGTTCTGCAGCTCTCCCACCAATTTCGGGTAGATACTGAACAATTATATGGAAGTTTCGTTGCTACCTGGAGCCATCAACCAAAGTGTCAAGTAGAATTCCGCCTCAGTGCCATCTTTCAAGCCTATGGCTAAAAGAGAACTACAAAGACTGCAACCACTGTTCTAGCATCTACTGTACCTACCAAGCAATTCAGAAGGATGTTATGAACAATGGCTTCAAAAGCCAGTGAAATCTATCAGCTGCATACCTTGTGTAATCCCGAAAGTTGCTGGTGACGAATAAGGGCTTCCTTGCTAGGAAACTGTCTACGACAAAGCAGGCAAGCTAGCTTATGCCAATCAGTCAGTCTCTCCTCCCGATCAGCTGCCTTTTCCTGCTCTTCCTCACTGTCGCTCTCGCCACTGTAAGCGGCCACTAATCCTCGAGGTGGACTCTACAAAACAAGAAAGCCACAAATCGGAATCTCAAACTTGGCATCAAATATGAAAGGAAGACCAAAATCATTTAACACAACTTAGTGTTTCAAGGCCACTTCATTCCCTCCCCAGCACCAATAAATTGCTCTAACCCAGACCACTATGTGCTAATGATAGAGATGGATTCTGAGAACTCATATGTTCTGAAGACTTTCTGGAAAATAATTTGATATTTAACATATACCCATTCCCAATTCTTGAAGAACAAGGACAAAGCCTGCTAGAACCCCTACTGCATCCACTACTGTGCATTCATACTAAGTAATTTTGTGACAAATTATTCTGGGTTGAAAGGATTTTTGCCAGAGAGACTCCACTCAGGATGGCTGGATGAGGCTCCTTTCATGTCCCCAAGATCTTTTCCTACCAAAGTGGTCCCTATTTATCTACTTGCAATTTCTTGCTTTCGGACTACTAGGTTGGCAGGGGATGGGACAGAGACAGAAGCTCAAACCGTCAGGCAGTACCCAGGTCTTGAACTGTTGACTTGGCGGCCTTCCAATATACAAGGTGAGCTTCTTAACCACAGAACCACTGCAGTCAGCATTCATATTGAGGCCTTAGAATGCCTAAGATGGATCAAAACTTGAAAAGGACTTACCAGCCTGTCATCACCAGCAAACTTGGATAGGTCCATGCCACCATGCTGCCTCTCAGCCAAAGCCCCCTGAGAACACATACACAGAGGGAGAATTTCATAAGAGAAATAGAGATTCTCAAACCATTTCCTCAAGCACAAGGATATGTTTTTTAAAAATATGGCAAGCACAGACATTCTATCAAGCTTCTCTAAAGGAACAGCATACTGTGTGGAAGAGAGCACAGTGTACTGCCTTGGTGTAATAATACAAATAAAGACCAACATGGGATGTGTTGGATGCGGTCACCCTCTCCATGTGATTGTTTTCGTTGAGGAGGCCCATACGTCACAAGAAATTTCACATTAACATAAAGAAAGAAAAAAGTCTCAAGGACTCAATTCTGAGCATTAGCAGGCAAGCAGCAGATTCAGATCCTGGCATAGCAGCTGGCCACAGGCTCAGATGGCAAGACACACATTAAGGTACCAGGATGGAGGAATCTTCCCTCCAGTTTCCAGACCATCAATTTTGTTTAACATGCCAAAAGTAGCCACAGTAAGTGCTCTACGTCCTGCCTGACTACAATAAAGTCTGGCCTGATTATGCCAAAACTTTTCAGGCTGCGGGCCAGTCTCGTGGTTCTGTGGGCCAGTCAGGTGGTTTCTCCCACTGGAAACAGAAGTAAAACGTGCCTTGCAATCTGTTTTGCAACGGGATGAAATAGATTTTAAGCTGCCGGATCCGACCCCCGACGCCAATTCATCCTGCCAGCGGCGCTCATCGTTCCCAGAAGCGGAATCAAAATGTGCCTGTTTTGCTTCTGTAAGTGATGAGGGTGGTGCGGGCTGTATGAATTGGTGTTGGGGGCCAGATCTGGCCCACGGGCCATAGTTTGGGCACCCCTGTGATAAAGGGTTGGGAGATACCTTCTTCTCAAGGATGGCATAGCCAGCATCAGCTGTGGCCGATTCCCGCCTTTCATCCTCTCGTATGGAAGAGACTGGCTGAAAGCTGTTCTTAAAATTCTCCTTCTGTTTGTTGAGGCTGCGGGCCCAGCGCTCCATATCTTTAGCAATCTGCGGATGACACAACCGTCAGAGAAAGGACGTGGCAGCAAGCCAGAAAGAAAGGGAGCAACATAATAAGTAGTTCTTGGTTCACGCTGAAAAACGTACTAGCCTGCAAAGTCTTGTTCATGTATTCTGTTCTTTGCCTACATGTATCGCAGGGTTAGGAAACTATAGAGTGCAGCCCACCAGATGTCATTGGACCACTGAGCCCTGGTGGCACAGTGGATAAACTGCTGTCCTGCAACCAAAAGGTTGTGAGTTTGATCCTGACCAGGGCTCAAAGTTGACTCAGCCTTCCATCCTTGTGTAAAATGAGTACCCAACATGTTGGGGTCAAAATGCTAATTAACCTGTGAACCACCCAGAGAGTGCACTAAGCGCTATGGGGAGGGATAGAAGTCTAAATTGCTTTGCTTTCCGACAGCATCTCCATCCCGCACCCCAGGATAGGGCTCTCTGGAGTACAGTTCAACACCATCTAACAGGCCACATGCCCTCAATTCCTGTGTACTTCACAAACAGCTACTTCCATCCAGATACCAACAAACCACTCCATGATTTTAAAATCATCTCCACCCCACCAGCTGTCTAAGTCCTGCATCCTTTGCAACAGTTCCCCAACTGCTCAGTCCAAAGAAAGAGAGAGAGAAGAGATAATCAAAATAGGAATAATCAAAATAGGAAGTAGGCAACTGCTTAGAACAAGCAATACAACCAGGGGAAGATATACTTAGCATAGTGAAGGAGGAGGTGCTTCTTACTTGCTGGGCTGTTTTTGTTTTATGCTTCTCCTTCTTTTCTTTGCCCTCTTTACTGCTGCCACCTCCTGAGCTGCTGCCATCCTTGTGGCTGTCCGACCCCTGGTCTGAGGCTGGAACATAGGTGCGCCTCTCCCCGTCCCAGTACAGATACTGCTGCGTCTGGGCATTGTAGTAATACTGCAGGGAGGAAATTCATACAGAGTCACTGTCTCGTGTGTCGAAATGCAACAGATCACCCAAACTAAGGTGCAAAATCTCCCTCTGGATTATGCCCCTGTATTTCAAAGTCTGCTAAGAAGAAGAAACAAGTTTCCACTAGCTATTCTCATCTCTTTTTCATGCCCACAGTCCTGCTTTTGGACTGTGCAATGAAATGAAAGAGAGAGAGAGATCCTATGCTTTAGCCTAATCCAAGATGGAGATTTCAATGTGGGGGAGAAGCAGTAGAAAATACCTTTGTGGGATTGGAATGTAAACAATGTTGGCCTCATGAGTTGGGAGAAATGATACCTAATATGTGATGGACATAACATCCTGTAAGAATGGCTGGGAGGCCTTAGGGCAGTGATGGTGAACCTTTTAGAGGCCGAGTGTCCAAACTGCAACCTAAAACCCACTTATTTATTGCAAAGTGCCAACACAGCAAAAGGGGAGGAAGGAAACGCTCCCACTGGGCTACTGGGCAGAGGCACATGGTTAACTCTGTGCTGGGGTGAGGGAGAAAATGCTCCCATTAGGCTACTGGGCATAGGGATGGGTCAATTCTGTGCTGGGGGAGGGAGGAAGCGCTCCCATTGGGCTGCTGGGCAGGGGGGCAGGGCAAACTCTGTGCTGGGGTGACTGCATGGATGCCCACAGAGAGGGCTCCGAGTGCCACTTCTGGCACATGTGCCATAGGTTCGTCATCACTGTCTTAAGGGAATGGCTGGGAGGCCCAGCCGGAAGGAGATATAACCCAAAGGTGGGGGTGGAAGACACACTCTCTCTTGGATCTAACTGCAATCATGTAGCCTATTTAGCCAGAAGGGGGGCCATGGGCTTTCCCTCAAATAAGCAGCTTTATTTTGAAATGCTTTCTGAACTTTTGCTGGACTTTATTCTGTGCCTTACCTTGATTTCAATATACTTTTAAAACACCTGAAGAGACCTGGAGTGATTATGTGGCTCACATTATCTGAATCTACACTAATTTCATGAGCACCCTCTGTTCACCACCTAGATTTCGGTCAGGAGCGACTGGGCACACTTTTAAGAAAAGCCTGAACTGCTGGGTCCAAGAGGGCCAGGGAAGCAGGATCAGACGCAATCCCATTGCCAGGATGCCGGAGTACTACTTGGGAGTAAATGGGTTGTCACAGACTGTATTCAATTCAATTAAATTCAATTCTGCCCAGAAAGGACCAATGCCTATCTAAAGTCAGGCTCAGCTTACTTGGGAATTCGGGTCATAATAGAGGCCAGTCAGAGGATCATAGTAGTAGCCAGAGCTTTCATCGTATTGATATGTAGAAACATCTGGGACAGCTAGAAATGGGCAGAGAGAGCAAACAAATCAAATAATAGCATCTCAGCCTAGGACAGTATAAGATGTAAGTCTTTAGGAATAAAGAGGCCCCTGTCTCCAAGTAGGGTCTAAGTTTAAACCAACCACATTACATTTAAATCTCCTAACACACACACCCCTCCCTTAGTATCTCTCCAGGCATTGGCACTCACGGTATTGTGTGTAAGGTTCCTTCCCTACAGTGCTTGAAACAGGCAGCTGGGAAGTGCTGCTTGATGCACCTAGAGTTGCACTGGAGGACTGAGCACTATTAGGCACATCAGGCTTTAGCACGGCAGGTGAGACGATGGTATATGACTGCAAACACAGAAGCGGTGGGGTGGGTCAGTCGGTAGAGAGAGAGAGAGAAGCCTAAGTCTTGTTCCAGTCCTTGCAGGTAACCATCCCAATCATACCTGCGCAGTAGCATTTCCATGGGCGGAACCTGCCCCTTCACTGCTGCCACTTGGCTGGTATGTGATGGGTACAGCTGTGGTCTGGGCACCGCGGGGGAAATTTGATAAGGCAGGCACAGGATCTATGCCTGGGACTCCAGGTTCCAGTGATGCATCAGTGCCTTTGTGGGGAAGGAGAAAAGAAAGCTGAGCTCACTCAGGAGGCCGGGAGAAAGCTACAGCGAAGGTGGAAAAGAGGAGGCTGGGGCAGCTTACCTGCCACTGAGCCCTCGCTGTGGATCTTGTCCGCCTTTCCAACAGCTGCTGCCCCAGATGTACCGGACTGTGACTGGGAGCTTTTCAAATATGTTTGGGAGTACGAGGCAGCCTCCAAACCTTGAGTGCTGTAGGCCTCATCCTGATGGTAGTAGCCATAATCTGCAGACTGCTCATCTTGAGCTGTCCAGGCAGCCTCACCACCCTGAGATGCCTTTTATCAAAAATCAAAAAAGAAGGAATTTGTTATTAAGACACTGGTTCTTTATCCCTCTCCACCACCACCACCACAATAGCAGGAAAATGGCCTGAACTGCCACAATGACATTTCAAATCTACCCAAAAGGTTTTTAGAATGTCCTTTCATACAATGTTTTACCGTATTTTGAAAATCCAGTAGTATAACAAACTTCCGCTTCTATTAGACACAAAATCATAAAACCAGCTAGTGATAGTGACCTCAATCTAGAGATTTCACTTCACAAATAAGAATGGGCATTTCTGGTTGTGCAAAGAGTGCAGGAATGAGCGTGCTAATCTTCTCAATGTCAACCCAATCTCCAAACTGACTCCAGCAGTTATCTGAGGGGAGGCAACATGGCAGGAAAATTAAAGATGCAAACTGAGGGCCTCAAGGTATATTTTGATCCAAGCCAGGGATGTTAATTGTCAGTCTCAACAACAAACATTCTTACAATACCCCACTTCTCACAAGGAAAGGAAATTTCTAAACTGCTACTAAGAATGTTTCATCACAGGCCTTCTCCTCCAGAACTAAGTGCAAATATTGGAATATTCAGCAAAAAAAAAGGTAAGAAGAATGTTCCTTAGGAAGTTGTTCAAGAGTGGTTACAAATACACATCTCTTTAGCACTAGAAGGAGGGACTTTTCTGTGTCTGCTCCAGCCCTGTGGAACCTCCTGCCAACTGAGCTGTGCCTCCAGGCAGATCTGCTGCCCTTCCGGAAGTGTGTAAAAACCTGGCTGGCAGGTCAGGTCTGGGATACTGGGGGCACAACAACCTCAGCCTGCTGGCTGGTTTGAACTCCTCCCCTGCTCCCTTAAGTTCTTAAGTTTTAAATCATATAACATTTTAGTCGTAGTTTTGATTGGTTTTAACTGTGGGTTTTTGAGAACTTTTAGAATTTTAGCCTTTTTATGTGTTTTAGGATGTGTTAAACTACCCTGGGTTGCCTTCAGCGAGGAAGGTGGTACAGAAATTTAAATAAATAAATAAATAAATAAATACATGCTGCAGGAAAAGAACACAATATCTGCCATAATTACAAAGGTATAGAACATTCCCATAGAACAGGGGTCGGCAACCTACAGCCCACAGGCCAAATCCAGCCCACAGCATCAAATAACCCAGCTCCAACTGCCCTCGCTCCAACTGCCACTGCTGGCCGTGGCTGTAGATGCATTTACAACATGACCTGGCTCTCAACTTTAAAAGGTTAGCGATTCCTGCCATAGAACATAGTTCTGTGCAGACCAATATATAGGTTTCACAGAAAACACAAAGAAGGTGAAATTATTTGCTGCCTATGAGAGGAAAAGAATTTTGGGGAGACATTTCTATAAATACCTATGTTTTGCATTCCTATGCCTCCCCCCCCCCCAATTTTTTTTTTGGGGGGGAGAAGAACTGTCTTTAGGTCTCTCATTACAATCAAAACCAAAAAAGCAATGCTTTAAGAAAAATAATATCCTCACTTTTCTTCTTAAAATATTAGCACCCACTAACAAAAAAGCCTCAAACAAGAACAATGACAATAACAGGAAAAAATGCAATTGTTTGTTTGCACCAAACCAAGGTAACTGTAGTTGCTATTGCCAACTCACCAAGCAATAGAAGAAACTAGACTTATCAGCCTCTTACAAAAGTATCAGTGTAGTCACAACTGAATGGGAGAGCAGAGTGAGCCTTAATGAGAAGGTGCCACAACTCAATGAGGTCCTACCACTGTATTGCCCACCACAACTTATTCAGCAGAGATAAAATAAGACTGAAATAACATGTTTTCAACTGCAACAATGATACAGCTGGTTTCTTTCTTTAAACGGAAACCTTTGTACTGTATTTTATTTTTAGTATGACATACCATATATACTCGAGTATAAGCCGACCTGATTATAAACCGAGGTACCTAATTTTGACCTGAAAGAAAAATAGATTGACCCGAGTATAAGCAGAGGGTGGGAAATGCAGCAGCTGCTAGTGAGTTTCAATAATCAAAATACATGAAAATATGGTAAAATTAATTACATTGTTGGTGCAACTCAACCCAGCACAGTCTTGGGACCCTTGTATAAGCCATGTTCCCTTTTGGGGGGTCATTTTTGGGGCTAAAAAACTCACTTATACTCGAGTATATACGGTAGATCAGGGAGGAGGGGATGAGAGGATATACAGGTCTGCATAAGCATGAAATATTTTTGTGGCATCAGGATGAAGCCAACCCTTCTCCAAAAGCATCATTCCCCTGCCCCTCTATTCTCCAGGCTGCAACACACTTACCTGTGAGATAGCCCACTGGGCAGCTGCAATGGCAGTGCTGGCAACAGAGGCAGCACTGATGCGGTTTCCATCGGATGAACTCATGTCCCTGCAAAGAGATGGAAGAGACATTTGAAAAATTTCCTGAAGCAGCAGGAAACCCAGTTTTGGACCAAGCACTTCTCTACTCACCGCTTGGAACCTTTGGCAAATTCTACATTAATTGTTTTGCCATCAATGTTAAGAGGCGGATGCAGGGCCTGAAGGATTTGCAGTAACTGAGCCGCTTCCTGGGGAACAGAAATGAAGAGAAACAATATGATTACTATGATATTAGATGACACCTTTCGACACAAGGGTTGCAATCTCAAGCCTCTCAGGTTGGTTTTCTTCCCCAGGCCACATGTCCTTTTAAAATGGAGCATTTCAACAAAACAGATTGGTATGTTTGTCAAAAACCCACTACCATTTTCCCACCTTTAAAGTCTGGTCAATGAACGGAAACCTTCTTTGCCATTCAAAAGAATTAACCACCGGCCTGAGGTTGGGGGATCTTATTTTGAAGTACAGTAATACCTCGGATAACGCTAAGACTTGGTTCCACAAGTCTTGGTGTTATCCGATTTTTAGTGTTAACCGATGCATGTTAAAATCCTATGGGATGGATCGGAAAATGTTAAAGCTCCATAGAGATACATTGTAAACGCACAGGCTTTAGCGGTTGTTGTCTGATCCATCCCATAGGACCTTAACGTTATTTGATCCAATTCTCCACCCCAGATTGCTTAACGTTATGCGATTTTAGCGTTATCCGAGGTATTACTGTATTGTGAATATGGCACAACAGTATCTTATGACACATTATAAATATTTATCTAAGCAATCCCCAATAAATAAATGTCCACCCCCCAATGAAAATGTTTCTCTTCCATTTCTTACAGCAACACTCTAATTTATTAGTTTTTCCTTTTGGTACTTTATCATCATCTATGTCATTTTAACACTGCATCCACTCAAAGCCAAACAAAATCTATTATTATTTTTCTCCACAGCCACAAGAATCCCATTTAGTAACAAGATAGTTTTGTAGTGACTATGGCACAATGGCTAGACATATGAGTGCTCTGGATCATAGCTTCAGGCTTTACCAAAGCAATGTTTAGTTGCAAACCACTTTAACTGTTGTAACAACCAGTCAATAAAAATGCATGCTAACACAATGCATCAATTACAAGCTTGAATTAAATAAATACAAACTATTCTTGCTCCTTTACTTCTTAAAAAAATGAATAGAATTTCAAATCAGGCAAGTGCAATAATGAGGGGAAAATAGATTTGGGGAAGATGTCTTAAACCAGGATTGCCCAAACTATGGCCCGGGGGCCACATCTGGCCCCCGACACCAATTCATCTGGCCCACGCCACTCTTATTGCTCTCAGAGGCGGAAATAAAACACACCTGTATGAGCACATTTTACTTCCACTTCTGGGAGCGACAAGGGTGGTGTCCAGGCCATAGTTTGGGAACCATTGAACCATGTGACCAGCCCGCAAACCTGTCTTAAATGCACAGGTTACATGTGCTAATAGGATTTTGACAGCTTCCTCTTGGTTTAACCAAGTCTAAAATGAATGGCACTCACCACAATGGTAGACAGCTGAATGAACGCAAAACCACGGTTGAGCTGTGTCTGCTTGTCTTTGATGACACGGACGTTTGATGAGGAGAGGACAGCGTATGGTGCCAAGGCACTTAAAATGGAGTCCATTGTGCTATGAGGATTTAGGTTTCGCAAGATGATGGCTATCAAGAGGAAAGAATAACATAGTTACTAAAATTTTGGCCTTTTTCAGCCACCTCAGACCTCTCTGAGAACATACTATGACTTAACATGGCGTATACAGGGACTACATAACTTTGGTTTGCATTTATTTTAAAAGGAAAGATCAATCTTCATGTTCTCCGTATCCCTAAGATAACGTGAAAATACTTCAGCTAAACATAGGTAGAAACAAACTTTACAAGAATCATGTAGCACTATGAAGATGCTCTTTTTAACGTACAGCTTACTACAGCATATCTTCAAATTCAACGATAGTAACATACTACAACCACCTGCTAGTTGTGCTACTGCCTGCTACTACCTCCGCTGCAACTAGACTACCCTAGAAGAAGGCGTTTGCATTGCTTTTATTTCAGACAATTGACTCCAGGGCATTTTATTTCTCAGCAGCAGCAGGAGATAGGAAGGACAGGTGAGTCTAGAAGGGAAAAAGGTTCTCAGCTTTAGGACTCTTTTCCTCCTACTTATTCACCTTTCCTACCATTTTTACTGCTACTACCTTCTGCTGGATAAAAATGTACACTATGTGAAGTGCTCAGCTCCATCACAGAAAGGTGGAAGGAAGATTGTAATGAAGTATCTAACCAATGAATGCAGAATAAACATGATTCCACAGACTGCAATAATAACACTTTTACAGAGCTTAATATAACCTTAGCTGGCTGGATAGCTTCACGACTTCGGTTTCTGATTTGCTGACAGTTCAGCTTCCTACTGTGCATCTCACAACACCCAACCTGTGGGGGCCAAACTGCAGAGTCCCAAGATGCCCCCAGGAGAAGGGAATGGTAAACCACTTCTAAGAACTCTGTACCTAATAACCAGTGGTGGGCAGCAAAACATCGCTACCACACCATGGGCAGAGCCTACATCGTGGGCGATCTAGTCATGCCAGCCATATGGCCATGTAAAAACACAGGCAGCACTTGCTCTTTGGCTGTGAATAGAGATGAGCACTGCACCCTAGAGTCAGATATGACTGGCTTTTGAGCAAGGGATACCTTGAACCACTTGCAGGGACAAAACCTGATGGGGCAAGGCAGGGAGGTAGGCATGACCACCCAATTTTGCTACCCCCTGCCCGAAGGCCACCTAGTTTCACCATTCCTCTGCCCAGAGGCTACCTAATTTTGCTAAACCCCCTCCGGGGGGGGGTGCGAACCTGTTGCTGCCCACCACTGCTAATGATCCCCTGAAAAGTGTTATCATAAGTCAGAATTGACTTATTTATTGTTCAGTCGCACAGTCGATTCTGACCCTTTGCGACCCCATGGACCACTGTCCGCCAGGCACTCCTGTCATCCACCATCCTCCTCAACTTGCTCAGCTCTGTGCTCATTGTGTCTACAATACCATCTAGCCATCTCATTTTTGGCTGCCCCCTTCTTTTTTTGCCCTCAATCCTTCCAAGCATCAAGGCTTTCTCAAGTGAGTCTTCTCTTCTCGTTTTATGTCCAAAGTACCTTAGCTTCATCTTTACTATTTGCCCTTCTAAGGAGCAGTCAGGGTTGATTTCTTCTAAGATTGACCTATTTGTTCTCCTTGCTGTCCAGGGGACTCTCAAAACTCTCCTCCAACACCACATCTCAAAGGCATCTGTTCTTCTGCGCTCAGCTTTTCTAATGGTCCAGCTCTCACACCATACATTGCCACAGGGAATACCATTGCTTTGAGTATACGAATTTTTGTTTGCAATTTGATGTCTCTGCTTTTCACTATGCTCCCCAGGTTTCTCATCACTTGTCTCCCAAGAATCAGTCGCCTTTTTATTTCATGGCTGCAATCACCATCTGCAGTAAGCTTTGATCCTAGGAAAGTAAAATCTATCACTGCTTCTATTTCTTCCCCATCTATTTTCCAGGTACTGATAGGGCCTGTTGCCATTATCTTGGTTTTCTTTATATTGAGTCTCAAACCAGCTTTTTCACTTTCTTCTTTCAACCTAATCAGAAGCTTCTTTAACTCCTCCTCACTTTCTGCCATTAGGGTGGGTGGTATCGTCTGCATATCTGATGTTTCTCCCAGCAATCCCAAATTGTGATTCCTCCATCCCTGCATTGCGCATTATGTGCTCTGTGTATAAGTTGAATAAGCAGGGTGACAAAATGCAGCCTTGTCTTACTCCTTTTCCTATTCCAAACCACTCCGTCATTCCATTTTCTGTCCTAACTGTTGCTTGATTCATGTACAGATTTCTCATGAGGCCTATAAGGTGTTCCGGTATTCCCATATCTTTAATTACTTGCCACATTTTGTTGTGGTCTACAGTCAAAGGCCTTAGTGTAATCAATGAAACAGAAGTAGACTTGTTTCTGATATTCCTTTGTTTTTTCCATGATCCAACATATGTTGGCAATGTGGTCTCTAGTTCCCCTGCCTCTTTGGCATTACCCTTTTTGGGGACTGGAACATATACTGATCTTTTCCAATCCTGTGGCCATTGTTATGTTTTCCAAATCTAATGGCATATAGAATGCAATAATTTGATTCCATCATCTTTTAGGGTTTTGGAAAGTTCAACTTGGATACCATCATCTCCACTGGCTTTGTTGTTTGCAGTGCTTTTTAGGGCATTTCTGACTTCACTCTCTAGGATGTTTGGGTCAAGTTCAATTTCCTCTTCATTGAAATTATCAGGGGTGTTGAGGTCCTTTTTGTAGAGTTCCTCTATGTACTCTTTCCATCTTTTCTTAATCTCTTCTGCATCAGCTAACTCCTTGCCATCTTTGTCCTTTATCATGGTCGTTTTTGCTTTAAGTTCCCTTGATTTCCCCAATTTTTTTGAAAAGATCTCTAGTCCCTACTCCTGATATTGTTTTCCTCTACTTCTTTGCACTGTTCATTCTGGTAGGTTTCCTTATTTCTCCTTGCTTTTCTTTGAAATTCTGTGTTCAAGTGATTGTATTTAATCCTTTCTCCTTTGCATTCCTTCTGTCCTCTGCTATTTTAAGAGCCTCATCGGACAACCACTTAGCTTTCTTACGCTTCTTTTCTTTTGGTATGATTTTCCTTGTTGCCTCCTGCATGATGTCCCGCATCTCTGTCCATAATTCTTCTAGCACTCTGTCTATCTGGTCCAAGCCATTGAATCTGTTCCACACCTCCACTGTGTATTCCTTAGGGATGTTGTCTAGGTCATATCTGTCTGGCCTAATTGTATTTCCTATTTTCTTTAGTCTGAGCCTGAATTTTGCGATTAATAGGTTGTGATCTGAGCCACAATCTGCCCCGGTCTTGTTTTTGCTGACTGTATGAAGGGTCTCCATCTTTGGCTGCAGAGTATGTAATCAATCTGGTTTCAATGTTGGCCATCTGTTGATGTCCATGTGTAAAGTCTCCATTTGTGTTGCTGGAAGAGAGCTGATTGCAGCTTTGTAATAAATAAATAAATAAATAAATACTCACTGTCATTAGCATTTTCTGCACAGGGTTCAGACATCTGGGCCACTGGCTGAGTGGAAAGAGCTGCTGACACCTGGTATGGCTGTGGGAGAGGCAGAAGGCCTTGGCTAACTTCACGTCCTGAAAGAGCCACTAGCTGGTCCAAGCGGCTACCAGGGGGTAGCTTCTGTTCAGCTTCTGTTGAAAGGAGAAAAAACATTCTTTAAAAAAATCAAAAGCTATGACTCTATGTTACAGATATCAGACAAGTTAAAAAGGGACCAAAATACTTACCAGATCTGGGGATGCCACATTTGAAGCACTTCTCTCTGCGCTTGAAGTTCTGCACTCCACACTGTAGAAAGAAGTCACCTCTTGACTTAATTTGAAAGCGATCTCCTTACATGTCACACCCCTCTAGTTGCCTGACTGTACCAGTTTTTGTTCCATCTCGCAAAACAGTTCATATCTGATAGTGACTTCCTTTTTTATATGCTTTCTCTGCATTCCTGCCCTCATGATTGTGGGGAAACACTTGAATAGCATTGAATCACTGTTGATATAATCTCAGGACCACATCTCTATGTTACAGCTATTTTAACTCAGTCTTTGCTCCTAAACCCAATCCTTTCTTTGTAAGCAGGTTATACTGCACTGTTCATGGTCCCATAATTACAGTAGAAGCAGTCCAAAATATACTTCTGGAAGAACTATTCAAAATTAACAAACTTGATTCGCTGAATAAATCTGCATCACTAAAACTGGCTTTCCTGATGCTAACTTTGAGTTTATGCCCAGTACCGTCCATCACCAAGGTGGCTACCAGTGTGCTATAGTAGATTTTTCTCTCAACATACCATTCTGACTCAAGCAGTGGAAAACCTTTACAACCCACCTCTAGCCTAACTCTGATTACTACACAGCAGCTTCTTTTCAAATAGGTTGATATCAAAACAGATACCTTGCTGCATAGCCAGTCCTCGTTGATCTTGGGTTTAGGGTCACTGTAGTGCATAGAGACCTTCTGGCCAAGAATGGTGAGGGAGTGCTGCGGGGAGAGAAACACAGCAATGAGACTCTACGGTGACGGTGGAAAGAAGGTGCCCATCACTGCCGCAGCAGAAAGAAAGAGAGGTTCAAACCCTTCAGCTGAATGGATGAGGGGGAGGGAGGGAAGGGAGCATAGGCCGAGAGAAGTTTGGAATTTGGCTACTTGGCTAGCACACACCTAATCTGGCCGACAGGCACCTGTCTCTACCCAAGGCACCGGCACGTCCGGCTGCTGTGATGGAGGGAGAGTGTGTTGGAGAGGGACAGAGAGAAAGATGGAGAGAAGGAGAAAAAGACAGAGAGAATGCAGCCGTGCTCCAAAACAGAACCGTACAATAACTGTATGCCATTAAAATGATCTGTCTTGATCTTTTGTTCCACATGCAAGGAACGCGTATTTCTATTCTTGCCTCCCAACCCAGAAACACTGTGCCACCACAATGGGCATCGTTTCCTAAACAGACACGACTCCTTCATTCAGCCGAGATCAGTCATATTTATATCAACTTCCATTTAAGGGCCTACTGGAGGAAAGCCCAAAGTCCTGATGTGTAATCTGTCCAGGAAGTGAAAATATTTGGGAGACCTAGAATTTGGTTTTAAGCGACATATACATATGGATATGTTCAGTGCCTGTTGTCACTCTCTATTCTGCCCAGACACGACACCCAACTGTTCACCTGTGAATTTCTAGAGTGGTTTCTGAAACATGGCAATACTCAGCTACAGGTTCTCAGCACTTGGTGAAGGGCATCACATGACTACCATTCGATCAGACCCAGAAAGTTATATCAGAGCACTTTCCAGAACCGTTTATCAAAATCTCACAAGGTAGAAACTTGTTCTGACAGATGCAAGTGCCTTGTCTATATTTGGTCTGCTGCCATCCTACAGACATCACACTATTATTTTCATGTACAAACTGTGCTTGAAAGGAACCTCTGACCCATACTTGCTCATTAACCCCATTTTTGTACACCTCTCCCACATCCAGAGCAAAGTGCATTACCTCAGCCATGCCAGGATTACATGTGTCAGCTCCCACTGGGGATGTGCACACACAGCCTGGCTACACTGCCAACACAAGAGAACAGAAGGAGGAGGAAGAGGAGGAGGAGATGGCAGAGGCCACTGCCCCGACTGCATAAACACTAGAAAACCCAAATAGTTTTGGGAGGGATACATTTCACAAACTTTACAACTGTTTAAGATTACAGTTTGAAACTCAGATGAGAACAGGTAGTTTGGGGTCTAAAAACCTAGCCTGCAGTGATCTACACTTCTACTGTGATCCTACAATGATGGAGAAAACATAAGTCTCGCATACTTGGGCTGTCAACACTGAGCTGCTGGGAAGGGTCTCTTAGGCAAGTTTCCACCCTAAATTCTCACTGTACTGTAAGAAGAAATCATATCCTTTCATTATAGTCTCTGGCAGATCTATAGAAAAAAAGGTCAGCTGCTAGGTCAGCTTCCATATGAACTAAGCTGATTTACCCAAGTTCTAGTTCCTATTGTCCAGAATTGCTACAGCCTGTGTCATCCTAAGGATTATGCACGTTTCCAGAACAAGAGAGACCCAGCCAGGAGTCGTGACTCTCTTAAAGCCCCTTTTTAATTTTCAGGAATTTCCCCAACTCCACAGATGTGGATCAAAAGTAATTTCTTAGTTCCCTTGCCTAATCTGATATACCCCACAGAAACAAAAGCACTGTCCTGATTTATTTTTTCTCCTAACATGGAAAATGAAGTCCACAAGCCAACCCACTGCCTGAGTAGCTAATACCCATTCAAAAATTCCAATTTTTTGGGCACTTGTTTTAATGCACTGGAATAGCCCTGTTCAGGACTTGGATTGGTCCTAGAAATTTAACTCTTCGGGTCCTGCTATTCCCTTTTGACTCCTGATATTGGAGACAGTGTAGGACATGTGACTTGCTGACATAATTCCCTTTTCCCCATCCCCCTTTGATGATTCCCTCTGGTGAAGGCTGCTGGGGCTTGTCATGTGAACCAAGTGTTTGGACTGGTCATTAACAGTAGCAGTACTTGTGGGTTTCAAGTGCAGCAAAGCAACCTGATTGGCTTCCATCCATCGTGTAGCGTCCTGCAAGTGATTAAACTCGACGAAGGCGAAGCCCCGGCTCTGACCTGGAGGACAGCATTCAGATACAGACGCATTGTGTTAGTCAACAGATCCAAGCCAACATCACGCACCCCTGTCGCTGTACCAAATGGGGCGAGGGCAGGGTGCGGGGAGAAACAAGGGAGGGTGGAAAGGCACAGAAAGGACACCCTAAGGGTGAAGTGGGGTCTTGCAGATTCAGATGCTGGTCACAAAAAAGAGACGCACCTGTTCATCCTAAACAAGAAATAGTTGGGCAGAAATAGGCCACACCCTCATATTTGGACCTCTAGATGCCTTCTCACCTATTCCAAGAGCTGGGAATAGGACTGTGGAATCCCTGCTTCTGGCCCGGTACCTTTATCAACCAACTCATAATATCTACTTGACAGAAAGTGATGGGCTCCAAGCAGAGCTACCATTTCTACTAGTACTAAAAAATAGTCTGTTATCTGACCAGAAGGCTCCTTCCTGGTGTCACAATATAACATATGTGTCATCATGCTGCAAATTGCAATGCACATTTAACTTTGGGAACAGCTAAGAACCCCACTCACATGTAAAAACACTGAAGAACAAGAGGCCCAGCGAAGATGGGATCTTTATGGGACATCATGTTCAAGTCTGCTGGAGCGGAATCTGGGAAATCTTGGTTCAAATCCAAACTCAACTATAAGACTCACTGAATGGCACTGGGTCAGCCAGTCTCTTAGCTTCATCTATTCAACCCAAATAATTGTCTCTTTCAGAGCCACCGTTAGGATGAGTGAACAAAAGAACTGTTACCTGCCATAAAACTCTAAACACAAAGCCAAGCAACACCAAGTGCCTTGACTAGAAGAAATCTGAAACAAACTCTGAGAAGGGGCACTAAATTTGTCCAGGTAATGCAGTGATGATTAACCTCCTCCCCCTTTCTTGCTTAGTACTAATAGAATTAATCATAAATTTAGGAATAGTTCAAACTGGTACTTTTTTCTGGCATGGTAAATAAAATGTTTTAAGCAAAGTGAACGGTCCCAGGTAAGAGCAGCTTGATAATGGAATTTCTCAACAATTCTCATGAGCTCTTTTATTTTCAACATCTGCAGTACTTTGTGAGTCTCTCACGAATAGGGATGTACTGCAATTTTTGTTTGCTTTTTTTCAGCCTTTGGATGCCCATGAAATCAGGGTGTCTTTCTGTACCCTCCAATTAATAACATCTGCCAGCCCTTCCCAGGCCTGGTACAACATAAGAGCAGATACAGAGGACTATAGTCAAATACAAACCTTGCTTTAAAATAAGAAAGAGAAAAAGAAGAGATACACAAGCCTGACTCATGAGCAAGAAGTATGTATATGTATGTGCATGTGAGTGTGATATGTAAGGTATAAAACTGGAAAAAAGAAACAAACTTACCTGTCTTGTTCATATTTTACTCCCCAAATAGTCCTAAACTATAGAATGGACACAGCCTGCCTGTTTCTCTAGGAAGGAGACTAATGGGATCCTTTATCCTGCTACTTTCTACTGCCACCTCAACAAGTTGGAAATCTGCTTTCCTTACTATAGATATGTACAACGTAAGCTTCATCAAGCCAAACAATTTTGTCTTTCAAGCATTGTGGCCCATCAGGTGTTTGACAAGCCTTCCTTTCTCATTTTGCACGAGGAAGAAAAGAATGGGGTTTCTCAAATCCTGGGTGGATTGTGTATAACGGGAGGATTATATTTAGCTTGGTGTAAAATCTACCCTTGTTTTATTCAATCAGTAAAAATAGAGCCCAACCTAGGATGCTAAGATAAAAGAAGAATCTTTGCAACCAATGTATTTGATCAAATGTGGCCCTGGTAGACATGCAGGGTCATCCTTATTTTTCATTGCTGAATTCTGCCCCTGATTCCAGAGATTGATCAAGGACAGAAATAAAAAACTGATCTTCATATGAAACAGATGCCAAACACCTAGATTTCAGGAGTCCCATCCTTATATAGACTGCAACAAAACTTATGAAATTACAAAACCCAAGTCTAAGACCAAATGTTCGGCTTCTTTAAGAATCAATGGAAACAACAGAGCACAACTGAGCTCCAAACTTAAGGAATATCAGTGACAGAGAATTACAATAGCTACTTATTTTAATGGGTGTTTATACATCCGGTAAGGACATTTGAAAGCTTAACTAAGCCTAAATGGTACACTGAAATGTTCATAGCATAGACTGCAGATAAATATACAATGCCACAAGGCAAAATCATTTCATACACAGACATCTGATACTATATTCTAGTATAGAGTGTGTGTCTCACAGTAGGTGAAAGACTACACCAATATCAAAAGAAGCAAAGTTCTAGAACTGTGAACAGGAGCTCACCTGAAGCTTTATTCCGCATCAGTCGCACCTCCCGGGGCTGGAATCCATGTGCCTGCAGCTGAGCCCGGATCTGCAGAGGCAAACAAAGAGTCAACAATGCCATTACCACAGAGATGTTAAAAAGTAACTGGTACAAGAAACAGTGCCAATGAGACGCAACGTTACTAAGAGTAATTCCTTTCTGCTTAAGCCTCTAACATACATCATTTTCAGTGGCAGACTGAGGTAGCATCCTCAGCATGATGATACTGCTAGCCTTCTGTTCTTCTTCTTCTTGTTCAGTTCGGTAGTCCTGGTCTCGGTAGTCACCATCACCTGGAAATCCAAGGTGTTCACTGGGGCTGTCCCGTTTTCTACGATGTGTCTCTGATCCAGAAGAGGCCTCATAGGAATCCTTAGTTTAAGAAAACACAAACAAGTAAGGGTAGAAGGACAGAACTGACCATAACAGAGAAGTCATCGTTTTTGCAGAACAGCTACAAAATTGCTACTCTGCCCACAATGGCACTGGATTAATCATGCTTCCAAGTACACACAATATTCTACAACAGTGATGGAAAACCTGTTAGAGACTGAATGCCCAAGGAGGTGGGGAGCAGGCATCATGCGTGCTGGTGATGTCACATGGGTGCGGATGCTGGTGATGGGTGCGGATGCACCCATGTGACATCACCAGCATGTGCATGCACCCCCATCAAACTTTGTGCAACCTCCAGACAAGCCCCCCACCCACCCACCCACTGACGAGGCCTGGCTTTTACAGAGCCCGGGAGGCTTTTCCTGTGCCTGGCATGGTTGCGCGAAAAGGCCTCCTGGGCTCCAGAAAATCTGCACGTGGCTGCCAGAAAGGCCTCCCAGGTTCTGGAAAAGTTCTGCATGGCTGCTGAAAAGGCCCTGTTGGGCCTTCACGCTTCACCATCGGGCCTTCCCCCCCAATCCAGTGCTCCTCACCTTATCTTTCCCAGCTGCAGCCTCCAGGCCGGGATTTCAGCCTCTTCCCCCCCCCCCCCTTTGCCTCTTCGGCAGAGAAAGAGGTGTGGTGGGGAAGTGGTGACAGCTGGGCAGCGCAGTGCTTCCCCTAGATGGCCCACGTGCTAGAAGAAAGGTTTCTGCGTGCCACTTCTGGCACGCATGCCATAGGTTCACCACTACTATTCTACAAATATCAAAAACTTTGTTTCACAAGCTCTGTTACATTCCCAGGGATTTCATCTGGGAAAAATCTCTCCATAGTGTCCCATATTCTTTTATAGCGGCACTTTAAGTAATTACAGAAATACTTCTGAACAATGTATGGGGATTCTCAAGAAGAATGGAACCATATAATAGGGGAAGGAAAGCTGGGAGCTCTAAGTCTTCTTCTAGGAGGCCCAACCTCAACCTACCTCCACACTGTGTTCCTCAGAAGAATCATCATAATCATTGGTAGGCTCCTGGTTGTTGAAATCTCGCATGTAGGACCGATAATCCATGTCTCTATAATCATGGTCCCTCTGACTCCGGCTTTCCGAACTCTCATCATGAGTCTGATCAACAGCACCATAACGACCGGTCCGATCGCCACGACCACCTCTACAGTGTTTAGGATAAAAGCAATCCACTGAGTGCTATGTTGAAGTATTAATTCCAATGAAGAGGAAGCATTTCCCTTTAAACTAGGGTTTTACTAGGATTCTTAAGCAGCATTACTGACAAATAGTGGTAAGAACTGGAAAAATATTTCCACCAATGAGCCAGCTCCCTCCCTTTCATTAACTGGAGAAATAATTTACCTCCTCTCATACTCCATCATTACCAGTGAAGTACAAGTGATTCAGAAATCTCCCAACACTAGGCTCTTCAGTGGGTGACTGCCATGCCAGTAGATCACTAGTAGTGGAATGTAAAGAATCTCTGTAGGAATGTATGCAAAATGCAATTTTTAGATACAGGTTCGTGATGTAATTTGAAAATACTAGTTTTGTTTACTGATAGGAAAAAAAATAGAATTAGCATACATATATTTTGAATACCAAAACCCAGTATTATTTCAGCACCCCATTGTTATTATGTGCTGGTGGTGCATCTGACATGAATAAAGGAAAGTATCACATTCCATGCTCCCTATCTGGGTATTTCTCAGAATCTGTCATTTCCTTACAACACTAACATACAGCTTCATGATAATAATTTTTAAAAATCTATCTGCTCAGCTTTACACATGCTCATGTCAATGAAAGCACCGAGTCAAGTTAGATTCTGATGTACTCAAATCCCAAGCTCAACTCTATATCATTATTAGCGAGGTACAGTATCTGTGCTTCATTTCTCTCTCTGTAAAGCGTGTCTCACCTGACAGAAGTGCTGACAGATTAAAATGCCATTTTCTTCTAGTGCTAGCATTTAGCTTCACATGTATCCTAGGAATAAGGGAACTATTTCAGGGGATTGTATATTATTTTCCCTGAAATTAGGAAAATGGTATTTTTAGAATCACTATGCACTCATTTTACTTACTGAATGCAAGATTATCATTTTTATCTCTAGAAAAGAACTAAGCTCTAGTAGTTTAATCAGGTGTGCTGAATAGTCCAGATTCTATAAATCTTTTCCTAGCTTTGTAATCAACTGGCTGTATGACCTTCAGCATATTACTGTGTCCATCAGAGAAATAATTCTCTTCTGCAGAGGTTTGTAAGAGTTTTAGAAAGATTTATGAACCCAAAGCACTTTGATCCCTCAACACAAAGTCATCACAGATACTGTATAGCAAACCACCACCCCGCCACACACATACACTGAGAGCATTGTTATACCACAGGATAAATTGCGTTTCTTACAGACAGCAAATACAAAAAGAGAAAAAAGAACACAGCCAAGACACTTAACAAAAAATGATGAATCCCTCAATATAGTAGAAAGTGTATTTTGTCATTATGCACTTGGCAATCTGCTCATGTGTGGATTGCTAGACTATTTTCTCACTCACATATAAAATCTGACATCCAACTAAAGGCTCTTATTTTATCATAAATAAATCCCTCAGCCTACTCAGAGGACAGAAAGAAAGAGGATAAACTAACACTGTTGGATTTGATGCAGCTGTGATAGAACATATATTCAGTGTCTAAACCAGCTATTCTGAAGACAAACACATTTTAAAATTACTACTTACTGATACAGTACACAGATAAAACTTTTCAGATATAAAGAAGAATAGCTGTTATAATTTTATTGCTGAACATCAGCATAATAAATTGTAATTTACACAGAAGTGAGATTAATCTACTGAAGCAGCAGACGTCAGATAAAGCTCTGTCAAACAAATGCAGAAGGAAGGCGATACCTTTTATGGGATCACTTAAAAAATAAAACATTGTAAACTTTCGTGACTTCTTCATACAAACTTCATGGCATGTTCTTCTACATTTGTTTGGTTTTAGGGATAGGTCACATGGCTTATTTTTGCTTTCTGAACTATTGAAGATACCAGGGACTTTGAACATCAGCGCAGCAGGACCACAGATCTAATGAACTTCCACTAGGTAATATTCCTAATTAACTCTGATTTGGACTGATTTGGTTACTATTGGCATGCCTAGTGGATAAAATTAATGTGTTACCCAATTCTGGAGGGCGCTGGATTTGAATTGCACACCAACCCCAGCCAGAAAGAAAGCTTCTATCTTCAAAGAGGTCCTTTTGAGGAAAGTAATATGCAAATACCTGGTCCTGTTTTTTGAATTGTAGAAAACATATTGGTCTGCTGTTTATTTTCCCATTGAACACCTAAGCATACAGCCTAACTTGAAGAATATGCCAAAATAAGACTGTTGGGATATTAAATGGCCATAAGGCTCATTAACTGTTTGTCAGCATGTCAGTCTTAATAGGTCCCCCCCCCTTCATTCCTGGTCTTTTGACTCCATCGCTTTCACCCACTTTCCCTCCCTGCCACAAAAAAAAGTCTCAAGTCCTCCACACTAGCACGCACACCTGCCAAGCCAACGTCCTCAGGAGTCAGTCCACACAAGATTTGCGCCCCCAAGAACTGCGGGTCTCCCACCCATTAACCTCTCTATCATTATAATGGGCCCTGGTGGCTCAGTGCTTAAGCTGCTGTCCTGCAGCCCAAACGTTGTGAGTTCGATCCTTACTGGACACAAAGTTGCCTTAGCCTTCCAAAGTCGGTAGAATGAGTACCCGGGATGTTGGGGCAACAATGCTAATTAACTTTTAAACCATCTAGAGAGTGCACTAATTGTTATACGTATAATAATTTCGTGTCAGAAATTATCCTGTGTTGAAAGGATTTTTGCTGGAGAAACTCCGCTCAGGGGACGCCCAAATGAGTCTCCTTTCATGTCCCCAAGAGCTGCGACAGAGACAGGCGCTCAAATCCATCATGCAGTACCCGGGTCTCGAACTGCCGACTTACCGGCCTTCCAGCTAACAAGACGAGCTTCTTAACCACTGAGCCACCGCAGCCCCACCCCTGTGGGACGGTAAACAGAAGTGTACAAGTAATACCTCATATAACATTAGTATCGAATAACACTAAAATCGCATAACATTAAGGAATCTGGGGGGAAGAACTGCATCAGATAACATTAAGATCCTATGGGATGCTTCAGATAACAACCACTAAAGCCTGTGTGGTTACAATGTATCTCTATGGATCCCATAGAGGATCAGATAACACTAAAAATCATATAACACCAAGACTTGTGGAACCAGGTTTTAGTGTTATATGAGGTTTTACTTGTATATCTGTTATTGCTACATAGGCGGCTTTTCCTTCAGCCACTACTGCCGCGCTCTTCAACCTGCGAGCGCTCTTTTAATGACATCCCAAGGCGCTCCCCCAGGCATCAAGCCTGACCAAGGCCCACCTGCCACCGGGAGCCTTACGAGAGCCCTCATACGCCACTAAGACCGGGGCAGAGCCAGTCACGCCAAGCCCCGCAGCCAACACCCAGGCCGCCCAATCCTCCCCTCAGCGCTTCCGCCGAACAGCCGCTGCCGCCTCTTACTCTCCCTCCGCAACGCAACCTCTCGGCTCACCTGGCGGACTCTCCCTGACGGTTGAGGCCAGAAAAAGGACGAGGATGGGGAATCACCCCCCTACCGACCCGCCTCACAAAATGGCGGCGTCTCTCTAAGGCTCCCCCCTCCCTTCTCTAAGAAGACTCTCTCCGGCGGCGGCGGCGGCACCAGAGCACCCGACCCCCTCCCTCTCCCTCGCGACGTTGCGCGTGAAGGAGAAAGAGGAGGTGTCCATTGGTCCATGATATCCAACAGCGACCGCCCATCCTGTGACAGGATTGGCGTAGAGGGTTGTCAATCAGCGGTCGCGCTGGCGAGCTGGTGGGGAGTAGGTCATCATAAGTCCTCCCATTCCGAAAGTTCCCAGATAGAATCCCTTCCTCTACTACGGAAGGGGTTCTCAACCTACGGCCAGGGGGCCGGATGTGGCCCACGACACTATTTCATGTGGCACCGCCTCGGCCACACCCGGAAGTCCTGTGTGTGGCAGGCAGGGCAAAATGGCTGTCCGGGCCCCCGAAGCTGACTGAGTCCTCGGCTTGAAAAGGTTAAAAGAGCTCCTGTACTATGGTGTCATCAGTGGGAAGAGGCTGTAGATTTAATCTCTACAAGACAGGGGAAGGAGGGGGATATCCAGTTAAGTCATAGTGCTAGAGCAGGGGTGCCCAAACTTTTCAGGCTACAGGCCAGTCACGTGGTTCAGGGAGCTGGTCACTATGGCCCCGGGGGTCAGATCCTCCCCAGAGGCCAATTCATCTGGTCCGCAAAGCCCTCATCGCTACTGGAAGCGGAAGTAAAACGCACCCGTACAGGCACATTTTACTTCCGCTTCCAGGAACAACGAGGGATTTGTGGGCCGGATGAATTGGCATCGGAGCTGGAGTTTACATATCCCTATGCTTGACGGTTTCTTGGCGCAAGGTGCCCCCTTAAAGCAGTCTTCTTCTTTCTTCTCCAGATCAAACTTTGGACTGCCAAAATAAAGCTACTTTCTTGCCTTTGTTGTTGGCTGAAATTAAGTCTTCGTTGGTTAATGTCTCTGGTAGTAACTGGCTTGGATTGGAAAAGAGCAGTATATGTTCCAATCCCCAAAAAAGGTTGTGCCAAAGAATGTTCAAATTATCGAACAACTGCGCTCATCCCACACGCTACCAAGGCTATGCTCAAGATAATACAGGATAGACTTCTGCAGCACATGGAGAGAGAATTATCAGAAGTGCAGGCGGGTTTCAGAAGAGGCAGGGGGACTAGAGACCACATCGCCAACATAAGATGGATCATGGAAAAAACAAAGGAATATCAGAAACAAGTCTACTTCTGTTATTATTATTATTATTATTATATTTCAATTTCTATACCACCCTACTCAGTAGGACCGTCTCACAGCATATGTAAAATTACAAGTTCATATCAATAAATCATAAATACATAACATCAAAATATCAATATCACTACAATAACAAGACATTCAATAAAACATCAATGTCAAACAACAGTCCAAAAGTTTCACATCTCAATCAAATCACTCAAATCACCACACAACAACTAAACAAAAACAAAACAATTACTAAGTCCCACGTCAGGTGAGAAGCCTCTCCACCCCCGCCGCAGGTGTTTCTGGCGAGAGCGGCGGTGGCGCGAGGAGTCCCAGCTCGGCGTCTCTTTTTAAGGTCTCCGCAGGGCAGGGCTTCGAGGCCAGGTGGAGTGGGTCCCCGGGCTGGACACCGAGTCGGCTGTTCCGTCCCCGCCGCAGGTGTTTCTGGCGAGAGCGGCATTGACTACACCAAGACCTTTCACCATGTGGACCACAACAAAATGTGGCAAGTAATTAAAGAGATGGGAATACCAGAACATCTTATACTCCTCAAGAGAAATCTGTACATGAGTCAAGAAGCAACAGTTAGGACAGAATACAGAATGACAGTTGTTGTTGTTCAGTCGCACAGTTGATTCTGACCCTTTGTGACGTCATACACCATTGCCCTCCATGTACCTCTAGTCTACCATCCTCCTCAACCCGCCCAGCTCTGTGCCCATTGCATCTACAGTACCATCTAGCCATCTCATTTTGGCCACCCCCTTCTTTTGTCCTCCACCTTTCCCAGCATCAAGGCTTTCTCAAGTGAATCCTCTCTTCTCATTTGATGTCCACAGTACTTTAGCTTCATATTTACTATTTGAACACCTATGGAGCAGTCAGGGTTGATTACTTCAATCATTGACCTATTTGTTCTCCACACTGTCCAGGGTACTCTCAAAACTCTCCTCCAACACCACATTTCAAAGGCATATATTCTTCTGCGCTCAGCTTTCCTAATGGTCCAGCTCTCACAACCATACATTACCACTGGAAATACCACTGCTTTGACTATACGAATTTTTGTTTGCAAGGTGATGTCTCTAATTTTCACTGTGTTCCCCAGGTTTCTCATAGCTTGTCTCCCAAGAATCAGTTGCCTTTTTATTTCATGGCTGCAATCACCATCTGCAGTGATCTTGGATCCTAAGAAAGTAAAATCTCACTGTTTCTACTTCTTCCCCATCTATTTTCCAGGGACTGATAGGGCCTGTTGCCATGGTTTGGAATAGGAAAAGGAGTGAGACAAGGTTGCATTTTGTCACCCTGCTTTTTCAACTTATACACAGAGCACATAATGCATCAATGCAGGGTTGGACGAATCACAAGTTGGGATCAAAATCGCTGGGAGAAACATCAACAACTTGAGATACGCAGGTGATACTACCCTAGTGGCAAAAAGTGAGGAAGACCTAAAGAAGCTGCTTATGTTGAAAGAAGAAAGTGCAAAAGCTGGCTTGAGACTCAACATCAAGAAAACCAAGATAATGGCAACAGTTAAGAACAGGAAGACTTGCCATGATGATAGCCAATATTTGGAACAGATACAGCACTTGAAGAAGAATGAGTCTCAACTGCATGCTCAATAGCAAGCCACCCAAAAACACTTTTGCATTGCAATACGTATATAAGCTGAGAATAATATGGTGTTGTTGGGGGAGGGCATACTGTGACATATATTTTGAGGCCTCTGTCTAAGCATGGAGAGGACAGGGAAGGGTGGACTGGGGGCGGGGGAATAATGTAGTTGTCCCTGCTAATCAACAGCTGTCAGCACTTTGGATCTGTCATCTCTGATTCCACTATCCTAGTAGCTTAAAATGTGTTCAGGGGAAATGTCCACAAGACACTGCACACTGTATATAAAGGTAAAGGTCTCCTTTGCTCGAAAGCCAGTCGTACCCGACTCTAGGGTTCAGCGCTCATCTCTGTTTCATAGTCAAATAGCCAGCGCTGTCTGCGTCTGCAGACACTTCCGTGGTCATGTGGCAGGCATGACTAGACACCAGAGCGCACAGAATGCTGTTTACCTTCCCACGGAAGTGGTCCCTATTTATCTACTTGCAATATCTTGCTTTCAAACTGCTAGGTTGGCAGGAGCTGGGACAAAGATGGGGGCTCATTCCGTCCTGCAGTATTCAGGTGTTGAACTGCTGACCTGCCGCCTTCCAGTCAATGTCTTAGCCTCTTGAACTACTGCAGTACTGTATATAAATTGACTCTTTTCATGGATTTTCTTCTGTAAAGGTGGTAGATGTTTTTTAATCTACTACCCATGTTAGTTAATAATTCATGTTTCAGTAATTAGCATTTCTAGCTACAAATAATTAATGTGTTTAGCTCTCAGAAGAATCAATGCCTCTCATTTAGGAATACACTAATTAATTGCTGCTTATTAATCTTTTCCTCTTTCTTTGTGTATTATTGTTCAGTGCTTCCACCTTAGGTTTTCAGTGATTTAGTTGTTAATCACAGAAGACTTCATTTGCTAGTCTTACGTTATCCAGTTCACTAATTAATTGTCATTAATCACTATGTTTTAAAAATAAATTTGTGAGTTATTGCTGCTGATAGTGTGGTGTAATGCAGTTACCAGAGCAACACTGGGGGCATGCAATTTCTGATCTTTGTGTGAGTTTGAGTCAGTAACTCTATTTCAGCCTCATCTACTCCTTAAGCTAGTATTGAAAATGAAAAATGAGTTATGTGAAAAATGTTTTTTTTTTTACCATCTCTTGCTCACTTCAGTTTATTCTCAGCTTTTGCCATCCTAAATAAAATTTAGCATAGGTCAGAACTGACTTGACAGCATATGATGATGATTGGTGGGTGTCCAGTATGGTGTAATGGATAGAGTGATGGACTAGGACAGTGATGGCGAACCTTTTAGAGACGGAGTGCCCAAACTACAACCCAAAACCTCCTGATTTACCGCAAAGTGCCAACATAGCAACAGGGAAAGAAGGAAACGCTCCCATTGGGATGCTGGGCAAAGCGAACTCTGAGCTGGGGGGAGGAAGGAAGCGCTCTCATTGGGCTGCTGGGCAGAGGGGTGGGGCGAACTCTGTGCTGGGGCATTGTACAGGTGCCCACAGAGAAAGTTTAGAGTGCCACCTTTGGCATGCGTTCTATAGGTTCGCCACCACTGGACTAGGACTCAGAAAACCTAGATTCAAATCCCTTCTTGGCTGCTGAAACTTAGCTGGGGCAGAGGAGAGTTGTGGAACTTGTAAAGCTACTCCTTAAATGCCTTGGAGCCCTTTTAAGGTCATTGTAAATTGGTTCAAACTTGATGATGCACATATTGGTAGGTGCAGGTTGAAATGTATTTTCCCTTTGAAATAAAATGTAAAAGATAATTGGAATAAATTCTTATGGGGAGGGAACTGCAACCAATAGGCAATGCATTTCTGTTTCTTAGGGATGGTAGGGAACAATAGAAAATAATGAACAGGGCCAAATGAGTCAATATGAAAAATAGGTATTAAAGGCAGCACATTTTAGGCACTTACAGTAATGTCTTCTTTTTTCCAGTGTCTATGTCAGACTTTAAACTGCCAAAATGAAGGCACCCTTTGGTGAGTTTATTCTGCAGTTCCTTTTGCCTGACCTAGTGTGGGAAAGATTAGCCAGTACAAGGTTGCCATTATCAGGGTACACCCTATTGTGGTTCAAAAATACCACAATCTTCAAGGAGACTCTTTCTATGTACCCCACTTAATTGATTAGTCTGGCCGGACATCCCGCTACAGTAATGGAGTGTAGACCATGCAGCCAGCAACTAAATGTCGAGTGTTGGTTGGCAGTAACTAACCTGACTCCCTAAGGGCCAACGGCTACGGGTGGATGAGCCCCTATAGGTGGGATGATGGTCCCCTCAGTGGAGGAAATGCCACTGGAAACCATCCTATTGGGCCAACCAGTAGTAGCAAACTGAGCAGAGGAGGAACTGATTCCCAACCATCATGGAAGGAGAAGAGGCCATGCCACATGGACTTGGCTGTGAAGGCGCACCTTGTCCATATCAAGGCTGCTGCAGTTCCGGGTGTTAAATCCTGCATGTCTCATTTCATGTGTGCCTGAGATCATAGTGTGTGGATCACTTCATGGCAAGCTGGGATCCATCTTAAACAAATTCACGCCAGTGGCATTTTTCAGGGGAGGAAATGCATTCTCAGATACGAATTTAGTTGCCACCTCCGCCTTAATGATACTGATGTTGATTAATTGATGGATGCTTTACAACAGGAGAAACACTTGATTTCTGTTTTATCGGTGTTTTTTGTTTGTTTGTTTTTTGGCCTCTTAAGCGCCAAAATAAACTGTTATGCCTTCTTGGGACTTTCACTTGGGGTTTGAAGAAACCTTCGGCTGCCCTGTCAGGAGCCAGCAAAGAAACTCTCGTAGGCAGAATAACTGCGCATGCGCCAACGGCGGGTGCATTTGGCGCTCTCCCGCCGAGAGAGAAGAGTGAGAAATCGTGCCTTCCCGCCCGACTTCCGGGTGAGGAGGATGACGCGCTTCCGGTTCTCCCTGTCGGCCATGGCGGCCCTGAGGCGGCTAGTGGGCTGGCAGAGGTTGCTGGGGTTACCGCGGCTTGCGGCGCGCGGGGTTTCCTCCGGGGACAAAGCGCAGTCGGCGGCGTCGGTGCAGGTGCCGCCGACCTCGCTGCGAGCCCGGTTGGAGGAGGACGAGGATGACATGCAGGAATTCATCAAGGTGAGAAGGGACGGAGGCGGGCGCCGGGCTAAAGGGCGAGCGAGTCCCGGGCTGCAGGGAAGCAGCCACCGGGCTATGGCGCTTTCCCATGTTCTCCCCAGCCCCACACCCTCTAGGGTTCAAATTGGGAGGCAGTTCGGCTTCCCCGGGCAAAGAACCGGAAGGTGATCCCAACCAGAGGTCACCCTTGCTCGAAAGCCAGTCGTATCCGACTCTAGGGTTCAGTGCTCATCTCTGTTTATAGCTGAAGAGCCAGTGCTGTCTGCGTTTGCAGACGTTTCCGTGGACATGTGGCAGGCATGCCTAGAGTCCACCGAAGTTCACGGAACACTGTTTACCTTCCCACCAAAGTGGTCCCTATTTATCTACAGTACTTGCAATTGCTTGCTTTCGAACTGCTAGGTTGGCAGGAGCTGGGACAGAGAAGGGAGCTCACTCCCGTCATGCTGCAGTCGGGTTTTGTGCTGCTGACCTTCCACCTCCCAGCCAGCATCTTAACCACTTGAGCCACAGCAGTCCCACTCCAACCAAAAGCAAGATGTAAAAGACAACAGGGGACTGCGGTGGCTTTGTGGTTAAGACGCTGATGCTGAGCTTGACAACTGGAAGGTCGGCAGATCAGCGGTTCAAGACCCGAGTGCTGCACGACAGAATGAGCTCCCGCCATCTGCCCCAGCTCCTACCAGCCTAGCAGTTCAAAAGCAATTACAAGTAGATAAATAGGTACCACTTCAGTGGGAAGGTAAAAGCGTTCTGTGTGCTCTGGAGTCTAGTCATGCCAGCCGCATAACCACAGAAATGTCTGCAAATGCAGACAGCACTGGATCTTAGACTGTAAATGGAGATGAGCAACAATCCATAGAGTCGTACAGAACTGGCTTTTGTGCAAGGGAGACCTTTGCCTTTGGTAAAGGCAGCATAAGATAGCATCCCAAACATTGTAGTATGGTGTGTATATTCCCTAATATCACTGTATATTGTGGCTACATGTTTCAAGGGTTGTGTTCCCTGTCAGCAGAACTGGCAAGCCAGAATTTACCTTTTTCCTTTGTTGTAAATGCATCAATGGTCTTGGTCAATCAAAGTTCCTTTGCAAAACAAGATTTCAATGCCTTGCAGAAGAGTTTTTGTGGAAGCAAATTTATAAACTGACGCCAAGCTGTGCTTTTGTCTAAGAATCAGTTCTATTGACCTAAATTTGTAGGATTGTTGTAGTCCTGAAGAGTCATAAGCTAGTGCCCAGTTACCAGTTGCACTACAGTTGCATTTCCCAGCCTTTGTTTTTTGGACTTCAATTCCCAGAAGTTGAAGTCAATTCGTCAAAACACTGATCAGCCAATGTAGATTTTGGCTTCTGGGAATCAAAGTCCCTCTGTGGGGTGTGTGCCCCACATTGGGAACTTCTGCACTAGAGTAAACCCTTTAACAATGGGATTTGCACAATTATTGCCTTGCCATTTAGCAGTTGATCTAGTGCAGGGGTGCCCAAATTACGACCTACAGGCTGGATCCAGTCCATGGCACCAACTCATCTGGCCTGGGCAACCCTTGCCGCTCCCAGAAGTGGAAGTAAAATGTGCGTGCATGCACAAAATTCTGTAAATGACATGCATTTACAGCAGCGTTTTGCACATGCCTGGGCACGTTTTACTTCTGCTTCCAGTGGGGGGAAACATGCAACCGGCCTGCTCAACCATGTGACCAGCCCATGGCCCGAAAAGTTTGAACACCCCTGATTTAGTGAGTTTACTCTTAGTTGAGACTAGCAATGGAATACTGGCCTTAGGACTGGTAGTCTTGGCTGTTATCCCTGGAAACTGTCCTGGAAGTAAGCATCTGTGACTGTAGAAAAGCTTACTTGTGAGTAAGCATGGAACAAATTGCAGTGTAAAACTCTTTGAAAAGTAACTTCACTTTCAAGAAAAATGCAGCATTTTTCACTATATATACAAGGTATCCAAAAACTTGCCATATATAGGGAAAATTGCACAACATATATCTTGGAGTATGTTTGCCATGAGTGGGGAGAAGACTCCCTGTGTGTATAGAAACTGGAGGCCAACATGTAAAAAATATTGTGTAAATATTTTGTAAACATTTACAATGAATATTCTGTACATAAAGGTACAATTTCCTGTTTTCCCTGTGTATGGCGACTTTAGGGATACCCTGTACAGTATTTACCAATCTAAGAATTCTTTATGATGTTGTAGGTTGTGTTAACAGAGAATCTTTCCAGTGGCAGGTTTCTAAGTAAACAATGTGATTTTTTACAACCAAAAGTATGCTGCTTCATAAATATATTTCAGAGGTGATTTTAGAGGATTCCTTGGTGATGGTGGTGGTGGTGGTTCTTCTTCTTCTTCTTCTTCAATTTTGTTACTGTGACATCAGCTTAAAATGTATCATAACTTTCTTATATTATTTGTATGTCAAATGACTTGTTTAGTCAGGAAACATCATGGACTCTAACAAATCCTATTTTAAATAAAGATCACTGTTATATATCACACAATAAGGATCACCATGGCATATTGGTCTTGTTATGCATATGGAGCACTATGGGTAAGATGTATTTTCATTCACAGGATAAATGGTCTCCAGGAAACTGGGGTGGTGGGAGACTTGGACAAATTTTCTGTAATTCTTGGATGCTGCTGCTAGTAATACCAGCAATTGTGGTGGTAGATTCTTTTCCCTTTCCCACCCCACCCGAAAGTGAAGACAGGTGCCTGTACTGAATAGCAAAGTAATCCTTCCAATCCTTCCTATGGGGAAAAGGGATGGGGATATGCAGGCTTCAGGCAGTGCTTGCTCATGGTTTGTGGACTTCCAATTCCCAGAAGCCTAAGTCAGTTCCTCAAAGCACTGATCAGCCAACTTAGGTTTGTGGGAATTGAAGTCCCCATGTGAGGTGTGGGCTTCATGTTGGGAACCACTGGTTAGCTTGACTTGGATTGAAGGAAAGGCAAAACACCATCAAAGATAAAATGCAAGGCAAAGGTTCATGCTTATGTATGGAGAACAGAAATTAATTTTTGTACTGTATGTACAGGTTTTACACTTGACTTCATGAATTTGGCTCCATGCATTTATTTCTTTACTGACAATTGAGTCAAAGTTTCAGATATAAAGTTGAGTGAGTAGGGCCAGAAAAGACATATATTTACCATCCATTAATTTGTTTGCTTGCACTTACAAAGTATGGTAGATAAATGGCACCTCCATACTCAGAGGCAATCAACCCTTGAATATCAGTTTCTGCAGCAAAACAGCAAGATCTGGTCAGGTTATCTTGCTATGGTAATAGAATAGACCCTTGGTCTGCAAATGTGGTTCTCCAGATGTTCTTGGACTTCAATTCCCAGAAGCCCCAATCAGCAGGCATACTGACTTGGGCTTCTGGTAATTGAAGTCCAAGAACACCTGGAGAGCCACATTTGCAGACCACTGGAATAGACCATACTGCCTTCCAAGTGTCAGGTGGTGGTTAACTAACCTGTCAACCCTGAGGACTAGCAGCCTTGGTGAAATCCATAGGGAAGGTTGATGGTCCCCAAGTGAATGAAATCCCACTTGAATTCATCGTGGTGGAGGGCATCAGCTTCATCAATACTGGCCTGGGACTGAGGAGGACTTTGTGTACCAAAAGGGCTCAGGACCAGAAAGTGACTCATGGAAGTGGATCTGGGGTACTAGACCAGAAAGTGACTCATGGAAGTGGATCCGGGGTACTATGGGTGTTATGTTGCAATGCGGAAGGCAGATGAAAGGCCACAGCATTATATTCACAGGACCATGATGATTGCCAATATTTGGAATCAGATATGGCACAGAAAGAAGAAGGAGCAAAACAGGAGGACGAGAGCCATAGTTTGACAGATTCACAGAAGCACCTAATGTTGTTGGATTAGAGCATGGATTCTCATCCTGCAGCCTGTGGGCCGGATGTGGCCCATGGCACCTTTTCATGTGTCCCCCCTGGTTTCCACAACACCAGGAAGTGCCATGTGGTGTTGTGATACAGCCCTCCTCTGACTCCGAAGAGGACCTGGATCAGTGGTCACTCCCTATGCCCAGCCCAGTTCTGACTGCACCTGAGCCCGAGGATGCCCTGAGCCAGGGATCTCAGCTTGTGGCTGGCCCAACTCTTTTCCCCAGCAGCTGACCTGTCAGATCAGGAGTCTGGGTTTGACAGTGATCACCCCTCAGTCAGGGAAAGGTTCAGGAAACAGCTATACCTGAGACACAGGCAGGCTAGAGCAAAACACCAAAGAACACTCCCAGCTGACACCAATTAGCTAGCAGGCTTATAAGCAAGCTTCTTACACTCTGTACAACTCTTGAGCGAAGACTGACATCCTGCTTGATTCCAGACTGCCTGCTGTGACCCTGACTTCTCTGACAACCCTGATGATGCCCCTGGACACCCTTTGGATTAGACTACTGACTACTGGTAAACAGACCTCAGCTTGCCTTTTGGACTTTGATTTCTGGGCTATCCTTGAACAAGACTCTCTGTGTAGTGCCACTGTGCGGTGACCGTGCCAACCTGGGTGGGTCGCACATGTGGTGGAGGAAGGGCAAAATGGCCGTCCAGCTCCCGAAGCTATCTGAGGGAGTGTGACTCGGCCCCCAGCTTTAAAAGGTTGAGAACTCATGGATTAGAGCAGTTGTTCCTACAGGCAACTTCAATTCCCAGAAGCTTCTGGGAATTAAAGTCCAAAAACCAAAGGTTGGGAAACACTGGATTAGAGGGATCCATTGTCTGATTTAGAATCAACCTTATGTCATGATAGAAATCTCTATCACCCTGTTGCCTCCTTACCATCTGTGTCTGTCACCTCCATATTATTATTATTATTATTATTATTATTATTATTATTATTATTATTATTATTATTATTATTATTATTATTATTATTATTATTATTATTATTATTATTATTATTATTATTATTATGGGGCAACCCAGCCCTTATGGGCTTCCCTGTGACCTGCGTGATCCAGTCAGCCCCTTTTTCCCAATTCAGTAGACTAAAAGGATCTATATTTTATGAAGTTTATTTGAGTGGATTAAAGAAATGAATATAGCATAGGAAATCAGACTTGCAAGCTAGCCATTTAAATAAAACTTAACCTGTGTGGCCCTTCTTGGCTAGCTTGTACTCACAGGTCCATCCTCTGAGGTCCTTCCCCTGGACTTCCACGGGGAAAAGGAAGTGAAATTCCTCACACTCTGGTTTTGTTCTTTTGATATCAACCTCCCCCCCCCCCCCGTGAGGAATCTCATCCAATTGAAATTAGTTTACATTCCAATCTCTCTCTGGTATGTGTCCTAAAGCATCTCTCCTGGATTGAAATCTCCATCTTGGAAGGGCTAAAGGACAAGGTAATTTGGTGAGCAAAATGTCATTAAAGAGTGCAGCTTAGCACTGGGCTTTTTCATGACACCTTAAACCAGTGGTGGCGAACCAATGGCACGCGTGCCAGAGGTGGCACTCAAAGTCCTCTCTGTGGGCACCTGTGCGATCACCCCAGCACAGAGTTTGTCCCGCCCCTTTGCCCAGCAGCCCAACGGGAGCACTTCCTCCCCCAGCACAGAGTTCGCCCCGACCTTCTGTCTAGCAGTCCAATGGGAGTGCTTCCCCCCCAGCACAGATTTTATCATGTCCCTCTGCCCAGCAGCCCGATGGGGGCGCTACCTCCCATCTCCTGTTGCCATGATGGCACTTTGAAGGAAACAAGTGGGTTTTGGGTTGCAGTTTGGACACTCGGTCACTAAAAGGTTTGCCATCATTGCCTTAAACTGAGGAGGGGACTCAATTGAGAGGTCTTTCTGAGGTTTCTTATATATTTAGACTAGAGACTCTTCTGGTATCCTTGTGGTTTAAAATAAAGTAATGGAGGTTTTCTTCCTTTAGTCTTGCTTTATTCGCGTCAGGCACCACCAGCAAATAATAACATACAAAGCTAAAAGTAACATATCTAAAACAAAAAGGAATTAAATGGACTAGATGACATCTGCCCAATATCAGGCCACATCAACAGCATTTCCTTTTGCCAACATAAGGTCCTCCTCAGTGCACGTTGAGGGGCATCGTGTGCATTGTATCATATGGATGATAGTTTGTAGTTCTTGGCACTCACAGATAAGGCTGATAAGGAAGGGAGAGAGGGTAGTACTTGCTAATTACTCTCTGGGAGACTTAGTTTTTAAAAGAGTGGCAAGAAATATAAAACATCTAAGTGAGAAGAGTGGGAAGTACTGGCCTATGAGTCCTAACTGGTGAACAAAGTAAGTATAGGACTAGATCAGGTGTGAAATTAAAAATTAATTGCATCCTGCAGTTAGATTTCCTTCTGTCTGTTTTCCTCCCTCTTATTCTTCCACCTGCATAAGCCTTCCCTTGTGGCTGGGACTATAGTACAATAGAAGGAAAGATTTAATCCCCCATGTTCTGCACTCCATTTTCTGGCTGAAACCACCCCCTGAAATTGCTATACAGATAGCCATTGGGAAGGGCAGAGTAGAAAAGCAGCCTGGCAGGTGGGTCATTAAAATTACATTCTCCGAATCATACCTGCTTCAGATCAGTGATCACATGGCTAGGTATTAACTTATGTCATGCGTGGGATTTTAAGTCCTGCTTAGTTTTGCCCATTGGAAAACATAGGGAACAGCATGTTGCTACTGAATCCAGGCTTTTGAGCAAGCAGTGCCTTGATCTGTTTTCCCCCAAGGTTGTGAATAGGAATGAGTAAGGTGATGCTCAAGATAATACAGGATAGACTGCAGCAGTATGTGGAAAGAGAATTACCAGAAGTGCAGGCTGAGTTCGGAAGGGGCAGGGGAACTAGAGACCACATTGCCAACTATGTTGGATCATGGAGAAAACAAAGGAATATCAGAAACAAGTCTACGTCTGTTTCATTGACTATACCAAGGCCTTTGACTGTGTGGACCACAACAAAATTTGACAAATAATTAAAGATATGGGAATACCAGAACATCTTATACGCCTCAAGAGAAATCTGTACATGAGTCAAGAAGCAACAGTTAGGACCAGTGGTGAGCATCAACAGGTTTGCACCAGTTAGCTGCAACCGGTAGTAGAAATTCTGGCTAACTGCGCCCATCCAAGTTTTGAAATAAAGTAGTCCTAATTTGGGTGCAACTCAGGGCTTTTCCCTGGCCACACCCACCATAACACGCCCATAGTGTGGCAGTAAAAAAATTAGAAGCTCACCACTGGTTAGGACAGAATACGGAATGACGGAGTGGTTTGGAATAGGAAAAGGCTGCATTTTGTCACCCTGCTTATTCAACTTATACACAGAGCATATAATGCACAATGCAGGTATGGAGGAAACACAATATGGGATCAAAATTGCTGGGAGAAACATCAAGAATCTGAGATACACAGATGATACCACCCTAATGGCAGAAAGTGAGGAAGACCTAAAGAAACTCCTGATTAGGTTGAAAGAAGAGAGTGCAAAAGCTGGCTTAAGACTCAATATCAAGAAAACCAAGATAATGGCAACAGGCCCTATCAGTCCCTGGAAAATAGATGGGGAAGAAGTAGAAGCAGTGACAGATTTTACTTTCTTAGAATCCAAGATGACTGCAGGTAGAGATTGTAGCCATGAAATAAAAAAGTGACGATTCTTGGGAGACAAGCAATGAAAAACCTGGGGAACATAGTTAAAAGCAGAGACATCACCTTGCAAACAAAAATATGCATAGTCAAAGCAGTGGTATTCCCGGTGGTAATGTATGGTTGTGAGAGCTGGACCATTAGAAAAGCTGAGTGCTGAAGAATAGATACCTTTGAAATGTGGTGTTGGAGGAGAGTTTTGAGAGTCCCCTGGACAGCAAGGAGAACAAATAAGTCAATCTTAGAAGAAATCAACCCTGTCTGCTCCTTAGAAGGTCAAATTGTAAAGATGAAGCTAAAGTATATCAAATGAGAAGAGAGGATTTACTTGAGAAAGCCTTGATGCTGGGAAAGGTGGAGGGCCAAAGAAGAAGGGGGTGGCCAAAAATGAGATGGCTAGATGGTATTGTAGACACAATGGGCACAGAACTGGGCAGGTTGAGGAGGATGGTGGAGGACAGAAGTGCCTGGCGGACAGTGGTCCATGGGGTCGCAAAGGGTCGGAATCAACTGTGTGACTGAACAACAAACAAAGTAATTTAACATTGTATTCCCTGTACGTTGAGTGGGGATATTTCTAGACCAGTAATTCCCAATGTGGGCTCCACACTCCATGGGGCACCTTCAATTCCCAATAGCCTAAGTCAGTACATTGGGGAATTGACTTAGACTTCTGGGAATTGAAGTCCAAAAACCAAAGGTTGGGAAACACTGGTCTAGATTAAGGCAGTGTGCATTATGCTGTGTGGTGTTGTCAGACAAATGATCTCTGATAACCCTGTTACACTTTTGGTCATCTCAGTTAATTTAACTTCACTTTGAGCTTCGTGTAATAGCTTATAGAACAACTTCATGTCAAAAATTATTCTGGGTTGAAAAGATTTTTGCAGAAGAAACTCCACTCAGGGACGCCCAAATGAGGCTCCTTTCATGTCCCCAAGAGTTGGGACAGAGACGGTTGCTCAATCCATCATGCAGTACCCAGGTCTTGAACTGCCGACTTGTTAGCCTTCCAGCTAACAAGGCAAACTTCTTAACCACTGAGCCACCGCAGCCCCTGCTTATACATTGTATTGGCACTCTTAAGGTGGCATGACAGAAACTAGTACTGTACCTTACTAATGCTGTGGACTGTAATTTCCATAAGTGTGACCAGTAATTAGCTATAATAGGAGCTACAATTCAAATGTTTTGGAAGGTACAGTACTAAATTAGGGGAAGCTGACTAAGGGCAAATCCACAGAGTAAAATTAGAAACAAGTCTTATTGTGTATTTTTTAGCCCCTCCTATTTTCTGAGTGCTTCACATTCCTAGTTTTACTCTGGGCACCATGTCAGGATCCAATTAACAATTGGACAACCTGTGAGAATGTCATCTCTCCTTCAGTATTTGCTGCTTCCCATAGTTATTGTGGTAGCATCTTTGTTTGCAAATGCCCAGGTAGCTAGACAGGGGACATCTGGCTGCTACAGACCATGAGAGTTTTGGTCCCTTTCCTTACGTATGTCATAAGAATTGCCTGTTTACAAATGCCTGGAACTGTGTTACGCTAACCGATGTAGTATTCTACAATCACAGAATTGGTATTTAATGCAAGTTTGGCATTCTGAGAATCTTAGGTTTTTGGCATGCTTGTGTTTAAACAGATAAAGAGGGAAAAGCAAGTTTCTAATTCTTTAACACTCTGTGGGTAGAGTTTAAATTATATGTCCAATACCAGATGAACCCTAAGAAGCTTTTGTGTATTGGGAAGCCAAGAGGATTTCTATCAGTCAAGATTATCTAGTTTATACTTCCTCATATACAAAGTGGCCATAAAAACTACAGACTGGGCAGAGATCAAGATTCTTGCATATCTTATTACTGTGTTTATGCCAAAGAGAGGAATTCTTATCTAACCAATCCTTTCTTCCACCAAGCAGACATTTTGGGCAGAGAAGATTCTGTGTTAGCTGGTCTTTTATTGTTTGATGTAAATCATGTGATTAGTAGGCCTGTAGGAACATGTGGACCCTCCAGCATGTTTGTGTATAACTTAAAGATGCTGCTGTACTACACCTTCCATCATGCTTAGTAGCATAGTTTATGATGAGGGATTTGCAATCCACAGGTATGTGGAAAGCCATAGGTTCTTCATCTTAAGCAAGCAGAACGTCCCACTCATTTTTGCATGTGCAGGAATGTCCAGATTTACTGTACTTGTTACACTTAACTTAATGTTAATGCTCTGCACCCAACAATCAACCTGAAGCTCTTGGTTTTTCAGTATTATCAACTTGGACTGCAGTGGCTCAAGTGGCTAAGATGCTGACTGGAAGGCGGGAGGTCACCAGTTCCATTCAGCACTGCAGGACGGATTGAGCTCCCATCTTTGTCGCAGGTCCCGCTAACCTAGCATTTCAAAAGCAAGAAATTGCAAGTGGATAAATAGGGACCCCTTTGGTGGGAAGGTAAACAGCGCTCCGGTGTCTAGTCATGCCTGCCACATGACCACGGAAACATATGCAGAAGCAGACAGCGCTGGCTCTATGGCTTTGAAACAGAGATGAACACAACCCTAGAGTCAGATACGACTGACTTTCAAGCAAGGGAAATCTTTATCTTTACCTATTGGTTTAGCGTCTGCTGTGATACCCAAGTGTGGCCACATGGCTGTGCTGTGAATCCACACTGCATAGCGACTAGCCTTACTTTCTCTGCCATCAGTGTAGCATGCTTTGATGGTTGATCTTGTTTCTTCTGTAGCTCTGGTGCCTCCGGGAAATGTTAAATATCAGGGCCAGAGAGCTAGTGCTGTTCACATTTACTGTGAACTTTATTGCAGTGTTCAGTTCAATGTCACTTCATTGCCTGGTTAAGTGAGGCCAAGGCTAAGAGGCTATATGAATGCCTGCTGTGTTTGAGGTAGGGCTGTAGTCCATTGAGAGAGAGGAGGTGGCACAGCTCTCATTCACGTGTGGCTTTTTATACTGCCATAACTTCAACACAATCAACACATCTGTAGTATCCTTTCTTTTTAATAACTGGAATTTAATTACTTCTGGTTTTTCATGGGTAGGTATGTGCATCTCATATTTTCTTACAGAGATTCCTTGGTGGCTGATGTCTGGGGTTTGTTGATTCAACTGTTTCTGTCTCAGGAGAGTAGAGAAGCTGATGCTTAATCTGTGGCAAAATAATTGTAAGAAAGAGACAACAGTATTTCATTTCAATCAAGTGTTGGAGGTCTAACAAGACTGCCTATGCCTATTTAGGTTGGGAGCTTTCTAGTCTCACCTTGGGTAAAGGCAAAGGTAAAGGTCGCCCTTGCTCGAAAGCCAGTTGTATCTGACTCTAAGGTTCAGTGCTCATCTCTATTCATAGCCAAAGAGCCAGTGCTGTGGACATGTAGCAGGCATGGCTAGACACCGGAGTGCACAAAACACTGTTTACTTTCCCATTGAAGTGGTACTTATTTATCTACTTGCAATTTCTTCCTTTCAAACTGCTAGGTTGGCAGGAGATGGGACAGAGGCAGGAGCTCACTTTGTCATGCAGCACTTGGGTCTCAAACTGCTGACCTGCCAACCTTCCAGTCGTCAAGTTCAGCGTCTTAACTGCTAAGGCTGTGTCCAAAGCTAGATAGAAAGTCCTTCAAATCACCAGTTTATTTTCCTTATTGTGCTTCTCAAGAGCGCCTGTTTTGTTTTTTGAATTCACGAATGGTGAACATGTAGACTGCCAGTTGTTTTTGGCTCTTCACTCCCATCAGCTCATGGGAATTCCAGTCCAGCCACATTAAAGAGCTATGAGCTTCTCTACCGTGCTTTAATCAGTGTTTGCAGTTCCCCCAGGATACTTTGATTGCTTTGTGTGCTGTTGCCTCCTTCACCGTTAGAAGCTGCATCTCATATCAACTGCTGGTGAAATACAAATCTAGCAGTACAGTAATACCTCGGATAACGCTAAGACTTGGTTCCACAAGTCTTGGTGTTATCCGATTTTTAGTGTTATCCAATCCATGTTAAAATCCTATGGGATGGATCGGATAACGTTAAAGCTCCATAGAGATACATTGTAACCGCACAGGCTTTAGCGGTTGTTATCCAAGCCATCCCATAGGACCTTAACATTATTCGATCCAATTCTCCTCCCCAGATTACTTAACGTTATGCGATTTTAGCTTTATCCGAGGTAAATTTTATCTGAGGTATTACTGTAGAAGGATCACCTCAGAGCTGGCCTTACCACAAAGCAATGTGATGCTCTGTGCTTTGGCAACTAAATGCTTGTGGGGGCACTCTATTCTTGCTACAGTTCTTTATCTGTGACATTTAACAAAAAAATAAGCTTGAGTGTGTAGGTGGAGGAAGTATGTGCATTGAGAGAATTCTTTTGTCGTTATTCTTAACGACAATGCTGATGTGCTTGGAGAACCCTGTGTCATGTTGAAGTGATAAACGTGTAGGAAAATGGTAGTGCGAACACAGACAAGTGATACAGTTTCTTTCCGATAACATACTAGGTGGTTTTAAGTTAATTACATATGCATTTTAGCTGGGTTTTGATCATTCCAATCAAGACAGTCTTTTGGAAAAAGAGACAAAGTGGCTGCTTTAGGTTATGATTTTAAATACTGTTGAGAACTGTTGTAAGGGAGATTGGGATAGGATGGGACCTAAATCAAAGGATATAACACTAGGAAAATTTTCTATTAAATCAGGGGTGCCCAAAATACAGCCTGGGGCCCAGATGCGTCCCCTGACACCAATTCATCAAGCCCACAGAGCCTTCGTCGCTCCTGGAAGCGGAAGTAAAACATGCCTGTACAGGTGCATTTTACTTCTGCTTCCAAGAGCGATGAGGGGTTTGTGGGCTGGATGAATTGGCATCGGGGGCTGCATCCAGCCCCAGGCCGTAGTGACTGGCTTCCTGAACCAAGTGGCCAGCCCATGGCCCAAAAAGTTTGGGCACCCCTGTATTAAATGAATAGGGATTGTGCCTTATATTTACCCCAGTAGCAAAGTGTTTTGGGGCTTTATGTCATGTACAGTGTCACGTACCAGCCGGCCCCCTCTGCTCTGGAAACCTCCTTAACCAAAGCCCCCAGAGGGCGGGCTGGCCGGCAATAAAGCTTTACAGCCCTTGGCTGCTTCTCATCCACAAGGAGGTTTAAACAGGTAGCGTGTTCAGAGGCTTGTGTGTGAATGCAATGCTTCTCTTACCCTTTTAGTCCAATGAAGACACGTTGCTCAAGCAGTGAAGGTTTATTGATCAGGTATATTGATCAGGTTCATAAAGCATAAAAGTCAGTAACATAAGTCAGTCCAGCAAACAGAGTTACAGTCCAGGTTCGTTAGGTAACCATTTAGAAAAGAAGAGAAAATCCCACACAATAGCCAGGGTCTTAAGCCATTGAGATCCAAATACGAACTAACTAGCTGTTCTCCAACATGGAGAATTCCTGGTCAGGTGGTTTAACTTTAGCCAATCAGGTAACAGAGAATAACTTTCTCAAAACAATGGTTGTTTTCACACATGTGGAGCCGGTGAAGACAAAACACGCAGCTCTGCAAGCTGGAAAGATAAGGAATACTGGAAAACAGGCAGTCTTGTGACATGAGTCCACGAGGCAGAGAGGGACAAAGGATTTTTATGAGGCCTATCTAAGAAATTGCAATTTCAAGCCTTGGGAAGCGAGAAAATGTGTCATTTCCTGACATACAGCTTAGCTGTTCCTTATTTGGGAAATCAATTGAAAAAAAATCTTGACATTATTTTTCCATTCTCCTGAACAAGGTTTCTGGTTTCTTGCCCCTCCCCCAAACCCCAGCCCCACTATTATCAGTACAGTAATGCATTGGTGTGACAAATTTCACTAGAGAAAGTAACAAGTTAATTGGTATCTGAAGTTGGGACTCTGTCTATGGCAAGAGAGAAGGATAGACTTATTCTGTGCTGAAGTCTTACAGTCACTGTTGGTGGTTAGACTCTGTTTATTATGCTATGAAGGAAAAGTGCTCAGTTCACTTAGATGATACAGAAGCCATTGTGACATTGGGCCATAGGAATAGAACTGGAAGTTCCCAGGATAGTACACAGACTCAGCCAGAGTACGGGTAACCTGAGGCCTTTCCTGTAGTTGTGAAAGATGCAAGACAGGTGTCTTGGTGTTGATATGTTTGACCTACTTCACGTATACTTGCGCTTCATGTCCCTTGACATGAACATTTAGTGAGATTGAAACTGCCCTACTTTGAGCACATCATGAGAAGACAAGACTCCCTTTTCAGCTGAACATTAAATGATACTGTTTCTGATTATTTTGAGTTTTGGGGAGCCTTGAGGATATCAGAAATGAACATTCTCTGTCCACTTGCTTCAGACAGTTTGAAGAGGGTTATTGTTAATGTGTAAAGGTCACCCTTGCTTGAAAGCCAGTTGTATCTGACTCTAGGGTTCGGTGCTCATCTCTGTTTATAGCTGAAGAAGTTCATGTTTAAAGGTAAAGGTTTCCCTTGTTCAAAAGCCAGTCATATCCAACTCTAGGGTTCAGTGCTCATCTCTGTTTCAAAGCTGAAGGTAAGAGGTCAGTAATAAAGAGAAGTTACCAGTATATTTTTCAGGGTTAACAACAAACTTTTCTAACCCTATGCTCTCCAGAGCTGTTGACAACTCCTGCCTTACTCAGTCAGCATAGTCTGACCATGCTGGCTGGTGGAGATAATTGCTGTATTCCCACATCTTTGGAGAGCATGGGGTCGGAGAAGAAGACTGACTTTAGAATATGGTGTGTTAACTCTCCTCTTAGTTCTCTCCAAATTTGTTGAAGTTTGGAGTTAGGGAGTTATGGCCCTCTAAACCACTCATTGAATTTCCCCAAGCCAGCTGGTGGTGGAGCTAAGACTTTTGCACAGTACTCTACATGGGGGAGATGGAGACGGATCCAACTAAAGCGACCCAGGTACTTCCAAATCCAGCTTCCAGTTCTAGCCCTTCTTGAGCCCCTCTCCTTGTCCGAACGGTCTCTGTCCTTCTTCCCTCTGGCTATGCTGCTAATATACTAGTGGTATAGTATATTCCCCAAGGACTGTTCTACCCATTTTGAGAGGCATGTGGCTGTGTCTTGTGTTGTCTGTTACTTTTGAACAGTTATCAGGGGCTGCTCAGTAGGTGGTGTAGGTTAATGTTGGAGGACAAGTAGGTAGGTTAAGGCAAGAAAGAATTGGGATGGATTGGTTGTCTTACAGCTTCAGAGAGGAGGGAAATTGTGTAGTGGGGTGTGATTTCTCATTGAATTATGCCCCACCAGGTACTTGTCTGCCATGGCCAAAGTTCTTCAGCTACAAGGCTGAAGTTCTTCAGCTACAAGACTGCATCTTCCTCTCATTATGTCTGCTGCTACACTTATAAGCACATCTGCCTTCCCATGCTGCTTCTCTTAAAACTGGATGCAGCACCGGCTGTGTCTGATACCACTGGTCCACTTTCCTTTTTTAGACCTCATTTCCTAAACTCTGTATGGCAGTATGTGGGTCAGAGAGAGTTTGGCGTAGTGGTGCAGAGACAGGGCATACTGCAGGGACATGGGTTGCATTTGCTGTAGCCTGAATGTGCGGTCCCAGTTGCCACAATTAGTCGATCAAGCTAGCCAGAGGGATATCAATATCTTGTGGCATCATAGAGGCCCTGTGGTTGCTGTGCTTATCTAAATGAGGCCAGTGATTTTCTCCACAGGCCCTCTTTAATTCTTCTTCCCATTCCCTCTTGATAACTCTGGCTCAAGGCGATGCCCCAAATGATGAGAATCCTGGCTCCTGGGGCTCCAGAGCAGCTGTGGCTTTGCAGTGTATGACGACCTCATTTGTGACTTTGGCAGAGCTGTATCTGCTCTGATGGGTTAGGCTGGGAGCCAGCCTGTCTGGCTGGACAGCTGTGATTCCTGTCCTCTGAAGCACTGAGCAGATGGTTGTATTGAGGCTCTTTCTGCAACATCATTTCTGGTGTGACACCTGCATGCTGCACCTGGCCTTTAAAGTGTTTCCATAATTGGAACTTTATCCTGCAAAGAAGGTGTTGGGTCAAGACAGGTCCAATACACCTGGGTCACAAAATACGAGTGAATGAATGTGTATTAATTGATTAGTCTTACGACCTTATCAATAACATAGCAGAAGAAGTTGTAACTCGAATTTCCCATAGGAATGCATTGAAAACCAAAATTCATTACTTGAAACATGGTTTCTCATAGGAATGCATTGAAAACCAATTAATCTGTTCTGGAAAAATTTGTAACTCAAGCCATTATTTTCAATTTATTTTCATTCATATTGTGAAAATTTTGTAACTCGAACCATTTGTAACTCGAGGTACCACTGTATTTCTCCCAGCAATCTTAATCTCAACCTGTGCTTCTTCCAACCCTTCATTACACATGATTTACTATGCATATAAGTTAAATCAGCAGGGTGACAATATACAGCCTTGTATTCCTTTTCCTATTCTAAACCAATCAGTTGTTCCATTTTATTATTATTATTATTATTATTATTATTATTATTATTATTATTATTATTATTATTATTATTATTATTATTATTCCCATTTATTATCCCGCCCCAATCGGGCATACCCGACTCTGGGCGGCTTACAAGATAAAAACACAATCATAAACCCTAACCCATCCAATAAAATACTAATAAATTAAAAAATTTAAAAACTCTGAAAGTTCATAAAAACATGAAATAAACCAGGAACAAGCAACTCCATGGAATAAAACCAACAGCAAGGGAGGCTGTCCCTTAAATTAACCACCCTGTGTGGGATCCCACAGACCTTGGTCCCCACACATGTCCCGCCAGCCAGGTTTTTAAACCCTTTCGGAAGGGGAGGAGCTCTGTCTGTAGACGTAGATCAGTTGGGAGGAGGTTCCAAAGCGCCGGGGCGAACACAGAGAAGGCCCTCTTCCTAGTGCTAGAGAGATGAGCCTCCCTAGCCGATGGAATGACAAGAGAGCCCCTCCGGTCCGCCCTGGTGGGACGGACAGACATTCTTAGGGTGACGCGGTCTCTGAGGTATCCTGGCCCACTACCATATAGGGCTTTAAAGGTAATAACCAGCACCTTGAATTGCACCCGGAGACATACTGGTAACCAATGCAGCTCCCGGAGCAGTGGTGAGGCACGAGCATAACGCCCGCACCCCATCACTATCCGGGGTGTCCTAACTGTTGTTTCTTGACCCACATACAGATTTTTCAGAAGACAGATGAGGTAGTCTGGTGTTCCCATCTCTTTAAGGACTTGCCATAGTTTATTGTGATCTTTTCCAATTCTGTGGCCGCTGCTGTGTTTTCCAAATTTGTTGGCATATTGAGTGCAACACTTTAATTACATCTTCTTTTAGGGCTTTAAATAGCTCAGCTGGAATACCATCATCTCCACTAACTTTGTTGTTAGTAATACTTTCTAAGGCCCACTTGACTTCACTCTCCATGATGTCTGGGTTAATGTAAATGATCACACCATTGTGATTGTCAGGGATACTTAGGTCCTTTTTAAAAAGTTCTTCTGTGTATTCTTGCCATATTTTCCTAATCTCTTCTGCATCTGTTAGGTCCCTACTGTTTTTGTCATTTATCATGGCCATTTTTGCTTGATAAGGTTTCCCTTGCTCGAAAGCCAGTCATATCCAACTCTAGGGGTCAGTGCTCATCTCTGTTTCTAAGCCGAAGAGCCAGCGCTGTCTGCTTCTGCAGACGTTTCCATGGTCATGTGGCAGGCATGACTAGACACCGGAGCGCATGGAACGCTGTTACCTTCCCACCGAAGTGGTCCCTATTTATCTACTTGTAATTTCTTGCTTTCGAACTGCTAGGTTGGCAGGAGATGGGACAAAGACGGGAGCTCATTCCGTCCTGCAGTACTCGGGAATCGAAATGCTGACCTTCCGCCTCCCAGTCAGTGTCTTGATACTTTCCCTTAATTTCCCCAGTTTTCTTGACAAGATCTCTAGTCCTTCCTTCCCCTTCTGTTGTCTTTCTCTATTACTTTGCACTGTGATCTCTAGAATTCTGCATTCAGTTGTGTGAATCTTTCTCTTTCACCTTTGCTTTTTGCCTGCCTTCTTTCTTCAGCTCTTTGTAGAGCCTTCTCAGACAACCACTTTGCTTTCTTGCATTTCTTTTTCTTTGGGATGGTTCTAATTGCTGCCTCCTGTACAACTTTATGAACCTCAGTACATAATTGTTCAGGCTCTCTGTCAAGTCTAATTCCTTAAATCTATTCTTTGTCTCCACTGTATATTCATGAGGGATGTTATCTCTAGATACTTGAGTGGCCTAATTCCCCTCCCCCCTCACACACACTCTCTCTCTCTTCACTCTAAGCCTCAATTTGGCAATCAGAAGCTCATGATCTAAGCTTCACTCTGCTCCAGGTCTTGTATTTGTTGACTGTACTGTATAGAGCTTCTCCATTTTTGGCTGCAGAGTAAGTGATCAATTTGATTTCGGTATTGGCCATCTGGTGATGTCCATGTGTAGAGTCACCTGTTAGGTTGTTGGAAGAGAGTGTTTGCTATGACCAGTGCATTCTCTTGACAAAACTCTGTTAGCCTTTGTCCTGCTTCATTTTATACTCCAAGGCCAAATTTGCCTGTTATTCTATTCCAGTTACCTGCTGACTTCCTGCTTTGGTATTCCAATTTCCTATGATGAAAAGGACATAATTTTTGTTGTTGTCTGTTCTAAAATGTGTTGTAAGTCTTCATAGAAGTGGATTACTGTGATGTTGAATGGTTTGCCTTGAATTCAGACTGAGATCATTCTGTCATTTTAAAGATTGTATCCTGTTACTGCTTCCCTCACTCTTTTATTGATTATAAGGGCCAGTCCATTTCTTCTAAGGGATTCTTGCCCACAGTAGTAGATATAAGTTAAATTCTCCTGAGTTAAATTCACCCATCACTGTCCACCTTAATTCACTGATTCCCAAGATATCAATTCTCAGTCTTTCCATCTCATTTTTGACCAGTCCAGCTTGCCTTGATTCATAGATCTTACATTCCAGGTTCATAGGCAGCATTGTTCCTTACAGCATCATACTTTCCTTTTGCCATCAGATCCATCCACAGCTGAGCATCCTTTCAGTTTTGGCCCAGCCGCTTCACTCTTTCTGGGGCTACTTGTACTTGTCCCCCACTCAAGGCTGTAAACATTTTTCTGTGTTCCTATACTGTTTAATGGCTACCAGACTCTTATTATAATGACTATTGGGAAAGGTGGGCTTTTTCTTGTGGTTTGTGTCAAGAAATATCCCAAATGACTTGCACAGTCTGTGGTTCATTGCAATTTGTCTTGACATATGCTCCCACTTTTCTCTAAGTAAAAGACAGAACTGTGTTAAACACTGTTTCTTGGCATCCCCTATGTTCAGATAAAAGGCTCCTTTGGTGACATCCTAATCAACACCTTGTTCCCTTCTTTTACTTTCACTTTTCACTTTAAAAAGAAAACACTTCTGCTTCATTTTAAGCATACCTTCATTTATTTCTCTTTAGAATTGCCTTACCAGCTTTTTAAACCTAAGTTGTTACAGCATGGGAAGGTTGAAGTTTCTGATTTTAAAGTCTTTACATTCTGCACACACATGTTTTTGGCCACTGTTTTTGAGGGCCCTACTTATCCAATGAGAAAAATAAAACAGGGAGATGTTTAAAAGGAGAACATGGTGCAAAGGCATTGCGGATCAAACCAAAATGTAATCTCCGCTTAAATGAAGCTGGGCCTGAAATTCTACTTCTGATCATTTAGGTAACACAGCAAATTGTGCACGTGAGGCTGGGAACCAAGCCAATTCCATTTCTGGTTGGACTGGGTTATTTACATTTGTTGTCTATGCATGCAACATTTTCTGCATGAAAGTTCTGGAAATATAGTACTTGATTGCCTCAGGATCACTGCTGTATTTGTGTCTGCAAGAATTTGCATTAGGTTTGCTCGTTTCATTTCCAGTGTTTTAAAAAAGTTGTCACAACAGTACACAATATATAATAAAATCACAATAAAAACATTCACAATAAAATATTAATCATACAAAGTACAAAAGTTCAAAAGCGATCACAGACAGTCCAGGGGCTAGGCTGGCCGGGCTGACCAGGGGGGCAATCTCTGGCCCCCTACCCAATGGTCAAGTCCCGACACCAGAATAGCACAACTCCGGCCATGGGTGTGGCCAGGGGGCACGGTGGTGCTCCTGCTGCCCGGAGCGGTGGCTCTTCAACACCGGCCATAGTACTACCTACTATGTAGATAGTATTATTTTCTAAAACAGTGAGATCTTTCAGCTCCATTATCCCCATGTTCCCATTCTAGTTGGCTTTTGGCTTATGAGGTTTTCAGATTTTAGAGTACTGTTGTTAAATAAAGAACCCAGTGAAGATAGAGTCAAATGGTTGATCTACTTTGCTCAGTATTATTTATTTTATTTACTTTATTTATTCTTCAAATTTATACCCCGCCTTGCTCAGGCGAACCTGACTCTAGGCGGCTTCCATGGTATACAACAAAAACAATATCCCACCAAAGACCCCGCCAATACAAAAGTCCTGTATCACCGCCCCAGGCCCCCAGGTTTCTCTCCCTTCGAGGCCGGCTGGCCAAGGGAGAGTCCAACAAGGTCCAACAAAACATTGGCGGTGTCTCGCGCATCGACGTCTTCGAGCCTCCCTCGGCCAGGGAGGCTCCTTTTATCCTCCTCCCGGCTGGTGACGGGGGCTGGGAGGGCGCGGCGGTGGCGTTTCGCGCGTCGTCGTCAGCGTCTTTGAGCCTCCCTTGGCCAGGGAGGCTCCTTTTATCCTCCTCTCGGCTGGTGACGGGGGCTGGGAGGGCGCGGCGTCGGCGCCGTCTTCGAGCCTCCCTCGGCCAGGGAGGCTCCTTTTATCCTCCTCCCGGCCGGTGACGGGTGCGGCGGCGGCGGTGTTTCTAAAATAGGGTTAGATTAACTGGTGTCCTCCTAAATTTGTGGACTAAGAATCCTATCGTTTTCAAGTGTTGGCCAATTCGGCTGGAATGGGTGGGAACTCAACTTTGATCAACTATGAAGGCACCAGGGGAACAATATAATGTGGTGATCTTCTATTTGCCTTCCACATTTCAACATGACACCCATACCACTTAACCAGTTCTGCAAGTCTCTTTCTGGTCCTGAGCCCTTTTGACACTCTGAGTCCTCCTTAGCCTCAGGCCATTATTGATGAAGCTGTTGCTCTCCATCAAGATGGATTCAAGTGGGATTTAATCCACTTGGGGACCATCAACCTTCTCTGTGGCCATGGCCACTCAAGGCTGTTAGTCCTCGGTTGTCAGGTTAGTTAACCGCTGCCTGATGCTCGGTGTTGAGTTGCTGGCATCTTCAAGTCCCATTTCTTTACCATTTGTACACCTCCTTGTAGTTTTCTCTTGTTCTGCTAATATGAAGGCACTCTCTAAGTTCTGAAGGCTAATTTCTCTCTGGACTGTTTTGGTAACAGGCAGTGTATTAGTAGTACTGAGTCTGTAGTCCTCTTATGTTCCCAGTAAGTCAGTGGATAAGATAAATGAGACCTCCCTCAGTCTATTATCACTGGTGCCATAAATCTCCTGCCAGATTCACTTTAGGAACCATTCTTTCTATATTTGCCCCAGAACTGACGTTAACCAGGAGCCAGAACAGACTGCTATTCTCTGTGTTATATGGAAGTTTGCTGAGAGATGCCCTTGGGTCTTGGGAGTGATTTTGCATCCTGGTTTCATAATTAACATTCATCACTGGGTAAGCTGGGAAAAGGAGAGAGCAGAATTGCAGTTGTTGGGGGTGGTGGTGCTTGGAACTGTACAAGAATCATGGATTTCTGCATCTTTAAGCAGGAGTTGGTTTCGTAGCTCCAGGCAATGTTTTGCACAGGCTGAGTGTGTCAGCCTTGAAGCTGTAGGGAGAAGGTAACAATTGTGAAGCCCTGGGGTTAGCCATTTATTAGGCCCAGGGGAAATTAACTATACTGATTGCTGCATTCCTAATGCCTTAGGAGAGGCCTGAAAGGAAGAAGAGAATACTTTTTTGCTTGAGAAATTTTCCAGTGAAGAGAAGGAGGTTCCTGAGGTATGGAAAATGTCTCCTTCTTTTTCACCTGGGGGTTTCCTGTTTAGGATGGAGAGATGCAAGTACCAGCCTGTATGTTTAAAGGATGGTTTCTATAGACCAGGGTGCCCAAACGAACCTGTGGACAGTTTATCACTTCCATGCTTAGCAGCTTCTGTTTCTATAGCTCTGTGGACCAATATCTATTGTCCTGGGGAAACACACAAAACCTTAACTTCCTTGTCTCTGTCTCTTGCTATGAGTGGTTCTGGGTCCCACAATAACTTGGCTCTGAGATTTACAGAAGGGTGTAATTATAGGGCTGGAATCATAAACTCCTGAGTGCAGCATCTTTGAACCACAGACAGCAATGAGAACCTAGGAATCAGGCTTCAGGAACGCTGCTCGGGTTGAACAGTGTCTCATCAATCCATTTTCTGCCAACACTTGAGAATGATTTATTGTGATGAATGTGCAGTCTTGAATGGCAAGGAGTGGATAAAGGCTTGAGTAATAATAATTTCGTGTCAGAAATTACTCTGGGTTGGAAGGATTTTTGCTGGAGAAACTCCACTCACGGGATGCTCGAATGAGGCTCCTTTTATGTCCCCAAGGTCCATCATGCAGCCTTCCAGCCTCCAAGCTCAGCATCTTAAACACTAAGCCACTGGGGGAGCTAAAGGCTTGAGTAAAGAGATATTAATGAGGGCATGTTGGACAGGGGTGGGGTGGGGAGGTTTATAAGATGGCAGTCAACTTTCAATCAGTTGAGTTACCAATGTCAAATTTCCTGCGTGCTCCATTATCTGTTCCATTATTCCACCCCACTGAATCTTAGTGTTTAAGCTGATCTACAAGTCTGATCTTCTGTGATGTGACAGTCTTTAAAGACGAACAAGAATTCCCTGTTTTGTTCCACTCTCTGAGTCCAAAGGGAAGGACTTAAGTGAAATTAACTGAGCATTTGCAGGATGGCTGTAAGACCTTTCAGCTTGGTTTGGTTTTAATTTTGCATTGTGTATTCTTTCTTAAGCCATTTGTCTATCCCTTAAATGGCTATCAAATCAATGTATAACAAGATAGATAGATAGATAGATAGATAGATAGTACTGTGAAACAGCAAAACAGGTTAAAGGAGAAAGAACTAGAAACTGTTAAGCAATAAATCTTAAGCGACCTATTGTGCTGACCAATCCCGGCAGGCACAATCACTGCACAGTTGCACTACGCAGAGAGTCTTGTTCAAGGATAGTCCAGATATCAAAGTCCAAAAGACAAGCTGAGGTCTGTTTACCAGTAGTCTGAGTCAGTAGTCTAATCCAAAGGATGTCCAGGGTTGGCAAAGAAGTCAGGGTCTAGGCAGGCAGTCTGGAGTCAAGCAGGAGGCCACTCTTCACTCAAGAGTTGCACTGATGCTGGCAGGCTGCAAGAAACTTGCTTATAAACTAATCTGTATCAGCTGGGAGCCTTCTTTGGTGCTTCGCTCTAGCCTGCCTGTGTCTCAGGTGTAGTTGCTTCTTGGACCTCTCCCTGGCTGAGGGTTAATCACTGTCAAAAACAGACTCCTGATCTGATAGGTCAGCTGCTGGGGAAAACAGACTTGGGCCAGGCACAGGCTGAGATCCCTGCCTCAGGGCATCCTCGGGCTTGGGAGTGCCCCCTGATCCAGGTCCTCCTCGGAAGAGGGCTGGATCACAACACCTACAAAACAGCAGCAGAAAACATGAAATTGGTAAGGAGGGACTGTTGATGCCACATAACAGTTTGAGGAGGTGACATTAGCCATTAAAGCCCTAATGGCTTCAGAACTGGGTGTCTTAAGGGCCACCTCCTTAAGGGCCACCTCCTTGTCTATGTTTCTACCTTCGTGCTCTGGTCATACTCTGGTTCACTCCATCTTATCCCATAGTATCTGATCAATCAATCATAATAAAGAGGTCGAGATCTGAAGCTATGAGAGTATGGGCTCTGAGCCAAAACAAAGAGGATTCTCCTCCCTTGCCCTCCTTGCTGTGTACTGGAAAGCAAAGGGACAAAGAACTTTTGCAGAACTATTCCATTAGTAGAAAACATCTTAAATTTAGCAGTGGGTCAGGTGAAGTCAGACTGGGGGCAACAGGTTGCCCTCCCAGGCTCATAGTCTTCTATGGTGGGGCTGAGCCATGGGTTTAGAAATGGGGTAGCCGGAGGCCCACCCATATTTTTATGAACCTGCTTAAATGCTGAGATCAGTCCTGGGATCCCTTCTTTCTAGCCTACCAGAGATGGCCATCAAGCTCAGAAGTAGGTTTTCTCAGTAATAGCCCCTGTACCCTTGGAACACCTTACCCAGGGAGATGAGGAGGGGCTCATCACTGCAGGTGTTAAAAACAAACAGCTGTGAAGACATGTTTATTCCAAGATGTGTTTGCTCCTTAGGTATCATTAATTGTGTATGAGTTTAATTATAATTTTGTTTTTGTTTTTTTAATCCTGGGGGCAGTGCTTCCTGAAAGGCAAGATAATTTAAAATATTGATGATGATGATGCTTCTTGTACCCAAGCATTATTGTTTTATTTTGATTTATTAGGTGCCTTATAGAACAAGTCTTCTTGACATTGTACAAAATTGGTGGTGGGGGGGGACGTAAACATGCTGCATAAAAAAATCCACCATGCAATTAAAAAAATTGTTAAGATCCAATATAATTACTGGTGTAATAGATAATGCACATGAAATAGCAGCTAAAATAATTGCAGGTACCAAAGAAATTAAAATACACCATAATCTTCACAAATACACGTATTCCAGCCATTATCTTAAACATTTAACAGAGAGTAGAATGTAGATCTTGGGATCAAAGTAATAAGCTCCAAAAGGCACTGAGAAAATAAAAACTGGTACAAAGTGATGTTCTCATCAAAAGTCTGTCTTTTCCTTATTTAACATGTGGCAAAAACAAACAAACTCACAGACATTTAGCGAAGGATACCATGTTCTTTGTATATCAGTAAACAAAACAAAATAAACAAAATAAAAAACAATAAAAAACACTGTAGCACTTTAAAGACTAACTGCTATATTTTTATTGTTAGCTTTTGTGGATCAAGTCCACTTCTTCGGACAAAGAGTGAAACTTATAGGCATGGTTTTTATACACCAAATTCAGGGGTCAAAGGGAGAAGGTTTGAGCCCTGACGTTTTGTCTTGTTGCACTGGCCGGGGACGTCGGGGAAGCCCAGAAACAGCTTGTATCGCATCCTCTGATCTCCCTGGAGCAGACCGAAGGGTCAGAGAGCCCAAAATGGGTTTTAAAAAAGTCCTTTTTTTTATCCATTTTGAGCTCTCTGACCCACCTGCCTGCTCCAGGGAGATCAGAGGACCCGATCCAAGCTGTTTCTGGGCTTTTCCCACCTCCCCAGCCAGTGCAACAAGCCAAAACGTCAGGGTTCGAACCCTGACGTTTTGGCTTGCTCCACTGGCCAGGGACGTCAGAGAAGCCCAGAAACAGCTTGGATCGGGTCCTCTGATCTCCCTGGAGCTGGCAAGGGGGTCAGAGCCCATTTCGGGCTCTCTAATCCCTCTGCCTGCTCCAGGGAGATCAGAGGACCTGATCTACAGCTGCAGGGTGGCTGGGGAAGCTGACGGGGACTGTTTGTGCAATATGAAATAGAGGTGTCTTTTTTTTTGTCCTTATCCAGCCATCACAACTTGGAAGAAATCTCCACATTTTATTACTAAGCTTGCCAATTGTTTATAAGATTCAGATGATTAATCATCTGAAGATTGCTTTAGGTAGTAGGTGGTCAAATAAACACGTGTATATTTCATTTGCAAATTGTCCAGTATTTTCTGAGCCTGAAAAAAAACATACAGCGCTTGTTTGCAGGCTTTCCATCTAAAAGGCACAATAAAAATAGACAACAGAATGGGAAGAAAAATGAGCAGAGGCAGTTACCAAATCTTAAATATTCTCATTTTAAAATGACATTAAATGTTATAGTGCTTGGCTAGAATGGCCGCTAAGTAGACAGTTCTGAGAGAAAATGGACCAAGTGATGCAGTCCTATCCAGACACTCAGATTGGACCCAGATATTAGTCTTCTCCCTCTAGTGCAGGGTTGCCCAAACTTTTTGGGCTGTGGGCTGATCATGTGGTTCAGGGAGCCGGTCACTAAGGCCCGGTGGCCGGGTGCAGCCCCTGACGCCAATTCATCCGGCCTGCAAAGCCAGATGAATTGCCGTCGTAGGCCGCCCCTGGCCTTTAGTTTGGGCACCACTGCTCTAGTGCAACAAAACAAAATGGCTTTATGTGAGTACTCCGAGGGACTTCACCTCCATACCATGATGAGGAAGCAGAGGAGGAGCTGTAATACCACAACAAAACCAATATGTCCTCAAAAGCAACACATTATTTCTTTAACTCACAGATTAGCCTCTCGTCATCTTCATTTATCAACAAAATATTTGGGTCGATTAACCTACCCATTAAGCGTTTAGCATTCTCCTTTCATTCAGCTGAGACGCAAGATGTCATAAAGTATTCCTGTTGAATATTGCTCCAGCTTTTTTTTAATGTTTCTGGAAAGAGGTTTAGATAAGCAGTTTCCTTTTCTGTGTCATCTTGTACTTAACAAATCACTAGTTCATTTATTGCTTGGAAATGCAGCTATATTTGGAAATGGAAGGAAGAGAGCAGAATAGGATGATACCCTTGATATGCTGAAGTTTGCCTGTTAACAGATTTGATGGCCTCCATCAGTAAGAAATATGTCCCTCTAGCTTGCTGTGCAAAGTTGTTTATATATGAAAGAGTGGCACAATGTCTTACTACGGTGTTCAAAGAATCTTGCCTTTTCCAACTGATAGGATGTTTTTCTCCCTAAGATAAGGTAGACATGCTGACTATAGTCTCTGCACTTTCTCACTCTCCTATTTGTGAGTGGTGAGTGCTTTGGACTCCCTCTGGAGTAGTGAAATGGGGAAAAGGAGTTAATTAGTTATGTAGGAGTTAAATAAAAACATTTAGAAGTAAGCTTACTTGCTTGTTTGAAAGGCTGCAAGTAGAGCTCCGTCCAGCCAAGAGTTGTTTGCAGGAGGAAAAAGATTAAAGTTCTTCTCTAAGAAGTTCAAACTGCATATTTAAACTCTGTTAAGCAGCAGCAGCATACACTAGTACCTCGGATAACGTTATGACTTGGTTCCACAAGTCATGACGCTATCAGATTTTTAGCGTTGTCCGATGCATCGAACAACGCTAAAAAAAAGCTGTGATAGCGGGGGTTGGTGGATTTGACCCAATCCACCACCACCACCCCGCTGCGATCCCTTGCCTGGGTGGGGAACCCCCACAACGATCACGCACCCGGGCAAGGCTTGCCTTGGCCAAAATCACACACACACACACACTGGGGGGGGGGTGATTTCGGCCAAGGATCACCTTGCCTGGGTGCGCAATCGCCCACCTGGGCAAGGCTCGGCTTGGGCGACAATCCCCCCCACACACACACGCGGGGGGAGGATTGTCACCCAAGCCGAATCGAGTTGCAGCTGGCGATCCCTAGCCGCAGCTCGGTTTGGCTTGGGTGACAATCCTCCCCCTGCGCGGGGGGAGGATTGTCGCCAAAGCCAAACCGAGTTGCGGCTAGCTAGCTGCTTCATCAATCCTGGCCTGGGGCTGATGGGGACTTTGTGTACCAAAAGAGCTCAGGACCAGAAAAGTGACTCACAGAACTGGATCAGTGGTACGGGTGTCACGCTGTGATGCAGAAGGCAGATGAAAGGCCACTGCATTATATTCTCAGTCTTCATAACTGATTGCCATGAGGATCGACAATATTCGGATTCGAATATAGCAGAAGAAGAAACAGCAGCAGGAGACAAGCTGAGACTCAGACACATTGCTGAGTTCTATGACAACCTTGAAAGCAATAACTATTACAATGAGTAGCTGATTGAAGATATTCCCTCCAATTTGAGTAACTCTGAGGGCAGCTGGAAGGAAGGGGCAGGAGGGCAGGCAAGAAATGGCTCTCCCGCAGCAGTCCTGGCTCCAACCTAACCATGCTGTGGATTTTATTAACAATTCAACTATCTCTGCGCAGAGCTGTGGTAGAGTGTATTGATCCAACCTGTAGGAGAAATGGCTAACTTGCTTAAAGCTGCTGCCGCCCAGCGAAATGGTGATTTGGAGACAGGTAGATGAGCAAATGGGTCAGGGGTGAGCAATTTTGTGTGCAGAAATAGCATTCTGAAAAACCTCAGCTTTGTGTTTTACCTAAGTGATTTTCCATCATTTAGAAGAGTAAATTGCAAAGAGTTCCAACATGACTGCGAGAGCTTTTAGTGTTTGTTCTTGTAGTAATACCTCTGTGCCTCCTTTGATGCTGATGGCTATTTTCTCCTTTATGCACCTCTCTCCACCTCCGACATAGGTGCCCTTTCCTTCTCTTGATGTGGCCACATAGCTTCTCTCCAAGAAATGCCAAATTTTCCAAGTTTGTTCCTATTGCTGGCTTTGCTTGCTGCTTTTATGTGCGACCTTTTATTTCCATAATTTGCATGTTGAGTTTGGATCTTCTTTAGTGTGGAAACATTTGAGGAGTGCACGCTCAAATTGTGTTTGGTAAAAACTTGTGTCTCCTTCCAATTACCTTTCCCCACACCTCATGTGTCCTAAATAAAAGGAGATGAGGTGAAGGTTAACTGAATATGGTAATTGATTTTGTGAAAATGCGTCCATTTCTGGGACAAGTTGTCTGAGTATCGGCTACGTAAGAATGGCCTGTAGCACAGACAAAGTCTGTGTATGCTCGAAGCATGCATGGGTGGTTAGCAGCATGCAAAAGCTTCTTGAACAAAGACGTTACTGCATTCCTGGCATCGATGGCCATTTATTGTGCTGTCTTCCTTGGGTAAGTTCTGTATATCATAGAAGTCTGATGAGGGCTGGCAACCACAGAAGCCACAGGATAGCAAGTGGAAAATGAAGCACAAGTACAGTAAGTGGAAATGAAGCACAGAACTCATGACAAAGTGGCAAATCTGATCAGATGGGCCCGCCTGCCAGCCCCATGATGGTCTGTTTGGAGCTGCCTGAATAGTTTAAGGGTGTTTGGTATGCACAGTATTAGGTAGGCGGATTGGGGGAGGAGAGGACATCTATTGTGAAGTTGCAGAAGCTGATAGGAAAGAGAACATTGGGAAATTAGGACTGTGTGCAGCCATAAATAACTTTTAGTGAAGTGTCCGATTGTAATTGCGTCAATATTAATATGCATATTACCAAACCCTCAGTATAAAACCCAAAGAAGGTAAGATAATGTGTAATGTAATCCAAGCTGAGGGTCGCTTGGAAAGGTTTTCTTTTAAGACTGTTTTCTTTTCTTCCTCTATTGCAAAAACAACAACCCAAAAACCAACAGAATCAAAATAGTTTCAAAAACTACCAGTATTTAGAAATGGGTTCCTGTAATAAACAACACTCATTTAGCTGGAGGTGGTTTCTTCTGGATGGCATGATCTAAACAGTGATGACTATTTTCTTTCCTTCCTTCCTTCCTTTCTTTCTGGGAATCAGAATGGTGAAACAAACATAAAAGAAGCAGCTTTGGACGTTCTTGTCTATCTTCTGTGGGAAATAAATGTTGAGTTAATGTGACTCATTAAATGTTCTGTGACTAAACATTGTCCAGATTCAAATGTAACAAGAACTCATGGTGCTGTGAGGAAACATGGCATTTTGAATACGAACAGTGTCTGCGTGCTGCTTATTCTCAGTAGGGCAAAGCTTTTGAGCTTATTTTATATGTCCAATCATAGTCATTGATTATAATTTATGAATATTTTGCTTTTTATAGCTTAAAGGTAAAGGTCGCCCTTGCTCGAAAGCCTGTAGGGTCATCTCCGTTTACAGCCAAAGAACCAGCGATGCCTGCATCTGCAGGCATTTCTGTGGTCATATGGCAAGCACAACTAGACACAGTGTGCTGAAGTGGTACCTATTTATCTACTTGCAATTTCTTGCTTTCGATCTGCTTGGTTGGCAGGAGCTTGGAAAGAGACAGGAGTTCACTCTATCGTGCAGCACTTGGATCTTGAACTGCTGACCTGCCGACCTTCTAGTTGTCAAGTTCAGCATCTTAACCACTAAGCCATGCTTTGCTTCTAAATGCTGATTTCATACGTTAGATTTTAACATAGTCCAAGTTGTTTTCTGAAGCTCCAAGATGTCTTCACATGCATCGCCACCCGATTGCTGATGATCACATCTATTAATCCAGCAATAGCCTTTTTCAGGTGTTACATGTTAATGTAAATTCACTAGAGATAAGAACTATCTAGTCCTACCCCTTTCATCCATTTACATTGCTCTCTCATACATGGAATACAATTTAGTCCGAAGAGAGTGAGAACTCTGATACTTGTGGAGGAATTCCATGTGAGTTCGCAAACTCTTGTCTTCTTCAGATGGGTTGATCTCTCTGTGGGAAAGGTCGGTAGAAATGACAATGGAGGGAACCAGAACTAGAAAATGTCTTTGACTCATGTGGGATTTTTCATAATAGATAACAACGAAATTGGCTAATGTGTAATTTCAACGTGTAAAATTGCGATGTTATTTGGCTGTAGCATTAAAATTAAAATTAAAATTAAAAATAGCAGCAGTTTAGAATAGTCTAGCAGTGATTGTAATAGAAGAATGCAAAGGGATTGAGTACTCCCAAAATCCCCTCCTTTCCAGATCCTTGAACTTCCCTCTTTATTTTCAAGCATTCCCTTGGAAATATGCTGTATGGCAACTTAGAGTTTCTTTCTTTCTTTTTTAAGGAAAGAAAATGTTGAGTTTTCCAAAGTGCTAGCTTGCAAGTTTTGTAAACTGAAATTATCACTGCAAGCTTTTTTAGCGTTTCAGTGCCCTCCGTGGTGACATTGAGCACCAGAAAAAGACAGCAGTGTTGAATCCATAGAAGTGTCAATGAGGTGAGCTATAAAGATAGGAAAAGAGGTGCACAGGGACCATCCACGCACATTATTTGAGATGGAGCAAACAGAACATGTTCTTGAGGGAGGAACTTTCTGAGTCTGGTGTCTGTCAGACAGCAGTATTGATATTTCTTGCCATCCGACCTCCAAGAAATTGGCCTCTCCGCTCCTTCTCCAGCTCAGCTCCTTGTACACCCTTCCTTGCGCGGCTGGCTTGCATGCTGAGGAACCTTCTGGTCTGTTCAGATGTTATCATCTCGAGAATATAATTTCCCTAAGGAGAAGCGGGAGCCTCTTGACAAGCCAGCTCCCAAACTCTGGAAAGGGATTATTACTGTTGTGCCAGCGTTGATGATCACAATTGGGGTGAGGGGGAGAAACACGCCTGCATTTAAGCAAGGGGGTGGGTCAGGTGTCAATAGAGGCTTGCTGGTAATGAAGTAATCAGTCTTTACTGACAGCTTGTCATGACTGACACCCCCGCCTCTGAGCATGCCAGGTTGATGCCTGACACAAAGTGGGGCTCAGGAGGGGGAAGCTGGTCAAAGCACGGTGCTTAACTCCCTACTTTCCATTGCCTTGCCAGCAGATTCGTTTGGAACATACATTCCAATAGCTTTGGGTACAAAGTTCATTGTCCCAGTTGTGAAGTTTTGTGCCTCGACCACTGTAGAGCCCCATGTTGCCATGGGTAATAACTGCTAAAATGCTATCGTTCTTCCTCCTTCCCCTTAACTCCTACTAGTTAGTGCATGAATGTGGTTGTTTGACATAAGCCAACACGGGGGACTTCTGTTTCAGTAGCTAATGGATGTGTGATGTCTAGTCCTTCCATGTGTGTTTACAGGATTGTATCTGTTGACAAGCTGTGGCTAGGCTAAACTCTCAGATAACTTAAGACCGACTGCATAAATTCTGATCTATAGAGACAAGTGTAATCTACTTGAGTGCCAGGTGTTTTATTAATGCCTCTTTCAATTTCTTGCAGTTCATGCCCAACAGATGGGCTGTGTTTTGTTTAATGAGTCATAAGTAGTATGAAAGTCTTGGAGGGCAGCTTCTAGGCAGAAGCAGTAGAAGAAGGTGACGCTTGCAGAGGTCTTCTCAGAGAGAATAGACCAGTGTTTCCCAACCTTTAGTTTTTGGACTTTAATTCCCAGAAGCCTAAGTCAATTCCCCAAAGCACTGATCAGCCAATGGACTGACTTAGGCTTCTGGGAATTGAAGTCCCCCTGTAGGGCATGGGCCCCACATTGGAAACTACTGGAACAGATGCTCATGCTACCTTTTTGTTACTACTGTGCAGAAGAAGGAAATGTAGACTAGTTCAAGAAATGACTTGGAAACCTTAACAGCCCAAAATACGTAGTGCTGGAAGAAGAGCGTCCAGGACAAAAGATGTTCAGTTAGCTACTGAGTAAAAGCAAAGGACAAGTACAAATAATGCTGCTGCTAGTGAAACAACTAGATTAAACTCAAAAGACCATCTAATAACCAATTAGCATAGAAGTGCAAGGAGAGTCTGACGTTCCATTGTATGACTCAAATATCGACCATGAAAAGTATGTATCAAGGTCCATGTGAACAAAATAAAGAGGATTGGGATAATATATTTTCAATCAGACAAAGTACTGTACAAGTAAAACCTCCATAGTTGACCACTTCCCTACATTGAGCATCTCTTTATGTTGATCTAATTTTCATAGACTGGACATACAACTTACGTACATAATAGAAAGCCAACCTCTTGATATTGACCACCTCTGTAAGTTGTGTCTTGAGCCCCTGGGCCTTGACATGCAGTATTAATTGACTGTCTGTAACTTGATCAGTTGAGTCCAGTCTAGACCAAGGGCAAAAAAAAAGTGAAATGCAGAATTGGTAGCAATGGATTTCTTTCAAGAAGAATATCAAAGAATACAATATTTTTACTTTGGTTTGGCAGTTTAACAATGATAATTATGGATTCTTTTCAGAATACAAATTGCACAAAGACTTGAATTTTTCCCACTTCAAAATGTTTTCCTTTTTCCATTTTCAAGATTGATTAAAAATAGCCAATGGTAAAATTAAACAAATACACAACATAGACACATGCGAACCATGCAATCAACTGTGTGTGATTAACAATGGGCCTAACCATTGTGAAAGAAAGAAAAAGAAGAAAGTGGTATAGCCAGCATTGAGAGTGCTTCCTCCGCTTATACCTTCATAAAAAGAATAAGAAACTGATTAAAATTGACTCTTTTTTCGGAAAGAATGATCAAACCATGAAAAAACAATATTTATGTAGATGTGTTAATTTTGTATGGTACAGTACTATGAATGCTTTTCCTGTGTTTTCACTAAGTGTGTTCATATGACATTCTCTAATAAAAATAAAACAAGGCATGTGTACATATCAGCACAGTTGTTCCATATGTTGACCACCTCCAAATGTTGATCACTTTTCTTCAGTCTCTTGGGTGATCAACTTTCAGGGGTTTTACTGTGTTTTACTGTGAAAATGACAAACTTAAAAGAAACACAAGAGTGGCTCTAAAATGAGGCAAGAGCATTTGACAGCATAAGCCGATGGAGGCTATAATATGAAGTCTGGCTGAATAGTATCAGTTGGGCACAACTGTCATTCAAGTGAAAACTCCAGACTAAAGAGGCTGAAGAAGAGACCAAAAGCTTTTATGCAAGTGTTCAAGGAGGAAATTGATTGCACATCAAAACAAGATGTGTAAGGGGGAAGCAAAATCAAGTATAGATGGAAGTAGAAGGTGGAGAAACTGTTATTTCTGTCAAAAAAATAAAATACCAAGAGCAGATTTTGGCACTGATTATGAATCAGTGTGATTCATAAGAAAGATATAGGTTGGTTTGAAAGTAATGGGTGTGCCTCAGTACACGATTGTCCTAACGTGTAATCTATATTATGGACAAGAAGCTATTTTTGGGCCAGAATAGGCTTCTGGTAGGCAAAAGTGTCAGACAAATATGTATTTTATCTTGATCCATTCGGTCTGAATGTAAAAACATACAGAAAGCTGGATTAGATTCAGTTGAAGGAGGAGAGAAAAGCTGCAAGGGAACTATCAAAAATTTATTTTGTGCACATGACACCATCTTACCAGCAGAAAACAGCAACGGCTTATAATGACTTTTGGTACATGAAAAAAGAAAGTGCAAACATCAGGAGTACAACTAAACATTAAAAAGACAAAAATTATTACTAAAGAAGAAATAGACAACTTTAATGTTGACCATGACGAAGTTGAAATTGTTGAAGATTTTTGTATATTTCAGTTCAACTATAAATCCAAATGGACATTGTAACCAGGAAATCAAGAGACTGAGACTTGGGATAATAGCTATCAAGGAACCAGAAATGATCATCAAGCATAAAGTCATATTCCTGATGACAACGATTAAGATCAGCTTCAGTATGCTGTTCCCAGATGTATGATATGAAGACTAGGCAGTGAAGAGGGGTGGCAGGGAAAATTATTTAATTCTAATCTGGTGCTAGAGGAAAACCTTATGGGTACCCTGGACTGCCAGAAACACAAATAAGTTGGTAATAGGTCAAATGAAGCTTAAACTCCCTAGAAGCAAAAAATGATGAAATGGGGGCTATTATACTTTGGGCATATCATGAAAAGACAAAGCCTTGCTGGAAAGATTATTAGCTCTAAGAAAATTCAAAGGCACCAGGAAAAGAGGAAAACCAAATATGAGTTGGACTGACTCTGTAAAGGAAGCCACATCTTTAAGTGCACAGGAGCTGAGTAGGACTGTTGAGTAGAGGATGTTTTATTTATTTATTATTTATTTATTTCTTCTTATTTGCTATCCCGCCCCAATCGGGCAAGCCCGACTCTGGGCGGCTTACAATATTAATTAAAAATCACTAGGATACACATATAATAATACAAGAATACTTAAACTAATGTTTAAAACTCTAAAACAGATGCTTAAAACTTAAAACTAATGCTTAAAACAGAGCAAGAGATAAAACTAGAGGAGAGATAAAAACTGGAAAGGGTGGCTATCCACTAGATCAGCCACCCTACATAGGATCCCGCATTCCCGGCTCCCCACACTTGCCCCGCCAGCCAGGTTTTTAAGCCTCTCCGAAAGGGCAGGAGCTCTGTCTGAAGGCGCAGCTCAGTTGAGAGGAGGTTCCAAAGGGCCGGGACGAACACAGAGAAGGCCCTCTTCCTAGTGCTAGAGAGGTGAGCCTCTCTAGCCGATGGAACAACAAGAGAGCCCCTCCGATCCGCCCTGGTGGGATGGGCAGATGTTCTTAGGGTGACGCGGTCTCTTAGGTATCCTGGCCCACTACCATATAGGGCTTTAAAGGTAATGACCAGCACCTTGAATTGCACCCGGAGACATACTGGCAACCAGTGCAGCTCCAGAAGCAGCGGTGAGGCCCGAGCATAACGCCCGCACCCCATCACTACCCGGGCCGCCGCATTCTGGACCAGCTGCAGTCTCCGAATGGTCACCAAGGGCAGCCCCATGTAGAGCGCATTACAGTAATCAAGTCTGGAGGTGACCAAAGCATGTGTGACCATGAGCAAGGTCTAGGAGCAGGCGTAACTGGTATATTACACGGAGTTGTGCAAAAGCCCTCCTGGCCACGACTGCCACCTGCTCTTTGAACAGTAGTTGTGAGTCCAGGAGGACCCCCGATTACGCACCAGGTCCGTTTGGGGCAGAACTGCCCCATTCAGTACCAAAGCTGGTAGCTCCCGTGATAACACAGGGCCCCTTACCCATAGCCACTCAGTCTTGCCGGGATTCAGCTGTAGCCCGTTTTCCCCCATCCAGACCTTAACAGCCTCCAGGCACCTGGAAAGGACTTCCACTGCACCGCTTGGGTCCTCACGGGCCGAGATGTACAATTGGGTATCATCTGCGTATTGGTGATACCTCACACCGTGGGAACGGATGATCTTGCCCAGTGGCTTCATGTAGATGTTAAAAAGGAGAGGAGAGAGTACCGAGCCCTGAGGCACCCCATATTGAAGGGGCCTAGGGCTGGACTTCTCACTCTCCAGCCACACCAACTGGGTCCTGCCCCTTAGAAATGAGGAAAACCAGGACAACACAGTTTTGGAGGTTATTCATCCATAAGAATTGTTGTAAGCCTACCTTTATAGCACATATCTATAAGTAGTAGTTGTAGTGGAGGGTCCACTTTAAAGGTAGGATGGGAGAAGGTGAATAGTTTATGAGGATCTTCTTCATCCAGATTCAGATGAGTCCTGTTTCTCCAGCTCTAACCTGCAAAGGGAGGAGATTTTGAGATTGCTTTGGGAGCTTGGAATGAGCAATAGAAATAGCTGCTAGAAACAAGGGGGTTTTGCCTTCCTTTAGGACCCCCCTCATGCTTCTCCCTCCACCTTACTGACCCCCGGCTTGAGAAAACAGGTATTTACTGCAGTGCTTGCTATCTTTCTCTGCATGTGCCTCCCTCGGTATTTTCTCTCTCAGTACAAAGACTCTTTAAATATTTAGGTCGTAGCAAAGCTACTCAGATTCTTTAATAAATCATGGCGGCCTGATACTGCCTATGCTTCTGAAGGTTGTTCCAGGAAGGATGGCGGCTGCTCCAGGTCATCACAAAATGGTGGGATAGAAATCAAATGTAGGGGAAATAATTAGCCAAAGTTTCTCAGGTGGGAACAAAACTTAAAAACAGTGCATCTTCCTTCCATTTGTTTGGCGTTGTTACTTTTCCTCCATGCTATATACCAGGGATGCCCAAACTTTTTAGGCCACGGGCTGGTCATGTGGTTCAGGGAGCTGGTCACTATGTCCCGGGGCCCAGATTTGGCCCCTGACGCCAATTCATCCGCCCTATGAAGCCCTCGTTGCTCCTGGAAGTGGAAGTATAATGCACCTGTACGGGCGCATTGTACTTCCGCTTCCAGGAGCAGAGGGCTTCGTGGGCCGGATGAACTGGGGTCGCGGGCTGAATCCAGCCCATGGGCCATAGTTTGGGCGCCCCTGCTATATACTCTTAAGCAAGAGTAAACAATGTACAGTTTTTACATGTAACACTCCCAGTTATAGTTAGTATAGGCAGTAAGGTGGGATGATGGGGAACACATGTCAAGGACCACATGTTCTTCATACCTTGTTGAATTCATGTACTGTACTTGCCTCAATGCTCTATTTTAATTCTCTACTGACCAGCTTGTAATATTTCCCATCTTCCTAGGAAATATTCCTATTTCCCATCTTCCTAGGAGTGTTTGTTTTAAGGGCAAAAACTCCTGGATGCCCTGGCATATGGGAAGCATTGGTTGTCCTGAACATGAACAGTCTGTTCCTGGAATATAGCTCAGAAAGTAGCTTTTTTTGACCTACAGTTTACAAGGAATCATGTTGGCTGATAGATTCTGTGAGCTGCCTTAAAAAAATAACTTTTATATCCTATTTCCAGGAATAGAGATTGAAGAATAGTAGGTGGTACATTAGTCCTAACTCCCCACCTCCACTCTGGTTCCAAAAAGCAAAGCATTGCTGCCAGAGTGAAATAGTCACACAATATTTTATTTTTCTGCCTTCTCATTTGCCTCTCTTTATGATTTTTAGCACTGCACGGATACATGATAGATATAGGTTCTTTGCCTCCCTTCTGCTTTACCAATTGCCAGAACACAAAGAAGGTCCCAAAGAAATAAGATGCCAAGGAGTTCAGCAACTATAGGGCTATTGCTGTAATTTCCCATGAAAGTAAAGTATTGCTCAAGGCTTTGCAACAAAGCCTTTTGATTTATATGAAGTGAAAAATGACTGATGTTCAAGCTGGATTCTGGAAAAGAAGTATTTTATGTTAATATTGCAAACATTCAATGGATGCTGGAACATACTGAAGAAATTCAGAAAAAGATCAATCTGTGCTTTATAGCAGGGGTGCCCAAACTTTTTGGGCCACGGGTTGATCATGTGGTTCAGGGAGTTGGTCACTAAGGCCCGGGGGCCAGGTGCGGCCCCTGACGCCAATTCATCCTACCCATGGCCTTTGACTATGTGGATCGTGAACTGGGTTTACTTCAGCACTTGATTGTCCTGATGTGTAGGCTTTATTGTGGACAAGAACCTGCCTTTATTTATTTATTTATTTATTTACTCCAATTTTTATACCGCCCTACTCGGCTGGGCCGACTCAGGGCGGTTCACAAGCACAGAGTAAACAGTAAATTCATAGACACATCACATAAATATACAATATATAACTCAACATCGTTCCATCACAAAAGTTCAGTAAGCATCAATCTCAACAACAATAAAACTACAAAATTCATCAAATATGCACAAAAAATTTAACAATTGTCGAAAGTCCTGGCACCGCCGCAGCCCTTGAACATAGCCTCCGGAAGAGGTGGAGGGAGTCCCGGCTGGGCACGGCGGTAGTCTCTTCCCCCGGCCGCAGGTGTGTTCCGTGGCGGCGGGGCGAGGAATGCTCTGCCGGGGGAAGTCCTGCCGCTACCGCGGCCAGGGAGGCTCCTTTTTCCTTCCTCCCGGCCGGTGACGAGGGCCGGGAGGGCGCGGCAGCAGCAGCGGCAGCGGCGGCGTTTTCGGGCCTCCCTCGCCTAGGGAAGCCCCTTTTATCTTCCTCCCGGCCGGTGACGAGGGCCGGGAGGGCGCGGCAGCAGCAGCGGCAGCGGCGGCGTTTTCGGGCTTCCCTCGCCTAGGGAAGCCCCTTTTTATCTTCCTCCCGGCCGGTGACGAGGGCCGGGAGGGCGCGGCAGCAGCAGCGGCAGCGGCGGCGTTTTCGGGCTTCCCTCGCCTAGGGAAGCCCCTTTTTATCTTCCTCCCGGCCGGTGACGAGGGCCGGGAGGGCGCGGCAGCAGCAGCGGCAGCGGCGGCGTTTTCGGGCCTCCCTCGCCTAGGGAAGCCCCTTTTTATCTTCCTCCCGGCCGGTGACGAGGGCCGGGAGGGCGCGGCAGCAGCAGCGGTAGCGGCGGCGTTTTCGGGCCTCCCTCGCCTAGGGAAGCCCCTTTTTATCTTCCTCCCGGCCGGTGACGAGGGCCGGGAGGGCGCGGCAGCGGCAGTGGCAGCGGCGGCGTTTTCGGGCCTCCCTCGCCTAGGGAAGCCCCTTTTTATCTTCCTCCCGGCCGGTGACGAGGGTCGGGAGGGCGCGGCAGCGGCAGCGGCAGCGGCGGCGTTTTCGGGCTTCCCTCGCCTAGGGAAGCCCCTTTTTATCTTCCTCCCGGCCGGTGACGAGGGCCGGGAGGGTGCGGCAGCAGCAGCGGCAGCGGCGGCGTTTTCGGGCCTCCCTCGCCTAGGGAAGCCCCTTTTATCTTCCTCCCGGCCGGTGACGAGGGCCGGGAGGGCGCGGCAGCAGCAGCGGCAGCGGCGGCGTTTTCGGGCCTCCCTCGCCTAGGGAAGCCCCTTTTTATCTTCCTCCCGGCCGGTGACGAGGGCCGGGAGGGCGCGGCAGCAGCAGCGGACAGAATATGCAGAGAGAGAATCATTTCCTATAGGCAAAGTTGTCAAACGTGCATATTTATCCCTTATGTATGCAGAACATACTGTATATGGAAAATTGGACTAGATTCAGATGAAAGAGATGTGAGAGTTGATGGAAGTTACATCAGTTACTTTAGATATGCAGATAACACTGTCTTACTGGCAGAAAGGGACTGCAGTGGCTCAAGTGGTTAAGACACTGACTGGAAGGTGGCAGGTCAGCACTTCGATACCTGAATACTGCAGGATGGAATGAGCTCCTATCTCTGTCTCTGGTCCTGCCAACCTAGCAATTCGAAAGCAAGAAATTGCAAGTAGATAAATAGGAACTACTTTGGTGGGAAGGTAAATAGCATTCCATGGACTCCTGTGCCTAGGCATGCCTGCCACATGTCCATGGAAATGTCTGTAGACCTAGACAGTGCTGGCTCTTTTGCTATGAAACAGATGAGCACTGAACCCTAGAGTTGATACAACTGGCTTTCGAGCAAAGGAAACCTTTACCTTTACTGACAGAAAACAGCAATGAATTGAAGCAACTTTTAGTGAAAATGAAAGAAGAAAGTGCCAAAGCAGAATGACAGTTGAGTAGTAAGAAGACAAAAATCATGACTACAGAACAGTTATACAGTATAACTTTAATGTTGACAATGTAGAATTAGAAATAGTGAAAGAGTTTGTATTCATTGGCTCAGTCATAAATCTAAATGGAAACTAGCCAAGAAATCAGGAGATGATTGATACTCAGAAGGGTAGTAATGAAAGAATTAAGAAAAGATCATCAAGGGTAAGGATGTGTCACCAGAGACTAAGGGCAAGATCATCCACACTGTTTTATTCCTGATCATCATGTGTGGTTATGAGTATGAAGGTTTGACAGTAAAGAAACCTGATAGAAAAATGTCTGATCAGCTTGAAATACAGTGCTGGGGCAGAGTTATGCAGATACCGTAGATAAGCAAATAGATTGATTTGCTCTAGGAATCATCTTTGGAGGCAAAAATGATGAAACTGAGGCAGTCCTACCTTGGACCTATTGCAAATAGGCAACTTTGAGCAGTGTTTGGCGGTGATACACATTCTAAGTCTACTCTACAGTGATGCCTACCATCCTTTATCACTGCTCACACCAAGGGAAGCAGTTGCCTTCATAGACCTTTCTTCCTTTTAGTATTGCCCCAGCTCCCTGCAGAAGATCGAGAGAGCGGGTGGGTTCTACTACAAATATAGCTCTCTGGATAGGAAAGAGAGGAGGGCCGGGTGTCCTTAGGAAACTTGCTGTGACTCAACCTTAGTTGGCAAGTAGGCGAAGACACCACTGGGAAGAGGATCAGTGTGGTGACATGAAGCTGATGGGGGAGGGAGACCTTTAGCGTTAGAGCCCCAGACATCCAAACTGGACCTTTGGCCAACTTGCCATTCTCTCCATTAATGTGAGGAACCTGAATGTGGGTGAGTTAGCATGTATGTGGGGCAGCTGATCCATTTCTCTTCTGTTTCATTTAGGGAAGCAAGAAGAAAAATTTTACACTTAAATTTGTGCATGTGTGAGTAGCAGTGTCCCCTTTGAAGGTTGCTCTGCTCATTTGAGCAGTGAGAGTAATCTATCACAACCCTGGTGCCTGGAACGGGGCAAAAGGGGTATCCAAGCAACCACCTAATGAGATCTCAGCTGTTTTTGTTGTTTCCCTGAAATTTCCTTATGTGAAAGCCTGCTTTGTCTGCCTTCCCTGTTGTTTGAGAGGCAGGAATAGGAAAAGAGACTGAACACTTCAGTGCTGATAATATGGTAAAGTAGACTGGAAGTATAAGTCCCTGTTGTTGGTATCTGAGAGAGAAGCCAGTGTTACTCCCACCCAGGAGGCACCTTGTTCTTAAAGCAAAGGTTATGCTGATGCTGGTTTGGCACAGATTCTCCTAAATTTTACTACATGTGCTTTCATAATTTTCTGGTTCATATCTTCCCTCTAGTAGTGTGTAATTCTGACCGGAGCTCATTTCATTTTTGCAACGCGGGAAGGAAAAATACTATACAAAGCAAGTACTGAGTGACTTGAATGTATATAAATAAATGCCTGTAGTAGTACTACAAGCACAGGGATGTTGGAATAAACAGAGGGAAAAGCATATACAAGCACATAAAATGTTACTAAGGGCCAAGTAAACCAAGCTATGATCCCGCAAGCCTGTTTTTAGTGTCAAGGCTCAACTTTCCTCCCTTTTTCTACTCTACTTCCAGAGGATGTTTTTATAATGCGCCAGAGCAGGGGTGCCCAAACCTTTTGGGTCGTGGGCCAGTCATGTGGTTCAGTGGACTGGTCATGTGTTTCAGTGGACCAGTTGTGTGGTTACTCCCACCGGGAGCGGAAGTAAAATACACCTTGCAATCTGTTTTGCAACAGAATGAGATGGATTTTAAGCTGCCATTTTCTCTGCTTATTTATTTACTTACTTACTTACTTACTTACTTACTTACTTACTTACTTACTTACTTACTTACTTACTTACTTACTTACTTACTTACTTACTTACTTACTTAATCAGACTTAGATGCCACCCTCCTCAAAGAGACCCAGGGCGGCTAACAAAGCTTCAAAAGAGACATAAAACACAATATAAAATCCTGTCTAAAATTAATATTAAAAGAGATTAAAACTAAGCAAAGTTAAAAGATTAAAAAATTCACACATTGGGAGAGGGAGGGGTCAGATTAGCCAGCAAGTCAACGCAACTGTCTGACCCAAACCCCATACCTGTCCCACCAGCCAGGTCTTAACCCCCTTCCTAAAGGGCAGCAATTCCGACTGGAGACGTAGCTCAATTGGCCCGCACCCCATCCTGACCTGAGCAGCTCCATTCTGTACAAGTTTCAGCCTCCAAATGGTCACCAAGGGCAGCCCCACGTAGAACGCATTACAATAATCTAGTCTGGAGGTGACCAAAGTATGTGTGATCATGAGCAAGGAGTCTAGGTCTACGAACGGGCGTAACTGGCGTATAACACGAAGTTGTGCAAAAGCCCTCCCGGCCACGACTGCTTAAACCATGGATGCCCAAACTATGGCCCGTGGGCTGGATCCAGCCCCCTCAATTCATCCAGCCCATGCCATCCTTGTCACTCATGGAAGCGTTTTGCTTCCAGGTGCGATGAGGGTGGCACAGGCCGGATCCGCCCCATGGGTTGTAGTTTGGGCTCCCCTGTCCCAGATTGTTAAGGCTGGACCTGTTTTTATTTCATATCCACAGTTGGACTGATACAGAGTTCCTCTGAGCATGGCCTGGCCTGCTGCCACATCATTACTGCAGTTGGATTCCACTTATCTGGGGCCAGGGCTATAGTGAGAGTGTTGTCTTCCTTTCTCTCTCGCTCTCTGTCTTTTCTGGAAAGAGAGGGACTCCATTCCTGTTTTCATAAAGGGGAGTTTTAAGCATTCAGCTGACTTCCAAATCAAGCTGGACTGTTCCTGGCTGTGCTGAGCCTTTTGAGTGGATAGCATTGTATAGTCCCCTTTAGGCTTTGGTATTTGCTTCTACTGCTGTGCCTTGTCTTTTTCTCTGTGAAGGATTAGCCTCCTCTTGTTTTGCTACTGAAGAGATTGCTGGGGAGGTGTGCTTGTCTCCAAAAGGATCATCTGTGCCTCTTTGGGTTAATAGTGCCAGGCAGATTTGACCCCTTTGTAGCTGGAAAGGGCAGCTTGGACACCAACTGCGTCTGAAGCTTGGTGTTTATGTTTGTGCAACCATAGAGGATGCCTTGTTGCCTGGAAGTTCAAAAGCAATCTCATAATAAATCACCAGGGAACAAGGATTCTTATTCCAATATGTTTCTAGATGAAAATGCACCTTCCATGCACCTAGGCTAGTGATGGCAAACCTTTTAGAGACCAAGTGCCCAAACTCAACAGGCTGTTCCATCTGCACCACAGAGGGGCGAGACAAACTCTGTGCTGGGGGGGAGGAAACCCTCCCATTGGACTGCTGGGTAGAGGGGCACAGCAAACTCTGTGCTGGGGTGATGGTGCGCATGCTCACAGAGAGGGCTCTGAGTGCCCACTCTGGCACACGTGCCATAGGTTCACCACCTAGACCTTCTCCAGAGAACTGTCAAATTTAGTGTGATTGTTTTGCTTTGCTTTTAGTGTCTGATTCCCCTTGACGCACCACCACCACCAAAGTGAATGTTTCCCCAAGCAGATTATCTCACGTGCAACACATTTTCATTTTATTTTCTGTTTATACCAGTTAGGTAGTGTGTGGGTTTTTTGCAAGTTTGACTGCCCCCCTTTTTTAAAAAAAAACCTTCCAACCTTACCAAAGTGGCTTGAGCTTCTTTGTGTACTTGAAGGAGGGGAGAGAATATGTGAAGCAGATTTGAGGTCTATTCGGTGTTCAGAAGCTGTAAATCCCCTTGCCTCTAGTTTAAGATCATTTCTCACATCATGCTTCATCTTTGATACCTCCATAGTTTTTTGAAAGCACAATCAGAGTTGCACGATCTGCTAGTGGCCACAGAGGCAACTTGGTGTTCAGCACATACCAAACTACACCCCTCCCAGCAGTAAACATAACTGAAAGAAGGTAGCAAACATGCCTGTCAAAAATGAAAGGGCAAACATTTTTAGTTTTCCAGCTCTCAGAAAGCCTGTGGATTGCCCTGTGAGGAAACACACGATTTAGCCAGTAGCTGTGTTAGTTCTGTTGTAGCCTAACAGAGGCCAGAAGTCTTGTAGCACTTTTAAGACTAAGTAGTATTTATTTTTCATCAATGTTCATGTGTAGAAGGACACATCTTCAAATTTGACTCCATTGCATCACACTCCCCAGGAGCTTGTTCGATTGTCTGCATAACCTTCTTCCTCCAGTACATCTCAAAGATGCCAGACAGGTCCTAGAAACATAGGATCAAAAAAGATAAAGGAACCCCAAAATCCATGCTAGAAATGCTTTGGAAGTATGGCAAACTAGTAAAAAGTGTTTTGAGCCCAAGATGGTCCCCTATGTTTTATTTAAGGAATTAGAATGACTTCCTGATAAAATCAATTAAATTAGTTAGAAGAAAAAGGTCTGAGGACCATAAAAGATTGGATGGATAAGGTTAAAATTAAGGAAGTCAAGGAAACAATATATACACCTTTAAAGATGAATTGGTTTAATAGATTACAAATGGAGAAATGGAATAAAAATTGTTTTAAAAAGTATGATTCTGGCAGTAAACTGACAAAATTTAAAGAAATAACTAGGATATTTAGAATGAAAAGAAATAACAACAAAAGTAATAGTTACCAAAGTTTATACAATTTTAGCTGATAGAGGAGAAATACCGGTACTAAAAATATTAAGGGAGATGTGGGAACAAGATCTAAAAGAAAATATTGGCAAGGTGGACTGGGATAAAATATGGAAACAAAGAATTATGAAAAACATGTTGGTGAGAATAAAGGACCATTGCTATAAAATACTGTGGAAATGTTATATGGAACCAGTTAGATTAAACCATTATGATACAAGTTATAATAAAGAATGTTGGAGATGGAAACAATATAATGGGACATACTTCCAAATGTGGTGGGAATGCGAGGAAGCTAATAGAATTTGAGTACACATTTTAAAGGAAATTAACTAGATACAGTACCAGATTTAAAACTACAGCCGAGCCCCAGGGCTGCCTTACTAATGGATTTTGGAAGTACAGTTATAGATAAAAATAAAAAGAGTCTGATTAGTATTCTGGTAACAGCGGTGAGATTGTTGATAGTGAAAAATTGGAAAAGATATACGAATTTTAGGCTTGAAGAATGGTATAAGGAATTATGGGATATGGATCTAAATGGGGGAAAAATTAACGTGGGTTAAAAAAAAATCTGGTAAACATAAATGAGTTTAAAGATATGGGGGGATTTTATTAATTATGTACAGTAAAACCTCACATAAAGAGTGTCTCGCTTAGAGAGTAACTTGGTTAAAGAGCAGATTTTTTTCTGGATTGCTGCCTCACTTAACAAATAAAACCAACCAAAAACTCACTTAACAAATAAATCAGGTTTCACAATCCCCCCCCCCCCAAGTCACAATTGATCACTTACAGTGGTGTTTCTCTTTAAGAGCAATCCCGTGCAACGCATTATGCTCTTTAAGCGAGGTACCACGGTATTTGTTAAGGGAAAGGGTATGAATAGTTTTTGGAAATAGGAGGTGCGTTGTCAAAAAAGAGAAAATTACAGTATGTGGATTTTATGAACAATTTGGAATGGGTGCACATTTGTAATTTTATTTTAATTTGTGTATTGTATTGTACACAGTATTTTATCTTTTTAGCATTATGTATTTTTAAATAAAAATGTTTTTAAAATGTTGGATCTAGTCTCTCCTTTTTGTAACATCTTGCTCAACAAAATAATTGAACATTTTGAAAGCTTGTTTCTGCCATTTGGGTTTGCTGGCTTCTGAGAGGCCTCTTAGATATATGCCATATGGATTTTGTAACTTGTTTCATGCCACACACGTACCTTTGTTTATGGATGAAATTGTATGGATGAAAGGGAAAGATGAGGGAGTTTCAGGCTTGTTTTAATCTTAACTCCTCTCTGCCTTTTTCCTCTGAGTCCTGCCCAGTTTACAGTTTGAAGGCTTCAGGTCTGGCCTGGCTCCTCAGTTTTGCCTATATGAATGGGTGTACAGGGGAAGGTATTTGCCCGTTTTCCTGTCACTGTGTGGTGTGACAGGAATGGGGGCGGACAGTCAAATCCAGTGATGGTTGAGATTATTTATACAGGATGAGAACTTCCTGACTTTGACAGGAAATGATTGCTGATCTCAAAGAAAAAGTACCACCTGATTTAAAAAATGTTATTGAGTTCAGCATATAGCCATCCTTAAGTTATCTCAGAACATTTGGATTAAAGTTTGGAATATGTGATAAAAAACTGAACTTTAATTTAAATAGCACAGTTAAAGTTGATGTAAGACCAGCTGTTTCTCTTCATCCGCACATTAATTCTATTTTGTGTTTTCTATTTCCAGAATCCAGATTACCATGGGTTTGATTCAGATCCTTACATAGACGTGTGGAGTATGCGTATTGCCTTCTTCCTTGGCTTATCCATCTTCATTGTATGTGGTTCCACCTTCGTCCACTATATGCCCGCTCCGGGGTAAGGTCTGTTCGTAAATTTTCATTCCTAGCAGGGCTGATCTTTGGGACAAGATGGATCAGCACCTTCCCTTTTGTCTGAGGACTTGATCCATGAAGTTTGTTTAAAAACAATTAACATTAAAATAATAGCAGGTAGTATTTAAGGTGACACAACGTTTTTGTCTTTGTTGTTGTTTTTACCTTCATTTTGTTTCTTGCCTGATACATCTTCTATTGTAGGCACTCTATGGCAGGTGTTCCCAATTTTTTTATGCCATGGGCCTGACCACACCTCCCAGACAGCTGAGTAGGCCGATCATGTGGTTCCTCCCACCATAAACGCTGCTGTAAAATAAATCCGCAGCTGTTGTAAATGCATTTATGACAGCTGAGGGTGCGTTTACAGCTGGCGGGGGTGTGCTTACTCATGCATGGGCACGTTTTATGGCTGTCGTAAATGTCTCCACTTCCAGTAGAGGCAAAGGCGGTAGCAGGCCACATGAAATGGTGCCGTGGACCAGATCCGGCCCATGGGCCATAGTTTGGCCACCCCTGCTCTGTGGTTTCATCCTTCCCCTTTCAGTACTATCAGTATCTGAAACATAAGGAATCAGGATACAAGCTTTGCTCGACTTGGAAAAACCCCATTCCTTCTTATCGTCCATGTTCAAATGTAAGACTCCATACAGGGCCTTTCGTTTCTTCTAAACTCGCAGTGATTATGTTGGTGGATTGCATCTTAGACTTATCTGTGGCTGATGAGACTTCTCAGTTTTGAGCCATGACATTCACTGTGCCCAGGGCCAGTCTATTTCCTGGTTCCTAAGCATGAGTCCAAAAGAAGGGAATATTCTTTCTATGCCAGCAGAAGAAGCTACTTCTGTTAAAAGTGAAACCATTCATTTCAACAGTCTCTAAACCCAAGTCCTTAGGTGACTTCCACTAGTTCACCAATGTGACTTCCTTTAAAACATCACCAGCAAACATATGTATTTCTAGTATGGCTGCCCTTTTCTTCTGAAGTTTACTATAGTTAGAAATACAAATGGATGATTGCTGGATGCTCCTGTATTAGCTAACTCTTTTTCCTCAGCACTTAAGGTCTGACCCTGGTGCTAGATGTAGACAATATTTGTGAGAAAATGAGCTGGAGACAGTGCTTGCCCCCATTCATTATTTTTAATACTGTACTTCTACTGGTAATTTAATTCTGCAAGTGTGTAAAGCTGTTTTTAAGTGCTTACTAAGTTCTTTCCAAATTTCAATGGCATCAATAATAACACAGCTATTTTACTGTATTTTGTTTAAAGCTTCATAAATTGGTTTCAGGATGGTCAGCATATGTTCATCATTTTCCTTAAGCCTAATCTTGAGGATTTTAGCCATGACAGTGCCATCTGTTTTATCTCAATTTTGTTCACAAACTGTCATCAGAATACTCAGTTCTTGATATGTTTCTCAAAATGCTACAGTTTCATAGTGAAAAAAGTTCACTACAGAGTTCTGTTTAGCATCTTGTTGGAGCGTTAGCTTGGTCCCACCCATTCTTTTCAGATCTGCTGCTGTAAAATGATACGGGTGTTTGTTTATTTATTTATCTAAGTCCAAACCACTAAAATTTGAAGACTCTAATCATCTTAAAACACCAGGAGTGCCCAAACTTTTCAGGCCTTGGGCCGATCATGTGGTTCAGTGGGCTGGTCACTACAGCCCGGGTCCCGAATCCAGCCCCTGATGCCAATTCATCTGGAGCCCTCATCTGGCCCGGAAGCAGAAGTAAAACGCACCCATATGCGTATCTGAACTCTAGGTGTTCTGTCATCTTTGGGTCTAGCCTGAGGAATTCAGTTGTAGGTACATTTGTTCTGAGGCATAACTAGGATAATTATACAGGATAAGGCAGGGGTGCCCCAACTACAGCCTAGGGGCTGGATCTGGCCCCCGCTGCCAATTCATCCGGCCCACAAAGCCCTTGTTGCTCCCGGAAGCGGAAGTAAAATGCTCATGCTTTACTGGCTAGTACAAGACAGTGAACATCTCACGAGGGCTTGTTGTCACAGCATTTACTTAGCACACATGAGTTCCCCAAGCGCATGTTCCTAATGTCTCTGTTCTTCCATCTTTCATTCATGACCTTCTCCACAAAAAAACCCCAGACAGACAGACAAATGTTCAGAGTGTGTCTCCCCTCTAAAGCAAGACTAGGCAACTTAAGCAGGCCCCACAGATTCCAACACAGAGGCCCCTCCCAAACCATCACTGCTGAAATCTAGCCACATGGTCACAGCTGGAGGTAGGAAGGAACCATTTTTTGCTTGCTGAAAGCGTGTTCCCCTTCTGCAGGAATGCAAAGAAGGTGATTAAAAAGGGGAGAGCAAAGAAGGAGAACAAATGGTCATCTAGATCAGAGGTCTCCAACCATCAGGCTGCGGACTGGTACCGGACCATGGGGGTGGGTGGCACTGGGAGCCCTGATGGCAGCCTTCTGCCCTCAACACACTCCACTGGGTCTGCCCACCAAATGGAGCACGAGCATGGGCTTCAGATACAACAGAAAGGCAGGTGGCCAGGCCCCTCCGCCACATTGCTTAACTACGATGGGGCTCCACCTCCGCCTGTGTGCAGTGTGATCCCTCACTGCCCAAGTTGAAAGGAGCCTCCCGTAGCCACGGGGGGCTTGAGAATGGTGATGCCGCTGTGCCTTGATCCCTCCCGGCCCTGCCACCTTAACAGACTCCTCTCCTTCTCTCGCCTGGGGAGAGGAGACACAGCTGAGCTGGGGGCTGAGGGCTATGAGACCTGCCCCCCCCCCCCAATTGACTCTTTCTCTCGCCCAGTAGCCGGGGACAGGAGACGCAGCTGGGACTCCTGACCAACGTCCTTTGGTCGGGAAGAGGAATTGGACTATAGTCACAGGTGGACATTTTTGCATTATAATGTTTTCTACTATGATGTGTGTTGTTCTACTGTATGATATTTATTGAACCATATTGCTCTATTGCACTACATGCTATGGTATTTTGATTGTACTATAATGTGTATTGATGTGTAATGTGTACTGATCTACTATATGATATTTACTGTACTTTACCGTTTTGTTATACTGTATGCTATTGTACTTTTGTTTGCACTTTAATAGTGATATTAGGGGACTTTGTGAGCCGCTCTGAGTCGGTTGCTACCAAGGAGAGCGGGATACAAATCTAAGTAAGAAAGTAAGTAAGTAAATAAATAAATAAATAAAAGTGTGGCTGGCAGGCAACTGGTCCCCTCTTCCTTGTTTTTGAGCTTCAGTGGTCTGTGGAGAAATTGTTTAGCATGAAACTAGTCTATGGTGCAAGAAAGGTTGGGGACCCCTGATCTGGATGGTGTTGGATGGCTACAACAGTCTTCCTCCTTTTGCTGGGGCTGATGGGAATTCTAGTCCAGCCACACCTGGTGAGCTCCACTTTCCAGAGTAGTAGAGTTCATGAGTGGATAAAGGCATCTGTCTTCATCTTCATGAAGTATTGCACCCTTACCACTATTCTCCTAGTGCTTGTCTTTTCTGTAGCATGGTGAGAGGTTTAGCAAAAAAAGAAAGGTTCTCTTGCTTTTGGTTTTTAAGGAAGTTGCATCTTCAGGATACCAGCTCATGAGGATGACTTAAAGCACTAAATTTGGGGTGGGGGTGGGAAGGCACTTACAGCCATGCTTATAATAACGCCAGACAAACCAGGAGCAGAAGGGAAGTACCGTATATACTTGAGTATAAGCCGACCTGAATATAAGCCAAGGTACCTAATTTTGACTTGAGAAACCAGGAAAATGGATTGACCCAAATATAAGCAGAGGGTGGCAAATGCAGCTGCTGCTAGTGAGTTTCAATAATCAAAATACGGTATGTGCAAATAAGATGTAGCAGAAAGGAGTTTTCTCCATGCCAATTGAGATTCACCAACAACGGGACAGGAGAAGTGGGTGGTGAAGGCTATTAGCCACCACCGCCTTTCCCCATTGCACTCACTGACTCGAGTATAAGCCGAGTCCACTTTTTGACCTCATTTTAGGACTGAAAAACTAGGCTTATACTCAAGTATACAAGTACCTTAGCAGTTTGGCATAAGCACAAGGCTGTTTCTGATTAAGGACCCCACTTGCTGATCAAACATTGGCTGCCAGCTCCCCTTCTCTCTGTTGTCTCTATGCAAAGCTGTAACCAGTACAGTCTGTCTCCCCCATAATGCACACCCCATCGCCCCTCCTTCCTCCCTGCCTTGATTCTCTCCGCCAAAATACAGCCTTGTCCCATCATCATTCGTTCACTTTAGGAAAGGAATTGCTTTCTGACAAAGAGAACGATTTAGGAGAGTGAGTTGTGGAAATTCGCTGCAACTGTCCTATGCTATGAGGAGGTTTTTTTTCCTTTTGGGAGGAGGGAGGTGCACCAGCTGGTGCTAGGTGTATATGTATTTATGTAGCTGATGGGATATAGATAGACTCAGGCACAGAGCTGAAAACTCTGCTGCTTTGGTTGGCAGGGAGGGGCAGGTTCCAAGCCTGGCTCTTTGCTGCTGACGCACATGGAACGTTCTGATGAGAAGCAGCTTGCGCAGCTCGGCTTCTGTCTGCGCTGGCTCCTCGATAGACCCTGCAGAAGAGCATCACTAACAAGCCAGGTTTTGCCCCCACCCCCCTCCAGCTTTTGAACTGCAGAAGAAACCCAAGAGCCTTGGTGCTTGGCTCTGCTCCTCTCATCTTTCTTTCACATTTCTTTCTTCTCTTACAAGCCAATTTTGTTCATAATCTATGTTGGAGTGACGTTGTTTTGTTTTCCCAAAAACAGGCACAGGTGAGCTGCAGGTTGAAGGTTAGGGTGCAGTGCTTACTAGACTTTAGGTTGGAGATGCACACAAAAACAAGAGAGCAATAACAATTACACTTTATACCGCTTGATAGCGTTTAGTGCACTCTCTGGGCGGTTCACAACTTAATTAGCATTTTGCCTCCAACATGCTCGGTACTCTTTTTACCAAGCTCAGAAGGATGGAAGGCTGAGTCATCCTTGATCCCCATCAGGATTGAACTCACCAAGTCAGCAGCAGTTTTGGCTGCACTACAGCAGCTTAACCACTGTGCCAACAGGTGGTTTTCCAAATTGTCAGGGATGTGGTCTCCAATTTCTACTGCAAAAAATGTGAGTGCAGGATTCATCATTCTGGTAATATTCTCCCTTGTACTTAAAAAAACACACAGAGAGAACATTGAACATTTTAGATGTGAAGCCACATAGATAAGGTTGCAAATGTGGGCTCACAGAAATCTGAGAAATCAAGACACAGTGAGGAGGAAGCTCTGGGTGGTGTCGCTAGCGGACAGTTTGCCCTCACCCCGTACCACCTGGTAGGCCTGATGCAGACTCCAGCATCTGGGCACCAGGAGAGTGTAGAGAGGGGAATGGATACCCTGGGGAAAGAGGATGTGCTGCCAACTATCCAGAACTTGTGGGTGGATCTAGGTCTAAATTGAGAGAGAAGTGCATGGAGGAGATGTGCCTACTGTTGACTCCAGCCCCCTCACTGACTCCGGGGACACTATGTAGACCAGTGTGGCACTCAGGCTTTACTCTACCCAGCCAGAGGTATTGGAGGAGGGAGCACCAGTAGAGTGCCTGCAACATTAACATGAAGGGCTTGAGGTCTCTGGGTACGTGCAAGGGCTCAGCACTGCACATCCTCCTGTAATTGGCTATAAACAGTTTGGAAACCCTAGCATCAGCTGTGGACTATGATCAGGCAGTGCCCAGTGAGCAGAATTTGGGTTCATAGAAAGACTCCCTTGGGTGGACGGTCCTAGTGAAGTCAATTCTGCCCCCTTGCAAACTGGCAGAATAAAGTGAGGGTGGCTTCACTGGTCCAAGCTTTCCAACTTTTCTTGGCGTCCCTATTTCCCTGGGAGTTTTGACTGTATGGAACCATGGCCAAGGATGACTCCCCATGGGTAGTGGTGGTCCCGGAGACTGTAGCTTAGTGGGTTTCCAGGTGATAGGGAGAGAGTTCTTGAACTGCAGAGCCCTTCCATTGGGGGAGATGTAGAGGAGTGTAAATTACTCAGAAATAGCTTCACATCAGGAGCCCTATCTTTGTCTGCCACTGAGTGCGTTGGTTCCGCCCTAAACTGCAGCAAATCAGAACCCAAGATCAAGGGTATAGGAGGAAAGCATCAGACCCATCACAAGCATCATGAAGGTTGTGTCAATTTTAAAGCACGTGTTCTATCAGTTTGTGGTGTGTTAATTGTGGGTTTGCATTTTCTCTTCAGTACTAGCCGGACTAGCCAATACCTATCATAAAAATGCTGTTGTTGCAAAATAGTGTGTAAATCAAATGGGGGAACGGTTAATGTGCCAAGGAGGAGAGCAAGCAGGGGAGGGGGAAATGGGAAACAAATGGGATTTATGTCCCAGGTAGGGATACGGTAGAGGGGAAGAGCTTGGGAGATTTTGCCATTTCTTCCTTGCTGAAAAGTAAGGTCTTAGGTAAAGGTAAAGGTCACCTTTGCTCAAAAGCTAGTGGTATCCAACTCTAGGGTTCAGTGCTCATCTCTGTTTATTGTCAAAGAACCAGCATGGTCTGCATCTGCAGATGTTTCCATGGATGTGTGGCAGGCACTACTAGACACTGGAGCGCACAGAACACTGTTTACCTTCCCACCGAAGTGGTCTCTATTTATCTACTTGCAATTTCTTCCTCTCAAACTGCTAGGTTGGCAGGAGCTGGGACAGAGACGGGAGCTCACTCCATCATGGAGCACTCAGGTCTTGAACTGCTGACCTTCAAGTTTAGTGTCTTATCCACTAATCCATCGCAGCCCTGTTATTTCTTAGAAACCTCTTTTTTTAAAAAGTGTGCGTGCAGAGGGTTTGGGGAGTATAATTGATGGCGTATAAAGTACCATTTTAGGAACCAGTGTAATTTGCTGTTATTCCCAGATACGGAGAACCTGTTCTTGTGTTCATTGACTGCTGAGAAAAAACACTGCAGAGCAAGATGAAAGCTTTTAATACAGTGATGGCAACTGCAGTTCAGAGATGTGGCTTCTCCATGCAGACGCACACCAGTGGCTGAAGAAGAGGAGCAGGGGGATCACTTCTGGACTATATGGGGAAAATGTCGGGCTGAGTGGTCTGGGAAGCTCAACTCTTGCTTCCCTTTCCTCCAGTGGCCAAGAGTGAGCCCAGGGGAAGGGTTTGAATCCATCTCTTGCCTGCTGTGTCTTGAGCCTTGCGATGCCTCCATGCTGGTGTTCTCTAGAGGTGCTTGATTATGAGACATAAATCATGTCTAATTGATGGGGGTCTCATTAGAGAGGTCTTTGGGGAGCTAGTAATGAGCTGCTGTTGCTTGCTGTGGCTCTGATTACCCATGCTGGGGATCCTGGGGGAACAGGGCAGGGCGAAGAGAAGGCAAGGATGATTGCCTGTTGGAATGAGAATCCCTGCTCTTTTGTTACCGGTATCTGTCGCTGCCTTTGCAGAATAAAGATCACAAAGCAGGGCTGTTTCAGCTTCCTATGAATCCAGCTTGCTTTAAAGCTGGAGAACTGAGGCCAAGATTTGTCTAATTGAGGGCCTCCCACCGTGGTTCCTTAGTGTCTTTTGACCTTACTCTGGCCACAGGGCGGCTGATCCAGAGCTTGCCTCTGCTCTCTTGTACCAACTTTTGCATTTAAATTGTTTGCCTCCTGCCTCAGTGCTCTGTGTCTTTCAGTAGCGAGGTTGTGGTGCTTATTGGGAGCCAGTGCATTGTTGGGGAAGTGGAAACAGTGGTCCTATGGGCACCACTGTCAAGATAGACACAGTATAGGGAGAGGAGTTCCATGTGTTGCCACTTAAAAAGTGATTTTGGCTTTCTTTTTTTCCTTGCATCTTTATCTTTAGAAGACCTGAGATAGTTACAATTCCTTCTTTCCTGAAGCCTCTTCTTCCTATAAATGTGTATCCCACCCCCACCCAATTACCTAGAACAGTGATGGTGAACCTTTTAGAGACCGAGTGCCCAAACTCAACAGGCTGCCATCTGTGCCACAGAGGGGCAGGGTGAACTCTGTGCTGGGGGGAGGGAGGAATCACTCTCATTGGGCTGCTGGAAAGAGAGGAGGGGCAAACTCTATGCTAGGGAAGGGAGGAAGTGCTCTCATTGGGCTGCTGGACAAAGGGGGGGGGCGAACTTTGTGCTGGGCTGCCAGTACGTGTTCCCACAGAGAGGGCTCTGAGTGCCCCCTCTGGCACGCATGCCATGGGTTCACTACCAGTGACCTAAAAGGAGCCGTCGTAGTGCAGTAGTTAAAATGCAGACAGAAGGTTGGGAGTTCGATCCTGAGTCAAGGTTGACTCAGCCTTCCATCCTTCTGAGGTCAGTAAAATGAGTACCCAGCATGTTTGGGGCAAAATGCTAATTTGTGAACCAACAGCTTAGAGAGTGCAATAAGCACTATGGGGTGGTGTATACTGGTAAGTGTAATTGCTATTGCTAGAATGTCTTGCTTCCTTCCCATTTTGATTCCCACCACCCCCACCCTGAAATGTGGCAGGCAGGGTGAGAATGAGAGGGGAAAAAACCCTTCCCCGCACACCCCAGCACACCCACACATAAACACAGGCACTGCTTCCTTTCCCCCTTCTTCTGAGCATGGTCCCTTTTCTCAATGGAATTGCTGCAGTCTCATTTGCCTAGCTGAGAGATTCAGATGAAAGCTTGCCTGCCAGTGCGTTAATATTCCACTTAATGAGCTGACGAGGCAGATTGTCTGTGGTTACAGCACGGGGAACAATTAAACTTGCTTTGTGTTCAGTGTTTAGCATTGTTGTCCTAGGCTGCTGGTCATGAGTGGCCAAAGGAGTGGGGAGGCATAAAGACGTGCTCTCGTCTCTCCTTCCAATTCATTCAGCTGGCTGGCTGAGCCACCTGTTCTTTCTAGTATATGGGTTTATCCCCTAAGAAGCAGAGCATCTGGAGAGAAATTGATGTGTGTGTATGCCTTCAAGTCAGTTCTGACTTAATCAACCCGCTCCAGGGGTTTCTAGAAAAAGAATACAGTACTCAGAGTTGTTTTCCCATTCCCTTCTTCTGGGGGCGCCCTGGGACTTTGTATCGTGCCCGTGGCTACGCAGGCTGCCTGTTCTCTCTGTAGGCACAGTAGGGGATCGAATTCCCAACCCCTGGCCCTGCATCCAGATGACCTAGTCTATTGAGCTACCCAGCTACCTCAACTTGTGCATAAGGGTACTTTATTGCATTGTTGCAGCATTGCGGTGGCTTAGTGGTTAAGATGTTGAGCTTGAAGACTGGAAGGTCGGGGTTCGATACCCGAGTGCTGCATGATGGCTCTTGGGGACATAAAAGGAGCCTCATTCGGGCGTCCCCTGAATGGAGTTTCTCCAGAAAAAATCCTTCCAACCCAGAGTAATTTCTGACATGAAATTTATTTGTTTATTGCATTGTTTATCAGCATTGCATAAAATGTACATGCTGCAGTAATGCCCTGTTTCTGAGTGTCCCTCCTAGAAAATATATATAAAGCATCCTACAATGCCCTCTGCTGGGGGTGGAGGGTCTACCACGCTCTCGTTTATGTCCCTATTACTGCTCTTCTGGAGAGCCTGTACAGTTGTAATGGATAGAGTAGCAGTTGGGAACCCCGGAGTCATGGGTACAAATCCTTGCTTTCCCATAGAAAATCACTGGAGAACAACAAGTGTAAAAACATTCCTTATATATCTCATAGACCTGTGATGGTGAACCTTGGCACTCCAGATGTTCTTCGACTTCAATTCCCAGAAGCCCAAGCCCCCATGAATCCACACAAATGGATTTACTGCTATTCATTCAGCTTGCGCCACCCTCATTACTTCCGGAAGCAGAAGTAAAATGTGCCCATACTTCCGTTTCCAGGAGCAACGAGGGCGGCGTGGGCCGGATGAATCACAGTAAATCCATTCATGTGGATTCATGGGGGCTTGGACTTCTGGGAATTGAAGTCCAAGAGCATCTTAAGTGCCAAGGTTCGCCATCACGGTCATAGACCAACGATGGTGAACCTTGGCACTCCAGGTGTTCCAGAACTTCAGTTCGTAGAAGCCCTGATCAGCAGGAGTGCTAACTTGGGCTTCTGGTAATTGAAGTCCAAGAATGCCTGGAGTGCCAAGGTTCTCCATCAGTTCACTCTCATAGACCATGGAAAATAGATAGTTCATCATACACATACAGATTCTCCAGCTCTACTATGAAGCCTCAGCAATTGCCACACCTAACTTAGGTTTCTGGTGGCCTCTCAGCTTCTAAGAGATCCTGGATGAAACAGATTATCTGGACTGATTTTGGTCTGGCTCAGGGTGACTACAGAATAGAGATTGCCTTGGTTGCCCTTGATGGATGACTTGTACTGGGAACTGAACAAAGGAGTTTATCCCTGTAGGTGTTCCTGGCCCTCTCAGTGGCTTTCAATATTATCCACCATGGTATCCTTCTGGGGCATCACTCTGGGATGGGGTCTGGAGGCACACTTTTGCAGTGACTGCTGCCTTTCATGTTTGCCTGAGGCATCCATTATACTGCTTACTGTATATACCTGAGTATAAACCTACCCAAATATAAGCCAGGGTACCTTATATAGACCTGAAAACCCAGGAAAATAGATTGACCCGAGTATAAGCTGAGGGTGGAAAATGCAACAGCTGCTACTGAGTTTTAATAACCAAAATACATGAAAATATGGTAAAATTAATAATCTCAATCCAGCGCAGTCTTGGGACCACCGTGGTCATTGACCCAAGTATAAGCCAAGTCCCCTTTTTGGGGCTCATTTTAGGGCTTTAAAACTTGGCTTATATTCGAGTATATACGGTAAGTCAGATATACAGTAATACCTCGGATAACGCTAAGACTTGGTTCCATAAGTCTTGGTGTTATCCGATTTTTAGTGTTATCCGATGCATGTTAAAATCCTATGGGATGTATCGGATAACGTTAAAGCTCCATAGAGATACATTGTAACCGCACAGGCTTTAGCGGTTGTTATCCGATACATCCCATAGGACCTTAATGTTATTCGATCCAATTCTCCTTCCCAGATTACTTAACGTTATGCGATTTTAGCGTTATCCGAGGTAAACGTTATCCGAGGTATTACTGTACATGAATCCACTGGGAGAGGTTGTCCAGATTTTGGTGTCACCAGTAGGCAGATAATTTCAACTTTGTTTTATTTTTTTCTATTTGAGTCCAGGGAATTTGTTTCAGTTCTAAATTAGTTATTTTGTGTCAGTAACAGACTAGATGAGGCGAATGGTAGCCAAGAGCGCATTTGTGCAGTAAAACTAGTGCACCAGATCCTCCCGCTCCTGAAGAAGTCTGATCTGAATAATTGTAACACAATCTGCTTGGGCCTGTCTTTCAGCGGGTCCAAAGTGCTACAGTCAAAGTGTTAATTGGAGCTGGTTACAGGGCGCACGTAATTTCCCCGCTGCAAAAGATCCACTGGCTGCTGATCGATTTCCAGGCTCAATTCAGAGTGTTACAGTTGACCTATAAAGTGTGGGGTCTGAGGTACTTGAAAATTGCATCTCCCTTTATGAACCTGCCCACGTTTTAAGATCATAGCTAGTTTGGAAATTCCTTCTTGGTAATGAGGCTGGGCAGCTAAAGGAGAAACCAGAGAGGCCCTTTTGGCTATTGAGATGCCGCTGCTTAGAAGAAAATGCAGGGCACCGTCATCAGATCATGGGAAATGAGCACCAAATTCAATAATATTGCTAGTTCTTGCCACCATTCTCTTTGTTAAGACTGGACTATCAAGGCTTGGGCCCCTTTACGGAGTCAGGTTAACCCCCTTAGGTGGGATGATGGTCCCCCTTCAGTGGAGGAAATGCCACTGGAAACCATCCTATTGGGCCCAATGGCAAGATGAGTGAGGACGAACCACTTTATTACTCTGATTCCCAACAGTCATGGAGGCAGAAGAGGCCATGCCAGATGGATTGGCTGTGAAGGCACGCCTTCATAATATCCTCAAGGCTGTGGCAGTCCATTGCAGTCCCGGCGTTGAATCCTGCACGTCTCATTTCGTGTGTGCCGCAGGGGATGGCTCCGAGATCACAGCGTGTGGGTCACTTCATGGCAAGGTTGAATCCACCTTAAACTAATTTATGCCAGTGACATTTTTCCTGCTTCAGGGGGGGCAGGGATGCATTCTTGGATGCGAGTTACAGTCGATGATGATCAAGGATTGGGAAGTGTTTGACCTCCAGTTGTCTTGGGCTTCAGTTCTCAGAAATTCCTACTAACATGGTCAGTAAGGAGAACTGCTTTCTCTCTAGAGTTGTAAACCATCCTAACTTCTGGCTGGGAGGAGTGAAAAGGGGAAGCAGCGTGTATCTAGGTGCGATGTAGAGCTGTTAGTTGGGGAAAGAACCTGCAGCTGGTGGACCCAACTGTGCTCCCCCCCCCCACTGCCAGAGTTTACCTGCCACCTGCTAAGTGCAGATGGCACAGAGCTTCGGAGGCATTCTGAGCATCATGGCACAACATCTTCTTTCCTCCACCTTTTTCAGCACCAGTGCTGAGTCTTGAAGATGTTTGAGAAACATTGGCTTAGTCATTTACTCAGAAGTACAATAGGAATAATGCCGCCTCCTTCCTATCTTCCATCAGAGGAGGAAGAGTTTAAAGAATCGCCTCTCCCTCCTCCCTCTGCTGAAATTTGCCGGGCTTCATGCTGTCCGTTTGAAGGCGAGATGGAAATAGCAGCGGGCGGCTGCAAACTAGGCCAGGGCCCATTACCGCTCCTCCGAGCCACCAAAGCAGCTGGCTGGCTCTTTAGATTTTACATATATGAAACAAATGAAAGCAGTGGCTTCTAATCAGCTGCTTGCATGGAGCAGATCCTTCCTCTGGCAGGAGCTCTCATTAAGTCTTGGGAAGGAGGTCTCAAAAAGCAGACAAACAGGGGTGGCACTGATCAGTTGGGACTCAATGGTGTGTTGGTTTAGCTTAGGCAGAGACCCCAAAACCGCCTAGCTGGATTAGGACTGCAGTGGCTCAAGTGGCTAAGACGCTGACTGGAAGGCGGCAGGTCAGCAGTTTGATACCCAAATACTGCAGGATGGCATGCGCTCCTGTCTCTGTCCCAGCTCCTGCCAACCAGCAGTTCGAAAGCAAGGCATTGCAAGTAGATAAACAGAGACCACTTTGGTGGGAAGGTAAACAGCGTTCCATGCGCTCCAGTGTCTAGTCATGCCTGCAACGTGACCACAGAAATGTCTGCAGAAGCGGACAGCGCTGGCTCTTCTGCTATGGAACAGAGATGAGCACTAAACCCTAGAGTCAGATACGACTGGCTTTCAAGCAAGGGTGACCTTTACGTAGGTTAGAACAAGCCAGTCAGTACCTTAGTGGAACTTGGCTATGAGGCCTCCCAAAAGAAATGCATACACATGCGCGCATGTGTGTGAACACACAGCAGTTATATATTTTTTTTGCCCCAGGTCTTTCCCAAAATCCTTGCAACTGAAAGATGAATAGAGCTGGTGGGTTGTGTGTTAAAGCCACGGGGAGAGTGTGTGGCTTATTTCTACCAGCTGAGTGGCAGGTTGGTGATTTTGTAACAAAGCACTAATTAAGGCAAGCAGCTTTGCGCTTCATCTTGGCATCAGTATAATTAATACTGTAGCTTTGATTGGGTTTACACTCCCAACTTCTGCTGAAGGCAAATCTAAATGTTAGAGGCAAATAGCTAGCAGTGTTCTCTAGAAGCACTGGCTTCACATGTTCCTGGAGGGGGCAACACAGTTGGGAACATCCTAGGACCGTGATGGCGAACCTTGGCATTCCAGATGTTCTTGGACTTCAATTCCCAGACACATTTTACTTCCGAGGACGTGTTTTACTTCCACTTCCAGGAGCAACGAGGGCGGCGTGGAGAAGGTGACTTCTGAGAATTGAAGTCCAAAAACATTTGGAGTGCCAAGGTTTGCCATCAGGGCCCTAGGGAATATGGGATGGGGTTAGAGCAGTGTTTTTTGGCCATGCCCACCTAAGTACAGTATCTCAAATCCTGATCCCTTGCCCCATGTCACATACTGGTAATTTTTATTATTCAAAAAATGAACTCCTATTCATGTGGAGGAAGCCTAAAAGGTCATTAACTTGTTGTAAACAAGCTTCTAGTTGCCTCCCTTAAAAATCAATCCCCCCGCCCCGTTGTGGGGAGTGTGCCCCATGTTGAGAACCACAGGGTTAGAGGCATTGGGTTTGTGTACTTCAGTAGGAGTGCTATAAAATATCCCTCTTCTCTAAAGATTCTGTCAACAGCGAGGGGATGCATTTGTTGTGCCCCCGGGGTGCTACAATATGGGGTACCTCGGGTTGACGGGACTGCGATGGCTTAGTGGTAAAATAAATTTTATTTAGGTCAGCAGTTTGAGACCCAAGTGCTGCATGACGGAGTGAGTGCCTGTGTCTGCCCCAGCTCCTGCTAACCTGGCAGTTTGAAAGCAAGAAATTGCAAGGACAGTAGATAAATAGGTACCACTTCAGTGGGAAGATAAACAGCGTTCCATGTCTAGTCATGCCTGCCACATGTCCATGGAAACATCTGTTCTTTAGTTATAAATGGAGCTGAGCACTTTACCCTAGAGTCAGACACGAGTGGCTTTCAACCAAGGGCAATTTTTAACAAGGGCAAGCTTTACCTTACAGGGCTTGACTATCTCCCCGATGCTGTTTAATATCTATATACAGCCATTGGGTAAGGGCATCAGGAGATTTCGAGTCCGCTTGGCTCATGTGGTTAAGACGCTGACTGGAAGGCGGCAGGTCAGCAGTTCAATACCCAGGTACGGCACTACCTAATGAGCTCCTGTCTCTGTTCTAGCTCCTGCCAACTTAACAGTTCAAAAGCAAGAAATTGCAAGTAGATAAATAGGAGCCACTTTGGTGGGAAGGTAAACAGTGTTACATGCGCTCCAGTCCCAGGTTGGAATTTCCCTCATTTTTGATACACAATCTGGGTGTGCAACTTGACCCATCTCTGTCTGTGGAGCAACATAGATCGTCTGTGGTCAAATCTGCTTTTTACCACCTATGGTGCGGTGCCCAGCTTCACCCGCTCCTAGACAGGACATCCCTGGCAATGCTGATTTGCGCTCCGATCATCTCCAAGATTGATTACTATACTGCTCTCTACATGGGACTACCCTTGAGGCTGGAACAGAGAGTTCAGTGGGTCCAAACTGTGGCTTCTAGATAAACTGATTGCAGATAGCGGTCATTTTGTCTATATTCAATGAGAACTTAGTTTCCCAGAGCACATGATTAAGCATGTATCTAGTCCTTACAGTCACAAAATTGTCTGCAGGCCCTATTCTGCCTGGCCATCTCTGTCTCTACAAGGAAAGCTCTGCTTTGTTGATTTACGTGTATCTGCATTTCTACTGCTCCATCTCTCTCCCACCCAAAAACCCAAACTCTGCAGTTCCTCCCCTTACTAATTACTGGCAAAGGGAGTCTGGTTTGTTATTTGGTACATCGATTGACCAAGCAACTGCAAAATAATTTGTATGCATTGACACCTGCTTAAAATATATAATGGTTGTTTTCCCCATGATATATGATTTGGCTTGGGTTGTTGTTGTTTTCATTTGTTTCCCTTGCCTGAACCGTCAGGTGCTTTTAGCCAGCATCCAAATGCATCTGCTTTTTTCCAGCTTGATATATGCCAGGCCTTAACCTCTCTTTGCTGTTTATTCCCTGGCCGGAGTCAGGGCCCGTTTCAATAGATTAGGACAGGACACTTTGGCACTCTATAGTCTGTATTTTTGCCTATTTTCCTCCCAAAACAGGTGGCCTGCCAAAGGCTCTGTGTGTCTTTTGTTTCAGGGCTCCCCTGATCCCTTTCCTCAATCATAGCCCACTAAGTTTCTCTGTGGTTTTCTCTCCCCAGGTTTCATGACTGGGCTCGCAAGGAAGCTGAACGGGTACTGAAGGAGCGACAAGCAAAGGGGTTGCCGCCCATAGACCGCTTCTATTTCGACCCCAGCAAGATCGTGCTGCCCCCAGAAGAGGAAGAATGAGCCCCTTGTCTGTCTGTAAACTGAGAATAAACCTCCAAGATTTGCTGGAACTCCTGTCAATTTCTCTCTTTCTGTGTAACTGGGTGCCCAAACTTTTCGGCCCACGGGCTGGTCGCATGGTTCAGTGGGCCAGTCATGTGGTTCCTCCCACCGGAAGCAGAAGTAAAACATGCCTTGCAATCTGTTTTGCAACAGGATGAGATAGATTTTAAACTGCCATTTTCTCTGCTTAAACCCAAGGGCGCCCAAACTACGGCCCATGGGCCAGAGCTGGCCCCTGACGCCAATTCATCCAGCCCATGCCATCATTATCGCTCTTGTATGGGCACATTTTACTTCTGCTTCCGAGGATGGCGTGGGCCAGATGAATTGGCGTCGGGATCCGGCCCGCGGGTAGTTTGGGTGCCCCTGCTGTATAGTGTTGTGGAGGGATGTGCTCAGGGTGGTATGGGGCAGATCCTAGCATTCGTGCTGTATGGCCTTTCCCACTGTTTGCATCTCACCTACTGCCTCTTCGTCATAACTGCATACATCCAGCGGAGACAAGGCAGCCAACCAATGCTGGCAGAATCTCTTACAGAGCCAGGAGGTCACCTTTGTATGAACGGGGGGTGGGGGTGGGGCGCTTGGGGCTGGGGAGAACAAAATGTGCCAGCGTACAGGTACTCCTGCAGGAAGGAAAAACTGGAGGGTTGTTTGGTCTCTGCTAGGCTTGATCTTTGCTCTCTCAAGGGTGCCCTAGATATTGGCAGCACCATCCACTCCTGGTCAAAACTAGGCCCCGAACAGATGGCACCATCCTGGAGCCTTGCGGTGGAGTACTATATTTATCTGCTGCTATCTGTCTACTTTTATACTGCACACACTAACTCTCTCTGCCTCCCAAAGCCTAACCTTGGTCCATGTGGTTCGTCAGATCATGTCACTGGCAGTGAATGAGGAATTCAGACCTCTGGGATCGCAGCCCAAGGCCTTTGCCTTTTGTGGCAATGGTTAATGTCGGAATCAAGAGTTTATAGTTATTTTGCGGCACACAAGCAGGCATTTGATAGTCCTGTTTCATTTTGTGTTTCTGGTTGAGCTCTTCAATCTTCCGCAACCAGGTGAGAGGCAGAGATCGAGTAGTGGAAGCTGCCCTTTTTCTGTGGCCCTGGGCAATGGGTGATTTTTATCCACAGTATTTTTTCCCTCTCGTGTGTCTTTTTTTGGGCACACAGTCGTGTAGCCCAAGAGATCAACAGCTCCTACTTAATGACAGAAGAATAAAGATTTCTGCACATACTTTAGAAATGACCATAGGAACTATTAATGTTCTCTTCTTTGTTCTTTAAAAAAGCGAGTGCACTTGATTGTTTTCCCATCAGTTCTATTTTTAAGGTTTGCCTTGAGGGAGAGACCCCACTTTCCCCATTAATCATATATGTTGTTCTTTCTTCTCTGAACATAACAATAAAGCTGCAATGACATTCACTTCCCTCCCTGAGTGCCGAGTGGATGCTGGTAATAATAGCCATGGAAATGGATGGCCTTGAGAAGCTCTAGGCTTTCTGTGCTGTGGTTGCCATGTGGTGGGGAAACAAGGGGAGGGAGTGTTTCTTTATAGCAGGATTCAGTTTATTGTGCCTCAGGGTTAAGGCAACCAGAACAAGCATTCTGAGAGCAAGAGGCTTTTGAGATACACGTGCACTGGCAAATCTTAAAAGATGGCAACCATGAGCTCTCCATGCAAGCAGGAAGGGTTGGAGGCAGTGGTGGGCAGCCAAAAAAATTACTACCACACTGTGGGTGGAGCCAATGTCATGGGTGGAGCCAATGTCATGATGTCATGGGCTGAGGCAACATCATGGGTGGAGTCAAAGTATAAAAAAACATAAAAATAAGTACACACAAAAATACAAATTAAATAGACATAAAAATACATAAAATACAGAGTAAAAATAAATACACATTAGACTTAAAAACACATAAAAATATAAATTAAATACACATAAAACACATTAAAATACACATTAAAAATAAATACTCATTAAATACACATTAAAATATACCCACCCACCCCACACCCAAAGGTGAGTCACCCTGGGGACCAGGCTGTAGGGAGCTTCAGGCTAGCAGCTGCTCTTCCTCCTCCCCGCTTGGGAGGACAGCAAGGAGGCTGCCGAGGGCCTCAGCAGCAGCCACCGGTTCCTCCATGGATGCACGTGGCCGCCCAACGCTCTGCGCTGCCACACTCCAAGCAGCAAATGGCTGCTTGGCTCAGCAGGCAGAGTGCTGTAGGTGTGAATGCGTGCCAAGCACTTGGTGCATATGCGCAGTGGGGGAATTGGCGAAAAGGTAAGCCCCCGAGGTGATTCCCCCCAAAAGCTGCTACTGGTTCTCCGGAACACTGGGAAAAGCTGCTACCGGTTCTGGCGAACTGGCTGCTGCCCATCACTGGTTGCAGGGTTTTCTCAGAGGTAGAGTTGCCATAATTCTCTCCCACAAAACTGGGACAGAAGTATACTTGGCAAAAATGGGTGGGTTATCTACAAGATAGCCTTTTTAAAAACAAACATAATGACAGCTATAAAACACTTTCACATTAAATATATCAATACAGTACATAAGTTTCAAAAATCCAGGACTTTAACATGATTTTTATTGAACTGTCCAGGACAATTTTTTCGACCTTGAATCCGGGACCTTCCTGATTTTCCAGGATGTATGGCAATCCTACTCGGAGGGAAAGTCTTCCTCCAGAGGCTCATGAAAAGGGGACATGAGCAGCTTTTTTGGGTCATCCTTCGTAGACTTTTACAAAACAGAAATATACAGTAGCTTTTGATGCAACTTTCCTCAACTCCCACATGTTTTAGATTGCCATTATCCTTGACGTTTGGCCATGTTGGCCCAATTGATCAAAAGATCAAGAGTGTTTATGTGTGTTCAGTGACGGAGAACAAACAAGCATCATCATCATAATTTGACTTGTTTAGCCGCCCCCTTGCCAAAACGACTCCGGGCAGCTTACAACGTAAGAAACACCCCAACGTAACACACTCCAACCACCTATACATATAGATAAACATAATAAAAAGTCTGAAATCTTAAAATCACAAAATCACGAATCTAAAAATCTAAACTTTTCTCCTGAATGCATCTACCATGTCTGCAGTATTTAAGTCAGGAGTGAGCATCTATGGATTTTCAGATGTATGAGGCAGCAACAGCTCCCATAATCCACCCATTGGCTACACTGCTGGCTAGGAGTCATGGGACTGAAGGCCAAAAGCATCTGAAAGTCCATCGTTGCCCAACACTCACCTAAGCACTTCACTCTCGAAGGGTCTGTGAATGACTGTGAAAGAAAGTATCTTCTGATGGAGTTGGGGGGGAAAGATCATTTCACAATTTAGCTTCATCTTTACCTCTTTCAGCTTTGCATCCCTGACGGCTAGTTTAGAAACCAGAGTTTGTTGTAGAAGCAAGAAGAAAATAACTAGAAGATCGCAGTGATGTTTATTTCTTAACTTGAAAGGCAGCAGCAAGAAAATCTTAGTGTAACCTTGAAACATGTACAATGAACAAGCATAGTTAGAACACACTCTGGCTTGCTTCCTTTCCCCCTTTGTGTTTCATGTAATATGCAGACTTAAAATGTTGATCCATCTCTGCAATGGAACTTGCAGCCTTTGGGATGGCTTTGAAACCTAAGTTGCCATCTCTGATCATTTGCCTTGGCAACTGAGACAGATGGGAGCTGGAATCCAGCAGTATTTGGAAAGCCACAGGCTCCCCATCTTAGACCAGAATTTTGCATTTCTTTTGGACTGTCCTTCAAGACTTCTACAATTTTATCAACTCGCTTTTTGAGAAGTACAAGAAGATCCACCATTTAGATCTGGGGGCTTCCTGATAAAAGACTTTCAGAGGGGACAGAGCCTAAAAGCTGCCATTTTCTCTGCTTAAACCGAGAGCACCCAAACTACGGCCCATGGGCCAGATCTGGCCCCACCAATTCATCCACCCTGCCCTCGTTGCTCCTGTCTAAATGCCTTATGTGAGTTGGTTCATGCAGGTGACTCAAGCCCAGGGCTTCTTGACAAACACCACCTTCCCACAGATACTGATAGAATTAGCACCTTCCTCTCCCCACTCACTTTACAAACTCTACTGCTTCTGCCTTTCAGATTCAAAGCCCTAATTCAAATTTAGACCAAAGCAACAAGAACTCAAGGGTTGCCTTGAAAAATCCCACCTAGCTTCTGTAGACTACTGTGTGGCCACACCAGTCTTCTCTCTACCTTATTACTGCCAGTGGGATTTAGGTATCCTATAATTTCCTTTCTCTTGCTTCCCACCTTCCTCTCTTTACGCTTGATTTCAGATGCATGAGCACTTGTGGGATTCCCCACCCCAACCCCTTGCTGGCATTCATATTCTCTGATGTGGCCTCTTAACACTTTTCACAGCTCCTCCAGAGTTAACCAGTTTCTTCACTCTCACGCATATATGCTTGCTCGAGGTTTATTGTTTCAGCCTCCTGGAGTTGTGCATGTCGACAGGTTTATTGCAGTGTTGAGAGAAGTTATTATCCTGGTGGAGGCAGGGGGGTGGGGTAGTAGAGAGAAAATCAGTCTGAAAGAGCAGATGTGACTCACGCTCATGCACACACACTTGCTGCATACTCTACAAACAGCCTGCGATCACTGTGTTGGTAGAGCATGTTCAGACACCCAGCTTGGTGCTACATCCCCTAGCACACGCACTGCTCTTTAAACAGAGATGAAAACATAAACGAGTCCCCTACTTGCCAGTACTGTCATTTACTCATATTCCTTGTTCCGTTCCCCAAGCCATGGCTGGGACTCGGGAGTCCTGGCGCAGAGCCACCTCTACCTTTCATTAGGGCTCTCCAGCGTCCCTGGGAATAGCCTGTTCCTAAATCAGGCACAGCTGTTCCCATTCAGCAAATGGTGCTAATATTCATTCACAGCCAAAGCAAAAGCTGTTATTGCATCTTTCAAGCATGCTGAAGCCTTTTCTAGATGGCTGTTCTCCTGCCAGTCACATCCCAGAGGTGGCTGCAGTCCTTTCCCCTGTGTGACAGACAAGGCAGATGATGGTGGCGAGCCAAATCCCACAGTGCAAATCCCACTGATAGGGGAGAAAGAGAATGTGTCTGGGAGGAAGGGTTGTCGTAACAGTTTTTCCATTCCCTGTTGCTAATTGCTGGGTGGCCACTCTGAGTGGGGAACAGGGAAGAAATCAGAAAGCAATAATAAGCTGCTTCTGTGTGTAGGTCAGGCATTAAACTGCCAGGATGAAGCCACCTTTGGCGAATTCATTCCGTAGTTCCCCTTACCTGACCTAGTGTGAGAAAGATTAGCTGGTACAACAAGGTTGCCGTTGCCCAATTATGGTTGAAAAAACGACAGTCTTTAAGGAGGCTTGCTTTTGTGTACCCCAGCAATAAGCTGTTGCTGGTGAACTAAAGCCCAGCAAAAAGCTAGGTTGAAAGGAGGGGCAGAGGATTGTAGGACTCAAATCCCCTTAGGAGATTGAACATATATTAATATTTTGAAGAAAACCTGATTTCCTTTCAATGTTACTGTAATGGCTGGTAACAAAACAAAAATGTGTGTGCGGTCTGCTGTTATTTATGATTACCTCTTTAATCCTCTCATTCCCCAAGAAGCTTACAAAAGTCAATTGCCACCATCCATTTTCTCACAACAACTGCTTTGTGAGTTAGGTTGGGAAGATAACTGTGTAACTGGCTCCAAATCACTCCCTGAGCTTCATAAGAGAGTGAGAATGTGAAACTGAGTTTCCCTCCTCCTATTCTTGATACTCAGCACAGCTCGCTTGGTTTATAGCGTTTATACATAAGATGGATGGCTGTGGGGGCGATTGGAGAGGTTCAGTATGATTTGTTGCCCAATGATCACTTGCAGAAATGTGCACCAGATTCATGACCCAGATTCATGGCCAAGATGGACTACAGACTAGGAAAGAGTTAGCAGCCCTCACTTTACCATCCTCTTTAGTGCTTCTGCCTTTCATTTTGATCCAGCTGTAGGGCTTCTACTTTTGGGGGCCAGCTGAAGTGACCCCTTGGCAATTGGAAGGGGCACTTTTAAGTTAAACCAACCCTTTCTGGTGCAATTGGGGCATGACCTTGCAGCCCTGTGATCGTACCCGATGGTGCTCCAGATGTTGTTGGCCTACAATTCCCATCTGCCTTGATCCAACTGTGAGGGAACTGAGGGTTAGTAGTTCACAAATATCTAGGGTGCTACTTTCCTTCTAATTTATACTTGCACAGATGGGAAGACTGGATGGATTACGTATCAGTTAAAAAGAAAATACCATTTTAAAGCAAGGGTCTAAAACAGGGGTACCCAAACTTGCACATGGGCCGGTCACATGGTTCAGCTGGCCAGTCATGTGGTTTCTCCCACCGGAAATGGAAGTAAAACATGCCTTGCAATCTGTTTTGCAATAAGATGAGATAGATTTTAAGCTGCCATTTTCTCTCCTTAAACCAAGGGTGCACAAACTATGGCCCATGGGCCAGATCTGGCCCCAATGCCAATTCATCTGGCCTCCCCTGCCCTCGTCGCTCCTGTACAGGCACATCTTGCTTCCGGGAGTGACGAAGGCAGCGTAGGCTGGGTGAATTGGTGTTGGGGGCCGGATCCGGCTACAGGCCATAGTTTGGGCACTCCTAGCCTAAAAGAAAGTGAAAGAAAAGGGGAATAAAAAGCTGAAACAAAAACAAGGAAACCCAGAGTGACGTTCTGAACAACAGGCAGAAGCACAGTTCTAGGCTGTCCAGAAACCATTAGAAATACTGTAGAATGATTGGCCTTTTTTTTTTGTTCAGTCGCACAGTCGCTTTCGACCCTTTGCAACCCCATGGATATTCCAACTTCTTATTTTATTAGGAAGTTGGAATGACTGGGGGTCATTCGGCAGAGGTGGGGTGCCTATAATTTGGGAAGAACAGATGGAAGATGTGAGGTAGACCAGCCCTAAAAGAGATAAGAGCATGTACCTCATTCCCATTATTTCCTTCCATGTTAGTATCTTTGTAGTTAACATTTGATGATACAGTAGTATTAAACCAGGAAAAATCATGAAGTTGTTCTTCACTCGTCATAACTCACTGGGTCACTTTGTATTAATTACTGCAGTTGACCTGACCCACGTTGCCATGTTGTGAGGATGACATTGAGGGCAGTGAACCATGTGTACAAGCTTTCTGGAGAGAGGAAAATAAGAATGGTAAAAAGATAAAGGTTTCCCTTGCTCGATAGCCAGTCGTATCTGACTCTAGGGTTTAGTGCTCATCTCTGTTTCAAAGCCAAAGAGAATGGTATAAACAGATAAATATATTAATAAAACAAAAGGTCTCGTATCATCTTAAAGACTAAAGGTTTGCTTAAATAAATAAATAAATAATGTTTTTATTGTGTTTTAAGTGTTGAGAGTTGTGTTAGCTGCCCTGGGTCTTTTTGAGGAGGGCGGCATAAAAGTTTGCTTAAATAAATAAATAATCAGTTTTATTGGGTGTGTTTATTTAATGATGTTTAAATACTGCAACTATCATGTGTTTTAGATGAGACTGTTTTTAAATGTATGTGATAAGATGCCTTCGGTCCCACTGTGGAGAAAGGCGAGGAATAAGTGAAGTAACCAAACTTCTCAGCTACAATCCAATTCAGCAGAAGAAATGGCCCGTGGTACGTAAAAACATATGGCAAATTTGTTGCCCTTCAACGTGTTATCAGAGTCTTATTGTTTTAGCTGTAACAGACTGACTCGGAGATAAATAAATAATTTCAAATATTAACTTCCTTTGGTGTTGCCTCCAGAGATTTGCCAGCTGGGCATTTCCCCCCCAAGTATAGTTCCCTTTTGTGCCTTTAACAAGCTACTTGACATGGAGGGACCAGCAGGTGAAATGTTTCAAATTGTGGAAATAAACCTCGTTCCATCCATGTTGGGGCACTGGCTGTGGTTAGAGCAGAGGGGCAATTTGATTTTTAAGGAGGAGGGACAGGCGATTTGAGAATGAGTTATTAACAGTGAATGGCCTTTTAGGTTTCCTCCACGTGAATAGGAGTTCACTTTTTGAATAATATGAATGATATATCATGGGTGTGGGTGGGCGATTTTAGAGATGTTTAGATGGGGCATGGCCCAAAAAAGACTGGGAACCCCTGGGTTAGAGGCACAGCTATGACGGTGGCTGAAACAGTGGTCCTGGCTCTTCTATGTGCTTCATTAATCTCCCCATCTGATGAGTAGTCTAATAATTATTGTGCACTGAATCCATCTTATGCCAACCTTTCACGGGTTTTCTAGGTAACAGTGACAGAATAGTGTTCCCACTCAATATCTGAGGGCAGAAGAATAGTCAGAAGGAATTTAGCATTTCCTTCTTCTGGAGGTATTTTGGGATTATGCAGCTTGACTGGAAAGGAAACCTGTGGCCTTCCAAGTACAATTCCCACCATCCCCTGACATTGTCTTTTTTGGCTAGGGCTAATGGGCTTTGCAGTCAAATAATACAATACCATGAGTTGCCTGCCCTTGGTGTAAACAATTGGGAGTTCCCTGAATTACGGATCTGATTCAGTATAATATGTTCCTTGTTCTCCTTTCTGGTTGCCACCCCGATGGTCTTCTTCCGTGTCTAGGCCAGACGTGAAACTGCCAAAATGAAGGCACCTTTTGGTGAATTCATTCTACAGTTCCTTGCGCCTGACCTAGTGTGAGAAAGATTAGCTGGCAACGCAAGGCTGCCGTTAGTAAGGGATGACTGATCATTGCACAACAACAATTTTGCTACTGGGAATAACACACGTTACTTACATGATATCGAGTGTGCTGATTCCAAATCTGAACTCAGAATTTGCTTATCACTTGCAGATTTTAAGTCATGGGCGAGCATTTGGGTAATGTATTTTTACATGGAATATTATAACAGTTGCAGCTACCACTATGCCTGCTACTGCCTCAACTGAATCACGTCCCCTGGTGGCATGCATGTGCCAGCAGAGGCTGGGAAGTCAGTGACCTGGTGTCAGAAATAGGTATATAAGGTGAGATGGACCAAGGGCTTGTCTCTAGTGCGATACCATCTTATTGGATAGTACAGCTAGGCTATATTGAATCTGTTTTGAGCTAAAGATGAGTAGGTGCAGCTGTGTTAATAAACCAGATAATTTTTGCTACATTTGTGGCAAATATACCCTGTGTGATCAATGCAAGAACCTAACCAAAAGGGTGTGATTTGTTTACTAGTATTACTTTGGATATGAAATTGGAGATCAGGATAAAAGCTGGGCACATCATATCTGCTGTCAGGTGTGTTACACTGGGCTAATACAATGGTTGAATGGGTAAAGGAATTGGTTTGGCGTGAGCCAGAAGACCATCATTCGGATTGCTATTTCTGTTTGAGTAAATTGCTGGGTTTTCAAGGAAGACTAAGTCAAACATCATCTATCCTGATTGTGAATCTGCTCTGAAGTCTGAACTGTTAGCCTCCAGATTAGAGTGGAATTTGCTACAAAAGGAAACGACAACTTCATATTAAACTTGGATTAATGAAAAACTTTGTCATTGCAATGGATCGTGATGGTATGGGTTTTCAGTATCTGAAGGATAAGTTTGGAGAAGTTATAACAGATGCTAAACTGAAAGCAGGCATTTTTGTTGGTCCCCAAATCTGGAATTTGAAGCATGATGCCACATTCAAAGACAAACTCAACCCGCTTGAACTTGCTGCTTGGGATTCATTTGTGCCAGTTGCACAAAACTTTCTGGGCAACAAGCGAGCTGAAAACCATGCTGAACTTGTGAACAACATTCTGACAGCATGCCATCAAGTTGGCTGCCGAATTAATTTCTTATATTCCCTTCTGGACTTCTTCCCACAAAACTTGGGTGATGGGAGTGATGAACAAGGGGAGAGGATCCACCAGGACATTTCCGTGATGGAAACAAGCTATCAAGGCCAGTGCAACCCCAACATGAGCGACTATAGCTGGTTTCTGTAACGGGAGGCAGTGGAGAGGCACACACGTGAAAGCAAGTGCCTGAAACGCTTCTGAAGTGTACATGTGTGTTGAACAAGGACTCGGGTGAATTGTGTGTAATTGTATATGTTGTCGCAAAATAGAACTACGTTTTTGTAATGTCATGGGACTATGAGGCAAAAGTTAATTATGTATAGAGATTTCATAGTAACTGCAGAATAAGAGAATGTAGCTACTGCATATACTCAAGTATAAGTCAAGTTTTTTAGCCCTAAAAAGGGGACTCAGCTTATACTCAGGTCAATGATCAAGAAGGTCCCAAGTACTGCTGGATAGAGATGCACCGATTTAATTAATTTTACCATATTTTCATGTATTTTGATTATTGAAACTCACTAGCAACTGCTGCATTTCCCACCCTTGGCTTATACTTGGGTCAATCTATTTTCCTGGGTTTCAGGTCAAAATTAGATACCTTGGCTTATATTCTGATCGGCTTATAGTCAAGTATATACAGGTAATAACGTCTATACACGTAATTAACCTAAGATCCTGACATCCTAGGCAGAATTGGACTTCAGATTTGGATTCAGCACACTTTGATTTAGTATAGGACACATGGATTAAGTCAAGTAGCAGACAATGTTTTTTTGGAGGGCTGGTTGTGTTGTGGTTTAAAAAATACCACAATTTCCGTGGGAGCTCTTTCTGTGTACCCCACCCTGATGATAAACATTTGCCAGCTGATACTACACATACCTCCCATTCTACATAACAGCAATTGTCAGAACTAGCTATTCAATAACACTGACAGTGTTTCCCACTCAATATCTGAGGGTAGCACATCACTTCTGGTGGCAGGGGAGAGAAGGAGATAAACTATATCATGCAGAGCTCTATACTCTGAGGGAAGGGAATGGTCAAGGGAGGGAGGGAGATGGTGGGGAACTGCTAGATGTAACTGTCTAGCGTGAGAAATAGATGCTTTACTGAGTCAAATAGCACGACAAGCTCTGCAAAACCTTGTCTATTTATCTTTATGGCGTTTGGTTGGGAGAATCTTCTTTAGCAGAACCTATATTAGAAATATAACCTTTCAGTTTATTTTTTGCCAGGTTTTGGAGGAATTGCTCACACCTTTGAATATTCTCTGCATGCAGAGAATGAGCAACAAGCCTTCTGTAAGAAGTTACAAATTACTATGAACATATCAATGCACAGGCTATTGTACTCCACCTTCCCTGCCTATAGTGGTGAAGTCCAGTCAAAGGTTTCCTATATGATCTTGTGGGATGTACAAATTGGCTCCTTCAGTATTGCCAACTTACCAAGAAAATAGATGTATTTTTGTTTAAAATATAGTTGCTCTTCAGATTCTAACAATAGCTTCAGAAAGCAACTGCTGACGCTTTTCATGCCATGGAGATCAACGTCAATCACCCTCTACTGGTTGCAGAGCCGTCACAGAAGCAGGAGCAGCTAAAATAAAACCAATTGCCAAGCTTACTCCCAAGTAGATACACTTTGGGGGTGAGGAACAGGGGGCTGTGCACACATTCTTAGATTGCAAATCCATCAGTCCTAGCCAGTAAAGCCAAGAACTAGGACTATTGTGGTTCAATAACAATTGCACCTGAGACCGCAGCTTGGAATAGTTGAAAATATTTCTCTGCAGCAGCTTTCCATAATATACAGGAGGGAAATGTAACGTGACACCATAATTTAACTTACAAGAATGAAATTCTCTACCGCTCTCTTGACCTGCTAGTGTTAGATCAGTGCCTTTCTCCAAAATACATTGCCAAGCCCAGTTTTCACTAGCTTGGCTCCTACTGTTGTGATAGTTTCTTGTTGCAACACTGGCCCCTGTTTCTCTACATTTTTTTACCCCATTCCCCATGTTGGTGGAATTAGCATAATCAAAAATGCTTAGCAGCAAGGTCGCCCTTGCTCGAAAGCCAGTCATATTCGACTCTAGGGTTCAGTGCTCATCTCTGTTTCATAGCCAAAGAGCCAGCGCAGTCTGCGCTGGCAGACATTTCCATGGACATGTGGCAGGCATGACTTAACACCTGAGTGTATGGAATGCTGTTTACCTTCCCACCGAATTAGTCCCTATTTATCTACTTGCAATTTCTTGCTTTTGAACTGCTAAGTTGGCAGGAGATGGGACAGAAACAAGAGCTCACTCCATCATGCAGCACTCGAGTCTCGAACTGCTGACCTTCCAGTCATTGAGTTCAACATCTTAACCACTTGAGCCACTGCAGTCCCCATTTAGTAACAAGCCTCTGGCCAAAGTATTCTGTCTCTCTCTCCCCCCCCCTCTCTCTCTCTCTCACACACACACACGGAATAGGTATATCTCGTAGCCATTGAGACCGTTGTACAAATGGATTTATAGATGACACAGTTCAGTCAGAGATTACTCTGAGATATTTAGAGTAAAACATGAGGGGCAGTAGCACAATGGTCCACACATTTCTTAAGCCAGGGGTGCCCAAACTACAGCCTGTGGGCCAGATCCGGGCCCAAACACCAATTCATCCAGCCCACACCACCCAGATGGGTGGCATGGGCTGGATGAATTGGTGTTGGGGGCCGGATCTGGCCCATGGGCCATAGTTAGGGCACCCTTGGCTTAAGCTGAGAAAATGGCAGCCTAAAATCTATCTCATCCTGTTGCAAAACAGATTGCAAGGCATGTTTTACTTCTGCTTCTGGTGGGAGGAACCACATGACCAGCCCTCTGGACCACATGATCAGCCTGTGGCCCGAAAAGTTTGGGCACCCCTGTCTCAAGCAATACATCATTACAGTCCTCTTTTTTTGGTAGGAAAATAAGCGATATGCACAAGCATATTGAGATGCACTTAGCTTGGGTGGATTATGAACACGGGCCGAGACACATGAGAGCCTTATACAACTGCAGTAACACCATGGAGTGCAAACAAGTAATTGTATATGCATACGCTCTCTGCACCCCCCCTCGCCCCACCTGAGATTTATTTGGCCTTGCTCATACTTACACACGCACAAAAATCCCCAGATACATAATAAACACCATTGGTATGGAAACATGCTATATAAGGTGCTCAAAGAAACACGTGAATGCACAGATGTGCAACAATTGGTAGGAATATGCAACTAACTGAACAGTGACCAAAAAAATCCAAATAAAGGGATAATGGCAATGAGCTTTTATAACTGTATCCTTCCAGCTTCGTCCAATTCTCTTAGTTCTTGCCTCCTGACATCTGCCACAACTCCTGCTTCAGAAATGCCTGTACTGTATCTTCCTTGCCAAGTGCTATCCTCGAGATATCCACTGCTGCATCTCCGTTCACCTTCCTATCTCCAGCGTTGACCCCCTACCCATGCCTGCTCCCATATACAGAGGGAGTTGGTGGGGCCAATGGCTTTTTTTGTTGTTACTTTGCAGCATTATCATAAGAGAGGATCACAGACATATCCAACTCACCCTCCACTGAGCTTGATTTAATTTAATTTAATTGATTTATATACCGCCCTATCCAATGGACTCTGGGCGGTGTACACAAGTTAAAACCAATATAAAACAATTAAAAACATAGCAATATTACCCCCTGCTGTGCCATTTACTATCTAAAATCAAATATAAAATCTACAAAACCTTAACATTAAAAAATTAATTACAGGAGGGGGGAGCCTCAGACGAGCCAGAAAGGGGAGCTTGTTGACAATCCTGGCCCCCACACCCATTTTGCCAACCACGTCTTCGATTCTTTCGTAAATGGTAGCGGCAATATAAATTTGAACTAATAATAATAATAATAATAATAATAATAATAATAATAATAATAATAATAATAATAATAATAATAATAATAATAATAATAATAATAACTGAGCCTGGAGGTGTAGGTCTACTGGGAGGTGGTTCCATAGTGTGGGGGCTACGACTGAAAGGCCCTTTTCCTTGTGCTGAAGCCATGTAATCAATAAGACAGCAGTCCACAAGGAGATCCAGAAGTGAACAAACTAGGTGAATACCAAGAACTTGTAGAAATGTGTGCACATGCACATGTGTAGTATAGTAGACATATGACAAAAGCAGGATCCTCCCTGTGATCTAAAGACAGACTATTTTATATGGCTAAATACAGGTCTCGGATGCTGGTCAAAACACAATACAGTACTTCAGTGTGGGGCTTCTCCGAGGCATAAATCTATGTGGTACAGGAAGTTACTACGATTTTGACAGCCTGCGAAGATTCCTAAGGAAGGCAAGACCCCCTTCCAGATCCTACAGTGGTGATTAGCAAACTACCACTTCTCTCGGAACCACAACAACAACGAAACTCCACTCTTTCCCAACTCAGCCCTGGCTTTCCAAAGTACCCTGTACAACCACACACGAGTCCTCTTCTTCCAGCTCCAGTAAGGGGGTACATAGAGTTTCCTTGAAGATTGTGGTATTTTTGAACCACAACCAGGCATGCCCTTATAATGGCCCTTATAATGGCCACCTTGTGTTGCCGGCTAATCTTTCTCACACTTAGGTCAGGCGAAAGGAACTACAAAATAAATTCACCAAAAGGTGGCTTCATTTTGGCAGGTTCATGTCTGACCTAGACAAGGAAGAAGAAGCTCCAGGATGGAAGAAAAGAGCCAACTGAATCCTTCCTGCCAAAACCTGGGGTAGCTCTACCAATTCTTAACAACACCCCTTTTTTAAAAAAAGCAACTCCCTACCTGACAGTGACTCAAGTGGCTAAGACGATGACTGGAAGGCGGCAGTCAGCAGTTTGATACCCAAATACTGCAGGACGAGTGAGTTCCCGTCTCTGTCCAAGCTCCTGCCCAACCTAGCAGTGCGAAAGCAAGAAATTGCAAGTAGATAAATAAGGACCACTTTGGTAGGAAGGGAAACAGCGTTCCGTGCGCCCCGATGTCTAGTCATCATGCCTGCCACATGCCCACGGAAACGTCTGCAAACGCAGACAGCGCTGGCTCTTCGGTTATGAAGAGATGAGCACTGAACTCTAGAGTCGGATACGACTGGCTTTCGAGCAAGGGTGACCTTTACCTTACCTGACAACCTGCCGTGCCCCCACCCCCCAAAAAAGAACCAAACAAAAAAAAATGGTAGAAGAAAAAGGCAACATAATCGCTTCCCCCCCCCCCGTTCCCCCCTAATCACATAAAAACATGCACAGGCTCTTTAAAATGCCATCCTCACATGTGCTGATCCGTGTGCATGTGTGCACATACTGTATTCTGATGGCGGAAAAGAGAGAGGCTGCTCGTGAAATATATCTACACACAACTAACTCTGCTTCTTGCCCTCTCTCTTCCCCCCCCCCCTCGCTCACATACATCCCTTGCCTTGGGCTTTCCATGTGTTTCTTCTGGGTCTCTCCTCCCCTTCCTCCCCTCCTCCTCCAGGGCCCCCGCCCCACCCCGCCCCACCGAAGCCGCTCCCGCCGCTTCCCCCCCTCCCTCCCGCCTTCCGCTGCTTGGGTGCGCTCTCTTTCTGCCAGGGAGCGCCGAGGCAAGCAGGCAGTGCGGTGCCATGGCTGAAACATCCCAGGCTGTCGCCTCCCCTGTGCCCTGTGGCAAGCTGTAAACTCGGGCACTCCACCTGCCAACCAGCCCCAGGCGGGGGAGGGACATCCACTCCCCCCCAGGTAGGATATGACCAGGTGTGGGTCTTCAGAGGGTTGGCGAGCAGCAGCAGGGATGCAATAGGAGATGAAGGAATGGATGGACCAGCACCGACGGGCGGGGGCGAGGAGGAGGTGATGGATGTGAGACCAGGGCATGGGTTTGCTGGAGTGGATGTGTCCCGACTGGGGGTCACAGAGGGAGGAAGAAGAGTTGGCCGGGAAGCTCACCTCCAAATGGGAGGAAGGTCTTCCTACACGGCCATCGTGGTCAACTGTTTCTGTTCTTGGATCGAGATGCCCGGAAAGTTTTGAAATATTTTTGGGATGGGTGGGAGAGGAGAGTGATGTAGAAATGTGACCATGTGTAGCCAGGTGCTGTTCCACTGGGATTCTTGAGAGGTGGGACACAGTGAAGGAAGCAAAGTACAGTAAATGAATTTCAGGCATGTGGTTAAGAGTGATATAGAAAAGACATCAGCAGGATGGTGGGATGGAATAGGAACAGACTTGTCACCTGCACACATCAGAATGAAGGTTTCTAATACTCCATGCAGTGTGTTTGGTGCACTTAGATCCTACTTAGTTTCAGACTACCCCCATCTCCTATATTTAAGTGTCTGTCTCTGCCTCTCTTTCTCTTGTGCTCAACACAATCACATACACAGGAATTGGCTGCATTCGGCTTGTATGTCTTGTTCAGAAGCATAAACGCAGTAGCTCTGTTCCCAAAAATTGTACATGTGGGCCATCACATTGGAGGAAATGAATTGTGTTTGTCTGTGTAAGGTGAGCATCATGGGTGTTGGCCAGTGCACTTCATGCAATTTCCCTGGGTGTCTTGTTATTATTGCTAGGTAGGTATGGATCAGTGTCTGTCTTTGAGCAGGTATGCATAGACAGAGAAGCAGGTATAGGTGCCTTCATTTGTTTCTGCTGTGCGCCATGTGCAACCTGTCTTGCACAGATGAAAATGAGATAAAATATTTGGATGATGGTGTATGAATCTACACAGTCCTTATGAGTGCCTTTTTCTTTGTGCACAGCTGTGTATTCACAAGCCTATGTTCTTATGTTTGCACTGAAAATTGATATACATGTGAGCAACTTTCCTAGGCTTCACTTTGTTTAGAAAACCACATATTGTTTTGCTAAATCAGGGACCACAGTCCACTGCAGAACAACCATCACAAAAATTGAACTGTGGATTTAGAGGGGTATCTAAGAAATCTGTTAAAAAGAATCTGAGAACAGCAAGTCTTTGTGGAAATATGCTTTTGGAAGACGCTTGGTGTGGTCCCTAAAGCCAAAACGAGAGCCTTCCTCCCCGCCATGCCTTGCCTGAGTCTGTTTACTTTCCTGTCTTGACTGCCTACAACTCTTCTGTAAGTGGCAGGTCTTCCTTCAATCACACTATTCTGCAAGTAGAAGGACAAAATACTTAATTTGCCTTATTTCCAAAAATGGTGCTCCTGCTTATGCTCTCTAATGCTTCTGTAGCATAAATAACACCTGAAAGATTAATTAGTACCAACAATGTTTGCTTATGTGTACGGCATGAGCTGTAATAAGTATCTTGAGCTTCTTTGTTCGTTGACCATGAGGCTCTTGGATGTTTGCAAGAAGCTATGAACACTTAATTCTTTCCCACCAGCCCATTGTCTCATGATTCCCCTCGTATATTTTGGATCGCTGCATCAGAACTAACAGTACACAGAAGACAGAACAATCTGCTTTAGTCATTGTGACAAAAGGGTACTAATGGGGTGGCTTAGGTGTCTTCTGACGACATCACATTAAGATAGGTCTTACCAGGCACAGGACTGCCCGAGTCATTCTGCTACCTGAGGCAAACAATAAAGTGGCATACATGTGCATGTACACACATGTGCACATGCATGTGTGGGCACACACCATTACACCAACCGAAGCCGGCTTTCCTGGTCACTGAATCTTATTTCAAAACTGGTGATGGGCCTGCCTCCTCCACCTTACCTGGCGGACAGCCAGATAATTTAAGGGAACAGAATCCCCGGAATATAGTGCCCATCCTCTAATTTAGGGGAAATGGTTGGGGAGCCATCGATGTCCATGTCTCCTCCACAAGACTCAGAATCTGCTCTCTTAGCTGATTACATGACAGTCGAATGGCAGAGATAGCAGAGACAGTACAGTATATGTCAATGATTGCTATCTGAGTGGTTTGTTATGTATTTGTGTCTTGCTTTGCATGAGTGCAGATTGTAAACCCATGGATTGAATTAACACAGCTTAGAAAGAAGATAAGATCACAGGGCACTCTCAGGGAGGGGAGGGGGGAGACAAAGAGATTTCCCTCTGCCACAATACTAGAATTGCAAATGGATTGGCAGTGATATTCCGAACAGACGAAAGAAAGTACTCCCTCACATTATTAATTTATGGAATCCACTTGCCACGGGATATTGTGATGGCCATGACGTAAGTAACTTTAAAGGGAGGTGTGATGAACAACATGGATGGCAGATCTATCAAAGGTTATTAGCCAAGGCAATAACTTAGGAGAACTTCCATGATGTCTCCCTGACCACCAGTCCACAAGGACAGCTGTTGTGTTTATTGCTTCTTTCGTGGGATTTGTTGAAATGTCTGGCAGAACATTACAAGAAACATGAATTGCCAGACTAAACTGACCTTTGCTGTTATGCATCTGGGCTCTCTTTATCCTCTTTACACAGCATCTCCCACCCCAGTCTTGTGCTCCTGGTCCAACAAAAGTTATTTAAGAAATGCAAGAAGTCATATCCCCTAAACTAATCCATTGCGATACCCAAGTGTGGTGTAGTGGATGGAGTGATGGACCAGGACTCAGAAGGCCTGGGTTCAAATCCCTGCTCAGCCATGGCGGTGAGGAACTGATAGAAATGCTCCTTAAATATCTCACTTGCCTTGAAAGTCCTGATGGCATTGCTATAAGTTGGTTCCAACTTGATGGCACATAGCATAACATGATAAAGTCAATACATGCACATGCACACTACCAATTGAAAGTTAAGCTATCAGGGAATGTTTCCTTGGGGTCCATTGTTTCAAATGGTCTGTAGCAAATGGAACAACTACCTGCAGATCACTTACCTGTTTGAAATCAATGTGGGTAGAACAAGAATGCATTCCCAAGAAGAAACCATTCCTCCAGGCTCAGTTAACTCCCTCAGTTATCATAAGCAAGATTCACTTCTATAGAACAAGGAAATAACATTTGTTCTTTTTCTCCACCTGGCCTTCCCCACCCTACCCCATTTTTTATGAGAGAGCGATAATGAATTTAGACTCATCGGTGTTTAGTGAGTCGGTTGTGAGCTCATTCACACACGGATCAAGTTTTTTGTCACTCGAGGTGAAAATTAGTTTTGCTTTCCCCCCACTCTTCCCCATCTTGTTCCTTCCTCCACAATAGCGAGGGCAAATTGCATTTTAGATGGTGGAAAGATCTCTTCTCTTCTCTTATCTGTGTTCCATAGAAGTGAATGGCAGCCTTGAATCCCGGAGAGAGATAAATAACTATGGTCCTAAAAAATGAATCAGGACTGAGATTCATCCCAAAACTGAGACCTTTTTTGTAGCAAGAGTCTAGAACAGGTGGCCATCCTTTGTGACAAACTTTGCATTTTAAATTTACAACACTGAGATTGACCATCAGGCTTTCAGCCTGCTACAAAAGGTATGCACTAAGTATTATGGCATTTGTTTTGTATACCAGCTATGAAGAGAGATCACCCTCCTCCCTTCGACACAACCACCTCTCATGATTAGCTCAAGCTTTTAAAATGTAAGCAATATAGTTTTGTCCTTTGCTACAGTTTTGGATCACCTGACACCACTATGTATGTGTGTGAAAGCTGGACAATAAAGAAAATTTGATTTGTTTGGGGAATGGTGCTGGAGGAGAGCTTTGCAGGTACTTTAGATTGCGGGGGGGGGGGGGGGGGGATAAACAAATGGGTTCTACAGCAAATCAATTGTGAACTATCTCTGGAGGCTAAAATGATGAAGCTGAAGCTTTCTTACTTCAGGTATATCATGAGAAGGAAAGATCTTCCAGGAAAGACAATAATGCTGGGAAACTGTGAAGGGAGCAAGACTAGAGGAAGACCCAACAAGAGGTGGATTGACTTTCTAAAGGAACCACAGCTTTAAGTTTGCATGACCTGAGTAGGGCTCTTACGGACAGGATGTTTTGGTGATATTCACAGGGTTGCCATAAGTCAGGGCAACTTGAGGCCACGTAAGAACAACACTTTTGAAGCAAGGGTTTAATTTGCAGCACTCTAGTTTTGTGCATCTTTATGGATTGTACACCTTTGGGGAGGGGTTTTAAGGGGAGGGTTGTTTTTCTTGCTGCTCGTGTTAAATGATCAAAGATTTAAAACCTTTGCTGGTTGACTGCTAAGCAGAGCCATAGCCAGATTTCTAGATGTGGGTGGGCGAATATTTTTTCCAGGATGGGCAACAAAGCCTCTTTTCAATGCATTCCTATAGGAAACTGTGCTTTGCCAGGGTGGGCAAACTGCTAACTCAGGGCAGGCCAAGCCCACCCTGCTGCTAAATGCCCAGAAGACCAAGAGTCTACCCAGATTTAGCTTTCAACTCATCTTGACCTACTGCAGGCTTTATAAAGCTGCCCTGAATTAGCCTCGAGCCACCAGCGTTTTCTTACCCCACACAGCATCTTTCGCTTTCCAATGTGTCGGTCCTGTTTCAGGACTGACCTTATAAATTTGCTGCCCGAGGCCAGGGACAAGGCAGTGTTCCACATATAGAAGCTGATTGGACTGATTTGCCAACCGTATTCCACTTCTGTTGATGTGACATATTTGCCCAACGCTCCTCCCCAGGAGGCCAATTATGGGACGCAGGAGAAGTCGGATGACACACATAGCTCTGTCTGCACTGCAATAGTAGGTAGGGGCTGAGGGACTCACAAGGAACAGCTGGTGGACTTCTACTGCTTGCTGCCCCACCAGGTCAGCCACCTGAGGCTCTGCCTGACAGAAAGGCTGATCCCACCCATCCTTGTCCTTTCTTCTCAGCACTAACCCACGCATGCCATGATGATATTCCCTGCTTGGATTTGCTCTTCTGACAAACTCATTCACACATGGAACAGCAAAAGGCTGTCAATTGCAACAGTGCAGCTGCGTTCACATTTCAGAAAAGAGTGAATGGTTGTGGCAGGGTCGGCCAACCGAGTGAAAGCAAGGTCTTTCTCTGTGGCTAGGAACGTGCGTCACCACGTACAGTGTGTGAAGGAGCTTCTCTGTGTGTTAAAAGCTCAAAAGACAGTAAGACTGTTTAGGTTGGGGAGGTGGAGACAACTAAGTGAAAGGAGATGGTAACAGTTTATAAAATTATCAGCCATGTGGAGCAAAAGCTCATGATTCACTTTGCCTCCTGGAACACTCAGGGCAGCTCCAGATGTACCAGTTTTATCATGTCTACAATGTGGAATGAAGGCTTAGCCATGAACAAGGCCAGCCCTACAATTAGACAACATGAAGCTGTCCTCCAGGTAACAGATGCTCGGAAACATGCAGCGGTAGTTTCCCAGTTGTTCTTCCTGGACTCCATCGGTGTCCCACTCTTGTAAGACTGAACCGTCTAGGCTAGGCAACCTAGGTCTTCTAAAGTAGGCCTACTGTCCAGACTAGCACAGTTGAAAGTATTGAAGGAAGTTTCAGATGCCAGTCCAGCTAGCTTTTTCTTAATGGGATGGGGAGCAGGATGGAAAAGCCATCTTGCTCTTTGCCTCAGGTAGCTAAACATCTCTGCATGTATGAATGGACTCTCACAAATTAACCCCCACAAGAATGCTTGTTGCCACCTTCAAATACAACACTTTTCAATAGTTATCACACACACAACTGCAAAGTTGCAAGTACAGGGTGGCCCGTAAATTCCTACCCGGCCACAAAGAGAGTAGGGCTCTGCTGGGGGAAGGAGGAAATGCTCCTATTGGGCTGCTGGGCAGAGGGGCGGGGCAAATGTTGTGCTGGGAGATAGGAGGAAACACTCCCATTAGACTGCTGGGCAGAGGGGCACGGCGCGTGCCTACAGAGAGGAAGGGTAGGGACTTGCGGGGCACCCTGTAGAACAGTGATGGCGAACCTTTTAGAGACCGAGTACCCAAACTGCAAACCAAAAAACTGCTTATTTATTGCAAAGTGCCAACATAGCAACAGGGGAGGAAGGAAATGCTCCATTGGGCTGTTGGGCAGAGGGGTGGGGCAAACTCTGTGCTGGGGGGAGGAAGGAAATGCTCCCATTGGCCCGCTGGGCAGAGGGGCAGGGTGAACTCTGTGCTGTGGGAGGGAGAAAGCGCTCCCATTGGGCTGCTTGGCAGAGGGGTGGAATGAATGTGCTGGGGTGACTTCATGGGTGCCCAAAGAGAGGGCTCTGAGTGCCACCTATGGCATGCGTGCCATAGGTTTGCCACCACTGCTGCAGAAAGTGATCAAATATAGAGAAATTAAAATACATGTGTGAATTATCCCATTCTAGATCACGCGCGATCGCCATGTGAAAAGTCACAAACAATTAGTTCACAACATAATGCATAATTATAATTATCCCCTGCCATGTTCAAGCCTGGCCTGATTTATGGGGATTTTGGAATACTGCTTCCTTTCACCTGCCCCACCAATCTCCACAGTACAGTATTGGGCCATGTTAGTATCTGAAGTAATGCTTCCATTTGATCTCCCGGAGTGACAGCAGACTCGGGTTTCCCTCCCCCCAAGTAAAGAGTAGGATTATTTGGCTCTTGACACTGTAATGGACTGGAGAACTAAGCAGCTCTTCTGCAGATCTGGGATTTCTCTACTCCTGTGGATAAATATGCTTTTATATGTGTGTTTATGTTTTGTAACGGCTGACCCTAGATGGAACGGGGAGGATTTCAAGCTTATATCTCCGAGGATACTAAGACAGAAGTAGATATTTGATAAGGACAAATGTGAGCAGAGAAGGGACTATGGTGAAGTGGTGGGGGTCTGGGGGATATTATATGTATATCAGGTAGGAACTTTGCACAGCAATTCAGAATATTAGAATAATAATTATGTACCATCAAACTGATTCCAATTTTGGCAACACCTTTCCAAGGGTTTTCTACATACAGAATACGGAGAAATAGTTTTCCATTCACGTTTTATAGGCCTCCCTCAGAATTGTGCAGCTTGCCCAAGGCTACACAAATTGGTTTTTTTCTCCTAGGAGGCACGGTAGGGAATGGAACTCCCAGCCCCTCCAGCTCTCTGAATTATCCATTATTTCAGTAATCCAGATTACTATCCTGTAAAATAGGTCATTAGTATTACAGTAACTCCATACTTGAAGGAAAACAAGCCAAAGGCAGGTTATAGTCTTTTGTTATTTCTGTTCTTCGGAAAATTGAAAGCAGTTTGAAAAAGGCTTACAACTCACTTGGTGTCTGATCTAATTTTGTTTTTGGTAAACAAATTTGGCAGGTTTTGTATTGTTTGAAAGATCTGCAAAGCCTGTTTAATCTGAAAAAACGGGGGGGGGGGACATGTTTGTATGTACCGTGAAAAATAAAACTTTTGTCATACCTTTTTTAAATCCTCTAAAAAAGAACTCTGTTTCCCAGTGAAGAGATGGTAGTACATAGACTGAAAACCACCTTATAAGTTGCCTAGCAACTTTGGGCAAAGACAAGATTTGCAACTAAATGTTAGCTAACTATAAATGTTTTGAGGAGGTTAGGAAGAAGCCAAAAGTTATCTTGGAGGTTAGACCCAGCCATGAGAAAGATGCTGTAGCATGAAACAATTAGTAAGGCTAGAAGTGGAAAGTGTTAAAAAGCCAGGGTAGTTATACTTACGTGCGCCCATGATGCAATTTTCCTTATGCAATTATAGATTTTTGTCCCCTGCTTAAAGTTCAGTCTAATCTTAAATTTCCCCAAGGTTTAGTTAGATGGCCCTGTTTCTCTGGCCCTTGGGCTTCCAAGGGAAAAGGGGATTAGATTAGTGCGAGTAACTTTCATTTATCATTGACCTTGTACTGTACAGTACTTGGAAATGGTCACACCTTTCAGGGTACAGTGTTCTATCAGGCTTTAGCATTATATAAAAGTTGCCTGAAACAAAATTTAACCCAAGGAGGTCACATCAGGAAAGTTGCATGCATCAAAAGAGAAGCCGTCACAGTGGTATCTAGGAAATAGAAGCGTTTCGAGTTACTGTCATTATCTAGAGCCACTTGGAAACAGGAAAAGGTAAAGGTAAAAGTTGAATAAAATACAATAATACCTCAGATAATGTTTACCTCCGATAACGTTTACCTCGCATTACGTTAAGCAATCTGGGGAGGAGAATTTCATCGAATAATGTTAAGGTCCTATGGGATGGATCGGATAACAACTTTTAATATCAGCTGACAAACAGGAGTTTGAAGGCTTTTAAAGGGAAACTGTCACGCCAGCAAACTTGCTAGGGACTTGCCTGGCACTTGCTCTCTCCCTCTATTTGTTATCTTCCTCCTGTCATTGACAGTTCCAGTTTGGTTAACAGATTAGAAAACAAACAGCATGGCAGCTCCCATAGGTTTATTGTTCCATTCAGCTTTAGTGAATTGTCTTTGGTGAATTACGTTTAATAAACTTACACTGTTTTATGTTTACTGTACATGTTTGATAACATACAGCCTTGTGACAGTTTTTCTGCATGTCATAAGCATTTGAATATAAATTAACATGTTGAAATCAAATCTGATGTTCTTTTATGTTTTATTTGGTGTGTGGAAGAGGGGGTAGTCTTATACAGCGAGTATATAACAAACTCTATATTTTGAGTGGAAATGTTGGGGGTCGTCTTATATGCCCAGTCATCTTGTACGCCAGCAAATACAGTAGATAAATAAGTACTGGTTTGGCAGGAAAAGTAACAGTATTCTGTGCACTATGACGTGTAGTCATGCCTGCCACATGACCATGGAAACATATGTAGATGCAGACATAGCTGGCTCTTTGGCTGTAAACGGAGACAATCACCGTACCCTAGAGTCTGATATGACTGGCTTTCGAATGAGGGAGACCTACTCTTAGTACATTTCATGAGAGCCAGAGTGATGTAGTAGATAGTGTTTGACTAGGATGCAAAAGAACTTGCTCAAATTCCCACTTGGCAATGACAGTTCTCTGGAGGTAGCAATGGTAAAAAACAATCCTTATATATCTCACATAACTTGACAAACTTACTGGGATTTCCGTAAATCAAAACTGGCTTGACAGTATAGGTGGCCTTGACCATTACTACCGTAGTAATGGAACGGTAGGATAGAAATGTGAGTAATAATTACATTTAAATGTAAGGGGCATTAGACAGAGAAGTAATTAAGTCCAGAACTGAGACACTAATAGAAAACACATTTTTTCTTACGTCATGATTATTTATCAATACCCTCTATATTTGGACTGGACACCACAGCATTCTCCTGTAAACTCATTCAGGCTTTTCGCTATTATTGCTATAAATATCATAGCATCTTGATTTGACAACGAAATAGGTCGATATGAATCTATTTGTGTTTTATCTTTCTCAAGCTTTAATATTAATACTATCATAGAATGATTCCAGGATGGTGGCATTTCACCCCCTTCTAAAATATTGTTAAACAATTTCTTCAATTTAGGAATTAGGAAACCTTTAAATGTTTTATAAAATCCAGACCCTAAACTACCGTGTCTACCTCAGGTGTCTTCCCAATTTTCTATCACTTTATAACTCCCTTTCTCTCCTTTTCTGTGTTTTATTCCATCCTTTTCCTATGTTTATCCTGGAGTTTAATGCCTGCATAATTTTCACTTCTTTCCTCAGAGATCTCTTTAGCTGAATAAAGATTCTTGATAAAAATGCTGTATAGCCTTTATTTATTTTCCTTCATCAAATTACATCTATACCCCCTTTCTATCCTTTATTATGCCTATTTTATTTTTAACTCTTTTTTTTCGTGGCTCTAGCCAGTGTCTTTGAATGTTTATTACTATACTCAAAACATTCTCTTTTTAGATAAAGTAAATTTCGCTGACCCTTTTCAATTTCTATTCCTTTTAACTCTTTCTTTAAAGCTAATATCTCATTCAAAACTTGTAAAATCTCTTTTATACATATACTTCTTCAAATCCTTTAACAATCCTTCTAATTTCTTCTTTTTCTTCTCATTGTTTTTTAAAAATATGGTTGCTTCTTTCACACTCAATCCCCTTACCAGTGCTTTCATCACATCCCATAATATTCCCTGCCATATCTCTCAATTATAATTGATCTGTCATAATTCCTTCCGTTCCTTTTCAATTTTTTTTGTACAATTTATTTCTAAAAACATTCATATCAGTCCTCCATCTTTTTGCTTCTCTATTATCACATTTAAATGCCAACTGCATAGTGTGATTGCTAATTTTTATTACACCTAGATTTATTTATTATTATTACAAATGCAGTTGTACCTTACTTAAAGAGCATAATGTTTGCTTTACCTTATTAAATTATTTCTTGTGATTCATTCTACCTTAATTTTATAGTCCCTGTAATTGACACTCAGAGTAATCTGCAGGCTCAGTATCTGTTGATGATGATTATGTCAATTCTAACTTACCCTGGTGACCATTTCCAGGGCTTTCTGGGTAGAAAATGCTTCGAAAAGTTTTTGGCCCTGTTAATTTTTTTTATACACAGCAGTAGGTGGGGAAGCTTTCCAAATAGTTTTCCTTACAGTTTGCAATTTCTCCAAGAATTACATTCCCCACTCTAACCCAGCAATCAAACTCTTCAGGTGTGTTTTGAAATATAAGAAAATAAATATTTGCTTACAGTTGCTTTTAGAAAGATTAGTGAACAGCTGCTTTCCTTGATAAAATAGTTCGTTACAATAGGTTTTCATTTAAACAAACATACTTTGCTTGTAAGGCAAAATTGGAGAGAGAGAGCAGCAGGAGGAGGGAAAGAAACTGGAACAACACACTGATGACACGACTGAATAAAACCCAAACAGACAGATATTGTCAAATCGATTACTGTATAATTTTTGTATTGGGTATTGATTGTATTGTGATTATATTGTGTATTCTCTATTGTATACTGAGTATTGTTTATGGATTGTATTCTGATTATATTGTGTTTATATTTATTTTATTGTACTGTATTTTATGATACTATGATATTGTATTATTGAACTGTTACATTGTATTTGATTGTATGTTGTGAGCCGCCCTGAGTTGGTGTTCACTAAGTAGGGTGGCATATAAATCGAAAAATGAAATGAAATGAAATGAAATAATGTGTTCCACAGGATTGCTCTTTAAGCAAGTTTGCTCTTTAAGCGAAACACCATTGTAAGTGACCAATTTTGGCTTCGGGGTGGGGGTGGGGGTTGCGAACCCCGATTTATTTGTTAAGTGAGTTTTTTGTTGGTTTTATTTGTTAAGCAAAGCGACCATTCAGAGAAAATTCTGCTCTTTAAGTAAGGCGCTCTTTATGCGAGGTTTGACTGTACTGTAAGTATTTTTGGAAAATTATAATATTTGGCAGTTAAATGTATGCAAATTTGTATCATCGAAACGGGGCCCATTTTTCTTAGTAGTAACAAAAAAGCACATGTTGAACACTAGGACCAGAAATCAACCTGATCAATGGTAATGGATTATGGGATTTGGAATCTACAAGAACTAGAAAGGCTGCCATTTCCCCACCCCTGGCCCAAATACCATAATTCATTCAACTCTGCCCACTGTCTCCAAAACTATTGAGCAAGCCATGCCAATCCTGAAACACGTAATTTTGTGCTGTTTTTAATTATTCTCCCAGAATAGCTATTCCTACCCCCATAATGCCAAATGTGTGTGTGTGTGTGTGTGTCTATCTATCTATCTATCTATCTATCTACAGTCAAACCTCGCATAAAGAGCGCCTCGCTTAAAGAGTAACTTGCTTAAAGAGCAGAATTTTCTCTGAATGTTTGCTTCACTTAACAAATAAACCCAACCAAAAACTCGCTTAACAAATAAATCGGGGTTCGCAATCCCCCCCACAATTGGTCACTTACAATGGTGTTTTGGTTAAAGAGCAAACTCGCTTAAAGAGCAATCCTGTCGAACGCATTATGCTCTTTAAGCGAGGTACAACTGTATCTATCTATCTATCTATCTTTGTATCTGTATCTATCTTTGTATCTGTATTTCTATCTATATCTGTGTGTGTGTGTGTGTGTGTGTGTGTGTGTGTGTGAGAGAGAGAGAGAGAGAGAGAGAGAGAGGGAGAGAGAGAGAGAGAGAGAGAGAGTATATATGTCCAACAAATGCTAGTGGTGTGTGTGTGGAGTTGATTTGCGGTATATTGGAACTCTTTAGACATATGTATGTGAATATACAATGGGATGCTGGCATGGAACCCTAGTTTTACACTATATCTCATTCTCTCATGGGTTGCTTTGACTTTATACACTCATGTGTGGGGATTTCAGGCAATGGTGGGGAAAATGTTGGTCCTACAGGTATCTTAGACAAGAAATCTTAACAGCCCTTTACTATTGCATGGAATATATTAGCAGGGCTTCTAGGAGTTGAAGTCAAAAAGATCCTGGAGGACTAGAGTTTCCTTACAGTACCTCTTTTCAAGTGACTTTGTGTCTATGTGTACTTAAGAGTCATCATGTTCATAAACAGAGCATCCATTCTGTGTGTTCACAAACCTCAACCATCTGCTCACTCTGTGGGCTTTCTAGTTCTGTATGTATGCCTGCTAGCTTTTCCATCCTCTTGGGTGCAGAATGGCTATATCCATCACATTATGTTTGTTCATTTTGCCATTTCCAAATGCAAGTGGAGCATTCACACAGCTTGGCATTTCAGGATGTACGCCTTGAGATGCACAGCATGGTAGCTCCGTGGCAGCCAAGCGTCTTTGTTTATGGCTAACAGCATGTGGATCATTGTGTTTGCATATGCAAATGAAAGCATGTTCATGACTTACCTTGCTGCCCCCTCCCTACAAATAACACAGCGTACATAGTTTTGTGTGCTTGTCTCAGGGATGTGTGCATGTGCATGCGCTCGTGCGCATGTGTGTGCAGACACACACACACCATGTAAAGCACAGAAATCTTTTACAGATGTGACTGTTGCCATGCACTGCATGTGGGAACAGGCAGCTGTGTGTTTGCGCCCCTGTACCTTAGCTCTGTGACTCACTGCCGTTACTTGGTTACCTATCTCTCTGTCAACTATGCCACCTGTAGCTATATTTCTCCAGCTGTGTGTAAGTAGTTATACACAGCTGTGTGCACATAACCCTTTGCTCCCATGTGGTGACACCTCTGTGTGTGTGTGTGAGAGAGAGAGAGAGAGAAAGAGAGAGAGAGAGAGAGAGAGAGAGAGAGAGAGAGAGAGAGAGAGAGAGATCTTACTAGGTCTAGCTGAGCCTCCATCAATCCTAGCCCATTAATTTACCTGACATTAATGTTGCTAATGTGTTACTGGTTGCCATAGAAACACCTGTTTTCTTAGGGGTACCTGAACTCTTTCTCTTTCTCTCCCATTGGCAGCAACAGGTCCAAAGTGTCTGAGGTGGAGAAACCCATAGGAAGGAGTTCCTGCAGGCAGTTTTGAAGGAGTGTGGCTATGGGACACTGGGGTGGGGATGCAGGAGCCACAAATGGCCATCTTGTTTCCCCTCATTTCTACATTTACCCTTGCAGCTTTTAGCTTAGTTCTTCTTTTATGTTGTTGTTTAACGTGGATCGATACATTTCCCGCGCCTTAGAGGGACCCAAAGTTGCCAGTCCCAAGCACGCACAGGTGCCGCAGCTGTTTTAGTAGCCAGTAGTGCACTGCTGCCTCCTAATGGTTGGAGCAGGGCTAGACCAAGTGGGGAAGAACCTACAGTACTGTACTGTATTATGTAATTGTTGGGACAGGATTGCTGGCGAAACAGAGGCATGCTTTCTGCTTCCGTGTGCCAAATAAGATGAAGCACAGGAAGAAAGATCCCACGCAAGGGGCTCCAGAAGATGCCGTGTCTCACTGAGAAACAGGGCGAGGGGAAGGAACAGGCCTTCTCAACCTTTTAAAGCCACAGGCTGGGCCACACCTTCTCAGACAGCCAGACTGGTGGTTTCCTCTGCTGTAAACGCTGCTGTAAAATGTGTTCACAGTTGTCATAAACGTGTCTGCTTCCAGGGGTGACGGCGATGTGGGCTACGTGAAAATGGTGTCATGGGCCAGGGCCAGCCCATAGGTTGAGAACCCCTGTTCTAGCAGAAACAAAAGGATCAAGAGGCAGTAGTGTAAATTTAATTGTATTAAAGTTCAAATTATGGGAGAAACATCAACAATTTGAGATATGCAGATGATACTACCCTAATGGCAGAAAGTGAAGAAGACCTAAAGAAGCTCTTGCTTAGGTTGAAAGAACTGAGTGCAAAAGCTGGCTTGAGACTCAACATCAAGAAAACCAAGATAATGGCAACAGGCCCTATCAGTCCCTGGAAAATTGATGGGGAAGAAGTAGAAGCAGTGACAGATTTTACTTTCCTAGGATCAAAGCTCACTGCAGATGGTGATTCCAGCCATTAAATAAAAAGGTGACTGATTCTTGGGAGACAAGCTATGAGAAACCTGGGGAACATAGTTAAAAATCGAGACATCACATTGCAAACAAAAATTTGTATAGTCAAAGCAATGGTATTTCTGGTAGTAATGTATGGTTGTCAGACCTGAACCATAAGAAAAGTTGAGTGTAGAAGAATAGATGCCTTTGAGATGTGGTGGTGGAGGAGAATTTTTGAGAGTCCCTTGGATACAGTGGTGGGCACCAGCAGGTTTGCACCAGTTCACCAGAACCGGTAGCAGAAATTCTGGCTGGCCCCGCTCATCCAAGTTTTGAAATAAAGTAGTTCTAATTCGGGTGTAATGCAGGGCTTTCCCCCTGGCCACACCCACCATGCCACTCCCACAGTGGTAGTAATTTTTTTTGGAGCCCACCACTGCCTGGACAGGAAAGAAAACAAATAGGTCAATCTTAGAAGAAATCAACCCCAACTGCTTCTTGGAAGGTCAGATATTGAAGATGAAGTTAAAGTACTTTGGACATCAAATGAGAAGAGAGGATTTACTTGAGAAAGTCTTGATGCTGGGAAAGGTAGAGGGCAGAAGAAGAAGAAGGAGACAGAGAATGAGATGGCTAGACGGCATTGTTGATGCAGTGGGAACAAAGCTGGGCAGGTTGAGGAGGATGGGGTGCCTGGTGTGCTGTTGTCCATGAGGTCGCGAAGGGTTGGAATCGACTGTGTGACTGAACAGCAGCAGCAGCTCAAATTATAGCCACTTTTATAGCCTTTCCACATTTCCTGGTTTCCACCTTCCTGTTCCAGGGTTACCCATAACCAGATATTGTGGCATTGACTTTCCTTTGTATGACTGTCAAAGAAATGGAACATTTGGGTCAACCATGGACCAAAGTACTGTATTCCTATTCACTCTCCCCAAGGCACTTGTTTTGTTGTTACTGTGATGGCCATTAAGGAAATTCTTAACTGGTACAACCACCTGGATGCCACAACATGAGTGAAAGAAAGACATTCTTAACTAACATGAGCATCTGAATGTCACAGCATGATATTCTCTCATCTCTGAGTTTACGGAGATTAGTTCGCTTTGTTTGGTGACAGGGCTTCAGGTTTTTAAGTACAGGATTTCTTTGAGGTCTAATTTCACTAAGAATAAAAACCTGGCCTAGAGTACCATTACACAGCAAGGACAATCCACATTAAAGTTACCTTTCTATACTATTGATATACTGTACTCTCATTTCTAACTACAGGCTCTTTCTATAGTTTGTTTCCAGCTTCAGGTTTACTTGTAATGTTCTCCTTTGACATTCTTCTCACCTGGTCAGTATTAGTACTAGTACAGTTGTACCTTACTTAAAGAGCATAATGTGTTCCATAGGATTGCTCTTTAAGCGAGTTTGCTCTTTAAGCAAAACACCATTGAAAGTGACCAATTGTGACTTGGGTGGGCGGGTTTGCGAACCCTGATTTATTTGTTAAGCGAGTTTTTGCTTGGTTTTATTTGTTAAGCAAAGCGAACATTCAGAGAAAATTCTGCTCTTTAAGCAAGTTACTCTTTAAGCGAGGTGCTCTTTATGCGAGATTTCACTTGTACTAGTATGAATAGCAAAAGGGAGGGCAGTCAGAGAAAGCTAGAGAGAATTAGAGACAAAGTAAACACACCCATACCGACACGCGCAGGGTGGCAAGCATTCCTTCTTCTTCTTGTAAACCTTAAACCTTGTTCTGCCATATCCAAATCTGAATATTGGTGATCCTCATGGTGATCAGCCATGAAGACTGTCCTGAGAATATATAATGCAGTGGTCTTTCATCTGCCATCCAGTTTCGTGAGTCACTTTCTGGTCCTGAGCCCTTTTGGCATACAAAGTCCTCTTCAGCCCCAGGCCAGGATTGATGAAGCTGCTGCCCTCCATCAAGATGGATTCAACTGGCAGGCTTTCATTGTAACACTTTGACTTTATCATCCCCACCTCATTCAGTGACTTCATAACTCAAGTTGAGCAGCTGAAAAAACTGAAGAATACACCTTGTCCCAAATACTGTACAATAGTTTCCCTCCAGCAGCTTCTTTTCACTCTTCTTCCATGCTTTGCACATGTACTGAGTGTGAAACAACAAGTTCAGCCCAAAGGGAATGCAGGCCAGGCTTCCATCCTGTACTTCTGGGAAGCAGGCAGCTAGATGGCAGCTAGATAGATTTTAAGCTGCCATTTTCTCTGTTTAAACCAGGGGTGCTCAAATTACAGGCACATTTTATTCCACTTCCAGGAGTGATGAGGGCGGCATGGGCTGGATTAATTGGCGTTGGGAGCGGATCTGGCCCACAGGCTGTAGTTTGAACACCCCTAGTTTAAACAGAGAAAATGGCAGCTTAAAATCTATCTCATCCTGCTGCTGCAAAACAGATTTCATGGTACGTTTTAGTTCTGCTTCCGGTGGGAGGAACCACGTGACCAGCCCGCTGTACCACACGACCGGCCCGCTGAACCATGTGACTGGCCCATGACCTTAAAAGTTTGGGCACCCCTGAGCTAGACAGAATAAATAGCCAATAGGGAGACCTTGTGGCCAAAAGCTAAATGGCACTTTATGGAATAACATTCAAATGCAAGCAAAGGAACAGCCTAGCTCTGAAATGAATTTTGGTTTGCACTTCTTTTTTATCTTAGAACTGGCTTGATAGCTCAGTGTCTCTGGCTAGGAGTTTGGTTCCTGACTCTGCCTCCCAGGCAACCTGCACAGCCCCATGTGTGTGGCCCTTATGCAAGCTACACAGTTCGAGGACACCCATTAGATTCACAGTCAAAGACTGGTTTAAAATTAACAGTTTAAGACCTAACCAAGGACCTAAGAACTATTAAGGTAAAGGAAAGGTCACCCTTGCTCAAAAGCCAGTCATATCTGACTAGGGTTCAGTGCTCATCTCTGTTTATAGCCGAAGAGGCAGCGCTGTCTGCATCTGCAGAAGTTTCCGTGGACATGTGGCAGGCAGGCTGCAGGCATCAACACCGGAGTGCATGGACGCTGTTTATCTTCCCTCTGAAGTGGTCACTATTTATCTACTTGCAATAAATGTTTAGGAAATAAATGGTCAAGTGCCACAAAAAGCTCAGTCCGTTGTCAGTTTTGACCTGGAAGAGAAAACCTAGTTTGTTTTACTATACATTGAAGTTACTTTTGCATTATAGATAAACATGAACTCTGTTAGAAGACATTGAAACAAAACAAAGAGATAAGGAAGCAAGAATGTGAATTAAAAACCTGGAAGGAATATCTAGTACAATTAGCATTTTTTGGCACCTAGCTTTGGCAAAAGACAAACATCTTTCAAAAGAGGCCAGTAGAAGTAGGTTTGGCAAGTTTCTTTCTGAAAAAATTCCTTAAAAAGAAAAAGCTAATTTTGCTGCCAAGGTTGGTAATGTTCCAACTATGTGTTCATGAAAGACAGTGAGAGAGAGAGAGAGAGAGAGAGAGTGAATTCAACTCACAGCATCCAATGTAAGAGTCTGTGTCTTGAGAAGAAGGTGCTGACAACTTGTGTTAGATGGTGCATTGCTGTTCAAACCTAAACCCTGAAGATAAAAGCTCTTAACAGAATCTTCTCAGAAAGATGGGAAAGAATGTCTCTCTTGAAGCTTTGTTGTGAGGAAAGGAGCGTGCAACAATCACATTGTCCAGGTTCCAGTGCATGCTCACAACTAGGTTTATGACCAGCTCTTCAAATCTAAAAGCAACACTAGGATGCAATGATCTTGCTTCATTGCTCCTTATCCCATAGAACCCACCTCTACTGGAAATTACCTTATTCCTTCCTTCTCTCTCAAACTGCTATATTTGTGGTTTTTTTCCTATTGGAAATTCAGTATCAGTGGCACACTGCTGTGTGACATAGACGCAGAAGTTGCCCTTCTTCAGGGTTCAGTTCCCCCGGTGTCATCAAAACAGCTTCTGTCTGACACTTTTCGTAAATGTTGGATGCAACTGACATCATTCCTAATCAGCAATGGATATTGGACATGCTACTAGTGATTTTTCTTCTTTGCTTCCTCTTACCCCTTAGGGGGTTAAGGAAGCTACTAGTGGTTGATGATGTGACAGATGGTCTGCAGTTAGAAGCAACCATAGCCTGGGCAGTGGTGTAAGATTCTTCACTTTGTACTAGTAGCGTAAACCAACCTCTTTTCAGTAACCATGAGTCACTAGTATTGTACACCAAGAGTCTACAGACACCATTTGACTAACTCCTACTGTGACTAACCATTGATGATCTGTCATGAACTAGGGTTTGCAGTGTCAAAGCTCTGGTACCCTCTAAGTAGCAGTGACTATAGCATCATCCATCACTTTATTCAGATCTCATTTCTTGGTAAGGATAAATATTGAGGCCTGCATTTTTGGACACTTGGGAGGGTGTATGTGTTTGACTATCATGAGGAGTAATTGGGTCCCCACAGTTCCCAGTACACCCCACGACTGATGATGCTGGTTAGGACAAAAGGCAATGTTTAATCCCTGGCATATGCATACTTACTTAGTAGTAAGTCCCACTCAACTCTGTAGCCCTCAGTTCTGAGCAGACACATGTAAAAATATACTGCATATTTTTGAGCAGAGGGGTCTTGATCCCAGTGAACGGTCATGCATAAACATTTCTGCACATCAACATTCAGATATCATCAGGGCATGACTGGTAATCTCCATACATAGCATTCACTTATTATTTATTTATTCAATTTGTATAGCTGCTCCAAACAACGTGAGACTCTGGGCGGCATACATAAAATCCCCAACATTTAAACTCTATAAACCCTTAAAATTCCTAAAAACACTGAAAAACTACCTCCCACCCGCACCAATTAAAAATGTAGTTAAAAACTTTTAAAAGCATGAGTGATTCTGCTCTAAATGAGCCAGTGGGGGTGTGGTTGCTCCCTCTCCACCTCCCCACAACTGCCCTGCCAGCCAGGTTTTCAGCTCTTTCCTGAAGGGCAGCAGCTCCGTCTGGAGATGCAGTTCAACTGGCAGGAAGTTCCATAGGGCCGGAGCGGATACTGAAAAGGCTCTTCTTCTTGGGCTAGCAGCTTAATATATTTTAACTGCCATCATTGTCTTCTCCAGAATTGTGCTTACTCATGTTTAAAGTAGATTCACTGAAATCAACGAATAACCTAAATCCCATTGATTTTAGAAGGTCTGTTCTAAGTAGAACTAAATCTGGATCTACCCCTACATTTTTGTTCAGTATGTGTTTAATAACGGAAAAAACAAACCAGACAAGAAAAGGCTGTTGCAGAGCAAATTTAAAAGACAAGAATAGTACAGTCCTTTGCAAAGTGCAGTTGTGCATGTCAGAAACAAAAAGTTAAGGCACTGATTCTTCCTCTAAAAATGTGATGTGGATGTTACAATTTTGAACCTATTTCCATCTGTTAAATGTTGTACACTGTCTGGCCAGGTAATAGAATAGACCATATGCTATGGTAATAGTGGCTTACTGTCAAGAAAACATGCATAGAATGATTGCCTTGGCCATGGTGCGCTGTAGCTGGATCACCCCATAGCGCTTAGTGCACTCTCTGAGCAGCTTGCAAGTTAATTAGCATTTTGCCTCGAAAATGCTGAGTACTCATTTTTTTGACCTCAGAAGGATGGAAGCAGTGGTGGGCAGCAACAGGTTCGCAACCCCCGGGAGGGGTGGTAGCAAAATTGGGTGGCTTCTGGGCAGGGGGGTAGCAAAACTGGGTGGCCTTTGGGCAGGGGGATAGCGAAATTGGGTGGCCTTGCCCACCTCCCTGCCCTGCCCCATCAGGTTTTGTCTCTGCAGTGGTTCAAGTTCTCCCTTGCTCAAAAGCCAGTCATATCCGACTTTAGGGTACAGTGCTCATCTCCATTTACAGCCAAAGAGTCAGTGCTGCCTGTGTTTGCAGATGATACATGGCCATATGATAGGCATGACTAGATTTCCCCCATGACATAGGCTCCGCCCATGATGTAGGCTCCACCCACAACATAGGCCCATGGTGTGGTAGCAAGTTTTTTTGCTGCCCACCACTGGACGGAAGACTGAGTCAGCCTTGAGCCCTGGTCAAGATTGAACGCAGAACCTTCTAGATGCAGTACAGCAGTTTAACAACTGGCCCACCAGAATACCTGCATGATTAGATTGAGCTATAAGGCTACCTCTGGGATTCTGACTAAGCTGATGAAAATGCCCTAGATCCTAGTCTTCTATCCTTATCCCCTGGGTTTGTTTATGTTACTTGTCAGGTTGAATATGTTGTGTTTATTTCCTTTCTGCTTTATTTGTATTTTGTATTTGTATGCTGCTCTATTCGCCGAAGCAACTCAGAGCAGCTAACGACATAAATAATACAATACAGTATCACATGACAAAACATATTAAGGTATCACATATCAAAGTGTCACATAACACATATATATCAAAAAATCCCCCATCACAATTACAAAATTAAGACATTAAAACATTTCAGCAACACTTCAAATAATTCAAAAACATCAAAAATCCCCAATCACAATTACAAATCAAAATCAAAAATTCCAAACAATCCCACCACACCTCCACAAGCCCAGAAACCACATCAACTTCAAAAAATAATAATTAAACTATAAATTTACCAAAAAAAAAAAAACCCTCAAAGATTTAAAAGTTTAAAAAGGTTTTTTTTTAAAGTTTAAAAGAGGGCGAAAGGGGTGACTATCCCATCAGATCAGCCACCCAACATGAGACCCCGTATTACTGGAGCCCCACACCTGCCCTGCCAGCCAGATTTTTGGGCCCTTTCGAAAGGGCAGTAGCTCTGCCTGTAGGCGTAACTCAGTTGGCAGGAGGTTCCAAAGGGTCGGGGCGGACACAGAGAAGGCCCTCCTTATTGACTACAACATGCTGATTGTAAGAATGGTTATGTGTTGCTCTTATATATTATTGCCCATATGGGAATATGCCCTGCTTTAATGCTCTTGGATGCATAGACTAATAGCTCATAGACTGTTCTGTTAAAACAGGAGATGTAAAAGAGAAATAAACATTGCAAAAACAGTATGGGAAAATTACTTTTCGGGCTCCCCCCACCCCAGAACCAAAGCCTTTTGAAATTCTGAAACCCTTTCTATACCAACGTGGAGAAGTTCTGCCCCTCTGCCTTCTCCCAATTCCAGTCAGTTTGACCAATGATGAGTAAGAATGTATTTGTATTTACAAACCCACTTCATTTAACCTCACGTCTAGTTTGTTTCTAAATTGTACTTTTTGTCAGCATTTCATCCCTGGTGGCACAGTGGGTAAAACTGCTGTCCTGCAACCCAAAGGTCAGACGTTCGATCCTGACTAGGGCTCAAGGTTGACTCATCCTTCCGAGGTCAGTAAAATGAGTACCCAGCATGTAGGGGGCAAAATGCTAATTAATTTGTGAACCACCCAGAGAGTGCACTAAGCGCTATGGGGCAGAATATAAGTATAACTGCTTTGGTTGCTTTGCTTTGGTGATCAACAGCAATGCTAGCTTCAATCAGGGTGTGAAGTTTGTTCACCCAAATATCCAAATACTGTAGGTTTTTTAAAAATCCCCAGTTCATCTTTCTTGTCAAAACTTTTAGAGTGGGAAAATATCCCAGATGGGCAGGGTATAAATGGAATTAATAAATAAAAATTAATAACTAAGTAAAAGTTACAGACCCCTACTACTAGAAAACATGAACAAGGAGACATTTCCAGGACCAGCCTTACAATTACGCAGACAGAGGTGGCTAGTTGAGGATGTCTCGAAAAAGCAGTAAATAATTTGCAATTTTAAATTATTATCTCTATAGTCATTTATTGGGGAGGGACAGGGAGAGATGCTTGTGGGAATGTTTGTCTCGCATGCCAGAATAGCTTGGCTGGCTCTGAGTAATCTTCAGTTTCGGGATCGCCTCTTGCTGATGTCCCGCAGGCAGCGAAATGTCTTGAGCCAGCCCCAACAGTCACCCCAAGCAGGGAACATTAAGGAGTCACTGCACAGATGTTCCCTTTGAGCTCCAGGACATTTCTGCCAGTGCCCTCACAGTGACGATATCTCAGTGTTGCTGGCCTAGTCTGCCTACTTCTCTCTTAACTGCCTTGTGCCAAAAAAGTTACAGACAACAGAGCCATCCAGCCTAGACTGTACAAACTCACCAGGTATTGGACATGCGTGCTTAACCTTGCTCTGCTCATGTGATACATGCTGGTGTCATGACTGCTGTGTTGCAGTATTCTTGTGTGCTGACAGTGGTCAGGTGCTGAGTGGAAGGGTGAGCATATTGTGGTCTGGGACTGGGAGGCAGAAATATGGACATCCTGTGTCCCTTTAGCTGTCCTGCTGCCCTCAAATCTTGGTGCAGATCCAGTGGCCAGTGTGGTCCAAGCCTATGCATCTTGCCTTTCATCTTGTCCTTATCTTGTCTGGATTATACAGCTGAGGAACTCAACCTCCCCTATGTCACGTGGAGGACCCTGAACAGGATGAGGGTTGGAATGCCTAAATCTAAGACCAACGTGTTTAAGTGGGGGCTGCTGGCAGACAATAACACACTGTGTGAACATGGAGAGATACAGAATCCCTCAAAGGCATCTCTGTACCTTTCTCCCAAACATAGCCAAAAACCAAAGGGTGAAAAAAATCTATGCATCCAGTAGCTAATATGCTCTTAACAACATCTGACAACTGGACCACTGTTGAAACAAGCAGCCAACCCCTCCTGTTGTCTGGCTTCTATTTTTCGAATCCTTGGATGTAAGATGTCTAGTGAGGCTGCTGTCAACTTCATAGATTTTTTCTGGAAAAGAGAGGGCAACAGGTTAATAAAAAAATAAAACCAAGGCAGCCAAACACATAACAACCATATAAGAAAAGTGGAACATTTTACTCCAGGGCAAAAAGCAAGTGCCACCAGACATTACTTCCTGTTATGTAGGTTTAGAGCCAGAATTCTGTGGATTTGTTCCTGAGATCCTCAAAGATGAGTCAGTCAGAAAGGGCTACAGAAATGTGGCCCCAACTTTCTATGTTACCTCAAAAAAGAAAGGGGAGATCTGTCTCTTGTACCTTTGCTCGGATAGAGAATACTTTTCCACTGATGACCCACCTCGTGGTGGCACTGACATGCTTTCTGCAAGGTTAAGTGCAGTGGTGGGTTGTCAAAATTTTCGCTGCCACACCGTGACGTCATCACAGTATGGGCGGAGCCAACATCATGACATCATGGGCAGAGGCAACATCATGATGTCATGACGTCATGACGTTGTGGACACGGCCAAAGGAAATAAATAAATAAAATTAAAAATAATAACAAAATAAAAATAAGTGTGCGCACGTACACACACACACACACCTCAACCCACCCACCCACAACACAAACCCGTAAATAAATAAAATAAAAATTACATTAAAATACACCCACCCACCCAAACACCCACCCACCCCAAACACAAATCAACCCACCCATCCACCCCAAACACAAACCCCTCACTTACCATTGGAAGCAGCAGAGGCGGGAAGCAGCAGAGATGGTGGCGGGGCGGCAAACTACCGCTGCAGCAAACTGCCATTGCAGTAAACTGCTGCAACGGTGCAACGGCCTGGCCCGGCCCGGCAATGCCACCGCCGCCATTTCTTCAGGCGCTCCCTGCACCTTCCTTTCCTGGCAGCCAAAATGGCTGCCGGGTACTGCGCATGCATCAAACTTCCATTTGATGCATGCGCAGTAAAAAATAGAACTGCACATGCGTCAAATGGAAGTTTGACACGTGCAGTACTCAGACTCCAAATTTAAATTGTTTTTATTTTTGGTGGTGAGGCGTCCAAACTGGATGCCTCAAAAAAAAAATCCCAGGTGGTTACTAAACCCCCCCCCCCCAGAGAACCACCCGGAATTGTTAGCACCGGTTCAGGTGAACCGGTGCGAACCAGCAACAACCCACCACTGGTTAAGTGTCAGTGTATGTCTGTGGACAGAACTGGCTCACTATGGGTAGTTTGATCAGTGTTGTAATGGAGCCAGGTCTGGCATGGTCAAACCACAGGGATAATTTTGATTAGCAGGGATGATGATATATAGTGTCACCCCCACCCCTCAGGCTTTTTCAGCTGTAGAAAACAAAAAACACTTAGGAAATAATAAATATCTCTGCTGAGAAAATTCCTAAGATACTGTATATGGAAATACAGATGAGCTACAAATGCTGAACAAGGGTCAATAGAAATTCTACATAACACAAATCAGAGCATCAGAGGGAAACAAACAACTCCTAGAATGCCATCTAGCCAACCTTTCTGCTCCAAGCATAGCTGCCAACTTCCCAAAGTCGCTTGCCGATTGAGCAGCAATATAAATGTGACCAATAAATGAATTAATGAATAAACAATGGGAAGTGGATTTTCCAAACAGCAGCACTATGTTTTCATCAGCTAGTTCAAACATAATGCAAAGTACAGTATTGGAACAGGAGTTGTTCCTGAATAGGCTATTAAGAGCTATTAGTTTTTGAAAGACCTGCTCCTGATGGAGATAAAAAGTGCTAGAATTAAGATGGGCCTATCTTTTTGGATTCTCTGTGCGGGCCATGGTTATCGGGATTATTTTAGAACTGCAGAGCTGGAAGTGACTGCTGAGTGCAGACCCTGTCAAGGAAATGCAGCAGGGGAACTGCGCATGGGTCAAACCTCTATTTGATGCATGCACACTAAAAAATAGAACTGTGCATGCATCAAATGGAGGCTTGCCACATGCGCAGTTCCGGGCAGCCATTTTTGCTGCCCGGAAAGGAAGGGCACAGGGAGCACCTCTAGAAGCGGCAGAAGTGGCAGCGGCCTTTCCTCACCGTGCTGCACCGCCATGCCACAGCAGCGATTTGCTGCTGCGCTGCGGCGGTTCCTGCCTTCCTGCCGTCTGCCTAGGTAAGTGACGGGTTTGTGTTTCAGGTGGGTGGGTGGGTTGATTTGTGTTTGGGGTGGGTAGGTTGATTATTTTAATGTTAACATGTATTTTTATTTAATTTTTATATTTTTATATTTTTGGCTCCTCTCACAACATCATGACGTCATGACGTCGGCTCCACCCATGACAACATGACGTTGGGTCCGCCCATGACATCATGACATCACGGAGGGGTAGTAAAAAATTTGACAGTCCACCACTGAACAACACGCTGTGTGAACACAGAGAGAAGCAGAATCAGGCTCATTTACTGGTCTGCCAATTACCACCAGAAACACGTACTGGCGAAGACTTAATTTTTGCCAATGACAAAGTCAAGCAAGTGGCTTCATTTTGGTAGTCCAAAGTTTGATCTGGAGACAAAGAAGAAGCAGAAGGAGGGAATCAAACTCTCAACTTTTGACTCCACGGCCATATGCCATCCAACAATTCAGTGGGTACCTGCAGGTCACAATTTACCTCCATAACCTTGAATTTGGCCACTGTTTGGAAGAAACGGCCCTGGGAAATTTACTGACCTAATAAAGCCATCCTGGAAAATGTTTGCCTTGCTGTTTGATGATTCCTTTTAGCAGCAGGGAGTTAGTGTATATTTTTAAAAGCACGCCAGTCCTCCATTTTAAGGGTTATCCAAGGAGGCTAATGTGAGTATTTAAAAACACTACTGCTTGTTTTTAAAGTTTGCTACACTCTGTATTTGTTAACTGAAAAACTTATTTAACTTTTAAAAAGTAGGATTTTAAAAGCTGAAACAGGCCCATTAAATATCTAGTGTGGGAAAATTAAGGGTAAGAATATGGGGGCAGTTTGAGGAAGCTAGGATACTGTCTGGGAACCCTCAAAACATAGGAAAATTACAGCACTCGGGTATCGAACCCCGACCTTCCAGTCTTCAAGCTCCCTATTGTGTCACCTGTAACTATCTAAACAGGGATCAGTCCTCAAGTTTCTTGATCCATAAATAAAATAGCCAAAGAGGTCTGGAAGGAAAAAGAGATTTTATCAACAAAATCATTTTAACAGAGACATATGCATATGTGGTGCCTAGGTCTGAAGAGAATTAAAGACCTCAATTTACAGTTCAACCATACTTTAATACTGTTTGACAATTTACATACATGATGTATGTTCTCTGTTGAAGTGTGCCTGTGTTCTTAGCCCTTTGTGCATCATAGGTGGGGCGAAGCTGCCCTATGTGTTATCTTGGTACAGTATTACATACATTTGGACTAAACAGAAATGCACACTCATGTGCAGACCACCACCTAGGGAGGGCAAGATTTCCACTGGCTTTCCTGATGTAACGTTCAAAGATATTTCTCTGTCTTTGAATTCTACATTTTCATAAAATGGCTTTCTCCAGGTTATGCTATAGACCACCACAGATAACTAATTAAAATGGTTATCCACAGTGGTGGGATGTCAAAAATTTTACTACCCCACCGTGACATCATCACAGTGTGGGCAGAGCTAACATCATGACATCATGATGTCATGGGTAAGGCCAAAGAAAAAACTACAAAATAATTAAAAATAAGCATGCACACACCCCTCAACCCACCCGCCCACAACACAAACCTGTAAATAAATAAAATAAATAAAATAAAAATACATTAAAATACACCCACCCACCCCAAACACAAATCAACCAGAGCTATTAAACCAGAGCTTAAAGCTTATTCTGGCTAATCTTTCTCACACTAGGTCAGATGGAAGGAACTACAGAATGAACTCACCACAAGATGGCTTCATTTTGGCACTTTTCAACTTTTCAACAGTTAAAGAAGTTAGGTACTAAGTCTTTGCCTAACCAGTTCTCTAGGATAATATGCCTTAATGTAAATGTAAAACAGCTGTACCTCCTTAAGGGTTCTCCAATTGGAACAGCAATTGGAACAGCACAGGTGTAGCTTTTATCTGCTTAAGCCAGGGGTGCCCAAACTATGGCCCGTGGGCCAGATCCAGCCCCCAACACCAATTCATCCGGCCCACGCCACCCTTATCACTCCTAGAAGTGGAAGTAAAACGCGCCCGGATGGGTGTGTTTTACTTCCACTTCCAGGAGTGACAAGGGTGGCGTGGGGTGGATGAATTGGTGTCGGGGGCTGGATCTGGCCCACAGGCTGTAGTTTGGGCCCCCCCGATCTAACAAAATGTCTTTCCTAGAAGCAATCTACCCATCCTCTTCCCTCTACATAACAGTTATCACTGAAAGTGGCAACACCAAGGAAGGTCAAAGGATTCACAACTAGAAAGTGGGCATAGTTTTCCCTGGCCCCCATTTTGTGCCACAAGTTACTTTTTCCAATTTGCCAAGCACCATCCCTCCTTGCCTTCAGAAAGATGTAAAAAACTGAACTTTTGGGAGCAGCATTGATGGTTTGCACCCGTGGTTCTCACTGTGGGCCACACGCCCCGCAAGGGGGCAATTTGACTTTTAAGGAGGGCTATTTGATTTTAAGGGGGGCAGTTTGCACCTTTCTTCCTTGTGCACTCATAAACCTGTGAGCATTTGCGTCAGTATTCTGTTATTCTAGGTAGGCAGATAGGTTGGGCTGTTTTATGAGGTTTTAAATTTTTAACTTAATTATCAGCAACAGCAGAGGATATTATGTCTTGAATTTTTATTACTATGTTTGTATATCATTTATTTTTAATGTGCTTAATGCTTTCTCTTGTTACTGTTTTCCAATTTGATAGTCTGTCTCCTGTACACCACCCAGAGTGCTTGTTCTGTATGGGGCAGTATTAAAAATGTAATAAACAAGCCAAATAATCCCTGGCTTCGAAAGCAAGAAATTGCAAGTACAGTAGATAAATAGGGACCACTTCGGTCGGAAGGTAACAGCATTCTGTGCGCTCCGGTGTCTAGTCATGCCTGCCACATGACCATGGAAACGTCTGCAGAAGCAGAAGTGCTGGCTTTTCAGCTTTGAAACAGAGATGAGTACTGAACCCTAGAGTCGGATACGACTGGCTTTTGAGCAAGGGAAACCTTTACCTTTACCTTACCAGCCATGTAAAGCCACAGTGGGTTAGCAGCTAAGATGCTAAGCTTGATGACCGGAAGGTCGGCAGATCAGCAGTTCAAGACCAGAGTGCTGTGCATTATAGTGAGTGCCCGTCATCTGTCCCAGCTCCTGGCCAACCTAGCAGTTCAAAATCAAGAATTTGCAAGTAAACAGAATGGTACCACTTCAGCAGGAAAGGCAACCATGTCCCATGTGCTTCAGCATCTAGTCATGCCTGCCACATGACCACAGAAAAATCTGCAAACACTGTCTCTTTGGATGTGAATGGAAATGAACATTGCCCCCTAGAGTCGGACACAACTGGGTTTCAAACGAAAGAGACTTTTACATTTACCAGCCATGGGGATTCTGGGATCTATAGTCCAAAAACACACTTTCTAAAGCTGTGGTCATGACCTCTCACCTTAACCTACCTGAGAGTGTCCAACCTATACTAGTAACCTAAAGATGCTAGTAAAGGTAAAGGCAATACAGGATTACAAAATAGAATGATCCTTCCAGATATTGCTGGATTAGTACTGCTACCACCTAACCACACTTGCTGGGGCTAAATGGAATATCAGTTTTGAAATATCTGGAAGATCACTGGTTTCTTAAAAAAATACACATAACCCACTTTAAAAAAAAACGTGTCAGAAGTACACAAAAGGTGCTTTCTGGGTTGGAAGGATTTTTGCTGGAGGAACTCTGTTCTGGGGATGCCCAAATGAGACTCATTTCATGTCCCCAAAATCTCCCCCCCCCCCAAAGTGGTCCCTATTTATCTACTTGCAATTGCTTGTTTTCGAACTGCTAGGATGACAGGAGCTGGGACAGAGGCTCATCCCACTGATGGTATGGAATACTATATAACATAGCTCCAAAGTCCCAGTCAAATTGTTAGGATGTGCAAGTCCTGACTTAAGATCCTCAGTAATTTTAATAAGGCTCCTGTGCATTTAAGCTTCTGAATGCTGAGATTCTTCTCAGAGTTGCAGAAAGAGAGATTTTGTGTCCGTTCAGTCAACATCACAGGAAAGGGAGACAAAATATTTATTTGTTTGTTTGTTTGTTCATATTTATATTGCTGCCCACTCGCTGTGGCGACTCAGGGCGGCTTACAGACAATACAATCAATAAAATAATAATACAGTAATACCTCATATAACATTAGTATCGAATAACACGAAAATCGCATAACATGAAGGAATCTGGGGGGAAGAATTGCATCAGATAACATTAAGATCCTATGGGATGCTTCAGATAACAACCGCTAAAGCCTGTGTGGTTACAATGTATCTCTATGGATCCCATAGAGGATCAGATAACACGAAAAATCATATAACACGAAGACTTGTGGAACCAGGTTTTAGTGTTATATGAGGTTTTACTGTACTGTACTGTATAATAATAAAATATGAACCCCCATGTTTCTGTGTTGGGGTGTCCAAACTTTTTGGGCCGTGGGCTGGTCAAGTGGTTCAGTGGGCCAGTCATGTGGTTCTTCCCACCGGAAGTAGAAGTAAAACATCCCTTGCAATCTCCTTTGCAACAGGATGAGATAGACTTTACACTGCCATTTTCTCTTCTTAAACATGGAGTGTCCAAACTACAGCCCACAGGCCAGATACGCAGGCACATTTTACTTCTGTTTCCAGGAGTGATGAGGACAGCGTGGGCCAGATGAATTTGTGCTGGGGGCCAGATCTGGCCCACAGGCCATAGTTTGGGCACCCCTGTTCTATGTTATACCTTTTGCTGATGGATCTTTCACTGAGACCTTGGCAGCAGAATAGGTGGGAGATGAATGAACGGTGGGTAGGCGGGAACTGAGGTAATTCTGAGGAAGGTCTCAAGGATTTGTCCCCAGCCCTGGAAGGAGATTGCTTGCTCTTCCGCTCTAGCTGCTCTCTATCTCTGGAGTGTGAAGGCCGCTCTAATGAGGCATAAAGGGAATGTTGACTCAGAAAGGGCCGTGACAGTCCCGCTTTTTCCCTGCTGAAGAGTCCCCTGTAGGATTAGGTGCTTAGCATAGCATCCCATGCTGCAAAGGAATGGTAATAAATTTTGTGTCAGAAATTACTCTGAGTTGAAAGGATTTTTGCTGTAGACACTCTGCTCAGGGGATGGCCAAATGAGGCTCCTTTCATTCACGTCCCCAAGATCTGTCATGCAGCACTTGGGTATTAAACCCCGAGCTTCCAATCTTCAAGCTCAACAACGTCTTAACCATTAAGCCACCGCAATGCTGCTAGGAATGGTTATCCGATTGCAAGACTGCTTGCAGACAGAGTGCTGAACTATAAAAAGTTGGGGGTAAAGGAAGCAGGGGGCCAGAATTTTTTAAAAAAGTAATTTAAAATCTTAATGTGCCTTCAAATTGATTCTACACATGGAAAAGGGTTTAAGTCAAATCAAAGCCTGCTGGAGTCGAGTACAGTTATAGATTCACAGTCAAAGACTGGTTTAAAATTAACAGTTTAAGACCTAACCAAGGACCTAAGAACTATTAAGGTAAAGGTCACCCTTGCTCAAAAGCCAGTCATATCTGACTCTAGGGTTCAGTGCTCATCTCTGTTTATAGCCGAAGAGGCAGCGCTGTCTGCATCTGCAGAAGTTTCCGTGGACATGTGGCAGGCAGGCATCAATACTGGAGTGCATGGACCTTGTTTATCTTCCCTCCGAAGTGGTCACTATTTATCTACTTGCAACAAATGTTTAGGAAATAAATGGTCAAGTGCCACAAAAAGCTCAGTCCGTTGTCAGTTTTGACCTGGAAGAGAAAACCTAGTTTGTTTTACTATACATTGAAGTTACTTTTGCATTATAGATAAACATGAACTCTGTTAGAAGACATTGAAACAAAACAAAGAGATAAGGAAGCAAGAATGTGAATGAAAAACCTGGAAGGAATATCTAGTACAATTAGCATTTTTTGGCACCTAGCTTTGGCAAAAGACAAACATCTTTCAAAAGAGGCCAGTAGAAGTAGGTTTGGCAAGTTTCTTTCTGAAAAAATTCCTTAAAAAGAAAAAGCTAATTTTGCTGCCAAGGTTGGTAATGTTCCAACTATGTGTTCATGAAAGACAGTGAGAGAGAGAGAAAGAGAATGAATTCAACTTACAGCATCCAATGTAAGAGTCTGTCTTGAGAAGAAGGTGCTGACAACTTGTGTATACAGTTGTACCTGGCTTAAAAGAGCATAATGCGTTCCACAGGATTGCTCTTTAAGCGAAACACCATTGTAAATGGCCAATTGTGAACCCCGATTTATTTGTTAAGCGAGTTTTTGGTTGGTTTTATTTGTTAAGCGAAGCGAACATTCAGAGAAAATTCTGCTCTTTAAGTGAGGCACTCTTTAAGCGAGGCACTCCTTATGCGAGGTTTGGCTGTATTTAGATGTTACACACAAACCTGCAAAATATTTTTTTAAAAAAAATTCCAAGAAGCCTGTTTAAATAAACAAACAAACAAATACTGCAAATAACATGCTCAGATTTGGCAGCAGTAGCAACAACAAAATGAGCTCTGTGCAGAAATGGAGAAGATAAATACAAAAAGCAGGAAGAAATGATAATATGGGTTTGGAAAACTATACCTGGAATTCCTTTCTTCCCTTTTTGGTTTTCCCCAGGATGCCGTTTGGCTGCATTGGACTTCGAGATGAAAAGAACTACAATAGCCTGTCTGATATCACAGACAAATATGAGATTGGACAGTTGTTACGGGCGTAAGTAGGCATCTCACTTTAAACCCTTCCTTGATTGAACTTTATTTTCAAGAAATGATGCTATTGTTTGAAGACACCCAAGGATATGGCCATTTGGGAAGTGTATCATGTTCCCCTTCTCCTGCTCTTCTTTGGAAAGGCCTCTTACACAGTGATGGGATGACACCGGTTCTGACCGGATCCACAGAACTGTTAGGAAGATTTCTGGAGGGTTCTCCGTGGGGGTAATACCGTTTTTGAGGCGTCTGGATCGGACGCCTCACCGGCAGGAAATTTTTTTAAAAAAATTGGAGCCATTTTGGCTCCAATTTTTTTTAAAAAAAATTCAGACCAGGAGCCGCAGCTTTTCAGAGCGGCTCCGGAGGCGGCCCTCAGAGGAGGGCACCTCCCCTGGGGCTGCCGAGCTCCCATGGGCAGATTGAGGCCTGCCCGGGCCGTCTGACACCGCCGAGCCCCCATGGCCTGGGGACGCCCGGCGGAGCATGTCGCCTCCTCCTCCTCCTCTGGTTCCGGCAGCAATGGCGCCAGCAGCGGCGGCGATGGCAGGAGGTGGCAGCAGCGACAGTAGCAGCAGGCAGCAGCGACGGGTGGTGTTGGCGACGGCAGCAGCAGGCGGTGACAGCAACGGCGGCAAGTGGCTCCAGAGGAGGAGGAGGCCGCAGTCGGAGGCGGCGTGCCTTGCCGTGTGACCCCGGGCCATGGGGGCTCGTTGGCCCCAAAGAGGGTAAGTGAGGGTTTTGTGTTTGGGGTGGGTGGGTGGTTTATTTGTGTTGTGGGTGGGTGGGTGGATTTTTATTTAATTTTTATTTTATTTCTTTATTTATTTTATTTATTTAAGTTATTTACGGGTTTGTGTTGTGGTTGTTTGGGTGGGTGGGTGGGTTGAGGTGTGTGTGTGTTTGTTTGTTTTAATTCTATTTATTTATTTATTTATTTATTTTTATTTTTGGCCCCGCCCATGACATCATGATGTCATGGCATTGGCTCCCCCACGACGTCATGATGTCATGATGTTAGCTCCGCCCCACTGTGATGAGATCACGGTGGGGGTAGAAATTTTTTTGTCATCCCATCACTGCTCTTACAGCAGCTCAAGAAAAACACTTCAGCATTCTCAAAGCTTGGAAGTAACTAGCTACAAATAATAAGCTACAGTACTTGTAAGTGGTTCCTTCCCTTTCCCCCAAAAGAGGTACAATTCAATTACATTAAAATGTAACTTAGGAAGGGGTAACATCCTTCCCTTTTAAAGCTATATGTATGTGTCCTCAATAAGCAGAAATACAGGGACCCTAATAAAAGGTTAACTTACTCCCTTCAGGGCACAAATAAATATGTAAATATTAGAACTCTGAAGTTTATACTTGGGGCAAGCCAAGGTCATCCAATTAGTTTTTATGAGTAGGTGAGGAACCCAGATGTCCCAAATTGAAGACCCCACTAGGTTTTTCTGGATGGCACTCCTACCTTTCATGTACACAAATGCAAGGCATGAAGGACATGGTTTATTCTGCTATTAGTCATGATACCGAAAAGACAACTCTAAATTATAGGATAATGGTGCAACAGAACTGGGTATAAAGATGTCTGGATTTTCTCTGAGGAGAAAGCAATGTTGGGTCAATTAGTTTTTGGGTCTGATCTACCAACTGGGCCATCTCAAAGCAAATGCATATTTCTTTTTGTTGTCTGGTGTCCTGCAGAAAGGAATTCTGTGAGATCTGTGTGGCCCGTGAACGCCAGACAGACCGGTTGTACATCTGCAAAAAGTTTCTCAAGAAAGACGGCCGCAAGGTCCGAAGGGCAGCAAAGAACGAAATTCTCATCCTGAAGATGTAAGTGGCTACCAGCGTGTGTGTGAGAGAGAGAAAAAGAGAAATTTAGAGAAGGAGAGAAAAAGAGAAGGAATGAGAGAGAATAGAGGCCTGGTGCCTTGACCTATCATGCTTGGATAGATGTGGAGGCCCCAGCAGCTTCCACAGGCACCGTTGCTTGCCCCAGATCTCTGTGAAAACACAACATTCAACACTCTGCAATGCCCCTGATACTATGTTGAAGCACTGTGGAAGGTTTTTAAAATCACAACTCAAAATAGCTTCTTTCTGCCGACAGGTAAGCCTACAATTGTGGTCCACAGATATAGGAAGAGCTCACCAAAGTGCTCATTGCACAGACCCTCTCCCCAATCTTGAAAACAAGGGTACTTTTATGTACCGGTGAGCTCCTGGGTTACATGTCACACCCATGGGTGTCCACTTGCCATCGCCTGTTTGGAAATATGTGTGTTCTTCTGTCTTGTTGAGGAAGAAAGCGGAGCTTCTGTAAACAGTAACACTGCCTGTAGCTTCTCTTCACTTGCTGCCAAATTGATAGGATGTGTAATGAGTACATGATCTCTGAGCCATTGTTAGCCTCCCAGCTAAATGTTCAGCAATAGAAGGAAGAGGCTGGAAAGAAGAGTTGAGATGTGGGGGAAGCATTTCATGAAAGCAGTAGCAGTTAATATAATCAAGTTTTCACCTGTGTGTCTTGTGTCCTGCCAAGTCTTCTGTGCTAAGGTGGAAGTTCCTTAAACAAATATTTCATTCTCATTCTATCTGTATGTGGGATTACCTTCCTTGGTTGAAAGCTGCTATTTGGAAAGGCAGGGTGGGGGAGATAGATAGCACTTTTCTAGGACCTTCTTCAGGAGTCATATCCATTCCGGATATTGGCTATCATCATGGCAATAGTCTTCCTGTTGTTAACTCCTCGGAACAGTTCTTCCAAGGCCATGCCACACCAGTCTCTCAGGTTCTTCAGCCATGAAGTCCATCTATGGCCAAGGGCCTTTCCTCCCAAAGATCTTCCCTTGCAGAGTGAGTTGGAGCATTCGCATTCTCCATTTCATGTCATTCCACATGATATGGCCAAGGTACTGGAGTGTTCTTTGCTTAATAGTCTTAAACAGTTCTTGTTCTTTATCCACCCTTCATAACACTTCTACATTAGTCACATGGTCAACCCATGATATCCTTAGCAGCCATTTGTAGATCCACATTTCAAAAGCTTCAATTCTCTTTTCAGATTCTTTAGTCAATGTCCAAGCTTCAACTCCATATAGCAACACTGGGAATACGTAACATCTCACTATTTGGATCTTTGTAGCGAGAGTTAAATCTCTACTGTATAACAAATGTTGCATTTTTATGAAGGTAGATCTTGCTTTATCTATTCATATTTTAATCTCTACCTCGGGATCCCAATTTTCATTCAACATACTCCCCAAATAGCCAATTTTAGCCACTCTTGATTTCTTTCTCTTTTTTAATCCACTCTTTTGATTTCTTTCTTGTACAATCCTAAGTTATTTCTGCTGCCTAAAGAACATACCACCCTTCTTCCATGTGCAGAAAATAAATTGCTTGGACTTTGGTGAGGAGACAGTGTTCTCCATTGCATTAGAGCGCTAGTTTAGGAAATCCAGGCCAAGGGAACAGGTGCGTCTTTCTATGCAGATTCTCCCCATCTGCTGCTAGGATGGCTGCAGATCCTCATTGAGGAAGGGTGGGCTTCCATTTGAAGACCTGTCCTCCTTTTGGGTGTTTCATTTTCTTGTTCTTGATGATGTGTAAGTGGCCAGCCTTCTCTCCTCCTGTGAGTTTTCCTGACCAAGCAGTAAAGGCTTTGAGTAGTAAATATACGTAAGCTTCTTGTCTTGTTTTTTTTTAAACTAAAGTGTGTGTGCGTGTGTTTCCTTTTGTAAGAAAAGATGCAAACTATACACACTGATATAACTACTAATGTATGGCAGAAAGGATATAGGATGGCACATCAATTCTGTAGGAACTTCAGATGTGAAGTCAGTCCAAGGAGAAGACTTTCTGAAAGCACTGTCATTCATTTGAAATAATTGACTGTGGCCTAGCTAGCTAGTTCAAGAAGACTACAGTAACCTCTGTAGATTTATTCAACAGAGATCCATGCGCACATGGGTGCCCAGAAGATTTGGGGACAAAAAAGAATATTTTCAGCCCACATTTATCTCCATGAACAAAGACCTTACATTGATATAATACATTCTGTTATTCCCCCTCCCATGGTTCCTATTCAATATCTGCAGTTAGCATTATCTATTCACTACAATTGGCCTTAAGCTATTATAAATGTATAGTGTATCTGCCTTCTTACTTCCCCTATTTGAACAGCACATTCTAAAGAATACTGGTCTTTCAGTTAACGACTTTAGACATTAAGTCACATATTTTCCTATTTTCTATAGCTAAGCCTATTTAGACTAGCTATGTAGTTATCCCCTGTTATGAAAACGTGTCAAAATCTCAAAGGTCAGACTGCCGCCAGCCGAAGCAGGCAAATATATCAGCCTCCAATTCATAGATTTTTATAAAGCACTCTCACAACTCAACTGAAGATGAAATACAGAGTTCTGTGAAATGCATGTCCAACCCCAATCCTCAAAGGGTTATAATTTGAAAGGAAAAGCAACAGGAGAGATTGGAGACAAGATTGCCATAATGAGAGATAACAAGGACTTTAGGTGTCTTCTCAATAATTTGGTAGCTAATGTCCTTACTATGTTTAAAACAGGGGTTCCCATCCTAAGGCCGGCAGGCTGGATCCGGCCCTCGGCACCATCTCATGTGCTGCCCCCCTCCAAGGGCATTCGAGAAACAAAATGGCAGCCCCTTTGAAACTGTTGCAACAAAATGGCTGCCCCATCATTCAGGCAGGGCAAAATGGTGGTCCGGTCCTCGAAGCTGACTGAGAGAGTATGACCTGGGCCCCGGCTTGAAAAGGTTGGGAACCCCTGGTTTCAAAGATGTGATATTTATTGCAATTTAAGAACCAAAAAGAAGTGGTTTGACAATATTTAAAAAAATTAACAGTAGGATTAAAAGGTAGTCCGTTAGGAAATAAAGATCTAAAGTAAGAGACTGGACAGTAAGCTCTGAGGATTCAAGGATCTACTTTATAGTATTAAGAGTGCAGGGTTTATTGAACAGGGAGAACCTAATGGATTTTTTAAAAATGTTTTTGATATTGTGGTGTTTAATATTGATATGTGTCCTATTGTTTTTGACGTTATCTTACAATGTTTGTGAGTGTGATTATTATGTTTTTCAAAGTGCCTGTTAGTAGCCTCGAGTCTACCATGGTGAAAAGGCAACAAGCAAACACTAGCAGTTGCTAAAGGGCGTGTTGCAATCCTATCAGTCTTCATCACTGAAAATGTGGCCCTGGGGAGGATGGAAGTATCTACATTGTTGCATTCCTGGCGAATGGGTATCTATCTCTTTTCCCAATGGAAGATGAAAGGAGCCTTACGCTGATGTTCTGTGCTCAAGCATGAAGGAAAAGAGAGTTGTGAACCTTCCTTTCCATCATACAACCTTCATGTTTTGCTAGGGAAAAAGAGGAGGGGACCTCAGTTGAAAGCAACTGTTGTGAGTCTTTCCCTCTTCCCCTTCCAAAATGGGATATGAGAAGGCAAGAATGAATGAATGTTTATTAAATGATTAGTCTTAGCACCTTATCAATAACATAGCAGAAGAATTAAAAGAGAAGGCAAGAGGTGGGGTTGGACAACCACTGAGTGAAAACAGATGCATCCACTTTCCTGGAGGACTTGGGGGTTAATATTCTTGCTGCTTTTAAAAGGTGTGCAATTTGTTGACAACTTGAAAAGAAGGTCAGCGAAAAAGGCAAGGCCGTGAAATCCATTGCAGCTGATATTCGGTTGGCCATTAAAGCTGAACACCTGACTCCCCGCTCCATCCCACATCACAAGAGCTGTTTTTAGCCTCCTAAAACATTTAAAGGCCAGCTATTAATTATTGAGGCGACCTTGGGGGCAGGCTGGCATTTCTGCTGACTCGGCCTTTGCAAAAACAGCCCCTTGCGTGCAAGCAAGGGAGCCAGGCCGATAGGTGACAGGGAGGCAACACGAGAATGATCTCAGCCAAAGGAGAAGGGTGGTGGTGGTGGTGGTATCACAGAGCGGGCAAGGGAGAAAATGTATGATTGGCCTGGATGTGATGAGGTTGGGAAACTCATGCCAACTCCATATTCTTCTTCCAGGGTGACTCACCCAAACATCTTGCAACTGATTGACACATTTGAGACGAGGAAGGAATTCTACATCATCCAAGAACTGTAAGTTTCATTGGAAAACAGAGGTGTATGACCATGACAAGCATAAATGCATATCATATACTTTTTTAAAAAGGAGGAAGCTACTCCAGGTAGCAACTTGGACAGGATTGCAAAATTAGTGGCAAATCTTTTTTAAAAAAATACACCACCCCTCTCCAGAATGTTAGACAGGTTCTCAAGATTCTAGATGGGGAATAAAAGCTGATTATTTTATTATGTTTGCTTCTTATCAAAGAACTAAAAATGACAAAAGTGGTCTACTCCTCCCTATCAACTTGCTTTATATCTAAAAAAAAACACTGTGAGAGATTCAGCATCAGTAAAGGCCTCCCTTACCCAAAAGTCAATCATGTCAGACTCTAGGGTGTGGTGCTCATCTGTTTTCAGCCAGAGCCAGCGCTGCCTGCATCTGCAGATGTTTCTGTGGTCATGTGGCAGGCATAACTAGACAATGAAGTGCATGGAACACTGTGACCTTTCCTGCCAAAGTGGTACCTATTTGTCTGCTTGCAATTTCTTGCTTTTGAGCTGCTAAGCTGGCAGGAGCTGGGACAGACAATGGATGCTCACACAATTGGGCGGCACTCGGGTCTTGAACTGCTGACTGCCGACCTTCTGGTTGTCAAGGTAAGAGTCTTAACCACTAAGCTACCGTGGCCTCAATTCAATGTTACTCACAGGTTAATCTGAAAGATGTTGGTTCGTATGAAGGTTCTATTTCCCACCCAGCTAAACAGCACTGATGGGAAGAGGGTCTCTTTTGGACTATAACTCACACAGCCCCTTAGCCAGTATGGCTAAGGAACCTTGGGAACAATAATTTAAAAAGAGAGTGACTTTTCCTCCCCCATTTCTGACAGACAGGAATGTGAACCCAGTTTGGCTAGCCCTGGTCTAAAATTTAACCACTAAACTGATTTCCCCAATAAAATATATCTATCTCATGCTTGCAGTAATTATTGCAATTATTATTTTAGGTTTAACAACATGACAGGTGTCATATGGAACATGGAGTAGCGTATTTAGCCAGACACAAATTCAGAGATGGAGGCTTTGTGGCCTGAAATGGTTGCTCCTCTCTTTCATGGCCTCCAGGCATGGTCTCCTATAATTTTCTAGCCAAAGGGTAGGAAACCTTTGAATTTCAGCTCCTAGATGCTCTTGCTTAGGATTGTCAAAATTAAGGAACTGTGAGAAATGTCATAGTCTAAAACAGGTATTCTCAATCTGTGCCCGTGGGCCAGATGTAGCTCACAGTACCTTTTCATGTGGATCCTACACCTTCCACTACCCCAGGAAGTGCCATGTGGTGGAGGAAGGGCAAAATGGCTGTCCGGCCTCCAAAACTGTCTCAGGGAGCGTGACCTTAAAAAGGTTGAGGATTCCTGCTTTAAAACACCAAAAGGGCCAGAATTTGCTGTTCCTGGTCCAACCTATGGATATACAAATACAGTACTACTCTTCTACCAAGGCAGTGCTCATTGCCAGATGCTTCAAGTTCCGTATAAAGTCAAGTACAGTACTCTACTTGATTCTTCTTCATCATTCATGTCCAGGCCAGACTTCAAACTGCCAAAATGAAGCCACCTTTTGGTGAAATCATTCCACAGTTCCTTTCGCCTGACCTAGTGTGAGAAGATTAGCCATCACAACAAGGTTGCCGTTGCCCAAAGTACGCCCAATTGTGGTTCAAAATACCACAACCTTCGAGAAGGCTCTTTCTGTGTACCCCGGATACTTGATTGATACTGATATTCTTTTTAAAAAGACTGCATTTGTGAAAAAATTGCAGATTTGTATATATCTTTTGTTTGAATAGTATGGAGTTGCTGCCCTTTAGGAAAGGAGTGAAGACCTGGCTGGCGGGGCATGTGTGGGGAGTGGGCCAGACGGCCAACTCAGTCGCTTGGCTCTTTTAAATATTCCACCTCTCTCCTCGGTGTTTTTAACTTGAATTTTAATTTGTATGTATGTGTTTTAATTGTTTTTAGTTGTAAAGCCGCCCTGAGTCTTCGGAGGAGGGTGGGGTACAAATGAAATAAAATAAACATGCACTTGACTTAACTGTGGCTTAAAGCTATAGTTAGAGGGAATTTTTTTTTTTGGGGGGGGGGGAAGTGGGATTGTTTGCATTACTTAGATCTACACCTTGGTGCTATTCAGACACTCCAAATATACTGGTACCTCTGAGAAAATGCAGTGTGCATCATATATTTAATTTAATTTTCACACTTGTATGCCATCCAATCAGGGAACCTGACTTAGGGTGGATCACATGATAATTAAACAATATACAGAGTAAATACACAGTAATACAATATACAAAATTTAATCTACGAAAACAGCATATAAGACTATACAACATCACAATACAATACTATAACTATACAGGTACAATACTATAATATATACTATATTTCCAGCAAGATTTTTGTGTAAAGCTGATTCTGTATGTTTCCTCCAGGGCTACCGGTGGAGATGTTTTTGATTGGATCCTAGACCAGGGCTACTATACAGAGAAGGATGCCAGCAATGTCATCCGACAAGTGCTGGAGGCATTAGCTTATTTACATAACCTGCGCATTGTTCATCGCAACCTCAAGGTAAGGAGCGAAGGCTCCAAGTGTTGCAGTGCTCAAAGCAAGCACTGCCCCCTAGTGGATCTGTGTCAGACAGGCTTTTTCTTTCAACAACAGAAGAAATTGGTCCAAAGGTACGTACCTTGACTTCTTCCATGTCTAGGTCAGACGTGAAACTGCCAAAATGAAGCCACCTTTTGGTGAATTCATTCCACAGTTCCTTTTGCCTGACCTAGCATGAAAAGGGTTAACAAGGTTGCCGTTGTTTGGGGTACGCCTGATTGTGGTTCAAAAACACCACAATCTTCAAGGAGGCTCTTTCTGTGTACCTTGACTGTTGTATTGTGATAACAGCTAATGTTGGGCTTTCTTCCTCTTCCCCACTCCCCTGGTTGCTGTTCCTACAGTTGGAGAATCTCATGTACTATAACCAGAACAACCGTTCCAAAGTAGTGCTGCGAGATTTCTATCTCTCACGACTGGAGAATGGTGCCATTACTGAACCGTGTGGGACCCCAGAATATTTGGGTAGGTATGCAATTTGCTCCTTTCACAAAAAAGAAAAGAAAAGAAAAAGAACACAAACCAAAGTTTTTCGTTTCTACCACTTCCACAGCTCTAACTAGATGCTATGGCACTTTCCTTAAAAAATTAAGAAGTTCTTAGGGACTGGAGTGGCTCAAGTAGCTAAGATGCTGGTTGGAAGGTGGGAGATCAGCAGTTCAATTCCTGAATACTGCAGGACAGAATGAGCTCCCATCTTTAGCCTAACTCGTGCCAACCTGACAGTTCAAAAGCAAGAAATTGCAAGTAGATAAATAGGGACCACTGTGGTGGGAAGGTAAACAGCATTCTGTGCGCGCCAGTGTCTAGTCATACCTGCCACATGACCACAGAAACATCTGCAGAAGCAGACAGCGCTAGTTCTTCACCTTTGAAACAGATGAGCTCTCAACCCTAGAGTCAGATATGACTGGCTTTCGAGCAAGGGAAACCTTTACCTTTAGGCCTGCCAGATCTTTAACCAGACAAAGAGTCTGTGCTTTTTATGAGTTACACAACATGCAGGAAACAAATAGGGGCAGATTTTCCTCTAAGTTTAGGATTAGGGAGCAGGTTTCATTTATGGAAGCACACAGGGACTCTGACAGAAAGAAACATGGGGAATGGCAACATTTTGCTCAAATGTGGTGTAACTTTCACTGGCCCATATTTTCTCTCCCTACACAGCTCCTGAAGTGGTTGCACGGCAACGGTATGGGCGTCCAGTTGACTGCTGGGCCGTTGGGGTGATCATGTTTATTCTGTGAGTTCCACCCGTGTGTCTCTGTGTGTCTGTGTAATAGAGAAGAAGGAGGGACAGAGCAGGAGGTGTGAGAGTGAGTGTCTAAGCCGGAACAAGAGGCAGTTTGATGTAATGGTTAATGCTGGTTTAGGACTTGGGAGATCTTGGAGAGAACCATCTAAGCCACCTAGAGTTCACTGGAGAAAAGGAGTCTAAATGTAACAAGAAAAATCAATAATAATGTTGAATTATGCAAGCTGAAGGACAAAATATTTCAGGGCATGATTTGATGTGAGCTTGGGCCTTGGGAGGGTATGTTCACTTGCTGTCAAAGCTCAGAAGGTCCAGAATCAGGGAGATAATTTTTTTTTTTTGGGGGGGGGGGATGTCTTGCTCCAAGTAGCAAGGGAAGAAATTGGCCAAGGTTGGGTGTATTTTGTGTGTGTGTTGCCTGCTAACTGTTTCCCCACAACCACCTGACAGGTTGTCTGGAAATCCTCCATTCTACGACGACACGGATGATGAGAACAGTGACAGTCACAACCGCCGCATTTTCCGCAAAATCTTGGCCGGGGACTACAGCTTTGACTCCCCCTATTGGGATGACATCTCACTTGCTGGTGAGAGAGAGAAGACCAACACTTTACACTTTAGTCCAGGGGTGGCCAAACCTTTCAGGCCATGGGCCGGTCACATGGTTCAGTGGGCCGGTCATGTGGTTCTTCCCATTGGAAGCGAAGCAAAACTCACATTGCAATCTGTTTTGCAACAGGATGAGATAGACTTTTAGGCTGCCATTTTTTCTCTGCTTAAACCAGGGGTGCCCAAACTACAGCCCGTGGGCCAGATTTAGCCCCCGACGCCAATTCATCCAGCCTGTACCACTGGATGATATGCTGTCAGGTTGCCTTTAACTTATGGCAACCTTCTGAATGTGTGACCTCCAAAATGTTCTGTCTTCAACAGCCCTTCTTACCTCAAAGCTCTGGCTCTCGTTATTGAGTCAATCTACCTCATATTTTGTCTGTTTCCCCCCTGCTGCCTTCATCTTTTCCCAGTATAGTACTGTATTGTTTTTTTCAATCTATCCAGTCTTGCCTTCTCATGATGTGCCCTAAGTAGGACAACCTCGGTTTTATCAATATTGCTTCCATAGACAAGTCGATCCCCCCCTCCCAATCAGTTTTCTTCACTGTCCAGATTTCACACCCATACATGGTGATTGGGAATACTAGAGTATGGATGATCTTGGTTTTAGTCTCTAGTTTTGTATTTATTTGAGTCTGAAACACTAAAATTTTAAATCAACATAATTAAAAAAAACACTTAACCATCTAAAAATGTACGCATACATAAACTATGTGTTTATATTCACAATTTACTTTTCCAATAGTCAGCCGGTCGAATGGCCCTGTCCTTTGCTTCTAACAAATCCTCAATATCACACAGTTCAGGCAAATTGCTGCAAATTAGCAGATGTTCAAAGTATTGTCTCTCAGCACATTCACATTGTTCACCATCATCAGTGTTAGGTTTGTTTTGCATAGTGTCACCCTAGTTCTCAGCCTATTCAGCCTTCAGTCTCTCATATGGGAGATGGTAACCTGCTTTTCCTTTGTCACCCATAATTCTCCGGGTGATATTCTTTTCCATAATTCATTTCAACGAGTCTCATCTGTAGATGGAATTGATTTTGTTGTTTTTAGGAAGCTCTTCTTTGACTTCAACCTTGATGGATGATGTTGAAGTCCAAACATTGAGTGCCTTGGGACTGTTTCTTGCTTTTTCTTCTCAACTTTTTCTGGTACTTTTCTTCTAACAACTGGAGGTGCTCTACCCATGAGTGAGGAGATTTTATTAAAAGGCACCAATTGTAAACTGATATGATTTTAAGCTGGCATTTTCTCTGCTTAAACTGGGGTGCCCAAACTATAGCCGGTGGGCTGAATCCGGCGCCTGGCACCAATTTATCCGGCCTACACCACCCTCATCACTCCTGGAAGTTGTAACTATATGGCATGTTTCATAAAGGGTCATGTTAACTTGACTAGCATAGGTAGAGTTTCTCCAGACTTGGGCAGCATATTCTGCAGTGGAGAAACACAGAGCAAGGGTGGATATACAGAGAATTTTAAGCTGTGCTCCCCATGTGGTATTTATAAGTTTGCGAATGAGATTGTTTCTGTCACATACTTTCTTCTTAACGTCTTGATGATGATGTTTATAAATTAAAACATGGTGCCATTTTAATCCCAGGTATTTTGGATTTCACAGTGGTTTAATTTTTGGCCTCTCTATGTTATCTTCAGCTTCTTTCTTGCCTCCTTATTTCATAAATGAAATGCACATACAGTATTTGTGTATTTTTCTGGATTAGGTGTCAGGTCATTGTTATCATAATAGTTAGCTTCAGATGTCTGTCTCCAGTGACACATTCTTACACTTGATGATATTTTCTAATTCCTTCATCGTAGCTTTATGAGGCTCAGTCTTTCTAATTTAGGAAGCCTATGATAATCATAACTTATAGAGCGGGATTTCAGCCAATTAATCAAAGAAAGACTAGAACTGTCACACTATTAGGAAAAAATTATCTTCACCTCAAAATATATCAGATACAATACACAATTAAATAAAATTAAGGCATTAAAAGTTGCACAACTTTAAGACCCAAGACAGAATACAGGTCTTTATTTTAAAAGCGGACACTAAGCACTAAAACTGTCACACTGAGAATCAAGTGAAAATTACTTGTTCTTTTCACTTATTCAGTTTAGTTCAATGAGCTGAGATCCAAAAGATTAGTAGGCAAATTAAGTAAGTAGAATCCATACAAAATTAATATTCAGGGCACTATATTAGATTTTATTTTCAGCAATACCATTAAAATTATTGCAGACTATTTTATCACTTGCTTTCTTCTTCAAGGAAAAATTATATACTGTATAGAGATACAAGGTAATGGGATGAAGAGTCAGGAATAGAAACCACAACTGAAATATTACAGGAGAGGTAACTTAGTAGAGAAGTGATGGAATAGAAATGCAACTAATGGATAAATAATGGTGATGGGTTCTAAATCTCGTCTGCTTCCTTTGTAGCCAAAAAACTGGTGTCACGACTAATGGAAGTTGACCAAGACCAGAGAATCACAGCCCAGGAGGCATTGGGACATATTTGGTGAGTGGGCTTTCTTTGGGACAGGGGCAAAAATGGACAATTCACAAGGCCCTCCCTGTTATTACCTTTCTATCCAATCTTGTAACAAAGTTTGCTAAATCCAAACCTTTGCCTAGCCATGAATACTCAGTGGGTAGCTTTGGGCTACTCACTGTGGCCCAGTGGTGGACTCCAAAAAATTTTACTACCACACTGTGGGCTTGGTATGATGGGTGTGGCCAGGGGGAAAGCCCTGCATTGCACTCAAATTAGGACTACTTTATTTCAAAACTTGGATGGGCACGGCCAGCCAGAATTTCTGCTACCGGTTCAGGTGAACTGGGGTGAACCTGCTGATGCCCATTACTGCTGTGGCCATAACATATTCAGAAGGGATTTTATGAGATTAAAAGGATGAGTTCCTTGGAAGAATGTGCTAGGTTAAAACTTCCCAGCTTTTCTGCTGAACCCTGCCCCTGTGGTTCAGTTAGAAAGATGCTAGCCTTTGTTAAAGGGATGTTAAATACTATGAGAGGAAGCAATAGCCACTGGTGATAGTACTAGCTGTTACAAAGAGGTCAGGAATATGCGGGTCTCCAGATGCTTCAGCCTACCATACCTATAAGCCTCATTCAGAATAGCTAATAGCAATTGTTGGTTGGAGTGGTAGTCCAAAATATTTGGGGGTTTCCCTGTTCCTACACACAGCTTGAAAAAGCTCCTTTTTTGGACTGCAACTCCCAGAATCCACCCATTGGTCACAGTCCCCCAGAGCTGGTGCTATCATTTGGCAAAATAGGACAATTGCCTTAGGTAGTAGACTTTGGAGCTTCTTTAATATTAAGCATGAAAACTTTGAGTTGTTTATCATCATCATACTATTCTGCCATTGGGGGACCAAATATATTCAACTGGCTCTGCTAATCCCATACTTCTTCTCAAGTCCATCCTATGTATAATTTCCTTTCAATCTATATTGAGAGATTAAGGATTGGTAGAATAGCTGCTGAGGCCAATACCAGTACTGGGCCCTCTACAGCAGAGAAGGTCAGCATCATGGTCCTATGCCAGAAATTGTGAACTGTTGATACTCCAGATGTTTTGGATTTTGGATTATCAGAGTTTACAGCAGTTGAGGTCCAAAATATCTGGAATGCCAAGAGTTCTCTACTCTAGCCCTGCCCTTTGTAGTTTGCAAGTGAAAAGAACAAGTGGGAAAAATGTGTGTGGGGGAGGGAAGAGATTGCTCTCTTTCTAAACTACAAAGGTTCATGTCCTCCAGACCCAGTCTATTACATCTAGTCATAACATTTATAAGGTAAAGGTTGCCCTTGCTCGAAAGCCAGTCATATCTGACTCTAGGGTTCAGTGCTCATCTCTGTTTATAGTCAAAGAGCCAGCGCTGTCTGCATCTGCAGACATTTCCATGGACATACAGGAGGCATGCCTGAACAACAGAGTGCACGGAACTGTTGTGGTATGAGTTGGGACAGAGCCGGGAGCTCACTCCATTGTGCAGGACTTGGGAATCGAACTCCAACCTTCCAGTCTTTGTGTTCAGTGTCTTAACCACTTGAGCCACCACAGTTCCTTTGTACAGTACTCATCTCTAGTTTCACAGGAAGCAGAAATGCACATGCAGAATCTCTTGCATCTAAGATATTAGTACAGAGTAAGGGCAGAGACTCTCCCTACACCCCTGGAATAGAGACCCATAAAGCTCTCCCTATCCTCTTTAAATGAATGTTAATTCCCACTGCCCTTACTGTTGTTGTTATGTGCCATCCAGAATTAAATAACAGAGGGAGATATCTGGATGGGAACTTGTTGGACAGTATCTCCCACCCACTGCCATGTGCTCAGACCCTGCCCTCCATTTAATCTTGATGTGAGGAAATGAGTGAGCAGTTGTGACATTTGTAACACAGTCAAGTATTTTGAATAAAGTTGACTATAATTAAGCTGTGCATGAGTCACTTGTTCTTTTTTTCCTTTGCACACATTTGGGAATGCTTCCCCCCCCCCCAAAAAAAAAAAAAAACACCCAACAACAAATATGTTAATTATCACAAAAGAATTCTGCATTTATATGTAACTCTATAAAAATATAATTGATTAACAATAAAATCTTATTCATATCCACTCAGAATTTAATTTAGTTACATTCACAAGAATTTACTCCAAGGTATAGGAGACATAGGATTATAACATGAATTGTTGATTTCTCATATAATTGATCTGTTAAGGTATTTTCATTGGGAGACAATCCTAGATATCTTACTTACATCTATCTATCTATCTATCTATCTATCTATCTATCTATCTATCTATCTATCTATCTATCTATCTATCTATCTATCTACCTACCTACCAAACTCATGCCATGTTGACAAATGTATTCTAAAAATTGGTGGGGAGGCATGTTAATCTCTTGTAGCAAAACAAGAGTCTAACAGGTTTGCTTTGGTAAGATATCTCCCGATTACAGCTCAGTTTTGGCTTGTTTAACATTTTAAGCCTTTTAAAGCTTTTTGTTTTTGCACTTTGTCCTGCACTGATACTGTGATTTTCCAGAACATTTTAGCTGTTAGGTAGGGGAACGTATGGGCCCCTCACACTACATATGGATCTGGTTTCCTATCTAAATATTTCAAACCATTGTTAATACTTTCTCTCTCCCATCCTTCCATCAGGAGGAATGTCTTCCAGTTCCATTCTGCTTCACTTTTGAGTATCCATAAAACATGCTTCCAAACCCCAGCCCTCCTAACTTGCAAGTGTCCCCAAATCCTATTATTTTTCAATGTTGTAAACCACCCAAAGTGGGAATTTCCTCCCAGATGGCCTGCATAAAAATGTATTAAATTAATAATAAAGCTTCTTTCGGGTTCCTCCTTAGAAATACAAAACCAGGTAGTGGAAACACTGAACTGCCACTCCCTGAATTAGTGAAAATTCAGATGTTTTCTACTTGATATATGTAATTACTACCACTCACCTTCACATGATCTTACCCCCTAACTCTACATTTTCTCTTCCTTGTCAGGATATCTGGAAATATTGCCTCGGAAAAGAATCTCAAAGAAGGGGTCTGTGCCCAGATTGAAAAGAATTTTGCGAAAGCTAAGTGGAGGGTGAGTCATTTGGCACTAGATAACACTGTGATGTAGAGGAGAGAATACAAGCAGTAATGAAACTATGGTACAGTACTTGATGGGTAGAAACGAGGCTTATAGATAGGTAGTGATTAAAGGTGAAATCACCTTAGCATCGGAGAGATTTTTATGTTTGAGAAATCATACTTCAATGGAACCTCATATGTAAGTACTATACTTACTGAGTCACCTAGGTGAGGAGGGCGGTGGATAAATGTGACTAAATAAATATACACCAATCAGAAAACAAAGCAAACTAATCTGGAAATTACCAGAGATGGGAAAGGCTATAGTGGATCACTTAAGACACTTTCAGCAGATAAGGAATTCCCTTTTCTAATAACTGGTTGTCTATAATCTCTACTCCTGCTCTCAGAAGCAAGTAAGGAGTTCTAAGACCTTGTTTCAAACTTCATCTTTCTATACCTGTTTGTTGATCAAGAGCCCTGTATGCATCTATTATAGAATCATTGCACTTTGCAATTGATTTTAAGTACCACTAATGATCTTAGAGTATCCACTCATTCAAAATGTAGCGTTGGACCATCTGTTCGGCCAAACACATAGACTCGTCCATCTTTTCCCTCATCCTCTGCTTTTTGTGTCATCTAGCCTGACAAACTGACAGACTGTTAAACCCAGTATACCAAACAAGTCAGCTGAAAAGATTTAAATCTATCAAAAACAACCATTTTTGTTTGTGGATAAAAAGACCTTGTTTCCATGGACCAAAGCCTGGTAACAGCCACTGAGAAAGTCCTCTCTCACATCTTCCTTCCACTTGTAATGGGGGCTGAAAAAGAAAGAGCCCCTCCCAAGACATTGCAGTCTTGCAAACAGACCTAAACTTAACAATAACTTTCCCAAACTCCAGATTCGACTCTCTTTCTCTGTGAACCAGTATAATGTCGCCACCAGATGCAACATTTTGGGCTTCTTGGGTGTAGTGGCTCCACAAAAGCTGGTGATCCAAGTTTCACTTTGCAAGCATGGCAGATGGAAGATTCTTACCAGGATTATTCTTTTTTCTTATGGCAACATAACTTCAGATTTCATCTCCTGCCTATTGGTTCCCATATGACCACCTAGCAAAGGGGGCACTACTTGAAGGCCAAGGGGGTATAAACTCTTGATGTTGCCTTTCTCTTTCCAGAAAGCCATCCGTGTCACTACTTTCATGCAACGTCTCCGGGCTACAGATGTCACCGGACGCCTCCCCGTCACTCCCCGTTCCTCCATGAGTGTTGCTCATGAGGTTACCATTGAGACACCAAAGGAGCATTTGGAGGCTCTGAGCCCACCAGAACGAGAGGAGCAGCAGCAGAGCAAGAGAGAGGGAGCTGTGGAGAAGAAGGAATAAATGACTGCTGCGTTCCCCACAACCCCATATCCTGCTGCCTTCTCTGCTGAGTCCACATACCCTGCCCTTGGAAGAGTGTGTGGGGAGGGGACTCTATGGGGCAGTAGAATCCAGGGCAAGGAACATGGGAGCTCCTTAGCAGTGTTAACCCTCCCCTTGCCCCAATCCACGCCGTTGGTCAGAAGCAGGAGCCAACTTGGTTTGGATGACGTGGAAAGAAGGACTGGGTCTACCACATAGAGAAAGCCATGGTATACAGGGAAGGAAGACCTGAGGATCACAGGCAGAGTAGGACAGGTGATAGTGGTGACCTGACTTGTGCACCTGACTCCTTAGCAGAGCGTGGGACTCCTTTCTAGGCCAAGCCCAGTAGGCAGCACAAGCTGTATCCCTTGCTCTAGCAGCATCCCTTTATCCCAATGCGGACAAAGCTAGTACCTAGCCAAGCACTAGCCTCTCACAAGTCCACGGAGCAACAATCTTCCAGCATCAACCCCCCCCCCCCTTCTCTGACTTGACAGGCACTTAAGAGCACAGGAGAAGCTGGCCAGCAGTTCCTTTCCCTCACAAACAAGCTAGAGGCAAATCAAACCTCATAAAGGAAGAAAGCTTTCGTCTCCTACTTGTGGATGCCTGTAGGAGCCAAACATTCCACTGCCAGAGCCATCGTGTACGTTAAAGAACAAGGAGCTACGCCAAGCCAGTGAACCAGAAGAAAGGCCGTCCCATGGCTTGAGAATCTGTTTCTGAACCACCTTGCTCTGTTCCACAGCATCCAGTCCCACATTTAACTTTCAGCCACGGCCATCAGCAATCAAGAAAGCCTGCCATGATGACAACTGCTGCCCTGCTGGTTTGGATCCCACCTCAGCCTGGACTGTGAGGGGAGGGATGGGGTAAGTGGGATGCATGCCCAGGCCAGATGCATGTTTTACAAAGATGCTATTTTAATACAGAAACCTCCTGGCTGCCCCTCCCCGGTGCTGTCTTTCCCTCTCCTGGGGCAGCTCTGGGAAATAAAATAAAATAAACAGGGTCTTTCTCTGTCTATTGCTTTCATATGCATGTGTCGGTGACAGTATGATTATTCAAGGACTTGGTCTAAGGAACGAAGGAGAAAGGTATACAGTACAGTATTTGTGAAATCTGCAACCTGAATAGAAGATTAGTTCTAAGTCCCTCTTCCAGTAAACTATAACTTGATTCCATAGTTAGCACACTGGTGATAGCGTCATCATCTGGTATTTTTAGACCAACAGAGACATGTTTTTAGGCTGATGAAAATTGAAATGTGAGAGGAAGAACTCCTAAATAAGGACTCCTGGAGCGTCTCTGTTCCACTTTGGAATAAGTGATGATCACAGTGAATGACAGAATGGCCTTTAAATGGCTGTGAGGAAAGAAAGAGAATTCCGTAAAAACACATACAGTACACGCATTTGCAACAGGGGGTCTTATGGGACCAAAAGATAGTGTAGGTTGTTTGTCTATATGGGATACTGATTGCCTTAGTGATTGCCTTAGCCAGCATAATAAACCTCTCTGGTGCTCTTATCTACTCCAGTCTAACTAAAGGGGAACTGTCAATACTGTATAGTCTTCCCATATCATTTTATACTTAGCTATGTATCTGCCCTGGACACACTTCTTCCTGTTTACAAGCAAACCAGGCTTTTAGGCATGTGCTCATGATGAGCTCTCTACCTCAGAATTCATCTCATGTGATGGTGCCCAGTGCTAACACTGTAAATGGATTACTAGTGACTCTTCGTTGCCTTAGAGATTGAGGTGTGTCTTTTGTCATTATATAGTTCTCAGCTGACATCTCATCTTGCCTGAAAGAAAACCACTTTGGGGCTGACTGAATGTTATCCTTATATTATAAAGTATTATTCCCCAAATCCTTGGTGCATGGAGGTTGGCTAGAGTTAGCCAACTTGTTAAAATATTTATGGCTAATTTGTTAAAATATTTAAGTCGTGCCATATATCTGAAGATGCCAAAATGAGGTACTCAAGGGAATGACTTTAAAACAAAAGGGGACTCCACTGACAGAGGCAAGCAAAGCTCGGACAACAGCTGCTCCTCAAACACTTGGACATACAGCCAAGTTTTAACTTAGTCGTGAAATGAGGCCAATGATGGCACCCAACTGGGCCTCACTAGGAAGTGTGTGCTCCAACTGGAGCACTGCGAAAATGGTCTGCCTCTCTACACAATGCACTGCTCACCCCACTTCCTCCAACCTGAATGATCAGGGCAGGTGCATGTTCCAACATAAGAGCTAGTTTCCCCTCAGATTTTGAGGCCCCCAGCCATTTGGAGGTTTGAAATTCATTAACACCACCTTGAGTTCGAGTCCGACTCAGATCCAGGAAGAGCTTTAGGACAAGAACAAATATGCTTGAGGATCCACAAGAGTAAAACCAAAGTAAAAGATGGGAGGAATGAGCCCACTGGACAAAGAATAACATCAAAGGAGGATATGGCTGAGGATCTCAATCTCCCCTACTATTCAGGACTCTGAATAGGCTGAGGGTTGGAGTCCCTAAATGCAAGACCAACATGCTCAATTGGGGGCTGCTGGAGGCCAACAACACACTGTGTGAATGGGGAGAGATACAGAATCCAGCTCATTTGCTAGTCTGCCGATTACTACCAGAAACACGTACTGATGAAGATTTAAAGCCAAGAAAGTGGTGTTATTTTGGCTGTCCAAAGTTTGGACATGAAAGGAAGAAAAATCTTGTCTGTAACTTCTGTCAGCTATGTGTTTTGGACTAGCCTTGTAAAAGCATGTGGCTAAGCCCAACCCAACCCATTTATTCAATTTTTCTTTCTTGGCCCAACTTCTTTTGTGAACTTCATGTACTCTCAACCCTCTCCGTAGCTGGAAGCAAATGTGGACAGGGTTTCTATAACTTACTTGTCTGACACTCACTACCAGCAACATGTACCAATGAAGATTTAAGTTTGTCCAATGACAAAGCCAGGAGAGTGGTTTCATTTGGGCAGTCCAGGGATTGATCTGGACACAAAAGCAACAGCAGCTCAGGTCACAGGGAGCCTAGCTGCATTCTGCCTATCTGGGAAGGTCTCCAACCTGCCCCCTCAAAGTAGAAACCCTACAGCTAGATCAGGGATGCTCAAACTATGGCCTGTGGGCCGGATCCAGTCCCAGATGCCAATTCATCCAGCCCACGCCACCCTTGTCGTTCCCAGAAGCGGAAGTAAAATGTGTCCATATGCGCCTTTTACTTCTGCTTCTGGAAGCGACGGTGGCGTGGGCTGGATGAATTGGCGCCTTCGGCTACATCCGGCCCACAGGCCATAGATGTAGTTTGGGCACCCCTGTTCTACAGGGTGGCCCATAAGTCCCTACCCGTCCATATATCTTATGTATCCAGTGTACCTGTGTGCTGTCTCATTTTCACTGCATGTTATTATGCGTACTTGTCACAATACGCTCTTCAAGTGAAAATGGGCTTAAATCGACCATATTTCTCTGAAAAGTAAGGGGGGATTTAATAACACATGCATAATTGAATATAGGTAAAGGTTTCCCTTGCTCGAAAGCCAGTCATATCTGACTCTAGGGGTCAGTGTTCATGTTTCTAAGCCGAAGAGCCAGCGCTGTCTGCTTCTGCAGACGTTTCCATGGTCATGTGGCAGGCATGACAAGACACCGGAGCACATGGAACGCTGTTACCTTCCCACCGAAGTGGTCCCTATTTATCTACTTGCAATTTCTTGCTTTTGAACTGCTAGGTTGGCAGGAGCTGGGACAGAGACGGGAGCTCATTCCGTCCTGCAGTACTCGGGAATCGAACTGCTGACCTTCCGCCTCCCAGTCAGCGTCACATAATAACATAAGGACGGGTAGGGACTTACAGGCCACCCTTTAGAAGGGATTCTTGTCTTGTGGGGGGTGGGTAGAGGGTCCCCTGGTTTGCTCAGAGGGGGGTGGGAATGGAAGGCATCTCTCCCTCCCTCTGTGTCCAGAGTTTCATGTGGCCAATCTGGCTGGCTGTGGATCCCTCCTTGCCTTCCTTCTTCCCAAGCGACCCACCCCAAAAAGTGCCCATACTGAGTCCCCCACCACCCCATCCCTGGCGTGTGTATCTCCCTCCCTCCCTCCATATTGGATTCTCTGCCCCAACCAGTCCTTCCAAGCCCATCCCTCCCCCCCCCCTCGGGCCACGTGTCCCCGCCTCGTTCTCCCTCCACGGCCGTTTGCCCGTCCTCTCCCCCCCCTCCCCTATAACAGCCCAACCCCTTCTTCTTCCCACGCGCCCGCCGCAGCCACATGCTCGCGCGCCCGTCTAAGCCGGCCGCGGACTACGTTTCCCGAAAAGCCCCGCGCCGGCTCTTGGGCCAGGACCACTTTCGCAGGGTAAGAGGAGGGGGGGGAGTGGGGTTGATGCTCTTTCCCTTCTCTCCCCACCCCCACAAAAAAAACCCCTTCCCGGAGAAGGCGAGACCGGGGAGGACGGCGTTGGACTGCTCACGAGCGCTCCCCAGCCAATGGGACGGGAGAAGGGAGCGCGGGGTGTCTGACTGAGAGGGGCGCGTCAGACCTCGACTCTCCCCCCCCCCTTCGCCCTCTGAATGGTCCGCCCCGACCCTCTCCTCGCGGCAGGCAGCCAGGCAAGGCAGGCAGCGGCGACAGCGGCGGCGGCGACGACTGGGGGCCCGGCAGGCAGGCAGCCTCGGCGGCGGGAGCAGGAGCCGGACTCGGGACTCAGGCGGTTCACAGTGTGGGGGTGAGAGAGAGAGACCCTGGGGACGAGGAGGGCGGGCCGGAGGCTAAACCGTACAACACACCCCCACCCACCCACCCCCCGGTGTGTGTGTGTGTGTGTGTGTGTGTGTGGCGAGAGGGTGTGTGTATTTTGTATGTGTGTTTGTATAGAGGACCGATTATAGTGATCAGGGACCCCCCCCCCCGTTGGAGGAGGGGGCGAGGTCAGTGTGTGTGTGTGTGTGTGTGTGTGTGTGTGTGTGTGTGTGTGTGTGTGTGTGTTGATGGGCTTGGTGTAAAATCGGGGTGCACGGTAGGGAGCCTGGATCCCCCAGGGGCGTTTGGTTGAAGGGGGGGCCATCATCCCTAGAAAGGAGAAAAGTTCACCGCCCCCTCCTTTTATGATTCCTTAGGGGGGGGGATTTTTGCGAGAGGGAGGAGAAGGCCCCCCCCCACTCCCCCCCCCACTGGTACGTGTTTATTGCTGGTCGTATTTTCCCACGGTTGAAAGAAAAGAAAGATAATTATTATTCCCACCCACTCCAATGCACCTGCATTAAGGAACACTGCGTAGTAGGAGATCCCTTGGATCAGCTAGATCGCCTCCCTCCCCACCTTTGTGTGTGTGTGCTTTGGATCGCCTGTCACCACTAAACCGGTCGTGCTTCGCATTCTTTGACGTAGGTTGCCCCCCCCCCCCCATCAGTCTTCAAGGCACTTTATGGCCGGATTTGATAAGGAGGATGAGGAGGGGGCCTTGCCTGTGTGAAGCTTCCTGAAGGCAGTGGGGATGTTGGCCATGGGAGAGGCACATGGGGAGGGCGAGCTAGGAAAAGGGGGAGGGCAAAAGATCTCTTTGAGTTCTTGACAGCCTGAGATGCACAAGAGATACAGGTTGGCAGGAGAGCATGGGACGTCCACTGTTCCCCTATCTATGAAGAAAGGGGGGGTTCAAATCCCCCTTCTTATCGCATTGTGATAACTTAGGACAGAGTGACAACTGGTGTTAACCTATCTGTGTCAAGAAATCTTGATGATGGCTCCTTTGTCATTTTCAAATCCCCTACCTCTCCTCCTTTTCCAGTATGTAAAGTATTTCTCAAAGCAGAGACTGAGCTTAGTTCTTTTCTCTTTTAGTTGAGACTTACTTAGATCCACCTTAAACAAATTCATGCCAGTGACATGTTTCCTCCTTCAGAGGGGAAAATGCATTCTCAGATACGAGTTGCAGTTGACGACTTAGACTTATTTATTTTTATTTATTTATTTATTAGTCACATTTGTATTGCCGCCCACTCAGCAAGCAACTCTGGGTGGCGTACAACAATCACATCATGAACCACATAAATCCCACCAGAGAACTATAAAAAACTTAAAACCAGTAAAAACCCCAATTAAAAATACAATTAAAAATTAGCTCAACAACTAAAGACTTAGATCCTCCTATGCTATGTAGCATATATGTCAGCAAGGGATCTCCAATTGTTTCGGTCTTGGGTGAGTGCTTCAACATACTTCCAAGTTATTTTCAGGGTCTTTAAAAAACCTGCCATGAAAGTTATTTGACATGTATTTTGATGGCATCTTCATTGTCATTTGGCACTAGGAGGGGTCCAGTTTATTGCCACCTTAGGGATCCTGCTATTTTCCATATGAAAAATATGGCCTGCCATTTGGAGTCTTATTTAGAGGAGGAAGGAAATTTGGGTTCTCTTATATGCAGGAGATAAAGTGAATTAATAATAAAAAGGGGTTGCCTTTGAGCATGCTCCCTCAACTGACTGCAAAGATCAGTTTTGGGAAATGTAATACAGGTCCCAAACATGAAACAGTGTTGCATCTTGACTAGTGAAAAGTTCAGTGATCTGAAAAGATTACTGATATTAGAACTTGCACAGTTTTGGTGCTAATTTTGCTCATCTAATAAACTTATTCTAGTATGCATTCAGTCATTCTAGAGGAGTGGTTCTCAACCTTGGGGTTCCAGATGTTCTTGGACTAAAACTCCCAGAAGCCTTTAACATTGGCTGTGCTGGACAAGATTTGTAGGAACTGTAGAGTCCAAGAATATCTGGGGACCTAAGATGGGAACCATTGCTTTAGAACAGGAGTTTTCAACCTTTTAAAGCCGGGGGCCAGGTTACGCTCCCTCAGACAGCTTCAGGGGCCAGACAGCCATTTTGCCCTTTTCCCACCACATGGCACTTCCTGGTGTGGTAGAGGTGGTGTGGGGTCACATGAAATGGTGCCAAATTACCCAGATACCTTATAGCAGATCTAGAAATCTATCTTCCAGCTATTCCTGTACTAAAGTTCTTGTAGAGCTCCATTAATCACCTTCAATTATTACTGTGGTTCTCCTTTAGTTTACTGAACAAGTAACTAACTGGAGAGGCCAACAAGAACCATGATTTCTCCATGTGTCCTCTGTTTTTTTCCATACCTTAAATTTCCATCACCCTTGTAAAAGATTACCTAGTCATGAATTACATTTCTGGAAAAATCAGGGATTAGGTTTTTATGTTAAAGAGAGGGCATCAAAGCAGGCATAAGCTGTACTCTATTTCATTTTAGACATTTTTGATAGGATGATGTTCTATTCCTAGTATTTCTATTAGGTATGAGACAGGGAAATTACAGGGCCTAGTAGTTTGTGTAACTGAGCCTTTTTAATTTATATGAGATTTTGCTTTCCTTGGCTTTTATTTACATGGTGTATAAAAGCAGGATAAGAATCTAATCTCGTGAGATTATGAGAATTTTGTTGGGGTGGACAAAAGTGATTTAGCAACCAAGCAGCATTTTGATACTAAAAGTTTAGTGTGGGTCTTGGTAATACTGTGGCATTCCCCGCCCCCCTTAAATTTTGATAATGTGACTGAGAATTTTGTTTCCTTGTAAATTTATAAATAGGGCTGTGGGGGACGGGGAATAAAAACTGCTCCTAATACTAGGTATTTGTATAAAAGATTCCAAAGTGCTTCACAGATATTATGTATTTCTTACAACAGTGCTGCATTGTAGATTATTTTCATACTGTAGACAGCCTAAGAGGGAGAGAGACAGAGATAACAGTGATTTGTCTATGATCATCTGGTGAGTTTGTGGCTGAGGTCTTATTTGAAATTGGGACTTCTACCAAGCTAAAGTAGATTTAAAAAAAAACACCCCAAAAACCAAATGTGTGCCCTTTATTCTTGACCCTTCCTATTAAAAATGTCCATAATAAATCAATTTGTTGACTAATTTACCAATTAAAGCCTGATGGAGAGATGGTTTCTTATTTGTATACATTGAAGCATAAAGATTTAGGAAAAAGTCCAACAGGTAGCTTGCATGGATTAAGAAAGCCAGGTTCTACGAGCACAGTTTAGTAGACCAAGCTTCAGTAAAATACTAATGCTACAACTGGTTTGAGCAAGCAGTGCAGTTTCCAGAACCTTCCTCTACTCTTCTTGTTATTAACTTTTTATCTTCCCCATAATTGAACTACTTTACAAGTTTGGTAATAATAATTTCATGTCAAAAATTATTCTGGGTTGAAAGGATTTTTGCAGAAGAAACTCCACTCAGGGAATACCCAAATGAGGCTTCTTTCATTTACCCAAGAGCTGGGACAGAGACAGGCACTCAATTCATCATGCGGTACCCAGGTCTCGAACTGCCAGCCTTCCAGCTAACAAGGCGAGCTTCTTAACCACTGAGCCACCACAGTTTGGTGTGGAGCAGGTTAGCTTGGGGCAGGGGTGGCCCACCTTGGTGCTCCACTTGTTCTTGGACTTCAGTTACCAGAAACCCAAGTCAACACACCTGCTGATCAGGGATTCTGGAAATTGAAGTCCAAGAACAGCTGGAGCACTAAGTCTGGCCACCCCTGGGTTAGGGTGTTTGCTTCGACCTGTGACTAAGCTGCTCAGATGCGTCAAAATACCTTGGAATGCCATCTGCACTGTTAAGTACTATCAGACAAAGTTACGTGTGAGGATATGGGTTGGCTGCTGTAGGACTCTCAGTAAAATTTGTTCCTTAGGGGAATATCACCAGATTCCATAGTAGCCCCAACCTAGCATTAAAAGAATAGAGGAAAAAATAGAGCTTGTAGCAGAAGATTTTCTGGAGTGAGGATCAAAGCATTAGCAGCCCATCCATCACTTCCCCTTTACTTTTCAAAATGGTACTGTATTGACAGACGCTTGCTATCAGTGGGGCGAGCTGCCATGGTTAGACTGCAGTACGAATCAACCCAAAGTCCTCTTTTAGCTTGCCCAAGCTAGGTTAGGAAAGTTCAGTGCTTCTGATCAGGCTGCGGTGGCAAATCACATCAGTCTTCATGTCTTGCAATGTTAGGAGTCATTTTGTTTTTCATACTTGATTCAGCAGTGTTGGCATAGACTTTGAAAAAGACCTTGTCTTTTCTTTAAAAACAGCGACCCCAAAGTGTCCTGGGAGAGTTTGTTACAAAATCATTTTTGTTCACAGTGAAAAGTGTCCTCATCAAATTCCATCAACTCAGACTTTGTTGAGACAGTAACAAAGCTTGACAAAGATTTTGTACACACTGATCTTTTTGTTAATGAGCAAAAAGCCATAAGGAATGCTAAGGGTGCTCAAGCGCCTTTCCCCTCAACTGTTTTTTATCCTCCCTTCAAACAAGTATTTAATAGTCCAGATTTCTCCATAGATAAATTTATATACAGTATATTTAAAAAAAAAACACAGCCTGACTGCTGCCAGTGTTTAGGTAGCAGATACATGTTCCTTGTTGAACAGTTGAGATCTTGGATCATAGATAGAGAGTGTTTAGCTAATAACCCTTGGTTGGTTGAAAGAATGCCCCTACCTTCAGACACGGACAGCTGACAAAATATGCTATTAATTTTATGAGTTATGTCTATGTCCTATGCTTGCTTTAAGATAATATATGCCTGCTTCCCTGGAAGTTATTGGCAGTGATGAATCCATAGCTCAGGTTTGCATTTATTATGGTTTCAACTGCTGGTACCGTAGTGAGATCTACTTCATGCAGACCGCTATGCCACATAATGACCAGCAGAATGGTCCATGTTCTGAGAGAATATATTTTAATTTATCAGATTTAGGGGCAGTGGTAGAGAGGATTGTTCTGTTTGCACCCTTTGTGAACTCCTTTAGACATTGGTGAGCTGCCACAGATATTAGACTTGACAAAACTGGAGTCTCACCCGAAAGAATTCTTCTTAGATTGTTAAGAAGATTGTTTTGTGGAGCTGTTCTCTTGTGACTGCATTCCAAGCAGTCAGTTGATTCAGTAGATTTCATGCATGAAAAAGGGAGTACTGTATTTGGTTATACTTCTGCTAGGAGTAATAGAAGAGGACCTGTCCTCTTTAGTTTCTTTCCTCGATTTGTAGTACTGTACAGTATTGTCTTTTGGCTGTGTCTGCAAAAACAAGCCTAGACTCGGTAACCGGAGTGAATGAAAGTATCAACATCTGGAGAGACCATTGACACAAGCTGTGCTTTGATGTGGTTCATGCTCTGAAGAAAAAGCAGCCATATAGCTTTGGAACCGCAGTTGCCTTCTCGAGTGCGAGAGATCCTGGGAAGAGACAGCTGAATGGCATTTCCGTACCTCACCAATATAGGGCTAATAAAAATGTAGGATGTTTAGGCTCTAGTGTCAAAATGTCTCTAGTGTGCTGTACCACCATAGAGAGGAGTTGAGAAAGATGGGATCATCTGGATGAACTTGGACTGCAGTGCCCATCATCCCTAAGAGGAACAGCTAATGGAACATGGGAGTTGAGGTGTATTCACTTCTGAAGCACCAGACTTGATCCAGACCTGGGTCTGATCTCTTTTACTGCAATTGTATCTCTCTTTCTCACCCCCACTGATCCTATGATACTTGGGGCACCTTTTGAAGCACACTGCTTCATGCTCAACTATATGCAGTCAGTTTCCAGAACAATGGCCAGGAATCGTCTTTATGGCAATAGGGTAGTTGAACGTGATAGCTGGTTGTTAGGTAACTTTACATTAGGGTGCCCAAACTTTTCGGACCATGGGCCGGTCATGTGGTTCAGCGGGCCGGTCACATGGTTCCTCCCACTGGAAGCAGAAGTAAAACGTGCCTTGCAATCTGTTTTGCAACAGGATGAGATACGTAGATTTTAGGCTGCCATTTTCGCTGCTTAAACCAGATGTGCCCAAACTATTGCCCGTGGGCTGGATCTGGCCCTGACACCAGTTCATCTGGCCTATGCCACCCTTGTCACTCCCGGAAGCAGAAGTAAAAGACACCTGCATGGGCTCGTTTTACTTCCACTTCCGGGAGTGACGGGAGTGGTGCAGGCTGGATGAATTGGTGTTGGGGGACGGATCCAGTCCACAGGCCATAGTTTGGGCACCCCTGAATTACATTCTGCCTTTCTGCCAGTGAGTTTAAGACTGTGTCTATGATTTACTCTCATATGATTCTTCTCCTTTACTCTCATAACAACAACCTTGTGAAGTAGAGTCAGGCTGAAATAAAGTGTTTGGCCCAAGGCCACATAGTGAGTGTCACATTTTAGTGGTGACTCAAACCTGGATCTTCCGAGATTCTAAACTTTATTCTGTGTTGGTTCCATTAATGGTAACTTTGCAGTCGGTTCAGGTGGAAACTAGAGTTCTTAGCAATGGAGATGTTTAAAGGATTTCTGTGTAATAAAAGCTGTGTAACTTAGGAATCTTTTTCATGATTCTGTTCTTATTTGCCATCATAATGATGGATTTGCCCATGTACTGGCAGAAAAGGGGGGCAATCAATTCTGTGCAAGGCCTCCACAGTCTAAGGAATATAGATCACTAGATGAAAATGTTTCATATAATTTAATGTTATGGAAGCTGTAATTTTTTTGTGCACCTCTTTGTTTCTTATAAATTGAAACAGGGGTGGGATTGTACAGTCAAACCTCGCGTAAAGAGTGCCTCACTTAAAGAGTAACTCGTTTAAAGAGCAGAATTTTCTCTGAATGTTTGCTTCGCTTAACAAATAAAACCAACCAAAAACTCACTTAACAAATAAATTGGGGTTCACAATCCCCCCCACAATTGGTCACTTACAATGGAGTTTCGCTTAAAGAGCAAACTTGCTTAAAGAGCAATCCTGTGGAACGCATTATGCTCTTTAAGTGAGGTACAACTGTATATCCATTTAGGTATATATCCCATCCAAACCTAACTGTTTCTAAAACATAAAATGCCAAGACAGAAAAGTACAAGAATGTGCAATGCTTGATTACCAGAGATAACAGAGGATGAATGTAAGTGCAATAAGAAAAGATTGCTCTTCAAATTGTTTGTAGTTTTCTCCCCCAAAATACCCTGCCTCCTATCTATGAGATCACAGCACAGTATTACTAGCTTCATCATATCACATGATATCATGTAATAGCAGCAAACCACATTCTCTGGCATGCCAGTCTTTATTTGGCCAAAAGGATCCCACCTACACACAAAGGGGAAGTATCAGGACATGTGGGGGAATTGTGAGGTTTGCATTAAACATGAACACTTACAACAAAACATAAACAAAAGTTGGTCACCATGAAAATAGGATGTCTGAGGAAGATTGGTGGAGTGACTAGAAGAGATAAAATCAGGAATAAAATTATAAGGGAAAGAATTGGAATAGAACCAATTTTGAAGTACATACAGAGACAACGAATAAAGTGGTTTGCTCATTTGGAGATAATGTCTTGCAAGTCCATACCATTTAAGGCTTATATGGAAAGAGGAGGAGGACAACAACTACGAGGCAGAGCCAGAGGAAGGTGGAGAGTTAACATCAAAGAAACATTACTAGAACACCAAATAACACCAGTAGAGACTGCTAGAAGTGCCAGAGCGAGAACCCTGTACTGTATCTCCCTTGACGCCTAAAGGGGTAAAAGAGGAAGCAAAGAAGAAGAAACAGTAAACAGAAACTCCTCAAGAACAACAATGCCTGCATGTTAGCTCATTTCACAAAAGATGGGGAAGTTTTATTTGGCGTAAGCGTCTCTGAACTTTCGTTAGCTGCAAGCCTCTTCAATAAAGAAGCCGGCAGGAAAAAAAATGAAGACTAAATCAATTATTTTGGAGTTAATGCCCTAAAGGGCCACTAGGGGGCAGTGAACTACAGGAAAAAGAAATGTCATCCTCTCCCCCCCCCCCTTTATGTGCCCACTTTCTCACAGTAAAACTTGCTAGTCAGAAAAAGATGCTGCAGAACTCTGTTGTTTCCATTCTTCTCCTGTGGTAATTCTGATCATACTTTAGCCAAGGATTTCTTGGTAGTCTGGAGCAAGCCTCTGCGTCTGAGTTTCAGGTCCTCCGCCCCCCCCCCCACCCAGTATCTGGAATGGGAAATGGGGGGGGGGAGAGAGAGAACAGGATAGGGCAGCTCCAGGTGTGGAGTGCCATTAGCCTTAACCAGTACAGATACTAGTGCAGGGTGATTGGAGTTCTAATCAAACAACATCAGAATGAACAGATATTCCCTATTTCTGGTATACAACAAAGAGACACCAGGATATGGACTCTCTTGCTCTTCTGTCCAGTGGTGGGATGTCAAAAATTTTTACTACCCCACCGTGACATCATCACAGTGTGGGCGGAGCGAACATCATGACATCATGATGTTGTGGGTGAGGCCAAAGAAAATAATAATAATAATAATAATAATAATAATAATAATCACACCCACCCCTCAACCCACCCACCCACCTACAACACAAACCCTTAAATAAATTAAATAAATAAATAAAAATCACATTAAAATACACCCATCTACACACCCACCCCAGACATAAATCAACCCACCCACCCCAAACACAATCCCGTCACTTATCTGTTAGTATAAGTGCCTGGGCAGCACCATGTTGCAAGATGGATATGGTCATCGTATCGGTTCTCAGTCTAGATAATATGCCTTAATGTAAATATAAAACAGCTGTACCTCCTTAAGGATTCTCCAATTGGAACAGCACAGGTGTAGCTTATTGATGAGGTAACACCAAGACTTTGCTTAAAGACCCCAAGCCAGTGAAAAGGTAAGCAATTGGAACAGCAATTGGAACAGCACAGGTGTAGCTTATTAATGAGGTAACTCCAAGACTTTGCTTTAAAACCCCTTTTTAGGAACTGTGGTAGTAGGTCAATATAGGTAAAGGTATTAAATACACATTAAAATGCACACAGACACACCACATCCAAAGGTGAGTCACTTACCCTGGGGAGCAGGCTATAGGGAGCTTCAGGCTAGCAGCTTCTCTTCCTCCTTCCCGCTTGGGAGGACACGCCAAGCACTGTAGGCGTGCATGCACACCAAGTGCTTGGCGCGCATGCGCAGTGGGGGAACCAGTGAAAAGGTAAACCCGAAGGTGGTCCCCCCCCCCCCAAAAAAAAAAAAAGAGGCTGCTACCGGTTCTCTGGGACACTGGGAAAAGTTGCTACCGGTTCTGGCGAACTGGTGAGAACCTGTTACATTCCATCACTGCTCCTGTCTCAAGAGCTAAATTTTTCCCCTAGTGATGTATTCTGCCTCTTCTTCTGTCTCTAGACCCATCTTGGCTTCTCTTTTGAGGTTACCTCAGTGCAAGTCAGTGGGGATGAAGCAGGATGAAATATTAGCAAGTTGCTTTTCTATTGACCAGGAGTGCAGTTTGTGTAAGATGCCCCAGCTGCCATGATTCTTCATCATCCACTAGACAGCCATATTCTGAGGATGTCTGCAGTGAGTCCAGTGACATCCAGAAGGCCACGTTTAATATCCACCATTAGAATAAAGCTGGGAGAAAACACTAAGAGAAGCTCAGTTCTAAAACACAATTTAAATAACATTTCTGATGAATTTAAAGTCCACATAAGGAAAAGATTTGCATTACTGAACTCAACTAAGCATGAGGCAGAAGAACTGTAGATTGATACCAGGAACATTATAAAGGAAGGATGAAAAAAAAATCAAGACAATTCCTGTAGTCAAAAGGAAAGAAAAGTAGAAATGGATGTCAGAAAAAATACTTAAAATTGTGAAGGACAGGTGAGAAGCAAAATTAAATGGTGACAGAAATATAGCCAGAAGCCTGAATGTACTACTGGCATGCAGAAACAAAGCAAACTATTACAATAAGAAATACAGAGAAATAGAGAAGAATAACAAACAGGAAAAAAACAGATCTCTTCCGGAAGATTCAGGAAATCCAAGGAAAATGCAAACCTAGATTGGGAATGCTGAATGATCAAAAGAGAAGCATACTATCTGACCAGGAGAAGATAAAAAGAAGCTGGAAATAGTGTACTGAAGACCTGTACAGAAGAGGTAAAAGAATGACAGCTTCCTTTGAAGAAGAATCCTATAATGAAGAACCTACAGTTCTATAAAGTGAAAGGTGATGTGAAAGCACTAGGAAGAAATAAATCATCAATGGTAGATAAAATAGTAATAGAATTATTCCAAGCCACAGAGAATGAATCTGTAAAAATCCTAAGAAGAATATCCCAACAAATATGGGAAAATAATGGCCCACAGATGGACCAATGTCAAGGAATGCTTGAAACACGCTTTGGTGCGCCCCCTCCTAACAAAACCATCACTCAACCCTACGGTGCTCGCCAACTACTGGCCTGTGTCCAACCTGCCTTTTTTGGGCAAGGTTTTGGAAAAGGCAGTGGCACAGTAGTTGTAGGAGGTCCTGGATGAAGTGGATTATCTGGACCCTTTTCAGTCAGGATAGAGGCCCAGATATGGTACAGAAACTGCATTGGTTGCGCTTGTGGATGATCTCTGGCGAGAGCGGGACAGAGGTCTTCTGTCTGTCCTGGCTCTTCTTGACCTCTCAGTGGCTTTTGATACAATTGACCACGGTATCCTTCTGGGAAGGCTCCAAGGATTGGGGATCCAGGGCACTGTGTGGTCCTGGATTTCCTCATTTCTGAGGGGCCAGACCCAGTCGGTGTGGCTGGAGAGCAAGAAGTCCAGCCCAAGGCCCCTCCAATATGGGGTACCTCAGGGCTCAGTACTCTCGCCTCTCCTATTCAAGATCTACATGAAACCTCTGGGTGTGATCATTCGTTCCCATGGGGTGAGGTATCATCAATATGCAGATGATACCCATTTGTATATCTTGGCCTGTGGAGACCCAAGCAATGCAATGGACATCCTATCCAGGTGTCTGGAGGCTGTTAGGATCTGGATGGGGGGGAAATGGGCTACAGCTGAATCCTGGCAAGACTGAGTGGCTGTGGGTCGGGGGTCCTGCGTTATCTCGGGAGCTACCATCTTTGGTACTGGATGGGGCAGTTTTGCCCCATACAGACCCGGTGCGTAATCTGGGGGTCCTCCTGGAATCGCAACTACTGCTCGAGGAGCAGGTGGCAGTCGTGGCTAGGAGGGCCTTCGCACAACTTCATGTTATCCGCTAGTTACGCCTGCTCTTAGATCGGGACTCCTTATTCATGATCACACACACTCTGGTCACCTCCATACTTGATTATTGTAATGCGCTCTACATGGGGCTCCCCTTGGTGACCATTCGGAGGCTACAACTGGTCCAGAATGCGGCTGCCCGGGTGGTGATGGGGTGTGGGTGGTATGCACATGCCTCTCCCCTGCTTTGGGAGTTGCACTGGTTGCCAGTATGTCTCCAGGTGCAATTCAAGGTCCTGGTTATTACCTTTAAAGCTCTACATGGTAGTGGGCCATGATACTTAAGAGACCGCCTCACCCCAAGAACATCTGTCCGTCCCACCAGAGCAGACCAGAGAGTCTCTCTAGTTGTTCCATTGGCCAGAGAGGTGCATCTCTTTGGCAACAGAAGGAGGGCCTTCTCTGTGTCCGCTCCGACCCTATGGAACCTCCTGCCAACGGAGTTGTGCCTCCAGACGGAATTGCTGCCTTTTAGAAAGAACTTAAAAACATGGCTGGCAGGGCAGGTATGGAGCACGGGTTGCACCACAACCCCATCCTGCTGGCTAGTGTGAGTTCCCTCTCTCCCTGAACACCTTTTAAAAGTAATTTTAAGAGTTAGTTTTAATTTTTAAATTTTTTAAAACTTGTTTAGTTTAAATCTTTTAGAATTTTGATTCATATCGATGACAATGTTTTATATGAGATGTTAACTGCCCCGAGTTGCCTTGGCAAGGAGGGCGGTATACAAATTTAAGTAAGTAAGTAAGTCAGTCAGTCAGTCAGTCACTCAGTCAGTCAGTCAATGCTTTTTAAACTACAGCAATTACTTTGACCTTGTGGATCATGAGAAACTATCAGTTATTCAGAAAGGAATGGAGATGTCTCAACACTTGATTACTCTAGTCACTGGTGCTTAACTTATGTTGTAGACAAGAAGCTACCATTAGGACAGATTATGGAGAAATCATAGTTTTCTATAGACAAAGGTGCCTGACAGGGTGAATTTTACCCCCAGTTTGTCCAGTCTGCCTGCAGAACATATTGTACGGAAAGCTGGAGTAGATTCATATGAAGGAGTAAAAATTGGTGGAAGAAACATCAGTAATTTAAGATATGCCGATAACACCATCTTGCTGGCAGAAAACACCAATGACTTGAAAGTGAAAGGATAAAGTACCAAAGAAGTATTGAAGTTGAACATTAATAAGATAAAAATGATCACTACAAAAGAATTATACAACTTTAGTGTTGATAATGAAGAAATTTTTAATAATGAAAGACTTTGCACTGTATCATGGTTCAATCATCAATCCATATGGATATTGCAGCCAAGAAGTTTGAGAAAGATTGAAACTCGGAAGGACAGCAATGAAGAAATTAGAAGAAAATAATCAAATGTAAGGCTGTGTCGCTGGAGACCAAGACCATCCACATTATTGTATTTCCAGGCATTGTGTATGGGTGGAAAAACTGAACAGTGAGAAAGCTGAAAAGGAGAAATAATTTGTGTGACATATGGTGCTGGGAAAGTGCTTTGCGGATAGGTCCTAGAGCAAGTCAAGCCTGAATGGTCTCTGGAGGCCAAAATTGAGGCTGCCCTACTTTAGACACATGATGAGAAGGTAGAACTTTCCGGAAAAGACAGTGATGCTGGGAAAGGTGGAAGATAGCTGAAAAAAGAGGAAGGCCAAATGTGAGAGGGATTGATTCCCTAAGCCTAAGGGATGCCACTGATCACAGCTTGCAAAAATTGAGCAGGGCTGTTAAGGACAGGACTTTTCAGGTACAGTATCTGTATCTCTCATTCATAGGGTTGCTGTAAGCAGGAGACAACTTGATGGCACATAACAATAACAACCACATATATGGGAAAATAATTCATTTCCCCTTTAAAATATATATCTGTACAAGACCCAATGATACACATATGAAAGTAGTACAGTGGTACCTCGCTTAAAGAGCATGATGCGTTCCACAGGATTGCTCTTTAAGTGAGTTTGCTCTTTAAGCGAAACACCATTGTAAATGACCAATTTGGGGGGGGGGGTACTGCAAACCCCAATTTATTTGTTAAGCGAGTTTTTGGTTGGTTTTATTTGTTAAGCGAAGCGAACATTCAGAGAAAATTCTGCTCTTTAAGCGAGTTACTTTTTAAGCGAAACACTCTTTATGCAAGGTTTGACTGCATAGGCTTTTGCACAGAAATGATCAATCACAATTGATGTAGTAAACAGTGCACTTTTTAGCCCTGTATTATACAACTGTGTCTGTATGTCTCTGTGCAATCAAGATTATGAACCAGAAATGTCAAATTCTGTAACAGCAGCTTGCATCCATTGCATTTTGTAGAAGTGGCTCCATATTAAACACAGTGAGGCTCAAAGAACTACACTGGAGATTATGAACTCCAGGAGAGACTTGGCTGTATATATCATCATTTCACTTTTCTTGCCCTTGGTGCAGACTCGACCCAACTGGTCAAGTTACAGAGAATAAATCAGTACTGTGAGCTCCCGTCATCTGTCCCAGCTCCTGCCAACCTAGCAGCTTGGAAGCAAGAAATTGCAAGTAGATAAGTAGGTATCATATGCTCTAGTGCAGGGGTGGCCAACTGTAGATCTCCAGGTGTTCTTGGGCTTCAATTCCCAGAAGCCCAAGTCAGCACTCCTGCTGATCAGGGCTTCTGGGAATTGAAGTCCAAAAACATCTGGAGATCTACAGTTGGCCACCCCTGCTCTAGTGTATAGTATACAGTAATACCCTGGATAACATTATGACTTGGTTCCACAAGTCATGACGTTATCCAATTGTTAGCGTTGTCCGATGCATGCATCAAACAACGCTAAAAAAAAAAAGCCCTGACTTCAGGGACAAACCGCTTTAAAGGCAGGCAGGAAAAGAAAGAGACCCAATCGGGTCTCTTTTCCTCCCTGCCTTTAAAGCCACCCCCCACCCGCAGCATTCTCTGCGACTGCAGTAGGGTCAGGGAAAGGCGCACCTTTCCCCCGACCCTACTGTAGTCGCAGAGACTGCTTGTGTCTTCTTATTTGATGTCCAAAGTACTTTAGCTTCATCTTTATTATTTGACCTTCTAAGGAGCAGTCAGGGTTGATTTTTTCTAAGATTGACCTATTTGTTCTCGCTGTCCAGGGGACTCTCAAAACCCTTCTCCAACACCAAATCTCTTCTGCGCTCAGCTTTCCTAATGGTCCAACTCTCCCAACCATTCATTGCCACAGGGAATACCATTGCTTTGACTATGTGAATCTTTGTTTGCAATGTGATGTCTCTACTTTTCACCTGAAATATGACCATGGAAATGTTTGTAGACACTTTGGCTGTAAATGGAGATGAGCAACACACCCTAGAGTTGGATATGTTTGGCTTTTGAGCAAGGGCAACCTTTACCTACCCTGTAGTCTCACCCTTTAACCATGTGGTTTGAAAGTGGTACAGCTGCTTTTTCACCCAAGGATCCACTGGATTAAAAGCCTGGAAAGCATTCCTCTAGTTGATGTGAATTTATTAGGCTTTGGAAGTAATGTATGATCTGCCCCTTTGGTTTGTGCAAAACCAAAAATGATCATTTCTAAAAATGATCACGACTGATGTATTTTTTAAAAATTATACCCTTTTGAGAACTTAGAGCAATGTGTATAGTTTACCCAACCAACTTTATTCTTAGAATTCATCCTGTGAGGCAGAGTAGACTGAAAGAGTGCTTTGTCCAGGATGGCCTGTTAACTTTCATGACAGCTGGTTTGAACCTGGGGTTTCTTGGCCATAATATTATTTTAATTTTTAACAGCAGTGTTGCCACTGTTAACTGCTTGTGTATATGCCTGGAAATGTTAATTATGGATGCTGGCTCCATGCCTGTTTATACAGTTAAGTTGCTGCTGTGACTTCCATTATTTTGCACTATCATGCACCCAAGGGACGGGGGAACCAATAGGATATTAGCTCTGAAATGTTCAGGTTGTAGAATTCTGTACTTTGTACAAAATGTTCCTTATGGAAATTAGATATAATTTAGGGTTTATTGGTTCATGTTTTCATTACAACCTTACAGTAAATCTGGTAGTGACACTGCTTGATATTCATATAATAATACTAACAACCATTGCAACATTTTTGCAGTTTTGTAATTGGATTGCCAAATGTGCACAGTCATGAGTTACAGTAATTTCGGTTACTGAGCTTTATATCTGAGTTGGATCTTGGCTTTAATTTTTTAATATCACTGCTTGCTCATAAGTTCGGCACAGGTTACAATACCTATAAAGATGGTTTTTACATGTGACAGTAGGCCTTGCAATTTTATTTTACTGCAGTGCTCTTTGCAGTGTGCAGGAATCTCTAGAGAGCAATGGTTGAATCATTTGTGTCTTGTCCTTCACTGTTTCTTAGATGTGGGCAAGTGAAGATAAATAGATGACTTTGGATATTGAATTCAAGTCAGCATATGATAGTTGGAATTTTTTTCAAGTTCCTGTCTCTGTGTCTCAATGCTCAGTAGTTAAGAAGTTCACCTTGTTAGCTGGAAGGCCAGCAAGTCAGCAGTTTGAGAACCGGGTACTGCATGAAGGTTTGAGTGCCTGTCTCTGTCCCAGCTTCTGCCAACCTAGCAGTTCGAAAGCAAGAATTTGCGAGTAGATAAATAGGGACCACTGTTGCCAAGATGACAACAGGCCCTATTAGTCCCTGGAGGATAGATGGGGAAGAAGTAGAAGCAGTGACAGATTTTACTTTCTTAGGATCAAAGATCACTGCAGATGGTGATTGCAGCCATGAAATAAAAAGGAATCTGATGCTTGGGAGACAAGTGATGAGAAACCTGAGGAACATAGTGAAAAGTAGAGACATCACCTTGCAATCAAAATTTGTTTAATCAAATCAATGGTATTCCTGGTGGTAATGTATGGTTGTGAGAGGTGGACCATAAGGAAAGCTGAGTGCAGAAGAATAGATGCCTTTGAGATGTGGTGTTGGAGGAGAGTTTTGAGAGTCCCCAGGACAGCAAAGAGGACAAATAGGTCGATCCTAGAGGAAATCAACCGTAACTGCTCTTTGGAAGGTCAAATAGTGAAGATGAAGCTAAAGTACTTTAGACATCAAGTGAGAGGATTCACTTGAGAAAGCCTTGATGCTGGGAAAGGTGGAGGACAAAAGAAGAAGGTGCAGCCAAAAATGAGATGGCTAGATGGCATTGTAGATGCAATGGGCACAAAGCTGGGTGGACTGAGAAAGATGTTGGAAGATAGAGGTGCCTGGCGGACAATGGTCCATAGGCTCACAAAGGGTCGGAATTGACTGTGCGACTGAACAACAAAAATTGGTGGGAAAAGATCTTGGGGACTTGAAAGGAGCCACATTTGGGCATCCCCTGAATGGAGTTTCTCCAGCAAAAATCCTTTCAACTCATAATAATTTGATATGAAATTATTATTATTATGTATTTAAAAATGCCCGATAGATGCTAAGCAGAAATAATGCTTGGAAGTATTTACATTTGTTTTCCTCAAACCAATGTTTAATGATTTTGTTTGTAGAAAATAGGGATCTGCATCGATGGATCCACATTTCCATTTGTGTAGGTCCTTGACTTTATATCTCCACCATACTGGGTAGTGGTGAGCTGAGGAAGATGGTGGAGGACAGAGGTGCCTGGTGGGCAATGCATGGTCCATACTGTTATAAAGGGTCGGAATCAACTGTGCGACTGAACAACAACTGGGTAGTGATTGTTCTCAAAGCCTTGGTGTTCTTTCCTTATTGGGCTAATAATGTCGTTTGTTCAAAAGAAAGTGCCCCAGCCCAAAGCTCAGGCACCAGCCTTGAGTCTCTAAAGGAGGGCGTGGCTTCTGAAGTAGAAGGCCCGCCCTCTTAGCGAAAGGCGGAGGGCCTGGAGGCGTGACTTCCTTAGACTCCCTTTTCGTCATAAAGCAATGAAGGGGGGGGGGAGATGGGCGGAACCTCCCCCTCCCAGGTCAATGGGCGCGGCTCACTTCTGTTCGGCCTATCTGGGAGAATGCCTCTGTGACGGGCACCGATGGGAACCAATAGGGTAGCGCCGGAGGGAGGGGGCGGAGTTAGTTGTTGCCCAGATGGGAGCGGAGCGGCGTTAAGGAGGTTTTTGTTCCGGGCCCGGCCGCCGCCATCTTGTGTCAGTGCGGGTCGGCGGAGGAGGAAGCGGCAGCAACAGCAGCAGCACAGAGCGGTGACTCGGCAGCCACAGCGGCCGCGGCGGGGCCTGACACAGCCTCATTGGTAACTCACGGGTTCCCCCCCCTCTTTCCCGCTTCCTGTGGTCATGGAAACGAGAGCCTTCCCAACGGTGCATGTCACCATAGAAACAGGGACCCCCTTCCCTGTGGGGTACATCTTCTTTCCACCAAAGAGGCCTTGGCTCGGCTCGCTGTTCTGGCCACTTCCCTCAGTCCCCGTTAGCATGCCTCCCCGAGTGCCTTTGTTCTCTATCCAGAACCGTCAACTCTTTCTTATTTGTAGCCCCGTTTTTCGGTGGCGTTGGCTGCTCACAGGGAGCCACGCTGCGGAATGGGGCCTTGTCCCCAGCAGAGACTGGGCCTCCTCCTTATATTGCGTGGGCTCATTTGCCCCTCACGAGGGGGCGCCTATGTTTGCCTTTTGTGCTCATATCGAAAACCTCCCCGTGCCTGTTTCTTCTTTCATTACTACTACTTTCTTTCGCGTCCAGATCAAACTTTGGCCTGGCAAAATGCAGACGCCTTTTTGGCTTTGTCGTGGGCCAATTAGTAGCAGAGAGGATTGCCTCCTTTAACGAAAAGGCGAAGATGGGTCTTGTCCTGTTCTCGTCTCCTACTCGGAGGCAAACCTACACCTAGGGACGTATTTGCTTGTATAGACCTCCATCATCATCACTACTCAAGATGGAGGGAGTGGGGCTTTCAGAAAAGAACAAGTTCAGGGGGTTGGTGAGGGCTGTACATGCAAATACTGGAGAAGGCTTGCTAACGTTAGAGGTGCTTGGGCTGGTAGTAAATCTTGAGATCTTTGTCATTAGAGAGAAGGGCTGCCCGCATTCAAAGGGCAGTGGAAAATAACTGGAAAATATTGGGTGTTTGGTTGTGTGTGCGTTGTGGTTTCAGTTATCCTTATTATGGCGTTGTAAAGTGCTTCAGGCTGAGAGCAGACTTACAGAGCTTTGGACATGCTGGTAGAATGTAAATCTTTGAAACAAGTTTGCTTTTAAATGGGTGGGTCTGGGAGCCAAGATTTTTCTGTTGGTACCAGCAAAGTTCAATATGGGTAGGCTAAAATCACACAGATTAATATTGCAGGTTCTTGGCATGATCAGTTACAGCAGTTGCGAGGTTGCAGCTGTTGTGCAAGTACTTTCGTTTCCGAAGACGTATTGGTTTCACAAACCTGACCAGCAACTTTGATTACCCAGATGTCCCCATTTTGCATAGAATTTAATGCGCGTATAATTGAGAAAAGTCAGTGGCATGGAGTTTGCAAAAATCTGGGCATATGTTTGACATTTGGAAACTGATTTTCTTGTGGAATGTATGGGATAGCTTCCTTAAGCTGGGAGGCATGGAAACCCATGGCTTTGGTTCACTCAAGCTTGTGTGTTTTGGTTAAATAGTCAAATTTTATTCAGGGAGAATGAAGAATTTTTAAAATTATCTTGAGCATTTTGTCTAAAGTAGAATGAGAAACCACACATTCTGCTTATTTCTTGAGGACCTTGTTACATGTTTGAGGGAAAGCCAAAATAGTTTCTGATTGTGTGATAAAATTCTTCCTTGGTGCCTGGCGTATTTCTAGGAGTAGTATATATCTACGCTAACTATCTTTTTCAAGTAATCCTCTACTCGCAAAGAACAAGATCAGCCTATCTGCCTTGCATATGTATGTCACTGGACAGCTTTAATATGGGTCTGGCAAGCTGCTGCAGGGAAGGCATTTTGACTTGCTTGCCTTGGGCAAGAGGTTAATTAGAAGATTGTGCTACTTTTGTGTGACCCTCCACTGGCAGCCTTTGCTTGGAATGTATTTCTATACAGTATTCATGTATTTCTATATTCAGACTGATGCCAGCTGGCTGGATGTGATTTGTGGGTCCCGTTACTTGAAAACATGTGATACATGCCTTAGTTTCCATGGCATTTTCTCCATTAATAGACAGTACAGTATTGGCTAATTTCAACCTAGAGAGAGAGGAAAATAAGGAGCTAAAGGTCAAGACATCGTTCTTGAGTCCCAAGTATTTATAGTAGGCTAGCTAAGCTACTTCATAGAACTGATTTCTGTTATAATACCTTGTTAGCTCCATATCCATTATTCTTCCCCTTCCCTCCATCAGTTGCATACAGTTTGAGTTGTATTGCTATGTCTCATTAATCTGATTAATATTGACCCAAAGATTTAGGACACATTCCTGCATAAGGTACAAAGTATGATCCTCCTGCATTTCTTCCTGCCTTTGTATGGCATCCAAATGCACATTTCAAAATTCACATTGAAATAAAACTGTTAATAGGCAAACCCAAAAGGCATAAAAATGCATATGACTTTTCATTATCTTCAAATTGGACAGATGTCAGTTACTTTCTAAAAATCTTGAAGCCTGTGAGGAATCCAAAAATACTCATTCTGGCATCTATTACACACTTCTTTGAAATACACTAGTACCCCGGATAACGTTGAGACTTGGTTCCACAAGTCTCATCGTTATCCGGTTTTTAACGTTGTGCTATGCATTGATCACACAACGTTTAAAAAAAGCCCTGTTTCCCTGGAGGCTGCACCAAGCCAGAATGTTGGGATTTGAACCCTGACGTTTTGGCTTGCTGCACTGGCTGAGGACGTCGGGGAAGCCCAGAAACAGCTTGGATCGGGTCTCCCCACCTCCTTGGACCTGGCAGGGGGCCAGAGACCCCAAAATTGGTTAAAAAAACGTTCATTTTTTTTACCAATTTTGGGGTCTCTGACCCCCCTGCCGGGTCCAGGGAGGTAGGAAGACTCAATCCAAGCTGTTTCTGGGCTTCCCCGACTTCCTCAGCCAGTGCAGCAAGCCAAAACATCAGGATTCGAACCCTGACGTTTTGGCTTGCTGCACTGACTGAGGACGTCGGGGAAGCCCAGAAACAGCTTGGATCGTGTCCCCTGCCTGCTCCAGAGAGATCAGAGGACCCGATCTACAGCTGCAGGGTGGGTGGGGAAGCTGACGAGGACTCCCTCTCGACTTCCCTAGCCACCCGCCCTTGCCTCCGCAGCTGTGGGGTGGCTGGGGAAGCTGACGGGGGAGCCCCCTGTCAGCTTTCCAGCCTCCCCACCCCTGCCTCCGTAGCTGCAGGGTGGCTGGGAAGCTGAATGGAGCCAGCCACCCTGCTGCTAAGAACGACTGTATTGGATAACGCTAAAAAGAACGTTATCCGGTACAAATCTGCCCCCCAAATTTGTCGTCGTTATGCGGTTTTAGCGTTATCCAATGCAATCGTTATCCGGGGTATTACTGTACTACACTATTTTCTGCACTCTAATATTTTGTACCTTTAAACATTACTGTCTGAGTGATACATCCAGGTGTTAATCATTATCTTGTTTAATCTGAATTACACAACCAGTCTGTATTAAATTGCAAAACTTTATTTTGTCTATCTTGTAAGGATTTTCTTGTATTGAAATTATCAGGCCCAATCATCATTGACATCTTTCTTTTAGTGAACTTCCTTGACTGTTCATGTGGCTGATGTAAGCCTAAACTTACAAAATGTGGAGATCATATATAGGTCTCAACACAAATAGACATTGATAAGTTTGTCTCACTGTAAATACACAGTACTGTAATGTAAATCTTACAATTGTCATATTTTTTCAGGCAAGCCCATCTTGTCAATGCTTACTATACCTTTTCTTTTGATTGCTAGATTTAGCTTCTATTTTACTCTCACTCATAGGTTGGGATCCTTGCTTGCTGTGATCATTGTGGTTTAGCTTCTGGCTACATGCACCACCTTGCAAAAGACCTGATTCATAGAAATACTGGGCATAAAGGGCATCTGAATGGTACTTGCTTTGGAGGAAAAATAATCAGAATAAAAGGGGTTGAATGTTCCATTCTCATTCTGTTTCCTGCCATCCCTTCTGTGCTTATTTTTCTCAGATGGCAGCATGTTCCTTCTTGTATTCTTGTTAGCTTTTACCAAACCTATATACAGGATGTGCATTTTGCTGTAGAATACATTATGGCAAGTCTGGCCAGACGACCTACTACGGTAATGGAGTAGACTGTACAGCAGGCAACTCAACACTGAGTGTTGGATGGCAGTAAATAACCTGACTCCCTAAAGGGGCCAACGGCTAAGGGCAGATGAGCCCCTTTAGGTGGAGTGATGGTTCCCTCAGTGGAGGAAATGCCACTGGAAACCATCCTATTAGGCTCAACGGCAAAATGAGTGGAGGAAGAACTCTGATTCCCACTGGTCATGGAAGAGGAAGAGGCCCTGCTAGATGGACAGGCTGTGAAGGTGCACCTTGTTAATATCGTCAAGGATGCGGCAGTCCATTGCAGTCCCGGTGTTAAATCCTGCATGTTGCATTTCATATATGCTGCAGGAGATGGCTCCATGATCACAGCATGTGGGTCACTTCATGGCAAGCTGGGATCCACCTTGAACAATTTCATACCAATGGCCTTTTTCCTGCTTCAGGAAAAAAGTATTCTCGGATACGAGTTGCAGCAGACAACAACATTATGGCTGACACAGATTCCTGATTGGTTCTTTTTGAAAAGGTAGTAGTCTTTAGGATGAGGAAGGAGATCAGCATAGAATATAAGTAGACAGAAGGTAAAAGCAATATCTAAACGATTTACAGGAAATCAGCAAGGGTTTGCAGCATCCAATTGTTTGGTGACAATATCCAAGATGGGTGCTATATTAAATAAATAAATGATGACAACAACAAATTCATTATTTCTCTTCTAAATTAAACTGAAGAAATCAGCCTGATGAAAGCTCACATTTAAATACGGGAATTAGTCTTTAAGGTGCCACAAGAATTGTTTTTCTGTTTTGTTTACTCTGAAGAAATCAAGAAACCTTGAAGGACAAACAGTAGTAGATTTGTATGGGAAAGAATTTTTGTTTGTTCCCATGCTGGTACTTGAGTTCTGTTTTTTCTTCATGTGCTGTAGATATTCTGTTATGTAATTTTATGCCTGTCTCTTAGGCTACTGTTTGGCTTCCACAAGGTTTAAGTCTCCCGAATTCTGTATTGAAGATCTGTCTTCTAAAGTTAGCTCAGGTGCTAGCAAGTTGGTTCCACCGCTAAACCAATTAAACCTTCAGAAATTTATACCCTGAGGGATCCATTGAAATTATTTGTTGATGAGCATGCCTCCCACAGACCCCTGTATATTTTGAAAAATTTTTGGATTTCAATCTTAGGTTGGTGTAGTGGCCGTTAGGGATGTATCATTTGGGATTTCTGGACAATACCAAAATTTACCACTCTGGGGGTTCCACCTGACAGAGACCTACAGACACCTAAGTGTGGCTCACCAGCAAGAAACTGCCTGAGCTTGAAGCTTTTGTGGCCTACCTAGGTTTAACTATGCCTAAGTATCTTATTCAAAAAGGAAGCTCCCAGATAGTACATGGGGCATTTAAGTTTGTCAAGTGAAGTTTGTCAGTATGGAGAGCTATGGAATCTGTGGTCCAAATATTCTGAGTAGCAAATTCCAAGTGGCCATGGCCAGGGTCTACTCCAATGTGAACTGGGCACCTTCTTACATATGTTGGGCACTACCCAATTGTTGCTGAGATAGATTGATAATGGAAGGCAAATAATATTTGAATGAAATTTGTTCCTTATGGCTGATTTCAAAATCATTAAATTTCTAATGAGTTTTATAGGTTCCTAACAAAACCCCTGAGTTTGAATATTATTTTTTCAGAAACCAGGATTTTAAACTTTCTCTTGCAATTTTAATTCAAGTCATTTAATATGAAGAATAAAGTTGCCCAGGCTTTTCTTATTGGTAATGTGCCTTCTTAAATAGTAGTCACAATGAAAACTGCTGAGGCTATCACTTACCTAGTTTTATTAGTGGAAAAGCTGACAGTAGTGGTTTTCCTCAGTTGTCCCCTACATAAAGGATAGATTAACTCTCAAGTGATGCAATGGACTTTGTCATTGTTGCAGATTCATCATGATGATGCTGGATACATCCAGACCATATACCCAAAGAAAGACAGGGTCTTGCATGAAAACAATAGTGCAGAACACCCCTTGGCAAGTAAAGGGAGGTTATGTTGTTTTATTTAATCTTGTGGGCACTTTTCTAATTGAATTGAATTTTGTAACTGAAACTTTTCTATACCCACCTGAATTACAGATTTGTGATTAGAGGACTTTTGGTTACTCAGTGGGTGAAGATGATCCAGTACAATCCAAATTTGTGAACACCCTGAATCCCCCTTTTTTATATCAGTGAATATTGTATCTCTTTTTCATTCCACAGTTTAATGTTAAAATCTCGTAATTTTAGCAGAAAACTGATTCTTAGTTTGTTTAACCAAATCTATCTGGATGCCTTTTAAAGGCTTCAGCTGCAGTTAGCTGACACTTTCCCTCCAGTTTTACTGGGATCTGATGTTGAGGGTTTTTCTCCATTCCCTAATTTTTTGTTCTCTCTGGCTCCCCCCGGCCACTTTCCTTGTTTGTTTCATTTTGGTTTCTGGCTATTTGTCTTAAGAAGAAATGGGATTTGTAGTCCTACACTTGAGATCCTTGCTCTTTGTATATGGTATGTACAGTAATCTTTAGATTTAAACCATTAGATTTAAATTATATGAGAACATTTAAGTCTAGCTACTGAAATCCTACATTTTTCTTGGGTTGGACAGCTTTAATTTTAATTTTTTCCCCAGACACATAGAGAAAACATTAAATGTGTTCCTCTAAAGTTATAATATCTTGAAGCAAGAAATTTGCATCTCTGAGACTTGTGTGTAATATAGGCACAGTTGTCTGTCTGTAGCTCTGTTGTGTGCTTATGCTAATAAGCCTATATTGCCAGCATATTAGAAAAGTGATCCTGAAATTATGTTCTGTGAAGTTTTTTGAAATTCCAGTTCCTAGTCAGTTATTTACTCCAAAATAACAGTAACAGCAATGGTGTGCTGTCAAATAATTTCCAATTTAAGGTGGCAACCCATTCCAATGTGGGTTTTTTTAAACTGCAGAGTAGTCAGAAATGATTTATTGTTCCTTTCTCATTGGGATTTTGTGAGACACTGCAACTTTTCTGGGGGTTACATAGGCTGGCTCTTCTCTCAGGAAGCATGGGGGAAATCAAACTCCCAACCTTTTATCTCCACTGCTAATTATCTTACCCACTGAACTATGCTGCCAGCTCTATCTGAATCAAATTAGGTTTCAGTTTCCATGAAATGGCTGCCAACACTGAATGTTTCAAAGCTTTAGAGCACCGTAGTGCTTTAATCTAGCTTCAGGGCTGAAACTATTTTATTCCCCTTCCCCCTAGTATGTGTGTGGTTTGTGTCTTAAGGTACTTGCCTCTTGTGAAATCAAGCAGAAGGTTTTTCAGTAGATACCATGTGCTTAGATGAAAATTGTGGACTGGAGCCTTGTATTTTGTTTTTGTTTTTTTTAATTATATGATTCCCCCAATATAAACAGTCTGCAAGAAAGTATATAGTCTTGTGGGACAACTGGAAGGAAAAGCAGAACACAAATTAATTTCAATACAGTCAAGCCTCACATAAAGAGCATTTCGCTTAAAGAGTAACTCGCTTAAAGAGCAGGATTTTCTCTGAATGTTCACTTCGCTTAACAAATAAAACCAATCAAAAACTCGCTTAACAAATAAATCGGGGTTCGCAATCCCCCCCATAACTGGTCACTTACAATGGTGTTTCGCTTAAAGAGCAAACTCGCTTAAAGAGCAATCCTGTGGAACGCATTATGCTCTTTCAGCGAGGTACAACTGTACTCTTTGAATATATTACTCTTCTGCTGCTGACAAAGATCTGTGTAGTTAAGACCTGCATTACCTTGAGCTAACTGTGACCATAATGATTACCGGAAACATAAATTATATGTATGCCACATAGTGAGGGCCCCACAAAGTGGTTAAACATCTGTTGGTCAGGGGCCTAGATAATGTTCTCTATCAGAATTATTTTCCTAGTGTAGCATCAAGTGTATCAGTCTCCTTACTCTTGCTACCTGAGCTGAATGTGGATCATCCTATTCTAGCCCCACTTATACTAAACTTAAGAGAAGGTAGTTGCCCCCAGTGTACCATGGTGGTGATAAGAAAATAAAGCAGGGGAGGATTTCCTAATAATTATTCTTACCATTTGCTTACTGCATGCTGCATGTCAACCTTCCAAATCATTTCAGCAACATTAGATAATCATTCAGTTAGCTCGATAACGCAGAGTTTTTATGATTACGCAGATGCTATAGTGACTTGTCTATAGCTATAGTGAATTAATGGGATGTGTTAGATTTGAGCTGGTGACATACAGTACTAGAGCAGGAGTCAGCAACCTTTTAAAGTGTGGGGCCGGACTGGTGATCCCCGCTGTGAATGTGTCTGTTGCTGCTGTAAACGCATTCCAAGCTGCTTCCGCTGCTGGTGGTTGGAACGAGGGTTGGATGATTTGGCACCGCAGGCCATAGGTTGCCAACCCCTGTACAAGAGCAACAACAGAAATATGTTCTGACCCTGGTAGGATGCAAATGCTTTTTCTTGTACCCTTGACAAAATGTTAACTAAAACACTCTAGCCTTTTGCAAACACCCTGGAATATGTGGGATGAGTTTGGATGCAATGCATACTTTAATCCCATTGCCCGTATCCAATCCTGGTTTCCTCCTGGCTGAAGAAATGCAATCACTTATCATCAGCTTTCTGTTTCACTGTTGGCTGGCTTCATGAGGCACAGAGATGCTAGTTAATTTAAGCTCAGCATATGGTAAAGCAGCCGGTCACGGATGCTCATTCGTTGATCCTGAGAGGGAAGGAGTTGCAGTATCTCTGCAGGAATGAAAGCAGTTGTTTGTACTGTGGGAGGGTAAGAGCAGATTTGACACTAAAGGTGCAGGAACCCCGGCTGCTCTCCCATCTGTCTTCGCCTTAGGTGCCAAGAATAAAATACAGTACTCATTGACAGATTTAAATCGTGTGTAATGCTTCTGGCATTGTGTAGGATACAATACTCATTTTGCAGAAAGGGTATTAAGTTTTCCTTTCCTGTTAATTTTGCAATGCTGGATTGAGGTGGGCTGTTCTGTTTTTCTCATGTTCATGCTTCTGCTCATTTGTAATCTTACTGAAAGGCCGTTGATGCTCCATTGAAAGATATTTAATCTGCTTCTAGTGGTCCATCCAAAGTTTGCTAGGATTACTGCAAAGAATATCCACAGGATGTAGTTTGTTTAGATTTAGTAATATTTTTATGTACAGAATCAGGGTGGATTTGATTTAAATGTCAACCTCTAGTCAGTAAGACTAAATTGGTGAACCTGACAATAATTTCATAATTCTCTCCAGTTGAATAGACCTATCTTCATATTTGGATAACTTTTTTGATATACTTTATTGGAAGGAGAAAAATAATCATTACCTTAATAATAACAATTTAAATAGTTCTTTTTAATTAACACAATCACTATAGCATATGTATTTACTTAACCATATGTTCAAAAAATTTCTCAAGCACCATGTTGACAATTTGGGCTGCAACAGTGCCACCATCTATTTTATTTCAATTTGTTCACAAATTTTCATCAGAATAGACAGTTTTTGATATACAGTACTGCTCAAAACAGTCCACTACAGAAATCCATCTCAACCTACAGCCTGCTGCGCCATTTCATGTGGCTCCCCACCGCCTCCACCACACCTGAAAGTGCCATGTGGTGGAGGAAGAGCAAAATTACCATCTGGACTCGAAGCTGTCTGAGGGAGCATGACCCCGGATCCCGGTTTTAAAAGGTTGAGAACTCCTGATCTAACATCTTTTAGGAATGTTATCTTGGTTCCAACCATTTTCAGAACTAATGCAAAATGGTTATTATGGAAGTGTTTAGCAATTTCAACAACAGTAGTCTTCCAGTCTGGAACACTGAAGTCTTTGGCTAGGAAGTGCAACAAATGAGCACTGCAACCATATGTTTTCAGCTTTGTATTCCTGTCCTGCTCTTCTAAATTTCTTCTCATCTTGGGTATATTTGCAACATTATGACCAAACCGTATACTGTACTAGACATTTGAATTTTTGTTCACATGTTATTGTAACTTTTGCTGCCACTTGTAAGTATTCTGTTGTGTGTGCATTTCCTGATGTATTAGTTGTTTCTGCAAGGAAGACATTCCCTTCTCTTGTTCTTATTCAAAGATATACACAACAGGATAATTCCAGGCATGGCTCTACCCCCTCCCCAAATACTTAGGCTAACAATTGCTTTAAGAAATATGAAGTTTATGCCTGTTCGAACATTTTCAGATCGGTTAAACTGTGAGTTGTTTTGTTTTTGTTTTTTGTCATCTTTATCACAGCACTTTTCATGATGATGTTTCATCAGATGCCAGAAAGAGATGCTTTGAATGTAACATAGAAGTCCTACACAAGAGTAGTAGGCCTCCTGTGAAACTCTCAGAAACCTAGATTCTTTCGCAGCTGACTGGCAATTTCATTCAGGCCATTAGACCATACATTTTGTTGTTGGAGTGTTTGCACTTTTCACATATTCCTGCCCTAACTACAAGTAGAGGAACTTCATTAAAATATTCCCAAACTGGGTCTTTTTAATAGACTGCTACCAGCATAGGTTTCCTCCTCCAGGGAAAGAATAACATGATAAATTTCACACTATACGCAAAAAAGATTCAAAGACTTGTGGAGTACAATAGAACCCCGGATAACGTTATGACTTGGTTCCACAAGTCCCGTCGTTATCCGGTTTTTAACGTTGTGCGATACATTGATCACACAATGTTAAAAAAAGCCCTGTTTCCCTGGAGGCTGCAGGAAGCCAGAACGTCGGGATTTGAATCCTGACATTTTGGCTTGCTGCAGCCTCCAGGGAGGTGGGGGAACTTTGGAAACAGCTTGGATCGGGTCTGCCCACCTCCCTGGACCTGGCAGGGGGTCAGAGACCCCAAAATTGGTAAAAAAAAAGTCCATTTTTTTACCAATTTTGGGGTCTCTGACCCCCCCCCCCCACCGGGTCCAGGGAGGTGGGCAGACCCGATCCAAGCTGTTTCTGGGCTTCCCCGACGTCCTGAGCCAGTGTAGCAATCCAGAATGTCAGAGTTCGAATCCCAACATTCTGGCTTGCTGCACTGGCTCAGGACGTCGGGGAAGCCCAGAAACAGCTTGGAGCCGGTCTGCCCACCTCCCTGGACCCGGCGGGGGGTGGGGTCAAAAACCCCAAAATTGGTTTTTTTAAAAAAAGGACTTTTTTTTACCAATTTTAGGGTCTCTGACCCCCCCCCCCCCCGGCCGGGTCCAGGGAGGTGGGCAGACCCGCTCCAAGCTGTTTCCAAAGTTCCCCCACCTCCCTGGAGGCTGCAGCAAGGCAAAATGTCAGGATTTGAATCCCGACATTCTGGCTTGCTCCAGCCTAAAAGAGGGTGGAGAAACTTCAAAATTAGCGCTCATCGGCTCTAGGGAGGTCGGGAGACATTCTGGCTTGCTGCACTGGCTGAGGACATCGGGGAAGCCAGGAAACAGCTTGGATCGTGTCCCCTGCCTGCTCCAGAGAGGACCCGATCTACAGCTGCAGGGTGGCTGGGGAAGCTGACGGGGACTCCCTGTTGGCTTTCCTAGCCACCCGCCCTTGCCTCCGCATCTGTGGGGTGGCTGGGTAAGCCGACGGGGGAGCCCCCCGTCAGCTTTCCAGCCTCCCCATCCCTGCCTCCGTAGCTGCAGGGTGGCTGGGAAGCTGAACGGAGAACCCCGTTCAGCTTTCCACCCACCCTGCTACTAAGAATGACTGTATCAGATAACGTTAAAATCACGTTATTCGATACAAGATTTTTCCGAAAATCTTGTAACGTTATGCGGTTTTAGCACTATATGATACTCGCGTTATACGGGGTATTACTGTATTCTGCTCAAAAGGTTTCTCTTTCAATTTTACTTCTTGCTCTTCCCTCCTGACACTTTCTTGTGTAGATCTACTATACCCCATACAGTCTTCTGTTTATTGATTTTTTTAAGCTTAGCAGTTAAGAGATAATGGGTTGTGGGTTGATTCTCTATACCAGTGATGGTGAACCTATGGCACGTGTGCCGGAAGTGGCACTCAGAGGCCTCTCTGTGGGCACCTGTGCAGTCATCCCAGCACAGAGTTTGCCCCACCTCTCTGCCCAGCAGCCCAGTGGGAGTGCTTCCTCCTGCTCCACAGCACAGAGTTTGCTCTGCCCAGCAGCCCAATGAGAGCGTTTACTTTCTCCCCTGTTGCTGTGTTGGCACTTTGCAATAAGTAAGTGTTTTTTGGGTTGCAGTTTGGGCACTTGGTCTCTAAAAGGTTCACCATCACTGCTTTATACAGTACAGTACATAGATTTGCAAGGAACAATGGAATTAAGGTTTTTCTCTCAACTCTATTTTATAACATGCTGTGAAGAAGAGGCATGTGATCTCTGTAGACACAAATTCACATTTTTGAGAACTGTAAAATCAAGCATCTAATATAATATCTTCTAAATAGGAAATAGCTTCATAATCTTACAGAAATCGCTGCAAGAGTAATATAATATATTGTGAACAAATTAATGGAATTCATTTACAAAAAAAAATCAATACTGCATGACTATAAAGCCTCATCTACCTTAATTAAAAAAAAATCCTTATTTCATGATGAATGACCTCTAGACTAAAATACGTCCTTAATTTAAAATTTAAAATCTTATTTAAATTTTAAAAAGCTGATTAAAAAAAACATTGATTTTTATCCACTCTGTTCAGACAGGTCCACTGGTAAATTTTAATACTGTAGGTCCTGAGTTGGTATTCTTGCTTTCTATGCTTTAAAATGCACATATACAGAGATTATGATCTGAAGAAAAAGTGGGCTGCACAAGACTCACCTATTCCTGGGCTGAATTACATCACTTATGTGAATTTTTCTAAGTCAGTAGAATTTCCATCCATTATATCCAAGATGGCCAATAGTAGAAGATTGTTAGAGATGCAGACAAAATAACCTAAAGAATAGAAGATTTCTCACCACCCTGTTCTCTGCAACTTGGGATTTCCCCCCCCCATTTGTGTAGTGTTAACTATGAGTCGTAACTACACAGGACTCCCAAATAGATAGTTAAACTGCAACCCTAATTTTCTAACTCATAGAAAATAAGTCCTTTTGAATTTAAAGGAGCTTTCATCTGAATAGATGTATATTAGGTTCATGCTACGTATCTTGGACAAAGAACTGATGATCATTTTATATATGTTACAGAGAACAATTAATAATAACTTTCTGAATGAGATTCCTTGTCCTTAGTCAGCTCTAGATAGTCTTGCGGTAATGTACCATGGGTTCACAAGTTATTCAAAATGGAGCTAGAAACTTGTGTGTTATTTAGAGATGTGCAGAAATCCCAAGGTTCTGTTCTTTCACTACTAGGCTAATCAGCAGGTGCTAGTCTGAGACTGGGAGAGACCTTGCCAAGGCCTCAAAAACCTCCATATCTTCCTACCCACTAGGAATGGAATGTCTGAATAATGTCAACATCCTTCCTCTGGGAACTAAGAGGGCTATGTTATGAGAACAGACATTATTTTGATTTAGATTAGTTGTATACTAATTAGCTAAACCAGAAGCTGTGATCTATATTATAGACACATAGGACAGATAGTTAGTCTCGTGTGGACTCCAAGCTGGTAAGGAGTCCAAGTTCTTCTAAGTTGTCAATATGATTAATTAGTGATAGTTAGATTACTTTGATTTCTGTGGGGGAAACCAGAATGGATGTTCCTGTATCTGTTTGATTAGAAACTGTTCTGTTTTGGGATTTTTCTGTATCATGAAACCAACAGATGGACTTTATCTTTTCTACTATGCTTTAAGGTGTGATTATCGAAAGAGGGTAAGACAAATAGCATTTAGCCTGGCTTAAGCCAAGAAGAAGCCATGTACTACCAAAACTATTACTTTTATTCTCTCCAGTGTCATTGTCAGAGATCACTTTAAATAAGTGGGTATCTCAGGTTACTGCAAGGGTTTTTGCAGGACAAGCTTCTAACTGCTGGCTGCTCAGTGTCTCAGAATTTCAGGTTTGGGCCTGACTAGTGTCATGGGTCCCAGAGGGAACACAGAGAGGTCTGAGGTGGAAGGGGCTTGCTGGTTGAAAACTTACAAGTCTTGTTTCTTGCTAAGCCCCTGTAGAATTCTCTCCATTGTGAGGTATTGGGGAGTGCCTTAGATCCATAAATAAATCCAATGATATCACATCCTACTTTGACTGGATTGCTTGGAAGTCCCCATTGGCCTAGCTTCTGTCACCTAAGACTGACTGACTCACCCTGACTCATTCCCAGCCCAGCCCAAGCCAGTTGTGTCTCTTACTTTCGACTCTTTGTGCTGCAGATTGATGGGAGGGAACAGTCTAGAATGAGGTCATTTGGTTCAGATAAGTTAACTCCCAGGAATGGTGCTGTGAGACTCAACACTGATCTCTAAAAGAAGAGAAACTTAGAATTAACTCAGTTTCTTTGACCCTTAGGCTAACTGTGCAAACGTGTTGTCTTTTTGGTATCAAATTCTTTTGTTAACATGGTGCTAGAATTCTGCCACAGGATAAGCAAGCCATAGTCTGTGTGGTCAGATTTTGTATTTTCATGGATTGTGGGCAAAGTTCTTACCATTGTATTTACTCAATGCTCTACTCAGATGTCCAGCTCGCCGTTGTCCAAGAAGCGTCGCTTGTCTGAATCAGAGACGAAGACGGGTTCAAATTGTTCCTCCGGTAAATCTGTACAGACCGATCTGCGTGAAGCGCCTGCCAACGTAAGAACTGGGACTGATTTGCTGGGCCTGTGTTTAATGTATGGAAAACAAGTCAGCCCACGAGACTGGCTCTGGATTGTTTGTTGCTTAGGGATAAAAGATAGAAGATGCAGCTACATTTATGTTTACTGGTGGCTTTTCTACAAATATCTGATTGACCATGGCATTAACAGAGTATTGGAGGAGATCACCCTTTGGTTTGATCCAGCACTCCTCTTATCTGTTTAGATGCCAGTTCAGATATAATAGTAAATTAACTATGTGACCTTAAGTTAACTGCTGTGTGGCAAGTATCCCAGGGTTTTCAAGGCATAGAGCAGGCATTCACAACCTGCAGGCCAGACCTGGCCTGCTGCGCCATTTCATGTGGCCTGCTTGCTCCTGCCACTACAAGTGGCAAAAGTGCTGAAAACACGTGGGATCTCATGAGAACTCACAGGAATACACACAAAATCTCATGATCTCAAGAGAACATGCAAGATCTTGCGAGAATATGTGTGAAAACATGTGAGATCTCGCAAGATTATGTGTGAGATCTTGCGAGAATACATGTGACCGGCCCGCACAGCTGTCTCGAAGGGGAGTAGTCTGGCCCACAACTTGAAAATGTTGAGAAACCCTGGCAGAAAGTATGCAGAAGAATCCCTCCTCTTGGGGGATTCTGGAACCCTACAGCTTGTCCGAGGCTGTAAAGGTAACAGGACATTTGGTCCCATCAGCCACACATGCTCCAGATGTTCTCCAGCCCCAAGCCCTTTACTCTGCTGCTGAGTACTCTAGCCCACTGAACTAACTGGACCAGCTTCACCTTGAGAAAAGAGCCTTTATTTGATTATATTGTCTCGAAGAGTAAGGGAGAAGTAAAGTTTGCAGGCTCTTTTCAGATCTTCTTGCAGTTGGGTATTTCAAAGTGCAACATTTTCCCCTTAGAAGTAAATGGCAGCTGTGTGGTGTATTATTATATGCAGTCATGTCAGTTCTCGCTTAAGCAACCCTAATCAAGTTTTTGAGATTTGTGAAATATTTGAAATGTGGATTACCACTTTCTGCAAGTTTCTGTGACTGAGTGTCATTCAAATGCAGGTTTCCTGATTCCAACCTGACTTTGTCCATTACACCATACTCTTTTGCTGTTCAGTTGCATCCCCAGAAATGAAGGAATGCTGTTAGAGACCCTGAGATGCAGATCAGATCTGTTTGTAGGTTGGGTGTGGGGAACATGAGGCCTTCTAGATCCCTCACCATTTGTTTTACTGAGTAAGGTTGACAGGAGGATTTTCAGAAGCCAAGTATTTGGAGGGCTACCTGTTTGCCTGGACAGGTCATAGGTTTTGCTCCAAAGGTCCATCAGTCTTGATGCTTATAGCCCCACTCTACAACTTTGTGGGAGTCATTGAGGATCCAGTTGCTAACATGCTCAAGGCAGGTCTGATGAATCAAGAATGTACATTCCCATAAATATGTTCAGCTGGTTAGAAATCAACAGTATGGCTATGTGGGAGATTCATCATAACCAGATCCCCTCTTTGGAACATTTCTTTATGGCTAGAAGAACAAAGTTAGTACAACTCATCATTAATCCCAGGCTTCTTATGAACAGGCTTTCCTACTTGACTACAGTGAGTGTTAGCTATTTGTAGGCAATTGGTAGAACTCTGCTTCTTAGTTAAATTATAAACCTATAGGCTACATAACATTTAACTGTCTTTGTTCCCAGCTCTGACTCAGCTCTCCATTTGAACTGCAAGGACCTCAAATTATACAGCTGAAAAGCCAAATTTCATACTTTGGTGATTTGTGCAGATTGAACAGACGAGCATAGCATGTGTGGGTTCTTTGTGCTGAATGAGAAAAATTTGGGGACTGGAGATGGTTGGTTGGCAGAAAGTTCACAGGTGGAGTGAACATGGTTAGGGGTTGTGAGTTCTAGTTGCCTAATCCAGGGGTGCCCAAACTTTTGGGGCTGTGGGCTGGTCACGTGGTTCCTCCCACCAGAAGCGGAAGTAAAACGTGCCTTGCAATCTGTTTTGCAACAGGATGAGATAGATTTTTAGGCTGCCACTTTCTCTGCTTAAACCAGGGGTGGCCAAACTATGGCCTACAGGCCGGATCTGGCCCCCAACATCAATTCATCCAGCCCACGCGGCCCTTGCTGCTTCTGGAAGCAGAAGTAAAATACATCCGTACGTAGTAAAGAACCTCTGGAGTAAAGCTCCCTTCTTACTGTTAATGATCCTTCTTCTTGTTTCTGTTTTTTTCCAGGGTATGGCCAAGAATGGAAATGAAACAGACATTGACGAGGGTCTGTACTCAAGGCAGCTGTAAGTACCAAAGGAAGTAGAGGCTGTGGAGGGATTATCATTTTGAAAGTTAGTCATGCAGTACTAGCATAATGTGGTGGGTGGAGGATAAGCAGTAGTTTGGGGAAGGGGTGTTACCTTTTCCTATGCTCTTTTTCCATAGAAATGGAAAAATAAATTAAAATCAAAATTAAATTAAAATTATTGTTGTTAATGCCGTACAAGATGACAATGACAATAAAGGGAATATTCAAAAAATAAACTAACAGTTGTAAAAAATAAAGCTTATATTTTAAACAAATAGACGTCTTGTTTTCACTACTGCTCACCACTCTGTATAGTAGGCAAGGGGCTGTGGTGGCTCAGCAGTTAAGAAGCTCACCTTGTTAGTTGGAAGGGTGGCAAGTCAGCAGTTCGAGACCCAGGTACTACATGATGGTTTGAGCGCCCATCTCTGTCCCAGCTCCTGCCAATCTACTACTTTGAAAGCAAGAAATTGCAAGTAGATAAATAGGGACCACTTCAGGCGTCCCCTGAGCGGAGTTTCTCCAGCAAAAATCTTTTCAACCCAGAATAATTTCTGACATTAAATTATTATGTATAGTAGGCTGCAACATTCTGAATGGATAGTTTTGAATTCTCTGTGCAAATTAGGGGCTTTTCTTTCTTGATCTTCAACATGCAGGTTATACGTAAGGAAGGGATATTATACAGTTCCAAAAATTCTGAAGTCTTTCTTTTCCCATGCCTTTCAACCTTCAGCTTTTCTGGCAGTGTAGACTTCTAATCCCGTTGCTACCAGTTTTTAATGGGTAGGATTTGACTGGCTGTGGCTCTTGAGCTTTGGCCATTTCTGAGATGCTATGTGGCAACTACCTTTAAGGCTGAAGGATCAGTTTTCCATCTTGATAGGTGAAGCACTGAAACCAACTTACAGGGTGTTCTTCTGCTTTTCCTGAACAGGTATGTTTTGGGCCATGAGGCCATGAAACGAATGCAGAATGCCAACATTCTGGTATCTGGCTTGCGAGGACTGGGTGTCGAGATTGCCAAGAACATAATTTTGGGTGGAGTTAAATCTGTCACCATCCATGACCAGGGTGTGGCTGAGTGGTCTGACCTCTCTTCTCAGGTAGGATCCTCTTCCATGGTCTCAAATGACTCTCCGAAGTGTGCATCCTCTTACAGTTGTACAGCCTGACAGTCCTCACTGCTTTGTTTGAATCTCTCTTCAGTTCTACCTACGTGAAGAAGACTTAGGGAAGAATCGTGCTGAAGTATCCCAGCCACGACTGGCTGAACTCAACTCTTATGTACCTGTTACAGCCTACACTGGGCCCCTCAGTGAGGACTTTCTTAGCAGCTTTCAGGTATTTCAAGACTGGTCGGTAGCCTGTTGAGATTTGGTCTTTTTCCATAGACAGAAAAAAAAAGTTGGGCTGTTTGTTAGATGAGAAATTGGACTACTAAACAGTATTCCCTTGAATCTCAGACCAAGGGTTTGTATTTAGTGTAGTATTCTGGCTTCCGATGTAACTAGCAAAATGGTTTTTATAAAGATCTCCATGCTTCATTGTTTGTCCTTTGCACCTGTAATTCCAGGTTGTGAGTCATCTTTAGATGGTGTCTGTTTCAATGTCATGATTGAAAGCCATTGATAAGACTTGCTTTCAATTAAATTTTCCAATCTTAAAAGGTCAGCTAAGTTTATGGTGCATGCCGTAAGCCTGTTATGTGATGTGTGGAGTGCTTTGTTTTCAAGGTAAAACATATTACTGGTCTCTGGTAGGTGGCTACCAGTTAGATGACTTTCTGCAATATTTAAGCATAACTGTACTCCAGATGCTGTAACATCAGTATACTTAACTGTTTCTTTCCCAGACATATTTGTGACAATTTCTAATACTGTACTTGCATTTATATATGCTTTAATGTGTAAAGTAACGGGGACTACAGTGACTCAAGTGGCTAAGATGCTGACTGGAAGGTGGGAGGTCAGTAGTTCGATGCCCGAGTACTGCAGGATGGAATAAGCTCCTGTCCTTGTCTCAGCTCCTGCCAATCTAGCTTTCCAAAAGCAAGAAATTACAAGTAGATAAATAGGGACCACTTCGGTAGTAGGGTAAACAGCATTCCATGCGCTCCGGTGTCTAGTCATGTCTGTCACAAGACCACAGAAACATCTGCAAGAGCAGGCAGCGCTGGCTCTTTGGCTTTGAAACAGATGAGCACTGTACCCTAGAGTTGGATATGAATGGCTTTCGGGCAAGGGTGACCTTTACCTTAATATGTAACGTTGCCATTTTTGTTGTGGTTTCCTTTCTTGCTTTCCAAATTTACTTTGCTAGGTTAGTAGCTATCAATAACTGTACTTACATAAAGGTAACATTTTTATCCTATTTAAAAACAATTTTATGCATCACATTCATATGTACATAAAAGTCATCTTCCTTCCTCTTAGCTTTTATCAGTCGTACCTTATATACTGCCCCATAGCGTTTTGGCTGCAGCACGGCAGTTTAACCGCTGTGCCACTAGGGTTCTTAGTCTCAGCCGGAAAATTTCTTGCTGGAATTCTCCATAGTTTAAGTGGAGTTTCACCATTTTAAATGGCTTGGTATCCTCTGAAGCCTACTTAAGAGGTGCATTCTCCTCTCTGCAGGTGGTTGTTCTCACCAATTGTCCCTTGGAGGAACAGCTGCGCATTGGTGATTTCTGCCACAGTCAGGACATCAAGCTGGTAGTGGCCGACACCAAGGGACTCTTTGGGTAAGAAGAATCCCCACATCTCTCCTTTATCTGGGATGTGGCAACTGGTGGCTCTTTATCTATGAGTGGTTTCTCCACCATGAACCTTCCTAGCTGATAAAACTTACATGCCATCCTACCCAACTCTGAACATATGGAGGATTAGAAGTGGTGCGCTATAGGTTCCTCACTTCATTTCTTTTCTCTCGCAGCCAGTTGTTTTGTGACTTTGGTGATGACATGATTGTAACAGATACCAATGGGGAACAGCCACTCAGCACCATGGTCTCCATGATTACAAAGGTAATTGTTATTTGACATCTGGAACTGGGGAATGCCTCCTAGAGAGGAATGCATTGTCTTCCTTACTGAGAAAGACACTGGTTTCTACAATGCCTGTTGCTGAGCCTTTTTTCCTCCCTGTGTTAGGGAAGCCCTGGAGAGGTAACTTGTCTTGATGAGGCTCGGCATGGTTTTGAGAGCGGAGATTATGTTTCCTTCACTGAAGTGGAGGGCATGACGGAGCTCAACAATTGTGAACCAATGGAAATCAAAGTACTTGGTGAGACTGCGGTGTACCCCAATTAAATCGTGTAAAATTCGGCAATACCATGCCTTTGCCAGTATGATTTCTTTCTTGTGGCTCTGGCAAGTGAGCACGTGTACTTTTCCTCCTTTCCAGGACCCTATACATTCAGCATTGGTGACACTTCCAACTTTTCAGACTATGTACGTGGTGGCATTGTCACTCAGGTCAAGATGCCGAAGAAAGTTAACTTTGTAAGTATTGCCCTTGGCAAATTCTTAACTTTTTCCTATTTAAATTCTGACAGCTGGGAATGTGCTTATATGTTGAAACTATATATATATATTTCTCTGGAGCATCTACGCTCCAAGCTCGGAGTTCAGAATCTGTCTAGTCCCCTCTTGATCATAGATGAGGGGAAATACAAAGTGTTGTTTATACAAATTCCCTCTTCTTGTTCTGCCATATCCGAATCCAAATACTGTATTGGCAATCCTTATGGCGACCAGCAGTGAAGACTGTTCTGAGAATATAAAGCAGTGGCCTTTCTTTTGCCTTCCACATCGCAGCGTCACCCCCGTACCACTGATTCAGTTCTGCGAATCACTTTCTGGTCCTGAGCCCTTTTGGCATGTAAACTCCTCAGCCCCAGGCCAGTATTGATGAAGCTTCTGCCCTCCATCAAGATGGATTCAAGTGAGATTTAATCCACTTGGGGACCATCACCTTTCCCTGTGGACTTTGGCGCCCAAGGCCATTTGTCCTCAGGGTTTTCAGGTTGGTTTACTGAGTTGTTGATGGTTTGATCTACTCTATTACCATAGCAGGATAACCTGGCCAGACACAGATACAAGTTCCATCGCAATGACTTATTCTCCTGAATCGGCTGCATATAATAATTGCTTTATCATTATCAGATATACTGGTATCTTGGATAACGTTAAGACTTGGTTCCACAAGTCTTGATGTTATCCGGTTTTTAATATTGTGCAATGCGTTGATCGCACAACATTAAAAAAAGCCCAGTTCCCTTTCCGAAGAGGGAAGGGAACAGGAGGGACGATCTGCCTGACTCTTTGAAAAGGGCAGCAGGGATTCCATGCTTGCGCCCAGTCTCCTCCCAACCAAACTGGCAATATGAGTGTTGGCAGCAGGGGTGGCAGACACACCGGACTCAGCTGCACAAACAGCCACAAGGACATTTTTTACAAAGTCCTTGTGGCCATTTGTGCAGCTGAGTCCGGCATGTCAGTCACCCCTGCCGCCTCTGGAAGGCTTTGGGCATTTTTTACGATGCTCCCATGGTTGTTTCTGTAGCTGTCACTGGCACGCACGCCGGGTCCGCAGACTCCATAAGGGTTGAGAGGACAGATCGTATCGGTCCCAGCCATTCTGCGAAGCCCATAGGCTTCACTACAGTTGAAAAAATTCCCTGGACTTTTTTGATTGCAGCCAAGTCTATGGGCTTCGCAGAATGATGGGGACCGATGCGATTGATCTCTTTCCCAAACACGCCAATGCTTCATGCTTTGCAGCAGTGGTGTGTTTGGGGAGGAGCACGGGAACCCCCCCCCCCGGGTCCCCTTCCCAACTATGTTGCCTCTGCAAAGCGCTCAGCACTGGTTTGGTTGGGGGGAGAATGGGCATGTCCGGCCTCCCCCAACCAAGCCAGAAGTCTGACACTCAGAGCGCCGGTTTGGTTGGGGTGAGGGTGCGTGAACCCCGTCTCCCCCCAACCAAACCAGCAGTCTGAGCCTCTGTAGATCTCTGCCCCAAAGCCCGCAGGGCTGGTCTCTAGCTCTGCGGGTTTTAGGGCAGAGATCAAGGAAGAGGAATTTGAGGCAAACTTTTGCATTGCACAATATTATCTTAACGTTGTGCGATGCAAAAGTTTGCCTCAAATTCCCTGTCATCCGATTCTAGCGTTATCCGATACCATTGTTATCTAAGGTATTACTGTACATCTGATCAGAATGAATGGAAGAATTCTAAAAACAGTCTCTATAAGCAGTAGCAATTGTATTCTTGTTTAGAGAGGGTAGTCACTTACTTTTTAAGAGCTGTAGAAATGATGAGAGGCATGTGATCCAATTTAATTCCTTTTCTAGAAATCTCTACGTACTTCCCTGCCAGAACCAGAGTTCATCATCACTGATTTTGGCAAGTTTGACCGGCCGGCGCAGTTGCACTTAGGATTCCAGGGCTTGCACGAGTTCCGCAAGAAGCATGGACACTTTCCCAAGCCTCGCTGTCAGGTAGATTGTTTAGAATTGACCTCTGTTCTCTGGTAGGATTTGCATATTGGGGGCTACCTAGTTTTGAATTAGAGAAAAATACTTCATGTTCTGAAAGAAAGCAGTGTTTTTCTAAGAAAAATGGAGTAAATTTTTGTGTAACAAAGCTGATCTTGAAGATGAAGCATTTAAAAAAATATTTTTTTGACCGAAGGCCAAAACTAGAAATTATATTGAATGCTTCTTGGCATGTTACTTATTATTTGTTTGTTTATTTATTTTACTTATACTCCACCCATCTAGGAGGTTTTCCTACTCTGGGCAGCTAACAATACGAAACTCACATATTAAAAACACATTTTTTAAAATATATAAAAATATAGATCAGGAAGCATAAGCTTGTGCCAGTAATGGCATAATAACCCCTCAATGTTCCATCTTGGAACACACACACACACACCAATTTTTATTTTTTCCTTTCTTGCAATTTTTACAGATCAAGTCACCAAATCATCAGGGGAAACTCCCACTTCTATAAAGAAAGAATTCCTTATATGGTTTTAAAAATACAAATACTGTATCAGTTGTGTGTGTGTTTGTGTGTGTGTGTGTGTGTGTGAGAGAGAGAGAGAGAGAGAGAGAGAACTTTCATTTTCTCACCATGTGTGTGTTTTGGGGAAGATGACTATATTTTCCCATAGATTTGGCTCACCTTTACAGCAGGCTCATCCATGCATGCCAGATGCCATACTGAGTCCAGTACTGGCAAGGGTCTATATGGACTACATTCTTCTGCTGAATCTGAATATTGGCAATCCTCATGACGATCAGCCATGAAGACTGTCCTGAGAATATAATGCAGTGGTCTTTCATCTGCCTTCCACATCACAGCGTGACCGAAAAAAACACAACCCTCCCCAGCGCCATCGATACAGTTCTTCAATTCATTTTCTGGTTCTGAGACCTTTTAGCACGCAAAGTCCTCTTCAGCCCCAGGCTAGTATGGATGAAGCTGCTGCCCTCCATCCAGGGGAATTCAAGTGGGATTTAATCCACTTGGGGACCATCACTTTTCCCTGTGGACTTTGGCACCCAAGGCCGTTAGTGCTCAGGTTAATTAACCGCTGTCTGATACTCTGCATTGAGTCGCTGGCATAGGGTCTACTCTATTACCATAGCAACATAACCTGGCCAGACAGATTGACTACATTCAGCTCTCCCTAATGTTTAGCCCACATGATCGTGGGTATGCTTTTGAAATCAACTTAAAATTATTGGAAGAGATTCTGGTAATGGAATTGGGAAATAATACTTCCTGAGAACCTGGTCTTTCTTTTAAAAGGAAATGGATGCATTTCATGCTTCTCTGTCTGTAAAATGACTTGAAGGTATGTGGGCCATATTTGTTGAAGTCTCAGGTGCTGCATGTTTAAAGTGGATGGGGGCAGACCTTCTCTGTTTCCTAATAGTGCATTGTCCACCTCATGAGTTGCCAGCCCAGAATTATTTAACGTTGTAAAAGAGAATAATAGAATTGTTAAATTTATTAAGTTTTCACAATTTTTCTAGATCCAGGATCTGGATTGAACAGATACAAACCTAAACATTCACACATACACAGATTACCCTTTTGTGTTTTCCTGTCCTTATCCTATAAGTAAATAAATGTAAAGTATATAAAAACTGTGTTAATTCTGAAATATTAAAGCTAAATCAGGCACATCATTAAGTGCATTTTGGCTATACAGTGGTACCTTGAGTTACGAATGGTTCGAGTTACAAAATTTTCCAGATCAGATTAATTGGTTTTCAGTGCATTCCTATGGGAAATTTGTGTTACAAATTTTTCATAACATGAAAAATGCCTTGGAACGCATTAAATTTGTAACTCATAGTACCACTGTATTACAGGAATAACCAATTGAAGCCAAACTGCCTTAAAACCCAACTCTGCTTTTTGAAAAACTATGAGGCATCAAGAAGCGTGCAGGTGACTTGGAATGGCACCAGGCTCAAACATTGCACCACCCCAAATACCTGGGAGTTACCCTAGATCGAACTCTCACTGTCAGGACCCACTGATACCTGAATACCAAACAAGGTTTTTGCCAGGAACAATGTTCTGACAAAAATAACAGGCACATGACGAGTGCCCAACCATACACATTAAGAACCTCTGCACTAGCTTTATGTTAATCTGCAGGAGAGTATGCTAGTCCAGTGTGGTGCAGATCAACGCATGCAAAGCAGGTGGATGTGGCCCTAAATGAAACCGTGAGATTGGTCACAAGATGCCTAAAACCAACCCCGATGCAAAAAGTGCATTACTGTACTTAGCTGACATCCCTCCACCAAAATTGCACCAAGAAAGTGCTGCTCAGAAAGCGCGGGTCAAAGCAAGTTCTTCAGAAATATACCTGCTATTGGATCACCAACCACCAAAGCAGAGACTGAAATCAAGGCATAGCTTCCTCTCAAATTCTGCTCCCCCTGCAGGCCGCCTTAGAACTATGGAAGGCAAGCAAGGAGCTACCAGATAACTGGGCAAGACCACTTGATTCTCTACCACCTGACCAAGAACAACCATGGCAATTTTCACCCCAAATGAAATAATAACTTTGGAGGAGCAGCTTTCCTCAGGATATACAGCAGGGGTTCCCAGCCTACAGTCTGCTGGCTGGACCCGACCCACGGTGCCATTCCATCTGGCCCATTGTTGCTGCACCCGGAAGTGGAAGTGAATGCGTTTACAACAGCTGTAAAATGTGCATACGTAAACACAGTTACATCAGCCATAAATGCCTGTGGCTGTTATAAACGCGGAAATGGGTACATTTATTTTCATTTCGGTGGGTGCGTGGTCAGGCCAACGGCATAAAGGGTTGGGAGCCCCTGATATACAGCATCATCGGAACAAGACAAACTCTCCTGCCTGTTGAAACTTTCATAAGTTACATTCTTTCTACCTGTTACGGGATTCTTTCTTAGCTTTTGTCTGACTTTCCCCCCTTCCTCCTCAGGCAGATGCTAGTGAAGTGCTGGCTTTTATTAAAGATCTGAATGAGCAAGCCGCAGCCTCACTCAAACAAGAGCAATTGAATGAGGACATCCTCAGAGAACTGGCCTTCCAAGCTGCAGGAGACCTGGCTCCTGTCAATGCATTTATTGGGGGACTGGCTGCACAAGAAGTCATGAAGGTGAGGACAGAGCGAATCCCAGAAGCTCACACTAGGGTTTCTGGAATGCAATCTGGGTAATGATGTGTGTGGGTAATGATGTGTCCTTGTGCCCTTTCAACAGTTTGGGTGGGTATAAGTCTTCCCTATAAATTATTTCTTTGCTCTAGACCAAACAGGGTTTGGATGTGGCCATTAATGTAGTGAATCCTTGAACTCTGTTGTAATACAGAGAATGGATTGTGAATGGGATTAGCAATAAATAAAGTAGAGCATTGAGGCATCCAAGCAGACATGGTATGACTGCCCCTCTCCTTGCTTCTCTTCTTTAGGCCTGTTCGGGTAAATTCATGCCTATCACTCAGTGGCTGTACTTCGATGCCCTGGAGTGTCTGCCTGAGGAGAACAAAGATGTCCTGACTGAAGATAATTGCAACCCTGTAAGTAATCAATCGAGGGTTTGGGGGAGAGGCTGTGAACCAGCAGAGGAAAGTACTGCTCAGGATCAGTGGATTGAAGTGTTTGTAAAGCAAGGAGGCCTGTTCTTCTTGTTCCGTGTCTATGCCAGACGTGAAACTGCCAAAAAGAATTCACTTTTGGGGGAGTTCATTCTGTAGTTCCTTTTGCCTGACCTAGTGTGAGAAAGGTTAGCCAGCACAAGGTGGCCGTTGCCCAGGATACGTCCCATTGTGGTTCAGAAATACTACAATCTTCAAGGAGGCTCTGTGTACCCCATGAATCCTGTTATTTAAGAAGAAGAAGCAAAGATAAATAGGCTGAGTTGGTTTCATTATAGAACAGGGACCACTCAAGAAACAGTAGATTTTACATATATATTTTCATATACAATGGTACCTCACTTAAAGAGTATAATGTGTTCCACGGGATTGCTCTTTAAGTGAGTTGCTCTTTAAGCGAAACACATGGAAAAATGCCATCGCTGCCATTGTAAGTGACCGATTGTAACTTCTGGTAGTGGTGGGGGATTGCGAAACCAATTTAGTTGTTAAACAAGTTTTTGGTTGTTTTTAGGTGTTAAGCGAGGGCGACCATTCGAGAAAATTCTGCTCTTTAAGTGAGTTAGTCTCTAAGTGAGGCATTCTTTATGTGAGGTTTTACTGTTCTCAAATACAGTGGTACCTTGCATAACGAACACATCGTATAGCAAAAAATGCGCACAACAGAAGCGTTCGTTATGCACTGATGATACCCCACATAATGAAAAAAAAATTTTCCATTATGCGGGGTTTTTGGCAACCGGGGTATACCTGCTTAATGGGAACCCTGGTTAATGAACTCCCCCCCCCCCCCGTTATGCAGGGCATCTCCCATAGGGAACTGCATAACGGAATTTTTTTTGTTATGCAGGGTTCTACTGTACTCCATAGCATTGGAGTTGTAATGTAGTTTCCATTTTTTCTATCCATTGAGATATTTTTGTTGCTGTATAACAGGTGTGGGGAAAAGTGTGCGATTTAATTGTAGGCTATACAGTAAAACCCCGATTTACGTATGCCTCTACTTATGTATCAACTTACGTAAGGGGTTTCACTGTCTTGTAATTCTAACATGGCAGCACCACCATCTTGGAATTACAAATCTACCCTGTGCAACCTGCCCCCACCCCTGGAAGGCTTGGTGAGTGCTCAGCTGTTTGTCAGAAAATAGCTGAAGGGGGGCGGGGGGATTGCATGTCATGACAGAGATGGCCACTAGGGACGCAAAGTGCGATTCTCCATAGGGATTCATTGAAACCCGATTTCAAGCCTTTCAAGTCTGTTTTTTTAAAAAATATATATTTCAGTGCATCCCTATGGAGATGCATCGATTTACATAAAACCCCTATTTATGTAAGAAGGTACAGAACTGACTTTTTACATAAATCAGGGTTTTACTGTATTACTCAATATATGATTGAAGGAAGATTTAAGTTCTAGGTCAGATATAATACTTGAGTTCATGGACTACACTATTTCAGTGGAAAATAGTGTTTTGTGATTTGTGAGAGTTGTAGGCTAGCAGGAAAATTATCAGTAGTATTTTATATATATAGAAAATTTGGTGAGTTATAGTCAGGTATAACACTGTCTCCAAACATACTAAAATTGGGGGTTGAGGGTTGGGATAACATTGGCTCCTCTTTTTGGGATTGCATCAGGCCTGAAAGAATGGAGAAATTCAATCCGTAGGATGTAGTGAAAGTGCCTCGTCTTTGTTTCCCTTCTCTTCACAGAAAAAATGTCGCTATGATGGACAGATTGCTGTCTTTGGGAGTGACCTACAAACTAAGTTGGGGCAGCAGAAGTACTTTGTGGTGAGTCTTCTCACATCAGTTTTCTGTTTCTCACCAAGTCTGCATTCCAGTATCCTAGTCATAACTCTGCCTTCTCCTGATCTTAGGTTGGTGCTGGTGCCATTGGCTGTGAGCTGCTGAAGAACTTTGCTATGATCGGCCTTGGGTGCGGGCAAGCTGGAGAGGTGGTTGTAACCGACATGGACACCATTGAAAAATCCAATCTCAACCGGCAGTTCCTTTTCCGACCATGGGATGTCACGGTCAGTTCTTCTTAAGTGTGGTTACTTGGGGAGGGCAGTTGGTCATGTGTTCACATGTGTTCCTTCGTTTGGTTTGCCTTGAATTCTTCAGGAGATCTAATCGCATTCATTATGGGTGAATTCTAATAGAGAACAAAACAGTAGTGGGGAGGAGGCGGGTAGCTTTAATTTTGTGTCATTCCCCCACCTTACTTACGTTCCTTGTCTGTCTAGAAAATGAAATCTGATACAGCAGCAGCAGCTGTGAAGCACATGAACCCGAACGTTCACATCACAAGCCACCAAGACCGTGTGGGGCCGGACACTGAGCGTATTTATGACGATGACTTCTTTGAGGGCCTTGATGGAGTGGCAAATGCACTGGACAATGTGGATGCTAGTGCGTATCTATGCCAGTGGCTTTCTTGCTTATCTGAAGACTAGACATACGAGGGGGGGATGCAAAGCAGGCCCAGTCTGATAGGCTTCTATGCATTACAGAGAAATGTGGTCAGATCTTGTGTCTGGGAGTGGTTAGTGAGGCAGTGGCAAGGCTAAGCCAAATCACACTGCTTTGAGACAAATATGTTCATTTGCCTGCGCCCCCATAATGGCTTAACATTCCAGAGTTATGAATTGTGTAACCTATCCATGTATCTAAACCAGGCGTGCCCAAACTATGGCCCACAGGCTGGATCCACCCCCCAAAGTCAGTTCATCTGGCCCACGCCACCCTCGTCATTCCTGGAAATGGAAGTAAAATGTGCCCATACAGGCGTGTTTTACTTCCACTTCCAGGACTGACGAGGGTGGCATGAGTGGATGAATTGGCATTGGGGGCTGGATCTGGTCCGTAGGCCATAGTTTGGGCACTGATTGTTTTCCATACCCAGTATCCTGTTTGACAGCATTTTCTTTTGTTCTTTTATGTAATTCCTCTTTACCTGTCCCTTACGTTAGGGATGTACATGGACCGCCGCTGTGTCTATTACCGTAAGCCCCTGCTGGAATCAGGGACCTTGGGGACCAAAGGGAACATCCAGGTGGTGATCCCCTTCCTTACAGAGTCCTACAGCTCCAGCCAGGACCCGCCAGAAAAATCCATACCTATCTGCACCCTCAAGAACTTCCCCAACGCCATTGAACACACCCTGCAGGTCAGTTGTGTTTCCAAGTTGAAGACAGTAGTTGTGATGTGGCGGGGGCAAGAGATTAGAGCTTATCTTGGTCTGTTGGCTGGATGGCCTTGCTGCTGATATGAGAAGGACTTCTTACACTTACCATATATACTTGAGTATAAGCCAAGTTTTTTAGCCCGAAAAATGAGCCCCAAAAGGGGGACTCGGCTTATACTCGGGTCAATGACCATGAGGATCCCAGAACTGTGCTGGATTGAGATGTCTCAACAATTTAATTAATTTTACCATATTTTCATGTATTTTGATTATAGACACTCACCAGCAGCTGCTGCATTTCCCACCCTCAGCTTATACTTGCGTCAATCTATTTTTCTGGGTATTCAGGTCAAAATTAGGTACCTCGGTTTATATTTGGGTCGGCTTATACTCAAGTATATACGGTACATGTGATCGCTGCTTCCCCTCCTCATAAGTTGCAAATTTGATCTTGCTGTCTTTCTGATGCAGTTATAGTTATCCAGCATCAGTTGCTATGGTGTTTTTCATTGGGTCTAATAATGTCCTGTTGCTCGGTACCAATCAACCTGCTGTTTATTATTCAAATGCCATTCTGCTGTATACTCTAAAAAAACCCTTCAACTATTCTGTCTGCCTCATGGTTGCAACACTATTATTGTTACTGCTATTTTATTTTTACAGTGGGCCCGAGATGAATTTGAAGGTCTTTTCAAGCAGCCTGCAGAGAACGTCAACCAGTATATCACGTGCGTAATGTGTCATAGGAGGATCTGCAATCACGCAGGGCTAACTGAAGTCCTACTTGAATGTACAGTTGTACCTCGCTTAAAGAGCATAATGTGTTCCACAGGATTGCTCTTTAAGCGAGTTTGCTCTTTAAGTGAAACACCATTGTAAGTGACCAATTGTGACTTCGGGGGGCACGGGATTGCGAACCCCGATTTATTTGTTAAGCGAGTTTTTAGTTGGTTTTAATTGTTAAGTAAAGCGAACATTCAGAGAAAATTCTGCTCTTTAAGCGAGGCACTCTTTAAGCGAGGCACTCTATGCGAGGTTTGACTGTAAAATATAGGATGATAGCCACTGATACTACAGAAATTCAAATATTCTACGTTCCCCTTGGAATGTTTATTGTTCTGATTTTTTATTATGGTAGATAATTGAGAGAGAGATTAAAATGTTGTAATTTTTATGTTCTAGTTCAGGAGTTCTCCATCTTTTAAGGCTAGGGGCCAGACCATGCTCCCCCAGACAGCTTTGGGGGCTAGATGGTCATTTTGCTCTTCCTCCACCATATCATACTTTCTGGTGTGGTGGATGCGATGGGGGCCCACATGAAATGGTGCTTTCGGCCACATCTGAACCGCAGGTTAAGAATCCTTGTTCTAGTTTATACCAGATGGGTGGCAATTAGGTAGATGGGAGAGGGGGAGAGAGAGACCAGGTAGCTTTGCAGTTTCTTCTTCTTTCAGAATCATTCAAAAAGGCCTGAGATAGATATAAAAGAGTTACTCTTATTTTCCTTCAGAGATCCCAAGTTCATGGAGAGGACACAGAAGCTGCCAGGCACTCAACCTTTGGAAGTGCTAGAAGCTGTCTACAAGAGCTTGGTGACGGATCGGCCTAAATCATGGGGTGACTGTGTGGCCTGGGCATGTAACCACTGGCACACCCAGTACAGCAACAACATTCGTCAACTGCTACACAATTTCCCCCCAAACCAGGTTTGTCAGTGAAGATTGCTATGTCATAAATTTCATACTTTCTTCTGGTAATAAAGCAATAAGATTGCTGTTGTTTCTGTTACAACATTCCCTCTGTTTTTCTTTTAGAAAACTAATTCAGGAACCCTCTTCTGGTCAGGTCCTAAGCGATGCCCTCACCCGCTTACCTTTGAGGTGAACAACGTAAGTATTGGAATGCAGGATGAATGTTGAGAGATTGGGATACTGGCACTGCTAATTAAGCTGTAGGAGGACTTGATTTTTGCTCATTTTACTGTTGTTCAAAAGTTCACTATTATCATAAGCTGCGTTAAAGCAGAATACAGTAATACCTTGGATAATGTTTGCACCACATAAAGCTAAAACCGCATAACGTTAAGGAATCTGGAAAAAAAATTGCATCGCATAATGTTAAAATCCTATGGGATCTATCGCATAATATTTGCTGAAGCCTGTGCCAGTTACAATGTATCTCTATGGAGTTTTAACGTTATGCGATTCACTCCATAGGATTTTAACATGCGATGCATATATCACATAACGTTGAAAATCGGATAACACTAAGACTTGTGGAACCAAGTCTTAGCGTTATCTGGGGTTTTACTGTATATGTTTTTTCAAAAAGGTAGGAAAGCTAGGAAAGACTGGCTGAAAGGGAAGGAGTGATGTACAGAGTTCACATGGGGAGGCTAAGCACTGGGGATAAAGCCCTTAGTCAGGCAAACTCGCATAAAAAGCATTTTTCTTTTTAAAAACTGAATAGATTAATAGCTGTGTCTGGCAAATAGTGATGGCCAAGGATAGGTGGATGTTGATGTGCCAAGGGGATTGAGACAAGATTTATGAGTGCTTCCTGTTAACCTAACCACATTTGTGGGTCAGGCAGAAATATTCCTCCAGATTAGATTTGTGAGGAAACTCTGAAGTCAGAGGAGAGAGGCCCACTAACATTTAGCCTTAGACATTTTGTGTGGGTTTGCCTGGATTACTATACCAAACTGTTCCTGAAACCATGCTGAGTTCTCTGGTATATATTATTGAGCACCTTGCTAAAGAGACCTAAATCTGGATAACACACACAAAAGTTGAGATGGTATCATCAAGTCAAAATAGTGATCTTCAGGGGCCTTCTAGGTTTGAATTTCTTTTGCATATCCTGTAGAGCTAGATTGTAAACTATGGCCCTCTGGTGGTTCCTGGACTAGAGCTTCCAATATTTGCCACCATTGAATGTTCTAACTAAGATTAATTGGAATTTCAATTCAGTTACATCTAGACCAGTGGTTCCCAACGTAGGACACACACCACACAGAGGGAATTCAATTCTCAGTAGCCTAAGTCATTACAATGGCTAATTAGCGCTTTGACTTCTGGGAATCGAAGTCCAAAAACCAAAAGTTGGGAAACACTGATCTAGACCAAGATTAAATAAGGAGAAGGTGGAAACAGTATACTAAAGACTAAGACTATACAAAGGAGATGCAATAAGAATCCAGTGATAAAAAGCCTGCTATTAGAAAGTGAAGTGAAAGTGGGTTTCAGTGCACTTAGTAGTAGCAGTGGTTCCTTCTCATGCTGTGAGGTGTCTGTCTCTGCCACTACAGTATATCAGGCAACAAGGCTCCTTGTTGTTTCTTCAGCAATAAAGTTTTATGGGGCCAGAGTGCCAACCTGACAGACACCCAACCCGCCTTTCTTGCCCAGGCTTGGGACTGGCAATGGTGAGTTTTTCAATGTACTTAGAAGAAATAAATCACCAAGAACAGATGGGATACCAGTAGAATTTTTAAAAGTTAAATAGACAGAATCTGTCAAATTCTGTACAAGAATATGGGAACAAGCATGGAAAACGAATCAATGGCCCACAGTATTGAAAATGTTCAATGTATATTTCAGTCCCCCAAAAAAGAAGTGCAATAACTGTAGAACTGTTGCACTAATTTTTAAAGTGATGCTGAAGGTATTGCAACTGAGACTTCTACCATATATGGTACAGGAAATGTCCAGTGTTCAAGCTGGATTCCAAAAAGTAAGAGGCACTGGAGATCATATTACAAGTGGCTACTGCAGTATACCAATGAATTTCAAAAGAGTATTAGTTCACACTTTATAAAGTATAGCAAAGTCACTGAAACTGTGGACCATGAAAAGCTATGTATTTTTCTAAAAGAGGTGTGACTGAGCAATCAGTTACCCTGGTGCATAATTTATTGTGAATAAGAAGTTATTTGTTAGGACACAAGATGGAGAAACTGAATGGTTCCCCGTGGGCAGAGGTGTCCGAGAAGAGTGTGTTTTGTTTCCCTACCTGTTCGACCTGTATGCAGAATATATTGTAAAATAAAAGATGAAACTAAGGTGAATGAGAGGGAAATAATGAAGGAAATATCAATAATTCAATATATGTGAAGAATACCATCCTATTAGCAGAAAGCAGCAATGACATGGGAAAAAACGTTATAAAGTTTATAGAAGTGCAAAAGTAGAACTCAGTTGAACAAGGATGTGACATTTAGATTTTTCAACTGTAGATTCCGTGGGAGTACCACCAAACAGACCCATCCTAATTTACTGTTAGAAAAATAAGCAGGCTTTGAGCTATTCTAGGTCACAAGGATTGCCAGACGAGCTTTTCTCTAGATGAGCTACATTTTTCTATTTGCAGTCATGAGACTCTCGGATGGAACTTTCAAACTGGAGAATTTTGAGATTTTTAAAATCCAAAAATCTCTAATAGCCCACCTCTACTGCTGAATATTAAAAAGACCAAAATGTCTAAAGAAAAATTACATATTTTAACTTTGAGAATAAAGAAATTGAAAAACAGTAGTTAAAGTTTTCATGTCCTCAGGTTAAGTCAGCAGTCCAAATGGAAATGGCAGACAAGAAATCAGAAGAAGATTGAGACTTAAAAGGGCAGATTTGAAGAAAGTAGAAAGGATTTTTAGTGAAATGTTGTGTCACTGGAAACCAAGGCAAAGGTCATCAATTCTATTGTGTTCCCAATTAAAGACACAAAAACTGAACAGTAAAGAAAGCTAACAGAAGAAAAAAAATGTGTTAACTTGTTATATGGTGCTGGAGGAGAACTTTATGGGTACCATGACTTCTAGAAAGGCAAACAAGTAGGTCTTAGATATGAAATGGATTGACTCAATAAAGCAAACCACAACCTTGAGTTTGCAAGAACTGAGCAAGGCTATTGAGGACAGGACTTTATGGAGGTCACTCATTCATAGGGTTGCTGTAAGTTGGAGGTGACTTGGCAAAAGAATTAGAACATTTGGAGGGCTGCACTTTGCTTAGTGCTGATATCAATGTATTATTTTCAGGTTCAAACAGGATTCAGAATGGTGATAAAAGCACGGCTATGGGTGCACAAAAGCATCATTTACAATATCTCTACTCACCAAGAAAGGGATTCCTCTTGTAATTCCTGTCGTTTACCTCCACAGCCCTTGCACATGGACTATGTGGTGGCAGCAGCAAACTTGTTTGCACAGGCGTATGGCATTACAGGCACTCGAGACAGGGCAGCCGTGGCAGAACTCCTTCGTCAAGTGCAAATTCCAGAATTTACTCCAAAGTCCGGTGTTCGCATCCACATCTCTGACCAGGAGTTGCAGAATGCTAATGCCTCAGTTGGTAATGCCTGCTAGAATCGGGAGTATTGGGAGGCGGGGGTGGGTGTGGGTGTTTAAGGACTGCAGAACATTGATCAGTCTTATGGGGAGCTTGGGTTATCCAGTAGAATTGCCTCCTACGTTACTGCAATATTAGAGAAGCCATGTTTCAACTCCTGTCCCTATACAGTTTCTTCCACATTATTCGGTGTTACTTTCATTTATCTTAAAGGGGTAGCTCTACATCCCACCAAAATGTTTTTGTTGTACCTCTGGATTTGAGGCTTTTCTATCAGCCTTACACACTCTGATAACATTAGCTGCTAAACATATCTCCTGGTGCTTCCATATGCTTTATGATCTCACTGCAAAGAGGAGAGTGTCTTGGGGTTGCAGTTCCCTTCTTCAGGGCTCATCTGTTCTTTTCCACAGATGACAGCCGGCTGGAGGAGCTGAAATCCTTACTCCCAGGACCCCAGCAACTGCAAGATTTCAGGATGTTTCCTGTTGATTTTGAAAAGGTAAGGGTTGTTTTTCCTCTTTGTCTTTAAGGCATAAGCCTTTGTCTCTCCTCGTCATAGCATGGCCAAATGAAACTGATACAAAATGGCACCTGAATGTTTTTGGAAGGATCTTTCTCTTCTGTAATCTGACAGCTCCGGGGGTTTTCTATGCATCTCACAAAGCAAGAGGGAACTTGGAAGGAAAGCTGTATTTTGGGAACCTGGCTAGACATGACTGTCATTTTGCTTGTATTAAATTTAAGGACGATGACACGAATTTCCACATGGACTTTATTGTGGCTGCATCCAACTTGCGAGCAGAGAACTATGATATTCCTCCCGCTGATCGGCACAAGGTAGGCATGCCCTGGTGGTTGGGATTCTGCTGTGCGAGAGGAGTGTGGACATGTTTTGTGCAGACAGACTCACACACCATTTATTTTCCCCCCAGAGTAAGTTGATTGCAGGGAAAATCATACCAGCAATTGCCACGACGACAGCAGCTGTAGTAGGCTTGGTGTGTCTGGAGGTGTACAAAGTAATACAGGGCCACAAACGACTGGAATCCTTCAAGAATGGTTTTCTTAACCTGGCATTGCCCTTTTTTGGTTTCTCTGAGCCAATTGCTTGCCCTAAGAACAAAGTAAGTGTGGTTTAATACATGCATCCTTCTCGCTCTTATCTGCCTGCAAGGCAAAAGTAGAATTACCATAGCTGTACTGCATTCTTTTGTGCAACCACCACTTGTCTGTTGAATGAACATTTGGACATATTTCTCGTCTTTTCTCCTGTAATGGATACCTTTATGGAGCTCTTTCTCCATAGAGCCTTGGAAGTAGGCGGAGAGGAAAAGAGAGATGTCTATCGGAGCCTCTCATTACTAGAGCATGTAGTTCTTAAGAAATTTTGTCTGTCCTCTTAATATAGGCCTCCTTTCCGTTTCCCTCTCCTTGTACGTGTTCTCTTTGCTTTTGCCAGCCCTGTCCATCAAAGAAGGGTGTTTTCTATTCCTTTGTCTCCTCAAGAGCCCGTGTTTGTTTCTAAAGCTCCAGCACCATCTACGTCAGTGATGGCAAACCTTTTAGAGACCGAGTGCCCAAATTACAACCCAAAAACCACATATTTATCGCAAAGTGCCAACATAGCAACAGGAGAGGAAGGAAACGCTTCCATTGGGCTGCTGGGTAGAGGGGTAGGGCAAACTGTTGGTGGGAAGGAGGAAGTGCTCCTATTGGGCTGCTGGGCAGGGGGCGGGGTGAACTCTGTGCTGGGGGGACTGCATGAGTTCCCACAGAAAGGGCTCCGAGTGCCACTGGCAAGCATGCCATAGGTTCACCACCACTGATCTATGTGAAAAGCCCTTTGCATGCTTGCATAGGTGCACACATTTTAGAAAGGAGAGAGAGGGAGACAGTGTTGACATTGGTTTTGCAGCACCTTCTCTTAAGGCAGGGGTGCCCAAACTACGGCCCATGAGCCAGATTTGGGCCTCAACGCCAATTCATCCGGCCCACGCCGCCCTCGTCGCTCCTGGAAGTGGAACTGTTTCTAGGAACTATATGGGTGGCATGGGCCAGATGAACTGGCATCAGGGCCCGGATCTGGCCCACGGGCTGTAGTTTGGGCACCCCTGGTTTAAGCAGAGAAAATGGAAGCGTAAAACTATCATCCTGTTGCAAAACAAATTGCAAGGTGCATTTTACTTCCACTTCCGGTGGGAACAGTGTGACCGGCCCACTGAACCGCATGACCAGTCCGTGGCCTGAAAAGTTTGGGCACCCCTGTCTTAAGGGATGAAGGGAGTATATCTGCATATGTTAGCTGTATTTTTATAATGTTTTTATTTTTGGAATTTCTAGTATTATAACACTGAGTGGACTCTATGGGACCGCTTTGAAGTGCAGGGCATCCAACCTGATGGACAGGAGATGACTTTACGTGAGTTCCTGGCCTACTTCAAGGTAAGAGCAGAGGAAACCAAAGCATTTTGGGTGCCAGAGAAAACATGATGGTTGTGGAAGAAGGCTTCTCAATACAGTTGAAACCCATTCTTGAGTGATTTCCTTTCTTCGTTACAGAAGGAGCACAAGCTGGAAATAACGATGCTGTCCCAGGGAGTCTCTATGCTCTACTCATTCTTTATGCAGCCTGCAAAGCTGAAGGAGCGCCACGACCAGGCGTACGTCTCTGTGTGGGGAGGGTGTTTGCCAGGCGGGGTAAGCAAGCTTCCACCCAAGCCTGCTTTTCTCTGACCGCTTCCTCTCCCCCCTCCCCTTTTGCAGGATGACGGAGATTGTCACCAAAGTTTCAAAGAAGAAGATTGGCCGTCACGTCAAAGCTCTAGTCTTTGAGCTGTGCTGCAACGATGACAGCGGGGACGACACAGAGGTGCCCTATGTGCGCTACACCATCCGCTAGCCGGGTCCCTCGCCAGCACCGCCCACCTGCCTGCCTGCCACGGACTGTTAGTGCGGGGGAGGATCTGCCTCCCTCCTCCACCTGTCACAAGAGGTTAAAGTGACTCAAAACATGGATAACTTTTTTGTACCCTTTTAGGATTATTTCTTCTTCTTCCGGTTTTTGTGTCCCATCGGGGCCTGGGGAACCCATCAGCTTCCGTGGCCCCTCCCTCTCCCTCCCTCCCTCCCTCCCTTTAGACCTTGCAGTTATGTCATGTTACTGAGGCGCCTTAACCCCACCCACCCCACTCCCCATCCTGTCCTTTCCTGTCAATGTTAGTCGTGTTGTGTTTCGGCTCCTGCACCACCACCACCACCACCACCCCCTCCCCCTCTGGCACCCACTGGCATGGAAGGAGATTGTGCCCTCTCTTACCCTCTCCTGTAGGATGGGGGTTGCAAAAGGAAACACTCCCTTGTCTCTTCTGAGCACCTGGAGGCTTTGCCTTGGCCGGCTTTGGGAGGGAGGATGTGAATGGGGTGGAGAGCATAGGTCAGAACTGGTAAGAGAAGTCAAGGAGTCAATAAACGTTTGCAAAAGCCAGTTGTCTTTTCTTGCTCAACCATGGCACCTGGGGGGGAGAGCAGTCCTGTACAAGTGTTGATTCATCTTTAAAGGCCTGGTGTTCCTAAGTTGCTTTCTAAAAGCAGTTGCCTCGGTCAGGGGTTCTCATCCTTTTTAAGCCGTGGGCTGGGTCATGCTCTCTCAGACAGTTGAGTGGGCCGGACTAGTGGTTCTCCCTGTGCCATAAACACTGCCATAGAAATGCATTTGTGGTTGTCGTAAACACGTTTATGATGGCCATAAATCCATAAAAACGCGTTTACAGCAGCCACGGATGCATTTACGGCTGTCATAAACAGCCACTGATGTGTTTCCAGTGCTTGTGGTGGCAGCAGGAGTGAGGGCGGTGGGCCAAATGAAACAGTATTGCAGGCCGGCTCTGGTCCATGGACCATAGGTTGAGAAACCCTAAGGTCTATCCTTAAAAGGAAGAGCGTGACAAAGTGCTGCTCTGTATTGGTGACAGTGGAAAACCCAAGCACAAAGCTGCTTGCTTCCTTTATGTCTGCACCATCCCTAGATTGGGTTTTTAACTTTCAGTTGTTCATTGCCACTGGTTCTTTGACTTCACAACTATGCTACAGAAGAAAGCAGTTTTAATAAGTCATCAGCTTTTCCTTGGATAAATAGTCCACTATAAGATTTAATTATTTCAAAATTCTAACAAGCAATTTATAAAGTTGTTCCTAACCATGATTTCAGATATAGTACGCACCATGCTGTAGCGGGGGGGGGGGGGGGACCGGACCCTCCTGAGCTAACAGCCCGCTCCCCCACTCCACCCTATGATGCCAATGTTATATATGCGTTTGTGCCATACCCCCCCATTTTTTTTGCCCCTCCTGAAAATGTTTTCGTCCCCCACCCCAAAAACACACACTATAATCCTAGCTGTAGCCCTAAGTGTGCAAGATTCTCTGGACTTTATAGATTCTTTTAATTTTAAGTTTGCTGAATTTTGAATTGTTACTTTTGGGGTAGGGTTTAAACAAAAAAAATGGTATCACCCCTTTGGAAACCAAGAATTTCATTTCACCTCTACTTTCCTCTGAAATGTAATGTAAATGTTGATTAGCTGATGTGGTCCTTTCATTTTAGAACCAAGGTTTCTTGTAATAGTTGTGGCCCATTTTAAAAATAAGAATATATAACAAACCATCAATTATTTTGTTAAAACTTGCTGCTCTTGTTTCTAGCAGGATTGTGTTTTGAGCTATGAGAGCTAGAGTTTCCCAAATTCCAACTGAATTGAAAGTTCCAGGCAGAGGCTGTGTATAAACCACCCCACCCTTTGTCATCCAAGAGCTGCATTAGAAATGATGTGTGTTCTATGTTTGGAAATCTCGTAAAACATCAAATGGCCTGAGCACTTGACAGGAAAAATACACTTCCTACTCCGGGTGCCATTTTGGCAAAATGAGACAGCTGAAGGGAGGGACCCAACGCTGAAAATAAACCGAGCTTTCTTTACAAGTTTGTAACAAGACAAGAGAATTTTGGAATCATCTTCTGAGGGACTAAGAGGAGGGACTTAGAGGAGGAACAAAGATTAGAAGCATGTGTTTTAAAGCAGTGGTCCCAAACCCATTTAATAGGATAGCCATAAGCACAGATTATGGAGGTCTTCATACGACAGCATCTGTCTCAGACAATCTGTTCAAGAATGATGGCTATGTGGCTGTCAAGATACTGGGGTTCTGCTCCCATGATCCCTCCCTATTGGCTGTGCTGACCATAGCTGATAGGAATAATAGTCTACCAATATGTTCCCTAGCCACTAGAGCAAGGATTCTCAACCTGCGGCTCGTGGCACCATTTCATGTGGGGGCCCCACCGCCTCCATCACACTAGGAAGTGCCATGTGGTGGAAGGAAGGGCAAAGTGACCGTCCGGCCCACGAAGCTGTCTGAGGGAGCGTGACCCGGCCCCAACTTAAAAAGGTTGGGAACTGCACTAGAGTCTGAAAGTAAGATCAGGATCATGCTGTTTATGTGAATGTTCTACAGTAAAACCTCATATAACACTAAAACCTGGTTCCACAAGTCTTGGTGTTATATGATTTTTAGTGTTATCTGATGCATGTTAAAATCCTATGGGATCCATAGAGATACATTGTAACCACACAGGCTTTAGCGGTTGTTATCTGAAGCATCCCATAGAATCTTAATGTTATCTGATGCAATTCTTCCCCCCAGATTCCTTAATGTTATGCGATTTTAGTGTTATTCGATACTAATGTTATATGAGGTATTACTGTATATTTCAATTGTCACCTGCAAAAAGAGTTGACTTAACAGTGCAAGTATAATTAAAACGCAAGATATTAAAATTCAGTTTCATCAGCAGAAGAAACTGCATTCAACAGTATAACATGTTTTCCTGCTCACCAAAGGGGATGCCCATATGAGCAGTCACAAAGAAGCTCTCTTGAATTGCTACCCATTTACTTCCAAGGGTGGTGGCACTTCTTCCGTGTCTAGACCACACATGAAACTGCCGAAATGAAGGGAACTTTTGGTAAGTTCATTTTGCAGTTCCTTTCGCCTGACCTAGTGTGAGAAAGATTAGCCGGAACACAAGGTCACTGTTACCAGGGTAGACCCGACTGGTTCAGGAATACCACAATCTTTGAGGAGGCTCTGTGTTACCCTGGTGGGACTGAAGAAGGATTTTCCATGAAGATCCCAAAGCCTAGGTAGGCAGGGTCTGTGGAAGAATACGGTCCTTTAGGTAGCCTGGGTCCCAGACACTTAATGATATTGTTCATAATTATTACTTTGAATTGTGTCCTGGAAGGAGACCCATAGCAAGATTGGTCTATTAATGTGTATCTTTCATGGTTGAGTAAGTTTCATTGTGATTATTTTGTGCAAGAGTCCCGTAAATGCTGAAGCATATGGCAGTCTCAAAATGAAATACTGTAGGGCAGGGGTGCCTGAACTATGGCCCAGGGGCCAGATCCAGGGCCCAATGGCATTTCATCTGGCCCACGAAGCCACAGAGTAAGATGATCAGTCTCCTGATTGGAACACTATGTGATGGCCTGTTGGGGAAGCTTTATAATAAGGCAAAGAAGATGGCAGGTAATTCTTTTCAAGAGAGTAACACTGCCACTTTGATACCCACCGCCATTACTGAAGAAACTTTCTACTGAGCTACTGGAACAGTTCTGTATTCACACCATTGTTATTATGTGACCAAGTCAGAACTGATTTCTAGCTACCCTAATAGGATCTCTTGGGTACAGCATGATGGAGTACGTTTGTTTTTGTATCAGAGCTTACTCTGGGTTGAAAGAATTTTTGCAGGGGACACCCGAATGAGGCTCCTTTCATGTCCCCCATCGTGCAGCGCTCTGGGATCGAACCCATCTGTCTAGTCTCCAAGCCTAGTGCCTTAACCACTAAGCCATCGGAGGAGCTGTAGTGAGCGCCCATCTCTGTCCCAGCTCCTGCCAGCCTAGCAGTTTGAAAGTAAGAAATTGCAAGTAGATAAATAGGGACCACTTTGGTGGGAAGGTAAACAGCATTCTGTGCACTCTGGTATTGAGGCATGGCTGCCACATGTCCACGGAAACGTCTGCAGCTGCTCTTTGGCTATAAACAAAGTACTGTAATACACTACCGGTGGAGCTGCGCCAGGACCCATCACTGGCTACCTTTTAAAAACAACTTAAAATGTTCCTGTTCAAGGAGGCCTTTCAGGGCGTTGTTCCCTTTTCAATAGATTAGCCAGCTAAGTTCAGTTTCGATGTCCTCTTGTCGCCAATTATTTTAATTTAGTTTAGTCAGTGATGTACTTGGTGGTGGTGAGTTTTGTTTTGTATGGGTATTGTTGTCATTTATTTTCTGTTTGTTCACCGCCCAGAGTGGGATAACACCCAGATGGGTTGTATATAAATTCAATAAATAAATAAATATGATGAGCACTGAACCCTAGCGTCGGATACGACTGGCTTTCAAGCAAGGGCGACCTTTAACTAATAGGACTTGGGAGTAATGTTACCAGTTCTACATCTCCAATAAACTTCCATGATGAGAATTCAAACCAAGGTTTGCTGAGTCCTAGTCTGTCACTGTCCACAAAACACACTAGAGCAGGGGTGACCAAACTTTTCAGGCTGTGGGCTGGTCACGTGGTTCAGGGAGCTGGTCGCTATGGCCCAGGGGCTGGATGTGGGCCCCGATGCCAGTTCATCCAGTCTGTGAAGCCCTCGTTGCTCCTGGAAGTGAAAGTAAAACGTACCTGTACGGGCATGTTTTACTTCCACCTCAAGGAGCAATGAGGGGTTTGTGGGATGGATGAATTGGCATCGGGGGCACATTGGCCCACGGGCTGTAGTTTGGGCACCCCTGGACTAGAGTATTTACAGTATAGCAATTACAATTATATTACTGCTCCATAACATTTAGTGCACTCTATGGGAGATAGTACATCAATTTGAGGAAAATACAACCTCTAGATGTGTTATAGTTCAATTTCCAATTCAGAAAGGTGTAGAGTTAGTAACGGCAACAATATTGCTAAATGAATGTTTTGGCTACCTGCCATTTTCTGGTCAAAATACAAAGCTGCAGCACAGTGGCAGAGTACATGCTTTTCATGCCAATTTTTCCTCATTCAAGGATATCTAGAATTATATTTCAGTGGGAGATTATTGAGGCCTCTGTAAGCAAAAGATATATTTATAACATGGCAGAACTCCCATCAACCCCTAGCCTTTATAGTGGATTGGGAGGAGCAATGGAAAGCTATTTCCCTCCCCGGTTCTTAGCCTTTGCCATTCAAAAATTCAAACCATAAGTTCCTAATGCCTGTGACTTGGCTGTGCTGTCTGGGAATTCTACAAAATGTCTGAAGGACAAACGGAACTATTTATGCAGTAGACAATACAGAGATGGGACAATGAGTTAAGGTATATAAAGTACCTTCTTGGTGTGCAATAACTTGTGATTCCTAAACACATTTACTGTACCTGTGCTTTCTATTGGAAAGTGTTAACTGCTAACTGGACCCTGAATGGATTCTGAAGTGGAGACTTTAAAGCCAGTAACTAGTGCATTTAGGGCTCAAGTTACTTTATGCTATGGGTATTAGTAATTTAAAGGGTTGCTTTGGGTTTGGAAGGGCAGCTATGAGAGAACAAGAGAGGAAGGTTTTGTCTTTGAAAAGGCCAAAAGATCCATTTTTGTGATGTTCCCAAATACTATGTAGGGATGTAAAAGCTGAACAGGAGGTTGAGTTTGCAAAGAGCAGTGAGATTAATAATGGGGCCTTTTGGATGGTAGCCTAATGAATAGACTTTAGAGCCAGTGTGGTATGTGAGGCAAGAGTACCATATAAAACCTGGGTTTAGGGTAGGTAAAGGTCTTGAGTTGTATCTGACTCTAAGGGTCGGTGCTCATCTCCATTTATAGCCAAAGAGTCAGCAGAGTGCTACTACCTTTCCCAATGAAGCAGCCACTATTTATCTACTTGCAATTTCTTGCTTTCTAACTGCTAGGTTGGCAGGAGCTAGGAAAGATGACAGGTGCATACTTTGTCATGCAGCAACCTGGCCTTCCAGCTTTCTGCTCATCAAGTTCTGCATTTTAACCACTAACCTACTGCATCCCCTTGGGTTTAGGATATTTGGGGTCAAATTCCCACATAGCTGTAGAGCAGGGGTGCCCATGGGCTTGTCACTTGGTTCCTCACGGGAAGCAGAAGCAAAACACACCTTGCAATCAGTTTGGCAACAGAATGAGATTGATTTTAAGCTGGCATTTTCTCTGCTTAAACCAAGGATGCCCAAACTACGGCCTGTGGGCCAGATCCAGCCCCTGATGTTAACTCACCCAGCCTACACCACCCTCGTAGCTCCTGGAACCGGAAGTAAAACATGCCCAGCATATGGGCATGTTTTACTCCCACTAATAACCGGGAGTGACGAGCATGGTGTGGGCAGGATTAATTGGCATCAGGGGCTGGATCTGGCCCACAGACCGTTGTTTGGGCACCCCTGCTGTAGAAATTCAGTGGGAAATGGCAATAGTAAGTTCTCAGCATAGAAAACCTGAAGGCGGGTTAGTTACACAGAGAAATTCACGGGCTGGCTCTAAGCCAAGCAGGCTAACTAAGCACATTTCTTTGTGGACACCAACTCCCATCAGCCTTTGACACTGGCTCAGCTAAGAATGATGGGACCTGCAACACTGGTCAAGTCAAGTACATCTGAGCGGTCCTTTTGCGTCGAGAGAGGCTGTGAAAAGGCCCTTACAAGATGGCTACCAGTAACCAGACTGAGGGAGAACACCTCGCCTCTTAGTTTAAGCAACCATTGGGCGGGAAGCAACCTCTTAAGGCTTCCTCAGAACAGGGTGGCGTCTGCCAAGCAAGGAGCGGTAGCGCTTGACGGGGAAGCTCCTATTGGTTACTGTTGCGCATACATCACTTGGTGGGCGTGACTTCGTGAGGCGTTAGCCCCGCCTTTGCCGGGAAATCACCGGGGTTCTTTCGTCCCCATTGGCTGTCGCTGGCTGCCGGTCGTGGGTGACGTTTAGGAAGACCAGGTTCCGCCTTCCGTCCGCCATAGGCTCGTGGTATGCTTTACTCAAAACCGATTGGTCCAGCCTATCTGCCTGTCAGACTATTTTGCGGGTGGGCGGTCATGGGTGGCTGTGGTCTATCATTCCGGAATCAGACAGCGCCCGATGACACCACCAAACTCGAGCGGCGACAGAGACGTGCTTTCTCTATTGGTTGCCGCCTCCTGTCAGTCTGACGAAGGGCGGGCACAGCTCGTTGTTTTGTAGGTCGGCGACCGCCGCCTAAGTTTGCATCGAGCCATACGATAGGGTGGACTTTTTCTGTCAATCACGGGGTGGGCGGGGCTTTCTAGGGGCTGCTGTGGAGAGTCCGGGCGGCAGCGGCGAGTGAGCCGGGCGGAGCCGGCAGTGGAGGTGGCTGTGGTAGAGCGGACCCGGTAAGGTGGCAGTTGGTGAGGTAAATAGTTGAGAGAGACGGAGGAGGGGAATTAGTGACTAAATTACGGGGGGGGGGGGAATGTAAAATAAGTAAGTTCCCTGTCGTTGAAAGTTGAGGGGTTCAGAGCTTATTCCCCCCCCCCTCAAAAGAAAAAACTGTTGGTGAAAAGTTGGCGGTGGGGGGCGGTGAGGAAAAAAAAAGGTCTGTTTTGCGCATGCGCGGTGGTGGCCGCAGGCTGGGTGGGTCGCGCGCACCCCCCTCGCGGTGTTCGTAGCGGGGGGGAGGGGGAGGTAAGAGCTGTCTTGATTGGGCGGGACAGGAGATTTATTTGTGAAGGGGGAGTGGATGCGAGGACTTTCCTGCGCATGCGCCCAGAGGTACTTTTTAAGTTTTCGATGGGGAGGGGGCGACTCATGGAGAGGTTCGAGGAACTCTCACGCCCCCCTCGTTTCCGGTTTTTATGTGAGGATCTCCATTTTACGTTCAAATAGAGGCCATGCCAGGCACAGCTCGAGCGGAGGGTGGGTGGGTCTCCCACACTCCAGGGGTTTCATTGTCTTGTTTTCATCACCAAGATAGCGACTGTAGTTTGGCTCAGTGGTTAAGAAGCTAGCCTTGTTAGCTGGAAGGTTTGGCAGTTTGACAGTTTCGAGACCCGAGTACTGCATGACGGCGCTTGCCCGTCTCTGTCCCAGCTCCTGCCAACCTCGCAGTTTGAAAGCAGGAAATTGCAAGTAGATAAAAAGGGATAGTAGATAAATAGGCTTTGAAATAGAGATGAGCACTGAACCCTAGAGTCGGGTATGACTGGCTTTCGAGCAAGGGGAACCTTTACCTTTACTTAAATAGGGACCACTTCGGTGGGAAAAGATCTTGGGGACATGACGTGTTGAAGTGAGTAGACTGTTTCTAAAGAGAAGTGGGCTATTTCAGTAGTTGTATCTTAGCCATTTAATAAATGTTTTGTACACATCATGGGACATAAAATGCATATGCATAAATGATTCCATTGATTGAATTTCTCCATATTTGCAGAAAATTTGTCTTACATCCAATTAGCCCCAAATGAAATTATATCTAATTAGCCCCAAATAAGAGGGGCCTCATTCTGGTGTCCCTTGAGCAGAATTTCTCCAGCAAAAAATCCTTCCAAACCAGAATAATTTCTGACATGAAATTATTATTAGCCCCAATGCATGTGATTATTCCTTGATCTTCCTTCTTGACTTCAAAGTCTGTTAAGTGACTACCAGAACATTGTCTCTGAAGTGGTACTGCCAGAACAGTCTCTTGGTAAGAGGCACTCTTCAGCATTTATCCTGGGAGTTCTCATCCTTTTAAAGCCGGGGCCCTGGTCACCCTCCCTCAGACAGCTTCAGGGGCCAGACACCATTTTGCCCTTCCTCCTCTGCATAGCACTTCCTGGTGGTGTGGAGGCGGTGGGGGCCACATGAAAAAATGCTGTAGGCCGTATCCAGGCCACAGATTGATTATCCCAGATTTATCCTTTCAGCAAAGTGTGTTGTTTTTGGTCTCTGTAGGTAAAAGGCACAATAAAGGTTGCTGCTTCACCCAAAACTTCAAAATTAGGTTCTTTACCCCAAACCCATAAATCTTCAAGAAAATATGTGACCCAGCATATTTGTTTAGCTGTTCATAGATTTACACCCTATTGTACATTTTTATGAGAGGCAGCTGATGATACAAGTTCCTTTTGAAGTAACTTTACTGAACATTATTATTAACATATGTGTTGATACATTAACAAGGTATCTTGAAAGAACATTAAAATGTAATCAGAAAGCATTTATAGCTTAAATCAATAGTTAAATGAACAATTAAATGTAACTAAGAAGTAATTGTAATTGAATTACTTCAGAGCAAGATTATAACAAAGCAGGTAAATAATCAAAAGAGAATCAGAGCAATGCATACTAGACTTAACATGCTTTTCTAGTATTTAACTATTTGTTTACAGAAGAATAAATGTATCTTAGGTTTTCTATTTATTTATTTATTGAATTTCTATACTGCCCATCTGGGTGTTATCCTACTCAGGGCATTGAACAAACAGAAAATAAATAACAATACCCACAACAAATCAAAACCCACCACCGTCAAATACAGTACATCATAGACTAAACTAAAATAACTAAACTAAACTAAAATAAGTTTTTTTTAAAAAAAAGTCATTTTGTCTTTCCCGCAGATGCACATCACCAGTGAAAACCCACATCCTATTACTAGAGTGCCGAAGTAACATAATACTTATATGCAATTAATAAAGCAATTGGTATGCTATAGCAATTAGGAATATAACTAACCTTAACAAATAGGCATCTGCATATGGCAAAGAAATTTTCTCAACAAAATGCACTTACATGGTTATTAAGTAAAGTAATAAACAACAAGCCTTAAAACCTGGCTGGCAGGACAAGTTTCGGGATTCAAAAACATCGGATCTCATGTTGGGTGGCTTATCAGATGAGACAGCCACCCTTTGTTCTTACCTCCTTACCCCGGTCCTGTTTTTTAATAATTTTTGTAATTTTATAACTTGGAATTGTTTAATTTCTTTTAGCTCAACTTTTAATATTGTATTAGTTCACATTTTTAACTGTTAATAGGGTAATGTATATTGATTTGTGTTCTTCAGCTATGTATTTTTAAAATTGTTTATGTAAGCCACCCAGAGTTGGGTTTTTACCCGATTGGGGCGGGATAGCAAGTTGAAGAAAATAAATAAATAAATAAATAAGCAACAAGTTGTAGGGCTTAAAATGATAAAGAAATCATTTCTAACTTAATAGCATCTTTAGACTTTTATGTCGATTTCCAAGGACAACGCAGCCAATGCAGAAATCAAAGAAATGGCCTCCCCCAGAGCAGTGCGCTAGCCCCCCCACTGTTTAACATACATACTAATGATCAAACACTGCCGGTAGCCAATAGGAGCTTTCTTTATGCCGACGACGTGGCAATTGCCGCACAGTGCACAATCTTTGAGGCTGATGAGAAAAAAACTGACATACATTGAATTTAATGGCTATAATAGGGATAACCAGCTGAAGTCAAACTGCCTAAAACCCCAAGTTTTCATTTGAAAAACTGTGAGGCATCAAGAAGCTTGCCAGTGACTTGGAATGGCACAGGCTTGAACATTCCACCAGGCTTGAACATTTGTCACCCCCAAATACCCGGGAGTTACCCTGGATCAAGCTCACTTTCAGGACCCACTGCCTTAATATCAAATAGAAGGTTTTTGCCAGGAACAATTGTTTTGAGGAAAATAACAAGCAAAAGATGGGGTGCCCAACCACATTAAGAATCTCTGAGCTAGCTTTATGTTACTCTGCAGGAGAGTATGCTAGTCCTGTGTGGTACAGACCAAAGCAGACAAAACAGGTGGATGTGACCTTAAATGAAGCAGCGAGACTGGTCACAGGATGTTTAAAACCAATCCCAATACAAAAAGTACATTACATAACTAGCATCCCTCCATCAAAATTCATCAAGAAAGTGCTGCTCAAAAAGAGTGGGTCGAAGCAAGATCCTTGGAAACACAGCTGCTATTTGATCACCAACCACCAGAGCAGAGACTTAAAATCAGGGCTTAGCTTCCTCGCTTCTGCCTCTCTGAATAATCAGCCCTCACAGACTGCTCTAGAACTATAGAAGGTGAGCAAGGAGCTACCAGATAACTGGGCAGAACCACATGATTCTCTACTGCCTGTCCAAGAACAACCATGGCCTGTGTGGAAAACTTTAAACAGACTGCATGCGGGGGTAGGAAGATTAAGGGCTAATGTGAGAAAGTGAGGTTTCCCTGTAGATGACAGCCTGTGTGAATGCGGAGAAGTACAAACCATCTCCCATATATGCATATTGCCCCTCAGTGCATGCTGCCCCCCAGTGTGCACTGAGGTGGTGCTGTTGATGTGGCCTGATATTGGGCAGATGTCATCTAGCCTTTTTAAATTCTATTTTGTTTTTAGATGTGTGAATTTTAACATTGTTCTTATATGCTGGTGGCAGTGGTGGGATTCAGCCGGTATGCCCGTACTGGTAGTAGAAATTCTGAGAAGTGATGTGTATCCAGTGATGGGATGTCAAAAATTCTACTACCACGCCATGACGTCATGGACGTCATGGGCGTGGCCAATGTCATGACGTCATGACGTCATGGGCGGAGCCAACGTCATGACGTCATTACGTTGTGGGCAAGGCCAAAAATAAAAAAAATAATAAAAAAATAAACATGCACACAGACCCGTAAATAACTTAAAGAAATAAAATAAATAAATAAAATAAAAATTAAATAAAAGTACAACCACCCACCCAAAACACAAATAAATCACCCACCCACCCTAAATATAAAAGCCTCACTTACCTTCCTTGGCGCCGACAAACCTCCATGTGGCCCGGGGCCACCCGGCAAGGCACGCTGCCCCCGACTGTGGCCGTTTCCTCCTACAAAGGCCGCGGCCGGCCCTGCATCCGCCGGCCACGGCCGCCACAGCCCCTGCCTGGCCACCGAACTCCCACGGGCACGTTGGTGCCTGGCCGCGCCATCCGCCCGCGCCGCGCCCTCCTAGGGACTTGGGCCCGACAAACCCCCGTGCCCTGGGTAAGCCCGGCGGGGCTCGCCACCGCCGCATCGACTTCTGCCGGGCGCCTGCTGCTTCCTTGGGCCGTTGCCTTTTCGGCCCCGCCGGGCTTACCCAGGGCATGGGGGTTTGTCGGGCCCAAGTCCCTAGGAGGGCGCGGGGCGGGCGGACGGCGCGGCCAGGCACCAACGTGCCCGTGGGAGCCAGGTGCCCGGCTAGGGGAGGTGCCCTTTTCTTAGGGCTGCCGCCGCTGCTGCCGGAGCCACTCTAAAAAGGGGCGGCTCCAGCTTCGGAAGATTTTTTTTTTAATTGGAGCTAAAATGGCTCCAATTGACTGTGCATGTCCAGAAACTCAATCTGACGCATGCGCAATGTGTCAGATTGAGTTTCTGTACATGCGCAGTCAATTGGAGCCATTTTAGCTCCGATTTTTTTAAAAAAAATTCTTTTGGTGAGGCATCCGGAACCGGACGCCTCAAAAGTGGACTCCCCTCCCGGAGAACTCTCCGGGATTGGTCCTACCGGTTCCAGGGATCCGTCTGGAACCGGGGACATCCCATCACTGTGTGTATCCACATGAGAGGTTAAAAAAACCTAGTTTCTTTTGAAACATAGCTCCATTGCATAAGAGTGATGGGGTTGGCCAGCTGAGTTGATCTATGTAGGGTAGCCTAGGATCTAGATTCTAAAATTCAAGTCCTTCTTTTGCCTACAGGGAAGTGATCCCCCCCCCCTTTTCTATATGGCCACCCCCACCTCTGCAGTAAATCACAGTAAAATTGTTTTCCTGCTTGCTGAGTCACTTAAGGATGTTTGCTCTAATTTTATGGTAGCTGTGAATAACTTGTTCCATGTAGCTTCCTAGAAACTGAAGAGTTATTGCCTGCTAGATCTTGTGCTGTGTATCAGCTTTATTGATTGAATCCATGCATTACATTGAAATGTTTCAGGGAAGTTATCTGCAAATTGATATTGATCTTATAACATGTTCTCTTCTCTTATTTTATTCCCAACAATTAATGGATGGTTCTCATTCCCATAAGTGTGATTTTTCTCAGCTATAGAAGGGAGAATTGGGAATTAACTGGTTGGGCATTTCTATGGGGAATTTGTCTAGAGTTTAATTTGATCAGTTAATGCATGGATTTAAAATAGTTAGAACAAAGCTGTCTTGTAAGTCTTAGCCAAAAAAGTTGAGCCTTCTTTCTTACTAAGAGTGTGAAAGAAAATTGTTTAAGCCTTAGATATGGGTTTAATTTCCCTAACTTTAGATATTGTATCCTCTTAGTGCACATCCAAAACACAGTCACAAAAGTTTTCTGTTTCTCCCATTCGAAGCCCAAGCCCTGGCATAAGACTTCTGGCTTTTAAACAGCATGCGTTCTTCCAGCTAAGCTAACTTTGCTGTGAATTCCCAGTGTGAGGTTTCAGAATTGTTATTTTTTAATCCAGAAAAGTGCTTCTGTTCTCGATCTTATGAGTCACATTGAATGTAGTGCCAAATACCTCAGTCATAGCAATGTCAATGTGGTATTTGTCAGCACATTGACTTGGCAATTGTAGCTTCTAACTGGTGAGTCCTACCTCTCCATGATTAATGTGGTCATATAGATTGATCTTTATCTCTTTGAACTATGTTTCTCTGACTGAAGAGTAATTAAAAGTGCAACCTCTGTATCAGGCTCTGTATAAGCATAGAGGAGCTAAGTCATGAGTAAGGAATACAGTAAAACCCAGATTTACGTACAGTTCGTGTTATACTTATGTAAGTTTTTTCTTTAGAAAAATGTGACCTGTTTTACGCAAAAAATCATTTTACATGAGGAGTTTCCTTGCGTCTTGTAAGTTTAAAATGGCGGTGGCACCATTTGAGTTCAAAATTCCACCCTGCGCCACCAGCCCTCACCGCTGGAAGGTGCAAGACATCACTTACCGTGGAGGCAACATTGACAATTGTGGCAGTTTTGCCTTGTGTTCCACAGTCCCTGCTGCTTCTACCGGCATTGGTAGAGTGCAAGGGCCAGTTCCACTCTTCTTCCTTGGTCACCCTGGTGCATGCTTTAGCTGGGAATGCATGTTGGACAAAAATCTCTCCATTCAGCTCTTCGTCTGATGCACGTTCCCAGCTAAAGCACCCCACAAGGGGACTTCAGATGAAGAGTGGAACCACCCTCTGCACTGTACTAGTGCTGGTAGAAGCAGCAGGGACTGCGGCAGCGCTGGTGGCGGTGGAAGTTCCCACTCCCCCTACGGCCAGACAAACCGCTTAGGAGGAAGCAGCAGCATACGAAAGGTAGGGAGATTGCTCCATTTACATTCCCTTTCTGATGATTTTATTATTATTTTTGGTCCAGTCAGGACCGCCGCCCCGCCCCCCTTGCATCCCTATGGGAATGTTGTAATTTACATTAAAAACTATATTACATACAAAGCTATGGAATGGACTTTTTATGTAAATCAGGGTTTTACTGTATGTGACTCTATGTCCAAACAGAACTCTATGTCCAAACAGAATGGCTAGTGAGCAGGGTGACTGGAGTTGTGATTTGACTATACTAAAGGATCATAGGTTCTGGAAAATGATCTAAGTCAGGGGTGCCCAAACTTCACGTGGTTCAGTGGGCTGCTCATGTGGTTCCTCCCACCGAAAGCAGAAGTAAAACGCACCTTGCAATCTGTTTTGCAACAGGCTGAGATAGATTTTAAGCTGCCATTTTCTCTGCTTAAACCAGGGGTGCCCCAACTATGGCCTGTGGGCCGGCCCCTGACACCAGTTCATCCGGTCCATGACAAGGGCAGTGTGGGCTGGATGAATTGGTGTCAGGGCCAGATCTGGCCTGTGAGCTGAGGTTTGGGCACCCCTGATCTAAGTAATCGAAGTATATTAAGTAAAAGAAAAAGAAAAAAAATCTAACAAGACCTCACATTGTTCTTTATAAGTGGAGAAGTTTGGATAAACTAAGTAAGAGTTCGCAGCTTATTGGGAAAGTCCCTTTGATTACCAGTTTGATTGGAGTTATTTTGTAATGGTCAGGAATATTTGTGACTATAGGTTCCCTTCTTCTATCTCGTGGCCCAACTTCCTCCTCAACAGGCAAGGTTTCTGGGAGGGGAATGTCTCTGTGGTGACCCAAGGCATAGTCATGGGCACCACTGAAGAACTGGTGGGCCAGGTGAGAGAGAGAGAGAGAGAGAGAGAGAGAGAGAGAGAGAGAGAGAGAGTGTGTTTCACCATTGCTGTCCTACTCAGTGATAGGATCCCTAGGTTTCCTTTGGAGAAATACTTGTACTGTACAAGGAACCTCCACAATGAAGCATCCTAGGAGAAAGATGCAACAGGCGCTTGTAAGTAAGATACAGACTTAGTATAAGTCTCAGACAAAACTATGGCATTCCATATTCAAGTCCTTATTATCAATTGAGCTTAATATTAAAATGCCCAATAACATGTGGAGGTTCATAGTGGATGAAACTGAAAATAGCAGAAAAGAGTCCTGGTGTTGCTTCTTCCTTGACATACTGTTTTTCTTTGTTTTTTCAATCAATCTAATTTTCTTTGTAAGATTTAGCATCTGTGTCTGTTTTTCCTTTCTGCAGTAGTGGTGGTACTCATACACAGGTTTGTCGCCATAGCATAAAATAATAGTTGTATACAGTACTGGCAAATCAAATGACTCTTTTCATTCACTAATTCATTAGATATGAAGTAGTGTACTAGGAAATGTTTTGCCAGTCTATTCTGCTGGGAGCCCATTGGGAGCATACGGCTTGGTAAAGGGCACACAAGGTAATTATTCTCTGAGGAGACACAATGGGGGAATTAAATTCCCAAGCTCTCAATCAGTACTCAGGTTGCTGAGCTATCCAGCCAGCTATTTCAGGTTTAGGAAGGACTAATTTGAATAGGAAGTTGAAAGGATCCTCCTTCTATGCTTATTTTGTCATGGGGATGGGCTGTAAGATTATAGAGCAGTGGTGGCGAACCTGTGGCATGCGTGCCAGAGGTGGCACTTGGAGCCTACTCTGTGGGCACTTGTACAGTGACTCCAGCACAGAGCTTGCCCTGCCCCTCTGCCCAGCAGCCCAATGGGAGCACTTCCTCCCCCCCAGCACAGTTTGCCTCACCCCTCTGCCCAGCAGCCCAAAGGGAGCGTTTCCTTCCTCCCCTGTTGCTGTGTTGGCACTTTGAGATAAATAAGTGGGTTGGGGTTGCAGTTTGGGCATTCAGTCTCTAAAAGGTTTGCCATCACCCCATGTAGGGTGGATGATCTAAGGGACATCCACCCCTTTTCTGTTTCTGTTTTTATCTTTTGCGCTGTTTTAATTCTTTTTAAGGTTTTAAACATTAGTATTATCATGGGCCTAACCTATGATTTTAATTTATGTTGTAAGCCGCCCAGAATCGGGTTTACCTGATTGGGGTGGGATAGTAGATTTGAGCAAATAATAAATCACTGTTACAGAGTACATAGCCACAAGGGACTGCAGTATTTGTGTGCCCACCAGTAATGTAGCCTCTAGCTTTTGAACTACATTTCATGTTCGCTCTCTTTTGTGGCAGTGTAAAGGTAAAGGTCACCCATGCTCAAAAGCCAATCTTATCCGACTCTAGGGTTCAGTGCTCATCTCTGTTTCATAGCTGAAGAGCCAACACTGTCTGCTTCTGCAGACATTTCCATGGTCATGTGGCAGGCATGACTAGACCACGGAGTGCTGTTTACCTTCCTACCGAAGTGGTCCCTATTTATCTATTTGCAATTTCTTGCTTTTGAACTGCTGGGTTGGCAGGAGCTGGGTCAAAGACTGGAGCTCATTCCATCCTGCAGTATTCGGGTATCGAACTGCTGATCTGCCACCTTCCAGTCAACGTCTTAGCCACTTGAGCCACTGCAGTCCCTTGTGGCTATGTACTGTACATTTAATTGAGCATTTCTGTGTATGCAAGTCTGTCTTTTTGTCTAACAGTTCATCCATACATAGAGCAAATAAATTTGTAGAACAGGCCAAAAAGTTTGCAGGGTTGCAACAAGTTCATGATCATTATTACATTGTCTTTGTAGCATAGACCATAACATGTCAGCTGCCTAGAGTGGGAGTTCATCCTAGATGGGCAGGGTATAAGTGCAATAAATAAAAAATAACTAGATCTCTGCAGGATTGAGTGCACAATGCTCTTGTGTGTATTTTTGATGTTGCATACTGTTGAGGTGAGTGTGAACTTTGAGCACAGCATTCCCATTTTTTATTTGATCCATTAACTATGCAGTCTTGGACAAACTGTTGGAATCTGATTTCATGTTCCTGCAGTAGTGGATCTGCCACCTCTCCATATTTCCATGTTCTGCAACAGTGTTAAGATTAAGCAATCCATTACAGATAGCCACACGAATGCTGATGCCTCTCTTGGAAACAGTTGTGGAGATATGGCTTGTTTCCTAATGAATTTTATCCAGATCTTCCAAGGGAAGTGGGAAATCCAACCTTTGAAGCACCATCTGCAGCAATAATATTTGAATAGGCCTTTGCCTCAAACACCATTTGACACTGGTGGAAGCAGTGGCTACCTTTAAACCATAGTTGCAGAATATCCCCACCCCCTGCAATTCCCAGAAGGATTCAGCTGAATAAGTTTTGTTAGTCTGTGGTCTGCAAATAAGGAAATGGGAGGGGCTGTTAGCATAGTCAGCTGTCTGTGAGTTGAGTTTCCTGTTTAAGGAAAGGTAGCCATAAAGAGAGCTTATTTGTGTACAGTAGTTGTATTTTTAAGGGGAGCGTCACAGCGATTGGAAAGTACGCCCAGTCTGTTGTATGCTATGAATCTTCCAAATGTGTATACAGTAATATTGATTGCAGAATATAGTTTTACAAGAATCACTGCTATCTACTGTCTTTCTTCAAAGAGTGGTTTCTTGTCTCACAACATGAGAAAGATGTCCTTAAAACCATATAAGCAATGTTTGGTAAAAATGCAGGAGAGAGCCATGTAAGATTTTTCATGGTCAAAGGAAGGGCCTTTGTTACTCCACACAACAAGCAAAATCAAAATTTATTTCCTGCAGCATAAGAAAGGTCTGGTAAACTTGTTCAATTTGCAAAGTGCATGTACCGTAAGTTGGAAAGTTCTCACTCTCCACACAACAATGTATTGCCATCAAATAGCACCCTTATTAGGGGCATCTGAGGTAGTAGTGAGTCATTATTTCATGTCATTGTTCCCTGCAATATGACACCTTGCTACTTACAAGTTATGTTAATGGTGTGTTCCAAGTGTTCTTAGGAACTGTTGTAGAAAAGCCAACTTTAAGGCAAGTTCTAAAATCAGATTAATGCTAGAAACAAAAGTGGGGGAAATCAAAATAATGTTGCAAGCACTGGTGAAGGGAAAGACAGAAAACTAGATATATTTAGATGGCCATGCAAAATGTAAAATAAGTAAATTTAGTTAAAATTTGTTTCATACATTGTTGGAAACTGGTGAAGCTGAAAAGTGTCTAGCTAATGAGATACAGTAAAACCTAGGATAACACTAAAACTTGGTTCCACAAGTCTTAGTGTTATCCGATTTTTTAATGTTATCCAATGCATCCATCAGATAATGTTAAAATCCTATGGGATGCATTGGATAACATTAAAACTCCATGGAGATACATTGTAACTGGCACAGGCTTTAGTGAATGTTATCTGATGCATCCCATAGGACAGTGGTGGCAAACCTATGGCACGCGTGCCAGAGGTGGCACTCGGACCCATCTCTGGGCACCCATGTGGTCACCTAAGCACAAAGTTTGCCCCACCCCTCTGCCCAGCAGCCCAATGGGAGTGCTTCCTCCCTCCCCCCTGCACAGAGTTTGCCACGCCCCTCTGCCCAGCAGCCCAATGGGAGCGTTTCCTTCCTTCCCTGTTGCTGTGTTGGCACTTTGTGATAAATAAGTAGGTTTTGGGTTGTAGTTTGGACACTTGGTCTCTAAAAGTTTCACCATCACTGCCATAGGATTTTAACGTTATGCGATGCAATTTTTTTCACCAGATTGCTTAACGATATATGGTTTTAGTGTTATCTGATGCAAACGTTATCCGAGGTATTCCTGTACAGTACTTTGATAGCCTTTCAATTTTTTATTTTAATCTTTGCCATTTAGTTCTTCACACTTATGCTTGTATAATTTTGTGGGGGGGATGCATTTGTTCATACCAAATTTAGGATTTGCTTCAGAAAGTATTTTGCTGTTTGGGCTCAAATAGGCTGCCAAAATACTTTCTAGCCTTGCTGACTTCTACCCCCTGTGATTTTGTTGCTGGGACATCAACTGAGGGTTTCAGCATTCTGATGTATTTTGAAGAATGATCCTGGGGAGAAGGTTGGAGGGGCTGAAAACAAATCTCACCAGTTTTCCAACCTAAGGATTTGTTGAGGGAATGAACTACCGTATATACTCGAGTATAAGCCGAGTTTTTTTGGCCCCAAAAATGAGCCCCGAAAAGGTGACTCGGCTTATATTCGGGTCTATGACCACGAGGGTCCCAGAACTGTGCCAGATTGAGATGTGCCAACAATTTAATTATTTTTACCATATTTCCATGTACAGTCAAACCTTGCATAAAGAGCGCCTCGCTGAAAGAGTAACTCGCTTAAAGAGCAGAATTTTCTCTGAATGTTCGCTTGGCTTAACAAATAAATCCAACCAAAAACTCGCTTAACAAGTAAATCGGGGTTCACAATCCCTCCCACAATTGGTCATTTTCAATGGTGTTTCACTTAAAGAGCAAACTCGCTTAAAGAGCAATCCTGCTCTTTAAGCGAGGTACAACTGTATTGAGTAGAAACTCAATAGCAGCTGCTGTATTTCCCACCCTCGGCTTATACTCGGGTCAATTTATTTTCCTGGGTTTTCAGGTCAAAATTAGGTACCTCGGCTTATGTTTGGGTAGGCTTATACATAAGTATATATGTTATTTAGCCAGGAGGTTTCCTGAGTGCTGGGCCAGGGGACAAAGAAACCCACCATACCTCATAGTAGCTCTTCCTGTATTGTCAGTTAATAAAGAATATTTTTTCTTTTCAGCACCAATGGCTGCCATACGCAAGAAACTTGTCATTGTGGGAGATGGAGCTTGTGGGAAAACCTGCCTCCTTATTGTCTTCAGCAAGGACCAGTTCCCAGAGGTCTATGTCCCCACTGTCTTTGAAAACTACGTGGCTGATATAGAAGTGGATGCAAAGCAGGTAACGGTGGCATCACTAGCCTACTTACTGAGCAGATTACTGGTCATGGGAGCAGATTGTGTCTTAGAAAGGTTAATCCTGAGACAATGAAGCCTTAGCCCTTTTCCGTGTATGGAAAGGGAGGAGACAACCTTAATGATAAATGAACATTGGTAGGCAGCTGCAACAGGGTGACAGAGGAACTGATGACTAAGATCTCTTTGGCTACTCCCAGGTTGGGAAACATACATTTTCCCACTTGTAGTTTCTGTTGCAATAAATCTTTCATGAGGCCGAGTTGCGAGCCTTAACCCTCTTCAAATCCCACTACATTTCTCAACGTGGGTAACGAGGTGAGCAATACACAGTGAACTCTACAGGGTGAAATAATATTTTGTGTAAGCCAGTTGCAAGGGGAACAGACAGCTCTTATATTATCAAAATACAACTGGCATAATTTCCCTCTACAGTAAAACCTCGATTTATGTACGCCTCTACTTATGTAAAATTCAACTTCCTGGTGTGTTTAGATTTTAAAATGGTGGCGGTCCCATTTTAAAATCTAAAATTCCACCCACCCCACCACTGGAAGTTGCAAGACATTATTTACTGTGGTAGCAGGGGAGGTGGTGGCAGTGGCAATTTTCTGCAGTCCCCGCTTAGTTTCGGCCGGGACTGGGAGAATATACGCTCCCTTCTGCTGTTTGTGTGAGGTTTCTCCAGGTGGGCTTTAGTTGCGTGTCAGAGAAGAGCTTAAAAGGGGTGGGTGGGGATTGCCTGTCATTACCAGAGAAGGCCACTGGGGATGCAAAGTGTGATTTTTTTTTCCATAGGGATGCATGGAAAACCAATTTCAAGATGAAGCAAGCTTATTTTTGGTCTGGTCGGGCCTGGTTTTTTTTTTTTTTTTACTTTTCAGTGCATCCCTACAGTGATGCATTGATTTACATAAAACCCCTATTTATGTAATAAGCTACGGAACTGACTTTTTACATAAATTGTGGTTTTATTGTATTTGCAATATTGGGCATTAGAGTTTGTGTGTTGAGAGATATTTGGGGATTCCATGTGTCTATTACTAATTCATTCCACTGTATACTTGGGATCCAGTGATGAGCATTGTACCTTTTGTCTCACACTCTTGACATAGAACTGCAAGGACTGTATAGTGTAGGAAAACGCAGTGAATGCTGCATAATGGTTGAGTGTTATTAGGCAAACACAAAATGCACTGTGTCTTGCAGACTAGCTTGTCAGCTTGGCTCTGATATGTCAACGCTAGCAGAAAATATGTAGAATAGAAATATCTCCTATATGTGTGAAAGTGAAAATCCCACTGAGTCTTCCTAGGCAGCTGACACAGGTGTCAGTAAAATACATATCTCTCCATTAGCAAAAATTTAGATACATATAGGAAAAGAAATTGAGTCACAGTAATACCTCGCGTAACAAGCAAAATGTGTTCCATGCAGTTACTCGTTACGCGAGTTACTCATTCAGCGAAACACATTTTCCATAGGGAAATGCGCTTCGCTAATCGGCAGGGCATTTGGGAAGGGAGGGGGGACCTTCCCCGTACCCTTCCCAAATAGCCTGCATGCACGCGCGTGTCAGCGGTGCACTTGTGAAGGGTACTGGAAAGGTCCCCCCACTCTTACCAAATGCCCCACTGCTGCATCTGCGGGGCGTTAGAAGAGTGGGGGGACCTTTCCAGTACCCTTCACAAGCGCACCGCTGGCGTGCACCATGCGTCTGCGGAGTGGTTTGGAACGCGGCGGGGGATTCCCCTGCCGTGTTCCAAAACACCTGCAGACATGCCGCCCATCAGCTGGGCGTTTTGGAACACAGACAGGTGAGTCCCCCGCCACATTCCAAAACACCCCACAGACACAGGCGGGGGTTTTGGGAACGCGGCAGGGGTCCCCCGCCTAAGTTCCAAAACACCCCGCAGATGCGAAGCTTCTCGTTAAGCGAGTTTTTGCTTATTCAACGAAGCAGACCTTTTGGGGAAAGGTCTGTTTGTTAACCAAGTTACTCGCTATGCGAGGTATTACTGTATTTGTCCAGGATGCAGCTTTTTTTACATCCATTATTTGAAGTCCATTCATTAGTGGAACCGGAAGGGACTGATTTCCTCCTCGCATGCATTACTCTCCCCAGCCCCTTCTCCTCTGTGATTCACCACCATGTTAGACATCTTTCTTAGAGTCTGTTCTGATTGATATCTCAGCCTTCATTGCCCCTCCAGGTTGCAGTGATAGAATTGCTTCTATCAGAATTGGATCCTGGCTTTATTTTGTCACCTTCTAGAGCAGTGGTGGCAAACCTATGGCATGTGTGCCAGAGGTGCCACTTGGAGCCCTCTCTGTGGGCACTCTTACGGTGACTCCAGCACAGAGTTCGCCCCGCCCTTCTGCCCAGCAGCCCAATGGGAGCGTTTCCTTCCTCCCCTGTTGCTGTGTTGGCACTTTGAAATAAATAAGTAGGTTTGGGGTTGCAGTTTGGGCACTCAGTCTCTAAAAGGTTCACCATCACTGTTCTAGAGAATAAAAGAAAGTGTCTAGTAATAAAAGAAATGTGCTATGATATCATCTTTCATATTTTGTGATGATTTTCAACATTCAGCTCTCTCAAGTATTTTTGGATGTCAGATTCAGAAAGCCCCAGCCAGCATGGCCAGTGATCCGAGATTTTGAGATTCAAAGGGTCAAAGATTGAGAACCACTGGTGTACATTGTGTTGGGCATTTGGCCTTTTAGTGCACATGGTTAAGATACAATATCATTTTCTGTCTCACGGTGAATCAGGGTAAGTTTGAAGCAGCTCCATTGCCCCCACTTGTAAAGAGCAGAGAGAAGAATTTGTTGGATTTTTAAAAAAAATAGCACTGGAAAGAACAGACAGTTCTTTTGTGCCTGTATTTCTTTAGCAAGAAGATAGTTTAGTGTGGACATTCCTGGTTCCTTTTGGATAATACTAGTAGCATTCTTGTACATTGGTTCAGAGCTAGTTCATTGACATGTATTGAAGTTTTAGTTAGATGAGCCACTAGCATATGGTGGATTGTGCTCAAGCCTAATGGTGTGATAATGCGAACACTTTGAATATCCGTTGCCCTTTAAGCCACCACATTTGCCTCACTACAGGTAGAACTTGCTCTGTGGGATACAGCCGGTCAGGAAGATTATGATCGCCTACGGCCCCTCTCTTACCCAGACACAGACGTCATCCTCATGTGTTTCTCCATTGACAGTCCTGACAGTTTAGGTGAGTCTTTACTATCTGATCCCTGTTTACAGAGGAACAGGAGCCTGAATGAGAAGCCATGCGTGTGCTTTGGTATAATCTGCTTGCTTTGATGTATCTTCATAGAGTTATCAAAATGCTAGTGGTAGTTAATTCCCTTGAGCTGTAGTATTAAGATAGCATGCTTGGGAGGCCTGTGTCATGTTGCATAACTACTCTTGCACTCAATGTATTGTTTGCCCTTTATTTCCTTTCACTCCCCATGTACCATTTCCCACACTTCCACCATTTTCTGAGTTCCCACATTGAGTACTGCAGTGGGGAAGCCCATTCAGCTGCCTTTCTAGTAGTAGGGGAAGCAAGTGGTGAATGTTTCCCCAACTTGTGGGGAGAGGGGTGTGTCTGTGTGTGTGTGTGTGTGGGAGTGACATGATGTCTAAGAACTTGGTTTTCTTGGCTGATGCTTATGATATGACTGGGTTCTTGTGGACTTCCAGAGAACATCCCTGAGAAGTGGACTCCAGAGGTGAAGCATTTCTGCCCCAATGTGCCTATCATCCTAGTGGGAAACAAGAAGGATCTGCGCAATGATGACCACACGCGCCGAGAGTTAGCCAAGATGAAACAGGTGAAGCCAATCATTTAACATCCCCTGCTGGGACCCATCATCATCCAAGTGACAAATGCATTAGTCTCTACTAGAGGGAGAGACAGAATTGTTCAGCTGCCAGCTGGGGCTTGGAAAGAAGCTGCTCTTTCCAGAAACATGCCTCTTTGCAGAGTGTGGTGGTGTTGGGAGGAGCTGCCATCGACCCTGTTTGTAAGCAGAATGGAACTTGTTAAGTCAGAAAAGCACCTGCAAAGCTCTTAATATTTTCCCTGTAGCACAATGCATGGCCTTGGTAGATTTGCACTTGCTGAAAGCCGTAAGGAAGAACCTCTGGCTTCATATGCCCCAGGGGTTCCCCAACCTAAGGCATGTGGGCCGGATCTGGCCCGTGGCACCATTTCATGTGGGCACCCCACCCTTCCAGGGGCATTTGAAGGACAAAATGGTCATCCCCTTTGAAACAGTTGGGACAAAATGGCCGCCCCCATCCTGCAGGCAGTTGCTTCCCTTCAGGAAGGCCCAAAAACATGGTTATGGCAACAAGTGTGGGATGCTGCCGATGTCGCAAACACCACCACCACCACCACCACCACCACCACCACCACCACCACCACCACCAGCCCCCTAGCTGGCTTATTTAGGGCCATCTGGGTTGATAAGGTTGGGAATCCCTGATCTATCCCATCCAGCTAAGAGCTGGATATGTCTTTCTACCAAGGAAACTAAGCACTGTTGACTAGTTGGTTCCAAAACCAATCTGTTTGTTGCGTTGATTGCTCTTTTCCCATTACTGAGCGAGCATCAAGGAGTTTTCACGTTCTTTTTCCTTTTCAGGAACCAGTGAAACCAGAGGAGGGCCGCGACATGGCAAACCGGATTAGTGCTTTTGGCTACCTGGAATGTTCTGCCAAGACAAAGGATGGAGTCCGGGAAGTGTTTGAGATGGCTACTCGGGCTGCCCTGCAAGCCAAGCGTGGCCGCAAAAAGACCTCATGCCAGCTGCTGTAATTTCTCCCGCGCCTGCCTGCCTTCCCTCCCTGCCTGCCACCAAGCTGGCAAGCTGTGAGCTTCCAAGCTTGCCTCCCCTCTGATTCCATGCTGAAGCCAGGACTGGCATGTCTTTTCAGAGGGGGAGCCTGGTAGGTTTGGGCAGGGGATTTTCTGGAGCATGGCAACTAACTATGGAGGTGGGGTTCCCTGTCTGCCCCAGGCTCTTCCCATCACTGTGCAAGGGTGGCATTTCCCTCCCCCCTTTCCATTGCAGGCTTCTGACCCTTCTCCAAAGGCGGGTGGAAGGTTCTGGCCCCTGGGTCAGCGGGAGAGCCCTTTGCCCATCTGCCCACTTGATCACAGCTGTTTCGGCTCTCTTGTTGGTAGCCCACGGCACTATGCTGCTCCTGGCGGTTCTTTTAGACTTCCTGCTAAGCATGAAAGACCTTTACTTTAGGTAATGGTCGGCGCTTTGAATGACAACATCCAGACGGGGTATTGGGGTGTTTGTTCCTCCACCCAGCAAGGCACTATTGATTTGTGAAGCAAATCATGTATGGGAGGGTGGAATTTTAGTCCTCCCACACAATGGGCCAGCAGTTTTCCTTCTTTTGGTAGACAAATCAATCCCATGGCTGGCTTTTCTGCTCTGATGTAGCTGAACCACATTGGACCAGATCTTCCTCAAAGCAAACGTAGCCCAGTTAAAAGGCCACCTAAGATCTGATTCTCTTTGAGGGCTATTTCAGTTAAGTGGCTTTAGGTCACTTCACCCTTTCCCCTTAACCTTACCCCAATGAGAGTTTTTAATCCAGGGGTGCCCAAACTTTTCAGGCTTTGGTCCGGTCACGTGGTTCCTCCCACCGGAAGCAGAAGTAAAATGCACCTTTGCAATCTCTTTGCAACAGAATGAGATAGATTTTAAGCTGCCATTTTCTCTGCTTAAACCAGGGGTGCCCAAACTATGGCCCGTAGGCCAGATCCGGGCCCTGATGTCAATTCATCTGGCCTGCACCACCCTCATCGCTCCCAGAAGTGGAAATAAAATGTGCACTTTACTTCCACTTCCAGGAGCGGTGCAGGCCAGGTGAACTAGCATCAGGGGCCAGATCTATCCCACAGGCCTTAATTTGGGCACCCCTGATTTAATCTCTTAGCAGTGCAGGGAGCAACTTACCCTTCAGACTGGCCCTGGAGTCCGGGCCTCACAGCCTGGCCCCTTCCTAGCAAAAATACCCATATTTGTAAGCAGAGGTGCTATGGGCCAGTTCCTTGCTGTTGGGCAAGCTCTCTGGACCTCCGGTGGCTGGGATGGCCACGGCCACAACTCCAAGTGCAAAGGAATTACTCCATTGCTTTTGCCTCTTTGCTCTCCTTCACTCCTGCTGCTTCTTCCTTCCTGTCCTCTTTGTAGTCACTGCATTGCCACCGGGGTGTATGATTTTTGTGTTTTAATTTGTATTCACATGTTTAAAAAAGTGGTTGTTACTTTTCAAATTGTACTTGAAAGACAAATCTGTAATAAATTTGTAGCGATGTTTAGTACATGGTGGGACTTGTTACTTCTTGCCTCGTGGGAAATCTGTTTCTAAAAGGCTGTTGCGTGGTTGCATCCAGCAAAAGGTGAGTGCTGCCAAGATGATAGTCTGGCATTATCCAGCCCTCCCCCAACTTCTCAGCCAGTGGCATAATCTGCCTGTAAGAGGCATGTCTCCTGCGGGCTGCTAGACCCTGCATAAAGTAATAGATGTGTCCTATTAACATAATTGTTTTTACTGGGAAGCATAAGAAGTTTGAAGAGACAAAGTACAGTCAAACCTCACATAAAGAGCATTTCGCTTAAAGAGCACCTCGCTTAAAGAGCAGAATTTTCTCTGAATGTTCGCTTCGCTTAATAAAACCAACCAAAAATTTGCTTAACAAATAAATCAGGGTTCGCAATCCCCCCCCCACACACACAATTGGTCACCTCCAATGGTGTTTCGCTTAAAGAGCAAACTCGCTTAAAGAGCAATCCTGTGGAATGCATTGTGCTCTTGAGGCGTAATAAAGATGGCCAGTCACTCGCTGCCATGCTTCCTCTTTGGATGCTTGAGACTATAGTACACAACGTGTTGAACTTAGGGCAGTTATCCCTGAATTCTTTAGAGCCGTGATGGCGAACCTTGGCACTCCAGGTGTTCTTGGACTTCAATTCCCAGAAGCCCAAGCCCCTGTGAATCCACACAAATGGATTTACTGCAATTCATCCGGCCCGCGCTGCCTTCATTGCTCTTGGAAGCAGAAGTAAAATGTGCCTCGTCGCTACTGGAAGCAAAACGCACCAATATGGGCACGTTTTACTTCCACTTCTGGGAGTAACGAGGATGGCACGGGCCGGATGAATCCCAGCAAACCCATTCGTGTGGATTCACAGGGGCTTGGGCTTCTGGGAATTGACGTCCAAGGACATCTAGAGTGCCAAGATTCGCCATCATGGCTTTAGAGTAAGGGTCCCCAACCATTGGGCTGCGGACTGCTGTGGGGCTGCCCCAAACTGGGCCGTGGGGGTGCTGGAAGCCCTGGTGGCAGCTTTCTGCCCTTGGCATGCTCTACCAGGTCTGCCTGGCCCTCCATGCTACTTAACTGCAGCAGGGCTTCGCTGAGTGTGCTGGGTGATGCCTCGCTGCCTGAGTCAGGCGGTGTGGCTATTGGGCAGCTGTGCCCCTCCTTGTTGGGCTGCAGTGGGGCTCCTTCCCTGCCTGTGCGTAGTGTGCACTTTGTCATATTTTGCTGTGCGTTTACGGGATCTGGAAAAGGTTGAAGACCCCTGCTTTAGAGGAAGAAGAGACTAGAAAATAAGCTTAGCTCTGTTAAAAGAGAGATGGCAAAACAAAAAGGAATTCAGTTAGGTTGTGTAGTAAACACAAATCAGCTACAGCTCTGATCCACTCAAAAGCAAATGGAAATATATGTTTGTCAAGACTTTCTGGAATTTTATGTGTTTTCAAGTATCTGTTCTGGACATCTTAAGAATTTGGAACATCCTTTGCCTTCTAGCAGAGGTCTCATCAGGCAGCTGCCATCATCATGAGTACTTTATAATCACTGTTTCCCAAACTACCTCAGTTGTATTGTTCATACAGTATCATCATATACTGGTATACTATTCTGTTTCCATATTTGTATTCCTATATTATCTTTTCATCTGTGTCTTAAGAGAAAAACTGTCACTCAGATTCATCAATTTCAGTGGTTCCTCCTCTTCTGATACCAAAAGACTTGCATCTATTTTGTCAGGAAACCATTCCATCAGAAAAATGCAGCAAGAGAAAACAAACCTATAAATTGTATGGCACTTCAAAAATTTAATTAGACTATTTTGTAGCCAGTTTGCTTTATTAACCTTGGAGGGAGGTTTGGTGAACCTGAGAAATCTTAAAACTTTCCAGCATACAAAAAATGGTGTCGGCCATTTCTGCACATAACTTTTGTGAGTGTAAGAGCAATTGTATCAGATTCTCAGGGTCTTACGCCAAGCCCATCTTGCGCTTCCTTTGCCAGGGAACATCCAGGGCAATCTTACTGAAACCTTGTCGATAAGTATTGCAGTTCTTAATATTCCACAAGCAGCATTGCACCTTTTTAAATTGGCACAACTGATTTGTACTATGTAGACTGACTGAGTTAGACCAAGAATGAATTTGATCTATCTTTGCATTAAAAAAAAAAACTAGGTTCACTATGTATGCATATTTTTCTTCTTACATTATACCAATAAATGGTTACTGAGATTGTTGCACATCTTTCTAGAAAGCAGTCTGAATTACTCATGCAGGAAGTGAGGGTGAAATGCTAAAACATGACATTTTCTTGGTCTTTTACATGCTTCTGATTCTTGAAAACAGTTTATAGAATGTGCACTTCACTAGCCAAGCATTATCTCAGTTCTGCATTTTTAAAAGGTGAGCAGAATATGCAAGTGACCTGTGGAAATAGTTTCCTGCCCTCTACAGTAAATTTGTAATAGTTTGTTTTATTTATTTATTTACTGGATTTATATAACCGCCTTTTTTGCCTGAGCAACCCAAGGCGGCTCACATCAGCTAAAACCCATACCCAATACCAATTAAAACCAAATACTATAGGTGATGGCAAACCACCACCTTCCCAGGGTAAAGCTGTTCATTGAGGCCCAGTCCCTCCAGGGGCAATTCCTTTATCCTACCAGATTGCAGTGGCTCAAGTGGCTAAGACACTGACTGGAAGGCGGGAGGTCAACAGTTTGATTCCCGAGTACTGCAGGATGGAATGAGCTCCCGTCTCTGTCCCAGCTCCTGCCAACCTAGCACCTCAAAAGGAAGAAATTGCAAGTAAATAAACAGGAACCACTTCGGTGGGAAGGTAAATAGCGTTCCATGCATTCCATGTCTAGTCATGCCTGCCACATGACCACAGAAATGTCTGCAGAAGCAGACAGCGCTGCCTCTTCGGCTTTGAAACAGATGAGCACTGAAGCCTAGAGTCGGATACGACTGGGTTTCGAGCAAGGGAAACCTTTATGAAAGGTATGACAAACATGGACGACACTTATTGAAAAGCTCCACAAGAAATCCGCTGAATGAAAAGCCCTATAACACAATATGAAAGCAGAGTGGCAATGGATTTTTACTTTTGCTCCCAACAGCACCGTAATACCTGTGTCAGAGGCCTGAATAAATCAGATATTTAACACGTTTCTCTGTGTAAGTTACACTCCTTGAGTTTTCTGAACCCAAGTGCTAAACTGGCAAGCATCTACCTTCCCTTAAAGAGGGCCAGCTAAATTTGAGTGAAAAGTAAACACAGATGGCTCAACAGCATAACCAATTTAATTTACTAGCCCTTCGGTCTGCCTGCAGTCTGCCACCTGAGAAAGGGTTTTACCTGTACTTGGCAACAAATAATAATACATTTCCATTCTTAAAACATTAAACTACACGGCAGACCTAAGAACTTTCTGTTACCCTGTAAAATTTGCTATGGAAACAACAACAACAAAAACAGGGAAGTAATTTTGTGTTAACTGTTTAGTAAGACAGAATACCAGCATCTGTGGCATACTGTACTTCCTTGCAATCCAGTATAGGTCTACGACAAACTACAGGCTCTCTCCACGCCCCACATTTAGGCAAAAGGACTGGCTTGTGGCAATAAAGCATTGATGTCGAAGGTGTGTGCACAGTTACCTTTGTTAGAACAAGAAGGCAAGGTACGTAAGTCCTCCTTCTTGGTCCTACTCCAGGCTGAATCACCACTAAGAAATACTGTATTAAATCAAGATTGTGTCTACTTATAAGAGAGAATGCAGTCGGATGTCAGCTTAAAATAAACATATTGTATGTCATCAAGTCAGTTCTGGCTTATGGTTCACCCTCTAGGGCAGTTTGCTGTGCTGTGATCTTTTGGGTTTTTGTTTGTTTGTAAGTTTTTTTTTGGATGGGGGCAGCGCCATCAGCTCCCAAAATTCAAGAGTTCCCCAGACAATTCTGGGAGTTTCAGACCACAAACATCTAGTCACATTTTGCTCACCTAGAGAAGACCCTCCCTCCAAAGCTGCATAGCCATCTCTGGCCTTGCTTCCTATTAATGTATAGTAATTCTAAAAGGCAGCTGCCATGGGGTTCCTTGAAAGCTAGAGGCCTTTGGCAGGGGCCTCCTACAGAGCCTGATGGGTAGCGAGACATGTGCAGGCAAGTGAAATATGGATGTCTTTTTTTTTTGTTCAGTCGCACAGTCGATTCCGGCCCTTTGCAACCCCATGGACCAGCGTCCGCCAGGCACTTCTGTCCTCCACCATCCTCCTCAACTCGCTCAGCTCTGTGCCCATTGTCTCTACAATACCATCTAACCATCTCATCTTTGGCCACCCCCTTTTTCTTTTGCCCTCCACCTTTCCCAGCATCAAGGCTTTCTCAAGTGAATCCTCTCTTCTCATTTGATGTCCAAAGTATTTTAGCTTCATCTTTACTATTTGACCTTCTAAGGAGCAGTCAGGGTTGATTTCTTCTAAGATTGACCTATTTGTTCTCCTCACTGTCCAGGGGACTCTCAAAACTCTCCTCCAGCACTACATATCAAAGGCATCTATTCTTCTGCACTCAGTTTTCCTAATGGTCCAGCTCTCACAACCATATATTGCCACAGGGAATACCATTGCTTTGACTATACGAATTTTTGTTTGCAATGCAATGTCTCTACTTTTCACTATGTTCCCCAGGTTTCTCATCACTTGCCTCCCAAGAATCAGTCACCTTTTTATTTCATGGCTGCAATCACCATCTGCAGTGAGCTTTGATCCTAAGAACGTAAAGTCTGTCACTGCTTCTACTTCTTCCCCATCTATTTTCCAGGTACTGATAGGGCCTGTTGTCATGATCTTGGTTTTCTTGATGTTGAGTCTCGTCAGCTTTTTCACGTTCTTCTTTCAACCTAATCAGGAGTTTCTTTAGGTCCTCCTCACTTTCTGCCATTAGGGTGGTATGCATTAGGGTGGTATGGATGTCTGCAGGTTTGCATCTGTGGATGAAATATCTGGATATTCTTGGAAAATATTGGGAGACTCTTGAGTCCTAAAAGCAGAACACACGCCTGCCCTCTAGTACTGAGAAGTAGATTGTCAGTTGCCTGCTGGTGGCTCTAGAACAGCCACTTTTTCAAGGCATGCGCAGGTGGCCAGGTGTGTCATTCCACCAGCCACACACACAGAGGGTGATCTCCACTGGCAATTTCCAAGGGCTTAAATACTAATCACTCCAACCCACTGAGCCATAACAATAGATGTCAGCTCTGCAGATCTCTGAACATTTAAGTGAGATTTCATCCACATTGTGGCATTTTACACGTTCAATGTGACTTTAAAACGGAAATATCTGTTTTAATTACATTTCCAATTCATGAACTTCCTCCCCTGGAAAGTTATATAGCAGCTCTCCAGAATGGCAAGCCACTATTTTTGTTTTCCTGTGTATCAGGGGTGCCCAAACTACAGCCTGTGGGCTAAATCTGGCCCCCGACAACAATTCATATCTGACCCATACTGCCCTTGCTGCTCCTGAAAGTGGGCCGGATAAATTGGCATTGGGCCAGATCCAGCCCAAGGGCCATAGTTTGGGCACCCCTGGTTTAAGCAGAGAAAATGGCAGCTTAAAATCTATCTCATCCTGTTGCAAAACACTGCAAAGCACATTTTACTTCTGTTTCCAGTGGCAGGAGCCACACGACTGGCCCACTGAACCATGTGACCGGCCCATGGCCCAAAAAGTTTGGGCACCCCTGGTCTATCAGCTGGAGCAATTGGAGTAATGTGTGGCAATTGAACCACATGTGGAGAACCCTGTGTTCCTTAGATGTGTAGAGAAAAATAACACTAGAAGCGCTACCTCCTGATTTCTGCTTTACTGCCAAGGAGCAAAGGCAACTTAAGGAACTTTTAGTTTAAAGCTCTTGTTTAGAGGCAACTTCACACAGACTCCTAGTCTGCTACATTATCCGAGTACAGGTCAGCAAAGCTCTGTAGAAGGGCAGGATGCTAGTTGGGATAAATGGTGTATAGTCATACTATTTGGCCATTCAAGTGGTTGAAACGCTGAACTTGAAGACTGCAAGGTCAGAGTTCAATACCCGAGTACTGCACGATGGAGTGAGCTCCCATCTCTGTCCCAGCTCCTGACAACCGAGGAGTTTGAAAGCAAGAAATTGCAAGTCGATAAATAGGTACCACTTTGGTGGGAAGGTAAACATCATTGCGTGCACTCTGGTGTCTAGGCATGTCTACCACATGTCCACGGAAATGTCTATAGACACAGACAGTGCTGGCTCTTTGGCTGTAAACAGAGATGAGGACTGAACCCTAGAGTCAGATACGACTGGCTTTTGAGCAAGGGTGACCTTTACCTAATGCCAGATATTTGTCATTACCTGTATATACTCGAATATAAACCGAGGTACCTAATTTCGACCTGAAAACCCAGGAAAATAGATTGACCTGAGTATAAGCCGAGGGTGGGAAATGCAGCAGCTGCTAGTGAGTTTCAATAATCATAATACCTGAAAATATGGTAAAATTAATTAAACTGTTGGCACATCTCAGTCCAGAGCGGTCTTGGGAACCTCGTGGTCATTGACCCTCGTATAAGCCGAGTCCCCTTTTTGGGCTCATTTTTGGGGCTAAAAACCTCGGCTTATACTCGAGTGTGTAAAGTAAGTTGTTCCTGACTTCTAGCAGCCCAAATTCAAAAACCTTAAGTGAGATGTTACCAGTGCCCTCTCCCCATGAGTGATATTTTAACTCCATTCTCCTAGCAATTAGGCTGCCATACTGAGGACACCTACATCACTTCCACTCTGTCCTATACCCATCCCTAACTGACCCTTCCTCTTAAGATTTTACAGAAAAGACCAGAACCTGAACCTGCCTATTGCAAACTTTTATTGCACAAGAAACACATAAGCAGCAATAGACAGAAATAAATACCATTTGCTATTTCAACAGCTACAAACTGCCATCAAATTTGTTGCAAAAAAACACCTACGTGTGATTCCTCTTTCCTATCATAATTGCTCCAGATGAAACAAATCCCTGTAGATCACTGTTCGAATCAGTGCTGCGCCCTAGAAAGAATTTTAAGGGGTGAAAAAAGGTATAGTTTTCTCATATTCAAAGGCATACCTACTTAACTAAAAGCCCTGTGTTGGCGTTCTTTTGCTGGCTGTCGGATCTCGTGCAGATTTGGCATCAGCATGCAAATAACATTTTGGGGACAGTATTTCCCCTTCTAAATTTAAATAGGAAAAACACACATTTTCACTTGGAAGGCTCAAATCAACGGACCCATCCCTCCAGCTTCTTCTTCTTCCGTTTCTAGGCCGGACATGAAACTGCCAAAATGAAGGCACCGTTTGGTGAGTTTGTCCTGCAGTTCTTTTTCACCTGACCGAGTGTGAGAAAGATTAGCCGGCAACACAGGGTTGCTGTTGCCAAGATATGCCCAATTATAGTTCAAAAATACAGTGGTACCTCAAGTTACAAATTAAACGCGTTCTGAGGCGTTGAAAAAAATGTGTAACTCAAATTTCCCATAGGAATGCACTGAAAACCAAAATCCATAACTTGAAACGTGGTTTCCCATAGGAATGCATTGAAAACCAATTAATCTGTTCTGGAAAAATTTGTAACTCGAGCCATTATTTTCAATTGATTTTTATTTGTATTGTGAAAATTTTGTAACTCAAACCATTTGTAACTTGAGGTAACATGCACCACAAGCTTCAAGAAGGCACACTCTGTGTACCCCTCCCTTCAGCTATTATGGGGCAAGAATTGTCTTGATCTCTCACAACTGGCAACTCTTGCTAAGAATTATAGAAGTTATGGTCCAACAATGCCTGGAGGGCTACACATTCAACTCTCCATGAATAAATCATCTTTTGTGCTGGGAGTGTTAAAAGGCTACAGTTGCACCCCTTTGTTTAGTAGAGCATTTCATTACCAACACCACCCAAGCCATCTTAATGTGTGGACACCTCGCTGGAGAGAAGTCTCTTGCTCATCTCACTACATCAGTGATGGCTAACCTCGGCACTCCAGCTGTTCTTGGACTTCAATTCCCAGAAGCCCAAGTCAGCACTCCTGCTGATCAGGGCTTCTGGGAATTGCAGTCCAAGTACAGCTGGAGGGCCAAGGTTCGCCATCACTGCACTACATTATGGAGCTGACCAGGTGAAAGATTGTACAGTGGTACCTCGAGTTACAAATTTAATGCATTCCAAGGCATTTTTCATGTTATGAAAATTTTTGTAACTCAAATTTCCCATAGGAATGCATTGAAAACAAAAATTCATAACTTGAAACATGTTTTCCCATAGGAATGCAATGAAAACCAATTAATCTGTTCCAGAAAGTTTTTTTAATTCGAGCCATTATTTTCAATTGATTTTCATTCGTATTGTGAAAATTTCGTAACTCAAACCATTTGTAACTCGAGGTACCACTTGTACTTAGGAAGTTTTTAGTTCCTGTAGCTGTGATCAACTGCAACTAATGCCAAACTCCGATCCTTTCAAGATCCAGTGAGGTGTCACCCCTAGATGCTCAGAAAGCACGTTCCATTTTCTTCAAGCTGTTGCAGGATTTAAAATGTTAAGCTCAACACGATACACTGACAAGCCATGTTTCTGAGACTTGGGATGGTAGTTGTGTTTCTGACTTTTATGAACAATTTAATAATCTTAAACAGGTAATCTACATTCCTTTCCCAAAGAGTATAAGAAGGGATATTTGAAAGAGTACTGAAGTCATTAGCCTGCACAATAAAATATTTCTACATGGACTATGCGAAGAACGCTGGCCTGTTAAAGATGGATATTAAGTCTATAAAAAGTTTTATGTCACTGTGGGCTTCAGGGGAGAGCACAGTATACAGCAGGGGTGTCCAAACCTTTTGGGCTGTGGACTAGTCACATGCTTCAGGGAGCCCCAAGGGCCAGATTTGGCCCCCAATGCCAATTCATCCAGCCCACAAAGCCCTCGTCGCTCCTGGAAGCGGAAGTAAAACACGTCATATAGGCATGTTTTACTTCCGCTTCCAGGAGTGACAAGGGCTTCGCGGCCCAGATGAATTAGCATCGGGGGCCGGATCGGGTCCCTGGGCTATAGTTTGGGCACCCCTGGTATACAGTACAGTATCTCCTTTCTTGACAAATGGGAAGTACAGCAGATGTGTCAGTAGTTTTTCCCCATTTTGGGCTCCGAATGATACTAGACTTCAGATCCTGGAAGTCCCAGCTAGTAAAACAAGTTGTTAGGGATCAACAGTTGAGCAAACTCTAGGGACCTAAGGCTGGGAATCTCCATTCTGAAAGGAATGAAGATATGCAGAAGCAGCATCCTGGAATGATGAGATATATCAGGTTTTCTTGGGAGTGCCAATTCAAGCCATTCACATTACTTACCAACTCTTTGCCTTCTGGGAATGCAACGCTTGGCACAGAGAGCATCAGAGGATGGATAGCTGGAATCACATATTATTGCACTACAGTGGAAGTAGATCTAAGAAACAGAGAAAAAACGTTCCTTGTATCATGAGCTAGCTCAGCGGTGCCCAAACTACAGCCCAAGGACCAGATCCAGCCCCCAACGCCAATTCATCCACCCTGCACCACTCTTGACACTCCTGAAAGCGGAAGAAAAACATATACGAGTGTGTTTTACTTATGCTTCCAGAAGCAATGAGGGCAGCGTGGGGCAGATGAATTGATGTTGGGGGCCAGATCTGGCCCACGGGCTGTAGTTTGGGCACCCCTGGTTTAAGCAGAGAAAATGGCAGCTTAAAATTTATCGCAAAACAGATTGCAAGGCATGTTTTATTTCTGCTTCTGGTGGGAGGAACCATGTGACCAGCCCGCTGAACCATGTGACTCGCCCATTGAACCATGTGACTGGCCCGCAACCCGAAAAGTTTGGGCATTCCTGAACTAGCTGCAGACAACTAGGCAGCAATATATTGGATTAGGGCAGTGATGGTGACCCTTGGCATTCCAGCTGTTCTTGGACTTCAATTCCCAGGAGCCCTGATCAGCAGGTGTGCTGACTTATGCCTCTGGTAATTGAAATCCAAGAACAGCTGGAGAGCCAAGGTTAGCCACCAGGGGATTAGGGTTTCTCAACCTTGGCCCTCCAGATGTTCTTAGATTTCAATTCCCAGAACCGCTGATCAGCAGGTGTCCTGACTTGGGTTTCTGGTAATTGAAGTCCAAAAACATCTGGAGCCCCAAGGTTGAAAAACCCTGTATTAGACAGTAAGGGTACTGACTCAATAGCAGAAGTGGAGTTGCCTAGCCAATGGAAGGAAAGTAAAAGCACCAGTTGAACCTTAATTTCATTATTTGAAAAATAGGGGCTGCGGTGGCTCAGTGGCTAAAAAGCTCGCCTTGTTAGCTGGAAGGTCAACAAGTCGGCAGTTCAAGACCCAGGTACTGCATGATGGATGGAGCACCCGTCTCTGTCCCAGCTCTTGGGGACATGAAAGGTGCCTCATTTGGGCGTTCAGTGAGCTAAGCTTCTTCTGCAAAAAACCTTTCAACCCAGAATTTCTGACACAAAATTATTATTATTTGAAAATATCAAAGATGGGGTTTGTGTTAGGGAACAGGATGGGCAGGGAACTGCTGGCAAGCCAGATTGCGACCTTTTGTGGTCTTGGAATTCCTTTCTCCAAACATAAACTGAAGGGATAATAATGCAGTGCCACTAGAGGACTCCTGGCTTTCAGTTCACGGAAGCCAGAACACAGCCATGATAGCAAGCCAACACAGATCTGGGTCTTAGGAGGGGACAGTGGTGGGATGTCAAATTGTTTACTACCCCACCGTGACATCATCACAGTGTGGGCAGAGCTAACATCATGATGTCATGATGTTGTGGGACGGGCCAAATAAATAATAATAATAATAAATAAAAATAAGCACACACACACACACACCTCAGGCCCTTTTAGGAACTGTGGTAGTACGTCAATATAAGTAAAGGTATTAAATACACATTAAAATACACACAGACACACCACATCCAAAGGTGAGTCACTTACCCTGAGGAGCAGGCTATAGGGAGCTTCAGGCTAGCAGCTTCTCTTCCTGCTCCCTGCTTGGGAGGACAGCAAGGAGGCCATGTATACGTGCCAAGCACTGTAGGTGTGCATGCACACCAAGTGCTTGGCACGCATGTGCAATGGGGGAACCAGTGAAAAGGTAAGCCCCGAAGGTTATTCCCCTCAAAAGCTGCTACTGGTTCTCCGGGACACTGGGGAAAGTTACTACCAGTTCTAGCGAACTGGTGAGAACCTGTTACATCCCATCACTGGGAGGGGAGGCAGACAAACGTGAGGTATCAGGAAGCCCCCTATCTCACTGTCCCTGAATCAGTCCATAGTCCAAATATTAATCACCTCAAGGACAGGAAAACTCTTCTCATTTCTGGGGAATATATAGCCCTGGTGGGCAGGAATAAAAGTAAAAAGGTGGGACACACACACACACCTCCAATCCTACCATTAACTTGAAACTCTTACTGTCCGTAACAAAACCTTAGTTTGATTTTATTTATTTATTTCTTAGTTCAGGGGTTCTCAACCTTTTTCAGCCATGGGCAGGACCACACTCCCTCAGACAACTGAGTGGGCTAGACTGGTGGTTCCACCCACCCACCCCAACTGTAAACCCTGCTGTAAAACACATCCGCGTTTACTCATTTATGGCTGTAGTAAACGCGCTTACGACAGCTGCAGACTCATTTAAATGAGTCTGGGGCTGATTCCAGCAGCAGGGGTGAGGTTAGGGGCCAGAATTATTTGGCACCATGGTCCAGATCCGGCCCACAGGATATAGGTTGAGAAGCCCTGCCTTTGTTCCATTTCAAACAAATGGAACTGAGGTAAAATAGGTTTTTTGAAAAAAGATGGGAAGCCACCAAACAATAATATTGGGAAAGGGGCTTGGTCACCTATAGAGCCACGGAAGATCTGGTTCAACACAAAGAAGGGCTGGATTTGGCCTCTTGGGTTTGGAGTCCCCAACCCAGCTGATAACAACTTTATTCCTTGGCTAGAGCTCTTACCTGCCCCTGAAGAGGCTGCCCATTCACTATGAAGGTAAACATTTTCACTTCAAACCGCTTCAGATGCATAGGAAACTGGACAGAACCACTGGCGACTGGGTGGAAGGTGGTCTGATGGGAGTCCTCGGTGTTCTCACAACTTTGGGGAGGGGGAAAAGATCATAACAGAGAAGCTACACTCTAGGTTGAAATAACCAGGAGTAGACATACATTGAGAATGTGTTTCAGGAATCGAAAAAGGGTGCAGTGGTATAGCGTGGGGGGTAGCAGGGGGGCAGCCCACCCCAGGTGGCACTTTTTTGGGGTTGCAAAATTTCACAGTAAATGGGACTTCGCCCTGGACTTCCTGTCAGTTGTGGTGGGGAAGCCGCTGCAGGGACGGGTACTCAGGGCGGCAGCAAGCCTAGATGGGGGTTGGGTGAATTTTGCTGAAACCCATGCTATGCCACTGAAAAGGTGGCTCTCCAGAGGATGATGATGGACTGCATCTCCCAGCACCACTTGTCCCAGCTAAATACTGATGGGAACTGCAGTCCAACAACATCTAGAGCAGGGGTTCCCAACCTAAGACCCATGGGCCGGATCTGGCCCACAGTGCCATTTCACGTGTCCCCCACTCCAAGGGTATTCGAGAAACAAAATGGCCACCCCTGTCATGCAGGCAGGGCAAAAGCCTTGAAGGTGGCTGAGAAAGCGTGACCTGGCCCCCAGCTTGAAAAGGTTGGGAACCCCTGATCTACAGGACCTCTAGACAGAGTCCACCCAGTCTTATGCTCGCAGTCCTAAAAAAATCTTTACTTGAATTTCCAGGTCTTTTATCACTCTACATCAGTGTCTTAATTTATGCTGTATCCCAGAACTAAAATTCCGTTTTCTTCTAAAAGTTAAGGTTTCCCTTGCTCAAAAGCCAGTCGTATCTGACTCTAGGTGTCAGTGCTCATCTCTATTTCAATGCCGAAGAGCCAGCATGTACCAAGACTTGTCCTACTTTAAACCTAAACCAAAAAGACTACGCTGATCTATTGTGACTCCAATCGAAATAATCGTAGCACTCTTGGTTTGCTCTGGATTGCAAACATCCCACCTCACAGTCATCCCAAAACTGGAGTAAAAGACAAGATGGTGCCAGCCTTGTTTTCACATACTGTACAGACACTGACTGAGCTGGAGGCTGCATTCTGCATTAGTGATGGAACAACATTCTCCTGAGGCCAGCAAGCCAGTTAGGGAGAAACAGAGGACAGGCTGGTTGCCCCACACAATCTTCTACCTCTACATCCCATCACCAGTCCCTACACCCCCAACGTCTGCTTGTCTGATGTGTCTCCCCCACTCTGCCAAATGGTAGTGCCCGCCTCAAAGAGCATGATATAGGGAACATTACCTGTCAACCACTATGTTCCATTGTGGAGAGCTGTTCCTGTCTGGTGATGCTGTGGCCCAGCAGTCTTCCAGGAATAGTTCCAGCTGTGGGTCTTGGCTGTGGAGAAGTTCTACTTGAAAGTAGAGAGGGTCTCTGAGGTAGCGAATCACCGGATACTCTTTGTCCTGGTAGAAGTCCCTGTAGGACTGGTCTGCAGTGGGGAAGGGGAGTGAAGCAGATTAGATTATGTACTGGGGATGAGGAGGGGCTACAATGAAAAGAGAATGAGAGGGTGGCACTGGATCAGTTTAGGACCGTGATGGCAAACCTTGGCACTCCAGAAGTTCTTGTATGGGCGCATTTTACTTTTGCTTACAAGAGCGACAAGGGTAGCGCAGGCCGGATGAATCGCAGTAAACCCATTTGTGTGGATTCACAGGGTGCTTGGGCTTCTGGGAATTGAAGTCCAAGAACATCTGGAGTGCCAAGGTTCACCATCATGGGTTTAGGATAATGCTCCCACTAGGTTCTGTTCATCTTCACAAGAACATCATATTACTCTAGATCAGTGCTTCACAACCTTTGGTTTTTGGACTTCAATTCACAGAAGCTGAAGTCAATTCCCCAAGGCACTGAACAGCCAATGTACTGACTTAGGCTTCTGGGAATTGAAGTCCTCCTGTGGGGAGTGGGCCCCAGCTTGTCTGCTTCTGCAGACGTTTCCATGGTCATGCGGCAGGCACAACTAGACACCAGAGCAAACGGAACACTGCTTACCTTCCCACCAAAGTGGCCCCCTATTTATCTACTTGCAATTTCTTGCTTTCGAACTGCTAGGTTGGCAGGAGCTGAGACAGAGACAAGAACTCACTCCATCCTGCAGTACAATGTAATGTAGAGAACAGATTGTGTTTTCAGGGGAATTATTTCCTGAGTGGACCCGAAATGTCCATAGGACCATTTGTATCCCCAACCTACTTGTATTGTTCAGGTATGTGTGCTGTAATATGGGTTTGCTGCTTAATCTGAAGAGGCTATCCCAAATTCTGAAAGTACCTCTAAAAACAAGTAGAACTTTCATCCACCAGATGTTTTGGACTTCCAAGTTCTGGAAGCCCCATGCAACAGGTTCAAGCAGGCAAGGATTGTGCAAATGATATCCCAAAACATCTGGCAGGAATCCTCTAAAAAACACCGGTGTGCATCTAGAATATAATACTTGTCTTGTTTCCAAAGTGGACCCTTCTTGTTTTCAGGTTTGAAAAGTTAAAGCTGTTCTTCTAGCTCAAGCATGAACTGTTACCTCTGGCCAGTTTAAGGGCAAGGGCTAGTACCCCGACCCCTGGTAAAGCGCTTGGAGATGGAGCTTTGGTAGGAGTGTACTGAAGCAACAGAGCATCACCGATGAAGTACTGGCAGGCACATTTCAACCTTAAAAATAGAAAAATTGCTAGTGAGAGAGGTATTTTCAAACCAGTGGTGGGCAGCCAAAATTTTTACTACCATACTGTGGGAGGAGCTGATGTCATGGGCAGAGCCAACATCGTGACATCACTGGCGGAGCCGACATCATGATGTCATGACGTTGTGGGCAGAACCAATGATGTGGGTGGAGCCAAAGTAAAAAAAAATTAATTAAAATAAAATAAAAATACAGTACACATAAAAATACAAATTAAAATAGACATTAAATAGAAATAATAGCACACTACGTAAAACACAGTGTTTTAAACACCCACCCACCCACCCCAAACACAAACCCTAGTCACTTATTCTGGCTGGAGTTGGGGAGCAGTAGGCAGGCGGCAACAGCAGCAGTGTGGCAGCGCGGCCTAGCCCGGTCTGGCAGTGCGCCGTAGCCTGACCTGGTGGCAGTGAGGGAGCAGCATCGGTGGTCGGCAGTCGAGGGAAGGCCACCACTGCTGCTCCTCCAAAGAGGCCACTGAGGGCCTCAACAATCAGCCACTGTGCCTTTCCTTGCAGCCCAAAATGGCTGCTCGTAAGTGCGCATGCGCGTCTCCAGTATTCAGCATGCATGCGGCAAATGGTTTTTTGATGCATGCACACTTATGAGCAGCCATTTTGGGCTGCAAGGAAGGGTGGCCAGAGAGGCGACCAAGCAAGTCGCCTCCAAAACAAGTAACCATCCCGGATGGTCTCCCAGGAGGGTTACAACCCCCCCCCCCCAGGAGACCACCCGGGATTTTTACTACCGGTTCAGTAGAACCGGTCCGAACCAGCTGCTGCCCACTACTGCAATCAACCCACAAAGGTTTAGAGGAATTTGTATTAGCCTCCTAGTTTCAATACTGCTTTATTTTGCGGTGTGAGATAAATATCAGCTGGCTGGCTCTGTGAAAGTCAAGATGCTGCTGTGTGAGATAAACCAGGACAGAGAGTCTTTCTAGAAGTAATTATTTCAGGGTATTGCACATTTTAGACTAGGGACAGGCAAAGAAACATTTCACCGATATGGTTGTTATTTAAAATCCCTTGTGCCCTCCCAAAGAGGTAAGGGGAAATTTTGTTATGTTTTATTGCTAGACCATTTTAGGTATACAAATGACTTAGTTAAAAAACCGAAGCCAGTTCTGATTTGGGGGGCGGTAGAAACAGCCCTCCATTTCCCTAAGCAGGCCAAAACCATAGTCATGCATCTAAGTGTTCAAGCTCCAGTAGGAAAGAAAGAAAAAGAAAAATTGGGGTTTCAGAGGAACAGTCTTCCAAAGTTGGAAGGGTATGTATTGCAGCCCAAAAAAAATTGGTAGTTTCCCACCTCTGCCTTAGACTCCAAAATTTAGAGCAACATCCATTTGGGTGCTAGAGCATCTTTTACATGCATACAGATATATAGTTCTTGTCCCCAAACTCAATAAAACCATTTAAGCTGTCCCCCCACTGTCATTGATACTCACTGATAAACAGGTGCTGGTCGGCCTGGCAGGAAATACAGGACTTCATTCTCATAGGTCATGGTGGTACTTTCAAACTGCAAATGGATTATAGGGTTAGACTCCCAGGGCCTTAGGATACTCAATGCCACCTTTCTGGAAAGAGCCCATTAGATATAACTGATCAACTCCCTTCCTCCTCCACCTTCTTTACCTTCCCCAACAACTCTGTAAAGTGTGAGACATTAGCTAACCAAGCACACAGGTGTTTATAGAGCTGATGTGATTTTAGGTAGGCTGAGGCAAACCACTGTAAGCAGATGTTTAGGGTAGCAGTCACAGCTTTATTTTGTACTCTTGAACTGTCTAAAATCCTTAAGCTGACCTGCTGTCCACAAAAGGAGAGGTGGACACTGATACACTGATACACTTGAAGCAAAGCCTAACTGCAAATCCATGTAGGGCAGAGGTGGCCAAACTCCAATGTGTGGGCCAGATCTGGCCCTGGCTCCAAGTCATCTGGCCCACGCCTCCCTCGTCACTCCTGGAAGCGGAAGTAAAACTCACCCATTCAGGTATGGGTGCATTTTACTTCCGCTTCTGGGAGCAATGAGGGGAGCATGGGCTGGATGAAATGGCATTGGGGCCTAGATCCGGCCCATGGGCCGAAGTTTGGGCACTCCTGGTTTAAGCAGAGAAAATGGCAGATTAAAATCTATCTCATCCTGTTGCAAAGCAAATTCCAAGGCATGTTTTACTTCCACTTCCAGTGGGAGGAACCACATGACCGGCCCGCTGAACTACATGATTGGCTTACGGCCCCAAAAGTTTGGGCACCCCGATGTAGGGCCTCACTTAGAGGAGGACTTTGTCTTCTCCTTTGTTTCAGGCAGCTAAGAGTCTTGGGCTTGCCCTGGGAATTCCCTCAAGGCAGCTGTTTCTCACCTTGCGGGTTGTTCCACAGGAGTTCACATTGAAGATGAAGGTTGCGCCTCCTCCTCCCTCTGTCAATGAAGCTGGCCTGCAGTGCCTGTCTTTCAGCACGAGGCCAGAGGGCTCCATGTCTGGGATGCCGAGCAGCTTCATGGCCGAGATCACCATTGTGCCATTAGGCTGGCAGTCTAGAAGAAGCACAGAGAAGGGACAGACTCCATCTCCTACCTAGAGCCTTCCCTTTCCATCTAGTTGGACTTTGCAAATGCTTTTGGGGTGTTTCTAGACAACCACCAAATCTATTGCTAATAATTACTGCTATGACAACAAACAAAAATGCAACTCTTTCCCCATACATGTTAGAGGCTGCGGTGGCTAAGTGGTTAAGAAGTTTGCCTTGTTAGCTGGAAGCCTGGCAAGTCAGCAGCTTGAGACCTGGGTACTGCATGTCATTGTTAGCACCCTTCTCTGTCCCAGCTCCTGCCAACCTAGCAGTTCAAAATCAAGAAATTGCAAGTAGATAAATAGGAACCACTTTGGTGGGTAAATATCTTGGGGACATGAAAGGAACCTCATTCGGGCATCCCCTGAGTGGATTTTCTCCAGCAAAAATCATTTCAGTCCAGAATAATTTCTGACATAAAATTATTATTATTATCTTGCAATTATACCTCCTAGATGGGTGGGGTATAAATGGAATTCTTATTCTTATTCTTATTCTTATTCTTATTCTTATTCTTATTCTTATTCTTATTCTTATTCTTATTCTTATTCTTATTCTTATTCTTATTCTTATTCTTATTCTTATTCTTATTCTTATTCTTATTCTTATTCTTATTCTTATTCTTATTCTTATTCTTATTCTTATTCTTATTCTTATTCTTATTCTTATTCTTATTCTTATTCTTATTCTTATTCTTATTCTTATTCTTATTCTTATTCTTATTCTTATTCTTATTCTTATTCTTATTCTTATTCTTATTCTTATTCTTATTCTTATTATTATTATTATTATTATTATTATTATTATTATTATTATTATTATTATTATTATTATTATTATTATTATTATTATTGATGATGATGATGATGATGATGATGATGATGATGTGCATTTTCTGTGCATACATTCCACTGGATTTAATCCACACAGTATCACTAACACAATTCTTCAGTATTTAATCAGGGGAGGATAGAAGTTGGTATGGATATATGTAGCGACATCCAACAAATAAGCCTGTTACTACTTCTATACACCTTCATTAAATCCTTTGCAGGGGGTGCCTTGTTAATTATCTGCTTATTTTAAATTGCTCTTTTGAGCAGTGCTGGTAATTTTCTCATTTATTCTTATAGCAAGATGCGAAAGAGAGAAAAATGTTTTAACTATTTATACGCAAGGAATGGTGAAAAACAGCAGAGCGCAAAAATTCAACTTATGCATACCCATTCCATTCACTCATTGAGGGAGCATGGACAACAAGGTATGTGAAAGGGAGCATAAAGATGTGGGTTCCACATTTCAAGCAAAGTTGAGAAAAGGCCTTCCACATCTGAAGTTGTTGAGTACTGTTATCTCAAGGTGAATGGTGGGATTAAAACGAGAACAGGGACAAAGGAAAAACTTACCAATGAGTTCTTTTGGAGAGAAGATGCAAGAGACGGCAAAATCTATCATTTCCATTTGACCAAATTGGTCCTTCAGCTGCAACTGGAAAGTGGCCACAATCCCAAAGAGACCTATTTCCTAAGAGGTAAACAGGGACAAAACAGTAGCGTAGCCACAGGGCTTCCTGAGCTGGGAGACTTAGACAAGACCATAACAAAGATGTGCAATCCAGTAGTCACTGCTAATTACTTTGGTATCCCATCCCACCACCACCATCACCACTCCTGACCAAATATACAACATTCGTACACAACTTCTAGACATGGCATTGAGCAGGGAATACTCTACGACCAAAGTACTAGTTTTTGCTTAATATGGATCACTAAGCTCTAGACCAGTTTAAGGGGTCATGAAAACTAATTGTATCTTGGCTACACACAAAAGGATGCTATTGAATGCCTATTTAATGCAGAGGGCCAGACAAGGGAGAAGCTATGCTGTCTCATGATTAGCTATAAGCTCAGAAGCATTGCCATTAAGGAGATGGCCACCAACAGCCTGGACTCAGCCCCATAACCTCACATTAAGCCTCTGGTGTTCATTGAAAGAGGTCAAGTGGTTGGCTGCCAGCTGCAACAACTCTTACCACCAAACCTAAGCAGATATTGCTGGCATGTTCGGGAATGCTATCAGAACCGCAAATAAGTTATTACATTTTAGTGGACTCATTACATTTTGGTGGAGGAGAAGTGAGTGGAAGTAAAACCCTTTTGATGGATATAAGTCCTTCTCTTGATAAACAAAGATCTGTGATCTTGACAGTTAGTAGCTAAGCATGGCTACTGCGTAAAAATTGGATTACCATACAAACTTATCAGTCAGCTAACCAAAAGGAGGAACAGACAGAAGCCCTACACCTAAGCAGGGCTGACCCATGATACAGTACTTTGCTGTCCGAGGAAAAGGACAAATTGAACCCTCCTTTCCACTTTATGCAGAAACTGACTCTATTAGCAGTTGAACCTTAAGAGCTCGCCCCCATGCACTGTTTGTTTTATTTCCTTTTCTCTTGCTTGATCGTCAGAAATCATAGCACAGTGATGGCGAACCTATGGCACGCATGCCAGAGGTGGCACTCTGAGCCCTTTTTGTGGGCACCCATGCAGTCACCCCAGCACAGAGTTTGCCCCGGCCCTTTGTCCAACAGCCAATGGGAGCGCTTCCTCCCTCCCCCAGCACAGAGTTCACCCCACCTCTCTGCTCAGCAGCCCAATGGGAGCACTTCCTCTCTCACCCCAGCAGCCCAGTGGGAGTGTTTCCTTCCTCCCCTGTTGCTGTGTTGGCACTTTGCGATAAATAAGTGGGTTTTGGTTTGCAGTTTGGGCACTCGGTCTCTAAAAGGTTCACCATCACTGACAGAGCATCTTGACCGTTAACTATCTAGCTACACAAACATGCCTCCATTCTTGTCTGCACTGTATCTTCTCCAACCCCCGGAAGATTACCCCATTTGCTGGCATATAAAACCCACTCCCCCTCCCTTAAAATACACTGGAAAATGGAGTGTGCCTTGTACTGTATATAGTGGCCTATTTTGGTAATACCAAGGTGTGTCTTATACTCCAATGTGGCTAATACACTGGCAAATAGGGTAAATAAGGGTTTGCTTTTCTGGGGCGGTGGGGACAATTACAAGGTGTTCCAGTCACCACATAGATGGGGGAAGGTACGTTTACCATATATACTCAACTATAAGTCATCCCAAATATAAATTGAGGTACCTAATTTGGACCTCTAAAACTAAGGAAAAAGATTGACTCAAGTATAAGTCAGGGGTGGAAAATGCAGCAACTGCTAGTGAGTTTTAGTAATTAAAATACATGAAAATAAAGTAAAATTACTTAATTGAGACATTTGTGTGGGTATGTTTTTGAATGTTTACAGTAGTTTTAGTGCTTTTTTAAAAACTGTATGTTTGAATTTATACCACCACAGCTTTGGGACTCTTGGGATTATTGACCCGAGTATACATTGAGTCCCCCTTTTGGATCTCATTTTGGGGGGCTAAAAAACTAGACTTATACTTGAGTATATACAGTAGCTACAATTTTATGCAATTGTTCCTATGTATGGTGATTTTTGGGATGCCCTGTATGTTTCTTCATCCCACCAAGAATGTAGGGTGTCAACTAGCACATGGGCAACACCAGGAAAGAAGCCACAAAAAGTATAATATGTGTACATTTTGCGTAACGCTAAACCTAAAACACAAGAGATTAATTTTATGGAATGTTTGTCCAAAACAAGAGCAGTTTCCTTCTCAGAGAAATAGCACTCGGAGCAGAAGCAGGGACTTCAGCCACTCAGTGCTAAATTTGCCTATTAAATATATAGGAAGTTTGTTAGTGTCAAACTCCACCCTGGCACAAAACACCACAAAAAATAAACCAAGCATTTGGGGAGGAAGGAAGCATTCTGGGAATGCCAAGGTAAGAAGGGCACTACTTGGACATTGTGAAAAATTCTAATAAGGTTGAATAAGATCAGTGTAAAGCCCAGAACAAAAGCTGCATCCAGTGAAAAGACAGTGTACACCACTTCATCAGAGGAAGCACATTATTCAGAAGTCTTAAAGACTGGTTGTATCTTCCAACATTGCACAATAAGGGGTCAGGACAAATAACTGAAGGGGCTGCTCCTGCTGCCTCCTCATTTTCTTCTGCCACAGGCAGGTGCCTCACTGCCTAATGGTAGGGTTGGCCCAATTCGTAGGAACCAGTTATCCAAAATATCAAGGGAAGATTGCACTTCTCAGTAACTCATAAACTGCACATCCTTCCATATTTCATTTGGCACCACCCTGGCCCAAGGTTTCTTCCGACGCAGGGGTTCCCCTTACCTCGTAAAGCAGATGGGAGCCATATCTGGGCACCCGCAGGGCCAAGTGGGTTCCATTGTCCTGGAATGTATAGCCAAGGCTCTGGGCTGTCTCCTGGCTCAAGAGGGTCTCCCCAACAAAGGGAAGCCAGTCCTCATCCACATTGCCACGCTTTATCACTAAGTAAAGAGCTTGGTCATCACAGAATCCCTCAGCCTTGGGCAGCACTGTGAAGAGAGACAGCAGTCACAGCAAAATACTCAAGACCGAGAATCCTATTCCATACTCACCCCCCAAGGGTGTCTCTGCCCGATTTAAGCTGTAATGGGGGGGGGGGGGGGCCCTGCAGTGGCTCAGTGGTTAAGAAGCTCGCCATGTTAGCTGGAAAGCTGGCAGTTCAAGACCCAGGTACTGCATGATGGATTGAGCACCTATCTCTGTCCCAGTTCTTGGGGACATGAAAAGAGCCTCCCCTGAGTGGAGTTTCTTCCACAAAAATCCTTTTAAACCAGAATAATTTCTGACACATTCATAATAATAATAATAATAATAATAATAATAATAATAATAATAATAATAATAATAATAATAATAATAATAATAATGGGCAGGCATCCACACAGGAGTCGGGGTGGCACTTATCAAATTCTCTAAAAAAAACACCCATGCCTCACCCATTCTTCTGAACAGATTTCAGAGGAGCTTATTACCCGTAAACCCCACCCCCCGGCCGCTGTCCTACAACATCCCAGCTAGTTCAGCAACAGTTGGGGCTACAGAGTCAGTCATGTTGTATGAAGACTGGCCAAAGTGTTTCAGCTTAAGGGAGGGATTGTCCAAATACGGTTCCCTCTCCTCACCACCACTTCTTTTTGTGCCTTCCATCCCCCCCCCCCTTGACTCATCCTACCAATTAAAAAAATAGGAACATGAGTTGCTGCTTCTATAAGCCCCTGGCGGCATCATTTCTTCTAAATACATGGCAGAGCACATACTCCCTCCCCTCCAGCACATTGATGCATTGATGCCAAGTGGTAATCTCAGCTAACTACCTCACCTGCATCTCTGACCAGGGCAGTCAGAAGGACTGGGACATCGAAGGGCTTTCTCTGAGGAATCACAACGAAACCCAAGATGGGGGTGGTGGTGTAATTTCTTAGGTCGTCTGGCACATACTGAAAAGAAGGGACACTTTGGTTAGAAGAGCCGCACTAACCTTAATCGTAAATTGCCTTAAGTCCCACTCACCAGGAAAATAATCCTTGCCACTATCAAGCAACTGTTTCATTGGCTACGCTTGGCAGTTTATCGGTGGTTGCCAGTGCCTATCATTGAGGACGAAATGGAAGATATAGCAGTGGGCTGAGTCATGACACAAAATGGGTATTTGTACAGAGAAGTGAGGGTGGAGAGGTAGGCTGGCATTCATTCCGATACGACACACCCCGCCCAAGTCCTTCACTAGCAGAACTGCACCAACACAGGCGTTCTCAACCTTTCCTGCACCATGGACCCCCTTTAAATACCTTGTGTGGCTGTGAAAACACCAAGACTTAATTCAAGATTTAAACCACTAGGCTTTATCACTCTCTGTTAATCAATTGCACTTCTCTAATGCAAGCCATTAGCACCTGTCCTTGTGTCAACTCCCAGAGTGAGAATAAAAATGTCTTGAATCTAATTGGGTTTATAGTACAGTACTTGGCATTCATTCCTAAACAATTTACCAGGCCTCGAGGTGCAGTGCTGGGACTGGGAGAGCCCCTACACACTTGTTACCAGAGGCCAGCCCTGAAGAACCCAGCAACGGACTTGTTGGTGAATCTGAGGGCCAAGGGGGGAATCACTCGGCAAAGGCGAGGGGGTGGCTACCTCTCATGCGCTCGGGGTGGCAGCTTGAGTATGAAAAGAGCATTGAGGGGAGGGGGCCATGCAGTGGTGGGCAGCAAAAAAAATTGCTACCACACCATGGGTGGAGCCTATATCGTGGGTGGAGCCTATGTCATAGGTAGAACCTACATCGTGAGTAGAGCCTACATCATGGGCAATCGAGTCATGCCTGCCATATGGCCATGTACACATCTGCAAACATAGACAGCACTGGCTCTTTGGCTGTAAATGGAGATGATCACTGCACCCTAGAGTCGGATATGACTGGTTTTTGAGCAAGGGAGACCTTGAACCACTTGCAGGGACAAAACCTAATGGGGCAGGGCAGGGAGGTGGGCGTAGCCACCCAATGTTGTCACCCACCTGGCCAAAGGTCATCCAATTTTGCTATACTCCCTCCCGAGGATGTGTGCAGACCTGTTGCTGCCCACCACTGGGGCCATGGAAAAATGAGGGCGCAATGCTTGTCAGAGGCCAGACAAAATGTTTCTGGGCTGGACATTCCCACCCCTGCTTTAAGCCTTTGCGGACCTCCTGTGATGATATCCCAGGGGTCCACAGACCACAAGTTGAGAACCACTGCAGTAATAAGTTGCAGCTAGAGTAGGCTCATTTGAATTAATAGAACTGAGATAAATTGCTGCACCAAACATTACCACCACCCCTCGATTCAATGGACCCACTGTATTGTGACTAACTACTGTACTAGGCTTCAGCAGAAAAATGCACTTTGCCTGCAAATTAGAAATGTTCCCTACCTGCTTCACAGTCTCTTTCTCTCTCTCTCTGCTTCCCATTCTCAATCTCCCCAGACACACACAACCAAAAGTTAGCCACCAGCTTAGGCTTGGCTCAGGACAAGACTCACCTCCACCTTAACTCCAGGGGCAACAAAAGGGACTTGCAGAACATAGTCCTTGCTGCCATTGGGGTGTTTGGTTTCGTAAACCTTATAACCCTTCTTGTCAGCTTCAGGCAGTGGCAAGGGCCCTGAATCATCCACTACCACACTGACCAGCTCCACGTCTGGCAAGAAGTTCCCAACTGTTGCATTGAAGAGCTGGACGCTAACGTTTGTATCTGCATTTGGGAGAAAGAGAGACGTCTTACATGGGAAGTGAATGTAGGCTTGAAGCTTCTTGGCCAGATCTAGGGAATCTCCAGCCCCCAACTGCTGTGGCCAACCTGGTAAGGATTCAGGGGAGGAAGCACTAATTGATAACTAAGGGTCACCAACTCCCAACTCTTGTCTTAAAGCAGGTGTGTCCGAACTACGGGCCGTGGGCTGGATCAGGTCCCCAACACCAATTCATCCGGCCCTTGCCGCTTCTGAAAGTGTTCAGGCATGTTTTACTTCTGTTTCCAGGAGCAGAAAAGGTGGCGTGGGCGGATGAATTGGTATCAGGGCTGGATCCGGCCCACAGGCCATAGTTGGGCACCTCTGGTTTAAGCAGAGATAATGGCAGCCTATAAATCTACCTCATCCTGTTGCAAAACAGAGTGCAAGGCGCGTTTTACTTCCATTTCTGGTGGGAGGAACCACGTGGCTGGCCCACAACCCAAAAAGTTTGGGCACCCCTGTCTTAAAGCTTATGTTAAAGTGGGAGTAGGGAACCTCAGGCATACTCTGGAACCAATTCTAGATTACTGGTCTTCCACAGATGGCCATGATACAATCATCTGGCAGTTTCCCAGGCTTATGTGTCCCCTGAGGATCCTAAGAGGGGGAATTGACAGCAGAAGCATCTAGCTAAAATTCATCAATACAAGTCATACCTCACTTAAAGAGCATAATGTGTTCCACAGGACTGCTGTTTAAGTGAGTTTGCTCTTTAAGCGAAACACCATTGTGAGTAACCAATTGTGGGGGGGATTGTGAACCCTGATTTATTTGTTAAGCGAGTATTTGGTTGGTTTTATTTGTTAAGCGAAGCGAACATTTAGAGAAAATTCTGCTCTTTAAGCGCGTTACTCTTTAAGCGAGCCACTCTTTATGCGAGGTTTGACTGTACAGTAATATCTCGGTTAACGTGTGGATCGCATGTTAAAACTGGATAATGTCGGGAAATTTGAGGGAAATTTTTGCAACACACAACATAACATTGTGTGATGCAAAAGTTTTCCTCAAATTTCCAGACATTGATCTCCGGATCGCTAACAGGCTTAGCAATCCAAGCGGTGACATTCTGAAGAGAGGCTGGGGACCCTTTTCCCAGCCTCTCTTCAGAACCCAACCAGCTCCCGCCTGGATCGCTAAGACCCTTAGCGATCCAGGTAGAGGTTTCTGAACAGAGGCTGGGAAAAACATTTCCCAGCTTCTTTTCAGAAACACCCACCAACCACCATCCAGGCTGGGGGGGGGGGGGGCGCTTCTGAAGATAGGCTGGGGAAAAGCCTCTTTTCAGAACGCCCCCACCTCCAGATCACTAAGCCTGTTCTTTCCCCCAACCCCAGTGCCGATGCCAGCAAAGAGCAATCCCACACTGGGACCGCCAGTTTGCTTGCAGAGGGAACGCGCTTTCCCTCCCCATGCAAACCAGATGCCCTCCCCCCCTCAAAAAAAACACCCTTTCCTCTTTGGAAAGGGAACAGGGCTTTTTTTAAAAAACATTGTGCGATCAATGCATCGCACAACGTTAATAACCAGATAACGTTATGAGTTGTGGAACCAAGTCATAACGTTATCCAAGGTACTAGTGTATTTGTGATCTTAATGACATATTCTCTGGAATTGAATTTGTCCTTCCTCTCTTGAGCTCAAGGCGACCTCTTGATAAACCTTCCTTCCTGCGTGGGTCATATGAGGAGTGACACATTTAAACCTCCTTTTCGTAAATCTATCCTCAGAGTTGAAATTTTTGTTGGTACTTCACAGGGTCACGGAAAACCAAACTATTTTCCAATCTAGGAAACCCCGTCTGTCCCACATGACTTCTGATCAGTCCAAGAGGACAAGGCTGTCACTTTTTCTTGGTCTGCTAGGTTGTGCAGTTGTTGCTGGGCTGTGACTCCTATGAATGCTACCTATCTTAGCCAGTGGAGAGAGATGACGGGAGTAGCAGTCCAGGACACCTATTTCCTATCCATCACCTGGCAGCAAAGAATGTGGCACAGAGAGACAGTTCACAGGCCATCTGCACATACGTAAAGAACAGGATCAGTGCTCTTGAGGGTGGAATTCTCTCTACTGTACAGAGAGAGAGAGTTGAGTACCAAGAACAGGTGGATTCCTAACAGATTTATGATGGGACTCTAGATAAGGACAATTTCCAGGAAGAACAGGGGAAGTAATTAAGGCACTTTGAACAGGTTCATCTTGTTAGATTCTTCCACTTCTCTTATCTAGGATCAAACTAGGACTGCCTATTTCTTCAGATTAAACCATTTCCCCTTGCATAATGGGATATTCCTCAGAGGTAAGTGCCTCATCAAATTTACAAATTACACCTTTCTGCCATCCAGATTTGTGTTTGCAGCAAAACCTCACATAAAGAGTGCCTCGTTTAGAGATCAACTCACTTAAATAGCAGAATTTTCTCTAAATGTCCGTTTCACTTAACAAATAAAACCAACCAAAAACTCGCTTAGCAAATAAATCAGGGTTCACAATCCCCCCCACAATTGGTCACTTCCAATGGTGTTTCGCTTAAGGAGCAAACTTGCTTAAAGAGCAATCCTGTGCTCTTTAAGTGAGGTACCACTGCATTTATTTATTACAGCTCCCCCGGTTGTGTAGTAGTTAAGACACTAGTCTTGGAGACCAGAAAGACGGGTTCAATTCCCAAGAGCTCCATGATGGGGGACATGAAAGGAACCTTCAAAAATCCTTTCAACCCAATCTCTGACATGAAAACAAACTATTTATTTGGTGGAAACCCACAAATCATCATCATATCATCATCATTTTTTATTTATATGCCGCCCTACTCGGTAAAATCAAATCAATAGCTTCTAACAAAAACAAAGAGTCTGGTGGCACTTTAAAAAGTTTCATTTGACAGAAGTGATTGTAGACCACATTCAATGAAGTAGAGTACAGTTGACCAACGTTTATGCCAAATAAAGTTCTTGCCTCAATATTCTTTTGTTCACTTTCCAGTGACAAATCACAAAAGGAAGCACACACTAAATGTACTAAGATATATAATTGTGGGAAATCACACACTGTGCCAAACAGATGCCTTTTCTTGGGGAGGTACACCTCTTGTAAACAAGGTGCTAATCATATAATCTAGCCTGATCTAGACAGCAGACCTATCTGCCATCAAGAACATCAAGATCTGGATAACAATAGTGTCCTTTCCTTACAATTAACACTCACAGTCTGTAACTGTCACTGGTACAAGTTGTAGAGGGGTGTTGATCTCCTTCAGGATGGTATGCTTCGTAATTCCCCTCTTCTTATCATCCCAAATATGCTCTATGAAGGGCTTGATTTGATAGGAGGTCATCAGTTTCCCGTCCACCACATCACTCTGAGAAAGTTGGGGGCAGAAAAGAAGAGATCAATCATTGAAGAGGTTCAGTGTTAACACAAAACACGTTACACATCCTTACTATACTTCCATGATGGGTCTTTTTCAGATTCCTTTATTACATTCATCCAAACCATTTGAGGAATCTTTTGACTACGATAAAATTACTTTAAATACGTAAATGTTCTGACAAAATGGATTGAAGTCTCCCTCCTTTTCGTACCACACTGCCCAACTGTTTCAACCCCAATTTCACATTGGCCCAGGCAAAGCTAGAACTAGCTGTCCTCGTACCTGGGACAAACAGCACTTTATCACGCCCACCCCACCATTAGGCACAGGTGCAAGCATCCCATGCAAAAGAAAGAGATAATGGCAGTGGTATCCCCTCCCTAAAAGAAAAAGAAACTTCATCTTTTCCAGAAAAATAAATCCAAGAAGCTGTAAAGGAGGAAAGCTGCTGTCATTTATTTTCCTAATGTTTCCTAGCAGATATAGCTATAGATTTTGGTGGCCTCAGGCAAAATCACAGTTGCTCCTTCCAAGTTGCAAGTAATTTTTAAAGGGCACACAGATTCTCAGATCATCCCAGTGAAGGTATCCTTGTAGCCACTGGTGGGCTCCAAAAAAAATTACTACCACACTGTGGGCATGGCATGGTGGGCGTGGCCAGGGGAAAAACCCTGCATTGCACCTGAATTAGGACTACTTTATTTCAAACATTGGATGGGTGCGGCCACCCAGAATTTCTGCTACCAGTTCTGGAGAACGGATGTGAACCTGCTGCTGTTTGTAGCACATGGGCTTCAGTTTCAACTCTTTGTCTGACACTGCTATTTTGGGATAACACTACCACTCAACACATTTTAAAACAGTATGTAATTCACAACATGAAGTCACATGACCCATTTTGCCTTACTGCTCTCCCATTCCTTAAGTCGACCCTGCTCAAAAATTAATTGCATGAGGGAAACTTCTAACCAATTTGATGTTCTTGGACTGTAACTCCCACCATGAGTGGTCATCAGTTTCCTATCCACCATAAGAGATTATGGAAACTCTGGTCCAACCACCTCTGGAAGGCCATTTCCCACCCTTAGGCAAGACCCTTCGATATCAAATGCATCCAAGACCAACATCCCAACATACTTTGTAGCTTCCGCCAGGTGCGCCGATGGGGATCTTGACAACAATTGAATCCTTGTCGCTAGCCAGCAAGTACCCCCGGCGGTCTCCCTCCTGGGCAGGAAGCTTTTGTAGGTTGATGCCCATCTCCACTTGCAACTCTCTGATCGTGCCTACTCCAGCCAGGAGAGGAGTGATGCTTTTGGGGATAGTCCAGATGATGGTATCTTCTGTATAACTCACACCATCTTGGGAGGGAAAGAAGAAGGGGAAGATACCAGTTGAATCCTTATAAATCTACATGGAAGGAACAAGGTGGCCGGAGAAGCTTTTGCTTCAACTAGGGAAAGACAAGGTCCCGAATCCGGAGGGAATCACCTTGTACACCTACCTATAGGGCAAGCTACAGCGGTGTCTACCATCAGGAGCATCCAACGCTGCTTGTAGTAGGTACTGGATCTCACCGAGGAGAAAGGAATGCCATTAACCTGTAAAGGTAGTATAAAACTCTGATCTCTGCACTTTTGACCAGGTGCCAGGCTGCCAAAGAAATCTAGACTATGGAATGGGAATCATGCCTTAGGTTGCCCCTGACAGAATTAAGGTTTTAGAGGAGCAAGATCAGGAGAATTACAACACTAGGAAGTTTCGTGGCTCTCCTTGGCCAAGAAACTTCTCAGTGTTGTAACTCTCCTGATCTTGCTCTTCTAAAACCCTAATTCTATCAGGGGCAACTTAAGGCATGATTCCTATTCCATATTCTAGATTCCCTTGGCAGCCTGGCATCTGGTCAAAAGTCAGAGAGAGAGGAGAGCCAAGTTACTGTTGGTCTACTGCAGGAATGCCCAAACTATGGCCCGGAGGCTGGATCCGACCCATGACACCAATTCATCCAGCCTGCAAAGCCCTCATTGCTTCCGGAAGCAGAAGTAAAATGCGCCCATATGGGGGCATTTTACTTCTGCTTCCAGGAGCAACAACGGTTTCGCAGGCTGGATGAATTGACATCATGGGCTGGATCTGGCCCTGGGCCATAGTGACCAGCCCCCTGAACCATGTGACTGGCCCACAGGCCAAAATGTTTGGGCACCCCTGGTCTAGTGTATCAATTTCCATTTCCTACCATCTCAAGACAGTAGCCAAAAAAGCATTATGTGAATGAGAAGCTTGCCTAATCCACGTGGCGCCCATCCCATAGAGTGCAGAAAGCCTGCCAGTAGGACAGGAACACAACTGATAGGGCTGCCATCTTTCATTGTGGTTCCATGTAAACAGTGTTTTTTTTAATGGATGTAAAACTGCAAACATGTCATGTATCAGGATACCATTCAAAAAAGGGAATGGGTCCAAAGACCTGCTAGGATATAGCAACCCACTCCTATGCTCAAAATTCTCCCATCACTTCTCCTTATGAGAGTTCTAACCCCAAATATCTGCTGTGGTAAGGGTGGATTCAAGTGCATTGTTTTAGCATTGGGGAGACCTAGGCCCAGAGAGCTCACCAAGGAACCTTGACCATTTTCCTCAGGCCAACCTATCTCACAAGACTAAACAAAGGCTGTGACTCATGCTTCTAGGGTGGGGGTGGGGAGGTAGGATATTTAAGTAAATAAGCCCACTGTTATTTAAACAAAACAAAGCACTATATTTACTTGCAGGTTATAATGATAAGTTACAATTATAATACTTTTAGTTGGGCAGTTGGGCAGGTAGGTTAGCTCTTTCAGCCCCCTTTTGTCCCATGTCTTCACGTGTTTCCACGTCAGCCTACCTCGAACCTCTGTGCTGCAGATGCATTATAGGATGCCCTCAATACTATCCTTGTGTCCGTCGTGTTGACTCCGTAACCATCAGCATGAGCTTCTTCAACCATCATGGCCTTTTTCCTGCTGCCTATGTGAAAGACTATTTGCCAAATGGAGGGAATTCCTGCTTGAACCTGAGGGAGTAGGCAAAAAGAAAGGTAGGTGATTATTTCAGTTATTTAGGGCAAAACTACACACTTGTGAAAATGCGTATTACCTGCCAATAGTCTGTTTTTTTATCCCACAATGGGATTTCTGAGGAAGTACAAGCTGGGCAACCAGTCATGTAAATGAAGCCCATAATGACCTATAAATGGCCAATCACAAAGCAAAGTTCCCTTCAATATACAATAGAGGGCTGATTGAATGCATGTGCAGTGAGGTAAGCAGACCTCTTTTAGCACCTAAAGAAGCCCAGTTTCTAATAACATGCCAATGCCATTGTTCCTGGACGACAATTCCCATACTTCCAGTGGTGTAGCAGGGGGACGGGGTGGGGGTGGCCCGCCCCAGGCGGCACTTTTTTGGGGTGGCCAAATGTCACTTGGGGATATGGGGATTCTTGGACTTCAATTCCCAGAAGCCCTAGAGGCTGCTGCGGGGACGGGTGCCGGCGTCTTGGGCCCCGCCTATGGGGTGGCAAATTTGACATGCCCTGGGCAGCTGAAACTCACATCCTGGGCCCTGGGTGGCTGAAACCCATGCTATGCCACTGCATACTTCCACAATTCTCTAACCAAGTAACACACACTGGGTATCATAATACATAAAGTGTAAGATTTCCTCCCAGGGGTAGTAAGCCAGCCCTTGCTACCCATGATCAGGCAGGAAAGAAAGATAAAGGAGGTGAAAGACTACCTCTGGGAAAGCAGATTCCCAATCTTCAGGTTGATCTTGAAGAAAGCCATCTGGAATCGGTGGCACATTCCTTCTCACAGAGACCTAGAGAGGAGAAGGAATAGTTACACTACAGCTGGGAAACTTCTCACAGTCTTTACACCCCTAATTCCTTCTTGGTCATTTGTGCTCAAAGGAAAAACTAAGGACATCTTGAACAAAGTTCTCTCCCCAGTCTGATGGCTTTTCCTCATAAACAAATCCTAAAGCTTTTGAATAGTAATAGGTAATGTTTCTCTCTGCCCTTGCCCCCCCCCCCCCAAATATATAGTTCACAGCAACAAGTTATGGTACTTCTTGAGCCTTGAAATGAGTTACATAAAATCCTTTCAAGAAGTAACTTTCCAAGCGGTGGGATCCCATTGTTTGACAGAGAGGTGACTTTGGAGACAATACATAAGCATCAAGCAGGTACAGTAGTACCTCATACAATGATTTTAATCCGTTCTACAGGGCTCATTGTTGTAAGAAACAATTGCTATATGATGCATGGATTGTATAGCAATTTCCCCTATGGGATGCATTGTACAACAGATCCCCCCCCCCCCCGCTAAGTGGTCTTTCCCATTGAAAAATTGTTGTGCAGATTTTTTCCATAGGGAAAATTGTTATGCTATCCCCCTCCCCCAACCTATTTGTTATGCGATTTCGTTGCTATATGGGGCGATTGTTGTATGAGGTTCCACTGTATTTAGAGAGAGAGGCAATTGTACTACACCTTAACTTTCTCTCCATAAGTCTTACAAAGCCATTGCCTCACCCTGCCCAACTACAGGGCTGGTCTAGTCATTGGTGTTTGACTCAGAAATCATCCAGTTTTTTCAAGTGCATTTTAATCTCTCTTATAAAAATCCACCCTTGAGCTACAATTTTAGAAAAGCAGCTTCAGCTTCCAAGGCACATCCCTTAAACCAGGGATTCTAAACCAGAAGCTCATGGGCCAGATGCGGCCCACAGTGCCATTTCATGTGCCCCCCCCCCGCCTCCACCCCAGGAAGTGCCATGTGGCGGAGGAAAATGGCTGCCCGGGCCCCAAAGCTGTCCAGCCCCAGCTTAAAAAGCTTGAGAACTCCTGTCTTAAACAGTTAAGGACACCCACTTTCCTTTCCCCTGAACTTACCTCCATATAATTTTCCTCACAGACTATTTCCCGGGGTTGCCAAGGGCCATAGGAACAACTCACTGGGACATTGAGCACAGAAGCATCGCGGAGCCCTGGGTCTACTCCTGCCTTGATTTGGATATTCAAAAGGAAACGCTGATTGTCCTTGAATGAACAATTGGGGGGGGGGGGGGAGAGAACAACAATTAATGTAAGCCCTCACTCTGGAAAGAGTTATCTTTGCGGTGGTGAAGCTCCCAGGAATGATTAGTTAAAACCGGGTAGCTGACATCCATTGTGGTGCGTGAGAAGAAAAGTATAAACACAAGTAGTGGATAACGATACAAAAAGTGCATTACTTAGCTGGCATTTCTCCATCAAAATTCTGTTGAGAAAGTGCTGCTCAGAAAGAGTAGGTCGAAGCAAGATCTGCTACAAACATGCCTGGTACTGAATCACCAACCACCAAAGCAGAGATTGAAATCAAGGCACAAATTTTGCCCCCTGAACAACCAGTCCCCACAGACTGCCTCAGAACTATGGAAGGTGAGCAAGGAGCTGCCAGAAAACTGGGCAGAAACACATGACTCTCTAGCACCTGGCCAAGAACAACCACAGCCTGTGTGGAAAGCTTTAAACAAGACTGCATACCAGGGTAGGAAGATCAAGGGCTAATCTGAGAAAGTGGGGTAGACCCCAGGACTGAGTTGGAAATGCTCTTCCACTTGAGGGGGAACTACATTCCCTCAGGAAGAAATCTAGCTGGGGCTGCATGTGGGCCCTGGGCAGGATACACAAAGAAGTCTTAGAAATAATTACTTAGGAGTTGATTCATTGCCAATTCACCAAAAAAATTCTACAACAATTTTTCAATTATTTTTATTATTCAACACCAACACTGGGTTGTTAGGTTTTTTAAAAAGAAATAATTAATGTGCCTTATTACTTTACTCGTGACAGAGCCTTTCCATTAATTGGATTTTTAAAAATTTAGCAAGTTAACAAATACTGTATATTATTTCTGAGAAGTTCTCATCATGTTTTAAGAGGAACACAATTAATTTTGTTTGGCAGTTCCGTGTGATTGCATTAGCATGTGTTAATGTTCTTTCTTCTCCCACCCTGCCTTTCCCTTTATCCCTTCCCTTGGTTGCCTGTGGGGTGGGAACACTTGCTCTTGACAGAGATCTGAAGTGACTGTTCACAGAGAGGCTTTGAAACAAGGTTAGGACTCTCAGAGGTCTTATTATGCTGTAGACTTTTTAACACAAGTGACTAGAATCTACTGCTGAGTTATGCTTACTAAAGGATGCCCAGCGTAATGGACAGAGCAAGGGACTGTTTATTATGTATTTATTAAAATCTCAAGACAGAGTTTCTCAACCTGGACACCCAGGTGTTCTTGGACTTCAATTCCCAGAAGCCCAAATCTGATCAGGGGTTCTGAGAATTGAAGTCCAAGGACATCTGGGGACCCAAGGTTGAGAAGCCCTGTCTCAGGAAATCTAGGTTCATATCCCTGCTTGGTCATGGACACTAATGGACAGTAAGGTAGTGGAACAGATAAAAGCACTCCTAAAGTCCTGTAACAGTCACTGTCAGTTCTGACTTAATAGGACATTACATAAAGGGAATTTACATTAAGTCTTGACAGCAAATTGTGGCTAATTAATAGGATGCTGTTCCTATTCTCTGTGTTTGCTCCAGCCCTATGGAACCGCCTGCCAATTGAGCTAAGACTCCAGATGGAGTTGCTGCCCTTCAGGAAAGAACTAAAAACCTGGCTGGCAAAGCAGGTGTGGGGCACTGGCAATGCGGTGACCCCCGCCTGCTGGCTGATACAGTAATATTGCTCCCTCCCTTTTTTTGTTGTTGGGCTAATGTTTTAATTGTATTTTTAATTATTTTTAACTGGTTTTATGTAATTGTTCTACACCGCCCAGAGTCGCTTGCCAAGTGGGCGGCAATACAAATGTGAAGAAATAAATAAATAAATATTCCAGGGCCTGCATGCAATCAAACAAACACATATTTAGGAATGCAACCAGCATTTATAAAAGAGAAGCAATTTGTTGCCAAGATTTATCCAGTTTGCCTCATGCAACTGTAAATTTTGCCAAGAGGCCAGAGACTGTCAAATGCCACGTTTTGGCACAAGGGCAGCTGTGGTCCTCTTCTAGATAGTGTTTGAATGCAGTTCACATTGCCCCTCACACTACTGGTTCTCCTAACAACATTGGAGGTCCTCAAAAACCCACCTTGGTTTCAGCACTCAACTTTACCCCTTGAACCTATTTTCAGCAAGAGAGCTGTTCTATTGTTCACCACGTCCAGGGGCTGAAGACTATGACCCTGAATGCTCGCAAACCATCTTTCTCCTGCTAGGACAGGGCACACATTCTCTGGAGCACCCTTCTGAAACCTCATGCCCTCCAATGTTTTAGGCCACAACTGCAAGCATTCCTAACCAATGGACAAAGTGGCTTAGCTGGCAGAAGCTGAGGCCCCACCCAAAGGCTGTTCTGAAACATGGTCTTAATGAGATCAGAAGATGTGGTGTAGGGGTGAGACAGTTGATTTACAATACTACCACTTGTCTTCCAGATCCTGAACAGGATGGGTAACAGCCTGACTCACAGCTTTTCTACCAAAATCTCTCCAAGGTTAGGACAAAATTAGGATCACATGGACTGAAGCTCAACAATAAAGCCTAGAATTATTTGCAGAGAGAGCTACATTCAATTTCCAGCAAGAAGAGAGAAATATTGATCTGGATGTTTATATCTGATGTAGTCTGCCTCAGAAACCTTCACATATTTATTTATTGATTATTATTTATTAGTTCAAATTTATATTGCCACCCACATATCATTAATTATTATTATTGTGTTGAATTGGACTGTTGTTTTAATGGTTGTACACTGCCTAGAGTGGGAAATATTCTAGTTAGGTCGTATAAAATTGGAATGACTGACTGAATATTGGACAGCCAGTTCCAACAGGCTTAAGAGCACAATTTACCTTAATTCATTTTAAAGCTGGCTTTCTACACAGTCTAGAAACTTGCTCACATTTCCTGCAGTGGTTCCCAAAATTAGGGGATATTCTCATATAGCAATTCCCAGAAGTCCCGATCATCACCCCTCAGTCACTAGCCTTTCTGGAATTGCAGTCCAACAACAGTTTGGGGTCCAATTTAGGGAATTGCTATCCCAGAACACATACCCCTCCTACTTACCACCTGAACATAGCAGCCAAGCAGGGAGGCCCGGAGTTCAATGTTCCCCCAGACATCCTGAAGGATGGTATATCCACATTTTATAGCCTGATCAGCATCTATTGGCCAAATCCTGCCAAACCTGTCTGGAAAAAACAAGAACACAGATCATTCAAAAAAGGTACAATATTTACAGCTCACACGCCCAGCGATGTCAACATTCTGCATGTTGAGATTTCATCCTCCTTGGAAAATGTTGGAATTTACCACTCCCAGTAATTTATTAGCACTGACTCCAGCTGGTTTTGAGAGTACAGTAAAACCCCGACTTACAAATGCGTCAAGTTACATAAAATTCAACTTACATAATGATTTTGTGTTAAAACCATGTCCCAATTTACACACTTTCCTATGGGTTTGCTTTGAGTTACATAAAGATTCTTTTTCCTATGGGTTTGCTTAGTTACATAAAAAAATTCCTATGGGTTTGCTTTGAGTATACATAAAAATTCGATTTAAGCAAAAGCCTACGGAATTGACTTTTTTTTTCGTAAGTAGGGGTTTTACTGTAGAACTCATTGACCCAAATCCAAGGAAAGTCCATACATGCTGAGCCTGTGTCTACCCTTCTGTTTGTGTGTGTCCCTGTGCCTGCTCACACACAAACATCTGGAGTTGCAAACACCAGAGAGAAACAGGAAGGCAACAGATCCAGTTCTAATAGTTCTCACGTCAGTCAGCAACAAGTCTTTTTTAAAGTTACTAGGTGCTCATTTGAGACCAAGCAATAGGCAATCCCTTCATAACAAGCAATTGTTGAGGGAAACCCATTGAAGGTCAGAGGAAACAGGGCCAGTCGGAGTGGGCTGGAAAGCAACACAATGATCTGAGCTAATCAAAACATCTTTACTCTTTTGGTCTATGAATGTTGTCTCTGTATTGCAGAGCATCTGTAATTGCTTTCTTGCCACCAAGTCGGGGGGCTTGGGAAGTGGAACCATAGCTCAGAAGCCACCTAACCCTTGGATTTCGACTTCTGATTTTAATATTTACCTACCTACCTATCAATTTTATTTTATTTTGCACTGCACCTCAACCAACACAGTTAGTCATTCTGTTGGAGTTGAAGCCAAAAAAAAAAAAAGATTAACATCTCATATCTCCTACTCACCTACTGTGTTACAGAGATGTCAAAACTAGCAACAGCCAAGCCATCAAAGAGGAGGAGGTCTTAGCAAGTCCTTGACACTCACAACCTGCTGCCCCTCACCTCCCTCGTACCTGATGGGATTATTCACAGTGGCAGCAGGAAGCATTACATACCAGAGGGGAAATTCTTCATTTTTTGACAAAGCACCTGCTTGATCTTCCTTTTCAGTAGGGTAGGCAAACATGAGGCTTGTGGGCCCTCCAGTTACCCCTGAGGTTGCCTACCCACATCTTAAGATGTTGTCATGTAATTCAAAAAGCCTGAACCTCATCAAGATTATATCTACCACACAAGGATAATGGAGGGATACATCTTCCCTCTGAGGGAGTAGTTTGAGGCATGCTCTCAGGTGACAACGAAAAGATGTTTTCGTTCCATGTGGGATGGTTAATAAGTAGCCTTCCTGATATTTGTGGACTACATCTCCTACAAACCTTCAAGCAATGGCCATTTGAGGTAAGACTGATGGAAAATGAAGGCCAGCAATGCTTGGAGGACCACACTTATTCCTCTGAGCACTACATATTTAATGTGGCATCTTGTTCATCATTAGGCAGACAGATTAAAGACAACATCTAGCCTCTGTCTAGAATCTACAGTAGCAGCTTTCCATTTGTTCCCATCACTGCAGTTGGAGAAAACAGTTGTTTGGCAAGGCTAGGGTTTTAGCAATTAAAAAGTGGGAATAATATCAAAACTCACCGATAGCAGCAAAGCTGATGTACTTGTGCTGGAAATAGTCTGAATTCAGTTTGAGCCTGGCAAGACTACCTAGGCATTCTACCTCTACTCGACCTAGGAGAAAGGGAAGTTAAGAAAAAGCTATGATCAGGCCAGGCTTCTTCTCACTAGCAGCCTCTTGTAATCATGGGCCAAGATGGTCAAGGGGTATCGTCAGGGAAGACAGCAGCTTTTGAAGATGCTGGAGAGTCCCACCAAGTGTTAGTTCAATTTCCTTTCCAGAAATCTCCCTTCCCACCTTTGTCCCCAACTCCTTTGATTCCTCATCCTTTATCAGCCCCACACAAAGAAAGTCTATTTGCCAAAAGGGCGAGTTCAAAAGCTGGAAAGGAAGGCAAGTCCTACTGTCATTAGGGAGACCAAGGTAGCTGTCACAAGTAGCAGATATAGAAGCAAACCCACCCACCCACTACCTTTCTAGACTATTATCCTCCCATAAAATTACCTGCAGCCCTTAGATAAACCGGAGGAAGGATCATTTATGTTGTTAGCTGGAGAGTGCCACTTTAGCCAACAACTGAAGGGGAAGGGAAGAAACATTCATTCCCACAGACAGCCAAATATCTCAGGCAAACTTCTCACCAATATAATAAGGGCAAGAGGCTATTAAATGATTACATCTCTTGTCAGGATACAACATTCGCCTTTTTCTTGCTCTCTTTCTTTTTTGAAGTTCAGTTATTTTTCTTCCTCCATCTCTTTATTATTGTGTTTTATATCCTCAGGCCCCTTGGTTACAAAGTTATACACTGGTTTACTCTGCATATGGCGCTCCCAGAGTAATCGGAGACACTAGAACAGTGGTGGCGAACCTATGGCACGTGTGCCAGAGGTGGCACTCGGAGCCCTTTCTGTGGGCACCTGTGCAGTCACCACAGCACAGAGTCCACCCCAGCCCTCTGCCCAACAGCCCAATGGGAGTGCTTCCTCCCTCCCCCCAGCACAGAGTTCACCCACCCCATTGCCCAGTAGCCAATGGCAGCACTTCCTCCCTCCCCCAGCACAGCGTTCGCCCTGCCCCTCTGCCTAGCAGCCCAGTTGGAGAGTTGCTATGTTGGTACTTTGTGATAAATAAGTGGGTTTTGGGTTGCGTTTTGGGCACTCAGTCTCTAAAAGGTTCATCATCACTGCACTAGAAGTATAAAACACCTCAACAGGAGCAGACCCCAAGGGCAGAAGTAGGTAGTTGTGTTTCTGGATGCCAGTTACTGGCCAGTCCTGGCCATCTAATGGCAGGAGCCCCCAACCTGCAGTCCCAGGTACAGTAATATCTCAGATAACGACTGCATTGGATAACGCTAAAATCGGATAACGATGCAAAATTTCCAAAGAAATTTTGCATCGCATAACAATCTGTTAGCGTTATCCGATGCAATTGTTTCGTAGCAGCAAGATGGCTGGAAAGCTGAATGGGGTTCTCCGTTCAGCTTCCTAGCCACCCTGCAGCTGCGGGTGCAGGGGTGGGGTGGCTGGAAAGCTGACGGGTTTGAACCCTGACGTTTTGGCTTGATGCACTGGCCGGGGAGGTGAGAAAAGCCCAGAAACAGCTTGGACTGTCAGCTCCAGGGAGGTCGGAAGACCCAGTCCAAGCTGTTTCTGGACTTCCCCCACCTCCCTGGAGGCTGTAACAAGCCAAAACATCAGGATTCGAATCCTGTCGTTTTGGCTTGTTGCAGCCTCCAGGAGGGTGGGGGAACTTCAAAAATAGCACGCATTGGCTCCAGGGAGGTCGGGAGACCCGATGGGCAATATTTTTGAAGTTCCCCCATCCTCCTGGAGGCTGCAACAAGCCAAAACGTGAGGATTCGAATCCTGACATTTTGGCTTATTACAGCCTCCAGGAGGGTGGGAGAACTTTGGAAACAGCTTGGATCAGGTCTTCCGACCTCCCTGGAGCCAGCAAAGGGGGGGGGGTCACAGAGCCCGAAATGGATAAAAAAACCAGACTTCTTTTTACCTATTTCGGCCTCCCTGATCCCCCTGCCGGCTCCAGGGAGGTCAGAAGACCAAATCCACCCTATTTTTGAAGTTCCCCCACCTCCCTAGAGGCTGCAGCAAGACAAAACGTCAGGATTCAAATCCCAACGTTCTGGCTTGCTGCAGCCTCCAGGGAAACAGGGCTTTTTTAAACATTGTGCGCACAACGTTAAAAACCGGATAACAACGAGACTTGTGGAACCAAGTCTCATCGTTATCAGAGTTACTAGTGTATGTCAGACATTTTAACTCCTATCATCTTCAACCACTGGCCGTGCTGGGCATGGATGACAGGTTTTGTAATCCAAAATATCTAACTTGGAAAAGCACAGATCATTCCTCTTTGTGCCATTTCATGCTTCAGACACTCAGGAACGAAGTCATTTCATTAATTTATGGGAAGGGGAGGAGCAGTATCCTTGCTCCTTCCACAGTGTAAACATGTTAAGAGTTGCTCAATCATACCTGTTGTGGGAACATACTGAAGCTGCACCCTCGGAGCCAGAAGGGCAACAAAAACCAGCCTGGAAGACAATCATGAGACAATTGTGATGCTTAATGTAGACATCTGAACCAGTAAAATGGAGACAGAGAACTAACCCCTCCGGTGGTATTTTGACCATGTGCTCAGAGAGAGGTAGCAGGGTAGCTATAGAGTTAACCCTAGAAGGACTACCCAACCTATGATTGTTTGATCTTTGTTGTTAACTCCTTTCCTTCTACAGTGTGCATTACAGTATCAACCTGCAGTGGCATCTCATTTGGAGAGTATAGGCCCTACCAAATGAGAACAAGGGCTCCTACATGGAGTAGGACTATCTCACCAGGTTTTGGGCGTGTCCAAAGTAATACAGTATTGTCTAAAGCAAGGAAGACAGACCATGACATATAGAATCTAAGATTACTTAATTGTACCAACAGTTCTAGTCTACAGCTGTTTTCCTTGCAGGAACTTTACACCTTCCTATACCCACACCAATTTCCATAAGAGCCCCTAGCAAAACAGGGACATATAAACATACAGTATGTAGTGGGATTGTGAAATTGTTTCCGATTTTTGGCACAAAATTGAACACAAGATAGTCAAAATTGTGGATATTAATTTAAAATTGAATGAGAAAATAGTATTATTGACTGATTTAGAGGATTTGAATTTGGATGAAAATAAACAGGATTTATTGGCTATTTTCTCAACATTAGCAAGACAACAGGTTGCCAGAAACTGGAAAGGTGGTTCAAATTTAGATTTGAGTAAATGGTACACTGATGTTTGGCATATGGCACTGAATGAAAAACTTACATGGGATTTAAATATAAAAAAGGGGATTTTAAAACAAAACAGATTTTGGGACATTTAGAAGCCATTTCTGCAAGACACATTGGGGAAAAATAAAGGAGACAAGCCTGTACCGGAGGTAATGAGTTTTTGGCAAAATAAATAAGATAATGGAAGACAACTGGTAGATTCAAGGACATAGGTTTAGCACACTAGGGTATTTTATGTATTATGTATTTGTACTTAAGAAAACTGGAATATCATATTAATGAGAACACTTCAAACAATGTATGTATATATATATATACCTATATATAGGTAGAATGGTTAAGAGAGTGGATGTATTGAAATGATTAATTTATATCATTTTTCTTTTTATGTATTATTGTTATTGTTTTCTTCTTTTTCTTTACTATTATGTTCTTGTAATTTTTGTATTTTTTGTATTTTATTGCTACTTTCTTTTTCTTTTAAAATACTCAATAAAATATCTTTTTAAAAAAAGAATCCCAACTATATTCAGGATTCCTTGGTCAAGATTCATTCTAGCTTTATAAATATAGCTCTAGCATGAATGCATGCGAAGATTAACAACCAGACCATAGGGTTTTTTAAAATATGGTTGGATTTTGTTAATCTTGCTTTAATTTGCCATTGAGTTGCTTTCAGACAGACAATCCTTTCCAAGGTTTTGTAGATAAAGAGTACCCAAGAGCAGTTCACCAGGCCCTCCTTCAGCGAGTGCTTTATAACTAAATCTGACTCTCCATAATAGCCAAGACATAATTATAGTACAATATGATTTGAACTCAACAGGAGATGACTTCACTGAGCAAGATACAGGTTCACTTCTTTTTGTGGCAAATCGTAACATCTTAGTTACTTGTATACAGTAGTTACAGGGGTCTTTTAATTGAAGAAGGGATTACGCGTAGCTGAGATACTAACTCCGAGATTGAAGCAAATAAGCATGTACAGTACTGCTCCTCATTTAGATGGTTTAATTAGTTTAACAGCTCTGAGGAGCAAAAAAAGAAGCAATTTTTGAAAATGTTCAGTTATAAGATTAATTATTTTCGGCTCTGTCACATCCCTGTTTCCAAGGCCCTTTCCAGTTCGCTTTCCAGAGAAACATGACTCTAAGACAGGGTTCCTCAACCTGCGGCATGCAGGCCAAATGTGGCCTGTGGCGCCATTTCATGTGCCCCCCCCCGCCTCCACCACACCAGGAAGTGTCATGTTGTGGAGGAAGGGCAAAATGGCCGTCTGGCCCCCAAAGCTGTCTGAGGGAACGTGACCCAGCCCCTGGCCTTAAAAGGTTGAGAACTCTTGCTCTAAGAGTAAGTACTGTATAAGTTTAGGGATGAGAACCACCCAGATCCCAGAACATCCATCAGCTGGATCCAGATGCAGGTCATTTTCAAGATGACCTTAACTCCCCAGAAGTCATGACCAACTTCAGTTATATGGAGTTCAGCGAACAGAGTTAATTCTAAATAAAACCTCCTGGTCTGTATTAAAGCAAACAAAGGTGTAAGAATGTTACCCAACTTGTCAATACCTTGCAAGCAGTTTGCAAATAAACAACTTCATACAACAATCCCCCCTTATAGCAACGAAATCACATAACAATTAGTTTTTTGGGGGAAATGGTGCCCCACATAACAATTTTCCTTATGGAAAAAATTGTACAACAATTGTTCAATGGGAAAAACAGCAAAAATAATTGTTGTACGATGCATCCCATAGGGAAAATTGCTATACGATGAATGCAACAATGAGCCCTGGGGAACGGATTAAAATCGTTGTCTGAGGTACCACTTGTATGTATTTTTTAAAAAATCACAGAATAGCAAGCAGGCAGCCAGCAGGAAAACTTAAACCACCACCACTACCTAAATACTATAAATAAATAAATGTAAAGGAAAAGGTCACCCTTGTTCGTATGCCATGCGCATCTGACTCTAGAGTTCAGTGCTTATCTCCGTTTATAGCCAAAGAGCCAGTAACTGTCCGCGTCTGCAGACCTTTCCGCGAACATGTGGCAGGCATGACTCAACACCGGAGTGCACAGATCACTATTTACCTTCCCACACCGAAGTCGTCCCTATTTGTCTACATGCAATTTCTTGCTTTCAAGCTGCTAGGTTGGCAGAAGCTGGGACAGAGACGGGCGCTCATTCCGTCCTGCAGTACTCGGGTTTTGAACTACTGACCTTCCCCCCCTCCCAGCCAGCGTCTTAACCACTTGAGCCACTACTACAGCCTCTTAAAAAAAGCACTCTAAAGATTAAAAAAAAAACTAGCAACAAACCCAGCATGCCTGAAACGGTCTGCAAAAAAGCCAATTTCTAAGCCCCCCCCCCTCTCCACTCCCCTCACCTCAGGGGAAGGAGCTGCCACCACCCCATTGTGGTGTGACAGAAACGGAACAACACCCCTGCAAGCCGTGAGCAAGCAATCTCTCTCTCTCCCTCCCTCGCCAGGAGACACGCGTGTCTGCCCGACCCGCAGGAGCAACTTTCGTAAGAAGAGTAGAGCGCTACACGGGGCCGCACCCCGCCAGGAGCGCCTTTTAAACCCCGCCGCGGCCGCCTCGCGCAGGTGCTCGCGATTAGGCGCTTCCCATCTATTTAGGGTCTCTCCCGAGCACGTCTGCATGGGCCCGACACGCATGGTGGCCAACCCCAGCAGCGCTCCAGAGGAAGCTTCCCTCCTCCCGGTGGGAAGTGTCAGCAGCAACCCTAAGGAGGCCAGCGCGGCTGGAGGAGGCCAAGCCGGGGCGCCCGGGGTTCGAAACGCTCCCCTTCCAAAGAGCGGACCCGCCGCCTCTTCTTCCTCGCGCGGCAAAGCCACTTTCCTCCAGCAGGAGGCGAAGAGGAACTGGCTTGAGTCTATTCAGTCTAGACCCGAGCGGCGAAGCAGTAGCTTCTGTGTCTTTCCCATATGGTCTAGCGGTTAGGATTCCTGGTTTTCACCCAGGCGGCCCGGGTTCGACTCCCGGTATGGGAATGATCATTTTTTTTCTTTCTTCAACCTGTAGCTTTCGTTTCGGCTGTTAGTTGGTAAATATTTTTTTTTTATTCCTGACACGAAATTATTATTACTGTATATTTCTGTAGAGGCAGCCGTTGTAGACTGTTTCACAAAAACCCACCCAAAAGCCCTATGGGTACTTTTTAAGTCGGGGTGACCAAACTTTTTGAGCCACAGGCCAGCCATGTGGTTCAGGGGCTGGAGCTGGACACCATGGGCAAGATCCAGCCCCAGATGCAGGGGCGTAGCTACCGCCATATCTGCCGTATCAATTATACGGGGGGCCCCAACATGCATAAGCAAAACAAATCTTTACCCTTCCTAAGGGCCCCCAAACAAATTTTTATACGGGGCCCCGCCAAGGCACGCTACGCTTCTGCCCAGATGCCAATTCATCTGGCCCACGTCCAGGAGCAATGAAGCCAGATGAATGCATGGAAGGCTGAATGAATTGGTGTTGGGGCTGGATCTGGCACACAGGTCGTAGTTTGGGCATCTCTATTTTAAGACTCGCTGGCTTGCCCCCACCCACCCATCTGAGCTGTCACAGACATCACTTCTGCTTCTAGGACATATGGATGAAGCGCCTTCAATGTTTCTTGTGGCATGAACTTGTCCAGGCCCACGTTTCAGAGGGATGGGTCAACAAAACAGCATTCTCTAGGGTGCAATGATTTGGGAAGCACTAGCTCTAAAACTGCTTGTAAGAGACAGCCTCTTGTCTCTAGAGCAGAAGTTGGCAACCTTTTTAACGGGGGGGGGGGGGAGGAATGCAGTACTGGGGGGGGGGCAGACTGGTGGTCCACCACCACCACCACCACCACCACCACCACCGTAAGTGCTGCCGTAAATGCATTCATAGCTGCTGTAAACCAGGGTGGGGGATGGATGATTTGGTGCCTTGGGCCAGATTCAGCCCACAGGCCATAGGTTGCCAACCTCTGCTCTAAAGCATGGGTGAGCAACCTTTGGCTCTCCAGATGTTGTTGGATTTCCAGTCCAGACTCCCCAGCCAGGTACTGAGGAATTTTGGAAGTTGCAAGTCTACTAGCACCTTGTCTGGGAGACAAGTGGAGTGTGTTCATCAACTGAGACAGGGGTTGTGGTGGCTCTGTGGTTAAGAAGCTCACCTTGTTAGCTGGAAGAGATAAGTTCAAGACCTGGGTACTGTATGACGGAATGAGCACCCGTCTCTGACCCAGCTCCTACCAACCTGGCAGTTTGAAAGCAAGAAATTGCAAGCAGATCAGTTTGAGACCTGGGTACTGCATGACGGAATGAGCACCTGAGTGAAATTTCTCCAGCAAAAATCCTTTCAACCCAGACTAATTTCTGACACAAAATTATTATTATCAACTGGGATTATCTATATTATTGGCTCTTCGGAAGACTGACTTAGGGGAGCCCTCGGATAGCCTTTGGCAACCTGCTACCTCTTCGAAGAGTTGGCATTAAAACAAACATGTACAAGTCTGCAGCACACAGCCTGGCTTAAGAAATCCAATGAATTTGAAATGTTTGCCTTTTAAAGTGGTCCAATAAAGGTGTTGCCTTACCTTGACTTATGCTATTAATTAGAAATGTGCAGATTTATGAACTTATTAAAAAACTACTATAGCTACCTTGGGAATCCTGAGATTTGTCATTCAACCCCAACTAAGCACCCCCCTCAAAAAACAAACAAACCTGCATATGATATGGAAAGGAGCAATCGGCCCCACTAGGTGAGCCTCCGCAAAGATTGTGGTATTTTTTGAACCACAATAGGACGCACCCTGGTAATGGCAATCTTGTGTTGCCAGCTAATCTTTCTCACACTAGGTCAGGTGAAAGGAACTGCAGAAAGAACTCACCAAAAGGTGGCTTCATTTTGGCAGTTTCCTGTCTGGCCTAGATACAGAAGAAGAATGCCCTCCAGGTATAGGCAAGCCCTTCATCAAACATGTCAAATAGACTGGAAAGTTGATAATACCTTATACAAAGTGGGAAGAAGAATAAACATCACCCACAATAGTTAGACTTTTCAAATAAAAAAAGATGCTGGAGCTGATACTCATTTGCAAGTCCTCTGCCAGGGGATATCTCTTGGTGAGTTCTTACACAGTCTTGCTCAACCTCCAGATCGTTTTGACTTCCAACACCCACCATTCCCAGCTGGGAAGGATCAACTGGAGAGTTATAGTCCAATATATCTGGAAGGACTTGGGTTGGGGAATGTAGGTGATAACATGGACTCTACAAACGCTTAGAAGTACTTTTCTTGAGGCTCTTTGTTTCGGTTCTCTAGGGCTGAGCCTCCATGAACCCTGGGAAACTCTAGTGAATTTTAAAAGAAAAGCAATGATAAATTTAGTGAGGCAAGCTTTGTAGCTTTTGCGCTGAGAAGTCCTTTGGTTTGCAACATTTCAGTTTAGGAATGTTGGGTCCCATGACACAGAGCAATCATTTTTCACATATTTTCTATATGTTGGTCTTGAACTGTAATAAAGATTTGATTGATTGACTTCTTTTTTATCTTCTGCTGGCAAAACTGTTACTTTGCAAAGCATTTTTCTTTTGGCTTCAAGCGGAAGACAAATTGGTGGAGGCAAATTGGTGGAGAAAAGGTGGCATGTAAATGTTGTGTGTTGTAAGTCTTGCTGGCTTCTTGTTGTTTGGCTGCTGCTTCTGACATTGCCTCCCATATCTTCTGCAAGCAGAATTTTAACCACAGGGAAAGATTCACCTGTTGAATATTAGTTTGCTGTACAAAGGTGAAAAGCCCCAGGGTGTCTGTCAGGAAAATTAGTGACAAAGATTCTCTCTGGGCATCTTAAGACAAATCACCATACTGAATGATTATTTTGCCAGATGAGAAAAACAAAACAAAGAAATAGAAACCAAAAGCAGGAGCATACCAGAGAGCTGCAGTGATTCACCCATGGCCCAGGGATAATGGATCAATTTCTGCAAAAATCTCTTCCAGTTAATCCTCCTCTTAAACTGAAATATTTAGGACCTGATGGGTGGGCTTCTCCTGAGGAAATGTTCTGTGCATTTCAAAAGCATAGGTGTAGTTTGGCAAACACAGCTGGGTCCCACCAAAGGCACTGATGTACTTACCTTATGAATAAACTGAGCATAAAGAGAGAGATGCTGGGATAATAATAATAATAATAATAATAATAATAATAATAATAATAATAATAATAATAATAATAATAATAATAATAATAATAATTTCATGTCAGAAATTATTCTGGGTTGAAAGGATGTTTGGGGAAGAAAGTCCACTTAGGGAACATCCAAATGAGGCTCCTTTCATGTCCCCAAGAGCTGGGGCAGAGACGGGCATCATGTAGTACCCCAGTCTCGAACTGCCAACTTGCCAGCCTTCCAGCTAACAAGGCAAGCTGGGGTCAAACCAAGGAAATACTTAGCGCAGTACATTCCATTTTTATTGCTCACAAGCCAAAGGGTAAGAAGGCAACAGCAACCCTCACTCACTTATGTTCCTCAGATATTAGTGTTGAGAGGTATCCTGGCTCTGTTAGGGGGATGAGGGGGGTGGGCAATCAAGACTGGGAACCATTTATCTTCCATACATTTGCCTAATCTTTTAGAACATCATCTAAGCTGGCAGCCGTTTCTCTATCTCTTAGAACTACAGTCAAGAATCCTTCTATGGCTACCCTGAAGGGTATTCACATTATAATAAGGCTCCACATCTAGAGATCCACTCAGCCAAATGAGCAAAGAGTAAAAAGGAAGCAGATATAGCCATAAATGGGCCATTGTCCAACTGTTTATGGCTGATGCTAATGTACTGCCCTGAGTTATATGCCCTGAGCAAGGAGGAGGATATTAATAATAAGGCCATCTTCCCACAGCTATCTCAAAGGAAGTGTGAGGAAGACTTAATTTCTATGAGGACAGAAGCTGAACACAGGAGGTTGCTTTGCCATCTGTTCTGCAATTCCAAAGATCTGTGGAAAGGCTTGAGTTGCAAGCTCAGAGATACAGTACTTTTCTTTTCCTGACAAGAACCACCCTGTACAAGCTTAGAAATACTTTTATTTTCTGCGCAGAGTTATTTCCGATCTGCCTCTTTAAAAAAGAAGAGAGAGAATCAGGGAGAGGAGGGAATGGTGCTCATTGGGCATGGGTGAAGGAGGAGGGATGGGGTGATCAGACAGCACCCTAAGGGGTCAAATGACCCAAAAGGAGGGTTTAGCTAAGTGAAAGATAGATTCCCCTGAGTGAAGGGGCCATGTGTTGTCTCCAAAGGTGGTTCTGGCTTCCTTGGAATTTTTTTAGAGACATTGAACAACCATCAGACAGAGATGCTTCCAGCCATTGATTTCCTGCATTAGCAAGGAGTTGACCAGGGAGTCTCAACCTTTTCAAACCGGGTTTGGGTCACACACTCTCAGTCAGATTCAAGGGTCAGCCATTTTGCCCTGCCTGCACAATGGGGGAGGGGGGCATTTTGTCCCAAAGAGGCAGCCCTTGGAGGGGTGGGGCCACATGAAATGGCACCATGGGCCAGATCCAGCCCACGGGCCTTAGGTTGGGAACCTCTGGAGTTGACTATAGAGGACTTGTGTTGGAGAGTAAGCATGCCATGATCCAGGGGCAGTGTTAACTTATAGAAGTGTGATTGCTTTGATTTTGATATGATTTATGGGTTCAGCCCTTTCGAAACTCTGAACAATTACACTTTGTAAAGCAGAATCACGTCCACACTTCTTTCCGAGAAACTAAGAAAGTAAGTGTTTGTTTGGAGAGATAGACTTGGGACAGGATATGATAGAATAGAAGCCTATATTCTAACTGTCTCAAGTTGAGAGTATTGGCTGCTCCTTTCATTTCTAGAGCACAAAGGCAAGGTGCCACTTTAGGGGGAGAAGACAAAGGTGTGAGCATGAAGGAAGTGACATCAGTCCCCAGAAATAGCAAACTGAAGTGGGAGGTAGGTCAGCACAGGTCAGAGCAGATTAAGAAGATTCTCTAGAAAACCAGAGGAGGCTCTCTATCTTTGGGCTGCCACAGGCAAGGACATGCATTCTCTTGAGTGTAAGCTGAGTCCCCAGTCACTTCCATGAATCTTTGGGGGTTTTGAGGCAAGTGATGAGAAACCTGGGGAACATAGTGAAAAGTAGAGACATCACATTGCAAACAAAAAACCGTATAGTCAAAACAATGGTATTCCCGGTGGCAATATATGGTTGTGAGAGCTGGACCATAAGGAAAGCTGAGCGCAAAAGAATAGATGCCTTTGATATGTGGTGTTGGAGGAGAATTTTGAGAGTCCCCTGGACAGCAAGGAGAACAAATAGGTCAATCTTAGAAGAAATCAACCCTGACTGCTCCTTAGAAGGTCAAATAGTAAAGATGAAGCTAAAGTACTTTGGACATCAAATGAGAAGAGAAGATTCACTTGAGAAAGCCTTAATGCTGGGAAAGGTGGAGGGCAAAAGAAGAAGGGGGCGGCCCAAAATGAGATGGCTATATGGTATTGTAGACACAATGGGCACAGAGCTGAGCGAGTTGAGGAGGATGGTGGAGGACAAAGTGCCTGGCGGACAGTGGTCCATGGGGTCAGGGTCGGAATCGACTGTGCGACTGAGCAACAACAAACAGTCCAAGGATGTTATAGTCCCAACTTTTACAATAAACGATTTGCATTTTGCTGGATGTAGTTGATTAGCTCCTGTATGTAAAAGACTACCTGTGATTTTGCTACCATTCTTAGAAAAATTAGCTTTCTAAACTACAACTCAGAATCACTCAGCCAGTATGGCTGTGGAATTTGGGAACTTAGAAGCCAAAAAAAAAGAATAATTCCCCATGTAAATGTATTGGTTTAATAGCCTGAATTAAATGGATACAAGGCTGGAGGGTGCAATATCCCTTATGGGCCATAAACACCCATACATACAATCATCTTTAAACTCTGAAGTAGAAATACATATGGTCTTCATTGCCTTTGGTAGGAAAGAACTGACTTATTGCCCTGCCTCCCTAGTGTCTGACCAATGCCCAGTAGGTGGTTGAATCTGGAAAATGATTTCTTTGCATACAAAGGCAAGTGGGAATTTTCATGCCAAAAGCAACTACAGTATTAAAGTCTCTAAGGATATTCTATTACAGCTTTGGCTTGTAGGGAATGTCTGCAATGTAAATCAAAGCCAGTGGTGAAAGTGGGAGCTGAGCTGATCATCTATGACACTTGGATGACAAGGGAATAATTCCTGCTGCATTGTCCTGGATCTACCATTCACTGTATCTCTTAAAACAGGGTGCCCAAACTACAGCCCAATGGGCCAGATCTGGTCCTGATGCCAATTCATCAGGACCACACCACCCTTGTTGCTCCTGGAAGTGGAAGTAAAATGCGCCATATGGGCACATTTTACTTCCGCTTCCAGGAGTGACGAGGGCAGCATGGGCTGGATGAATTGGAATTGGGGCCAGATCTGGCCCACGGGCCATAGTCTGGGCATCCCTGGTGTAAGTAGAGAAAATGGCAGCTTAAAATCTATCTCATCCTATTCCAAAACAGATTGCAGGGCTCATTTTATTTCAGCTTCTGGTGGGAGAAACCATGTGACCGGCCCGCTGAACCACGTGACCAGCCCACGGCCCAAAAGGTTTGGACACCCCTGTCTTAAACTGATGCTTTTAGTTATCTTTGGAAATTGGGCATCTGGGAAGAGTTCAAATCTCATTTAAAAAGTCCACTGCTACCCTTGCTTCTCTTACAGGCTTGTCCACTGGCCAAGCTCCTCTGCCTTTCAGAGCAACTTAAGTTGTAGAAATGGGCAGCTTTGGTAATACTTTTCATACACTGAAGAAATAAACATGATTAATGGCAAATGCAGATAAGTTGCTGTTAAAGATACAGGATGCAAGGTGAAGCAGAGTTAACAAACCTATGTTTCTGTCTGAATATCTTTTCTCTGTTTTATCTGTATTTTCCCCTATTCCTTTCCTATTGTTTGTGTGTCAGGACTACAGAACCTGGGTTTTCCAGACGTTGTTGGATGCCAGTTGAGGAAGTTGTAATTGAAAGCTTGAAGTCAGGGATCAGGACCATGTGTATTCAACATGTAGAGCTCCAACTGCAAGGCTGCAGCACTGAATGCCTATGCTTGGGAGTAAGTCCTGAATACATTTGCAGAGCATTGGGATGGATTGTTGCAGTTTTAAGCAAAAAGATTTCTGAAGCATTTGGCTGGATGTTACTTCTGAATAAAGAGCCATAAAAACGCGGTTGCATGTTTTTTCTCTACTGTTTTGTTTTCTTTTTAACTGCACCCACTTCCATGCCTTTAACAGCTGCTTAAGAGTTATTAGGGGCTCATCATGCTTATGGCCATGATGTGAAAAAGCACCATATGTGGATTTCTGCATAATCGGTGCTGTTAAAGGCATGAGAGCAGTACAGACTGTTTTTCCCCTTCTTGGGTAGTTGGTAACTTTCCATTCTCATCAGCCGGTGACCTGGCTTTCTCCTCCCACCTTCAAATACAGAGGCTATTGCTCTGTTCTTCTTCCCAGGCCTTGTTGAATGTTTTTTTTTTTTTTTTGCGGGGGGGGGGGGGTTGGTGGCATAGGCAAAATGATATATCCTGCTTTCCCAAGCCCCCATTTAAAAAGAAATCCTGGTTCCAGTGCTTTAATAGGCAGTATGATGGGCAGAATCCTGCCAAACTTGATCTGGAGTTAGCCTAACAGAACCTGACACGGAAATGTCCCACTTGACAGCAGAAGGAAAAAGACATTTTCCTTTCCCTCCTCCTTCAGGCAGTGAAGAAGCAAAGAATTCAGATCCCTGTTTAATTGGACAAAAGTGGGGAGACAGTATACATGTACATAAGGTTATTCTCCTCTAGAGGAGATGCTGCACTCCGAGCCAGGAGATAGCCAGTGCTAGAATAATAATGAAAATAATCATGTACTGTCAAATCAGTTCTGACATGGCAACATTCTTCATGATTTTCTAGGTAGAAAATACACAGAAGTAGTTTCACATTCCCTTCTTCTGGGGGGTGCCCAGGGACAATGCAGCTTGCCCAGCTTGTCTCTGCGCAGCAGCAGAGACTCAATCTCCTAACTTCTGGCTCTGCTGTCATATACCTAAACCCCTGGACGACCCAGCCAGCTCGTTCTATAATACAAAGGATATATAGTACTGTAAATGAAAATTGAATTTGTCACAAGCTTTCTCAGCTACTTAGAAAAAGATGTAAGGAGATGAAGGACCTGGTTTTTTTCTGAATTGTTGTTGTTGTTCGACTTGTATGCCTCCCCACTCGCCAAGCGACTCTGGGTGGCTAACAAAGGTACAATATATACAATTTCATTTACAATTGCAACCATCATAATACAAAAAGCATACATTTCAAAACATTTATAAAAATATCCCAATTATAATAACAAATATCTAATTATCATACCGTTAATACAAAAACACTTCAGGGGAAAAACACAGAAAAAACATCAAAACTCAACCCCACTATGTCCGAGGGTGAGTCCAGTTTTGGAAGCGGCGGCCGCGTTTTTATGGCCGGCCAGCAGGGCCACTCAGCTGTTTCACCTTCCCTCGGCCCAACTGGCCGAGGGCGAGTCTGGTGAGGAAGTGTAGAATGAGACCTATCTTCCTACAGGTGCCAAGGGCTGGTTGACATGGTGCTCTGCTACATGCTGCCTATAAGCTTTGGTTTAGTAGTGGGATCTGGGAGTGTGAAGGGAGAATAGCCTCACCTTCATGGCTGGATTATATTTATGCCCTCTATCTATCAGCCCAAACTTCTGTTGTTGTTTTTGTACATATGTGCTGGCACTTATCCCAGAGGCATTAGCGCTTGTGTTATCCATCCAGATGCACAATCACCCTTTAGTTTCTATCCTTGTTAGTGACTGAGCTCTAATCTCCTCTCTACAATGATGGTCAGACAGAAAATATATTTATGATTCTAGGAGGAGGGCCTGCATTCAGGCTTGTAAATCACATCTCACTTGTGACAAAATCTGGCAATCCTTGCAAGGCTGTATGCAACAATGCAGAATTCAGTGTCCTAGTTAGGGTGGAAATTGTTAAAGTTAGCTTGGCTGAAATCTTGTTGCTTAGCATAGTCAGTTACAACTAGAGTTGTGCCATTCTAGTTCAGTATGCTCAACAACGGGATGTTTGCCATTGTCTCTTGTATCAAATGCTATACAGTACTGTATATTGCTTTTGGAGTAGATGGTTAACCAAATGTACACAGTGACCCCAGCCGGCTGGTTGATTTGATTCCCTCTCTCTCCTAACCCCTCAATTTTTAACTTCTCAATTTTTAACTTTGAATGTCTTAACCTTTAAAGTTTTTAATACTTTTAATCTTTTTAATTTTTAAGTCATGTTTTATTGACGGGTTTATTGATTGTTTGTTGTTCTATGATGTGATGTTAGCTGCCCTGAGTTGCTCTGTGAGTAGGGCGGCATATAAATATGAAAATAAATAAATAAATACAAAAGGCAGAATCTGTCATCAACTATTATAGCAGAGGTAGGGAGGATAGGGCTATGCAGATGTTTGAAACCTCAGGCCCGGGGCCCTATGGCTAGCGGTAAGGGGCTGTGGGAACTGTAATTCAAAACCCTTAAGGTAAATATTCCTGCTTATAGTAAAAGCCTTCCACAACCCATTACCCTCAATTAGTAGTCCAACCCTCATCTTCCATAGCCAGCCTCTCCAATAGTTTATCTGAGTATAAACAAAACAGAATAGCAAAAAAAAAAAAAAAAAAACATAAAAAATTATGGCACCTTAAAGACTAACTCCTGTATTTAAATGTGAGCTTTCATGGACCAAGTCCACTTCATCAGACTAGTTGTGCTACCTACATATGATGGGAGTTGTAGTCAAACATGTTTTGAGGGTATAGGGTAGGGGGAAGGTTAATCTATTCTTAACCCATTCCCCATGTGTAGAGCCTTGAAGAGGAAAAAGTTTTTCACTGCGCTTGACCCCCAAAACGAAAACCCATAAAGTTATGGGCACGTGTGTTAGATGCAGCATGGAATCATGATGCCATCAGACGCTTTTAAATACACCACCGTCACTGAACTATTTACGGCTGACAATCTTGGCACAGGATTCATAATGGCACGATTGCAACTGAGGGGGAAAAGAAAGATAAAGCAATTTCCCCATCTGTTCCTCTGCTCCTCCCCCATCAGTTTCTTCTATCCTAGCATTGCTAGTGCTTCCTAAGAATGAGCTGGCATGTGACTGGTCAGAACAAAAAAGATAAATAGCCCTATCGACTCATGGATTATGCTTTTTAGGCACTAATTTTAAAAATGATAAAGAATGGAGAAAATGATGCTACTTATTTATTTATTTATTTAAAGCATTTCTATCCTTCCTTACTCTGATAATAAAGCAAGATTACTTAATGGTAGACACAGTGTGTAAAACACCAAATGGCCAAAAAAATAAGGTTACAAAATGTTAACAGTAACTAATAATGATAGATAATAATTTAGGAGGTGGTGGTTTTTTTTTAAAGGGGAAGTCTACATAGTGTACTGGGCGCGTAAAGAATTATATATACGAGTAAGAACCTGCAATTAACTTAGTAAGAATACTGAACAACCATGGTCATTATAGTAACTACAGTAAAAAAGGGATAAATGTGTGACTGAAATATTGAATAGAAACAATCTTAAAGGAAAGTAATAAAATGAGCAATCGTAGAAACAACCATCATTAGGAGGAAAAGAAAAAGAGAATTTTTGCCTTACTACAAGCAATGGGACTCACTCAAGGTTTTTAAATACTGTGAGAGAGCAAGAACAGTCCTAGTTCCAGTCTCCCTCCCTATCTTCAGCACTCGGAGGTGGTCCTTCATATGGAAGGACAGGAGGAGTGAAGAAGACAGAAGTAGGGGAAGGGTTGGGTGAGGTGATTGGAGAAGTCTGAGTATCTTTTTATATGTTATTAGTATTTTTGTGATTTATGTCTTATATGTTATATGTAGGTTGTGGGGGTGGAGGATTTTTTTGGGGGTGAGTTTTGCTTAATGTAGGGTTCCCCCCTTTATTCTGCTGTTGATGTTTCTATGTTGTATTTTTGTATTGTGTGTTTATTTTTGAAATAAAAAAAGTAACTAAACCCAACAACTGAAACCATGGCAAATATGGAAGAATCATTTAAGTCCCCAGGCCTTTTAAAAAGGGAAGTTCAAACAATCCTGTGGAAAGACATTAGACAAGAGGCAGAGCAAGTCTCTTTCGTGATGGAGTTCCAGATTCTGGGTGCAGACACAGATTTGCTGAGAACAGAGGTCCGGTGGTAAACTTTCCTTTGAATATGATGGAGCTGTGCAGTATGCAAATTGAGGGTTATGTCCGATGCTCCTCAAAAATCTCATTCCTAACCACAAAAGTAGCAGTACTACATCCGCCCAAGCTGGCAGTGTCATTCTGAGTACTGATTGCATATTTATCCTTCTTTGATACATCAGCTCTTTGGGAGAAAAGTGTCTTCTTCACCATCCTTTTTGGCTCCTTCTTATGGCAGCTCTGGCTGCATTGCACAAAGACGTCATTGGAACACCTCTGAGCCTCATTAATGTGCATCCAGTCCTTGAACCAGAGGTTGTTCAGTCACCCCCACCCTTTTTTTTGGTAGAGATAGGTACACCCGATACCAGTGATGGCAAACCTTTTAGAGACCAAGTGCCCAAGGAGGTGGCAGCACATGGTCAGGGACCGCACATGCCCACACGCTGCCCTGTGTGTTGTTGCTGGCACATCCAGTAAAGTCATGGGGGTGTGCCTGCTCCCTGTGGGTGCTCCTGCCCCCACAGGTGCTCCTGACCCCCACCCCCTATGGGTATGGCCAAATTCTAGGAGGGATGGGTGGGTGGGTGAGGCTGGTTGCCCTGGCAGGATTTCAGCAGCCTCCCCTCTCAACTCCCCATTGGTGGAGAGAGAGAGGTGGTGGGGAAGCAGCACTGCCATTGGCACTGCCTGGGGCTCCTCAACACCACACATACCAACAGAGAGGCCTGTGCATACCACCTCTGGCACATGTACCATAGGTTCACCACCATTGGCCTATACTGTTGCCTGCTGGTTTTTCATAGTGCCAGTGCTCAACAGAGCAGCTGGGCAACAGATTTGTTTGGGAGGCTCATAATAGCAGTTGTAGGTTGTCTTTTCCTTTCCCACTTTTATTCAGTGCAGTACACTTTTCTTTCTGCAGTGGTTACAGGCAGCATTCTTGAAGCCTCTCCAGTGCCGGCTTTCGAGCAAGGGCGACCTTTACTAGAATGAAATGTTTCCTCTTAAATTGCTAAAAAGGTTGAGGAAGGGATGAAAATGTTTATCTGGATCCTTGCTTCCCTTATTATGATGCATAGTGCTGGCCACCAAGTAAAACTTCACCATAAACTCGAAAAGAGAGAACAGATAATTTAAAATATGTTTTAGAAGAATGTTGAGCTATAATAACGCTAAAAAAATTTTCAATTATTGCGTGACAATTGAACGGATCCTGGCTCTGGTCCACCGTTTTTAAGTGAAGGGGAAAAGCAAATTTTAAAACCGAGAATTCCCTGCAAATACATTCTTTGCGATGAGCAAGGTTAGTTTTCCTAATATAACTACGCTCCCTCCCCCGAAGTAACATTCCTATTTACTAAAGCACCCAAATTCCTGTTTTTAATTAATAACGGCCGCAGTATCCACTATTCCGTCTTAGGTAAAAGCGGCTTTGCAGAGCTTATTTGGGATTTCGGCTACCAAAGGGATCCGGATCTCTTGTCCATGCCCTGAGCAGCCATCCTCAAACTGATAAAAAGACTACGAAGGGCTGAGGGAACAAGGAATTGATTATTGATTTGGACTAATATTGGACGGTTGAAAAGAGCAAGAAACATAGAAGGTCCCGCCTTCCTTTCCGTTGGAAAGTGCAAATGTTTCTTTCCTCCCCCCCCTCCCCGAGTGAAAATGGTATCACCCTCTAAGCAAATAGCGGCCACCTCACCGGCGTTGGTAAGACGGTCGGTTAACAAGACGACATGGAATGTACCATTTGAAAATGCGTGAAAGGGGAAATATCTTAGTTCTAGCTTGTCTATAGAATTATCTTAGTTCTCAAGTGACGCAAACTATAAACTATCACTCATTAAATAATTGATATTTCGTGAAACGGGAGGGGGGGGTCAGAGTTTTTAAAGCCCCCTGGTGGCCACAGTATCCCCCCCTCAAATGGTACGCCTAAGGCTCTACCACATCGAATGAAACTGGGGGACGCTTTATTTTTATCAGTTGAATTAAACTCATTCTGTTAAGAAACGGGGGTGTCTCTTTCCTTCTCTAACTCTTCTTCCCCCTTCCCTTTAGGAACTCAACACCGCTCTTGCTTTTGCCTCTCGGCTTTTCCGTCCGGTTCACACATACACGCACCCCGTGTAAAGAATGGTACGCCCTAAAGGGGAGGGGAGAGTGAAGCGAAAGGGGTTGGCTTTGGCCAGTCGCAGGGTGGGAGGCGGCCTGGCGGGAGTTGGTTTTGTGCCGCTGGGAGGGAGGGAGGGAGGGAGGAGCTGAACGGACCCGGGGCTTGGCTGGGGGGCGACCATGGGCGGCTGAGGGGTGCCGAGTCCGGCGGCGGCGGCGGCGGCCCGTACCCGGCGGCCATGGCCGAGGACTACTGGGACTCGCAAATAATAATAGCCATAAGCGCCGCTGAGGTAAGAGAGGCTGCTTCACTTCGGAGGGGGCGGGGGGGAGGAGGGGATCCAGCATGACCTTTGACCCCCCCACCTTCCTAGGGATCGCCCTCCTGTAAAGAGGATCTCCGCCACTTCTCGACTGGCTCGCCTGCTTTCCCACGAGGAGCGGCTCTGGCCACGCCAGCAGATCTGCGCTGACCTCTCTCTTGCTAATCCTTCTCTGGCATGGCATGAACTCTCCCCCACCTCCCTGCCCGTCGGAGATCTTTTCTGCCTCATGACTTACAGGGATCTTTTCCTCCTCTGATGTTGTTAGACTAAAGAAGCCTTCACAGAAGTCTGATTTTACTTGTGTTTCTATCCTAAACGATATGTATCCGGCTTAGTTCCCCCCGCCCTCCTCTGTAGATCTGCTTAAAACAGTTCGTAAAACCACTCGATCTCAGGGAGATGCTTTCAATGTGGAGATCCATGCGTAGGGATCCATGTGCTTCTACTTTTTAATCCTCTCCCCCAAGGCTCCATATTTTTTTACTGCATAAACTCCTTGGGATGTGCCAGTTTCTAAATCCATCCCATAGCCTCTCCCAGAAAATAGTGGAAGGTTGTGCTTAACTTCCTGAGATCCTCATTATGAAGTTTATTTGACTTGCTCAATAAGTAGGTGTGTGATGTATTGAGACCTGAGACCTACCTCTCCCAGTTAGCGGCCATGCATGTTGGAGGAACCCTACCCAACCTTTCTTTTGCCCCAAGCTTTTTGTGGGCTGTGACCTCACAAGGACCTTTGGGGCAACCAGTCTAGACACTTCTTGTTGTTTGTCTCAAAGCTGATGATTCAGGACGAAATGAGTCCTTTAGGACAGGCACATTTTTGTTTGGACTTGCCAAATTGATTGTTACTTCTGGTCTTGTCATTAGATTATCTTGTGCTTTTGGCCCTTTAACATGGAAAATTGTTGCTTTTCTGCTATACCAACATCTATATGCATCCCCTTAATAGAATTTGCTATTTTTCTCTCTCATTTAATAATTTCTGTAAAAAAAAAAGTGCAATTGACTTCTTTCTATTGTAAGAGACCTAGTACTCTTCTCATGGTGTTTAGAGGATGGATGCAAATAGACAATAGTCCAGCTTGACCATCCTTGCTTTTTATGTGACATAAAGGTGGGGGGAGACACTGCACCCGTTTCATACACACTCCCTGCCTTGTGCAAAGCGTCTCTGTGTGTACTGAGTGGCAGGATATTGATCTAGCATGCAGTTGGGTGCTTAGGCTAGAAAAAGGGGTGGGGGAAAAGCACTTTGTAGGAGGAGAAGCCACAGGAGCATCCTTTGGGAATCTTTGGGTGGGTATCTGTTCAGGAATTTATGGCTGCTCCCCATGGAGGATGGGAGGCGGTTCATTTGCTCACTTTCTGCCCCAGGACCTAGTGTTAGCTTAATACCTGCTACCTCCGCCTCCTCTTGCCGCCTTCTCCTTGTCAGCCTGATGATGTAATGGGAAGGGAGGGGGGCTTCTCTCCCCCCCCCCTCTTCACGCAGTGCTGCATCTTATGTGCAACTAATAAATTCTCTGGTAGGCAAACGGTTCCTGTGATTATATTGCCAAGAATGGCATCGATCAGGTTTGGATTGAAAAGCATTGGACTTTGGATCTAGCAGGACTAGCTCCCAGAAAGCAGTTTGGTGCAGAGGCCTCCTGAGAAATGAGAGAAGCCAATGGATCTTTTCCATATCGGGGTCTTTTCAGTGTTTGTGTCCCATCCACATACAGTAATCTGGAATTCCCTAGATGGCAACCATTCTCTTCCCGTTACTCTTCTCTGTCACTTGCCTGGCTGAAGCTGACGGCTTAACAGCTGCCATGCCTAGCTGCCCATCTTCATTTCCCTGTCAAGCCATTGCTGATCCCTTGTGAAAAAAAGGGGTGTGTATGTCAGGCATGCTTGTTGGGGGGAAATACACAATACTCTGGTCCTGGTTGAGATGGCTTTTCCTCTTCGTTACTTATTATTTTTCCTGCTAGCTTAGGTCAGGATGGCTGGCTCTTTGGCACTCAGCACAGTTGGCACTAGTGCCAGGTCTCAGCAGGGCTCTGCAGGAAGAACTGCAGTGACATCTTAGTTGTTGAATTAGTTTTCAGAGCAGAAAAGAAGGCTTGGCTGAAATGAACAAAATCAAGGTAGTGTTTCTCCTGCTAGGTTTTTCCATTTTTGAATCTATGCTTGGGCCCCAACACATTGAGGAAGGGGTAGTTGTTTTATTTCATTTATGTACCATGTTTACCTGGGTCCTTAATTGCTCTTTCTCAATCTTTTGGACCTGGTTACTTTTAAGCTGCAGTTTGCCCTGATGTCGCTGAATCTGCTGTAAACAAAATTTATTTCCTCCTTATAACTGTTCCAAACTTCAGGTTAGCCTGGGATCTTGGCCTAAATTGCAAGCAGAGCTCTGGTGAATTGCAGAAAAAAAAATAGTGAGAAGAGCCAAAAGCTATAGGTTGATTCCAAAGAGCCAACTTGCATGTTTTATGAGAAAAATGTGGGAAAGTGAGCTATGTGGAAAGGACAAAATTGCCCCTTCTGTAGCATCTTTTGGATGTACAGAGTTCTTCATGAGTCCCCTTTCAGAAGACATGCCTCAGAAGGACTGAAGGCAAAGTTATTTATGCTGCAAACTTACTTAGTAGGGTATAAATTCCATAAAATTCAATACAATTGAAATCAAGCCATATGAGGAAAGACTTCAGGAATTGGCTGTTTAGCCATGAAAAAAGGGGACGGAGAAAGTATATGATAGCATTTTTCAAATGCTTGAAAGAGAGTCATACATCATTTTTGAACTCTGAGTCAGGATCTCTGTCACATATAAGAGCCCTTTGTGCTTTAGGCCAAGAGTTTGGAGTAATCCTCCCAGACACTAAGGCTTAGGTTTGTGTGCTTAATTGGGGGAAGAGGGAATAATTTTGACCATCCAGATGTTGGACTGCAGATCACATAATCCCTCCTCACTGGCTATATTTGTTAAGGTTGCTTGGAATTGTAGAGTAACAACATCTAGTCAGCCACTGGTGGTTCACCCCTGGCTTAATGGCTAAATGTTACTAGATTCTTAAAATTTCAACCATTCATAAGAATTGGAGCCCACCAAATGTACTTTGACTGTACTATGAATATCATGGGATGGTAATTGTAGCTAAGGCTGCAATTCTTATTCTCATATATTTGACAGAAAGCCCTATCAAATTAATTTGAACTCCAGTTGAATATGAGTTATGCAATTTGTACAATATGACCTTGAATATTTGAATGGCCACTCTAGGGCAGTGGTTCCCAACATGGGGCCTATGCCTCATAGGGGGCCTTCAATTTTCAGTAGCCTAAGTCAGTACATTGGCTGATTGATGCTTTGGGGAATTGACTTAGGCTTCTGGGCACCCCTGAGTTATACAGAGAGAAGCCTTGGTGATGATTTTATTTTAGATGGGTTTCTCTTACCAGGCTCAGGGATGGCAGTGAAAAGGTTAAAAAATGTGCATCATGAAAAGAAGGCCTGATCAGATTGTGTTATCCCTAAACTGCTTAATCTTTGCCACAGATGCCAACCCAGAGAAAGTAAGCTTTACTCCTTATCCAGAAACAGAACATCAAGGGTGCTGTGGTCGTTCTCCTCTTGTTATATATACTATACCTACCCATTGTACCTCACATCTGATATAGGATGGTTAGCACTATTGGGAACTGGAGTCCTGGAATGAGTATGGAGGAACACCTTCCCCAGACCTTCTGTACAGACATGAACTGTGAGAGAAAGGGCATTCTCCTTGCACAAGATAGGCACCCAGGTTACCAATCCATCTTGTCCCTGGTGTTCATTGGTTGCCCTTGCTCGAAAGTCAGTCATATCCGACTCTCAGTGCTCATCTTTGTTTATAGACAAAGAGCCAGTGCTGTCTGCAGATACCTCTATGGACATGTGGCAGGCATGCCCTGCTTTTGAAGCTGAGGTAACTACTCCTTAAATATGTCACATATGTTGAAAACCGTATTAAAATTTTAGTAAGTTTGTTCAGACTTGAAGCCTGTAATACACAGTACTGCCACTTCCTTTTACATTCCATTCTCACCTGAGGACAGTTGGAAGCACTTGGCCAACAATACTATTTTTGTATGAGATTTAAACAGCAAGAGTAGGAGAAGCAACCAGGGGGATGGTTGGTTTGGATCTCTCATCCAGTTTTGAAGATTTTCCATTGAAGACTGCATAGCATTTTAGAGATAGTGTAAGACCTGTCCTTTTGGGCTTTCTTGTTTGTTTGTTTGTCAGATTCTCATCCCATGCGTCAACCAAAAAGCTTTTGGAGGTTGAGATTTATCAGAGAGAGGTACTGTATACTGCTTCTTTTGATTGCATATTTACCTAGAGCAAGTGGCTAGATTAGGAGCGCCCAAAATTTTGGACCAGGGCCTGACCACGCCCACAGAACAGCTGAGCAGGCCAGACCATGCCCCCCAGAACAGGGCATATTTGTGCATGGGTGTCCATATTCACTTCCTGGTTCGGCCCGGACGCTTCTGCGCATGCGTGAAAGCAGCCATATTTATTTCCTTATTCAGTGTGGATGCTTTGGCACATGCACAAGCATGTCTGCACCAAACCAGGAAGTAAATATGAATGCTTCTGCACATGCGTGAGGATGGTCGCACTGAACCAGAAAGCAAATATGGATGCTTCCATACATGCGCAAAAGCATCTATATTCACATCCTGGTTTGATGAGGGTGTCACTGCCTTGGAATGGCTTTGGAGGCCATATCCGGCCCATGGGCCATAGTTTGGGCACCCCAGGCTAGATGCTTCATAAGTCAAGATGTCCAAATGCATCTCATCCCAATGTCCGATCCCATGAATATAAACGTAAAGAAACTGAAACTGATTAATGTCATCATCTTCAGAGAATGTTAGGCCTTTTTGAGGGCTGGGACTGGACACATGCAACAGAACGAAAAGAATAAGGATAGATAAAATTTGGATTAAATTTCAAGAGAAAAGGGAGCTGTTAACAGTTGTTACAGTGCAGATGGTTGACTTAAAGTATGTTACACAGTCTCTTGACAACAAGAAGCTCTGCCCAGACCTGTTTTAGGGTCTGGAGTTTTAAGCAGGAACAACTCCTGAAACACTTTCAAACTGTTTTTCTTCTTTTTCCCTTGCATTGCCCAGATAGGTTCTGATCCTTCCATAACATTGTCTGAGAAACTGGGGTGTGTGTGCGTGCGTGCGTGCGTGCACGTACGTGTGCTAGCCCCTCAAACGTATACGTTTGCTAGCACCATAGATTTTTTTGGTGATGCAGTCATGGAGGAGGATGGAGTCCATGTTGAACTCCACTACATCTATCACTGGATCAGGCAGCATTTTACAGGGTGCAGATTTCATCTGCTGAGTGAGCAACTGAAGCTAAGGAAGGGGTTCTATAGATAACAAAGGTGAACAGTTAAGCAGCAGCAATGGTAGCCACAAACAAGCACATCAGGAAGTGGGGCAGTGGTGGGTTTTGCAAGCCCACCTCCTTGCCTCTCCAGTCCGCTCTGGTGGGACAGACAAATATTCTTGGAGTGACATGGTCTCTTAATTATCATGGTAGTGGGCCAGGATATTTAAGAGACTGTGTCACTCCAAGAACATCTGTCTGTCCCACCAGAACGGACTGGAGAGGCTCTCTAATTGTTCCATCTGCTAGAGAGGCACATCTCTCTAGCACTAGAAGGAGGGCCTTCTCAGTGTCTGCTCCGGCCCTATGGAACCTCCTGCCAATTGAGTTGCATCTCCAGACAGAGTTGCTGCCCTTCAGAAAAGGCTTAAAGACTTGGTTGGTGGGGCAGGTGTGGGGTACCAGTAATATGGTAACCCCGGCCTATTGGCTGATTCGGTAATACCCTTCTCTCTTTTAATCTCTTAAACTTTTAAATTTTAAACTTTTAATTTTAAATGTTTAATCTTGTAATTTTGTAGCCTTTTAATACTTTGACCTCTTCTTTGGTTGGGATTGTGGATTGGTTTATGTTTTTATGTGAGCCTCCCAGAGTCCTTGGAATGGGGCGGTGATATAAATTGTAATAAACAAACAAGCAAATAGTCTATAAATAGCTTTGTGGGGTATGCAGTCACTGGCTGTTTATTGTTGAACATATATTTCTAAGCTATTGTAACAGACCAGCGATAGTCTGATATTTATACTTATCCCTGGATCTTACATAATTTCTGGCCTTTCATTCATTATAATAATAATAATTTTGTGTCAGAAATTATTCTGGGCTGAAAGGATTTTTGCTGAAGGAAATTCGCTCAGGGGATAGCTGAATGAGCCTCCTTTCATGTCCCCAAGGTCTTTTCCCACTGAAGTGGTCCCTATTTATCTACTTGCAATTTCTTGCTTTCAAACTGCTAGGTTGGCAGGAGCTGGGACAGAGAAGGGTGCTCACATTGACATGCAGTACCCAGGTCTCGAACTGCTGACTTGCCAGTCTTCCAGCTAACAAGGCAAACTTCTTAACCACTGAGCCACCGCATCCCCATTCATCCATAATGGATAAGGGGGACCTTTTGTCGTGTTCCATTAGGACCCAAAAGAGTCAGCCAGACCCATGGTTGTCAGACTTTTGACAGATATTTTTGGACTTCAGCTCCCAGAATCCTTGACTCTTGACTGTGTTGGCAGGGTTTCTGGGAGTTGAAACACAAAGGAACTTGACTGCTGTCAACCATTGGATGACAGTTTATTTTTAGTCTCTTATTGAGTGTAAATGAATATGGACTAGCCAAGAGTGCTCGTCTCAGGAGCAAAGAGGAACCTTAGTAGTTCAATAGCTATTATAAAGTGGCCAAGCAAGCATTTTATCATCATCATCACCATCACTTTATTTTGTCATACTAGTATCCTGTTCCTTATCACTCACTTGTGTTCCACCAGTTGTCCAAAAATCTTGTGGCCAGCATGCATGGAGATTACCCCATTTTTATCCTCACAGTAACCCTATGGAGTAGACTGGGCTGAGAGAAAGACTGGCTTAAGGCAAAGACTGAATCTAGCTTTTTTCCTCTAGTCCAGTTTGAGGTGCTAAAGCAGTTGCAAAACAGCTGTCATCATCTGGAAAACTCGGAGTAAGAGGCTTGGAGTCTGGCATGTACCAGATCGATAAGGCTTGCCTAGATATTAAAACTACAGTTATAGTGTTGTGTACCCTAAGAACAATCTCTTTGGCTGCTGCTTCTGAAAATATTGTTGCCTTGAGGAACTGCTATTCCTGGTTGTCCTTTACAAGCAACCACATTTTCCTCTCTCGCAACCAGAGTGTGGGTGGACACTTGCTACTCTTCTTCAGTGAAATGTAGCTGCCATGTCTTTCCATGTTGTTGCTGCTTCTGTTTAGTGAAGCACTTTGTGTGTTCTGAGGGGGGGGGGGATTGGTGTGCTTTCCTGCTGGTCTGAGAAGGGAGAATTGTTTAGCCTAGTGCCAACCTTCTGAAAAGCGGATTGTCTCTTCAGCATGAAAAAGGAACCTCTACATCATAATCGTTTTCTACCCATTACTAATATTGAACCATTGATGTTCTAGGGCAGGGGTGCCCAAGCTACAACCCGTGGGCCAGATACAGCCCCTGATGCCAATTCATCCGGGTTGCGAAGCCCTCGTCACTTCTGGGAGCAGAAGCAAAACATGCCCATCTGGGCACATTTTTCGCTTCCAGGAGCAACAAGGGCTTTGTGGGCCAGATGAATTAGCATCAGGGGCCATATCCAGCCCACAGGCTGTAGTGACTGGCCCCCTGAACCACATGACCAGCCCACCACCCAAAACGTTTGGGCACACCTGTTCTAGGGAGTGAGGCGGAGAAGGAGACATGGCCCATGATTCAGATGGAGCTCTGAGCCCATTATCATGATCAATATTTAGAAGTGCTTATCTCAGGTAGAAATAGCAGTTGTTGCCAGTAGGAACACAACATTTCAGGATATATGAGGATGGTTCTTCCATAAGTACATCAGTTAAGCAAGTTCTGGGCCTGAGCTCTCATTGTAATGTTTGGATAAGATGAAGATCAATACAGTGGATGGTTTGCATGTATTTTTCTAGCTTCCACTTTTTAGGGTCTCAGAAAGGACCATTCAGAGTAGTCTGCCCACTTGGTTGGACTTCTTTTGAGTCCGTTTCAGATTTCTGTTTTCCTCACGCTTCCCCCTTCTGGTGATTGGCAGCAGGAAAACCTGTTTTCTGACCTGCCAATTTAGAAACAAGTTCATACCTTGAGCAAAGTGGGAATGAATGGAATTGGTTGGCAGGTCGCTGTGGAGAAACATAGGGTCTAGTCTTCTACTTTTGTATATTGGTATGTTGGGGACTATGGGAGTGTGTTATTGCTGGTTTGGGTTTGATCATTGGATATTATGGGTGTAATTGGCTGCCCAGAGTAGTGCTTGTTACTAAGATGGGTAGGATATGAATGTTGTAAATAAATATACTGTAGCCTGGAATTCTCTGTGAGGAACAATGAACCCCACCCTCCAAGGAAGATCCATCTCTTGTTCATATGATCATTTAATCCTAAATTAAACCTAAAGAGATAACAAAGGCTCTGGATGATGTCAGGGGTAGACAACCTTTAATTCACCTCTTGATTCACTTCTTGCCTTAGTAAAGTGGGTCCACCCTATGTAGCCAGGCTGAAAGCCAAAAGGTGGATAGGTAGGTTTGTGAGAAGAGGCTGTCAGCAGTTCTGAAGGAGGAAAGGACTGAGAAGTTAGATCCTGGTAGGATCTAACTGTTGTGTATCTATACTGTTTTTGTTCTGTGAAGAAATATTGGGGCCAGAGAGTTACATCACAGTCTCGAGTGACCAGGGCTAATAGTTAAATTGAAGAGAAGTCAGAAGGGAACTGCCAGATTTTCTTTGGCCTGATGCTTGTCATTCTGATTTCTTGGGGGAGCTGAAGACAAAAGGACCAACCTAGTTTCCCTTTTAGTCTAGAATACCAAGAATGAGTTTAGTTTGTCACATTGAGTGGTAGCCCTGGAGTTTCTTTTGGACCAAGAGTCTCTGTATTCTGAAATCCCTGGAGGAACGGTAGCCGCTGCTATAGCTCTACCCCAGGTTTTTGGCCCATTGTTGCATGAGTTGGATGTTTCAGAGCTGGGAGGCTTGGGTGGGGATCTGGGAACGATGGTAAAGGGAAACATTTCTTGTACAGTATCTCTCCCCCCACTCTCTCTCAGGACCCCCATCCCCCTGCTAACAAATCCTGTTGGCACAGACCTTTCCTCATCAGCAGTTGGATCCTTTGAGGCAAAACAGCACTTCACAAGAAGTCTGATTTTTTGCTTGGAGGCCTCCAGTTGTTGAAGATAATTTGGGGGACCCTTGGTGTTCAGGTGTGAAAAGTCCGTGATGCATTGGCTTCCTGAAGAGTTCTTCCTGAAGGAAGTTAAGAGTCAAGATACACTGCAAGAAAATTACATACATTTCCCTGGTAACTTGTCTGTATTTCCCCCACCAAGAAAATTGTGCAGTGGCCTAGAGGTAAGGGAGCTGGTAGTGACTGAATTTAAGAGGAAGGGTGTGAAAGCTGGTTCATAGGATAGGAGGGTTTAGATGTGTAGATGAAGGGAACTCAGGTTCAAATAAACTGGTTTAGTCATTAACACATAGAAGTCTTACACATAGAAGTCTTCTTAAACTCAGCTTGATGTAAAATAACAGCTTACACTACAGGCTTGTTGTGTGGGTGAAAAAGTGAGGCTGCCGCACTTCACAGTTTAGAAAGGACTAAAAACAGGTAGCAGCAGCCCACAGTATCAGAATAATCTTTCTGTGTGTGGGATGTTATCGTGTGGGGAAATAGAGGAAGGATAAATGTCCCTAAGACTACCGTAGCAGTTGAGGCAGTGGAGTTCTGTTTACTTCTATGTATGTTTAGTGTCACTTTACATTTTGTCATGGAAACAAAGTTAGCTCTTGTCTTGGTTTTCATGGTCACTAACATCTGTGACCTTTTTGTCTTTTCTTGCTTTTTTGAAGTTCCTGAAATCTCCCTACCCCTCCCATCCCCAGATGTTGGCTTCTGGTGTGGTAATTTTATTCCACATGTGAATAGAAGCTATTCATTTACAGTATTTAGGAAAGGGAACGGTGCATTCTTAGAGATAGCACTTGGGCAGAAGCTAAATGTATCCATGGTGTTAACAGTGTTTGAAAAGGGAAGAATGTTGCTGACGTTACTCAAAGTTGTTCAACTGCCTAACATTGTCTCATAGAACTCGTTTAAGAACCAAAGCTGAATCAATGTATGTATTTTCCCCCTGTGTTTTAGTTTCTGGCCATGCAAGACCGTGATGTATTATTGAGAGAACAAGAGGGAAATTGGGGGAATAGTTTACATTTTCCAGATATACTCCAGTATAAGCTCAGTTTTGTAGCCCCAAAAATGAGCCCCAAAAAAGGGGACTCAGCTTATACTCGGGTCAATGACCACGAGGGTCCAAAGACCATGCCGGATTGAGATGTGCCAACAATTTAATTAATTTTACCATATTTTCATTTATTTTGATTATTGAAACTCACTAGCAGCAGCTGCATTTCCCACCCTTGGCTTATGCTCAGGTCAATATATTTTCCTGGGTTTTCAGGTCAAAATTAGGTACCTTGGCTTATATTCAGGTCGGTTTATACTCTAGTACAGTGGTTCCCAACAAGGGGTACACAGCCCACTAGTGGACTTCAATTCCCAGAAGCCCAGCAGTCAGTACATTGGCTGATCAGTGCTTTGGGGAAATGACTTAGGCTTCTGGGAATTGAAGTCCAAAAACCAGCATTTGGGAAACACTGCTCTAGTGTATAAAGAAGGGGAGAGAGTCAGTTAGGTCTGGTTTCTCAACCCAGCTCCATTTCTACCCTGCAGTCAGCATCTCTCCGAGGCAGACATTCCTAGATGTAGGTATCAAATTTCCAGGAATGTCCAGGGCAGTGAGTGTACGGATTTTGTCTGATTCTCTCAGTATGCTGAGTAGTTTCTATTGGAAACTGTGCAGGTCTCAGAGGGACTGTAAAATAGTTGTGACTTCTTTTTATTCTCTGTCTCTACCAGTCCCTTTGCAGTTCTTTTGGCCCCCTGCCTCCATGGAAAGAGTCTACACCAGGGGTTTCTAATCTTTTTCCACTGCAGGCTGACTGACCATGCCCCCTGGGTAGCTGAGCAGGCCAGACCACGCACCCCCTGGAAATGGAAGTGGGCACATTTATGGCTGTCATAAATGCAGCCACTTCCATGTTTACGATAGTGGCGGGCATGTTTATGCATGCGCGGGCGCATTTTATGGCTGACATACATACCTGTGCATGTATAAACATGCCCATTTCTGGGTGTGGGTGCAGTGGTGATGGGCCAGATGAAACAGTGACGTGGGCTGGGTCCAGCCTCCGGGTTGTAGGTTGAGAAACCCTGATCTAGACTGCTGTCAATGACCAGAAAAGATTGCCACATATACACATCAGCGTACGTCCAATTTTCCTCTCTCTTTCTTTGGAGTTTTAATTTAATTGTAAGCCACTTTGGGAGTGAGTTTTGCCTGGGTACTGAGATAGCAATATAATCAACCATCTCAGGGTGGCAAACGTTTGACTTTGCCCAGCCCTCTTGCTTGGCAGAGTTGATCCTGCAGCTGGCCCAACATTTCCCCTACAGCCATATTGAAGTCTAGTGTCACCCTACCTCTTTTTTTGTTTTATTAATCCTGAACAAACATCCCTGGGGTGGGTGGGTGTTATTTTATGTGCAGTCAAACCTCGCATAAAGAGTGTCTCGCTTAAAGAGTAACTCACTTAAAGAGCAGAATTTTCTCTGAATGTTCGCTTCGCTTAACAAATAAAACCAACCAAAAACTTGCTTAACAAATAAATTGGGTTCACAATTCCTCCCCCCCCCCCCCATTGGTCACTTACAATGGTGTTTCGCTTAAAGAGCAAACTCGCTTAAAGAGCAATCCTGTGGAACGCATTGTGCTCTTTAAGCGAGGTACAACTGTAATTACATTTATACCCGGCCCATTTGGTGCAGGCACCACTCAGGGTGACTTACAACCATATAAACCAGGGGTGCCCAAACTATGGCCTGTGGACTGGATCTGGCCCCCGATGCCAATTCATCCAGCCCACGCCATCCTCATCGCTCCCGGAAGCAGAAGCAAAACACGCCCATATCAGAGTAGGACCTGTGCTGCCTTTCCAAAGGTTTGGTTCCTGGGATCACCTCTCCTTTCTTCCACCCCCCTCCACCCCTCTTCCAGCATTTAATCAGCCTTTGGCTCTTTGCCCTGGGACTCCTGGCAGGCTTGCTCCTCTGCTAAGCTGTTCCTATGTGTATTAATAGAACGAGGAGCACAGTTCCTTGCATGCCGTCCTCCTGTCGATTTACTGCAGTCAGGTCCCATTCTCCCCTTTGTATCTGTTGCTTTAACACATGGTAGGAGAGAGTAGCTTTTATTTGGTGCACTTTAAGGTCTTCAGATATTACGTTTGCTTATCGGATTAGTGTCACTGTAGGACAAAGTTTGTCCAGTACAGCTTGTTCCCTGGCCTGCCCCATAGCACCCACAGAGCTTTTAGCTAGGGGGCTGTGAGGGCCTCCTAGGAGGTGATTGGCAGTGCTACAGCTTCTTGGTTTTGACAGATGCGGGAATAGAGAAGTTTTTTCAGAATGTGAGGCATTCCTCTAGTGCCAAACTGGAGTGAAAGGTTGACCTGCCAATTCCACATATGCCTCAATGCAGTGATTCACTGCTTACTAATGGAAACCTCCATCTTCAGATGGCCTTCCAATTTTGGACAGTTAATGACTAGTAAAAAATAAAAGCCAATTGTTTCTTCTGAGAGAGGGTGAGATCTGGCTCCTGTATGGATTGAGGGCCCCTCGTTTGCTCTGTTCTCTGGGAAGACTTTCCTTGAATCAAAGGAACTGAAGAGAAGGAAACAAATTCCTCCAGGAGTTGGCATCTGATATAAGTGACTGGACTCTGAGCCTGTGCTCAGAACTATGGTTGAATCTGGAGATGTGGTTTGAAGAATTGATAGTGTCTTCCAGAATATGGTAGATGCACGTATCTTGTCATTCTGTTCTACCAACAGCCAATCCTGTCACCCAGGATTAGAGAGATGGGCTTCCAAGGCAGAGAGGTGTAGCCACCAGGCCATCTTAAGGCCTGGCATCTCTTTTTAGTGATTAACCATTGAGGTGGCTTCTTGCAGTTCTCCAGAAGGGATACGGTTGTTGTACTTGTCCATGTAGCTCTAAGAGTTATGGCCCTTACTTAGATCAGAACAATTTCTCTCACAAAGGTCAAAGTAAAGGTAGTTGGATAATTCAGTGGGTTCTCAACCTATGGCCTGCCCCTCACTCGAGCTTCCGTTGCCACTGGAATCAGCCGCAGACTCATTTACAGCTGTAGTAAATGCATTTATGTCAGCCGCAGACTCATTTACGGCTGTTGTAAACACATTCACAATAGCCATAAATAAAATCATGGCTGATTCTAGCAGCAACAGCTGGGCCACTGGTCTGGTCTACCAACTGTCTGAGGGAGTGTGGCTCAGTCCCCGACTTCAAAACATTGAGAACGCCTGGTTTAAGGTGTCTGTTTGGCAGAGCCAGAGATTGGGAGTTTGATCCCACATTGTGCCTCCTGTGAGAAGAGCCAGCCTGTGTAGCCTTGGGCAAATTGCAGAGTCCCAGAACTTCTCTAGAAGAAGGAAATGGCAAACTACTACTGAGTACTGTCTTCCTAGAAAATCCTGGGAAAGGATCACCATTAATCAGAATTTACTTAACAACACCTAGTTGTTATTATTATTGAAGGTGAAATGTCTGTAACAACAACTCAGTGGTAGAGCAAGAAGATACAGTGTGCTTTATAAAACACCAATAGCAACGTACTGTTAATATCAACAGATATCTGTGTGTCTCAGTTCTATAAATATTCTTATCTTACTGACCTTAGGTATGCCGTATTCATCTGGCACTCTAGTTGGAAGAGATTTGTACTAACATAATTTTGGTTCAACTTGAACATTAGAGAATTTGTAGTAATAAGAATAATAATAAGAGCTGGGGGTGGTAGAGGACTCCTGCAGTTAAAACAGACAGTAAAAGAATAAAAGCATAGCTTGAATGACTATATTAAGAAAAGTGAAGAGCCTAATCTTCAGGAAGTGAACAAAGGAGAACTTTTTTGAAAACAGTGAAGAAGAAAGCTGAATACAGAAAGGAAAGGATTGAAAGTCAAGCTGCAAATTGGAAAACAAGCCTATACATGGTCAATACTTGGAAAACATAGAAGAAAAGGCTGACCAAAAGCTGACATCAGGAGTTCTGAAGAAGGAAACTGAAGGACTGATCTTGGCAGGTCAGGAACAAGTTTTGCCAAAAAATTGCATGAAGGCTAAAATACAGCACATATCCAACAATAGCAATGCTGGCTTTGTAATGAAAAGGATGAAACAGTAGATTATCTGATCAGTACATGCAGCAAAAATTCAGACGGATTATTGTCTTTGCAATGCCATGCAGTGTTGCAAAAATTATTATTTGGAAACTTTGCCAGAAGTTTGGATTTTAATGCAGAAAAATTATTGGGATCATCAGGTAGATAAAGTTTTGGAAAATGAGAGAATCAAGATCCTGTGGGTCTTTAAAATCCAAACAGATAGGCTTCTGACTCACAGCGCACCTGATATAACAATTGTGGAAAAGAAGAAAGTTTTGTTTATCGACATTGCTATAACAGAAGATACACAAATTGAGGACAAACAACTGGAGAAAATCACAAAACATTACTCCTTTGAATACCCCACCTCTCTCCCTGTTCTTTTTAACTTTTTAATCTTTTAACTTAATTTTAACTTTGTTGTAAGTAATGTGTTTTAATTGCTTTTAATTGTAAGCTGCCCTCAGTCCTCGGATAAGGGCGGGATATAAATTAACTAATTAATTAATTAATTTATTACAATTTGCAAGTTGAAGTTGAGCATTTATGGAGGAAGAAATCTGTTTTTGTACCCATAGTGATCGGAGCCCTTGGAGCAATACCTAAAGGACTTCCTACATTTTTGGAAATTTTGGATTTATTGGATTTGGACATCCTAACTCTACCACAATTTTTTAAAAAAACCACCACCACCCCCCTTTCCTTGGGACTGCCTATATACTTGGACGTTACCTTTACAGTTCTTAGGTCCTTGGTTAGCTCTTGAATGGTTAATTTTATACCATTCGTCAACTGTGAATCTTGTGATAGATTTTTATATTATAATAACTGTGTGCTGTTCAGTGGATTCTGGGTTCATAGTAATATATCTCAGGGTTTTCTAGATAAAGAATACTAAAAAATGGTTTCCTTTTATTTGGGACATCCTGAAGCTGTTGGGTCTACTCAGAGAGAGGGCCCTTAATTTCTTGGTAGCTCAGTGAGTTGCAGCATATGGACAGATGTTATGGGTTCAATTTCTCCTGGTACTTCCTGGGAGAACAGCCAGACTGTGTAGCCTTTGGTAAGCTACGTAGTCTCCAAGTGCCACCAGAATAGGGAATGGGAATGGGATTGAAATGAGATTCTTTTAAATTTTAAATTTGATTTTTAAAATAAAATTCTTTGAAGGAAAAATCTAGAGGTGGTTTTCTGTTTAAGATATATTATAGTTCAAAGGTTATTCATCATGAAATAAAGATTAATTTTTAATTATGTACCAAGAAGCTGTCTGCAGTGTTTAATTGTTTTGTAAATGAATTCCATTAATCAAGTCACAGTATCATGTTACTGGACATTTTTCTATGCAGATGATATTATCACAGATGTTTAGTTTTACAGGTCTCAAAACTGAATTTATATCTGGACAGATCACATGCCTCTTCACAGCAAAATGTTATAAAATAAACATACACAGTTGAGAAAAAGACCTTAATTGCATTGTTCCTTTGCAGATTCCTGTCTTGTAGTCTGAATCAACCCCTTCTCTCTTAAGTGTAAGTTTCAAAAAATCAATGAATAGAAGAAGATTGTTGAAAGTGGAATAAAGTAAATGTTTTCCCTGCTCGAAAGCTAGTTGTATCCGACTCTAGGGTTCCGTGCTTATCTCTGTTTCAAAGCTGAAGAGTCAGTGCTGTCTGCTTCTGCCGACATTTTCATGGTCATGTGGCAGGCATGACTAGATACCAGAGTGTATGGAATGCTGTTTATCTATCCCACTGATATTTATCTACTTGCAATTTCTTGCTTTTGAACTGCTAGGTTGAGAGGAGCTGGGACAAAGATGGGAGCTCATTCCGTCCTGCAGTACTCGGGAGTCGAACTGCTGACCTCCCACCTTCTAGTCAATGTCTTAACCACTTGAACCACTGCAGCCCCACGTAAGTGGGATAGGTTTGTATAAAAAGCTAAGTGTAGTGAGGGAAGTGCAAGCATAACATTGAAATCTTTTGAGTCTTTTATGAATCTCTATGTAGAAAATCATGGTTTAAATTCCTGCTTTATATGATCCATCATTAAATTGATGTCTGTAAAGAGTACCCTTACATGGAAATATTGTACCTGAAAGCGAAAATTTGGGGCATCCCTAGTGGAAGGGTTCAACTATCCTAGAAACTCATGTTAGTAAAAGGAAACTGTTTTGGTATCTTTCAGTTTACTTTAATTTAAGATCCTCTGGCCGAAATGAAAACAAGACCATGAGGCAAAGGACTGTGGGGAAAAGTAAACAGATTTATTGTACAGTGTGCCAAATACATCAACGCAAAAATCCCCCACAGAGATACCCTTCTAGTTCTAGTACGAAGGATCAGCCCTGTTCAAATTGAACTGGGCATATTTATAAATTCCATGACATTGATAAACATTTATAGACAAAGAGAAGGAGGTGGAACTTGCTGCCCCTGTCACCAGGTGGGCCAAGGGGAGTCACAAAAGCAGGGAATCATTTTTTACATTTTTTGGAATAGTAGCCCTGTTAGTCTGTGGTTCAGGCATATCAGAAATCAAAATAAACAAAATAAAAATAAAATAACACTGTAGAACTTTAAAGACTAACTGCTATATTTTTATTGTCAGCTTTCGTGGATCAAGTCCACTTCAAACAAAGAGTGAAACTTCTGAAGAAGTGGACTTGATCCACAAAAGCTAACAATAAAAATATAGCAGTTAGTCTTTAAAGTGCTACAGTGTTATTTTGTTTTGTTTTGTTTTCTGATATTTTTTACATTGACATATTATCACAAGAAAAGGATTGCAGTGTTCACACATCACCAAAGACAAAAGGGGTTACAATGCTTGCACATTATTACACAACGAATAGTTCATAAGAAGAAAACAAAAGAGTCAATGCAGGCATTCCAGTCTCATGGGTAGGACTATCTCAAAAGGGTGCAAATGTCCATAAGCTTCTGAAGGTGAGGTAAGCTCCTTGCACAGATAGAGCCTCAGGGAATGGCCTGGAATTCCATGGCGTTGATAAAATGTTAACAGCAATTGTCTTTATCTCTAAAGCCCATCCAGGGATAACAGGATCATCCTGGAGTTTTAATTGTCCATGGCAGGCTTAGGTGGCTCTGCTTGGTGTGGCGGCAAGATCACCGTCATTGTTTCCTCACAGAAATAGTCCATTCAAAGCCTAACAGGTAAATCTGTAGCTTGACCGCACCCTTCTGAAGCTGGAAGAACAATCTTGGAATATTAATTAACATGTCAACACTAGTATGTACCCAGCGTTGGGATTGCAGCCTCAGATGGAAATCATGCCCTTTTTATTAGCAACATCTAGGAGACAACCCCATGTCTTTAGCTGTCCCAGAACCCAAATTATACAATTTTATATACAGTAATACCTCATATAACATTAGTATCGAATAACACTAAAATCGCATAACATTAAGGAATCTGGGGGGAAGAATTGCATCAGATAACATTAAGATCCTATGAGATGCTTCAGATAGCAACCGCTAAAGCCTGTGTGGTTACAATGTATCTCTATAGATCCCATAGGATTTTAACATGCATCAGATAACACTAAAAATCATATAACACCAAGACTTGTGGAACCAGGTTTTAGTGTTATATGAGGTTTTACTATTTCTATTACAATTACAGTACAGTATCTCAGTTGCCCTTTCACACCACCTGCTAATGGGATAACAACAGGTTCATTACAGTTTTTGCTACAATGTATTCCCTTTAGCTCATAAACAGGCAGAAATAGATACATTGTATCTCTGATCAGATCATAGAGTGACTTAACATCTTCCATGTGAAATTGACAGTGGGCCAAATTCACACACTCACACAGTGCTTGAGTTTCATGAGGTGGGGGGTTCTTATTATTATATTTCTATGCTGCCCTACTTGGTGAAAACCAGCTCAGGGTCTTATGCATCTGGCCGTCACTTCCAGGAGCTGCTAACAGAGGCTCACTGGAGTTGAATCTGATTTTGGTTCCAGAGGGCCAGCTGCCTCTTTGTGGAAGCGCCGATCCCTGTGGCGGTAGAGGGGGCCACAGCGTCTGATGTTTGTCAGACCGCCCTGTTGACCAGGATCATGAGGAAAGGTCTGTGCTGGCGACATGGGCATGTGCAACAGATGTGTGGTGCTTGTGCAACTCATTGTGAATGGGCAACGGTGAGCAATGGTCATGACGAGAGAACCTCGAGGTTGTTAGCAAAAAGGCAAAGTCTTTTATTTCATGTCTCAAAATCAGGGAATTTGCTACCATGTGATGCTTTTAAAAGGAGATCACTGTATCTACTCGAGTATAAGTCTAGTTTTTTAGCCCCCTCCCCCCAAATGAGATCCAAAAAGGGGACTTGGCTTATACTCGGGTCAACAACCCCGAGGGTCCCAAAACCGCAGTGGTGCAAGTTTGAACATACATTTTTTATAAGCACTAACACTACCGTAAAAACTAAAAAACATACCCACACAAATGTCTGAATAAATTTATTTTACTGTATTTTCATGTATTTTAGTTACTAAAACTCACTAGCAGCTGCTGCATTTTCCACTTCCGACTTATACTTGGGTCAATCTATTTTCCTAGTTTTAGAGATCCAAATTAGGTATCTTGACATATTTGGGATGACTTATAGTCAAGTATATATGGTAGGCATTCAGGTAAGATTAAGTCTATCAGTGGCTACTGGTCAAGAGGGTGTAGTTTCCTGTTCTGCTTAGGGAGTTTTGGAAGCATCTGGTGAGCTGCTGTATTAAAACAAGCTGGATTTGATCCTGTGGAGTTAACGTTAGTTTCTTACATGCTTCTTGCCTAACCCTTTTGTGACATTAAGGCAACACAGCTAATTTCTACCAGAGTTTTTTTTAATCACCACCACAGAAAAGTCCACAGCTTGCCCATAACATTGACCACCTTTGTGACAGCAGGACCTACTTGAGAGAGGGAGAGTCTTAATTTTTAAAACTTTTGGGACCCCAACCCTAGCTTCCAGCATTGATTGTGTTGAGTTGCCAGTGCCAAGGGATTGACGTTATCCACACTTCTTTATGAATGAGCTTGTAACTGCTTTAGAAACAGCATTTAAATCATAACCTCATTATCTCGGTTTGGAATGTTTTTACATTTAATTCCCCTGTGATCTCACTGCAGACCCTTTCTTCTGCCCAAATCTATGTACGTATAACCTGCCAGCTGAGGAGAATGCTCCATTCATCTAATGGACAAGAAACCATGAGTCATAAGAAGTTTGTTAGACTTTAAGCTCAGGAACGGGCTGATTTAGGCTTTCCTCTGGAAGTTTCCCATTTTTCAGACTCATGAAGTTCTGGTCAAAAAAATTGGTTTGCAACTAAACAAAGCCTATATTTGCAACCTAAGATCGTAGAATGCAAGAACTTTCAGATGTATACCCATGCCATGCAGAAATAGCTTAGAGGAAATTATTTCTCATGCAAAAGGATGCTGAGTGAGATCACTTGAAATGTTTTTATTCTCTCTGATTTTACAATGCGTTCCATGGAATGGATTGGGATGCAGTTCAATAAGCATTGGTTGGGTGCAGCGGTCCCAGTGTTTTATATATAAGCAAGGCTGGTATATATACCAAAACTGTTTTCATCAAGGAGGCAGGAAAATATGTTTTTGTTCTTTGTTCAGTAGATTCATAAGTAACCATAGATATGATTCACATGGAACACCAACCCAGGATTTACTGTTACATGAGTGAGTCTCTGTAACCCTGAGCAAAACAGGCTGTTCTCGTCCCTCCTCTGCTCCCACATGATCAGGAGAAGAATTTAGAGGGGACCCAGTTTTTCCTTCTAAGTCAGGGGTTCTCAGCCTTAACGCACCATGGGCTGGACAATTCCTGAGACCATGCTGCGGGCTGGACACATGGTTCCCCCCCTGCCATAAATGCTGCCATAACCATGATGGGAGCATTTGTGCAGGCATATTTAAGGCTGTTGTAAACGTATCTGCTTCTGCTTCCGGGGTCATCGCCATGGTCTGGATGGAATGGCATTGAGGGCTGGGGCTGGCCCACAGGCCATAGGTTGTGAATCCCTATTCAAAGTAATCAGGTTCAAGCCAGGAATTGTAGTTTAAAACAGACTGTAAACATATTGTTTTGTTTAGCGGTTGACTTGGATTTGTATAACAAACAATTCCTGGTTAATCTACAGTAAGAAGACAAGACAATGGAATCCTGTTTAAAAGTCCTGATGTTCCACAAGAAGCGGTGAAGAGGAACACCAGACCTGAGGCTTTTCTTGTATGACTTTCATGATGGATGCATGGGGACCAGGGGAATCTGCTTTCAGTGCAACACTCCTTTCCATTCTCCCTTTTTTGACATTAATTCCCTCTTTACTCTAACACTATGAAGAGTGTGATATTCAAGGGAGGGTTTATGTTTCCTTTCCTGTATTCCAGTCTTGTGTATCTATTGAGAAAGGTGTCAGAACAGTGTTGAGGGGTGAGAGATCTAAAGAGGTGCACGTCTTCTGGCCATTTCTTCATTAAGCCGTGGTTTAGTAATGCAGGGATGGAAAACCTATGCCCATGCCCTTGGTATTGGATTGCATCTCCCATCATCCCTTGCCACAGGCCATGTTGCCTGTGGCTCATGGGAGGTGCAGTCCTTCAACAATCAGCATACCATACATTTCTATCTGTGATTTAGTTTTTTATGTGGATGAGATGTAATATAAAACTTAAATTCACTAGATCTCTGGTAACTTTATATTATAAAATAAGTGGGCAGAAGGCCACATATTGGCTTCATAGTTGGTCCTAGTGATATATAGGGTGCAATTGTCTAGTATAGGGCTGCCCAAACTTTTTGGGCCACAGGCCGGTCACATGGTTCAGTGGGCCCGTCACGTGGTTCCTCCCGCCGGAAACAGAAGTAAAACGTGCCTTGTAATCTGTTTTGCAACAGGATGAGATAGATCTTAGGTTGCCATTTTCTCTTTTTAAACCACGGCCCATGGACCTGATCCAGTCCCTGACATCAATTCATCTTGCCCACACTGCCCTGAGCCCCTGAAAGCAGAAGTAAAATGGGCCCCGGTTAGGGTTCTGCTTCCAGGAGTGATGAGGGCATTGTGGGCCAGACGAATTGGCATTGGGGGCTGGATCTGGCCCTTGGGTTGTAGTTTGGGCACTCCTGATCTAGTTCCTGAACTTTGTATGGTGACTTGCTAATTCCTAGGTCTTGCTGTATATACTGTATATGCTATATGCCAAAGAGCAAAATTCTTTACATATCTTCTCAGAAATAAGTCTTATTGAATTCAGTGGTAGTTTTCCCCAGGTAAATGTTTGTCATATTGTATTGTGATATTAACAGTGCTTAATTCCAGAAGTCAAATTATCTTCTCCCCTTGCTAATGCAACTCATTTGATTGATACTTAAGAGTTACTGTGGGCTTTATTGTGTTCTTACTCAATTCAGGCCACATCTTAAATCAGTTTTTTTAAAATAAAAAAGCCCCCATGGCACAGTGGTTAAGCTGCAGTACTACAACCAAAACTCTGCTCACAATCCGAGTTCAGTCCCAACAGGCTCTAAGTTGAGTCATCCTTCCAAGGTTGGTAAAACGAGTATCCAGCTTGTTGTGGGCAAAATGCTATTTACCGTGGAAACCACTTAACGAGTGCTGTTGGCTCTATGAGGTTTTATATAAGTCCAGTTGCTATTGTTGCTTCACATTTAAGAAAATTAGTCAGCTGGTCTTCATACTTGAATCCCTTCCTACACTGAAGAGAAGCAAAAACCTGTTTAAAATGCCTGTACACTCTACTTGTAATGTATGAATAGGTTACTTCATTACATATGAATCAAGGATATGCACAGCAGGGCATTAGGAAAGGTGGGGTACCCCTGCTGTGCATTGCTTCAGTGTGCCCACGTCCTCTCTGCTGTTGCAGTGTTCTTCTTGTGGTTTCCTTAGTATGTTATATTGATTTTCTGTCTCCCCCATCCCATTCTAGGTTTCTACTCCTTTGAAATTAAGATTATCAGGAGAATAAAATGGCTTCAATGTCAAATAGATTTGTAGGATACAGTATGTCGCTGGCTAGTGCAATAATGCTACATGATTTGACCTGTAAAAGAACTTGAGAAGTAGGTGGGGAGTGTAAAATACTACTCAAACTCTTGACCGTGTTCCCTTCTAGCCCACCCCGGCACTGTTCCCCACTGTTGTGGGCAGGCTTGTGAAACTGCGTTCAAGGCAAAGAACACACTGTCACCTCTCTCAAAAATAACCATAAGGTTGCCATTAGAGCTTGTTTTCCACAACAGCTAGCAGATGCCGGGAAGTGGCCTTCATGCTGAGCTGTATCTCTAAAGACTTGGCCTTATTTCAGGTTCCTGGCAGAGAAGGAAATTAGAAATTGGTAGAACTGGAAGCACTCTAATGCAAGCTCCTCTCGTTGGCAAATGCTCCTCTCTAGGGAAAGCATTGCTGAGAGGAGCTTATCCATCTGTGTTTTTAATACCCCAGGGAGGAATTTCTAGAACCTTCGGCAATGGAGTCCATTGATGAGGAAACTTTCCCCCAGTGGTTGAGCTACAACAGCAGCTTAGCATTTTAATGTTATCTATGTATGCATTTGCATTCTTGCTGGTGGAGAACAGGGGTGCCCAAACTTTTTGGTCCACGGGCCGGTCACGTGGTTCAATGGGCTGGTCACGTGGTTCAGCAGACCAGTCACGTAGGTCCTCCCACCAGAAGCGGAAGTAAAACGCACCTTGCAATCTGTTTTGCAATAGGGTGAGATAGATTTTAAGCTGCCGTTTCCTCTGCTTAAACCAGGGATGCCCAAACTATGGCCCACGGGCCATAGTTTGGGCACCCCTCATGGAGAGTATGAATGACAATTATTTTCTTTCTGGGGGAACCATTTACAGTGAAGGCAGTTGCCTCCCCTGATCGTTGTGATTGTTCTTCAGAAGCCCCAGGATAAGTCACAACCTCCTGCATTTACATGTTGAGAGATTGTTTCTCAGTCTCTAAACAGTTAAAAAGAGTTTATTTTATGTGCAAGTCAAAGACACAGATTCTATTCATTAAAAGTAAAGCTGGCTTGGTAACATTGGTGAAGTGATACAGTAACAAATATGTAACCACAAGATGTGATGTTCAGATGTGCTGTTTCGGTTTAGTCTTGAATAGATTGGAAAGTGAGCCTTAGCATTGCTCCTGTTCAAGAGAAGATTAAAACAATGCTTTATATGCCACTTTAGATCTAAATCTATGGCGCTCCAGATGTTATTGTTTCTAACTCCTATCAGCCCCGTCCAGTATGATTAAGGGTAATGGTAGTTGTAGTTCAGTGCCATCTGGAAGGCCACATTGTCCCTACCCTTCCTTTCAGCAGACGAGAAATTCCAGATGTCTTCTGCCATAATGTTGGTTTGATCTATTCCCTTTGCCATTACATAATAATGTATCGTGAAACCGTTCCTGATTTATTTATTTATTTTTATTTATTCAAATTTATTATCCCAGCTCAACCGGGCGAACCCAACTCTAGGCGGCTTACAACAATGCCAAATCCCACAAAAGAAACTAGATAATCCCACTATACCCCCACAAATTTGGTTTAAATTAATTAAAAGATTTGGCTATCATTAGCAAAATACTAAAAAACAGATTTAAAAGTTAAAGTTAAAAGTTTAAAACAGCGAGAAGGATGGCTGTCCTATAAGATCAGCCACCCAACATGGGACCCCACATTCCTGGGGCCCCACACCTGCCCTGCCAGCCAGGTTTTTATGCCCTTCCGAAAGGGCAGGAGCTCTGTCTGCAGACGTAACTCAGTTGGCAGGAGGTTCCAAAGGGCCGGTGCGGACACGGAGAAGGCCCTCCTCCTGGTGCTAGAGAGATGTCCCTCTCTAACCAATGGAATGATAAGAGAGCCTCTCCGATCCGCCCTGGTGGGACGGACAGATGTTCTTGGGGTGACTCGGTCTCTTAAGTATCCTGGCCCACTACCATATAGGGCTTTAAAGGTAATGATCAGCACCTTGAATTGCACTCGGAGACATACTGGCAGCCAGTGTTATTATTATTATTATTATTTATTGCATTTGCTACCCCGCCCCAATCGGGAGAACCTGACTCTGAGCGGCTTACATCAAAGTAAAAACATAGAACAATCTATATCAATAAAAAATCATCAAAAGTTAAAAAATCATCAAAAGTTAAAAACAATGCACAAGCTGCCCACAAATCCCAAATTCAGACCCAAGGGTGGCAATCCATTAAATAAGCCACCTAGCATGAGAACCCATGTTCCCGGGTCCCCAAACTTGTCCTGCCAGCCAGGTTTTTAAGCCCTTCCGGAAGGGCAGGAGCTCTGTCTGAAGGCGCAGCTCAGTGGGCAGGAGGTTCCAGAGGGTTGGGGCGGACACGGAGAAGGCTCTCCTCCTAGTGCAGGCGAGGTGCGCCTCTCTCGCCGAAGGAATAACAAGGGAGCATCTCCGATCCGTCCTGGTGGGACGGACAGATGTTCTTGGGGTGACGCGGTCTCTTAGGTATCCTGGCCCACTACCATATAGGGCTTTAAAGGTAATAACCAGCACCTTGAATTGCACCCGGAGACATACTGGCAACCAATGCAGCTCCCAGAGCAGCGGTGAAGCACGAGCATAACGCCCACACCCCACCACTACCCGGGCCGCCGCATTTTGGACCAGCTGGAGTCTCCGGATGGTCATCAGAGGCAGCCCCATGTAGAGTGCATTACAGTAGTCAAGTCTGGAGGTGACCAACGCATGTGTGACCATGAGCAAAGCGTCCCGGTCTAGGAGTGGGCGTAACTGGCGTATTACACGAAGTTGTGCAAAAGCCCTCCTGGCCACGGCTGCCACCAGCTGTTCGAACAGTAGTCGTGAGTCCAAGAGGACCCCCAGGTTACGCACCAAGTCTGTTTGGGGCAAGACTGCCCCATCCAGAACCAAAGATGGCAGCTCCCGAGATAGCGCAGGACCCCTGACCCATAGCCACTAAATCTTGCCGGGATTCAGTTGTAGCCCGTTGTCCCCCATCCAGACCCTGGCAGCCTCCAGGCACCTGGAGAGGACTTCCACTGCACTGCTTGGGACCCCACGGGCTGAGATGTACAACTGGGTATCATCTCCATACTGGTGATACCTCACCCCATGGGAATGGATGATTTCACCCAGTGGCTTCATGTAGATGTTAAATGGGAGAGGTGAGAGTACCGACCCCTGAGGCACCCCATATTTATTATTTATTTATTGTTTGCATTTAATACCCCGCCCCACTCGGGAAGACCCGACTCTGGGCGGCTTACAGAATAAATTACCATAATAGGTAATCTATAAACAACAATATATAAAACTTTTTGGTCCGCGGGCCGGTCATGTGGTTCAATGGGCTGGTCACGTGGTTCAGCAGGCCAGTCACGTAGGTCCTCCCACCAGAAGCGGAAGTAGGGACCTAGGGCAGGGACCTAGGGTTGGACTTCTCATTCTCCAACCACACCGACTGGCTCCTGCCCCTCAGAAATGAGGAAAACCAGGCCAACACAGTGCCCTGGATCCCCAATCCTTGGAGCCTTCCCAGAAGGATACCGTGGTCGACGGTATCAAAGGCTGCTGAGAGGTCAAGAAGAGCCAGGACAGACGGATGGCCTCCATCCCGTTCTCTCCAAAGATCATCCACCAATGCGACCAGTGCAGTTTCTGTACCATATCCGGGCCTGAATCCTGACTGAAAAGGGTCCAGATAATCCGCTTCATCCAAGACTTCCTGTAGCTGCCACGCCACTGCCTTCTCTAAGACCTTGCCCAAAAAGGGTAGTTTGGATACCGGTCGGTAGTTGGTAAGTACCGTAGGGTCGAGGGATGGTTTTTTCAGGAGGGGACGCACCAAAGCATGTTTTAAGGGTGCTGGAAAACACCCCTCCTTTAGGGATGAATTTATGATTGCCTCGACCCAACCGCCTGACACAGCCTTAGATGCTTTGACTAGCCAGGCAGGGCACGGATCCAATTCACAGGCAGTGGCACGAACAGATCCAAGAAGCCTGTCCAATTCCTCAGGGCCAACTGGATCGAACTGATCCCAGATAACATGGCTGGACTGTACTCTGGTCAACCCCAGCTCTGTCTCTTCCATGCCGGGGTTAAACTTTAAGTGAATCTGAGCGATTTTCTCCATCAGAAAATCAGCAAAAGCCTCAGCCGATCCCTGCTAACCAGGGTCAGACCCCCCTCTACCAAGGAGGGACCTGGTCACCCGGAACAAGGTCGCTGGGCGATTATCCGCGGAGGCAATAAGAGTGGTGAAATATTGTCATTTCACCGCCCTCATCGCCACTAGGTAGGCTTTAATAGCAGCTCTAACAAGTGTTCGATCAGACTCACTCCGGGTCTTCACCCAGCGGCGCTCTTGGCGTCTCTTTGTCCGTTTGAGGTCCCTCAGCTCTTCTGTGAACCAAGGGGATGATCGATGCCCACAGGGACGGAGAGGCTGTAGTGGAGCGGTCACGTCCAAGGCTGCCGTCACTCTCGTTCCACGAGTTGACAAGAGCCTCAGACGAATCACATTGCAGGTCAAGAGGAAAACACCCCAGTTCCCTCTGGAATCCTTCCGGATCCATTAGTCGCCAGGGGTGGGCCCATTTAACTGGCCCTACCTCCCTGCGGTGAAGCCTCGCTCCCAGAAAGTCTAGAGTCACCAGATAGTGATCTGACCATGGCACAGGGGTAATGTCTAATTTCTGTGGTTTCAGATCACTCTGCCACAGCTCCGATAAGAAAATTAAATCCAGGGTGTGACCACTGCTCCTGGTAGGGCCCTGAATTACCTGGGTCAGGCCCACAGCTGCCATGGAAGCCATGAATTCCCGAGCTGCCTCCGAGACAGCCCCTAATGATGGCAAATTGAAGTCCCCCAGAACCATAAGTCTGGGGAGCTCCAATGCCAACATTGACCCCTCCCTTAGGCTGATGCAGTGTCTTACATGTGTTGAACTACAGTTCCCATTATCCTCCATCAGCATAAACCTTGAGGTTCTGATTGGATATGGAGGTTGTAGTCCAACAAATCTGGAGGGGCCCAGTTGGAAGACTGCTAGCATAGTATTTTCCCTTTGTCTCTCTTAGCTGTTGCCTGAATTGTTTCTAAATTGTCAATTTGGCATTCTTAACGAGGATCTTCTAGGGTTGTGGAGAAGTTTCACAACCTTTAGCTTGGTTTCATATTTGCCTTTTGTTCTTTAGCATCATATTAATGATTGCAGTAGAATTTACCTTTTCTCCTTTACAGTATATTTGCATGTGGTGCAGATTTTGATGATGTTGGAAGTAATATTGCCCATTTCTCCTCACCGTTGCATTTAAAACCAAATTTCAGATTTGATGGTAACATGGAAGAGCTTGTTGTTCCATCCATATTTGCACCACATCTGAAGCCATTTATATTTTGCAGACTGGTTCAGGAAAGGGACTCTCTGCTATCCTTGTGCTAGAGGAGGGTTGCCCCAACCTTTCAGGCCGCAGGCCGGCCACGTAGTTCAGCAAGCCAGTCACGTGGTTCCTCCCACCAGAAGCAGAAGTAAAATGTGCCTTGCAATCTGTTTTGCAACAGGATGAGATTGATTTTAAGCTGCCATTTTCTCTGGGTAAACCGGGGGTGCCCAAACGATGGTCTGCAGGCTGGATCCGGACCCGAATACCAATTCATTTGGCCCACACTGCCCTTGTTGTTCCCGGAAGTGGAAGTAAAATGGTGCATTTTACTTCCACTTTTGGGAGCGTCGAGGGTGGCATGAGCCGGATGAATTGGAATTGGGGGCCAGCTCTGGTCCATGGGCCATAGTTTGGACAACCCTGTGCTAGAGACCAAGGCAAATCAGTCTCCATGTAAAGTACCTCTCTCGGAGGGCACAAGCTACAGACAGTGAGATGTGACCATTTACAGCTACCTCGTGCTTCACCTTAATTGCTCTTGCTTTATTTCTTTTGGGTTGTAGTCTGTTTCCCTGCTTCACCTTGTTTATTATGATGTCTGCATGGACAGAACAAAAGTCAAGGAGAGGTAAATTTCGGAGTAAACTAGGACACCAGTCTGTGAATAAATTTATTCATGGATAGCTTCGAAACGTCTTATTTGAAAGTAGGACACAAAGTTGACCTGACTAGTTCCTTCAAGTTTATAGAGAGTGTTCGTTAAGAATGACCTCTAGTTATTTCAGGAAAAGTAGTTTAACAAGAGACCAGCATTGCTTCAACAAATTCCAGGAGATGATTTCTAATAAGGGACCCTATTTGGAGGTGATTCTGCTGTCTTATGATGTTTTGAGGGGGCAACAGCTGGAAGATACAATAACCTTTATATTTGACAACATAAGGGTGATGATCATCCAATCTAAGGCAGTAAAATCCCTTTCAAGTTAGCCTCCTTCTGTGTGCTTTATTTGGAACCTGCTATTTTAGACGGAATTTGGGACATGTTTCATAAGGAATGGAACGGCAGCAGGCATATAAAAAATGCATGCAAAATTCTGGGGATAGACACTGTAACAACTCCTGAAGGAGAAAAAGAGAACTGTCTTATGCACACACCAAAAAGGTGTGTTCTGAGCACACGGTAGAAACTTCACCATCTAATAATAATAATCCTGATTATCTCAGTTTTCATTGTTATTTTTAAAGAACCATTCGTTCTCAAGCATTTAAATCATGGGAGACAGAGAGAGATGACTGAATAAGTTTTGCAGGGAATGTGGACTTCAGGGATATCTATAGCACACAGACCTTTCCCATGATAAGAAAGGAAACAAAATACATTTTTGAGAATAGAATTAATTCTACAGTGGAGCCTCAGTTAACGTAATTAATCTGTTCTCCGGGATGTTTCTTACCAAATGTAGCTGCCTCTGGAAATCGAGCTAGAGATGACTTTTTAAAAAAACATTATTGAGGAAAGATTGATTTCTCAGGCATGATGATGAAATGGGATCTCCCTTGTATACGTAAAGGTAAAGGTTTTCCTTGCTCGAAAGCCAGCCGTATCCAACTTTAGGGTTCAGTGCTCATCTCTATTTCAAAGCCAAAGAACCAGCTCTGTCTGCTTCTGCAGATGTTTCTGTGGTCATGTGGCAGGCATGACTGGACACCGGAGTGCATGGAACACTGGTCCCTATTTATCTACTTGCAGTATATATTTGTATATTTGCAGCTCAGCAATATCAACTGCCTCTATAAAATTATAGGAGCCAGTTGATATTGCTGAGCTGCAAATTCTGAGACACACCAAAAGGAAATGGTCATTGTACATTATATCTTACATTGCGATGTCGGAGATAGAACACTGAACCTGATGGACCCTCATCTGAGTCAGCAGTGCAGCTTTGCCAAAGTGGATGGAAAAAGTGGTTCTTTTTGGCCAGCCTTGGCCCCTTCCGTTGTCTGCGAAGCTGGATTTGGATTGACGGGAACAAGCGTTCCTCTTGATATTGCTCCTCACCCCGAACTGGAAGGAGATCTGAGGTTTTGTGGAAATGCAGGTAGCACACGCGGTCCTGTTATTATTTATTAGTTCAAATTTATATTGCTGCCCACTCGCTGTAGAGACTCAGGGCGGCTTACAAACAATACATTACATTACAATATGTTGATGGGGGCTCAGGAAGAGGTGGCAAAGTCCTCAATGGGCCCTGGCTTCTTATTTTTGGAAGAGCATGCCAAAGCTCCTCAGCTGAAATCAATTCCTTCTTTTCACCTACAGAGGAGGAGACTGGCAAGCAGAGAAGATGGTGTACTGTTGCAGGACTCATTTCTGGGAATCCAGTGGTGGTACTGGAACAATCAGGGTCAAAGCCCCAGGCAGTGGTGGGATGTCAAATTTTTTACTACCCCACCGTGATGTCATCACAGTGTGGGCGGAGCTAACATAATGACATCATGGGTGGGGCCAAAGAAAATAAAAAATAAGCACACACACCTCAACCCAACTACAACACAAGCCCAAAATAAATAAATAAATAAATAAATAAATAAATAAATAAATAAATAAATAAATAAATAAATAAAAATTACATTAAAATACACCGACACTCCCACCCACCTCAAACATAAATCAACCCACCCACCTACCCACCCCAAACACAAACCCATCACTTACCTGTTAGTATAAGTGCCTGGGCAGCACCATGTTGCAAGACGGGAGCTTCAGGCTAGCAGCTTCTCTTCCTCCTCTCCGCTTGAGAGGACAGCAAGGAGGCTGTGCATACGCACCAAGCATTGTAAGCATGCATGCACATCAAGTGCTTGGTGTGCGTGCGCAGTGGGGGAACCAGTGAAAAGGTAAGCCCCAAAGGTGGTTCCCCCCCAAAAAAAGCTGCTACCGGTTCTCTGGGCCGCTGGGAAAAATTGCTACCGGTTCTGGCGAACTGGTGAGAACCTGTTACATCACATCACTGGCCCCAGGACTCTATGGTTAGAAATCCTCATAGCACCTGGAGCAGAAACTAAATGGTAATTTGTTACGAACTATCCACCTTGGATGAAAAGTTAATTTGAGTATGGCTTAGCCTTGAAAGAGCACTTAGCATAGGGGTGCCCAAACTTTTTGGGCTGCCGGCCAGTCACGTGGCTCCTCCCACCGGAAGTGGAAGTAAAACATGCCTTGCAATCTGTTTTGCAACAGGATGAGATAGATTTTAAGCTGCCATTTTCTCTGCTGAAACTAGAGGTGCCCAAACTACAGCCTGTGGGCCGGATCCATCCCCGACACCAGTTTATCTGCCCCGCATTGCCCTTGTCGCTCTCGGAAGCGGAAGTAAAATGCGCCCGTATGGAGATGAGGTCATCTTTGGTAAAGCAAATGGCTCTAAGTCAGGGTGCCCAAACTACAGCCTGTGGGCCAGATCCAGCCCGGACACCAATTCATCCACCTGGACTGCCCTTGTCGCTTGTTTTACTTCTGCTTCTGGTTTCGACAAGGGCAACGCGGGCAGATAAACTGGTGTCGGGGCCAGATCCGGCCCATGGGCCTTAGTTTGACACCCCTGACTTAGAGCCATTTGTTTTATCAAAGATGACCACATCTCTGTACAGGCACGTCTTACTTCCGCTTCCAGTTTCGACAAGAGTGACCGGGCGGTGGTGGTGGCGGTGGCAGATGAATTGGTGTCAGGGACGGATCCGGCCCACAGGCTGTAGTTTGGGCACCTCTAGTTTCAGCAGAGAAAATGGCAGCTTAAAATCTCATCTCCGTACGGGCACGTTTTACTTCCGCTTCATTGACCCAAGGTTGTTCCAAGACCAGTTGCTCTCAGAAAGGTCCAGTCTTTTTCAGTTTACATTCCTGATACCAGGGAGTGAGTGTGGGCAGGCGTTTGTAATAAGTGGCAGTCACTGTCTTCTTTGTTTGAGCTTTGCTTTGCTCACATCAGTTAGATCACATCATGCGTAACATGGAAACTGGAATAGAGCAGTCATGTGCCCAAATTTGGATTGGGGAAGAAACAGAAAATACTTGTGGAATGGGCAGGAGTGACATTGGGAGCAGACTGACTATTTCTTACTGTGCCACATTTCATAACTCCTTTGTACTGTGGATGCTGAAGAAGAAAAGGAGTGATTCTTCTTGGAGAGGATTTACCATTCCTTCAGCCACACGTCTTTATGATGCACATGTATCACAAAATCATTGCATTTATTTGATTTTATGTATGGATCACACGGCTTGTCTTTGCTTATTGAACTATTTATGTATCACAAAAAGTCAGTGGGCTTTCCCTCTGGACCTGGAAGGGATAGAGAGCTACTCTGATGTTAAAATCCAGACTTTGGCAAAAGCGGATGGAGGAGAGTATGTCGATGTACAAATGTTGACTTTGGATGTTTAGATGTCCCATGTTTTGGAAAGACCAATATGGTTCCACCTTCTGGGCAGCATTCAGTGACTCTCTTGTACAGCTTTGTGGGGTTTTCTGAGCTCAAGAAGACACCTATTGTTTGCCAAGTGACAGAATAACATTTCTATGCAACAACTTTTGTCAGCTTGGTGACTTCATGTTTTGGACTACATATCCTGTTAGCACTGGCTCAACTGGATGGGGCTGATGGGAAACACAATCCAAAATATTGAGAAGGTGCGGAGTTACTGATGTCTAAGGGGACAACTTGGTTCCCCAGTTCCTTTTGTCGTCCCTGGTCCCTTGAACCAAGACTCATCCTCCTGTTGCCCCAAATGCCCTTTCCAGCTGTTTCATAATAACACATTGTTCTATGCCAGCGGTTCCCAGGCTAAAGGACCGGATCCAGCCCATTGCACCATTTCACGTGGCCCTCCAACCCCTCCAAAGGCATTCAAGAAACAAAAGGGCCACTTCTTTGAAACTATCAGGACAAAATGGCCGTCCCCATTGTGCAGGCAGGGCAAAATGGCCATCCAGCCCCCAGAGCTGACTGAGAGGATGTGACCGGCCCCCAGCTTGAAAAGGTTGGGAAACCCCTATTTTGTGCCAACAGGGCACAGTCACATTTGATCTTGTTTGCAATTTGTGTTCGCTTAGTGTCATTTCAGGAGTACGTATGGTAGTTTGAAACGAAGTCTTCAGTCTGGCTTGTTGAAAAGTGTTGAGCTGAACATTTAATATGTTTCATTTATTACATTGTAATTGTAGTGTTCCTCTTTGTCACTCACTGATGCTTGTTCCTTCAGGTGCCCAAAATGCTAAGGCTTTTTCGGTAATTTTGTGGATTATCAGAACTTTGAGCTCCAATTGCTCCAATTCAAATGTAGATACAGTAAAACCTCATATAACACTAAAACCTGGTTCCACAAGTCTTGGTGTTATATGATTTTTAGTGTTATCTGATCCTCTATGAGATCCATAGAGATACATTGTAACCACACAGGCTTTAGCGGTTGTTATCTGAAGCATCCCATAGGATCTTAATGTTATCTGATGCAATTCTTCCCCCCAGATTCCTTAATGTTATGCGATTTTAGTGTTATTCGATACTAATGTTATATGAGGTATTACTGTAGTCCACTTTGGTATCCAAATTATTTCTAAAATTCATCCCAATATCTCCTCCACATTCTAGGTTTGCATTGGAAATATAGATGGGAATCTCCAAATTTTTGTATGCCGCCGCTGCCTCCAACGGCAACTTCTATTTAAGAATGCATTTTTTCCTGAAGCAGGAAAAATGTAATTGGTGTGAATTTAAGGTGGAGCCCAACTTGCCATGAAGTGACCTACACGCTATGATCATGGAGCCATCTCCTGCAGCACACATGAAACGAGACATGCAGGATTTAACATCGGGACCAAGTGGGAAGGCACTTTGGTTCTAACTCAGTACAAATACAGCTTCCTCTGTGTTTAATGGGGGTGAGGAGGAGTGGAAATAAGCTGTGCACCCTCTTGTTTGTCAGAGTGGCAGCAGGGCTGCCATCTCACCCCAAACCCACATAACGCAAAGTGACAGGCTGAGGTGAAGAACATCATCTTTGCTCCCAGTGTGCATTCGCCGCTCAGTGCCTGCTCGCGGCCCTGGGCGCTCAGCTTGTCACATCTCACTGGCTCTCTGATGCACCCCCCAGCAGCTGGAGCGGGTTGGGAATGCTCTGACAGCAGCTACCAACCCTTCCCATCCCATCCCTATTGTGGGGAGGAGTGTCCTGGAAAAGGGAGGTCAGCGTATCCTTCGATACAGTATTTGGATGAATGCTAACGTGATGGCAGTGGGGAAAGGAGCATTTTTACATCAGAGATGTGCAGAAAAGTGATTGGATGAGTTAAGTAGCGCATTCCACAAGGCAATGAATGGACTTGCAGCACTGAGGACACACCCTCAGAACACACCCCTGTGTCAACAAAACACAGCATACAGTATATGCAAAGAATGCCAGAGTGCCTTCTCAGGGACATAGGTCAGTGGCCTTATACCAGGGGTGCCCAAACTACAGCCTGTGGGCTGGATCCGGCTCCGATGCCAATTCATGCAGCCCACACCACCCTTGTCGCTCCCAGGCGCATTTTACTTCCACTTATGGGAGCGAAGAGGGTGGCATGAGCTGGATGAGCTGGCATCAGGGACCGGATCTGGCCAGTGGGCTGTAGTTTGGGCACCTCTGATTTAAGCAGAGAAAATGGCAGCCTAAAAAAATCTATGGCCCGAAAAGTTTGGACACCCCTGCCTTATACTAAATCAGATCCTTTTCCTGTCTGACCCATCCACACTGACTACCATTGGTTCTCCAGGGGGTCATCAAGAGTCCTTGAAAATATACAGGATTCTGCACCCGTGACTTTGCTCAACCACAAGGCTTTCCTCTTACCAGTCATTTTCGTTGCCCCTCCCCCCCGGGTCCATTGTGACACACAGCCATTAGTGACCCTGTCTATTTCTTTCAACAAGTTTCCTCTCCAATAAATTTCCAAAGTTGTTGGATAGCATCAGGGCCTTGCTGTGAAAATGCATACACAAACAGGAGGAAGTAGAAGATGCAAGATACAATACTCAGATAATTCCATGAGCCAAGAATCTGTGGAGAGTATACACAGGCTTTCAGGGATGGAGGGCGCAATTTTTCTGTTTATCCCTTTCTCAGCCACCCCCTCCCAAAAAAAGTGGCAGCCTCATGCAAGTACAGTAATACCCCGGATAACGATTGCATCGGATAACGCTAGAATCGGATAACGATGCAAGTTTTTTAGAAAAAACTTGCATTGGATAATGATTCTTTTAGCGTTGTCCGATGCAATGGTCTGCAGGTGTGGGGTGGTTTGGGTAGAACTACCCAATCTACCCCCCACCCGCAGCGGTCTCTGCCACTGCAGTAGGGTTGGGGAAAAGCACCCGCCTTTCCCCGACCCTACTGCAGTCACAAAGCCTCCTTGTTTCTTTCCCTCCCTGTATTTAAACTACAGGGAAGGGGGAAAGAGAGAGACGTGATTGGTTCTCTAGAGAACCAATCACATCTCTCTCTTTCTCCCCTCCCTGTAGTTTAAATACAGGGAAGGAAAGGGAGGGAGAGAAAGATGGAAGCAGTTCTTTTTTCCTCCCTGTATTTAAACTACAGGAAGAGAGAGGGTTGTGTTTTTTTCTTCCCCTCCCTGTATTTAAAACACAAGCCTCTCTCTCCCTGTAGTTTAAATACAGGGAGGAAAAAAGGCACGATCGGGTCTTTTTTGCTCCCTGTATTTAAACTACAGGAAGAGAGAGGCTTGTGTTTTAAATACAGGGAGGGGAAGAAAAAAACACAACTCTCTCTCTTCCTGTAGTTTAAATTTAACCGCTGCGGGTGGGGGGTGGCTTTAAAGGCAGGGAGGAAAAGTTCTTTCCCTCCCTGCCTTTAAAGCGGTTTGTCCCTGAAGTCAGGGCTTTTTTTTTTAGCGTTGTTCGATGCATGCATCGGACAACGCTAAAAATCGAATAACGTCATGACTTGTGGAACCAAGTCATAATGTTATCCGGGGTATTACTGTATGTAAGTTGTACATCAAGAAATTTGAAGGTACTCTGTAAAATACATAGTTTATGCATGGTGAATTGTACAATTTTTGGAGTTACGCTTTTAAGGTTTGGTGTGGATCGGCAACTTTTATTGTCTTGATGTAGAAGACCTCAGTTTCTGCTCACCAAAAGCTGCAGTGAAAGACCCAAGATTAGACCAGGCAGGCCTGTGACAGTCAGTCAGGCTGAGTTTATCCATCAACATCCTCAATTTGTTTATTTGTTTTCTAGTTTTAGCTGGTGGAAGGTTACATAGAGCAGGGGTCATCCAAGTTGTCTTTCCAGATGTTCTTGGATTTCCATTCCCAAAAGCCCTGATCAGCAGTTGTGCTTGACTTGGGCTTTTGGAAATTGAAGTCCAAAAACACTTGGAGAGCCAAGTTTGCTGACCCAGGGCATCGAGGACAGAGTTTATGTACCTCTGATAGTTGCATGAAAGAAGAAAAAGCAGGTACAACTTTTGAATTGTAGGACACCTGATCTTCTGTGCAACTATTAAAAGTACAGGAGTCTCATTCTTTCTGTTATGTGGACAACCTGCCCAAGAGGGAGGCCTTGAGTATTTCATAGACCACGTTGCTTTGAAGGTGGGTTATGTTAGTCTTGGTGCATAACTAGTTGTACCCAGGCCACCATAGCAAAAGGCAGTACAGGCATGAAGGGAATTGCTGTCACATTTTGAGTATGTAGTAATTCGCTGAGGCACCATAAACAAACAAACAAACAAAAACCTGCAGCATGAAGCTGACACCCCCCCCCCCGCTGCTAGTTGGGCTAACATGGCCCCTGTCTTAGCTACCGATACATGGAGGCCAGCAATATAACTGAAGAATGATGGGATCAAGCTGTGATTTTAAGCTGCATTTGGATTCTCCTCTAGCAACTACCTGCCCAGACTGGGTGGTTTCCTATCAAACTCTTGCTCTCTGTGCTCAATTGAATCTCCACCATTCATTAAAGGAAGGCTCTTGAGAGATAAATGAAAGCAAGACATGCCACAAAATACAATGTTGGCCCAAACTACTCCAATTCAGATCTCGGATGAAATCATCATTCTTCTCATTGCTGTATCACGGCTAGGTCTTTGTGTATGGAGCACATGGACAAATGCCTTTGAAATTATGCACTAAGACTATATTATGTTAATTGTGTTGGTAGCCAAATTGGCCTGCGGGAAAATTTCTTCCCAGCTCCGAACATTGGTAATAAGCATGTCTTAACTTTCTCTTGAAAGCTTACAGTGTTGGAGCACTCACCACCTCCCAAGGCAATTGGTTCCATTGTTGTACTATTCTTTTAAGACCCCCCCCCCATTCAGCCTATATCTGGCTTCCTGTAACTTGGATTCATTATTATGGATACTACAGATTCTGTCTCTCCATTGTATGCCAGTATTTGAAGACTGCTATCATCTCTTTTATCAGCCTTTTTTCTTCAAGGAGAAATATGCCCAATTCTTTCACTCTTGCCTCATAGGGCTTGGTTTCTAGTTCCATTATCATCCTTCTTACCCTTTTCTGAACTTGTTTCAGTTTGTCTGCATCCTTCTTAAAATGCACTGTCCAGAACTGGTAGAGTGGAATTAGCATTCCATGTGATTTGGAGATTGTACTTATTTTAAGGCAAGCTAAAACTGCTGCAGATGATGATGATGATTATTATTATCTTTAATACAATTTCGATATCTTTCTCTCGTATATTATTACCGGGCCAAGTTTCCCTAATCTTGTAACTATGTATTTGGTTTCTTTCTCCTAGTTATAGAACATTTATCCTTGTTCAATCTCATTTTGTTGTTTTCAGCCTGATCCTTGAATCTATCAGAATTTTTTCAAATTTTGTTTTGCCTTCCAGGATATTTTTATTTATTATTTATTTATTTATTTTTAGATTTGTATCCCGCTCTCCTCGGTTTCAACCGACTCAGAGCAGCTCACAAAGTCCCCTAATATCACTATTAAAGTGCAAACATAAATACAATAGCATACAATATAAAAGAACAGAACAGTAAAGTACAATAAATATTAGTTAGATATTAGTTAGATATTAGTTATTCCACCTGATAAATCATGATTCTTTAAGTGGTTTTACAGCTTGAATTAATAAGCTAACAGGCATATGCATAATGGAAATGATTTCACGAAATAAGCAGATTTCTTCCTTAGAAGGCTTATTTTGCTTTGTTTTGGAACTGTCTTTGTGCATTTACCAGACATGCAATATATTCTCTATCTGAAGTCTGAAATTAAAAACACCATAAACTACAGTGTAAATGGTTTACAGCTAAACTGAGATCACCTCTTAGAATCGGTACTGCAGTGGCTCAGTGGTTAAAAAGCTCGCCTTGTTAGCTGGAAGGCTGACAAGTTGGCAGTTCAAGGCTTGAGTACTGCATGATGGATTGAGCGCCTGTCTCTGTCCCAGCTCTTGGGGACATGAAAGGAGCCTCATTTGGACGTTCTCTGAGCTGAGTTTCTTCCGCAAAAATCCTTTCAACCCAGAATACAGTAATTTCTGACATGAAATTATTATTACCTCTTAGAACACACTCAACAGAGGCATAGGATCAAAAGTTGTGTAGAGCCATTGGTCTTTCGGAGAAGACAGATGTCTATCCTTGCTAACCCCTTTGAGGAAACCTTGGTAAAACCCCTTGAGGACTCTAAAGTTCCTTGAACTCTGTGGACAGGGATTAAAAATCTCAAAACTGGAAGTGGAAGCTTTGTTGGTTTTAACTGGTTTAGAAGTGAAACTTTCAGTAATATGCTCCCAGGTGATCTTGGGTTGGCTCTTCTCCTTCAGCCACCAGTTACCTCTGCATGCATGCGTGCGTTTCTCACCAAATGGTGCAATGATAATAACAATGTAGCCATTTGCATAGATTGGAGAGGGAACATTGATCTTCCAGATGTTTCAGTCTCCAATTCCCAACATATCAGAGAGTAAACAAAACAAAAGACAAACAACATAGTGGCACCTTAAAGACTAACTCCTATATTTTAATGTTAGCTTTTGTGGATCAAGTCCACTTCATCAGACATAAGAGTGAATTTTTCATGGTACCAGTATAGTACATATCAGCACATATCAGTACGGAGGCACACAATGGTTGGTTGGCTTAACAGGTATATTTCCAAATCATTGTGCTATTTACAGCCACTAATAACATACAACGTGTGTGGCTATTCCCAAAAGTTCTCCTTAACATAACTAGTAATATTGGATTGTGAGAACTGTAGGGCAAAATGCTGTAGTTCCAACGATGTGTGCCATCTTTACTCTTCCTTGCCTTGGTTTTGACAAGTAGTTGCTGACATGTGGGTTTTATGATGGAGTGTCACCTCCTTCCTCCTTTCCCCCTTTACCTTTGCTACTTTTAAAAATGGAATTATTTGTGTGTTGTTGTTTTTAAAAAGGGAATTAAATTGCTCACTTTGCTCTGTGTTGGGACTTTGCTTCATGCAAAATCATTCTAGTAACCACATAATGCAGGTCTGCAAGGAAAGAATCATGAAAGTTATGGTGATGTAGATCCTGGCAGTGGTTGGTTGCCTTGCTGTCACAGAAACCAGGGACAGTTTGAAGGGTCCCTGGCAACCATTGATGGAGCTGGTCAAAACCTAGAAAAGGATTTGCTGGGGCTAATGAAGGGAGGTCACTCCGTCGTGCAGTACTCGATTCTCAAACTGCTGACCTGCCGGTCATCAAGCTCAACATCTTAACCACTAAGCCACTGTGGCCCTATAGGTTACAAATAAGGATTAGGGTATTAACATGATCCAGTTTTGCTATACCTGGATTACTCCGCATCATATGAAAAACCACCCATGCGTTTTATATGCTGTACAACCGTTGTGTTTATGTCCTTTCTTTCTGCTCCGTCCCACCCCCAGCAGTGACTCCAGCCCTTGCCCCGCCATGGATCGGATGAAAAAGATCAAGAGGCAGCTGTCCATGACGCTGCGCGGGAGCCGGACAGTGGAGAAGAACCTTAGTGAACCCATCAACATAGAGGAGAACAACAGCAGTGATAATGGTGAGTTCTTCTGCTCGTTGAAAGCAGAGGAGAAGGATGTGAGGGGCACTGGTTTGTGTATTTTTAAATACTTTTATAAAAAGCTGCTTTTAACAACAATGCTATCAAAAGGCAACATCCACCCAAGAGCATAGGTGCATGCAAGAGGCAAATGCCACAGGGCCTTCAGATTCCTCTGCAGAGTTCCTTGACGGATTACCTAGTGCAGGAGTGCCTAAATGTTTTGAGCCGCAAGCTGGTCATGTGACTCAGCGGGTCACGTGGTTTAGTGGGCTAGTCACATACTTCCTCCCACCAGAAGCAGAAGTAAAACGTGCCTTGCAGTCTGTTTTGCAATAAGATGGGATAGGTTTTAGGCTGCCATTTTCTCTGCTAAAACCAGGGGTGCCCAGACTATGGCCTGTGGGCTGAATCCAGCCCTCACGCCCTTGTCATTCCAGCCGCCCAGAATCACTTGGAAATACCCAGAGTTGCTTGGCGAGTGGGGTGGCATACAGGTATAATAATAATGAGGAGGAGGAGAACACATTTTACTTCTGCTTTCAGGTGTGACAAGAGTGGCGGGGGCCAGATGAATTGGCATCCGGGGTTGGATCTGACTCTCAGGCCATACTTTGGGCACCCGTGACCTTGTGGCAAATTCAGCTAGTGACACTAAATGGAGCGTTCTAAAATATTTGCTTAAATGTCTGTAAAGAAAGAGCTGAGCCCAGGTCAGCAGAAAGTTGCCTAGCATCTTGGTCTGCACTCTTGAGAAGGCCTTTTTCATGCAGCATGCCAGAAATCTTAATAGCCTGCGTTCCAGAAGGACTCACGATGTAAATGGTTGTCTTCAGGCAGGAGCGGGTACAGAATGATGGTCTCTCAGAGGGCTGACTCCCCCCAAGCTGATTCATCTGCAAACCAATTAAAGCAACACTTTGAACAGAAGCCAAGAACTGACTTGCAACCAGCACATGTTTCCAGGCCCCCAGCATTAACCGGGTATTATGCTATGTACCAGCTGGGACTTCCAAACTCTCCCCCCCCCCCACTTCACATAAAGTTCATTGCAGTTGTCAGAAACACAGAGTATGATCTGTATCTGCTTGACCACGAGTTTATTAGAGTGTGTTGCATCAGGTGTTGAATCTGACGCATGGCTTGACAACCTGACAAAAGGGTGGCAATCTCCCTCTGACCTGAGAGGGCTGCCTCTTCGCCCCTATCCATTATCAGAATATTTTCCTTTTCCTTACTGGAACTAAGTGGAACCAGTGAAATTAACCAGTCGAGATCTGTTTTTCACAGTTCATTTGGTGGGAAAGAGGACGGATATAGAATTATCAATTGTGTAGCTCTCATATTCAGGATAAAAAAATAACCTTGAGAGTTATCTATGTATCCATTACCATACATCTTGATAATTCTATATAGTCATTGGTTGCAATTTGTATCAGAGAATGCATTTTTTCCTGAAGCAGGAAGAATGCCGTTGGCATGAATTTGTTTAAGGTAGATTTCAGCTTGACATGAAGTGATCCACACACTAGGATCACGGAGCCATCTCCTGCGGTACACACGAAATGAGATGTGCAGGATTTAACAGTGGGACTCAGGGCCATAGCCAGGATTCTAGATTTTTGGGGGTGGGGTGGGGATTTTTTCAGAAGGGGCAAAAATGTTCCCCGGGGGGGGGGGGGAACAATGTCACATTCACACATATAACATTGGCATAACGAGGTGGGTTGGGGGGGCAGGCTGTTAGTTCAGGGGGTTTTTTTGCCTCCCCCTCAGCCCCCTCTGGCTACGGCCCTGGTGGGACTGCAATGGACTATTGCGGCCTTGAGGATTTTATTAAGGCACGCCTTCACGGACAGTCCATCTGGCCTGGCCTCTTCCGACTCCATGATCATTGGGAATCAGAATTCCTCCTTTGCTCATTTTGCTGTTGGGCCCAATATGATGGTTTCCAGTGGCATTTCCTCCACTGAGAGGGATCGTCATCCCACCTAAAGGGACTCATCTGCCTGCAGCCATTGGCATCTTTAGGGAGTTGGGTTACTTACCACCGCCGAACACTTGGCATTGAGTCGCTGGCTGTACGTCTACTATAATTACCGTGTGTGTGTGTGTGTGTACACATATAGGTAAAGGTAAAGGTTTCCCTTGCTCGAAAGCCAGTCGTATCCAACTCTAGGGGTCAGTGCTTATCTCTGTTTCTAAGCCGAAGAGCGAACACTGTCTGCTTCTGCAGACATTTCCATGGTCATGTGGCAGGCATGACTAGACACCGGAGCACATGGAACGCTGTTACCTTCCCACCGAAGTGGTCCTTATTTATCTACTTGCAATTTCTTGCTTTCAGACTGCTAGGTTGGCAGAAGCTGGGACAATGGCAGGAGCTCATTCCGTCCTGCAGTACTTGGGAATCGAACTGCTGACCTGGCGCCTCCCACTCAGTGTCTTAGCCACTTGAGCCACTGCAGTCCTTACACACACATACACATACACATACACATATACATATACATATACACACATAAGAAAAGAGAATGGACATGTTTTCTTATCCCTACCCTTAACACTTAAAGAGTTGCAGTTGAGTACCCTTAACACTAATTAGTATGTATTCATTGGTGGTGACTTGCACTCTATTATAAAAATATACGATGTGCTAACTGAGCGGGAGCAGAGCAAGATACACTATGTTGGCTATTCTTTATAAGAATTTCAGCAACCTGCAGCTGCTGGAGCTAGAAATTTCCTGTGGTCCAGCTATAAACTGCAGCCTGCCAGATAATGGCTTTTTTCTATACAATTGTGCTGCACCAAAGGAGGGCCTAAAGGATAACAGTTTCAGTTTCATGGCAGCCTAGGGTATCTGCAGAGCTTTCCTCCAGCAACATATTTCAAACAAATTAATTTTTTCCCTGCCAGCTTTCTTTGCCGTCCGATTTTTACACCAATTTTGGGAATACAAGAGTGTGGATAATCTTGGTCTCCAATAACACATCCTTACACTTAATGTTCTTTTTTCATTCCTTCATTGCTGCCCTTCTGAGTCTCAGGCTTCTTCTGGTTTCTTGGCTGCAGTTTCTGCTTGGATTGATGGTGCCTTGCTGTGTGCAGCTCGCCTCTGAAACAGCAAGGCTTAAAAACTTGACCCTTTGCTTTCAAGAGTGAAAGAGGGCACTCAGAGAAATCTGATGGGTGCCTTGGAGGTTGTGTACAGAAGTCACACGTTGTGGTTGGAGGCTGTGCAGCAAAACAAGCTTTTCAATACTGTTAAGGCCCGACGTAGTTGCAGTGCTAGCTGAAGGACAGGCATTTCCATGTGGGAATCGGATTGGATGGTTTCTTTGCATTCATTGTAAATATTTGTAAGTGTCCTCCTTCCCCAAGTTGTGTGTGTGGGGGTATTTCTCTCCCTCACACCTTTGGGCAAAAGGCTGTTCCATTCAGGTAAGTCCTTCCTCTCTCCTTCCCACCCTTCTGTTCAGTTTTAATTTTCATTCTGCTTTGATTTTTGTTTGTTTTTTCTTTCTTTCACATTTCTCTTAATTTCTCCCCTTGTTCTTCTTTTGTATGTGTGTATCTGTTTCCTTCCTTCCTTCCTTGCACTGTGGTGGCGTATGACTTCCTTGTTGCTTGTGTGATGGCCCCCTTGTGTTCTTTGTTTGTTTGATGGGGTCTTCACCTTTCTTGCCCTGTGTGGGATGATCCCCAAATGTGTGTGTGTGTGTGTGTGTGTGTGTGTGTGTGTGTGTGTGTGTGTGTGTGTGTGTGTGTGTGTGTGTGTGTGTGTGTGTGTGTGTGTGTGTGTGTGTGTGTGTGTGTGTGTGTGATGTTTCCCATTCCTCTCTTTTATTGCCCTGTTCCTTTGCTTCTTTCCTCAACCCTTCATGGGCGGATGGGGGTTGGTTGGGGGAGGACACTTTTCCCATGGGTCTCCCATTTCCCCCTACTCCTGGCTGGTTGTCCTTGATCCCCACTTACTCATGTGAGCTTCCCCTTGGCTGCTGCTACTACTGCTTCTTCTTCCTCTTCTCATGGGTGTCTCCCCTTCCCGTTGTCCCCTTTCTCCCCTTCTTGCTGACGTTCTCTTCTCCCCTTCCTCAAACGCCACGTGCTCTGTCCACTTGTCTCCCCTCCTCACTCTCTTCCTGGATCTCCTGCACCCTTGCCTTCATCCACTGCTCCCAACCTGGTCTGTCTGTCCATTTGTCCATCCATGGGCTTCCCTCATCCCTCCCCTTGACCCCCTCCCAGGCCCCACAGGGAGGAGTGTGCGCCCCAGCACCTCCCGCAGCGTTCACGCCTTGCTGCACCGCTACGCAGGCACCTTCCGCAGGCCCCGCCTGGCCGTCACCCGCAGCCTGAGCTCTCACCTCAACCGCACCGCCCGACTAGGTGACTATCACACCGTTCCTGCCGTGATGCTGCCTGAAGGGGTTCCCTCTGGTTGGACCAGGGTGGGCGGGCGGGCTTTGCTGATTCCAGATGGCTGGAAGATAGATTGCTAATTGCTCTACCCCACTGGCTCACCCATGGGGCCTCTCGTTGTGTGTGGGGTTGCTTTGAAGGTGGAAACCCCTGGAGCAAACAAACAAACAAAAAGTATCGGGTAACCCAGCGTCCTGGATAAGCTTTCCTAACTCCAACAAGATGTGGGTAAGAGTGCTGGGGACCAGGTCTTCTGGGCCTTATTCCAATTGGGTGAATAGCATCTCTAGTTGAATCACAAGTCCTTGGACTTAATGTCGCGTTCATTGCCCTTTGGAAGCAGTCTCAGTTTCACAAAGGCTTCTGGAGCAAGGAGGGGTGGCAGCTAAGTTGGAGAGCATTGTTGTGCGTTAAAAAAAGGTTCCAGGTTCAAACCTGAGCATCTCTGGGGAGGATTGGAACAGATTCTGATCTGGAAATCTGGTGAGCTGCTGTTATTCAGTAAAGGCAATACAGTTGCAGATGGTGGAAAGTCTGACTTCACGAGATTGCATTTCTCTGCCCCTCATTACAGAAGTTATTGAAACATTGGCCTTGTGGCCCCTGTTGCTTTGAAATGGATGCCCCAAAGTCCAAGGACAAAGAAGGTCTGGTGCCTCCAATGGGTAGCCATATTCTAGCCCTCCTTGTGTTGGACAGCAGCTAACAGTGAGGGATGATAGCAACGGCAAACAAACACAGAGTTTGAAAGTAACACATGAAAAGTACCATGTGTTGCCTGTAATGCATTGATTTGGGAGGTAATGAGCAACAGGCAACTTTAATAAATGTTACGAAGGAGCACTTTTTCAAAAGAATATTCCAAACCGATCCTACAGTATCTGGAGTCTGGACGCTCACATAGGAACACAGGAAGTTGCCTGATACTGAGTCAGACCACTATTGTCAAGCCTGGCTAGTAGGATCTCTCCAGAGTTTCGATAAATATTATTTTCTGTATGTTCTTTCCTGGAGTTCTCCTGTTTCAATAGTAACTAGGCCTGACCTGCTTGGGTTTTGAAATCTGATCAGTGTGTTCAGGTGTAGCTCAGGGTGTAGTGACATGGTCCACCATCATGACCTAGAGTCAGTGATGAGTTGTTACCGGTTCAGACCGGTTTGTCTGAACCGGTAGCACCCATCAGGAGGGAGTCGCCGGGGGTGGTGGTAAACCCCCGGGCAACTGGTTCAGTCGCCTATCCGCCCCCCTCCCCTCTTGAAGTGTATTTCCGGGCAGCCAAAATGGCTGCCTGGAACTGCGCATGTGTCAAGCCTCCATTTGATGTATGAACAGGTCTATTTTTTAGTGTGCATGCATCAAATAGAGGTTTGACACATGCACACTAAAAAAAATAGAACTGCGCATGCGTCAAATGGAGGTTTGACGCACACGCAGTTCCGGGCAGCCATCACGGGCCTAGAGCAGCAGTTTCTTAACACAAGAGATCCCAGTTGAACATTGACTCCCCTGAATATTGACCATGGATGTCCAGAAGCACTGACCATTAGCAGTGCTAGCTAGGGCCTCTGAGAAAATTGAATGCCTGTGCTTGAGAACTGCAGGCCTAAAGTAAGGATGGTTGGTGTGAGTTCAAAGCCTGCCATGGCTAAGGATTCTTTCTACAGTCTTATATTTCTTATGGGAAAGGACTTGTCAAAAAGAGAGTCATTAATTGTTAATTCTGTAAGGTTGTTCCTTTTCTAATACTGAGCTTTTAGTGGGCTTTTAGTGTGAAAATGGGGTCACAACATCAAGTTTCAAACATATAAGTGACCCTAATACAAAGATTAAAACTATAAAAACTATCTAAAACCCTTTATATAAAAAAAAAACCTCCCAATCCCCTTAAAAAACCTGGATGGCCCTAGATAAGCCATGGTGTGTGTGTGTGTGTGTGTGTGTGCGTGTGCGTGTGTGTGTGTGTGTGTGTGTGTGTGTGTGTGTGTGTGTGTGTGTGTGTGTGTGTGTGTGTGTGTGTGTGTGTGTGTGTGTGTGTGTGTGTGTGTGTGTGTGTGTTTATTTTTAAGGGCAGGTGGAAATCTTCAAAAGACACTGTGAGCCCTTGCTCTGGCTTCACAGTGTGTGGGATTCTTACCCACTAAAACCACCTCCCATTACGCCCTGCCACCGCACGGGACCGCCGTCAGGCATTACTTCATGGGGGGCAAAATGGCTATTAAAAAACCCTCCTCCAATTTGGCTCCTAGCCCTCCTTCTCCTCTATGTTCTTCCCTGGAAAAAAATTGGTAAATAGAAAACTAAGGACAGGGGAGAAGAATATTCTGTTCCTGGCGTTTGCCAGCAGTGCTGTTTTTCTCTGTGCAGGGAGGCTTTAGTGGAACATTTTAAAAAGTGCGATTAGCTTCCCACCTTAGAATCAGAGATGATGCTCTCTCTGCTGTATGTTCATACACCAGATCTTATACTTGTTCACAGGAGGAGGTTTGGGGACAGCATGACATGTGTGTATGTGTGCAGACACTGCGTGCCTAACATTTGCATAGTGGCTCTGAGCCAAACCATGGGTCTATTGCCCCCTGCCAAGATCAGCTTCACAGCTACTCGTGGGAATTGAATGGGAGGAAGGAGGCTACTAATTCTCCCTGCCTCTTGTTTTTTCCCATCCTCTTTCCTGACATAGAAATTGTCCATGAGGACCTCAAGATGGGTTCAGATGGTGAGAGCGACCAGGCATCAGGGACATCGTCTGATGAGGTGCAGTCACCAGTCCGAGTGCGCATGCGCAACAACCCAACGCGCAAAATCTCCACCGAGGTGCGATCATTAGAGGTGGCAATTGGGAGTTCAGGGCTGTTTTAATCAAAGAGGTCTGATTTTTAGGGCAGGTTGTCTTTTAGCATCTCTTCGGATTATGACTTTTCAAACTACATTTCCCAGTGCAGCTAAGAATCCTTTTTCTCCTATGAATTCTGGGAATTGTTACTCAAACATGTCACGTTTCTAAGCTTGGCTTTTTAGACAAGATCACGGAAGAGAGGCCTAGAGAGGGTTTAGTTCACTTACTCCCTACCGGGCGGCTAAATATCTGGGCTCTGCAGCAAGTAACCTAATATGAAATAATTTAAACTCATTGAAGTGTCTTGCAGTATTCTGGTGTCATACAGGCTCACCCATTTGGCACTTGTGGTTCTTTTGTGGCATCTTCCAAGTTCAACATACAGGACTCGGCCCATAAAAGCAGGCAAACAAACCAAACCCTGGCTACACCAGTGAAATTCCTTTCAATGTGTTGAGAGGTTTCATGGTGGTATTTTTTTTTAAAGAAGCCCCAGTTGCTTTTCTGAAAACCTGAAGAGTCCCATCCTGTAGAGTCCCCATGGAAAGAGAATTTCCAGAGTGGGACCTCTTTATTGGGTTATTACTTGACAGAGGGCACTAATAGTTCATAGAGAGCTTACAACAGGGGAGCACAAACTTTTTGAGCCATGGGCCACTCATGTGGTTCAGCGTCACGTGGTTCAGCGAGCCGGTCACGTGCTTCCTCCCACCGGAAGTGGAAGTAAAACGTGCCTTGCATTCTGTTTTGCAACAGGATGAGATAGATTTTTAGGCTGCCATTTTCTCTGCTCTAACCAAGGGTGCCCAAACTATGGCCCATGGACCAGATCCTGCCCGTACACCAATTCAACACACACACACCTGCACTGCCCTTGCTGCTCCTGGAAGCGGGCGTGTTTTATTTCTGCTTCCACAAGCGGCAAGGACAGTGTGGGCCAGATGAATTGGTGTCAGGGGCAGGATCTGGCCCACAGGCCATAGTTTTGGCACCCCGGCTTACAAGCTCTATTTCAAACACTATTCCGGTCAATGACCAGTGCAGCTTACAAGCTCTAGTTTTATCCCTGAAAAACTGGACCAAATTCAGTCTTGGTTATTTGTCACGGCTGATCGCTATCACAGACCAGAAAAATTAAGCGAGCAAGTAATTTTTCTGGCGGAAGAAGGATGGCCTACTTTAACGATGCTATTCAGATTGTGATTGCCACAACAGAACGGAGTACATTTTGTCCCTGACCAGGATGGCAGTGTAGAAGGCTGACAAAAGAGAAATAGAGTCCTTCATTTCCTCTTTGCCAGCCTACTGAGTCTATCAATTTTCTCCCCCCGCCCCCCTTTTAACCTACTTTTTTGCATTGGGTGGGACCCTCTTAAGAGTTACAAGCAGGTGAAGGAGGAGTGTTTGTATGCTTTTAATGCCGGGGAGTTTAGTAAAAAGCCTGATCAAATTTCTCCCCTAGGACATAAACAAGCGTCTGTCACTCCCTGCTGACATCCGTCTGCCAGAAGGCTACCTGGAGAAATTGACCCTTAACAGCCCCCTCTTTGACAAGCCATTGAGCAGACGGTTACGGAGAGTCTCTTTGGTAAGTGCCGACCTTCCCTTCTAGTCTGGTTTTACTGCCTGTTGCATCAGCAAAAAGAGATGGGGATCACCAGTTGTCTCTTTATAGCAGGGGTGCCCACACTTTTTGGGCCATGGGGTGGTCACGTGATTCCTCCCACTGGAAGTGGAAGTAAAACACCCTTGCAATCTGTTTTGTCACAGATACGTTTTGCAACGGGATGAGATAGATTTTTTAGGCTGCCATTTTCTCTGCTTAAACCAGGTGCCCAAACTATGGCCTGTGGGCTGGATCTGCCCCATGATGCCAATTCATACTGCTCATACCTCCCATGTTGCTCCGAGAATGGGTGTGTTTTACTTCCGCTTCCGGGAGCGATGAGGGCGGCGTGGGCCGTATGAATTGGTGTTGGGGCTGGAACCAGCCCACGGGCCGTAGTTTGGCCACCCCTGCTTTATAGCAACTACATGGAAAAGAGCAACTGATCATAACCTCTGTGCTTTCTCTTACAGTCAGAGATTGGTTTTGGAAAGCTTGAGACGTATGTGAAGCTGGACAAGCTGGGAGAGGTGAGCTCCTTGCTGTCTATTGGGTTGTTATTGTTTTATCTTGCCTTTCCTCCGATGAGCTTCAGATGACATACGCGATTCCCTTCCTCTCTACTCACCTTAACAAAAGGAAACCTACCAGACAGATCTTGCTGAAAGAGTATAGTAAAGGTAAAGGTTTCCCTTGCTCGAAAGCCAGTCGTATCCAACTCTAGGGGTCAGTGCTTATCTCTGTTTCTAAGCCGAAGAGCGAACACTGTCTGCGTCTGCAGATGTTTCCATGGTCATGTGGTAGGCATGACTAGACACCGGAGCGCATGGAACGCTGTTACCTTCCCACTGAAGTGGTCCCTATTTATCTACTTGCAATTTCTTGCTTTCGAACTGCTATGTTGGCAGGAGCTGGGACAGAGACGTGAGCTCATTCCGTCCTGGAGTACTCTGGAATCGAACTGCTGACCTTCCGCCTCCCAGTCAGCATCTTAGTGACTTGAGCCACTGCCTAAAATTGCCCAGTGGACATCATGACTCAGTCAAGTCTAGCACTTAGATCTCCCAGTCCAGCACCCTAACCATTACATCACAGGCAGGAAGGCACGGCTTGAGTAGGATTTTGGCTTTCGGTGTCCTGCCCTGCACGGCTGAGTCTTCTTTGGAGGGTTAACACCGGGATGACCTGTGTCAGTAAGAGAAAACCAGGATGGAGAGAGACTTGAAGAGGTGGCGCCTTCCTGGTGGCACAAGAAGTAGAGGCAAAGTCTGACCCACCACCAAGAAGGGATCCGGCTCGTGCATAAAATAACATCAGCTTTAACTTAGGACACACGTACACATGTCCCAAATAACACTGACAGTGCCCGATGTTGAAGCAAAGAACATTATGCAGATCCAGTTGGCCTCTCCAGACTCTCCAGAAAGAGAAGCTGCCTGCAGTAGATAATTAAAATGGAGCCAGTTGGAGAAAGGAAAGGTCCCATGTCGAGGACAATCAATAAAATGCTCGAGGTGACAAACATATCTAGCTTTGGTAGGTGGCTACAGCTTTCCTTGCCGAATGTGCTTAAGACTGTGTTGCTTTCTGTATGTTGGATTTAACCTCTTGCCTTGGAACCTGAAGGATTATGGCTCTGACCGTTCTTCCCATGCCCTTTGAAACGTTGCTAACATCTCTTCTGTGTTACTGAACTGGCCTGGGATCCCTGAAAGTCATGTCCACTAAAACTTGCCACCTTCAAGTAAAATGTTACCAATCACTGGTAAAAACCATTCAATTGCCTTTCCTTGGGGTGCCTGAGAAATCTTCAATCTCATGCTTATTCCGATTTTCTTTCCCTGTATTTTTATTCTGCCTTTGTCTGAAGAAACTCACAATAAGGTAAATTATAGGATAATAAAAAGCAGAGACATCACCCTGCCAATAAAAAGTCTGCATAGTCAAAGCAATGGTATTCCCAGTAGTAATGTGTGGCTGCGAGAGCTGGACCATAAGGAAGGCTGAGCGAAGAAGAATTGGACACCTTTGAAATGTGGTGCTGGAGGAGAGTTTTGAGAGTCCCCTGGACAGTAAAAAGATCAAATAAGTTGATCCTGAAGGAAATCAACCCTGACTGCTCCTTGGAAGGTCACATAGTGAAGATGCTAAAGTACTTTGGCCACCAAATGAGAAGAGAGGACTCAGTGGAGAAAGCCTTGAGGTCAAAAGGAGAAGGGGATGGCAGAGGATGAGATGGTTAGATGGTGTTGTTGACACAATGGGTTTAGAGTTGAGCGGGCTGCAGAGGATGGTGGAGGATAGGGGTGCCTGCCATGCAATGGTCCATGAGGTCACAAAGGGTCAGACTCGACTGTGCGACTGAACAACAACAACAAGGGAGCCTCAAACCTGCATCTCTCCAATCTGAATCCTACACTGTGATCAGTTCACCACACTCTGGGACCAGTAAGATGGACTAATTGTTTATACCTGCTCATGTGTATGTCCTTCATTGTCACCTGGCGGAACTACTGTAATGAACGCTGTCTAGGGCTACCTTTGAAAAAGTGTTCAGGAGTTACCACTAAAGCAAAAATACAACAGCCAGACTGTTGTTCAACATGTTTTTGAGACCTGTGTGCCATTAGTCAGGTTGGATCGATCCCGTTGGATTCCAGTTTACTTTTGAAGTTAATTCTAGTTATAAGGAGCCAAAATATCTGAAGGACTGCTTCGTCCATTGGGAAACCCATTCAGTGTATGAAATATTCAACATGAGTTCTGTTGCGCATCTCTCCAGTCCAATGGGCTAGATCAGTGGAAGGTTACACAAAGCAGTCCAATCTCCCAAGAGTGGAACTCTCTCCCAAAAAATGTCCCAAGGCTGGCCCTGGTTCTGTTGGGCTTCTGGCAGAAATATGTCGAGGGATCTTTGCTCTCCACCCCTGGTTCTTAAGCCTAGCGTTTAGATCATGTTTTGGATCTGCTATTAGAGAATAGTTTGATTTGCTTCAAGTAAAGCATTTAAATCTATTCCTAGTTTTGAATGGATTGAATCAGGGGTGCCCAAACTTTTTGGGCCACAGGCCAGTCAGGTGGTTCAGTGGGCCAGTCAGGTGGTTCCCCCCACTAGAAGTGGAAGTAAAACGTGCCTTGCAATCTGTTTTGCAACAGGATGAGATAGATTTTAGGCTGCCATTTTCTCTGTTTAAACCAGGGGTGCCCAAACTATGGCCCACAGGCCGGATCCAGCCTCTGAAGCCATTTCATCTGACCCGCACCACCCCTATCACTCCTGGAAGCAGAAGTAAAACGCGCCTAGATGGACGCATTTTACTTCTGCTTCCGGGAGTGACGAGGGCGGCGTGGGCCAGATGAATTGGCATTGGGGACTGGATCCAGCCTGTGGGCTGTAGTTTGGGCATCTCTAGATTAAATAGAGGGAAAATACAGAGCTGTGGTTTTACATTCCAGTTTTGAGAGGAGGGTGATTATTATTCAGTGGTGACAAGGGGAGTCGTTGAATGTAAACACCGATTGACAGCTTGAAGTAGAGTGGGAAATTGGGGAGCAAAGTAGTGGCGAATGGGCCAGATGCCTGGTGTTGAGGTGTTGAACTTCAGTTGTGTGTATCTACTGTTTCAGGGAACATACGCCACTGTTTATAAGGGCAGGAGTAAACTCACCGACAACTTAGTAGCCTTGAAGGAGATCCGTCTTGAGCATGAAGAAGGAGCCCCTTGCACAGCCATCCGGGAAGGTATATTGATCTCTGGTGCCGTCTCTGGGTGTATTGTTTAAAAAAGGGCTTTCCCTGTACCGTTGATCCAGTCCCGTGAATCACTTTCTGGTCATGAGCTATTTCGACATGCAAAGTCCTCCTCAGCCCCAGGCCAGTATTGATGAAGCTGCTGCCCTCCATCAAGATGGATTCAAGTGGGATTTAATCCTTTTGGGGACCATCGCCCTTCCCTGTGGACTTCGAAACCCAAGGCCGTTAGTCCTCAGGGTGGTCAGGTTAGTTAACCGCCCCCTGACACTAGGCGTTGAGTCGCTGGCAGTACGGCCGACTCTATTACCATAGCAGGATAATCTGACCAGACTCTCAAAGTACAGTAAAACCTCATATAACACTAAAACCTGGTTCCACAAGTCTTGGTGTTATATGATTTTTAGTGTTATCTGATGCATGTTAAAATCCTATGGGATCCATAGAGATACATTGTAACCACACAGGCTTTAGCAGTTGTTATCTGAAGCATCCCATAGGATCTTAATGTTATCTGATGCAATTCTTCCCCCCAGATTCCTTAATGTTATGCGATTTTAGTGTTATTCGATACTAATGTTATATGAGGTATTACTGTATTGTTACTTGTAGAAAAATGATTGAAATCAAAGATCAGGTTGCCAGTCCCTTTGAGATTAGGCCCATTAGAGCAGTGAGATTCCTGATTTACGTACGCCCCATTGATTTCAGTGCATGTACTCTATATGAAAGTCAGGATTAGAACGAGGCCAGGATTATTGCAACGATGAGGCACAAGTATTTGAGAGCCAGAAGGGCAGAGAACTCCAAGTAGACAGCAACTAAACTTCCAAGGGAATGGAATGTGACTTATTGGCAGCTTGTTGAAGTTTAAATAGGAGACCCTCCCATCATTGGCCACGCGGGGTAGTGGTCCTTGGTACTGATTGGGGTAGGTGGGTGGGTGGGGCTTTCTATGGTTTTATGCTTTCTGTTCTGCTATTTTTAACATTGTGAGCTGTCCAGAGTGGGAGTGTATCCCAGATGGGTGGGGTATAAGTTAAATAAATAAATAAATGGTTCCTCCCACTATAAAGGACAGGGTGCCCAAACCTTTTGGGCCATGGGCCAGTCACGTGGTTTAACAGGCCAGTCACGTGGTTCCTCCCACCGGAAGCCATTTTCCCTCCTTAAACCAAAGGTGTCCAAACAACAGCCCACTGGCCGGATCCAGGCCCCAATGCCAGTTCATCACCCTTGTTGCTCCCTGAAGCGGAAATAAAACGCATTTGTACGGGCCCGTTTTACTTCCACTTCCAGGAGTGATGAGGGTGGCATGGGCCAGATGAATTGGCATTGGGGGCTGAATCCAGCCTGTGGGCTGCAGTTTGGGCACCCTTGATATAGGAAGGTGAGTGGTGCTGTGGCTGAGGCATAGCTCTATCTATTGTTGCAGCCCCTCTGCCCCTGTGTTTATTTAAGTTAGCATCCAATATACTGTCACACAATTGCTCTGCGGGCCAGATGGCAAATCAAACAGATGCAAGAGGTAGCTACTTCCCTGGGAAACCTTTGGACTCATTAGAGCTTCAGGTTGTAGGGTGTGTATATGTGTTGTTTGGTGGTGGTGGGGTTTGCCACATGAAACAGTTCACATGAAGCACAGAGTTTATAGATTGTTGCCTAAGATGGATACAAGTGCTTCTGTGATTGTGTTTGTTTCTCTCTTTTACAGTTTCACTTCTAAAAGATTTGAAACATGCCAACATAGTGACCCTGCATGATATCATCCATACAGAGAAATCCCTCACGCTTGTCTTTGAGTATTTAGTAAGTAATGAGAGGAAGGGGTTGGGGAAGGGGGATACAGTAATTGGAATTTGATTTGGGGTTATTGTTTTTTTTTACAAAGTTCCCAAAAGAGAACAGAAGAATCAGAATCCTCTGGCTGGAATCCTGTTGCATGTTTACAAGCAGTTTAACTTGAGCCAGGCTAACAAGTTGCCCTAAATTAAAGTAATATTATGAGGGGCTTTTGAGTGAATTTTCGGCACCATCATAATGTGCTGAAACCACTTAAGTGGGCAGCATTTGCATAGTGGAGCTGGGTATGTTTCTCAAAAATAGGAGTTTTCTAAAGCATAGTAGCCCTGTTCAGGTTTTACGTACTGGAAGCCTCCTGAAAATGAGAAGCCACTTGGAAAGGGGGGATGCGGGCAGCACATACCTTGTTTTAGAAGGAAAAGGCACAGCAGCAAATTTAAGGCAATAAAAGGCAATCCCCGGTAAGCTCAAATGGGACCGGTATGTCTTCCCTGACCTCTGTAAGTTTCCATCCCTGGCCGAAAAACCAGCTAGAAGGCTTATGTCTGAAATTGTGACCAAAGGAATTCATTTTACAAAACAGGAGATATTGGAAAGTTGGATTTCTTTGTATGCAGGAGCCTTTATTTGCAGAGAACTGCCATTCTGCAGCACACTTCAGACAGCTCAATGTCACTATACATTGTGCAAATGTACAGTGAACACACACACAGACAGAACAACAAGGGTTCAGCACTGCCTGTACAGAGAGGAGGGATTGGTTCTACCAGGCCACTGGGCCTGCCTCCTCCTTCCTTGCTCACATATGACTTTAGACCATTGGGTCATATGAGACCAAGAGATTTTATTTTGAATCTTTCTAATAGACACATCCATCTTTCCTTCTCTCCCTGGTCCAGGCTCATCAAGCATGAGTTAAGCTGCAGTGGGGTGATGGGGAGGGTCTGGATAGGGAGATGAGATGAGCGCCAAAGCCTTCCAGTGGCTGCATCTCACGTCCCCATGCTGGCTTTGGTGTGATGGGCTCCTTTATGTTGAGTCTCTCAACATGGCTACCACCTATGCATCCCATGGCAGCCTAGGAGAAGTTAATCCAGGGATGACCAAACTTTTTGGGCTGTAGGCCAATCACGTGGTTCAGCAGGGCGGTCACATGGTTCCTCACACCTTGCAATCTGTTTTGCGAGGATGAGATAGATTTTAGGCTGCCATTTTCTCTGCTTAAACCAGGGGTGCCCAAACTATGTCCCACAGACGAGATCCGGCCCCTGACACCAATTCATCCGTCCCACACCACCCTCGTTGCTCCTGGAAGTGCAGGTAAAACGCGGCATAGTTTGGGCACCCCTGAGTTAATCTCCTGATGTTAATAAGGAGCAACGTGTAAGATTGGAGCCTTTAATTTTATCTCAATTTGATTTTGCTGCATGGAAGTTAGAGAGAAAAAGATGGCAGTCCTTTGTGTTTCCTCTTCTACAGGACAAAGACCTGAAACAGTATCTAGATGATTGTGGCAATGTCATAAATATGCACAATGTGAAGGTAAGGACTGATTCCCTCCCCATTGTCTGTCTGGATGGGTTTTGGACTGTGTGACAGTGCCCATTTTTGCTGGGGAGAAAGCTAAACCCATGATGAAATTCCATTTGAGAATATGACACTGTTGTTGATCACGATGTGAGCTAAAATCCTGTGGTCAGGTGCAGGCAGCCCCACTGAATCAGTGGGGAGGTGGTGAGCCCGTTTGTACATAGCAAAAGGAATAGCAGTCACACGTACAGACCATCCCACAGACCTTAGTCTGGGCTGTTCGTGAGGTCATTAACATTTTTACCCCAACATGTTAGGTACTCATTTTACCAACCTTGAAATGATGGAAGGTTTAATCTCTATTTTTTAAAAAAGTACTTAACCCAGGGGTTCTCAACCTTTTCAAGCCAAGGGCCAGGTCATTCTCCCTCAGACAACTGGGGGGGGGGGGGGGGCCAGACAGCCATTTTGCCCTGCCTGCCACACATGGCTTTTCCGGGTGTGGCAGAGGCGGGGGAGGGGCACATGAAATGATGTTGTGGGCCACATCCAGTCCCCGGGCCGTAAGTTGAGAACCCCTGACTTAATCATTGCTTCTGATGCTGTCCTGGATGAGACTCAAGCTGTTTTGGAACTGAATTGGGATTCTTGTCATCATCATCATCATCATCATCATCATCATCATCATCATCATCATCATCATCATCATCAAAGAAAACAAGCTGACAGATACATTTTCATGAATACAGTGGTACCTTGCTTAAAGAGCATAATGCGTTCCATAGGATTGCTCTTTAAGCGAGTTTGCTCTTTAAGCGAAACACCATTGTAAGTGACCAATTGTGACTTCAGGGGGGGGGGGATTGTGAGCCCTGATTTATTTGTTAAGTTCATTTTTGGTTGGTTTTATTTGTTAAGCGAAGCAAACATTCAGAGAAAATTCTGCTTTAAGCGAGTTACCTTTTAAGTGAGGCGCTCTTTATGCGAGGTTTGACTGTACTTGTTTTGTACATGTTAAGTTGGGTGCAGGCTACAGTTACGCTTAGAGCATGTCAGCTAACCGGCCGTCCTTGTAAGGGCACCTCCCATCACGTTCCTGAGACTTCACTCATTACTGTTACTTAACCCTTACCTTCCACACTTGGGAGAGCTGGGCTGTGTAAAAAAGAACTCTTACTATGCTCAGGCAGTGGAGCAACGCAAGGGAGGTTTCTGGTAACGTAGCTCTGTGTGTGTGTGTGTGTGTGTGTGTGTGTGTGTGTGTGTGTGTGCCAATGAAAAGAACAACAATCTTCAGAGAAAAACAGCTGCTTTATTCTTCAAGTTCATATAGCATATTCCATTGAAAAACGTTGATATAAAAGGTCAATAACAAAGAATCAGTCCAGTACACAGTCCAGGATTAGGTAATCATGTTGAAAACAAAAGAATAGTCCTACACCATAGCCAGGGTCTTAAGCCATTGAGATCCAAAAATGAACTAACTAACTTCTCTGCAAAAATGGAGATTCTGCAGTCAGGTGAGTTAACCTTGGCCAATCAGGGAACAGAAGAAAACTCTCTCATAACAAAGAATTGTTTACACACGTGTACAGTGAGTGTCTAGCATGTAGTCAAAACATGGAAGCTCAGCTAGCTAGAGAGATAACAGGCAGGAACACTGGCTGAAAACAAACTCTCTCATGACACATAGTTAGTGAGACACAGAGAGAACAAGGATTTTTCGAGGCCTAGCTAAAACTACAACTTCAAGCCTTGAGAACATTATTTATTTATTTTATTTATTTATTTATTTATTTATTTATTGAATTTATTACCCCGCCCCACTCGGGAGAACCCGACTCTGGGCGGCTTACATCGTCATAAAACAGAGGTAAAAGATAAAAACATATAAAATCATGAAGTTTAAAAGATTATCTAAAATAATTTGAAGTAAAAACAGTGCAAACTACACGCCAGTATCCCCCTGGTCCAGATCCAAAGTGGCACTCCCTAAGTAAGCCACTTAGTATGGGAACCCGTGTATGAGAACATTAGGTATGGGAACATTAGTAAAAACATTAGTATGGGAACATTAGGAAAAAGATGTCGTTTCCTGACAGAGCAGGTTCACTGAAAACAATTAGTCTTGACTGTTTTGCTCCTTTGCTTCCAATTGATCTGCTCTCACGATGGCTAAATCTTAATCTTGCCAATTCTTCTAATTAACGATGATCTTAGAAATGCCTTGTGAGAATATCCAGACTCTCAGTATATAATAGGAAAGGAGGGAGTTGTCTGAAACTTAAACTGCTGTACTGCAGCCAAAACGTTGAGTTCGATTCTGATGGGGATGAAGCTTGACTCAGCCTTCCATCCTTCCAAGGTTGGTAAAATGAGGACCCAGTGTGTTGGGGGCAACATACTGTTAATTATCTTGTGAACCATCCAGAGAGTGCACAAAGTGATATGGGGTATATAAGTCTAACTGCTATTGCTATCTGCAGAAGCTCATCTAGATAACTTTGTTTCCCCTTCCAGCTGTTCCTCTTCCAGCTGCTACGTGGCCTCGCCTACTGCCACCGTCAGAAGGTGCTACATCGGGACCTCAAGCCCCAGAATTTGCTGATTAATGAGAGAGGAGAACTCAAACTGGCAGATTTTGGTGAGTCCAAATCTGCTTCCCTCCCTTCCTCTGTAGAAGATCCTTAGGCTTTTAAAAATAAATAAATATATATTTCCACCCCCCAAACACTATTATCCTAGGATTGGCCCGGGCAAAATCTATTCCCACCAAGACCTACTCCAATGAAGTGGTGACACTTTGGTACCGGCCACCGGATATCTTGCTGGGCTCAACAGAATACTCCACACAGATTGACATGTGGTAAGGATTCATAACTCAATGGCTGATGCCTTGGGAGGGGGGCATATCTAGGGTCACTGTGCCCTGTGCATGCCCTTTCCACTGATTTCCCCCCTGTGTATCAAGACGCAGGAATCTGCCCTGCTATAGGAAAACAAAGCATGCAACAATACCAGCCTTACCCTCAAGTAGGTCCTATTGTTCTTCTGAGTTGCAGCTCTCTGGCTGGACAACCCAGGCATCAGATATGTATAGATCAGGTAGCGTCAAGCCAAATAACCACTCCATCTCTTCAGGTATTTTAGAAGTATATTGAAAGCATAGCAAGATTCTGGATACAGTCCATCAAAAGCTTAGATAACATTTCAAGCAGAAATAAAGCAAGCTGCTTGTTCAAGGAAAAGCCCACAGGGCCCCTGTCCTTTCTCAAGCTTCTACATTTCTGCAGTTTCAAAGTACAGCATCCAAGAGAATGTCTCAGTGTGTGCGCGTGTCTCTGAGTTATATCTCCTCCCATAGGGTCCACCTTTGGCCCTCTCCCTTAGGGAATCCAACCAATCATCTTACAGCAAGATATGTCAATCACACATTAAGTTTCGTGTCATTTAAACCATGCGGCAACTCATGAGGCAAGAATGTTTACATATTTTCTCTCTCCCCATGATCTGGAATTGCCATATTGAAGGAGAAAAAAAGCACAGGGTATACTTCATTCTGTGACAAAGCCATTTAACTTCACTAAGTAAAAACAGCCTTTGAATGAAGGCATTTCCCTTTAATGCTTTCTCTGTGTGTGTGTGGTCAGTGGTCTTCTAAGAAGGGAAGCAGCCTTTTCCTACTTGGTTAAAGCAAAACTGAAACCGAGTTCTTTTATTCCGTACACTACATGTTAAGCTAAGCTGCTCCAAGCTTAGGGAGAGAAAAAAAAAGGTGGGAACCAGAGGCAAGGAGAACAGCAGCTAAGTCCCAGGAACTACCTTCCCTAACTTGGTCCCTTTAGCTGTTTTTATCTACAGTTGCTTTTGCCATGGCCCAGTGGCATTGCTGGTTAGGAGTAGAGGACAATACAGCCCTAGACTTTGGCAAGAATCTGGGCTGAGGAAGGCTGCCAGCTATGTTCTGGGGCACGGTGGAAGCTGATCCTTTCTGTGGGAGATAGTCTTAGCACTTTTGAATTGTTCACTAGATTCCTATACAATACATAACAAACACATTTAAATGGTGTATATACTCGACTATAAGTCATCTCAAATATAAGTCAAAATACCTAATTTGGACCTCTAAAACTAGGAAAATAGATTGACCCAAGTATAAGTTGGGGGTGGAAAATGCGGCAGCTGGTAGTGAGCTTCAGTAATTAAAATACATGAAAATACAGTAAATTTAATTTATTCAGACATTTGTGTGGGTATGTTTTTGAGGTTTTACAGTAGTGTTAGTGATTTTTTTTAAAAATGTATGTTTGAATTTGCACTACTGCGGTTTTGGGACCCTCAGGGTTGTTGACCCCGAGTATAAGTTGAGTCCCTTTTTTGGATCTCATTTGGAGGACTAAAAAGCTAGACTTATACTTGAGCATATACAGCATCTCCATCCATCCATCCTTCCTTCCTTAATTACCTAATTACTTTACTTAAGCAGAGAAAGGTTCTTTCCTAAAGGTGGATAGGTTAAAACCTTCTGCTCTCAGAAAGCTTTTCATAAAAATAAGCAAGACTGTGAATTTTATGGCTGGGACAGGGGGATTTAAATGCCTATATGATACACAAAGGAGAATTGGATTTTATGACCTGTTGAAATGATATGAGCCAGGCACAATTTTCATTGCTTTCCTTGCTTCAGCTTATGATAGTTGTGGGTAGGACCGTGATGGGTGCTGTTTCTCTACCCACCAACCCACTGGCAATCTCACTTGCTCCATTCCTGTCAAGCAACGTTTATTGCAGATGGGGCAGCTCTGTTGAATTTGCGTCATGCATTTTGGTTGAGGAATTTGAACAGATTGTATTTTTTTAAAAAAACAAACTATACAGCTTTGAAATATAGAACAAAATAACTGCCGGAACAGGGAAGTGATTTTAATAGAGGGAAGGAGGGAGCTAGATTTTAAAGCATCTGCAATATGATCCTTGTTCTATCCACCACCACCACCCGCGCTTCTAATGCCTGTTCTTCTCTCCCCACAGGGGAGTGGGCTGCATCTTCTACGAGATGTCCACAGGACGGCCACTCTTCCCGGGCTCCACAGTTGAGGAGCAGCTGCATTTTATATTTCGGATTTTGGGTAAAAACACAATGACAGCTTACAGGGGTGGCACTATTGTCAAAACACTGGCATCTGAGTAATACGTAGCAATCAGTCACTGAATAAACAGCATAACAAGTACAATATTTATTTTTTTCAATTTAAACAACATTAACTGGATTATTACTCTCTGGGCAGAGTTTCTCCAGCAAAAATCCTTTCAACCCAGAGTAATCACTGACACAAAATTATTTTTATTATTACTTCTTATTTAATACCACTCAAAGCTTTCCACTCATCTCTTGGACTGAATTTTTTTTTTGGAATAGTAGCCATGTTAGTCTGTAGTTCAGGCATATCAGAAAACAAAACAAACAAAATAAAATAAAAATAAAAAACACTGTAGCACTTTAAAGACTAACTGCTATATTTTTATTGTTAGCTTTTGTGGATCAAGTCCACTTCTTCAGAAGTGGACTTGATCCACGAAAGCTAACAATAAAAAATTTATTTTTATTTTATTTTGTTTATTTTGTTTTGTTTTCTGATATGGTTGGGCTGAAAAGGCTCTCAGAATAGGTTGAAGATCCGTAAAAAAATATTAATTAAAAAAACACACAAGACAAGCCTCTTCAGGCTTATGGTTTAAAAGACATGTTGTGGAAGGAAGAAAAGAGTTGAAAGCAGACTACATCTTTTAGTGCTTAAAGTTAACTGATTTCTTTTAATGGTCGAGTGTGGCGGAAGCTCTTCAAGGAGAGAAGACCACTTGCTCTCTTTGTGGCATGGCGGAACAGTGGCATTTCCCATCATTTCCTGTGAACCAGCCTTGTGGAATGGTTGCTATTTGATGGTGTGGTGTGTGAGCAGGGATGTTCTGAAATGAGCCTCGCTTTGGCTGCACAGGAGGGCGATGTGATTTCCCTTTTCCCATACCGCCTTGTTTTCTGATCTCTCTTCTCCTCTTGTCACCAGGGACACCTAATGAAGAGACGTGGCCTGGAATCCTGTCCAATGAAGAATTCCGAGCCTATAATTACCCCAAGTACCGTCCTGAGGCCCTGATTAACCATGCCCCCAGGTAAGTGTTAGGGTGTGCTTTTTGGGATGTGCTATGGGGCAAAAACCCAGTAAAGTTGCAGCAGAATAGGGAAGAATAAGGCCTGCTGTGGTCCTAAGGAGTTTGGGGCACAAGACTTCTGAGAGTCTGCTAGGCATTGCCTGTGCTTTCAAGTGTGTCTTTGCAACAACGAGAGCCAGAGACTTGGTGTTAAGAAAGTGACATAGATATTGTGAGGCCGAAGCCACTTGCCTTTCTGTCTCTCATTCTCTCTTTGTTTTCAGTCTGAGAGTTATGCTGGCCACCATTTGAGGGGAGCACAAAACCAGGAGTAATAGCTAGTGGTCCAGGCCATCTTGGGTCCTTTCTACCTAGCTCTTAATCCACTGACATTCCTCTTTACTCCGTCACCCAGAAGCGGAGAGGGAGCCAATCAGCTATTTAACTCTCTCTTTTCCAAAATGTTGGCTCTGTCCAAGTCTTTTCATAGCTTCCTCATTTGGCCTCCGTGCTTGACCCAAGATACAAGAGTAGGAAGCTGAGCTGCCTGAAATGAGGGATTTGCTCATGCTGCTTTTCAGGCCCGTGCGGGAATACCAGGACGGGCGGCCGCATGCCTCTAACTTAGAACTCATAACTTAAAGGTACACACCACCTCAGCAGTTTCCGCTTCGGCTCCTCTCGCCGGGCTCCCTTCCATCCTGTGGGAGAAAGTCTGAAGTGCTTCAGCAGCGGCACAGAGATGATTATTATCTCTGTGCCGGTGCCAGAGCGCTTCAGACCTTCTAAAGGGTGGAGAAGAGCCCGGTGAGAGGAACCGAAGTAGAAACTGCTGAGGTGGTGTGGCCCTTTAAGTTATGGGTTCTCAGTAGAGACGTGCAGCCGCCTGTCCTGGTATTCTGGTAGCCCAGCACAGGCCTGCTGTGTTCCCAGTCTCACTGGAAAGGAAGATGGGGTTGTTAAAGGGGTGTGTGTGTGTCTGATTGTATACTTCAATTTTGTGGCCCCTTTGCTTCAGGTCCATGTGTGACCCCTTTAACATTTGATATACCAACTTTAGCAAATCTAGGATCTCTAGAGATGGTTCAGCAGTATAGCTGTCCCTGAAGGCAAGGCTGTGTCGTCCTCGGCTCCCCCCGAGACAAAATCGCAAGTCTGTTCTGTTTCTCTCTTGCATCTTACAGGCTGGACAATGATGGGGCCGACCTCCTAGGGAAGCTGCTGCAGGTGAGAGCTTGTCTTTCCCTCATTAACATGTTGAGACTTAAGGGATTTCTTTCCTCACCCGGGACTACACCCTTTCCCTTCCCAGCCTTGAGGAGATGAAACACTTTCCCTGCTATGCAAAAATAGCCACCGTGATCTTTTTTTTAAAAGGAGGTTTCAGTATTGCTAAGCAATAAGAAGGAAGCAAATGAGCATTTCAAAGTATGAGTCCATCTCATCAAACTGTAGATCATGTACAGTCATAAATGTGTTAGTTTTCGTGAGTTCATGGAAGTTTCCACTGCAGTATCCGAATCTGAATATTGGCGATTAGCCATGATGACTATCCTGAGAATATAATGCAATGGCCTTTCATCTGCCTTTCACATCACAGCATGACACCCATACCATTTATCTGTTTCCACGTGTCACTTTCTGGTCCTAGCCCTTTTGACACACAAAGTCCTGCTCAGCCCCAGGCCAGTATGGATGAATCTGCTGCCCGCCATGAGGATGGATTCAAGTGGGATTTCATCCACTTGGGGCCCATCACCCTTCCTTGTAGATTTCACCACCCATGGCCGCTAGTTCTCAGGGTTGTTAAGTTAGTTAACCACTGCCTGACACTCGGTGTTGAGTCACTGGCAGTATGGTCTACTCTAATACTATAGCAGGATAACTTGGCCAGACAGACACAAATGGCTATTCCACAGCCCTTTTGAAATAGCCATTGTGGTGCAGTTGTGAAGAAGGTTAGAGGTGGGAGTGGGGATACCTGGGTTCTACTCTCTGGGACCATAAACCTCACAGAGGGACCTTAAACCAGTCCCTTTTCTCTGGTTTTGACCTTCCCGCAGCCTTGTTGTAAGAATCCAGTGAAAGAGCCACGGACACCACCTTGTGAAAGCCAGGATCTCTTGTGAATACTCTGCAGTCTACCAGCTACTAAGCTAATATATAGTTGAGTTTGCAGATCAAACCACATATTGTAACTGCAGGATGGACTGGCAGAACAAAGTGGAAACCTCCTAATTAAACCATCTCTGACCACGTCTGCATCATCCATCCTGCTTGTTCCTTAGGCTTCACTCCAGCATGTATTTTTTTTGTTTCCTTTTCAGAACAGGCCTGGCAACTTTTAGTTTACCAAAGCAAGCACATACCATTAGCCACGAATGGCAACTTGGGTGGTTTTTTGTTTGTTTCTTTGCACTTTTTCATTTGTTTGTTTGTTTGCAGGTATAGAACTGAAGAGTAGGTTAAGTATCTGGCAGGGCATGACTGTGAGTCACAGGTGGCAGGCTTGCTCGCAGTTTTGTAGTCAAAAGTTGAAACCCTTAAGAGTAGGCCTTAATTAGAGTAGGCCCATTGAATCAGTGGGGATTTGGTAAGTCAGCTGATCTATAAATTCCATTGATTCAATGGAGCTCCTTTAGTTATGGCTTTACTACTGGACTTCTTCCAGCATAAATTCAAAATGTTCTGTTTATGCTAGTGGCACAGGGGTTAAGCTGTGGTCCTGCAACCGAAAGGTTGTGAGTTCGATCCTGACCAAGACGAAGGTTGACTCGGCCTTCCAATCCTTCCGAGGTCAGTAAAATGAGTACCCAGCATGTTGGGGCAAAATGCTAATTAACTTGTGAACCACCCAGAGAGTGCACTAAGCGCTGTGGAGCGGTATAGAAGTGTACAGTGGTACCTCACTTAAAGAGCATAATGCGTTCCATGGGATTGTTCTTTCAGCGAGTTTGCTCTTTAAGTGAAACACCAATTGTGACCAATTGTGACTTCTGTGGGGGATTGCAAACCCCTATTTAGTTATTAAGTGAGTTTTTGGTTGGTTTTAGTTGTTAAGCGAGAGAAAATTCTGTTCTTTAAGCGAGTTAGTCTCTAAGTGAGGCACTCTTTATGCGAGGTTTGACTGTAATTGCTTTGCTTTATCTTGGTCTTTCTGGTGCATATTTCCATTCTCCAGCTGAATCTAAAGACAGGATTGGGGAACCTGTTAGTGATGGTGGGTAGGAATTGCCACAGGTTCCCAGTCTTCTTCTATTAGAACTGGGCACTTTGCCTCTCCTCCAGCTCCTGTTGGAATGGTTCTCTTCACAAAGGATGGGAAATGGGGTGTCCTGCAAAGGGCCGTGGGCTCCCCCAATGATGGAAGCTTTTGCAGACTAGCCACATTCTGTTTCACAGACTTCCCCGGCCAACCTGTACAGCAGTGGACCCAAGTGAGGCATTTTGGGGTTGTCATTTTCCCAAGCTGTGGAAATCCCCAAAGCTGCTTCCCCCTGTCGTGCCTCTTTGGTGAAGTTGGCTTTTACAGGTGAAACAGAAAGGTAAACTCATGTCATTATGGCCTGGATTTAGACCTTGATGTTTCTCTTTCTCCATCTCCCCTTCTCCCTCTTGCTTGCCAAACATAGTTCGAGGGCAGGAAGCGGATCTCTGCCGATGAGGCCATGCGACACCAGTTCTTCCACAGTCTGGGAGAGCGAGTCCTCAAACTCCCGGACAGTAAGTGTTGGGCTGATGGAGGAAGAAGGAAGGGGAGGAAGGGTGGAGAGGAGGTCAACGCTGTGGAGCAATGGGAGGGCAAGGGCAGGGAAGGCTGCATGTTGACAAAAGGGGTGTGTGGTATCACCTCAGAGTGAGTTTGCCTCACAAGTGTCGTCTACCCCTTTGGAGAAAGTGAGAGCCTTTCCCATCCCAACGTTCCTTTGTTACTATATAAAGCATAGGTGCCCAAACTTTTGGGGCCACAGGTTGGTCACTTGGTTCAGGGGCTGGTCACGTGGTTCCTCCCACTGGAAGCAGAAGTAAAACGTGCATTGCAATCTGTTTTGCAACAGGATGAGATAGATCAGTGATGGGGGACCTTTTAGAGACTGAGTGCCCAAACTGCAACCCCAAACCCACTTATTTATTGCAAAGTCCCCACACAACAACAAGGAAGGAAACATTCCCATTGGGCTGCTGGGCGGAAGGAGGAAGTGGTCCCATTGGGCTCTTGGGCAGAGGGGTGGGGTGAACTCTTTGCTGGAGGAGGGAGGAAGCACTCCCATTGGGCAGCTGAGCAGAGAGGCGGGTCAAATTCTGTGCTGGGGTGACTGTATGGGTGCCCACAAAGAGAGCTCCGAGTGCCACCTCTGGCACGCGTGCCATAGGTTCACCATCACTGAGATAGATTTTAAGCCACCATTTTCTCTGCTTAAACCAGGGGCACCCAAACTACAGCCTGCAGGCCAGATCCGGGGCCCTGGATACTAATTCATCTGACCCACACTGCCCTCATCGCTCCTGGAAGCAGAAGTAAAACATGTCTATGGGCGCATTTTACTTCTGCTTCTGGGAGTGACAAAGGCGGCATGGGTCAGATGAATTGGCATCAGTGGCGGGATCTGGCCCACAGGCTGTGGTTTAGGCACCCCGATATAAAGGAGCTACCTGTAATTGGTAGATTAACCAACCAAAAATTCAGTCTGAGTAATTGCTGAGGGCTGTTCCTTAGAAGCAGTGGAATAAAGATCCCAGATAAAGGTAAAGGTCATCCTTCCTCGAAAGCCAGTCATATCTGACTCTAGGATTCAGTGCTCATCTCTGTTTATACCTGAAGACCCAGTGCTGTCTGCATTTGCTGATGTTTCCATGGACATGTGTCAATAAAGATCCCATGGGGCACGTAATTTATTTTGAAGCCCCTTCTGTGTTTGGCTGGACTGGTAGAGATGAGTATCAAAGACTTGAAAGCCTACAGCCAGAGAAACTGTCTGGTTTGTCAAATAACAATAAGTTCAGCACCATGCCAAGCTCCCTGAGTGATTGACCAGACTGTGTTCTTGGGAAGCTCCCTTTGGGTACGCAGCTGTTAAATAAAGGGACAGAAACCTTCCTGGGCTGAAGGTGTGGCAACCCCATCTGCCTTTTTGCCTTCTGTCTGTAGGTCTCCATTTCACCTACTTGCTCTTCTCAAGTCCAGGTGTCTTAGTCAGTGGTGGGATGTCAAAAATTTTACTACCCCACCATGACATCATCACAGTGTGGGCAGAGCTAACGTCATGATGTCATGATGATATGGGCGGGGCCAAAGAAAAATATTTTTAATTATTTATAAAATAAAATAATTATAAAATAAAAATAAGCACACACACACATACCTCAACCCACCCACCCATCCACAACACAAACCCGTAAATAAATAAATTGATTAAATAAATAAATAAAATAAAAATTACATTAAAATACACCCACCCACCCACCCCAAACACAAATCAACCCACCCACCCCAAACAAAAAACCATCACTTACCTGTTAGTATAAGTGGCTGGGCAGCACCATGTTGCAAGATGGATATGGTCATCGTACCAGTTCTCTAGGATAATATGCATTAATTTAAATGTAAAACAGCTGTACCTCTTTAAGGGTTCTCCAATTGGAATAACAATTGGAACAGCACAGGTGTAGCTTATTGATGAGGTAACTCCATGACTTTGCTTAAAAACCTCAAGCCAGGTCGCCAGGCCTTTTTAGGAACTGTGGTAATACGTCAATGTAGGTAAAGGTATTAAATACACATTAAAATACACACAGACACACCACATCCAAAGGTGAGTCACTTACCCTGGGGAGTAGGCTATAGGGAGCTTCAGGCTAGCAGCTTCTCTTCCTCCTCCCTGCTTGGGAGGACAGCAAGGAGGCTGTGTATGCGCTCCAAGCACTGTAGGTGTGCATGCACACCAAGTGCTTGGCGGGCATGCATAGTGGGGGAACCAGTGAAAAGGTAAGCCCTGAAGGTGGTTCCCCCCAAAAGCTATTACCGGTTCTCTGGGACACTGGGAAAAGTTACTACCGGTTCTGGCAAACTGGTGCGGACCTGTTGCATCCCATCACTGGTCTTAGTCCTGTGTTTCCTTCAGCCCAGTTTGGTCTCTCTCCCCTCAGATGTTCTGGCATCTTACCACTGTCAACTTTCCCAACCCATCTCCTCTTTCGTTATGGCTTGTGTGTCTGCCACATGACCACGGAAACGTCTGCAGAAGCAGACAGCGCTGGCTCTTTGGCTTTGAAACAGAAATGAGCACTGAACCCTAGAGTTGGATACAACTGGCTTTTGAGCAAGGGAAACCTTTACCTTTACAGCTAAGATGACAAATGGGGACTGCAAACTGGCTTTTGAGCAAGGGTGACCTTGACCTTGACCTAAGATGACAAATATCTTTTTCTTTAAAATTGGACCTTGGCCTTTTTCGTTGTTGTTTTATTTACTGAAAAAAATTGAAATGTTTGTAGCCATTTCATAACGTCACAGTAACTGAACCAACAGTTGTCACAGTCTTTGCCTCCAGTGCAATATTGACGTCCTACCATGAGCCATAACAAGTTTAAATATTTTTAATTTCTCTTCCCTCTTCATTTCAAAACAGAGAATAAATTAAGATTTTGGGGGAAAGCCATAGATGTGACAATTCATTAAAACTAAGTGGTTAACATAAGGACATCTGCTAATCATCTGACAATCTTTCCTCATTTTTGCATTAACATTTGATAAGGAATTGTAGTACAGCTGTACCTCGCTTAAAGAGCATAATGCGTTCCACAGGATTGCTCTTTAAGCGAGTTTGCTCTTTAAGCGAAACACCATTGGAAGTGACCAATTGTGACTTCGGGGGGGGATTGCGAACCCCGATTTATTTGTTAAGTGAGTTTTTGGTTGGTTTTAGTTGTTAAGACGACCATTCAGAGAAAATTCTGCTGTTTAAGTGAGTTAGTCTCTAAGTGAGGCACTCTTTATGCAAGATTTAACTGTACACTTAAATAAAAATTGTGGACTGCGGTGGCTCAAGTGGTGAAGACACTGAACTCACTGACTGGAAGGTTGCAGTTCAATTCCTGGGTACTGCAAGATGGAGTGCATTTCTGTCTCTGTCCCAGCTCCTGCCAACTTAGCAGTTTGAAAGCAAGAAATTGCAAGTAGATAAATAGAAACCACTTTGGTAGGAAGGTAAACAGCGTTCCATTCACTCCAGGGTCTAGTTATGTTTTCTGCATGCCCATGGAAACGTCTGCAGATACAGAGAGTGCTGGCTCTTTGGCTATAAACGGAGATGAGCACTGAACCCTAGAGTCGGATACAACTGGCTTTTGAGCAAGGGCAATACTAAATAAAAATCCACACATTTAAAGTTGCTGAATTTGAAATAACAATGACAAGATGCACTGAAACAGCCTCCTAAATCCCACCACCACCCCATCCTTATCTAGGAATATGGATTAAATTGCATGTTTTCCAAAAATGGTCCTGTTTGAAATTTTAACTTAAGGTACTGAGAATTTTTGCCACTTTTCTCTTCTAAATTGATTTTAGCTGCCATGTAACTGCAAACTGGCCCTAACTTTAAAGGCCAGCGGGCCTAGCGAAAGGCCTGGTCTGTCTCACCTGCTATCTCTGCTGTCTTTTCCTCCTGCAGCAACGTCAATATTTGCACTAAAGGAGATTCAGTTACAGAAGGAGACGGGGCTGAGGTCGGCTTCCCTACCTGAATCAGGTGAGAGAGGATTGCTTGTCAGTCAGAATCCTATTGGCTTTTAGGGGGAACCAAGGCCCAGCCACTTTGAGGTCCTGCTCTTTCCTCACAGCTTCCACTACTACCCTTTGCTCTTTTATAGGGGAAGTGGCCAGAACCAGGTGTGGACCTTCAAGGAGACCCAAATGAGATCGCCACAGGCAACTGGGCTGGAACTAAGAAATTGTCCCATTGGGGCCACATTAGTGGGTTTTGTGCAGAAGAACATCCCAGTGGCTTAGGTCATTGTACCAACCATTAGGAACTTGTAGCCTTACAGCTACAGCAGGGGTGCCCAAACTTTTTGGGCTGTGGGCCAATCATGTGATTCAGAGGGTCAGTCATGTGGTTCCCCCCACTGGAAGCAGAAGTAAAACACGCCTTGCAACCTGTTTTGGAACAGGATTAGATAGATTTTAAGCCACCATTTTCTCTGCTTAAACCAGGGGTGCCCAAGCTATGGCTCATGGGCCAAATCCGGCACCCAGCACCAATTCATCCAGCCCATGCTGCCCTTGTTGCTCCTAGAAGTGGAAGTAAAATGCATCCATGTGGGCACGTTTTGCTTCTGGGAGCAACGAGTGTGGTGTGAGCTGGGAGAATTAGCATCGGGGGCCAGATCTGGCTCACAGGCCATAATTTGGGTACCCCTGGGCTAGAGTGTTGCTCTCAGCATCCCTCACAATTGGCTGTCTGAGCTAGGGCTGATGGCTGTCCCGACAACATTGTCAGAACCATACATTCCTGTACCACCCTATGTACTAATGTGAGTGGTTAGTTGGGAATTGCTCTAATTGTTCAACCATGCTCAAATCTCTCTCTCTTTTACCTCAGTGGTCTGATCACGACACTGAAAATGCAAGCTTCAGTTTAATAGGCTCCTTCTTCCCTGGTTTTGTACCTTCCCCTCCCAGAAACATGGGGAAATTAATCTCGCCCCATTTCTTGTGGTGGGCATCAGCAGGTTCGCACCGGTTCGCTAGAACCGGTAGCAGAATTTATGGCTGGCACCGCCCATCCAAGTATTTAAATAAATTAATCCTAATTTGGATCCAATACAGGACTTTCCCCCTGGCCATGCCCACCATGCCATGCCCACAGTGTGGTAGTAAATAATTTTTGGAGCCCACCACTGCCCATTTCCCTTGTGAGCGAGACCGTCCCCTTTAGCCACCCTCTGCGGCTGCCTGGTGAATGGTTTCTCCTCTCCCACAGGCAGCGCCGCTTTCCGAGTAGTGGACGCTGAATTTTAGCCACCAGGCCAGGTATTGGTGTCCCACCACCACATCCACCTCCCCATCCGCCTCTCCCCCCCTTTCCCGTTGTCAGCATGCCAAGGTGACCATTCCCTCGTTCTCATTGCCTGATATGCCTGTTGTCCCCCCAGCCCGGCCCAGCATTTCCCTCCCACCCTAAGACACACCTGCTTGCAGGTTGCTGAGGATCAGAGACCGGGAGAGGGAGGCAAACAGAGGAGGGATGCAAAAGCCACGCCGTGTGGGGTGCAGGAGTCTGGAGGCCGAGCTGCGAAGCCAGGAAAGGTCCTTGGCCAAGTTTCACTCTCACCACTTCAACTCCCTACCACCTAAATGTGGGAATGTTCGTACCAATGAGTCTTACAGGGTTGTCTTGGGTAGTCCTAGAGCTGGTGTATGCAAGGGCTGCTTTTGAATTCTGGAATGCTGTATCTTTAGGGCAGGGGTCCCTGACCTTTTCAAGCTGGCAGTTTGAAAAGGTCAGGCCATTTTGCCCTGTCTGCACGATGGGGGGGTGGCCATTTTGTCCCAACAACTTCAAAGGGGTGGCCATTTTGTTTCTCAAATGCCCTTGGAGGGGTGGTGGCCACATGAAACACTGCAATGGGCTGGATCCAGGCAGCAGGCCTTAGGTTGGGAACCCCTGCTTTAAGGACTTCTCATTACAGAAACACTGACGACGATCATTTTAAAAATGCTAGCCATGTTAGCTTTTGTTCCAAGCATGTCAGAGAGTAAACAAAACCAAAAGACAAAAAAAAGTGGCACCTTAAAGACTAACTGCTGTACAGAGCTACCATCTTTGGTTCTGGATGGGACTGTTTTGCCCCAAACAGACCCGGTGCGTAATCTGGGGGTCCTCTTGGACTCACAACTCCTGCTCAAAGAGCAGATGGCAGTCATGGCCAGGGGGGCTTTTGCACATTTCATGTTGTGCGCCAGTTACGCCTGCTCCTGGATCGGGACTCCTTGCTCATGATCACACATGCTCTGGTCACCTCCAGACTCGATTATTGTAATGCGCTCTACATGGGGCTGCAACTGGTCCAGAATGCGGCTGCTCGAGTTGTGATGGGGTGCAGAAGCACCATTGCTTCGGGAGCTGCACTGGCTGCCAGTGTGCCTCTGGTTGCAATTCAAGGTGCTGGTTATTACCTTTAAAGCCCTACATGGTAGTGGGCCAGGATACTTAAGAGACCGCGTCACCCTGAGGGATCTGTCCGTCCCACTAGAGCAGACCGGAGAGGCTCTCTGGTCGTACCTTCAGCTAGAGAGGCTCATCTCTCTATAACTAGAAGGAGGGCCTTTTCTGTGTCCGCTCCGGCCTTATGGAACCTCCTGCCAACAGAGTTACGTCTCCAGACGGAGTTGCTGCCCTTTAGGAAAGGAGTGAAGACCTGGCTGGTGGGGCATGTGTGGGGAATGGGCCAGACAGCCAACTCAATCGCCTGGCTCGTTTAAATATCCCACCTCTCTCCTCGGTGTTTTAACTTGAATTTTAATTTTTATGTATGTGTTTTAATTGTTTTTAGTTGTAAAGCCTCTCTGAGTCTTCAGAGGAGGGCGGGGTACAAATGAAATAAATAAATACCTCGAGTTACAAGTGGTTCGAGTTACAACATTTTCACAATACAAGTGAAAATCATTTGAAAATAATGGCTCGAGTTACAAATTTTTCTGGAACAGATTAATTGGTTTTCAATGAAGTCCTGTGGGAAACCATGTTTCAAGTTACGAATTTTGGTTTTCAGTGCATTCCTATGGGAAATTCAAGTCCCAAAGTTTTCATAACATGAAAAATCCCTTGGAACGCATTAAATTTGTAACTCGAGGTACCACTGTATTTTAATGTTAGCTTGTGGTGGATCAAGTCCACTTTGTCAGACATGATCATGATGACGATATTTAGATTTGGAGGAGACCTGGGAGGAAGGGAAAGTGTCAGAGCACCAGGAAGGTGGTCACAATAGAGAGGAAGGAGGAGTGGCAGCAAAATCCATCCTGCCCCTAACTCTTTTGCCTTTTTCCCCCAACAGTGAATGGGCAAAATGGACGGCCGAGCCTGCTGCTTTGAAGCCCATGGATCCAGGTTGCTGGGGGACACGGAGTAGAGACCAGTTCTCTCACCCTGCGGCTCTCCCCACCGGCAGCATCTTCTAATTGAACTCTAGAGTGTGGACTCTTGTCTGGGGTTCCGGAGGTGTCAGGGGCGGCGGGTGGGTCCCAGTGCTTCGGTTCAAGGAGCAGCACAACGTGCCCCTGGTATTTGGAAGAACCAGAGCCCTCTACTGTTGGGACAGACTCTCCCTCTCTCCTCTCTTACACACACACACACACACACGGTGTTTTGTTTTTTATTTTTTAAGTTTTATTTTTTCAATGCAATATTATAAATATTATATTTGCAGATATCTATAAAGAGAGACACCCCTTGCCCTAGACCAGGGGTGCCCAAACTATGGCCTGTGGGCTGGATCTGCCCCCCGACGCCATCTCATCCGGCCTGTGCCGCTCCTGGAAGTGGAAGTAAAACACACCTGTACAGGTGGCTTTTACTTCTGCTTCCAGTAGCGGCGTGGGCTGGATGAATTAGCGTCAGGGGCCAGATCCGGCCCATTGGCTGTGGTTTGCGCACCCCTGTTTTGAGCAGAGAAAATGGTTGCCTAAAAATCTGTCTCATCCTGTTGTTGCAAAACAGACTGCAATGCACGTTTTACTTCTGCTTCCGGTAGGAGGAACCATGTGACCGGCCCGCTGAACCACATGACCAGCCCATGGCCCGGAAAAAGTTTGGGCACCCCTGCCCTACACACACTGGTTGTGGGGCGCATATAGTATTAACTGCACGGGAGCCAGACTCCCCCACTCCAAACCTGACTCTGGCAGGGAGAGAGAAAAAAGGAAGAAATGGGAATTAAAGGGGCGGCGGCGCTGTGCTGGGACAGCCCCCAGTCAGTGCACTCTATATATCTGGAGATGGGGAGGGGGCATTCTGGTAAGATTTCTCAAGCCTGGTTGGATCTTTCTTCCGTACGAAATCTCCCTTTCCCTAATTATAATGGCCTTTCTGTGAACCTATGGCGTGGTGCTCAGTTTTCCTGATGTGAATGTTTGTTTAGAATCCCAGATATCTGGCAAGTGGTCAAGTGGCCTCCGAAGACTGGTGAACATGATCTTTTCTTTCCTGCCCCCTCCCCTTTATTCTGTTGAGTTTCTGACTGCGGGAAATCCCTCTGTGCCCCGAGGTTGCTCTGGATCAGATTTAGAGCTCGCCACATTCTTCTCCTCACACCAAAGCCAAATCTCTATTTTTGCCTCTTTCCTCGTGTCTTCCTTGAGTCTTGTGGTGGGTCTTGCTCAGGCTATCCACCTTCCCCCTCCTGCACTTGTGGTCAGTGTGCTCAGTCTCCGCTGAGTTACTCCTATCAGTCAGCCATACCTTTGCATTTCTTGCTTAATACTCAGGGTTTGCATGTATTCCTTTGCCTTCAGAGGCAAAATGCTCTGGGACCCGCCGCACAAGCCCAAATCATTTCAGCGGGACATGTGTCGGGCGAGTTTCCTGGTGGATCTTGCCTTCCACACACATATATACACAATTGCCCTGCCATTTCTAAATGTTGGTTCTGCATTTTGTTAATCGAAACAGTTGTTTTTAGTAGCCCCCGGCTAGACCTTCCTTTTGATGGCATAGCCCTGTGATGGCAAGCCTTGGCACTCCAGATGTTCTTGGACTTCAATTCCCACGAGCCCAAGCTCTCTGAATCCACACAGGGGGTGTTTTACTTCCACTTCCGGGAGCGACGAGGGCCCAATGAATCGCAGTAAATCCATTCATGTGGATTTGCAGGGGGCTTGGGCTTCTGGGAATTGAAGTCCAAGAATATCTGGAGTGCCAAGGTTTGCCATCACGGGGATAGGCCTCACTAACCCTTCATGTTGGTCTTCATGCAGATATTCCCTCTTGCACACATCTTTTTGTCCCTTGCACACATCTTTTTGTCCCTTGGTCCCACACCCTTATCACACCTTATGACCCTTGCTGTGACGATTTGATTTGGTTGCTTCTCAGTCCTTCCTCAAAATGTCTGCATCCCTAAACCCCTTCTTAGTCCTGTGTCCAAAGTAAACCCTTGGCTGGTACAGGGTTAGTCAGTCTCTTAACTCCACCCTCACAGGGCTTATCATATCAGAGATGTACTTCAGGGTGCAATGGGCCCATTGCTCAGGCTCTTGACTCAGCACCAAAGGTAACTTTTGAAAGGCTCACTGGTTCCTCTTCAGGCCTCCCTCAAAGGAGTCAACCCTGATGGTTTGATCCAGAGAAGTCCCCCTTTGGAACCGTTTGGCCCCACTTAAATGACTGTGCTTGTCTTTTGCTCTGTTCTTTGGAATGCAGAAGCCATCACCTCTTGGGACCCTTTGTGTCATTATCTTTAAGGCCGGTGTTTCCCAAGCTGGCGCTCTCCAGATGGTCTGAGAAGCAACTCCCAGTGTCACCAGCTGTGGTGGCTGGGGAGATTATGGCAGCTATCATCCAGCTGTCACCGGGAGAAGGCCAGGAAGGATGGAAGACTGGCTTCAGGCAGAGTAATTCTATTTAGGCCCGGAAGGACATTGGTTCTCCTTTCTCCTGACTCTCGTTACCAAGAGGTGCCTCGTAGAAAAGAAGCAGTTCTTGACTAACCTCGTCCCTATTCCGACCGACTAAGGCTTCGCCCAAGCAGCCAGGAGTCTTCCTTTTAACCCAGGCCAGGCAACTGAAGGATATGAGGTTGGCTACTTACCTTAGTGCAGAGGTTGCCAACCTTTTAAAGTTGGGGGCCAGGTCAAGCTCCCTCAGACTGGACTGGTGGTCCCCCTCACCTCCATTTACGGCTGCCATAAATGACTCCACAGTTGCCGTAAATGAGTCCACAGCCGATTCCGCTGTGGCAGCGGCTGGAGTGAGAGCAGGGGCCGGATTATTTGGCGCCGCTGGTCAGATCCAGCCTGCGGACCGTAGGTTGCCTGCCCCTGCCTTAGTGTAAGGAAAAGATGGCACCCAACTTTCTTCCCTTTGAATATATATATATATATAATGTGTGCTTATGTGTATATATGTACATATGTAACCATTTTTATATAGAGCATGAAGTGCTTGTAAGGTTCAGATATCCTCCCCACTTCAACAAGAGCCATAATATTAAGTGTTATTCTTATTCTTGCTGTTATTATGAAATCCTCAGGCAACCTGTGGGGTTTCCGAAGGTGCCTCTTCTGCAGAGGACAAGCAGAAATATGGGCTCCCTGGAGCTTGGGAGTCAAGGAACCAGCTGTGCAGGAGCCCCATTGGTTTTGGCGCTCTCCTGGTGTCCCTGCTTGTACAGTGGGAAGGTCTGAGCCAGAGCCCAACGCCCAAGAAGGGGCGATACCAAGGCCAACGGATAGCCACTACAGAGGAGTTGAGGAGGGAACCAATGCAAATGGGATGAAAGAGGGTTATGTTTACAAAGAGGTCCCAATAAGCAGAAGAGGTCAGTCTCTTCAGTTTAGAGAACACCACTGCCTGTGTGACCCCTTTCCCCCCGACCCACACCCACACCTTGACATGCTCTCCAGCTCCTATCTCTTCTACTCTAGACTCTGGCCTCTCCATTTCTTCTCTTTTTGTTGCTGGGTTGCTCCTTAAAACTGAACAGTTTGTATTAGACAGACCTGTTTCTTGATCTCATTTTAACCACCGATTGCCCCTTTCCTACCTAGAATGGTCTCTCCAAGTGTTCTGGCCTGATCTTGCTGATGCCGAAGGTCTCCTTGCCTCATAACCTGCCTGCTGTTACTGGCACCGGAGATCTCAACTCTTCTTCCAGTGAGAGCTTTCCACGTAGGTTGTATGTTTTCTGTCCCCAGTGCCAGAGAACTTCCTGCATCAGGAAGGCAACAGAAGATCTGGAGAGAGAGACGGAAACTGGATCAGTCATGGATTGCTTAAGTGCAGATGTAATGGTTGACGACAGGTAGCAGAGACTCTTATTTGAGAGTCCCAATTAAAAATATATTTTCTGGTCCTTGTTTGCAGTCAGTCCTTACCTAGGATTCACATACTGATATAATGCTTAATCATGGTTGATTAAAGGATTAAACCAGGGATGCCCAAACTGTGGCCTGTGGGCCAGATCCAGGCCCAACACCAATTCATCCAACCATATGGGTGCATTTTTACTTCCGCTTCCGGGAGCAACGAGGGTGCTGTGGTCCAGATGAATTGGCATCAGGGCCAGATCTGGCCCACAGGCCATAGTTTGGGCACCCCTGGTTTAAGAAGAGAAAGTAGCAGCTTAAAATCTATCTCATCCTGTTGCAAAACAGATTGCAAGGCATGTCTTCTGCTTCCAGTGGGAGGAACCACGTGACCGACCCATTGAACCACGTGACTGGCCTATGGCCCCAAAAGTTTGGGCACCCCTGGATTAAACCATGGTTAATTGTTATGTCTATATAGGTCTTGCAGGAGCGCCTGTGACAATGTGCTATGAGTTGAATAGTGAGGGAAACACCAGGCAACTTAAATAGTGCTGCCTTTTTTTCACTCAAAATCCAGTCTGATTTGGCTTGTGAAATTGCTTCCCATCTTATTGGCTGCTGGAAGAAAAGAAAGAGTTGCAGAGATCAGAGGAAGGTGGGCACAAGACATTCTTCCGTCCTGCAAATGAAACAGGATTTTTAGTAAGTTATCAGGGCTTCCCTCAAGGCACTTCAGGAATCGTAGTATGAGGAATGTTGCGGATTTGGTTTATTTGTGCAAAGATGGTAGGTGGTAGGAAAGAGAAAAACCAGATTGGCCAAACCAGTTTGTTTGTAGTCTAGTCCACGCTCGAAGGAGGGGAATATGAAGAGAGGTAAACAGAAGACACCCTATCTAGGACAATGAATGTTCAGAAGATCTGGATTTACTTTTTGTGGAGAAAGAGATATCCAGAATTTGTTTCTGGGCCGAAGGTTAGTCAGTCAACCAATTCTTTTGTGCAGCAATCAAACTGGAATGGGGTAAGGCATTAGTATATGAAATAGAACCATGATGGCAAACCTTGGCACTCCAGATGTTCTTGGACTTCAATCCCCAGAAGCCCAAGCCCCCTGTGAATCCACACAAATGGGTTTACTGCGATTCATCCGGCCCTCTTTGCTCCCGGAAGCAGAAATAAAACGCTCCCGTACTGGCCGGATGAATCGCAGTAAACCCATTTGTGTGGATTCACAGGGGGCTTGGGCTTCTGGGAATTGAAGTCCAAGAACATTTGGAGTGCCAAGGTTCACCATCATAGAAATAGCCTATCTCCATGTGCTCCCTGCGCCACGATCTTTCCTTCCACCTTTGATGGACTAAATGGGGAATTCAGTTATCTCCTCCTGGAGAAGGAAACTGTTCTTGTTCATAACCTGAACTGAAGGATGAGCCTTCAATTGAAAATAATCAGAAATGGTCACTGCAAAGGAAAAAGTCCCTGGAGAAGGAACCCAAGAGAAATCCTCCCAGATGCTCCCTCCAGCCCTGTTTGGGTTTTAAAGTGCCCCATATCGAGATGTACGGAACTGAGTAAAAGTCTCCCAACAACTTTTTGAGTGTTTGCTGTTTCTCTCTTGGTTTGGGGGAAGAGGAGCTCTTGCTGACTTGAGTGGCCACAGGTGGAAAAGTAAGGATTCTTCCGCCTGTTTGGGCCTGTCAGGCGTTTTCCAGGAGAAAAGGCTAGAAACTGCCATTTCCTGGCTGCCTTTGTGGAATATTCTGCTGCTGCTACTAGTACTACTTATAGTAGTGCTTCCTCCGGGTGCACCGTTCATCCCATCTTGTGTAAAGGGCAGAAGAACAGCCCAGAGGTAAGTAACACTGATTGTGTGAAGTGCTGTGCTGGATTCTCTTCACGTGAGTGGATCTGTTTGGTTTACAAGTTAGAGTGTGATTCCAGGGAGTTCTGGTCAGTTCTGCTATAGCCATCTGTGGAGGGGCAGATAGCCACCTTCCTTGTTCCCAGAGCCACCTACTCACTAGTAAGCAAGCCAGAATAAGGGCTCTGGAATAGAATTATTCTACCTAGCCAGCCAAGAGACTTTCCTGTCATTTCTCTTGAGATATAGTCTGGAATGTTGGAAGAATGTACGTATTTCTGTTGGACCCAAGGTAGAACTGGAAACCTCATCTTAACATTTAAGTGGGAATAGACCAGCTTTTCCTCAACCTGAAAAGCTGGAGGAGCACCATTGTGTGGGTGAAAGAAACGTCCCTGCAGCCACCAGAAATTCCCCCACTGCTGCCACCTCAGTCCCTGTCTCCTCCACTTGGCTTGGTGTGCCCTTAATGGTGCTCCTTAGCAGTGGTGGGTTGTCAAAAATTTTACTACCCCACCGTGACATCATCAGTGTGGGCAGAGCTAACGTCATGACATCTTTGGCAGGGCCAAAGAAAAAAAATAAAAATAAGCACACACACCCCTCAACCCACCCACCCCAAACACAAACCCCAAACACAAAGTGCCTGGACAGCACCATGTCGCAAGATGGATATGGTCATCGTACCAGTTCTCTAGGATAATATGCCTTAATGTAAATGTAAAACAGCTGTACCTCCTTAAGGGTTCTCCAACTGAAACAGCACAGGTGTAGCTTATTGATGAGGTAACTCCAAGACTTTGCTTAGAAACCCCAAGCGAGGTCGCCAGGCCTTTTTAGGAACTGGTAGTACATCAATATAGGTAAAGGTATTAAATACACATTAAAATACACACAGACACACCACATCCAAAGGTGAGTCACTTACCCTGGGGAGCAGGCTATAGGGAGCTTCAGGCTAGCAGCTTCTCTTCCTCCTCCCCGCTTGGGAGGACAGCAAGGAGGCTGTGCATACGCGCCAAGCACTGTAGGCGTGCATGCACACCAAGTGCTTGGCGCGTATGCACAGTGGGGGAACCAGTGAAAAGGTAATTTCCGAAGGTGGTTCCCCCCAAAAGCTATTACCGGTTCTCCGGGACACTGGGAAAAGTTACCGGTTCTGGTGAACTGGTGTGAACCTGTTGCATACCATCACTGCTCCTTAGCAGGGCAAACCTATGGCACACTTGCCAGAGGGGACACTCATAGACCTCTCAGTGGGTACATGCACTGCTGCCCCAGCACAGAGTTTGCCCCACCCAGCAATCTAATGGGAACATTTCATCTCCCCCCAAAGCGCAAAGTTTCCACCGCAATGTTGGCACTTTGTGATAAATAAGTGGGTTTTGGCTTGCAGTTTGGACACTCGGGTCTCAAATGTTCACCATCACTGTTATAAAGCTTGAGGAGGAGGTGAGGGTGTGGACCAGATTGAGGAAGAGGCTGGAGTGAGGGCATGGGCTAGATTATTTGGTGCCATGGGCTGGGGCTGGCCTGCAGGCTGTAGGTTAAAGATCCCTGCTCTAAATGTATGAGTAAGGAAGGAAGAGGAGATCTATCACAGCCCTCTCTATAGCTATACTGGCTTCCAAAATGTCCAGAGGAACTACAAGTTCTCTAGTCCTGTTTTATGGATCTGGCCCTGTGTCTGCTTACTATTCAGAGGAACCTCTGAGTAATCATGCAAAGGACAGGGTAGCTGAACGCAGGAGGGAGTTAGAAACAGTAACAGCGAAAGACAAAACAAAGCCTCTCAAATAAAGATACAATTAATGAAGCTCAGTAGTAAGTCTCCGCTAGAGTAGGCCCATCAAACCAGTGGAGATTTGATGTTAACTCCATAAATGTCTTTGATTCAGTGTCCCTACTTAGGATGTGATTTATAGGATTTTAGCCACCCCTCAGATTTGTGTCCTGCTTCCAACGAGTTTAAAACCAGTGCTTCAGATTACAACCCACCTTAGATTTACAGAAAGTTGTGAGCTTTATCACTGAGTTACCCATTCTGAAACTTTGCATTATCATTGTACTCTCATTGCATTATCATGCCAAGTGTGTTACATTGTAGGCTGGAATTCTTTTTCTAGGAGCAGCAATTTCCAGAAATAAAGGCTTCACCCTCTACTGTGGCCCCCAACCATTTCTCAACAATGACAGGACTTCCACAGAGGAGGGCAGGGGAGGATTTGAAATAATTTATTTCCCAAAAATTGCCAAGACTGGTGATATTAGCCCTGCAAAGCATAACGTACAGAACGGGATTTCAGCTGTACTTTGTATGACAGTGTTGGTGAACCTTGGCACTCCAGATGTTCTTGAAATACAACTCCCAGAAGCCCTGATCAGCAGGAGTGCAGACTTGGGCTTTTGGGAACTGAAGTCCAAGAACACCTGGAGTGCCAACTTGGCACTGCCAAGGTTCACCATCACTGTTGTATGAGATTCCATTTCTCCCCATATCATGCCTTAGCTGGTAGGTGAGGTGGAATTTACCTGAACCACGCCTCCTCTGGCTAAACATTCAGGGTTTTTAACTAACTTGATGACAAATAAGGCCGAGACTTGTCAAAAAGGTATCAAAAGAGCAGAAAAAACTTCAGGCATTTTCATTTCTTTACTTGGCAAGGCAAAATGTGGTTACAGGCAAATGTTTCAGCAAATAAATAGAACAGTTTCAGCCAGAGGCACTTCAAAACAACAAAACCCATCTAATTTTGAAAGCCATAGAGGGCTTCCCAGCTTCAGTCTACTAACTCATTGATGCCGAACCTTTTAGAGACCGAGTGCCCAACTGCAACCCAAAACCCACTTATTTATCCCAAAGTGCCAACATAGTGGGGAGGAAGGAAACGCTCCCATTGGGCTGCTGGGCAGAGGGGCTGGGTGAACTCTGTGCTGGAGTGACTGCATGGGTGCCCACAGAGAGGGCTCCGAGTGCCACCTCTGACATGTGTGCCATAGGTTTGCCATCACTGGTCTAACCCATGATTACATAATTAAAAACATAAATCAGCTCAGCAGCAAACTACCTAGCAAAACAGTTTTGGCATATATATCTTTTTTTTTACCCACTCAGTAACCCATCAGGCTGTGTCAGGCAATCAGGAACCCCATATGGAAATTAGGGGATGTCCATCTTTGGTGTGTCTCTCCTCCCAATTTTCTCAAGCTTTAATCCTCCCCTCTCTCTCAGGATTGTGGGAGTGGTGGAGGTTCTAGCTGTGTTATGGAGAATGGCCATCTGAATTGATAGGAGCTTCCAGGCCATTCTCCAGGGGAAACGTGTTCACCTCTTTGCAAAGGCACACCGAAGACCCCAGCCCTCCCCACCCACCCAAGGCTTTCAGAACCAGGGTGTCTCCATTTTGAACTCACTCTGGGCCTTACAATTTGGTGACATATTCTTTGCCAGCCCAAAGACAAAAAATAAATTTAAAAAAATCAGCATACAACAAACATATAATTACAAAACCTTCTGCTGTTCCACTTTGCCCCCCTCCCCCCAAAAATTGGCTGCTGAAAGAAGGTTGAAATCAAAGGTTCTCTTGGCTAGGATGATTCTTCCCTGCTTCCAACCAGTACCAAGGTACCAGGTAGTTCACACCAGCTCACCAGGACTCCACACAGGTTTTATCCTGTTCCAGGATAAAAGTACAGTCAAACTTTGCATAAAGAGCGCCTCGCTTAAAGAGTAACTCACTTAAAGAGCAGAATTTTCTCTGAATGTTCGTTTTGCTTAACAAATAAAACCAACCAAAAACTCGCTTAACAAATAAATCGTGTTTCACAATGCCCCCAACCAGAAATCACAATTGGTCACTTACACTGGTGTTTTGCTTAAAGAGCAAACTCCCTTAAAGAGCAGTCCCATGGAACGCATTATGCTCTTTAAGCAAGGTACAACTGTAGATCCTAACCAGAGCATCTTGTATGATTGATTCATAGCACAAGATCTGCTGTGCTTCTCTATGATGCCAAATCCTGTCCGAGGCCTATCTATTTTTAACTCTTGCCGGTAGCGGGGAGTCACTTTAAAAACAGTGTGAAACTCCTGCATCTTTGAGTATAGAAGAAATTTGACATTACAAGGTATGGTTCACCAACGCAAGAGTAAAAATCCTAAGTAAAATTTAAAATGTTACAATAAAAACAACAAAAACCCAACTACATGGTATCCAAATGTTTAGATTTTAGGACAGTAAACACAAAAAGGAGTTTAAAATACCCATTCTTCTTGGACTGCAAATTTTGGGGTTATAATTTTCTGGTACGCTTGCTTAGCTGATGGGAATCGTTATCCAACAACACGTGGAGGTGGCTATATACCATATATACTTGAGTATAAGTCAGGTTTTTTGAGGTCCAAAAATAGGACTCAACTTATACTCGGGCCAATGAAAACACTCAAAAACATACCCACACAAATGTCTAATTTTACCATATTTTCATGTATTTTAATTATTAAAACTCACTAGCAGCTGCTGCATTTTCCACCCCGACTTATACTCGGATCAATCTATTTTCCTAGATTTAGAGATAAAAAATAGGTACCTTGACTTATATTCAGGACGACTTATAGTCAGGTATATACGGTAGTCCTCGCTCCTGTTTTGGCAGAGTAGATCAATATTGTCATTTTGCAGATGGACTAGTGAAGCATAGGAAAGGCAGAAGATAATGGTGATCCGAAGCTGGGATATACTTACCTCATTTCTGATGGTCTCTGATATCGACCTGCTTCCTTCCAAAGAGGCAGTCAGGGTTCATTTCCTTCAGGACGGATTTGATCTCTTTGCAGCCCAAGGGACTCTCAAACATCTCCTCCAGCACCACAGTTTAAAGGTGTCTATTCTTCTGTGCTAAGGCTTCCGTATGGTCCAGCTCTCACAGCTTTTTAACCACTGTGGCTCAGTGGTTAAGAAGCTCACATTGTTAGCCGGAAGGCCAGCAAGTTGGCAGTTCAAGACCCGGGTACTGCATGATGGATTGAGCGCCCATCTTTGTCCCAGCTCCTGGCAACCTAGCAGTTTGAAAGCAAGAAATTGCAAGTAGATAAATAGGGACCACTTTGGTGGGAAAAGATCTTGGGGACATGAAGGGAGCCTCATTTGGACGTCCCCTGCGTGGAGTTTATCCAGCAAAAATCCTTTCAACCCAGAATAATTTCTGGCTCAATATTATTATTAGCTGATAGAACAAGACAGCTGGATTGAGGGTTTCATGCCTTTTAAGAGGGAAGCAAAGAGGAAGGTCAAGTTTGTGGCAAATGCTGATGGTGTTTGCATTTTTACATTGGGAGAGTGGGAGCTGGGTCTGGTTAAGGAGTTACTGGAGGGCTACAGGAAGGCTTTGAGAGCAGTCGTCAATGCCTCAAAGAGCAGAGTGTATGTTTTAGGTGCAAATGCTGGAGAAATTGGAGGCGGGGGGATAAAGAGAAGCATTGGAAGAGGAAGGAAATCGTTCTTAACTGGTGGGAAGAGGGAGTGGAGACCCAACTGGAGAGGTGAAAACCTTGGAGACTGGGTCTCTACAAGAAAGTAAGGTTCTTCAGTACTTACTGCATACTGCTGGCAAACCATTTGGCAGCCGTGTAACCCCCCTCCCCCCAAAACTTTGGAGAGGGCGAAGGGAAGAGTTCTTGTTTTCTTGTGGGGAACAAGGATTTTCCCTCTCCCGAGGACAGTGCAGCTCATTGCTCAGTAAAGGAGGGTGGGTTGGAGTTGCCGTCCTCGGCCTGCTCTTCCTAGCTAGGTTTCTGGCTAATAACTTGAACCAGAGGATGGATGAGGGAGAAGCGCAACTGATCAGTGTGCAAGGTGACTGATGGCAAAGCCAAGGATGGGGGAAGAAATGGTGGGAGGAGGAACTCTGTTCTCCCAGATTGACTGATGCCTCAACAATGGGAATGGCGGAGGGAGCTAATTGTTGGGTGGTGAGGGCGACCGCACTTCAGATTGCTGACAGAATGATTTGAACTGAGTCAGTAGATAATCATTAAGCCGTTTAGACAGAGGTGGGCATCTAAGATGAATATCCTGGAATATTTGCAGCCTGGGGAGAAGGACTTGACTGTTTTTAAAAGATGTTACCCCTCTGTTTGTGGAAAACAAGGTGGAGGACGTGTCACCAAGTATCAATGTACGGGCAGCCAAACCATGGGGGGAAAGAGTGCAGGCAGATAAAATGCTAGTATGTTAGAGGTGGGGTAGTGGGGCAGAGATCCTTGAGAAAAGCATGTTCTCATTTTGCAGAGGAAGCATGTTCTCATTTTGGGAGGCTGTAGCAGGTAAGTTGGACTTGCCTTATTTAAAGGAATGAAGAGTGGAGACGATTCTACTGGGAAAGGAGCCAGAAGAAGGCTGGGAGGGACTGAGGAATTAAAGAAAGTTGGAGAACTGGAAAGTGCCCTGGTTCTTGGTTAGGCTTATTAATCTGTTGGTTTTATGCATCCTGGTGTTCCAAAGTGGGGGAGGAAGGCAAGATGGGAAAGCCAGCATATCCCCGCCAAAAAAAGGGGTGGGTAGTGTGATGGTGAGGTTCAGAGGGTATGGTAAAAGAGCAAAGGTGAGACAGAAGGCACTCAAGAAGTACTAATGGTGGCAGTGGTTAACAGAAAGAAATTTGGGAATGACATAGAATGTTCAATCTTAAATTTCATGTAAATGTCAATATAATTGTAAATATTAGTCTTCTTTCGATATTGTATATCTTGTATTTCGGGGAGGGAAAAAGAAGACGTGAAACCTTCACATTGTTCACAAACTGGACTTTAATTATTAACAAAGACCTTTTCCCCCAAGGACTCTATATGTAAATATGTGTACTGTATTGAGACATGTAATTATAATTTTGGATTTTCCCCCAAATGTTTTTAATTTTCTGTAGTAAGATTTTTTTATATCAATATAAAGTTTCCTAATTCCCCCCCAACCCTGATTCTGACCCTAACCTTGACCCTGACCAGAATACAAAAAATTGAGTTACAGTATTGTACATAGAAATAACACAATATAGTCTACCCTAGTTTCTAGAGTACATCCAGAACCACCCAGAAATACATGTGTAACCCTAAATCTGATACTAACTTTCAACCAGCTGAGTGGACCAGACAGCTGAGTGGACCAGACTGGTGGTTCCCCCTGCTGTAAATACTGCTGTAAAACACATCCACGGCTGTTGTAAACTCATTTACAATAGCCATGGGGTGCATTTATGGCTGTTGGACACATTTACAGATGCATTTAAGACAGACATGGGAGGATTTACAGCTGTTGTAAACGCATCCGTTTCCAGTGCAGGCCACATGAAATGGTGCCATGCGCTGTGCCACAGGCCGTAGGTTGAGAATCCCTGCTCTAAACCTAAACCTAGCTTGAGGAATAACCCTAAATGTAGTCCTATGCCAATAGCAAGCCATACAACAAAAAACTGAATTAGACAGAAACCACACAATATGGTCTGCACTCTAAAGTAACTCCAGCGTTAGGGTTGTTATCACCTTTAGGGTTACATATATTTTTCTGAGTTCTGGAGCTCCTCTAGAAACTAGTGCAGACTGATTTTTTCCAAATTTAATATTTTGTGGTAGGGCTTGCTCATGCTTTAGGACAAAGATTAGGTCTCAACCTATGGTTAGGGTTGCTAATAGCCTTAGGTGACAGGTGTTTTTCTGGGTTATTCTGAAGCTACTCTAGAAACTAGTGCACACCATATTGTGTGATTTCTGTCTAATTCATTTTTTTGTAGTATGGCTTATTGTCAGCATAAGATTATGTTTAGGGTTATGCCTTGACCTAGGGTCAGGGTTACTAGTTATTTGTGGGTGCAAAGGCTGGGTGGGGTGGGGTGGGGTAAGTGAGCAAGCAAAATTGCACCCCCGTAATCTCCCTTGTCATGCTGTTACCTGAAAAACCACTGCCCCCTTTTCCTGCCACAGGTTATTGATAAAAGGGCTGTACGAGCCAGAAGAAAAACTGGTAGAGCACGGCCAAAGACCACAGACAGTGGGAGACCTGTTACTTGTTAAAGAAGGCATTCCAGTGGTGAAATGCCCAGAAACTACAGAGACTTGAAATTCGGGCTAAGAAGAGGTTTTATTGCATTTAATCAACAGTTGGCCATCTGCTGGTCAAAGACAATTAAAAACTCACCTGCTAAAAAAATACACACGAGCTTCCCTGTCTATCTTTCCCCATGAAACAGCTGAAGTCCGAAGTGAACGAAGTAGCTTTTATACAGTTTCTACACATACAGACTTATCCTAGAAGCTATCTACCTTGAAATTGAGTTTACACAATAAAATAAAAGAACCTTCAGCAGGCGGTCAATACAACACAAATAAGTCAATCATAGGTTACAAAGGCCAACATTTATATAAATAAGGTTAAATGGCAAAAGATTACATTTCCCAGGAAAGATAGAGGGAGGAGATTGGGGAATTAGGTAAAACTGATGCTGATGAAGTGGCCATGCCAGGTCTCAGCTTCCAGACATGCCACCAATGAGCAGGTCAGTTTCCAAGAAGCGGTCCAATCAGGATGATGAGACATCATAGGCGGGAGATTTGAACAACCATCAGTGGAGCAATTCCGCTGGTCTCTGTGCAAAGTCATCCCCACTCTCTCCTGATCTAATCTGCTATGGAAACAGGTATACCCATCATTACAATCAGTGGTGGGATGTCAAAAATTTTACTACCCCACCATGACATCATCACAGTGTGGGCGGAGCTAATGTCATGACATCATTATGTCATGGGCGGGGCCAAATAAAAATAATAATAAAATAAAAATAAGCACACACACACACCCCTCAACCCACCCACCCACCCACCCACAACACAAACCCGTAAATAAATAAAATAAATAAATAAAATAAAAATTACATTAAAATACACCCACCCACCCAAACACCCACCCCAAACATAAGCCCCGAAGGTGGTTCCCCCCAAAAGCTGCTACTGGTTCTCCAGGACACTGGGAAAAGTTACTACCGGTTCTGGCAAACTGGTGAGAACTTGTTACATCCCATCGCTGATTACAATGTACACATATGCTAATTTCCCTAACATCTACTTTCCCAGAAACAATACCCGCAAGAGGAAAATGCAAACAGAAGTAAGCTTCAAGGTAAAATAGAGCTTCTGGGATGTCTGTGGAAGCTTCAGGATGTACAGAGCTTCAGGGATGTACTTGTATGGAGAGTGCTTCCTTGATGAGGGTAGGGCTTTCTTGATTAAGATAGGGCTTGCCCCAACATGCCCAGGGTGCATGGAAGTAATCTGACAGGTTCCTGCTTGAATAGACAAAGATTGAACAGTTTAAAATACATATGAACATTTTTATTAATTCTAGGAAAGCCTAGAAAGCTTTGAAGTCTGATTGAATCAAGCAACTGGATACATTGTATCAGAGCTTCTGTCTTTGAACTACTCTCACTTTTAACTTTCCCTCTTATTGCAGTTTCGTCTCCCCCTGCGCCAATACAAACCTATGGAGCAGGGGAACTTGAAACAGCTCCATAGACTTGCATTGTGCTTCCCTTGAAGTCTCCGCTACAGTAAGGCTTTTTAAATGGGGCTTTTAAAATAGCAGTTTGACTTTTAAAAATAATAATTAAAAATTGATCCTTGCAGTTATCTACCTGCAAGTGAGATGGATGGTTGCATGTACAGTACAGTGAAGTGCTGGTGGACATGTAGGCCTATGGGTAGAGTTGTGGGAAAATGGAAAATAAAAGCTAAAAGTATTTTATTGAAAATAAAATATAATAAAATAAATGGAAATAAATTAGGGTTTTCTGGATTTGGGGTAACACTGCAATTGGGGGGTCGCATCCTGGGTCAAAAAGGGAATATGTGTGTATTGTGTTCATGCCTGTCCACACTAAGTGGATAAAATGTACAGAAATTCATTAAAATCAATAAAAATTCCTAACATTATTAATAAAAAAGCACTCTCGTCCATTTTCACTATCAACAGAATAACAAAATAATGAAAAGTCATTTACAGTAAAACCTCATATAACACTAAAACCTGGTTCCACAAGTCTTCGTGTTATATGATTTTTAGTGTTATCTGATCCTCTATGGGATCCATAGAGATACATTGTAACCACACAGGCTTTAGCGGTTGTTATCTGAAGCATCCCATAGGATCTTAATGTTATCTGATGCAATTCTTCCCCCCAGATTCCTTGATGTTATGCGATTTTCGTGTTATTCGATACTAATGTTATATGAGGTATTACTGTATTTTTATTATTATTTTGTTCTGAATTTTCATTGGAATAACCCTGTTTCATCATATAATTTTTTGAAGTGGTAGCTGTGTTCATCCGTGCAAGCATATCAGAGACGTCAACTGTGAGTTAAGCTGTGGCATTTTAAAGACTAACTCCTGGTTCAGGGATGCGTTCAAAAATGAGTACTGTTCCCTATCAGAAGAGGAAGTGGGCAACTACTTTAAATGTACAGAAAATATACTGCCCGAAATATACTGCCCGCTCTATCTCCCTCTCTATCTGTGGAAAATCCTCATCAGAGGCTCAGCAGCATTGGTAGCATTCCCCATACAACTGCATAGATCTGTGGTCCATCACTGGGCGACTCTCGCCACTCTCAAAATGGCGTCTCTGCTGCGACCGCCCCTTCGAAAGTAGGCCTCGAGTTCCGCCAGCACCACAAAGGGCGGCTGGGCCGAACTAACATGTGCGCCTTGTTCCCTTAGCCAACATGGCGACAACAGCGTCAAGGGGCGCGAAACCTGGCCATTAACGTTCCGTTTACGTCAGGCGACTCTCTGCTATATAACCGGGAACGCCTCTCTTCTTTCATTTACGTCGCCAGTAAGACGTGGCGTCCTCCTTTTCCGATTCTTATGAAACAAAAGCCCACGCCAGAGGCCTCCGGGACGAGGAACACCAGCAGAGGCCACCCGACGGAAAGAGCGTCCCGTTCCCCGCGCCTCAGACGGAACCCGAGAGCGCCGTTAGCAGCTGCCGAGGGGGACGCAGCAGAGGAGGGCCACTCTCGTCATGGCGCTCGCCGGGCCTCCCCGCCGCCACCACTCGCCACACCTCTGATGGCCGGGCGGAAGCGAGTAGGCGGGGCCTGCCGGGAGCCGGGAGTGGGAACTAAGGTGTCTCCGCTCTTCGTTTCCGGGCTGGCAACGGGGCGAAGGGACAGGCGGGGGGAGATGGCGGCGGCGGAGCAGCAGCAGCAGCAGCAACCGGGGCTGCCGGGGCTTGAGGTTCAGAAGCGGCAGGTGGAGGGAGAAGAGCCCGGCCAGCCGGGGCTGAAGCGGCCCCTGAAGGCGGGGGAGAAATGGTAAATAAGGGGGGGGGGTCGTGGTCGCTTGGGGGGCGGTTTGGGGGGGTCGCTGGGGCTGCGGTGGAGGCAGAAGCGGAGTCCCTCTTATTTTGTGCTTATTGGGACTCGGTCCTTGGGCGATCCGGAGTGACTTCTCAACAATTGGGGGGGGGGGGGGAAGGAACCCCAACACTCCCAATCTTTCCCCTAAAAATCCCTCTCCATGAAATTCATTGGGTGCAGAGGAAGCGGAGGAGACCCTGCTTTTCCCTGAGCTCACGGGCGGTGGCGGGTGTGTATGTATTTCCAGACGGGAACTGATCCGCCTTTGTACCCTTTGGGTTTGAACTCGCGGAGCCCGGGAGCATCGCCCCACCCCCCTGTCAGGAAGGGCTAGGTCAGCTTTCTGTTTTTGCAGCCTGAAAGAGCAACAGAAAGATGGGCCGGGGAGGGTTTCATTGAGCGACGTGACGATTCCGTTGCCTTCGATGGGACTTAACTCCGAAGTAAGCAAAGGACTGGGTTGGTAGTCTGGCTGCCATCCAGCACATCTTAAACTCCTAAGGATGGCCAGTCCTTACTCAACTTCAGTGGCATTTATGGACGGGTAGGATTGCTTCCACGGCTACGGTGACTTTAGTAGTTAAGACACTGAGCAGTACAGTACAGTACTCAAGTCCTGCACGACCGAATGAGCTCCTGTCATTGCCCCAGTTCCTGCCATTGAAAGCAAGAAATTGCAAGTAGATAAATAGGTTCCATTTTGGTGGAAAGGTAACAGCGTTCCATGCACTCTGGCTTTAATCATGCCTACCACATGAGCACAGAAACGTCTACAGACATAGACAGCACAGGCTCTTGGGCTGTAAATAGAGATAAGCACCGAACCCTAGAGTTGGACACGACTGACTTTTGAGTAAGGGAGACCTTTTCCTTTAAGGTTGCTTCCTCTGGCAGTGATGGCCAACCTTGGCACTCCAGGTGTCCTTGGACTTCAGTTCCCAGAATCCCTGAGCAGCAGGAGTGCTGACTGGGGCTTCTGGAAATTGAAGTCCAAGAACACCTGGAGTGTCAAGGTTGGCCATCATGGCCCTATGGGTTCATTCCTTTCCCTTGTTCTTTGTTATCCTTGTATGATGGAAGTCAACCCTTGAGCTCAGGCCATTTCAAATTACTGGTAGTTCTGGTTTCTAAAGTCCTTTGAATCTATTTATTGATTTAGTTGAAGAATTGTGTGAAGATGGACATCTCTCACTGCAGATAGACTAGTACAGTACAAAGTTCCCTTCTGTGAATAGGTTGCTCATGTGGATAACATGAACTGTTTTGTGTGTAACACTCATTCTGATTGGGTAGCAGTTGCTTTAAAATAACATTTTACTTCTTGAAGATACAGTACTGGCAAAACTTTACTTTTCTGCATTATTCCAGTACTGTATCTATAAAATGAAGCTTCTTCGAGTTTCCTATCCAGTGCCTATTATTGGCAAATGGTGATCAGCTATGAAGATTGTCCTCAGGACAATATAGTGCAGTGGCCTTCCATTTGTTTTCTGCATCACAGTGTGACACCCATATCACTGATCCAGTTCTGCAAGTCACTTTCTGGTCCTGAAGTCTTTTGGTGAGCAAAGCCAAAATACAGCCTCAGGTCAGTATTGGTGAAGCTGCTGCCCTCCCATCAAGATGGATTCAAGTCGGGTTTAATCCATTTGGGGACCATCACCCTTCCCTGTGGATTTTGCTATGCATTGTCCTCAGGGTTGTCAGGCTACTTAACCATTGCCTGATGACTAGTGTTGAGTCACTGGCAGTATGGTTTACTCTATTAGCATAGCAAGATAACTTGGCCAGACTGGGTAAAGTGAAACTTGGCTTGGAAAAAAATAATAAAAGAATTATTTCCTTAATAGTAGCCTTTCTTCTTTGGGGAGGACTGAGGTAGGTAGGATCATTCCCCTCCACTTCCACCCTAACATTTCTAAGTCTTCTGGTTGCCTGTCGCACAGAAGTTCAGTGGCTGCAGCTCTGCTCAGTAAATGTTGGAGAGAATTTCTGTCTGTTCTCCAGTTATAAAGAAACCAAAACTGGTTCTCCTTTGAAGGAAAACTTTCATTTTTGAAAAAAAAGAGACTCATCCTAGGTATGTTAAGATGTTGTGTGCTTGAAGGCTGGGCTGGTGTCTCAGGGCTAGGCGATTTAGTTTCAGATTCTCAGCTGTACCATCTCAGAGGCAAAACTTTATATCAGGCATTCGCAATCTACGGCCCGTAGGCCAGACCCGGCCCCTCACACCATTCCATCTGGCCCTCCGTGTGTGATTTGCTGTGTTTTCAGTGGCTTAAAAGCAGCGTATGGCATTTCCAGGGTGGGGGAGAACAGATGACTGAGATAGCCACTAGAGGGCACAAAGTACGGTTTCCCATAGGAATGCACTGACAACCAATTACATCTATTTTAAAAAGCCAAAAAAAAAAAAACAAACCTTGCTGAGGCAGGTGAGGTAGGAAGGCTCCTTTTGTTTACCTGTGTGTGTGTGGGGGGGGCAGGCGGGAGGAGAGTATTTTTAAAATAAGGGTTTCCCTGTCAGCACCCCTCTCTCTTATTCTCCATACTAGCATTTCTCAAACTGCCTTCTTTGAACTAAAATGCTTGGTAAACACATCTACAGTTGAACTGGCCTTTAAGGGGAGCCATTACAAAATCTGGAATGTGGGCTTCTTGGGCCTCCTAGGAAGTATATGAATCCTGAGGGAGTTCAGCAGGTCTGGAAATTTGCAAAAGTGCTTTCTTAAAAGCCTCCCTTTTTCTTCTTCCACAAGGCAACCACTGGAAGTGCCCTTCACCAGTTATGGCTATGTCAAAGATAAGACTTCACATTAAAAGACATTCTATTTTATTTTATTTGGGATGTATTTGTTTGGTGGTTCTCTTTTTGATTTGTTGTGGGTTTTCCTTTTGTATTATCTGATATTGTGTGTACACCACCCAGAGTGGGAAATCTATAAATAAATAAATATTCTACTAAAAAAATAATCTGGCCCCCCACACAGTCTGTGGAAGCTTGACCCAGGCCCCAGCTTACAAAGGTTGAAAACCCCTGCTTTATATTATTAACACTGCTATTGATTTGTTTTCCCCAAGTATTTGGCCTGCTTTTGTGTATCCTTCTGTGGCTTTATTCCCTGAGGAATGAGTTTAGATTTTACTATTGATTAGTTTGAGACTTCTTGTTTTGTGGGGTTACTCCACTCAGCCCTTTGTTTAATTGAGTAGTGCTGTAGAGATGTTATTTAGGAGTACAATAGAACCCCGGACAACGTGATGACATGGTTCCACAAGTCATGACGTTGTCCGGTTTTTCACGTTGTTCGATACATTGATCGAACAATGCTAAAAAAAAACCCTGACGTCAGGGACAAACCACGCCGAGGCAAGGCTCGGCTTGTCCGAAATCCCCCCCCCCCCCCGGGTAGGCACGTGATCGCGTCTTGTTCGGGGTTAGGGCAAGGTACGGGAAATACCCCCGTATCCTGCCCTAACCCCGAACGACACGCTCACGCACGCTCGAAGTTGTGAAAGTGTAAGGATCTTTACCCTTTCGCAACCTCGGGCGGCTTGGAGGCTTGCGCGCCGTAGCGGCGGTCAGGCGAGGATGCGGGGGTCTTTCCTGCATCCTCGCCTAACCACTGCCGCGGGACGCATGCACGCCTGCGGTTCCGAAGGGGTACCCTTTCGCAACCTCGGGCGGCTTGGAGGCTTGCGCGCCGTGGCGGCGGTCAGGCGAGGATGCGGGGGTCTTTCCTGCATCCTCGCCTAACTGCTGCCGTGGCGAGCGTACACGCCCACGGTTCCGAAGGGGTACCCTTTCGCAACCTCAGGCGGCTTGGAGGCTTGCGCGCCACCGCGGCGGTCAGGCGAGGATGCGGGGGTCTTTCCTGCATCCTCGCCTAACCACTGCCACGGTGCGCATGCACGCCCGCGGTTCTGAAGGGGTACCCTTTCGCAACCTTGAGCAGCTTGGAGGCTTGCACGCCGCCGCGGCGGTTAGGCGAGGATGTGGGAAAGACCCCCGCATCCTCGCCTAACCGCCGCCGAGGCACGCAAGCCTCCAAGCCGCCCGAAGTTGCGAAAGGGTAAAGATCCTTACACTTTCGCAACTATGAGCGTGCACGCGCATGTCGTTCAGGGTTAGGGCAGGATACGGGGGTCTTTCCCATATCCTGCCCTAACCCCGAACAACACGCGTGTGCACGCTCGAAGTTGTGAAAGTGTAAGGATCTTTACCCTTTCGCAACTCAAAGTTTCGAAAGGGTAAGGATCCCCGCACCCTTTCCAAACATCGTGGGGGCGGGCGCTGGGGTTGGTTGGTTTGGGTAGATGTTCTACCCAATCTAACTCCCCACCCCACGCATACGCTTGTTCCGAATAACGTGACAATCGCGTTATTCGATACAAGATTTTCCTGAAAATCTTGTCACGTTATGCGGTTTTCACGCTATTCGGTACTTGCATTACCCGGGGTATTACTGTATTTTAGGTATTTAGGAGTGGTTTACCATTGGTAGTCCCCTCCCATGAATTTCTTTAACTAAGTGAGAATTTGAACCCAGATCTCCCTATCCCATTCCACCCCACTGATTCTCAAGGTTTGCCACCAAACTGTCTTGACGTCATCTTCTTCCTCTTCTTCGATTCCACATTGGGTTAGCCTTTGCAATTTCTCTTGGTTTGTATCTCGTTCTGTGTGATGAAGATAGTTTCTGTTGCTCTTACGGATTGCACAGATCACGTTTTGGCTCACAGTTTCATTTTCTTTCCTTCTCATGGTGGTTTTTGTTTTTAAGCTCTTGGGAGGAGCCACATGCATGAAAGGGATTAGTGTCCTTGGCACCTCCACCTCTTATGAAGGACAGGCTGTTGAACTGGCTTGATCTACCTGTCCAGTCATTTGCATCCCAAGGACTAACCTGGTGTTGGGGTGGGATCTCTTGTTCAGAGGTCCTCAGAAGTCAGAGTAACAAGGGTACCCAAACTTTTTTGGGCCAGGGGCCGGTCACATGGTTAAGCGGGCCAGTCACGTGGTTCCTCCCACCAAAAGCAAAATGCACCTTTCAATCTGTTTTGCAACAGATATGTTTTACAACAGGATGAGATAGAGTTTTAGACTGCCATTTTCTCTGCTTAAACCAGGGCTGCCCAAACTACAGCCTGTGGTCCGGATCCGCCCCTGACACCAAATCATCCGGCCTGCACTGCCCTAGTCGCTCCCGGGAGCAGAAGTAAAACACGCACATGTGGGCTATGCTGTCTGGATGAATTGGCATTAGCGGCAGGATCCCGCCCATGGACCGTAGTTTGGGCAGCCCTGGACAAGCACATAACCACAAAAGCATAACATTGTGGCAGCCATTTGCTGCTCTAATCACTATCAACAATAAACTGCTGCTCCTGCTCCCAGTCCCATGTGCTTAGAGCCACGGATTGGTAGGCAAGCAGGAATACAAGCAGATGCTTAGTAATTACAGTCAAACCTCACATAAAGAGTGCCTCGCTTAAAGAGTAACTCGCTTAAAGAGCAGAATTTTCTCTGAATGTTCGCTTCGCTTAACAAATAAAACCAACCAAAAACTCGCTTAACAAATAAATCAGGGTTCGCAATCCCACCTTCATTGGTCACTAACAGTGGTGTTTCGCTTAAAGAGCAATCCTGTGGAACGCATTATGCTCTTTAAGCGAGGTACAACTGTATAGGAAATTGACTGCATCACAGTGGGCTCAATTGTTTATTTATTGATCCGAGTCTGAGGTACTAAAATTTAAAACCAACATAATTTATAAAACACTAATAATCTAAAAATGTACTTAGGTCGCCCTTGCTCGAAAGCCAGTTGTGTCCGACTCTAGGGTTCAGTGTTCGTCCTTGTTAATGGCCAAAGAGCCAGCACTGTCTGCGTTTGCAGAAATTTCTATGGACATGAAACAGGTATGACTAGATGGAGTGCATGGAATGCTGTTTACCTTCTCACTGAAGTGGTACCTATTTACCTACAGTAAAACCCCATATAGCAAAAATAATTTGTTCTACAGGGCTTTTTGCTATGTGATTTGTTCATTATATGATTTTTCGTAAGGAAAAAAAATTGTACAACAAAAATCTCTGTGGAAAAAATCGTACAATGATTTTTTTTCCTAAGTGGTTTTTCCCATTGAATTTTCGTTGTACTTTTTTCCCACAGTGATTTTCATTATGTGGGGCACCGTCTTTTTTTCAAAACCTTTTCATGATGTGAGTTTTTCGTTCAGTGAAACATGAAACATGAAACATGCATTGAACAACGCTAAAAAAAACAGCCCTGACTTCAGGGACAAACCGTTTTAAAGGCAGGCAGGGAAAGAACTTTTCCTCCCTGCCTTTAAAGCCACCCCCCACCTGCAGCGGTTAAATTTAAACTACAGGAAGAGAGAGGCTTGTGTTTTTTTCTTCCTCTCCCTGTATTTAAAACACAAGCCTCTCTCTTCCTGTAGTTTAAATACAGGGAGGAAAAAAGATTGATCTCCTTGTCTCTTTCCCTCCCTGTATTTAAACTACAGGGAAGGGGGAAAGAGAAAGACGTGATTGGTTCTCTAGAGAACCAATCACCTCTCTCTCTTTCCTCCTCCCTGTAGTTTAAATACAGAGAAGGAAAGGGAGGGAGAGAAAGACGGAGGCTTGTGTTTTAAATACAGGAAGGGGAAGAAAAAAACACAACCCTCTCTCTTCCTGTAGTTTAAATACAGGGAGGAAAAAAGAACTGTTTCCATATTTCTCTCCCTCCCTTTCCCTCCCTGTATTTAAACTACAGGGAGGGGGAAAGAGAGAGAGGATCACGTTCATCCTGCCCCTCTGCCCAATGGGAACATTTCTTCCCTTCCCCCAGCAGATTTCACACCACCCCTCTGTTTGGGCACTCGGTCTCTAAAACGTTCACCATCACTGGTCTTGGCCTTTCTGAAAAGAAGACCTGTTCTTGGTCTTTTGGGGGTAAAGGGCAGGAGGAGAAATCCCCATTGCTCCCGTTTGGATGCGATGTTATAGATCAGCGTGAGTGCTGAATTTGATCATCTTGATTCCTTGCCCCCAGGTATTTGTTGGAAAATCACTGGTACAAGCAGTGGAAGGCATATGTAGAGTCCGGAGACCAGAATTCCAGCTCTTTCCCTGGACGGATCAACAATGCTGAACTCTTTGAAGGTACTGCTTCCTTCTGTGATTTTTTCAATCAGTCCCTTTCTCGTCCAGTTAAGTTTTCAAGGCAGTGAGCATATAAGAAACAATGTGTTCTCCATTTGATTTTTATGCTACCTTTTCTCCCAAGAAACTCAGCATATAGGGATCCTCATTCTCATCAATGAAGCAGGCTAGGCTGGATGAGTCTCAGGGCCAGGGATGCCTACTGAACTCCACGGCTGTGCAAGGATTGGAATCTACATCTTCTGCATCCTAGAATTGACACTCTAATCCAGGCATGCCCAAACTTAATTTAATTTTTCCATTTATTTGTCGCCCAATCAGACTCAGGGCAGCTCACAATCACACAATATACATATATACAGTATCATTTATTATACACAGTATAATAAAACTACGGCCTATGGGCCGGATACCGCCCTTGAGGGCATTCTACTAGGCCCACAATGCCCTTGCCAAAGCAGGAGTAAATACGGACGCTTTGTGCATTCGCGAAAAGCGGCCATTTTACTTTCTGGTTTGGCACAGACACTTCTGCGAAGTAAAATGGCCGCTTCCGTACATGTGCAGAAGCATCCACGCCAAACCAGGAAGTAAAATGGCTGTGTATGTGCAAACATGCCCTGTTCTGGGGGCATGGTCTGGCCCTGCTCAGCTGTTCCAGGGGCATGGTCAGGCCCCCAGCCCCAAAGGTTTGGGCACCCCTGCTCTAATCCCATGATGGTGAACCTTGGCACTCCAGCTGTTCTTGGACTTCAGTTCCCAGAAGCCCAAGTCCCTGTGAATCCACATGAATGGGTTTACTGCGCATATGCAGTCTTGGAGTCACAAGAACTTGGGTTTCTGGGAACTGAAGTCCAAGAACAGCTGGAGTGCAAAGGTTCACCATCATGGGTCTGATAACTGAACCTCACCAGTGTTGGGACTTAGATGCCACTCCTGTCAATAAAGAATTTTGTGGTTGAAAAAGAGTGTACCAGAATGCCCCCCCCCCTGAACAGAGCATCTGCTTCCTTTCTAGAAAGGAGGAGTTCTGTATGTTTGCATGGACGTCCCTTGCAGCTTCACTGCCATAGACTTCCACAGACTTCAAGAAGGTGCTTCTGGATTGGAAATCTGTGGATATTCTGTGGAAAATGACAGGCACATGTTGGGGTGCCCAACCACACACACTAAGAACCTCTGCACTAGCTTTATGTTATTCTGCAGGAGAGCATGCTAGTCCAGTGTGGTACAGATCTAAACATGAAAAACGGGTGGATGTGGCCTTAAATGAAACAGCGAGATTGGTCACAAGGATGTTTAAAACCAACTCCAATACAAAAAGCGCATTACTTAACTGGCATCCCTCCACCAAAATTCCGTCAAGAAAGTGCTGCTCAGAAAGAGTGGGTCAAAGCAAGGTCCTCAGAAACACACCTGCTATTGGATCACCAACCACCAAAGCAGAGACTGAAATCAAGGCATAGCTTCCTCACAATTTCTGCCCCTCCGACCAACCAGCCCCTGCATACCACCTTAGAACTATGGAAGGTGAGCAAGGAGATACCAGATAACTGGGCAAGACCACATGATTCTCTACCACCTGACCAAGAACAACCATGTCCTGTGTGGAAAGCTTTAAATAGACTGCGTGCAGAGGTAGGAAGATCAAGAGCTAATCTGAGAAAGTGAGGTTTCCCTGTAGATGACAGCCAGTGTGAATGTGGAGAAGCAGAAACTATCTCCCATATGACACAATGCACACAGTGCCCCTCGACGTGCACTGATGAGGAGCTTATGTTGGCAAGAGGAAATGCTGTTGAAGTGGCCTGATATTGGACAGATGTCATCAATTCCATTAAATTCTGTTTTGTTTTTAGATGTGTTAATTTTAGCTTCATATGTTGTTATATGCTGGTGGTGCACCTGACACAAACAAAGAAAGACTGCCACAGATATTCAGTGCCACAATTTGTGAGAAAGAAGCAGGGAGGGCCATGTGGTGGCCAGGGAGAGTTTTTTCTGAGGCTCTGCAACTTCTCTGGAGGTTTAAAAAAATAAACACTTCCTTTCTAGATTTGGATACCTACCGCTTGAAGGATAAGCTGGTGGAGCAGGAGGAATACGTTCTAGTGCCAGAGGAGGTGTGGAACAAGCTGGTGAGCTGGTATGGCATTGAGCACGACCAGCCAGCCATTGAGCGCAAGGTGAGGCATGAGACTGATGTGAGGCATGGAACTGCACTGCTGGGGCATATTCAGCCATCAAGAAAAGGGACGGGGGTCAGGATCCTGCCATTCTGTTTCCACCAACGCTGTTGGAGCGAAGCTTGTCATGTGCAGCTGCAGCAGCGGGGAAGCAGAAGGCTGAAAGATGTGGAGGAAGAGAAACTACTACCTAATCTTTTCTCCTTGTTTCCCAGTTTTGCCCACCTATCCTTGTGGTCACATACCCAGATTGTATCAATGTTATATAGAAAGCCAGTTTCTGTCATTTGTTGACGCTTGAGCAAAGCCTTCCCCAGCCTGGTTTCTGCTAGAGGTGTTTTGCTCCTGGAAACTGTCATGCTCCCCAGCTGGCATGGCCAAGGAAAGGAGGGAGGAGTGACCGTGCTCGCTGGGTATAATGGGAGTTGTAGTCTAACCCAAGGGTCCCCAAACTTTTTTGCATCACTGGCCGGTTTCATGCTAAACAATTTTTCCATGGACCTCTGTAGTTCAAAAACAAGGAGGAGAGGCCCAGTTGCCTGCCAGCCACACCGTTTGACTTGAGGTGAGATATCGCGCTGCACACAGATTGGGGGGTGGAGCCATGCCGGACAGACCCAGCGGAGTACGTTGCCCTTGCTCTCGCTTGTTTGCTGGATAGACCCAGCGGAGTACGTTGCGGGTGGAAGGCTGCCACTGGGGCTCCCAGCGCCACCCACCCCCATGGCCCGGTTTGAGGTATCCCAGTACCGGCTTTCAGCCTGGTGGTTGGGGACTCCTGGTCTAACCTATCTAGGGAAAACAAGATTAAGGTTTGGCTTGGCAAAGAAGTGGAAGCCTGTGATTCTTATCAGCCCTGCATAGCATTACCAGTGGTGAAAGATGATGAGAGTAAGAGTCTATCTGATGGGGGTCATGTACTTGCTATCTCTGTTCTCAACCAGTGGTGTCTCCTCTACTTTTTCCTGTATACAGGTGTTGTTTCCATTTTGTTCTTACAAGTGCCATCACAGGCTTCCTGAATTGGGAGCTGGTGGCTGGGCTTCTGGCTGAGGGGCACCTTTCATATTGCTTCCGGAGGAAAAGGGTACTCTCAAGTTCATATTGCAGCCTTCATGAATGGCCCGTGCTAGTACGTGCCACTAGCCAGTTTGTGGTTAGGCCGCTGTATGAGCCAGGCCTGATGGAGAGTTGGTGAGGGAAGGCTGTTAGCTGGTCTCCTTGAAATGGCAACAGTGTCAGCTGCTTTGGTCTCTCTTCTAAGGGAATGACTTGGCTATTTTTACTTGCCTTGTCTTAGGCTGGGGTGCCCAAACTACAGCCTGTGGGCCAGATCCAGCCCTCAATGCCAATTCATCTGGCTCCCGCTGCCCTTGTCGCTCCTGGAAGCAGAAGTAAAATGCGCCTGTCCAGGTGCATTTTACTTCCACTTCCAGGAGTGACAAGGGCAGCGCGGGGCAGATGAATTGGCGTTGGGGCTGGATCTGGCCCACAGGCCATAGTTTGGCACCCCTGTCTTATGTGACTGGAATCCTTTTCCGAGGCCACTGGGTGCATTCTTTCAGGAACTCTCTGAAGGCCCAACATGTAAGGATTCTGAATCACAAGGAAGAGGGAGCAGGGCTAGACTGAGAAAATCAGGCCTCTTGATAATATGGCCAGGTGGAGATTTGAACACAGGACTTTCCAGCTCACAGATCCTCCAGCCTTAAATCCTCTGTGGAGCAGCACTTCGTAGGACTACCAGTACACTCCTGGTTTCTTGTCAATGCTTCAGCTCCCTTTCCTCCCTGTATTACTTCCCTTTTCTTAAAGGCCAGAAGTTAAGCGACCACAGGTTCTTCCTTTCTTCCATGTCAGAGCATTGCACAATCCAGTGCAACCCTTCTGGACCACAGTCCTGTGCACATAGAGAATGTGTGCTGTTGGTGTCTGGCTATGGAGATGCTTCAGACCAAACCATAAAACGGATTCTCAACCTGCGGTCCGCAGGCTGGATGCAGCCCGCAGCACCATTTCATGTGGGGCCCCTACCGCCTCCACCATACCAGGAAGTGCCATGTGGTGGAAGAAGGGCAAAATGGCCGTCCGGTCCCTGAAGCTATCTGAAGGAGCATGATCCAATGGCCCCCAGGTTAAAAAGGTTGAGAATGCCTGCCATAGAATAACTGATTTGGAAGGGACCTACAAGACCTTCTGGTTCAACTCCTTGCTCAGTACAGGAATCCAAATCAAAACAGAACTGACAGATGTTTCTCCAATGTTGAAATAATTTGGATTATTTGACTGGATAATTAGGATAATTATTTAGATAATTATTTGGCAGGATAATTTGACCCCCAGTGCCTTTTAGCTCCAGCGCCTAGTTTTTTTAATTTTTTAAGCTTCTTTTAATTTTTAATTTTTTAGTCTTTTAATCAATGTTAAATTGCTGTGGTTGATATAATATGCTGTAAATTGCCCTGGGTCCCTTTGGGGAGGAGGGAGATGAACAAATATGATTAAGTAAATAAATAAATAAATAAATGTTTTCTTGAATTGGACTGGTCACCACCTCCCGAGGGAATAGGTTCCACTATTGTACTACCTTAACAGCAGCCAACCATAAACGACCATTTTGAACAAGAGCAGTACAAACACGCATCTAGGTTTGGGATCTATTGCTTTGTTAAGCCTCCCCCCCTTTCTATAACGAGTAAAAGTAAAAATTTGCTTTTTGCACAGAACTGAGTTATCACATTGAAATTTATTTATTTATTTATTTACATTTTTATACCGCCCTTCTCGTCGGGGCGACCAAGGGCGGTTTACAACATCATAAAAGCATAATAAAACCCAACCCAAACCCATTGTTAAAAACTTCAAAATTACAATTATAAAATTTGCACACAACACTGAATTTCTTCAAGAGACCCTGACACTAACACAGAAGCCCTGGTGGCACAGTGGTTAAGCTGCTGTGCTGCAACCAAATGGTTGTGAGTTCGATCCTGGCCAGGCCTCAAGGTTGATTCATCCTTCCGAAGTGGGTAAAATGACTACCCAGCATGTTGGGGCAAAAAAATGCTAATTAACTTGTGAACCGCCCGGAGTGAACTAAGCGCTAAGGGTGGCATAGACAGTGTGACTGTTTTGCTTTCCACCATGATTTTCCAGTGGCATGGAGTCTCTTCTTGGCTGACCTTTCTACTGATGCTTCTTTCTCAGGTGGTTGACCTCTCTAGCATGCAGAAGGTAGAAGTTTACCTGGTGGAATTGCAGCTCTATCAGCACAGTGACATGGACAGCCCTGTTGTGGCTCAGTTTAGCCGCATGGATACTATCGGTAAGACTCCAAAGAGTTTTTGGGACTAGATTGAGGGTGGCAGTGAAGCAGGGAGGGGGGAGGAAGGGGATTTCTCTTTGCGCACCTACAAGCCCTGGAATTTGCCCAGGAGGCATTACTTTAGGTTCCACCATTGGGGGGCAACGTATTGTTAAGAGGGAAATGGGCCTTCTGTGTTTGGGGTCCTCAGTTCTAGCACGCTGTCCGTGCTTGAAGGCCCAACTGGTACCAACACCAGTCCCATTTGGATGGCAAGTTAAAATGCAACTGTTCACCAACATTTTGGGGGGCCCAGTGCCATGGCGTGGTTGATTTGGGCCTGTGCTTTCTACTGTATTTTTAATTCTGTCCCGATAGTTTCGCAATAATTTCAAGGGAAAGAACCTCCTCAAAGATTGCGGTATTCTTGAACCACAATTGGGCATACTCCGGTAATGACAACCTTGTGTTGCCGGCTAATATTTCTCACACTGGGGTCAGGCGGGGTAGTGTGGTGGTATGACTGCAGAGTGAACTCACTGGGGGTGCCTTCATTTTGGCTGTTTTACGTCTGGCCTAGACACGGAAGAATTAGAAGAAGAAGAATAGTGCTTTTGTTTTTTCTAACCTGCACTGAGATACCGAGTGGGACAGCGAATAATTCAGTTGAAGGAAACTACCAAGGATACAAGTTGTAGTCCAGATCCCTGTAGCAAAGGACATTTCTGACAGAGGGCTAATTCCTCCCTTGTTCTCTTCTGCAGACACGGTGTTGAAAGAAACACGGTGCCAGTTTTCTATTCCGCCAGAAAATGAAGCGCGGCTCTGGGTGAAGAACGCCGATGGCTCCTGTGAGCGGCTACGCAACTTGCAGATGACGGTGCTGGACGCCTGCCTCAGTTCAGGGCAGGTAACACGGCCGGAGGTGGGGGGTTGGGATGCCTTGGCTTTCAGGAGGGTCCCTCTCTTCAAACTGGGACAGTAAGCCAATCTGCAGCGTTTGTGGCTCAGTGGCCATCAGCACTGGCTGGTCTGGGCTAAAGAAGAGGCTTGGCGGTGAGGCGGAAGAGGGGGAGTTCCCTTCTGATCATATGTTGGGGCCAAAAGGTCCTTCTGCCAACTTTGCTGACATTCCTCAACCTTGTGCCCTCCAGAGGAGCTGGGCTTCAGCTTCCATTGCACCCAGCTGACCTGTGATGTCTTCTTCCCTCTCCTGGCTAGGAAGGATGGGAATTGCAGAAGGTGTTTACCGTATATACTTGACTATAAGTCATCCCGAATATAAGTCGAGGTACCTAATTTGGACCTCTAAAACTAGGAAAATAAGATTGACCCAAGTATAAGCCGGGGTGGAAAATGCAGCAGCTGCTAGTGAGTTTCACTAATTAAAATAAATGAAAATGCAGTAAAATTAATTTATTCAGGCATTTGTGTGGGTATGGTTTCCAATTTTTTATGGTAGTGTTAGTGCTTTTTAAAAAATATACTGTTAATTCTATTAATTAATAAAACGGACCTATAATGTACAGATTACACAAAAAATGAGATATTTAGGGGTAATGTTATCAGATAAAACTGGGGAACTTAAAGGTTTGAACTATGGCGGACAAAAGAAAGAGATGGAAAAGAAAATATCACAGTACAATAAATTAAGTCTGTCATGGTTCGGTAGAATAGCTTTGTGTAAGATGATGTTGCTACCCAAATTGAATTTTTTGTTCGATGTTTTGCCGTTAAAACACACAGATAGGGAGTTGAATGAGTATCAAAATATGATTAATAGATACTGCAATGGAAATCGAGGAGCTAGAATAACTAAATCGTTGTGGTATGTGGCACAAAAAGAGGGAGGATTGGGGATTCCAAACATCACTAAATACTATAGAGCCTTCCAAATAAGAAATATTATAAAAATATTAATTAGAGAAGAAACAGTGTGGGGAAAAATTGAAAGGAAAGACTTTTCGAAGTTTGGTAAGGCACAGTTTTTATGGGAAGGGAAGGAAAAAGGAAAAAAGAAGGCTCAGGGATTGATGCTAAATTCGACAATACAGACATGGAGCAGAGTGAGAAAAGAACTTACTTTAGGAATTTCACCGATTTTAGAGGTGGAGGATTTTCAGAATTTTCCAATTAAAATTGATAAAAAGATCAGGGATATATTGGTAGAAAAGAAAGTAATATTATTGAAAGATTGGGTCAATACTTGCAGAGACCAGGAGAAAAGGCGCGAGCTGTATTTGCAATTGCAACTGGATTGGTTCAAGATTCTTCAGATTAATAATTGGAATAAGATATTTTTATGGGAAGATGGTTTAAACAGAGACTACGGAATTTGAGACACTTTTGACTAGAATTAGAAATGGGGAAATGGGAATTAAAGGAATAGTAAGCAAAATTTATAAAATTTTGAATAAGAGTCAAGAAATACAAGAGGTGTTGAGACAAAGCTGGGAACAAGAATTAGATACAAGGATAACAGAAACAAAATGGCAGAGGATTTGGAAAAGAAAGATAATGAGAACAATGTCGGTTAGAGTTAAAGAGCATAATCATAAATTAATATGGAGATGGTATAGGACCCCAGTCGTCTTGCATCGAATGTATAATAATCTAAGCAATATATGCTGGAGGTGTAACAAAACAAAGGGAACATACGAACATATGTGGTGTAGTTGTGATGCATTAAAAACTTATTGGGAAAGAATTGAAAAAGAATTGGAGAATATACTAAAGGTGCAAGTTAGGCTGGGGTCAGATACAATTTTGCTAACCGACGTTGATAATTTTGACATGAATAAGGACAATAAAGAACTGCTGGCCATAATGTTGACTGTTGCGAGACAATGTATAGCTAAAAGTTGGAAAAGTAAAGAAAAAACAAGTATACAAGATTGGTATAAGCAAATGTGGGACTTGGCATTAAATGAAAAACTTACTTGGGAATTAAATTGTAGGAGAGGAAAAGTGCAAAGTAATAATTTCTGGAGGATCTGGGAACCTTTTATAAGTTATACTCTGGCGGGGGAAAAGGGCATACCCCCTATACAAGATCAGAATGACTTTTGGAAACTGTGAAAATACAGAATTCCCCGGACATTGTAAATAACACAAGGGTGAGGTCAATGTTGTGAATGATAACAACGTGAAGAAGATTATGTTCAAAGAAATGTGGCAAATGTAACATTGAATTGCTTAGAGAAAAATGTTACATGATCTTCATGGTTATATATATCTTTATAATTGTCTTGTTTTGTATTTTTGTATTTCTTTTTAAATGCCTAATAAAAAAATTAAAAAAAATGTACTGTTTATACTCGAGTACAGTAATACCTCGGATAACGTTTGCATCAGATAACACTAAAACCGCATAACGTTAAGCATAACGTTAAGGGGGGGGAATTGCATCGAATAACGTTAAAATCCTATGGGATGCATCAGATAATGTTCGCTAAAGCGAAATCCCATAGGATTTTAACGTTATCAGAGGCATGCATTGGATGACATTAAAAATCGGATAACACTAAAACTTGTGGAACCAAGTTTTAGCATTATCTGAGGTTGTACTGTATATACCTAGTTTTTTAGCCCCAAAAATGAGCCCCCAAAAGGGAAAATGGCTTATACTCGGGTCAGTGACCACGAGGATCCCAAGACCGCGTTGGATTGAGCTGCGCTAACAATTTAATTAATTTTACCATATTTTCATGTATTTTGATTAATGAAACTCACTAGCAGCTGCTGCACTTCCCACCCTCGGCTTATACTCTGGTCAATCTATTTTTCTGCGTTTTCAGATCAAAATTAGGTACCTCGGCTTATTTCAGGTTGGCTTATACTTGAGTATATATGGTATTTTTGCATTTGCACCAACGTGGTTTCAGGACGCTCAGGGTCGTTGACCCAAGTATAAGTTGAGTCCCTTTTTTGGATCTCATTTTGGAGGCTAAAAAACTAGACTTAAACTTGAGTCTATACAGTAAGTAGGAAGAAGGGTGGAGAGGCCATAATGGCTGTCTCCAAGCGCAGTCTCTCCTTGGGGCCAGAGGCAACTGCCCAGCTGCTCTCTAGTTAACCCAACTCTGTTTCTTTCTTTTCCTCCTCTCCCCTTTTACCCTCCACCATTTCCCCCCATGCTTCTGCTAGGAGGTGATCATGGAGACTCGGAGTAAAGATGGCACCTGGCCTAGCTCTAGACCTCATATCATGTGAGTATCTCACCTTGGCACTGAGACATTTTGTGCAGCCGATGCTGTAGCACCACATTCCCCAAACTTATTCTCTCATGGAACACTTTAAAAGGTAAAGGTTACCCTTGCTCAAAAGCCAGTCGTATCTGACTCTAGGTTCAGTGCTCATCTCTGTTTGTAGCCAAAGAGCCAGCGCTGTCTGTGTCTGCAGACCTTTCCGTGGACATGTGGCAGGCATGCCTAAACACCGGAGTGCATGGAATACTGTTTACCTTCCCACCAAAGTGGTCCCTGTTTATCTACTTGCAATTTCTTGCTTTCAAACTAGGTTGGCAGGAGCTGGGACAGAGATGGGAGTACACTCCATCATGCAGCACTTGGTATCAAACTGCTGACCTCCCGCCTTCCAGTCAGTGTCTTAACCACTTGAGTTATTGCAGTCCCTTAAACACAACTTAAACAGTACAGTGGTACCTCAAGTTACAAATGGTTCGAGTTACAAAATTTTCACAATACGAATGAAAATCAATTGAAAATAATGGCTCGAGTTATGAATTTTTCTGGAACAGATTAATTGGTTTTCAATGCATTCCTATGGGAAACCATGTTTCAAATTATGAAGTTTGGTTTTCAATCTATTCCTATGGGAAATTCGAGTTACACATTTTTCATAATCTGAAAAATGCCTTGGAACGCATTCAATTTATAACTCAAGGTACCACTGTATTTAAAACCATACAAGGCTACTAATTTACCAACATTTCGTATTTTTGCACAGAACACTTACCGATCTCCTATGGAAGCCCTGTGTTCGCAGTCATTTGGGAAAGGCTGCTGTAGCTAGTTCAGTTTTTAGAGAGGCAGCCACATCTTTGTCGCATGAGCCTGGGCTCTGGGAGTGTTTGGGGATTTGTTCGTCTTCCTGTTGTCTACTTCAAATGGGACCTTCCCATTTGGACTTCTGTGCTTCACAGTCTACCTTTTCCTGCCTCTTCTCAGGAAGAACTCGCTTGAAGACGAGGAACTGTACCAGGGCCAGCCAGGAGTCTGTGGCCTCACCAATTTGGGCAACACCTGCTTCATGAATTCCGCGTTGCAGGTATAAAACGTAGCCTGTAGTAGGTGGCGCTGCTCATCTGGCACTTAATTTCTACTTTTCGAGAGTTGAACCAGAAGCAGAACAGAGGGTTTTTCCTTGAGGCAACTTCTGTGCTGCTGTTGTACAGGGTGGCCCATAAGTCCCTACTCAACCCGTAAGTCACTGCTCGTCCTCTCGGTGGGCACATGCCCCGCCCCTCTGCCCAACAGTCCAATGGGAGTACTTCCTCCCTCCTCCCAGCACAGAGTTCACCCCACCCCTCTGCCCGGCAACCCAATGGGAGCGCTTCCTCCCTTCCCCAGTAGAGCCCTACTCTGTGGCTGGGAAGGGACTTGCAGGACATGTCACTGCCCCTCCCTGCCCCACAAGGGGGCAGTGAGGTATCCGATCTCTAAGTGCTGCCTCCTTGGAACACGTTGGAGCTTTTTAGGAGAGACAAGATGGATTTCAGGCTGTAGCTGGTGAGCTGGATTTTGGCTTGGTGTGAGTAAGATACAAACAGTAACAATGAATTAATTAATTACTAAGTTGAATAAATCAAGAAGATCTCAATCAGGAAAGTGGGATGGAAACAATTTGGGTTTTTGAGTTAATGAAAATAGCAAGGGATTTTGTAAATCTAGTATTTCGTTTGTCCAGGGACATCTGTCAGATTATAACCAGTATTGTGTGTTTGAAAAATTCTGCAACATGTATAAATAACAGGTCTCTTCATGAAGTGCTCATCCCGGATACATGATTAAATGAAGAAGTAAAAAGGGATCCTCCAGACTGCTGAAATTCTGATCCAACCGCAGTCACCCTTTCCAGCTTTTGAGATTTAATTATATAGATTTATGTCCTTAAAAACTAATCTGTGAAAGCAAAACGAGAAGTGAGTGTTCTCAGGAATCCACGTGTTTTCTGCGCCTATGCATGTGTGTTTGCTGAAGTTCAGCTCCCTTGTGGTCTAGCACAGTGGTGGTGAACCTATGGCATGCATGCCAGAGCCCCAGCACAGAGTTTGCCCCAACCCTCTGCCCAGCAGCCCAATGAGAGCGCTTCCTCCCCCCAGTACAGAGCTTGTCCCACCCCACTGCCCAGGAGCCCAATGGGAGTGCTTCCTCCCTCCCCCCAGCACAGAGTTTCTCCCATCCCTCTGCGGCGCAGATGGCAGCCTGTTGAGTTAGGACACTCTGTCTCTAAAAGGTTCACCAACCCTGGTCTACCACATACCTCTTAACAGTGTAAACTTGGCTTCTTCTGATGAAGCATCTGTACGCCTTCTCTTTCAGTGTCTCAGCAATGTGCCCCCTCTGACAGAGTATTTCCTCAACAATCGCTACCTGGATGAGCTCAATTTCACTAACCCCCTGGGCATGAAGGGTGAAATCGCGGAGGCTTATGCTGACCTCATCAAGCAAATATGGTCCGGCCACCACCGTTCCATCGTGCCTCGTATATTCAAGGCAAGTTTTGTTTTGCCTCCCCCCCAACACCCCCCCCCACACACACACACCACACACACTCTCAGAGCTAAAACAATGCTGTGTTGTGTTCCCTCGCCATGCAGACCAAAGTGGGCCACTTTGCTTCCCAGTTTCTTGGCTACCAACAGCATGACTCTCAGGAGCTCCTGTCCTTCCTGCTCGATGGGTTGCACGAGGACCTCAACCGTGTCAAGAAGAAAGAATACATAGAGCTGAAGGATGCAGCCGGACGGCCAGATGAGGTGAGCAGTAATTTGAGGTAGGGGTGGATGAGCGGGATTGAGACTGACAAGCGCAAAGAGTATATCAGAGAGTAAACAAAACAATTAAAAAAAAAGACAAACCAACATTGTGGCACCTTAGAGACTAACATTCTGGAGTTGCCATTCTGGAACAGAAAAATTACAAGACCAGGATCCAGAGAGAGGAACCTGGTGTGCCAAGGTTCGCCATCACTGCATTAGATTATCTGCTAGCTTCTTAATGTTGAGCTGGAAGGTGGGAGGAAAATGATGTGCTGATGCACCAAGGGATTCTTGTACCCTTTAGGAAACACCAGTGTTTCATGTTCCTCTTACAATATTCATGAGTTTCTGAAACTTTCTGCTGCAAGCAATATGTGAGAACTGGCACAGACCATACAGCCCATCTTTCTTTCCTGCAGCAGCTGGCAGGGAGCAGGTTGAATAATCAGTAGCCTTTGGGCTTTCGAGACATGAAAGATGAAGAGGGTCTAGGGAAGGGACATGGCCGGGGGGGGGGGGGGAAGGAAAGTAGGGGAGATCCCTGTCATTTTTGGAGGCCGGTGGATATCTCTCCACTTTGACGAAATGCTGCTTCTAACCTTTCAATTGCACATGTTCATGCCAAAAGCCTGTCTCCATTAGGCCCGGCCTGTTTGTGGGCATGCGGATGCCAGAGCCCCTTGGTAGTTGGGTGTAGGAAATGGAGAGGAACTCCATTTCACCTCTTTCTTCCCCGCCCAGGAGGTCGCAGAAGAAGCGTGGCGCAACCACAAACGCCGCAACAACTCTATCATTGTGGACATCTTCCATGGACTCTTCAAGTCAACGTTGGTGTGCCCTGAATGTGGCAAGGTTTCCGTGACCTTTGACCCCTTCTGCTACCTCAGCGCCCCCCTGCCCATCAGCAAGGACAGAGTGATGGAGGTTTTCTTTGTCTCCATGGACCCCAGCAGGAAGCCTGAACAGGTAGAGCAGGGGTGCCCAAACTTTTTGGGCCGTGGGTCTGTTATGTGGTTCCTCCCACCGGAAGCAGAAGTAAAATGCACCTTGCAGTCTGTTTTGCAACCAGGGGTGCCCCAATTACAGCCTGTGGGCCAGATCTGGTCCCCGACACCAATTTGTCTGCCCCACATCGCTCCTGGAAGCAGAAGTAAAACACGTCCACACATGTTTTAGTTCCACTTCTGGGAGCAACAAAGGCAGTGTGGGCCAGATGAAGTGGCATCAGGACCCAGATCTGGCCCACTGACCATAGTTTAGGCACCTCTAAGGTAGAGGAAAGCATGGCGCTTCCCCTGAGCCCCAGGATTAAGCGGTGGGTCTGGAAGGAAAGGGCAGAGAAGGTGTTTTCAGGAAGGGGGAGACTTTCCCTTAGAAACCTGAAGAGCTGCTGTCAAGTGGAGCAGAAAACCAGACAGGGCTAGATGGAGAAATTCTCTGACTTGTTTCAGGCAATAGTTGGAGTTCTGTGTTCTTCCTACTTGCACAGGGAGGCAGACAATACGAAGAGGGATCTAGACAAGATGGTTTTGAATGTTAAATGTTTTTATGGTTTTAATTGCCGTAGGGATGTTTTTATACTTGAGTGGTTTTTTATGGTTGATTGTCAGCCGCCCGGAGTCACTTCAGGGAGGGGGTGGCGATAGAAATCGAATTAAATGAACGAATGAATGAATGAATGAACGAACGGTGGAACAAACCTGATCGTTGTCTCTGGACTGTGGATGGAGGGGGCAAGATACGCAGCAGGAAATTGCTAGGATAATAACTACTGTTTCTGATGGATCTGGATTCTATCTTGGTTTAGGGAGGATTTTTGGCTTTGCTCGAGGTCAGTTTCATACTAGTTTAACCTCATTTTTCCCTCTCCCTCCTGTACAGCATAGGCTGATCGTCCCAAAAGCTGGAAGAGTGCTTGACCTCTGCCACGCCCTGTCCAAGCACACAAAAGTGCCTGCAGAACGAGTAAGTTTGCACAGCTAGGGAACTGGCCCGCAGGCAGTGTCCATTCCCATGGACTGTAGGAGCGTCTTCTAAAAAAAACTCTCCTCCATCATGTTTTGTGGTCTCCTCCTTCTCCTCCCACAGATGATGGTGGCTGATGTTTTTAGTCACCGCTTCTACAAGATCTACCAGATGGAAGAGTCGCTCAGTTGCATCTTGGACCGAGATGACATCTTTATGTGAGTTTGAGAGCAGAGACTGGAGCAGACATTCTGTATATACTCATGTATAAAGTCTAGTTTTTTAGGGCCCCCCCCATGAGATCCAAAAAGTGGGGTCAACTTATACTCTGGTCAACAACCCCGAGGGTCCCAAAACTGAGGTGGTTCAAATTCAAACATATAGTAAAAAAACAACAACGCTAGCACTACCATAAAAACCTCAAAAACATATTGACACAAATGTCTAGATAAATTAATTTTACCATATTTTCATGTATTTTAATTACTAAAACTCACTCACAGCTGCTGTATTTTTCACCCCCGACTTTATACTCGGGTCAGACTATTTTCTTAGTCTTAGAGGTCCAAATTAGGTACCTCAACTTATATTCAGGATGGTTTATAGTCGAGTATATACGTTAATTGTGGGTGGGGGAGATAAAGCCACTACACCAAACCTGGGGCTGTCTGTATGTGTCAGGCTGCAGCTTTCCCTCTCTCTGTCTGTGGATGATGGGAACTGTGGTCCATCACATCTGGAAAGGTGTCCAGCTGGAGAAGGCTGTGGTTCAATAAGATCACCAGGAAACGAGTCATGTTCTGATAAAGGGGTGGGGGTGGGGGGCGGACACATGGCTTTCCAAATCTTTGTGGACCCTGCGTTGCTTATTGCCAGCAGAGGCAGGGATGAGGATTGATAGGAATTGCAGCTCCAGAGCATCTGGAGGGTTAAAGCAGGTCATGGGCCGGTCACGTGGTTCAGCGGGCCGGTCAGGTGGTTCCTCCTACCGGAAGCAGAAGTAAACACACCTTGCAATCTGTTTTGCAACAGGATGAGATAGATTTTTAGGCTGCCATTTCCTCTGTTTAACCCAAGGGTCCCCAAACTATGGCCCACGGGCCTAATCCGGCCGGTGGGCCGTAGTTTGGGCACCCCTGGGTTAGAGGCAGTGATGGGATGTAACAGGTTCCCACCAGTTCGCCAGAACCGGTAGTAACTTTCCCCAGTGTCCCGGAGAACCGGTAGCAGCTTTGAGGAGAACTACAGTGGGATAGTAAAAATTGTGACATCCCACTACTGGTTAGAGGACTCCCGTCTCTGATCCTGGTGGGTAGGAACAACTTGCAAGAGGGTGGACTGGCGGGAAGGGCCTTGTTCATATATTTTAAAATCAGCGAGGGGGAACTGAAGTCTCTTTATGAAATTTATTGTTGGCTGACATTGATAACTGTTCTCTTCTGAATTAGAGAGCAAATGTGGCATCCTTGCTGTAAGTGTGGCCTAATGAGGCCATGGTGGCTCTAGTGGTTAAGACTCTGAGCTTGACAACTGGAAGTTTGGCAGGTGAGCAGTTTGAGATCCAAGTGCTGCAAGACAGAGTGAGTTCCCATCATCTGTCCCAGCTCCTGCCAACCTAGCAGTTCAAAAGCGAGAAATTGCAATTAGATAAGCAGGTACCACTTCGACGGTAACGGTAACAGCATTCTGTGCACTTCAGTGTCTACCGTATTTGCTGGCGTATAAGATGACTTTCCCCCCTGAAAAACATGCCTCCAAGTGTGTGTGTGGGGGGGTTCATCTTATACGCCGGGTGCACTTCAGTTGGGATAGACATAGCAGCCCATAGTGGCCTCCCGATCCTCGCCCACCTCATTCTACGTACCATCCAGATGAAGAAAGAAGCTCTACATTACAATTGTGTCTCCCTTTCAAACTGGTGGGGAAAAATAAAGGGTTTCACTTACTGGCACCTTCTGCCCAAGATGGAGGAAAAAGCCATGCTTCTTCTTTGCAGGGGAAGCAAGAGGCTAGGCTAGAGCAATACTTCCTGTCTCAGTGCAATTGACCTGCCCACCCTCTTTACCTGCAGTGCCACCACTGGTGGGTGGTGCAACTACAGTTCTAAAAAATCAATAAAATAATTAATATTACTGTATTTTAATTACTGAAACTCACTAGCAGTTGCTACATTTCCCACTCTTGGCTTATACTTGGGTCAATCTATTTTCCTGTGTTTCAAGGTCAAAATTAGGTACCTTAGGTTATATTCATGTATATACGGTAGATAAATAAGTACCACTTTGGATTTGCACTGTTTTATGTTTACTGTACATGTTTGAAAACATATAGCCTTGTGACAGTTTTTCTGCATGTCATAAGCATTGAATATAAATTAACATGTTGAACTCAAATCTCATGTTCTTTTACGTTTTATTTGGTGTGTGGAAGGTGTGTGGAAGAGGGGGTAGTCTTATACGGCGAGTATATAACAAACTATATTTTGAGTGGAAATGTTGGGGGGTCGTCTTATACGCCCAGTCATCTTATACGCCAACAAATACGGTAGTCGTATTTGCCACATGACCACAGAGCACTGTCTCGTTGGCTGTAAACGGAGATGGCCACCACACCCTAAAGTGGCTTTAGAAAGGAGGTTAAAAATATCTAATGTTTGGGGAATTAAAAGCTGGCCCCTGAGGATTTGGAATTTACTTAGGGAAAGGTCTCCTTTACTCAAGAGCCCATCATATCCGACTCTTGGGTTCAGTACTCATCTCTCTTTATAGCCAAACAGCCAGCATTGTCTGTGTCTGCAGACATTTCTGTGGACACGTGGCAGGCATGCCTTAACAACCGGAGTGCATGGAACACTGTTTACCTTCCCACCGAAGTGGTCCCTATTTATCTTCTTACAATTTCTTGCTTTCAAACTGTTAGGTTGGCAGGAGCTGGGACATAGACGGGAGCTCACTCATGATGGTGCAGTACTCAGGAATCAAACTCCAACCTTCTAGTCTTCGAGTTCAGCATCTTAACCACTTGATCCACCGCTGTCCTGTTCTAAAGCAATTGTAAAGTCACAGACATCAGTGGAATGAATGAATGTCTGACAACAGCATTACTAAGGGAGAATTGTGGCTATTCTTTGAAATCGTTTATCTGGCCTATTTGCCATTGCATTGTGCTTGCTGGGGATCTCAGTTGCCCCTAAATTTTGCTATCGTTTACAGCAGGGGTGCGCAAACTACGGCCCATGGGCCAGATCTGGCCCCTGACATGAATTGATCCAGCCCCTGATGCCCTCATCTCTCCCAGAAGTGGAAGTAAAACGTACCCATACGGGTGCATTTTGCCCCCATTTCCAGGAGCGATGAGGGCATTGTGGTCAGGATGAATTGGTGTCAGGGGCCGGATATGGACCATAGTGACCAGCCCCCGAACGATGTGACCAGCCCGCAGCCTGGCAAGTTTGGGTACCCCTGCTTTATATCACGGTCTCCCTAAATTTGAATTAGGACCTTCTTTCTCTTGGTTGCCCAGGAACCAATTTGGAGAAAGGAAAGTGCGTGCAGGCTTAAGGAGACCACTCAACCTGGTTGTCAAGAAGAATGTTGCTCCGTTCTCGAATAAAGCCACCTCTCTTTCTGTGTCCAGATATGAAATCTCTGTCTCCACCCTGGAGGACCAGTCCACAACAGATGCGGTGGTGCTGCCAGTGTACCTTCGAGAGCGCACCCAGAGCCGGGACTACAGCGACACCTACTATGGAGTTGTGCTCTTTGGTCACCCACTCCTGGTCTCTGTGCCACGTGACCAACTCTCTTGGGATGCCCTGTACCAGCTCCTCCTACATCGACTCTCGTGAGTGACTCACATGGCTTTGAGTTCTCCCCAAGCCCAGATCTCTTAGCCACCTGCTGGCTTGCAGTGAAGTGGGGAACGTGTCATGCCAGCTCAGCTTGGGTTCTTCACACTAGTGCAGCGGCTTCAGAGACTGCCAAGGCAGACACATCTGCGGTGAAGCGCTGGAGAGCGGAGGCATTGCCTGATCTGGCAATCTTCAAACAAAGGCCGTTCCCGTTCTCAGCCCCCAAACTAGTCAGCACAGAGTTAGATATTTTTTTTCCTTTCCTGTACATGTACAGAACTGCTTAGCCCAGGGGTTCCCAACCTTTTCAAGCCGGGGGGCTGGTCATGCTCCTTCAGTCAGCTTCGTGGGCTGGATATTGCCCTGCCTGCATGATGGGGATGTGTGTCCACTTTGCCACAACAGCATCAAAGGGGTGGCCATTTTGTCTCAGATGCCTTTGGAGGCAGTGGTATACCGTGGGTTTCAGCCGCCCGGGGCGTAGGCCAAATTTGTCGCCACGGATGGACTTCCCCGAAGGGACTTTCCCACACCGTATCCTAATATGCAGGAGTTATTAGACAATATTGGCATCTCAGAAAACAAAACAAAATAAATAAAATAAAATAAAAAATACAGTAGCACTTTAAAGACTAACTGCTATATTTTTATTGTTAGCTTTCGTGGATCAAGTCCACTTCATCAGACAAAGAATGAAACTTACAGGCATGTTCTTTATCCAAAAAATAGACAATATTGAACCCTATTCTTTATATTAAAGAATTAATTATCGCTGAATATTCATCGTGAACATCAGAGCACAAAATAAAACACGGGTAATTACCGCAAGGCAACTGGTTAGTACAGACGGTGTTGCCAGTCACTAGAGCGAGCGAGATGACTACACTCATTTAAAGAAAGGGAATTCCCTGCTTCCATCACAGATTAAATAATAAAAAGTTCTGGGCTCATTTTCATTGGTCCGAATTGTAGGCACGACAAAAATATGAAATGAAATGGTTCAAATTTTTAGTTCAGATTACAAAATATTTGTGAAATTTTGCCGGCCCCAAAAAATGCCGCCCGGGGCGGGCTGCCCCCACCACCCCGCTATGCTACACCACTGCTTGGAGGGGGGGGGGGACTACATGAAATGGTGCTGGGGCCCAGATCCGGACTTTAGGTTGAGAACCCTGGCTTAGCCCAAATCTCCTGAAACTCTTAAAGCCATTTAGGAACTTTGCAGTTGACCAAATCTTTCTACCAAATGCAAATTGAATTTAATCCTGGCAAAGCCTTTATTTAAGATCTTCCAAGCGAAACTTTCCCCTGTGTCATCCTGTGCTTTGCGCTGCCACCAGGAGGGAAACACACCCATCCCCCAAAGCTTAGGGGTGTGATTCCTCCTGTCTCTTTTGCAGCCGTTATGTGACGACGCCTGACTCAGAGGCGGAGGAGGAAGAAGAGGAGGAGGAAGGTCAGAGTGAAGAGGAGGAAGATCTCTACAATAAGAGGCACAATGGCCTGAGGGAAGGTAAGTAGGGTTGGCAAGAAAGAGGGTTGTTGTAGGGGCTTCTAGTGAGAATGTCGTTTCACTTTCTTTCTACTTTCTTTCTTCCCTGTATAGGGGAGGAAAATGAGGAAGAAGAAGGAGAGGAGGAGGAGGAGGAGGAGGAGGAAACAACAGCAGCAGAAGGCTCTACTAGCCAGGAGCCCAGTTCGGAGGCAGAGGAAAACCCCTCTGATGCGTCTGTGGGAGAGGAAGGCAGTGGTGCAGAGGGCAGATCCAGCCCCAGCCCCAGCCCCAGCCCAGCCCCTCATCATCCAACCCACTCCTCCTCTTCCTCCTCTCACAATACCCCGTCGTGCAGCCCCAGCCCTCCGACAGCCAACCAGGCCAAACGCAAATGTCGACTGCCACAGAAACGGCAGAAACTGCTCTTTACCCTCCAAGCGGTCAATTCGAATGGGACCAGTGACCGGATGGGAGGCAATGATGAGAGCAACACTGTCTCCTTCAACTGTGAGTCCCTTTGCTCAAGGGTGTCGCCTGATTCTCCCCCCACGTTGGTCACAGGAAGCCCTCCTGCCTCTAAGAAACGATTAGAGACGCATGTCCTCTATACCAGGGGTGCCCAAACTAAGGCCCGGGGGCCGGATGCAGCCCCCGATGCCAATTCATCCGGCCCACGAAGCCCTTGTTACTTATGAAAGCGGAAGTAAAACGTGCCCATATGGGCGTGTTTTAGTTCCACTTCCAGGAGCGATGAGGGCTTCGCAGGCTGGATGAAGTGGCATTGGGGGGTCATATCCGGCCCCTGGGCCTCACTGACCATCTCCTGAACCACGTGATCAGCCCACGGCCCCAAAAGTTTGGGCACCTCTGCTCTACAGCTTAACACTAGACATAGTGTTATGCATTGAATTAAATTTCCTATAGTAGTGCATTGAATGCAGTTTCCCATAGGAATGCATTGAAAAAAGCAACCAATCTGTTCCCGGGGGGGGGGGGGGAATCCATAACAGGAGCCACTATTTTCTATGGATTTCCTTTTGTTATGCGATGTTTATGTTAACTGAGCCATTTGTTAACCAAGGTTCCACTGTATTATTGTTATTATTTGTTTTGGGTTTTAACTGCTGTGTACATGTAGAAAATGTGTTGTTTATCCACAGTCATATTGACTGGGTGAGCTTCTCCTCCCTTCTGCACTTGTGTGGCTCATCTTAACCTAGAGCTGTGATGGTGAACCTTGGCACTCCAGATGTTCTTGGACTTCAGCAGGAGTGCTTACTTGGGCTTCTGGGAATTGAAGTCCAAGAACAGCTGGAGTGCCAAGGTTTGCCATTGCTGACCTAGAGATACCTGCCTACTCAGTGTCTTTGTGGATTCATCTGTGGAAATTGGGATATATGAAGGATTGCCCTTTCAGAGCAATCAAATTAGATTTGTTCAGGGTCCAAAGCACCCACCTTAAGACTCGATTACCGTATATACTTGACTATAAGTCATCTTGAATATAAGTCGAGGTACCTAATTTGGATCTCTAAAACTAGGAAAATAGATTGACCCGAGGATAAGTCAGGGGTGGAAAATGCAGCAGCTGCTAGTAGGTTTCAATAATTAGAATAGTCATACCTCGCATACCGAATTTAATTCATTCTGCGAGGTTGCTCGCTATGCGAAAAATTCGCTATGCGAGTCTGACTCGCATAATGAATTTTTTGCTATGTGAGTCAGACTTTCCCTATGATAAAACGTGCATAACGAGCGTTTCTATGGGGAAAACTCGCATAGCGAAAAAAATCATTATGTGAGTTTTCTCCATAGAAACGCTCGTTATGTGAGTTTTTCCATAGGGAAAGTCTGACTCGCATAGTGAAAAATTCGTTATGCGAGTCAGACCGCTTCGTGAAAAACTTGCTCGTTATGCGAGTTTTTCGCTAAGCGAAACACTCGTTATGCAAGGTTTGACTGTACATGAAAATATGGTAAAATTAATTAATTTAGACATTTGTTTGGGTATGTTTTTGAGTTTTTGTTGACCCGAGTCCCATTTTTGGACCTTGTTTTGGGGACTAAAAAACCCACCTTAAGACTCGAGTATACTGGGTCTTTTTGTGTTAAGTGGTAAGGTGAATGCCATCTGGTGCCAAGAGATACAAGCTGAAGGGAGAAGTGGGCTCAGACAGAAACCTCATTCATCCGTTTGGGACAGAGGTTCATGCACAGCTCTAGGATAGCTCTACATTCCTGCCTTGCTCACATCACGTTTCTCTCCCTTGGCTCAGCTCAACCCTACATCGCTATGGACTGGGACTCTGAAATGAAAAAGCGCTACTATAATGAGGCTGAGGCCGAGGTGAGTTGGTGCAGCTTCTCTGCCTCCTGACCTGCCCTCTCGTTTCTCTTCTGCTTAAAAAAAAAACCCTCACGCCTGTGTGCCTCTTCCTCAGGGCTACGTCAAGCACGAAAGCATGGGCTATGCGCTCAAGAAGAACCCCGTCCGGCTGCAGGAGTGCATTGAACTGTTCACCACAGTGGAGACACTGGAAGAAGAGAACCCCTGGTGAGTGCCTAGGGATCTTGTTTCCTCAGGAGCGAAGAGAAGGAGCCCCGAGGAGAGCAGTCTTTGGCAAGCAAGAACTGTAGAGCAGATTGAAGGAGTTAATGCCAGATCCTTCTCTATTGTGCAAGCGTGCAGATGCCTGTCTGTCTTCATGGCCCAAAAAGTCCCAATTATGTCTCATCTGGAAGTACCCATTATTCCAACTTGTGAACAGAACTCTTGGCTGTACTTTGGGTTAGGGAATTCTGGGCTTTGCGTTTGGAAACAGCAAGGTGCAAAGGTAATAGACAGGAGCTTCCTATGGGGACTGGGTGGTAAAAAGACGTCAACACACCAAGGCAATGAATCTTGGGATCTTTTGGGGTTGCTTTTTTAACCTTGCATGTGGCTTGTTTTTGAGAGCCAGAGTGGTAAAGTGGATAAAGCAATGGACCCGGGACTCAGTAGAGCTAGATTCAAAATCCCTCCTCGGCTACAGAAACAACTGGATTATTCTTCTTCTGTGTCTAAGCCAGATGTGAAACTGCACAAAATTATGGCACTGATAAAACAATTTGGATATTTTGCATAACTTGAAAACCCTGCTAAGGTTGCATGAAAGTTAAAAACAGTAGTATACAGTGGTACCTCGCTTTACAAAATTAGTGCGTTCCCTGGGACGGTTCTTATTAGGAAAAATTTGTAAAAAGCGAATTTCCCATAGGAATGCATTGAATGCAATTTCCCATAGGAATGAATTGAAAACCAATTAATCTGTTCCAAAGAAAATTGTAACCCAAGTCACTTTTTTCCAATGGATTTTCATTCGAAAAGTGATAATTACATTAACCGAAGTATTTGTAAAGCGAGGTACCACTGTACACAGTATTAAACGACATGGAACTAAAGCCCTGCCCAAGAATAACAAATCATGGGTGGAATTGATTGGCGTACTGCTGATATTTTAATATTGGCTGTTCACATCCAGTCAGACATCTGATAGAAGAGAAATTTATTAACAACTATTTCTTCCAGGTACTGCCCCACCTGCAAGAAGCACCAGCTGGCCACCAAGAAACTGGACTTGTGGTCACTGCCAGAGATCCTGATTATTCACCTCAAGCGCTTCTCGTATACCAAATTCTCCCGGGAGAAACTCGACACCCTTGTGGAATTCCCCATCCGGTAAGCCAAGAGACCAGTTGTTTAGGCATTGGAAGAAAGATGGCACACGGCTGGTGGACAAAGGAAGCATCTGCCACAGAGACGCTTCCTGGGGAATACTCGGCAGGAGGAGATTTCCTGTGAAGAAACCGATTTGTTCATTACATTTTCAGACTCCCTAGAGGTCCAAAAGTTATCCAGCATCTGCATCCTTTGCTCGGGCGTATATTGAGAATACAGCTTCTCCCTAAACCAAGGGTTCCCAACCTTTTCAAGCCGGGGGCCGGGTCACGCTCTCTCAGCTAGTTCTGAGGGCTGGGCGACCATTTTGCCCTGCCTGCACGATGGGGTGGCCATTTTGTCCCAACAGCTTTGAAGGGGTTGCCATTTTGTTTCTCGAATGCCCTTGGGAGGGGACCTGAAATGGTGCCATAGGCTGGATCCAACCCATGGGTCTTAAGTTGGGAACCCCTGCCTAAACTCTCATGAAATGTTACTCTTATACATGAATGGTATGCTCTTGTCCTATGTAATGCTCCATTCCTCACTGAGCGCCTTCCGGCTGCAGCCTTTGACTGATTATCTCTTGTAATATCATTATGGATCTCTCGGGCATCATGTTGTCCAGGTCTGAGCCGAGCCACTTGCAGTGATGACTGTGGCGAGGGCTTCATTCGTTGTCAAGTTAACCACTGAAGTGGATGACTATTAATTGTAACTTAGAAGCGCCGCAGAATGCACTGTGGTGTTGTAAGGTAGTTAAGAAAGAGAACGTGCCAGGAAATGATTGGGGCTAAAGTGTAGCATCAGAGCCCAAGCGTGAGGCGTAACCTGGAGATACATATTGATGGCTGCAGTCTCTGCTACAAAGACATGAAAAAAACATTTCTTTGGGGGTATTATTCTTTGCCACTAAAAAACAGCGCTAGGAAGAAGGATAATATTGTACTTTCTGTTCCACAGGGACCTTGACTTTTCTGATTTTATCATCAAGCCACGAAAGGACACTGATCCTGCAGTGCACAAATATGATCTCATTGCTGTGTCCAACCATTATGGTGGCCTTCGCGATGGGCACTGTAAGTATTATTTGGTGATTCATGTGAATGAGCGTCTGGTGGGTGGGGAGAAAGGTCAGAAGCCAAGGCAGAGGACCTTTGTCTTTTGAGAGGACCAGTAGAAAGACCTGTGGCTCTGTTTGTGGATCTTCACTCCAGAATCAGGAAGCTGGTAGCCAGGTTATAAAATGTTGGGTAATTGCTATATATACTCGAGTATAAGTCTAGTTTTTTAGCCTCCAAAAGGAGATCCAAGAAAGGAACTCTCGGGTCAATGACCCCAAGGGTCCCAAAACCATGGAGATGCAAATTCAAACATACATTTTTTTAAAAGCACTAACACTACCATAAAAATTTGAAAACATACCAACACATTTCTGAATAAATTGTACCGCATTTTCATGTATTTTAATTGCTGAAACCTAGCAGCTGATGCATTTCCCACCCACCCCCGACTTATACTCTGGTCCATCTATTTTCCTAGTTTTAGAGGTCCAAATTAGGTACCTCGACTTATATTCAAGATGACTTATAGTCAAGTATATACGGTACCCTTGGGAAATAGAAATGGATGTACTGTGCTTAAATAGATCTTGTTTTGATCTTTTCTTAATTCTGTCCATGGGACGCTTCTGTAAAACAAACAAAAACAACCCTCAAGGAGGGCTCATCTTAAGTGACCAAACGATGAGACCATAGAAAGCAGCAGGATCTGTTTCAGCGAACTGTTGAACGTTAGCTATCGTGACAGGCTAGTCAATTTGAACAATGTGTTCTTTTTCATCTAAAATTTTTGATTGTTATTCTGGGTTTTCCTTCCTGAGATGCTCCACAGAGTGCAACTATTTGGGAAGCATCTTTTCTCCACTCACTGCCCATCTAATTTCAGTGTAGTTATTTGAAAAAAAATTAAAAATCCAATTTGTATCGCCACCCAACTCTGAAGACTCTGGGCGGCTCACAGAAAACAAAGTCCAATCACAGTCCAAAAATGATGAAAAACCTATCAAAAGACACTAACAAAAGATTAAAAGAGAGAGTGCTTACTGAATTAGCCAGCAGGCTGGGGCCACCGCATCACTGGTGCCACACACCTGCCCTGCCAGCCAGGTTTTTAACCCTTTCCTGAAGTGCAGCAACTCTGTCTGGAGATGCAACTCAATTGGCAGGAGGTTCCAAAGGGCCGGAGCGGACACTGAGAAGGCCCTCCTTCTAGTGCTAGAGAGATGAGCCTCTCTGGCTGATGGCACAACCAGAGAGCCTCTCCGGTCTGCTCTGGTGGGATGGGCAGATGTTCTTGGGGTGACACGGTCTCTTAAGTATCCTGGCCCACTACCATGTAGGGCTTTAATGGGAATCACCAGCACCTTGGATTGCACCCGGAGAAACACTGGCAACCAGTGAAGTTCCTAAAGTAGTGGCGAGGGAAGGGCATACCACCCACACCCCATCACCACCTGGGCAGCCGCATTCTGGACCAGTTGCAGCCTCCCAATGGTCATCAAGGGTAGCCCCATGTAGAGCGCATTACAATAGTCAAGTCTGGAGGTGACCAGAGCATGCTTGACCATGAGCAAGGAGTCCCGATCTAGGAGTGGGCGTAACTGGGAGCAGAGTAACTTTAAAGAAGATAGCACACTTAACACAGGTCTTGTGGTGGCTTAGTGGTTAAGATGCTGAACTCGACAACTGGAAGGTTGGCAGATCAGTAGTTCAAGACCCGAGTGCTGCACGACGAAGTGAGCTTCCGTCTCTGTCCCACCTCCTGCCAACCTAGCAGTTCGAAAGCCAGAAATTGCAAATTGATAAATAGGGACCACTTTGGTGGGAAGGTAAACAGCGGTGGGAAGGTAAACACTCCAATGTCTAGGCATGCCTGCCACATGTCCACGCAAACATCGGCAAACACAGAGCACTGGCTCTTTGGCTGTAAACAGAGATGAGCACTGAACCCTAGAGTTGGATACAACTGGCTTTCAAGCAAGGGTTACCTTTCCCTATGACAGGAGGATAGGTTTCCCATCTCTCCAGCCTTTTAGAGCCTCAAAGATCATCGATTGCCAGAACTTTTAATTGTCTGAGAAACTGATCGAAAGCCTGTTCTGTTGCTTATGACCTGGTGAGAGATTTTCTTGTTTCCCATGCCTCAATTAGCAGCCCTGTTTGGGACAACAAATGGCAGCCCATATATAGTCCCAAAAGCCTGTTGCCTAGGAAAGTAAATCACACTAGAACATATGGAGAAGTTGGCTTGCCAAATCCTCACTGATTGAGTGGGCTTACTCTAGTTTGTTTACTGCACTAAGCAGCAGGATTTGGCCAGTGTGTGAAATGTCTGCCCTTTCAGGTGATTTCACCTTTGAGGAAGAGGCACATATAGTTGCCTTTCTACCATGCCAAGCCTGATTTTTGGTTTGCAGAGTGTACACACTGGTTGGAACAGACATTCTTAAAATATTATATTAAGCATAATGTCATTCACTTGTGCCTGTGCTGCAAATGTCATTTTTTCCCAGCCAGTCCTGGAAGGATATGAAGCTGTTCTGTAGTGATCTAACTAGTCTTTGATGTCTTCCAGACACGACGTTTGCCCGGAACAAGGACAGTGGAACCTGGTTTTATTTTGATGACAGCAGCGTCTCTGCAGTTTCCGAAACCCAGATTGAGGTAAGAGGAAGGGCATGTCCTTTGGACACTTTATGGTCAATATCTTGGGCAGGAATGTCCTGTATGCTTTGCTTGTGGGACTGTCAAATTTGGCAGTGCCACAAACTGACTGGTACTTGTGTTACAAGAAACGCTCAAACCTCAGGACGTCATGCTTCCAAGAAGACTGGGCTTATTTTGTTCACGAGGAACATCTGGAATTTAGTTGTTGAGCATTCCAATAACATCCTCTTTCCTATGTTGGAGGCTCCTTAGAGGTGGTCATGAAGAGGTTATGGGAACTGGTAGAGTGTTTGCCATTATATATGTGACAAGTAGACTACATGGGGACTGCGGTGGCTCAAGTGGTTAAGACGCCGAACTCGCTGACTGGAAGGTTAGAATTCGGTTCCCAGAGTTCGATTCCTATGACAGAGTGAGCTCCTGTGTCTGTCCCAGCTCCTGCCAACCTAGCATTTCGAAAGCAAGAAATTGCAAGTGGATAAATAGGGATCACTTCAGTGGGAAGGTAAACAGCATTCTGTGTTGAGGCATGCCTGCCACATGTCCATTGAAACGTCTGCAAACAGCGCTGCTCTTTGGCTATAAACCGAGATGAGCATTGAACCCTAGAGTCAGATACGACTGGCTTTCAAGCAAGGGCGACCTTTACTCTAGACTATATTGGTTCCTGAAAATTCCCATAATCGGTATCTGAATAGCTTTAATAAGGAGGCTCTTTCTATTTATTTTGAAGGAAATGCATGTTTAGTCGTTATGGCTGCTTAGATCTGTTTTAGAGCGGGATAGAATAAGGTGTTTTTTTTTATGATTTGGGGTTTGGAGCTTAGAAATCTTCTCCCATCCACAGTAGCTAAACTGGAATAACCTAGAAGGCTTTTCTTTCATTGTATCATTCATATATTGTAAAATCTAGATAAAGAACACACTGCCCCATACACGAGTTCTTGGGACCTGTGATCTTTTCATATGGCTCGAGGTCTCTGAGAGTGGGGGTTCCTGGATCTTTTTCAAACATTCAGGCAGTCCAGGTGGTTGCTGCCAAAAAGCTCTTCCACAGTTGTTTCCAATTTGCTTCCCGTACTGTTAAAACAACAACAACGACCCTTTAGGGCCGTGATGGTGAACTTTGGCACTCCAGATGTTCTTGAACTTCAATTCCAAGAAGTCCAAGCACCCTGTGAATCCACACGAATGGGTTTACTGCAATTCATCTGGCCCATGCTGCTCTCGTTGCACCCGTATGGGCTCATTCTACTTCCACTTCAGGGAGCGACAAGGGCAGCGTGGGCCGAATGAATCGCAGTAAACCCATTTGTGTGGATTCACAGGGTGCTTGGGGTTCTGGGAATTGAAGTTCAAGAACATCTGGAGTGCCAAAGTTCACCACCACAGCTTTAGGGGCTTTTTAAGCATTCTGGAGGGAGAACTGTTAATTGCCCCATGCTGAAGCTTCTCAAGAACTTCATATTAGGTAAAGGTTGCCCTTGCTCAAAAGCCACTCATATCCGACTCTAGGGCTCAGTACGGTGCTCGTCTCTGTTTATAGCCAAAGAGCCAGTGCTGTCTGCATCTGCAGATGTTTCCATGGTCATGTGGCAGGCATGACTAGATGCCGAAGCGCACAGAACACTGTTACCTTTCCCACCAAAGTGGTGCCTACTTACAATGTCTTGCTTTTGAACTGCTAGAATGGCAGGAGCTGGGACTGAGATGGGAGCTCACTCCGTTATGCAGCACTCGGGTCTCGAACTGTTGACCCACCAACCTTCCAGTTCAGTGTCTTAACCACTAAGCCACAATCATGGAATTTACTACTTCATCCCCTGACAGATCCTGTAATTCTGCTATTCACTTCCCTTACTGCCATCCCAAAATACCTCCACCTCTGTAAATGACTTGACCAGTGCTGCATCCATGACTTTCATGGCTGGGGGAGAAGAGTGATTTGAATGCTTGTCTTCTTATGATACTGAGATTTTTACATTATATGTTGTTACCCCAATATAAGATTTTCTGAGCTTCAGGAAGCTACTTGATGTGGACAGCTAGAACCGACTATGGTAAGATGGCGCTTGGGGATCCAGAGCACCATTGTACCACAATTTAGATGCCACTTTGTTCATTCTTCTTAAAATTAGCTAATTTCAAGGTCAAGTGACAACAATGGCTGAAATCCTATTGCACTTTGCCTAGCAGAAAGTTAAGCTTGTGAAGTTTACAGGGATGCTATAACGCCCAGACAGATTTCATAGTTGATCACAGAACTAGATGAGACTTACACTTTTGTGCACATTTCATGACAGCGAATGTAGCTTCAAAGCAAGAAACGCAGCAGGATTTCAGCCCATGTGTCTTAACTTGGTGCCAATATTCCTGGACCCTTGTTGTCCCAAATCGCCCTTTCCTATCCATTTGACAGCTAGTGGTTTTCTGTAATCCAGATATACATCAAGACTGTTTGTTCTTCTGTGGTGCCCCTTAGGTCTGAAACTGATCCGGGCTCCCCCTCTCTCAGATGTGGGACTCAAGGCTTGTAAGCCTCCTTCTCCAGCCCTTCTAACAACTCTTTTATCATTCTCTCGTTTGCCCTTTCCCACCCACCCCACAGTCCAAAGCTGCTTACGTCCTGTTCTACCAACGCCAGGACAAAATCCATCACCCGGTCCCTTCCGATGCACCCAAGAGCACCGTGGTGAGCCGAGACCAGAAGGACTGTGTGGCCTGCTACGATGCCCATCCCGGAGAGCAAGCCAGCCGGGACTTCATGGATGTGGACTGACCGTTGCCCTGTTGTGCGCCTTCCTTGGTTTGCCGCAGGGAAAGAAAAAAGCCATGTGTCGCTCTTTATTCCTCAGACTGAATCTGGCAACTGGAATCGATCCAGTTGCAGGGGCTCTTTCTTCTTCGGCCTTGGCACAGAGCGAGAGGACTAGAAAGAGGACTGGAGAGGCCGGACTACTCCCCCCTCCACCTGTCTGTGCTTTCTCTCTCTCCCCCTCCCCCCATTACGCAAAATGCAGGGCTCTTTGCTTTGCACTCTGTTCCTGCTCTGAGGAGGTTTGCTTCTTGTTCTCCTCTAGAAGGCCAGTGTCTTGCACCAGCATTTTCTAAGATGCACAGCAAGGGTTCTTTCGTGCTCTCCCCAAAGCCCTTTTTTATATTTGAAGAGTGGGGAGCTTTTTCTCAGGGTCAAACACCCTCCCACCCACCCTGCCTCCTCTGGGAAAGGCCAGTGTTGAGCACATCCTTCCCTCCGAGCCTCACTGTCTGCTGCTGCCTCCGATCCCTGCCTCTCTCCACTCTAGTCTCAGAAGAACCGCTCTTGCCTCTCTTGGTCAGCCATAATGAGTTCCTGTGCTTAGGAAGATTTAAAAAAAAGAGACATTCTTGACCCCTCTAGGACACGTTCTCCTCACCTAAGGGTTGGCCAATGCAGGGGGGCTGGTTAAGTAGCCCCTTGGTTTCTTTCCTGCTCACTTACCTCCCAAGTGCCTCCTTTGTATTCCCGTCCCCAAGCAGAGCAATAATTCCACAGTCGTCCTACTAGAGTCATTCTCTTTGCTCACAGCCAGCAGCTCCTAGAGCTCTCAACACGTCGCAGGGCTTGTCTTGGGCCTCTTGCTTCTGAAATGTCCAGCAGCAAAGGCGTCCACAAGCGCCTGGGCTAGCAGCAGATACGGTGTTTCCAGGTTTTGCTCTGAAGGCCATTTGGGATCCTCGGTGTCGGCCTGTGCCGTCTCAGAGCCACCCTGTAGAAGGAGCTTCTTTGCTCTCTGCTGCTACCAGTGTTGGAGGATCCTCTATCTCTTCTCCCACCCCAACACCTTCAATTTTCCAGAGGCATTCTGGGGAGCTGCCCTTGACCCAGGGAAGCTGGGCAGTTCTTCCTTTCTGGTCAGCATCACTGCTGCTTCTTCCAGGCTCAGGGATTGTGCTAGTTTGTAAATAGGTTTGTGTGTGCAATGCGGGGGACGGGGCACCACCACCACCACCAGAGGCCGTGTTGGCCCAGCAACAGGACTTTGGCTGCTTGCAGAAGCACATAATGTATTTTCTTACTTAAAAAGAGTTTGGGAAGAACATTCCTTCACTTGTCTGGTGGGGCTCTTTTTTTTTCTTTTGGAAGTTTTTTGTTTGTTCGCAGAAGAAAATATTTTTGGCATGTGGCAACACTTGTATATAAAAGTAACTTCTTTTAAACTGCACTGTAGACTCTCTTTTACCCCTTCTGTGCTTTCGTGTGGGAAATATACCTTCAAGCTATCTCTTGTCGGCTTGGAATCCAGCCCCAAGTCCTCTTGAATCCACTTTGCAAATCAATCCACTCTGCCTGGTAAGGCCCTTGGGTGAAAGGGAACTGACTGGCCAACCCCAGGGGATCCTATGGAGCCAGTCAATGTTTTGGGCTCTAACTCTGTATTATGGGGGGTCCTGGCAAGGACTTTTGGAGTTAAAGAGTCCACTACATTTGGAGGGTCCAAGGTTCCCGGCCCCTCTGCTGCTGTACTATCCTGCCACTGCAGTAGAACAAGACTTTATCTCCTAATAGAGCCACAACTAGAACTAGCCGGGGCTCTAGTGAAGGCATCAGAGAAATAACAGTTCTTTGCCTAGCAGAGGTACTATGGCAGCTGCTTTGAAGGTGCCAGTGGCGAATATAGAAAAATCAGTGATTGTTAATTCTGTCTGGAATAGGTTATCAATTGATCATGCCTGGCTTCTGCAGATACCAGATTCACTTCTTAAGGACTATAACACTACAGCAAAGGTGCCCAAACTATGGCCCACAGGCCGGATCCGGCCCCCGACGCCAATTCATCCAGCCCTCGTCGCTCCCGAAAGTGGAAGTAAAATGCACCCATGCATGGTTTACTTCTGGTTCTGGGAGCGATGAGGGTGGCATGGGGTGGATGAATTGGCATTGGGGGCCTGATCCAGCCCACAGGCCGTAGTTTGGGCACCCCTGGTTTAAGCAGAGAAAATGGCAGCCTAAAAATCTATCTCATCCTGTTGCAAATAATATGTTTCTGGTGGGAGGGACCACGTAACTGGCCCGCTGAACCACATGACTGGCCCACAGCCCAAAAAGTTTGGGCACCCCTGAACTAGAGAGATTGGTGTACTAGCACTGTGTACTTTCATTGTATGATTACAATAGCTCTGTGCTGACACACCTGAAGTACATTTTCTTTGCAGATTTAAATATACTTTATAAGCTCCCTCCTGAATAATATGGAAGTGAAGTGTCCCTTTTTTAGGGGTGAGCAGGTAACCTTGATGCTGACCGACTTAAGTACAGGAGAAGCATTACTCTAGCCTAGTGTTTTGCAACCTTTGGTTGTTGGATTTCAATTCCCAGAAGCCTAAGTCAGTACATTGGCAGATCAGTGCTTTGGGAGATTGACTTTGGCTTCTGGGAATTGAAGTCCAAGAACCAAAGGTTGAGAAACGCTGCTCTAGCCCTTGGGCTTTTCAGTTTTGGGCTGCAAACTAATTTGGGGAGAGACGGCTTGTGGATGATTGTTTGGAAGGAAGGCAGGACTAGATGGCGTCGAGCCTTTCTGTAGAATAAGATGGAAACTTAAACATAAACTCTTATGACAGGGGTTCCCAACCTAAGGCCCCCGGGTCAGATTTGACCTGCAGGGCCATTTCATGTGGCCTCCCACCCCTCCAAGGCCATTTGAGAAACAAAATGGCTACCCCTTTTGAAGCTATTGGGACAAAATGGCCACTCCCCATTGTGCTGGCTGGACAAAAATGGCTGTCTGGCTCTCAAAGCTAACAGAGTGTGTGACCTGGCCACTGGCTTGGAAAGGTTGGGAACCCCTGTCTTGCAACTACAAAAACCGGTGGGCAATGGTTAAAGTGCTGTACTGCAGCCAAAAATGTAAGGTCAATCCTAGCAGGTGTGTCTGTCTGTCTGTCTCAGGGTACAGCCTTCCATCCTTCAGAGGTCAGTAAAAAAATAAGTACAGTATTCAGCCTGTTGGAGGCAAAATGTAATTAACTTGTGAACTGCCCAGAGTGTGCACTATGTGCTATGGGGCAGTATAGAAATGTAATGGCTATTGCTATGAACGCCAGAGCCTCAGGACTCTGTTGGGTTCTGCTCCAAGGCTTACTGAACTTATACAGGAACATTTAATTGATGTTCTAGGGTTGGACAATCCCCCATTTCCATTTTAAAAAAAAATGAAACACATTTTTCACATTTCGTTGCCTTTAGGCATAAACAACATTCTCCCTTCTGTCCTGTCCAGAGATATTTCTGAGTAAGGGTGGCAAAGGGGATAAAACAGCAACATCTAACTGTTGGCTCTGTTTACCACCAGTTGTTGGAGCACATGAAGAATGAATATATAACTGTAAGTGAGGTAATTACAGCTGTATCAGTTTAATAACAAAACTGGTCTGTAATCTATATGCAAAGTTACATCTAAATTCTTGTACCATGTTGTTATTGTTCTCTCCAAGTAGAATGAAAATTATAGCTATCGGTTGTCCTGCTCCACATTCCCAAGGCTTCAACCACTAAGTCAGTGATGGTGAACCTTTTAGACACTGAGTGCCCAAACTTCAACCCAAAACCCACTTATTTATTGCAAAGTGCCAACACTGCAACGGGGGAGGGAGGAAACAATCCCACTGGACAGCTGGGCAGAGGGGTGGGGTGAACTCTGTGCTGGGGGGAGGGATGAAGTGCTCCCATTGGGCTGCTGGGAAGAGGGGCAGGGTGACCTCTGTCCTGGGGCGACCGCATGGGTGCCCACAAAGAGGGCTCCAAGTCCCAGCTCTGGCGCACATGCCATAGGTTTGCCACCACTGCACAAAGTGCTTGTTAACATGGTGCTACTGCCAGCTACCCTGACAGACCAGTCAGCCTACAGGCATCAGCCTTCTACTGCAGCTTCTTGCCTTAAAGACGAAAAGCTAAGCCACACTTTATAACACACCATGCATAAGGAGGTAGCCTTCTGCCCTGGGTGGCATCCTAGGGACTCTACACACACACACAGAGTTGCCCCGAAGATGCTTCTTATGACCCACAGCTACAATGGCTGAAGTCAGTCAGGCCTAGACATCTCTTCCAGCTCAAGGTCTTGTGACATCAGTTCTTGTTCTACATCTTGCAGAGCCCAGTGATGAGATACCAGTTCTAATGTTTCCCATTCAGCCTGGAGGAAGAGATAAGAACCAGTCATGGCTGAGGCTATTCCACTGATTCAGAAACCATCAACATAAAAACCACAGACCAGGCTGTAACTCTGGAGTTCTCAACCTTTTAAAACCAGGGGCCAGGTCATGTTCCCTCAGACAGCTTTGGGGGGCCGGATGGCCATTTTGCCCTTCCTCCATTACATGACACTTCCTGGTGTGGTGGAGGCAGTGGGGTACGACGACATGAAATGGTGTCGTGGGCCACATCCTGCCCACAGGTTGAGAATCCCTGCTGTAAATCTTTCAATGCAGCGATGAACACAAATGCTGCCAAGAGTTATAGCATTTAAGGGGACCCAATAAATTTCAACTTTTTTTTGGGGGGGGCACTACATCTCCCAGAATTTCCCCAAGCCAGATTGGCCACTGACATTACCTTGAAGGCCTTGTTGGGATCAGGTGGAGCAGGCACAGAGGGGCCCAGGAACTGATCTGACAAAAGGTACTGACCCTGCTTTGCAGCTGAAGAGAAGATGTGAGACAGAAGTGTATGAGGAAGAACTCTTGGCTACACCAAGCCACAAACTATTTCTGCAAGTTAAACTAGGGGCAGAGGAAATGAATGTCATGTTGAGATAAGCAACCAGCAACTTAGTTGACTGAGCAATACTCCCTGGGAAATAGAAACATCATGACACGGGTCCATTTGTAATGGATCTATAGTAGATAAAGAGTAACCTCAGGGAGCAGCCATTGAGGGAACTCCATTTCCGGAGGAATGTGACCACTTGTAATATTTGCAATGTCAAATGATGTTCTTGTGGGGTCCCACACAACAGGAGAAGCATTTTAGCATTATTGGCCAACTGACAAAAACACTTTGTGCCTTAGTTGAAGACTAAGCTTTTAAAATGTGCACCAAAATACTTACTGCTGCTGTAATAACCGCTAGTTCTTGAGTTGCAAGGCTAACAAAGTCCTTATTCTCAGAATGTCTTGTTCTGAACCAAGTATTCAATATAACAATATCATAGCTGTACAGAACACAAAGGCTCCTGAATAAGGATTGAAAGTACTGTACGTATTTGCAAAACTCAAGATCCTGTGGGTTTTCCTAAGCACAGCCTTGGGAGAAGAGCGATGCCTATACACCTACGGTAAGTAGAGTGGGAAAGGGCTGCGGTGGCTCAGTGGTTAAGAAGCTTGTCTTGTTAGCAGGAAGGCCGGCAAGTCAGCAGCTCAAGAACTGGGTACTGCATGTTGGATTGAGTGCCCATCTCTGTCCCAGCTCTTGCCAACCTAGCAGATCAAAAGCAAGAAATTGCAAGTAGATAAATAGGGACCAATTCGGTGGGAAAAGATCTTGGGGACATGAAAGGAGCCTCATTCGGGCGTCCCCTAAGTGGAGTTTCTCCAGCAAAAATTGGTTGTATTTTGTGACGTTATATTTTATAATTTTTATTGTACTGTTGCTGTTTTGACTGTAAGTCACCCTGAGTAGCCTCGGCGAGTGGGCGGCAATGTAAATCTGAATAAATAAATAAATAAAATATTTTTTACTCAGAATAATTTCTGACATGAAATTATTATTATTAATAGTAAAGGGGGTCCCTCCTGATGATGTGTTTTGGTCCACCTTCCTTTTTTCGTTTCTTTTCCCCCCTCCACAATTTGTCACGGTGGAACTCAGAAAGGTTGTGGGACGCTGGCTGGCTGTTTTCTCTTGACATGACAACCAACCCAGTCAACCAAAGGAGTAACCCCCAAGCTCAAAGTATTGGGACCTCTCCTGTAATGGCATGAAATGAAGTGCAGAGGCAATAATAATCAGAAAGAAATCTCTGCATCTTGAAGAATGCGAGAGAAAACATAGTCTTGAAAATAGCATCCATTGGAGAAAGAGCGCCTAGTTTCCTGTTCCCTTTAGTCACCCTCTTGTTTGATTTTAAAAGACACTTTTTAGTAGTCAGTGTCTACAGGACCTTAGGTTTCCCCACCCCATGGGAAATCCAACTGAACTCTGAGGAAGAAGATGCCGAGGCCTAGCAGTGGCTGAGAACATCGCCCCCTCCTCTGGGCCCACAACAATGGCCTGAGGAAGAAGATGCCGAGGCCTAGCAGTGGCTGGGGACCTTGCCCACTCCTCTGGGCCCACAACAGCCTGACGGGAGTTAGTTTGTGTTCTGGTTTGGTTGTTTTATTTGGTTGCATTTTATAATTTTTATTGTACTATTGTTGTTTTGACTGTAAGCCGCCCTGAGTCGCCTCGGTGAGTGGGCGGCAATATAAATCTAAATAAATAAATAAATAAATAAATTAGCCCAGTTCAAAGCAGCACATCAGTCCTCTGAGCCAGATCTACACAAAGTTTCACATCATGTACTAAAACTGCTCCTGGGCTATACTGTTCCACATTGAGAAGAAGGGAGTTCAGGGTTGAATGCATGCAGCTTTTTTTTTTTTTTTTTGCATTTAAGCACCCTAGAATGGGCAGAAGTTGAGCTTCCACCACCTAACAACGGGACTTTAAGGCAGATTTATTTATTTAGCATATGGCACTTGTACTTAAGGCAGAGAAAGTTGACAATGGCCCTACAGACTTGTCAATACACAGCTCTCAGGTCTTAACAGAAGGCTTAAATTGGATTTAACACCAGTCTCTTCACATATATTTCCTTTCCTGATTCTTTCTGGGAAGTTACACAAACCTTCCGTGAATACTGTACTGATAAGATCCATGCCATTAAATCTGAAGGAAATGTCTGTGGAACAGAAAACAGTTTATGGCTGGTGTTATTCTTCTTCATTTTCTTGACATTTAGAAAACTAGATGTCAGGGAGAGATTCCTGGTGCAGCCTTCCCTATAAAATATTTTTTGTGTGAATTTGGCTTGAGGTTTTCTGCTGTTCATGTCACATGAATCCTCCTATGTAATCTGCTATGGTACAGGCCAGGGAATTTCATTTATACACCACCTTTTCCTGGTCATGGCCCATTCACACAGGTGAGTGGGCTGGAGGTTTGGTTCCTCCTGCTGCTTTCGCCGCTTCCAGTTGTGGCAGTGGGTGCAGTAACATTACGATCCCAGCCATTTTCACTATTTCTGCGGCTTCCTGTGGCAGTGGGAGCAAAGGTGGCGCATTTATGCCACATTTTCTGCTTTTCACTGCATTTTTGCAGCTTCCAGGGTGATTCCGCTGGGTCCAGTGGTGGCTCCGGGGTCCTCACCATGGGCCAGATTAAATGGCGCCATTGCCTATGGGCTGTAGGTTTCAAATCCCTGCCTTAGAGCCTAGGACACACTCACAAGACAACTCTGACCCTCCTCCTATGATAATCCCTGCCCGTCTCTGCTTCTCCAAGCCATTTCTTACCGGTCTCCTCCCCCACGATCATGTTGCACATTCGTCGCAGGCCAAAGACATTGAGGAAATACCAGGAGGCTGAACTCACCCTTAGAAAAGAGCAGCCATCAGTTCACCATCCATGAAATGCTTTCCCAGCCCCACTTCCGGTAGGTAAAACCTGAAATTAGCATCCCCATCTCCCCAATTTGTTCCCCACCCCCCAAGGGTATGTTGGAGTCAGGAGACAAGAGCTTACCAAGAGGGGTCTAAGGAAGGCAGATTAATTCCACGCTGGAGCATGGGCTTGAACCGCAGGGTCAAGGAGAAGGGAACCTTTGCTGGTGGGTCAGGAGAGAGAGAGGTGTTAAGAGACACACTACCCAATGCCGAGCCTGACTGCCGTCCCACTACTCCAAAGCCTCTTTCTTTATTCTGCCAAAGGTTATCCTCCCTGATCGGCATATTTTGTGCAGTGCCCTCCCCTGACTTAGGTACTGTCCCAAACGATGGCCATAGGGATAACCAGAATGTTTACCAGAGTTCCTACTAACTCTTTTCAAAGCAGTCCAAGAGGGAATGCACAATCTAAATACAGTCAAATCTCGCATAAAGAACGTTTCGCTTAAAGAGTAACTCGCTTAAAGAGCAGAATTTTCTCTGAATGTTTGCTTCGCTTAACAAATAAAACCAACCCAAAACTCGCTTAACAAATAAATCGGGGTTTGTAATCCCCCCCACAATTGGTCACTTACAATGGTGTTTCGCTTAAAGAGCAAACTCGCTTAAAGAGCAATCTTGTGGAACGCATTATGCTCTTTAAGCGAGGTATAACTGTAATCCTAATGTAACCCCGTGAGCCTGTACTATTATTCTCAATCTCTATCAGTCTTTCTTATGGTTAAAGACCAGGATAGTACAGCAAAAAGAACAGAAGTTAAAATGAGGGTACTTAAAATACTGTATATCAAGAGACAGAAGTTAAAATGTGAGAACTTTAACATATATTTTAAAAAGGAGCATTTCTCCTCAGACATGAGTAGTAAAATTAATACTTAAGGTTAATAATATTACAACTCTGACTAAGCCTATAACGTAGCAGTAGTAGTTTATTTAGCTAGTTCAATCTGGTGTGAGAAAATACTGTACTATTATTCTTACACATTATATTACATAGGGGGAGGATTTGAGCATGAGCAAATGTTGTTTGCATAATATTTTTAAAGCTTTAATTTATTTCTACCCTGCCTTCCAAAAAAAAAGACTTAAGATATAGGAAGGTATTCTGGCTCATCTGCTATACTAAACTAGCAAGCATATAGGTAAAATGTCATCAATATGAGTTTTCCCATCGTTAAAACAAAAATATAAAGAATAAATAGTAGTCAGGCAAAGCTAAGAACTGTGAACCACAATAAACATGAGTAGAACTCCTAGCAAAAACACCACTGCCCCCTAAATAGTATTTTCACATTATTATTCCCCAGTAATTCTATACTCTATTGTAAAGTCTCAGAACAGCTTAAAAATGTAAATATAGAAGAAAGGCTAACAAGTCATAGAATTGAAACAGCATTATAACCAATTATAACCAGAAGCTCCAAAACTGCCACCACCTGCTGCTCTTTAGGCCTGTGTCAATTCCCTTTACTCACTAGCCACAAAACCAGAGAAAGCCCAGTTGATCCAGCCTCCGATGAGGATCATGGGTAGCATGTTGATGATATTGCCCTTCATCATCTCCATAATCATGGTAGGGTCTGGGGGAAAATTGCGAGAAAATATTAAACCAGGGTGTCTATAAAAGCCAAAGTGTAGGGAGAGCACAGAAAAGACATCAAACAGTACGATCCCAGAAGCGGAAGTAAAACTCACCTGTACAGGAACGACGAGGGCAGCGTGGGCCGGATGAACCGCAATAAACCCATTCGTGTGGATTCACAGAGTGCTTGGGCTTCTGGGAATTGAAGCCCAAAAACATCTGGAGTGCCAAAGTTCGCCATCACGGGTATAGGGTTTCAATGCATGGCCCTGAAAGCCATTGCAATCTACCACCACTGACAATCTGCTCAATTCAAGAAATAAAGCCCTTTCCCCTTAATGTCAAAACCTTGGGTACTAAAAGCAGTACCACAGTCTCTTTCCACGCTGCAGCCATTCATTCCATGCAGCCTTTTGCCCTCATTACCTGTCAATGGGTTTCGAGGCTGGATTTTACGTTTGGTTTTGAGGAAGAAGCCATTTTCAGGGTTATTGAAGTATTGTTTACGCATCAGGAAGCCCTGGGAAAAAAAACCCCAAAAGTGACCACCAAAGCAAATATATAACTCAGGTGTTCTTTAAAAAGGAAGGGAAAAATGCTTAGTATCAATAAAAAACCCTCAATGTGTGTGTGTGTGTGTGTGTGTGTGTGAAACCACAGTAGTGGTTTTCTGTTCTTTTCTTTTTTTGGTGTGTGTGTGTGTGTGTGTGTGTGTGTGTGTGTGTGTGTGTGTGTGTGTGTGTGTGTGTGTGTGTGTGTGTGTGTGTGTGTGTGTGTGTGTGTGTGTGTGTGTGTGTGTGTGTGTGTGTACGTACCACTGAGCTATATCGTCAGCTTGTTTTGCTTATACAGGATTACCTCAAAGATCTTTCTCATGAGGTAACAGCCTCAACCTACCTACTCAGTCAAAGCAGCATTGAAGTGCAGATCCACCCTTTACCACTTCAGTCTGTATATTTACTTTACTTCCATTTAAGCATATACATAAGGACAGTTTAGGGCAGGGGTGCTCAAACTTTTCAGCTCGTGGGCCGTCCATGTGGTTCAGTGGGCCAGTCACATGGTTCCTCTCACCGGAAGTGGAAGTAAAACGTGCCTTGCAATGTGTTTTGCAACAGAAGGAGATAGATTTTAGGCTGTCATTTTCTCTGCTTAAACCAGGGGTGCCCAAACTATGGCCTGTGTGCTGGATCTGGCATCCGATGCCAATTCTTCTGGCCCATGCTGCCCTTGTCACTCCCAGAAGTGGAAGTAAAACACGCACACACAGGTGCATTTTACTTCCACTTCCAGGAGCGATGAGAGTGGTGTGGGCCAGATGAATTGGCATCAGGGGCCAGAATTGGCCCATGGGCCGTAGTTCAGGTACTCCAGGTTTGGGGGTACTAAATTTCTAGAGGGCTATTTCTTGATCTGAGTAAGGTGAGTGGACACAAGTTTCAGATACAGTACTGTACTTGTCTTTCAATATATTGACATAGCCAGAATGTATTTGAAAAACAGAACTGGGATTGTGAAGAGCTTTTCAGAGAGTAAACCAAACCAAACCGCAAAAAAAGGTTGTGGTACCTTAAAGACTAACTCCTGTATTTAAATGTGAACTTTCGTGGACCAAATCATTTTTCCCCATTACAGTAGAGATACAATGTTTCTGAGGAAAAACTCTCCTATATCTCTTCAGCAATTTATTTATTGTATTTGTTGTCAAGAATGCAGACTTTACAATGGCAAAGGTATGGAGTATGTGGATAGTGTTTGGGAATAAATTTCATTTTTGTTCATTTCTGTTCTCCTAGGGTTGTCTTCCTCTTTTACATCAGTCATAAGCATCCCACAGGAGGGAATGGATGCAGCCTTCCTTAATTATTCCATTTGGTCTCTAGTGGCCCAATCAACTTCTTTTCAAGGTCTGATAGGAAATTTGCTTGCAGGCTTATTTGAAATGAGGGGGGAAATCCCTATCGTGCTATAGACATGAAAGACATTCTACCCTTCTACATTTATTATTTATGTAGTGGAGACCGATCTACGCTGCTTCTCATGTGAATGAAATCATGAAATGCCACCATAAAACAATATTTTGATCATTATATTACATTCCTCATTTCTCAGCATTGTTGGTCCATGGGGCAGACCAAAGAGGCAAGCCTAAACATTAGGAATTAAGTTATAACCATCTTTTATTAACTGATTAGTCATCGGACCATATCAGGTTAAAATTAAATAGATAAAATATGATTACATAAAGCAGGATAAAAGCAGGTTAAAAGTAAGACGATACATCACAACAAAATGATATAAAATATACTCAAAATAATTTATCAATAAAGTTCATCCTCTTTACATGTAACCCTTATCTGATTAATAAAACATATTATCTTTTGAATGGCCCCAACTATAAACTTGACAATCTAATATTTACATATTTATTTGTGCCCTGAAGGAAGTACATTAGTCTTTAATTAGAATCCCAGTACTGTAATAACATGGAATTAAGTCCTAAAAATTTGTAGATGAGATGATACGTTGAAAAATCACAATTTTTTTAATTTCAGGAAGCAAATCGGTAGCCCTTGGTGACTGGTTTAAATTTGTATTTTTTTTTCCAAACAAAAATATACATTACATAAACATAAGAACTAACAATAATAAGACTAATCATAACATCAACTATAATAAAAAGACATATAAAGAATAAAACAACAACATTAAAATGTAACATCAACATATGTGCACTCCACTGCCTATGGGACATTATATACGTTCAATCTATTATCCCTTTATATAGTTAACCTCCATTTCCAAAAAGTTGTACTATATATTCTTGCCCTGGTCGAACTTCTTTAGATTTAACTAAAACATGGTCGACAAATTCTTCCTTACAATAATTGTACATTGAGGTTTTAACAAAAGTCTAGAAGATATTTATAGGTTTTGTGCTTCTCCCCAGAATAAAATGGTAAACTACTACTGTGTACTCTCTACCTAGAACCCCACCCCCACCCGAAGGGTCACAGTATGTCAGAATTAACTTGACAGTACACAATTATATTAATCATTGAATAAACTGTCCCATTATGGGCTCATAGCAGTGATGGGATGTAACAGGTTCTCACCAGTTTGCCAGAACCGGTAGTAACTTTTCCCAGTGTCCCGGAGAACCGGTAGCAGCTTTTGAGAAGAACCACCTTCGGGGCTTACCTTTTCACTGGTTTCCCCACTGCATATGTGTGCCAAGCACTTGGTGTGAATGCACGCCTACAGTGCTTGGTGCGTATGCACGGCCTCCTTGCTGTCCTCTCAAGTGGAGAGGAGGAAGAGAAACTGTTTGGGTGGGTGTATTTTAATGTATTTTTTATTTTATTTATGGGCTTGTGTTGTGGTGGGTGGGTGGGTTGAGGGTGTGTATGTGTATGTTTATTTTTATTTTATTATTTTATTTTCTTTAGCTCCGGTGTGGGTGGAGCTGATGTCATGATGTCATGGGCGGAGCCAAAGAAAAAATAAAATAAAAATAACCACACACATACACACCCTCAACCCACCCACCCACAACACAGACCCATAAATAAATTAAATAAATAAATAAATAAAATTAAAAATACATTAAAATACACCCACCCAAACAGCTTCTCTTCCTCCTCTCCACTTGGGAGGACAGCAAGGAGGCCGTGCATACGCACCAAGCACTGTAGGTGTGCATTCACACCAAGTGCTTGCCGCACATGCGCAGTGGGGGAACCAGTGAAAAGGTAAGCCCCGAAGGTGGTTCTCCTCAAAAGCTGCTACCGGTTCTCCGGGCCACTGGGAAAAGTTACTACTGGTTCTGGCAAACTGGTGAGAACCTGTTACATCCCATCACTGGTTGTTGCAAAGATGTATCCTCAAAAGAACACTTGATGGATCCCCGATCAACAATATGCATAGATGAGTAGAGGGCCTGGCCTTAAAAAACAGTCCGTCCTCCCAAAACCCTAATTATCTTACCTGCTGAGTTAGGAAACGTCCATTTTCCCTCAGGAATCGGCTACGAGCCAGGCTCTGCCTGACAGACAAAGAAACTAAACTAAACTTTAGTTCCGACATATTTTGTTTTTTAGCCTTAGCAATAAGGTGATTTGCAGAATCAAATCCTGAAGTCAAACTTGCCAACAAAAAAGAGAAAATGCAAACACCTGATATTCTGGACAACATTTCATGCATTATCTGCAGAAAACGCATAGTCTAAGAAGTTAATGCTATAATTAACTGCCTAGTTTTTAATGCTAAGTTTTTTAAAGCTTCTTTTAAAACTTTTAATTTCTAAATTGGTTTTAAATTGTTATCATGCTGATTGTGTTGGGAATCGCCCTGGGTCCCTTCGGGGAGGAGGGTGATAAACAAATTTAAATAAATAAATAAATTTAATAATATAAACCTTGTAGCAGCTTAAAAACTAGGAAGCTTTATTTGGTATAGTCTTTTGTGGACTACATAGAACTTCTTTTGTTTTTATAATAAATGTCTTTATCTTTACAGTATCACAAGACTTTATGCCATATCTTCTCTAGTGCTAAGCTATTCTTCAATGGCAGATCCGATGAACAGAAACATCCTACACATACATACCGGTATGTTTTTTTAATTGGGAGACACTTATTACTGTGGTATACAAATAATATAAGCAAGTAAACTAACAAACAATAAGCTAGTTGGGGCTTTAAGTTCTTCAGAGTTAAGCTTTTAAAGTGTTTAAAAGTTTGCCTGCTTCTACAAGCTCACTCTGAGTGCAGGCGATGTTTTACACAGAAGTACCCACCTTCCATCATCATCTAAAGCCCTGCTAGATGACTACTTTTTTCTCCAATGATGTTTATCATCTGATGATGGCTCTCTTCCTAAGTTGAGGATGATCTTCTAATACCTTCTCCTTTCTTTAGGAGGCAGGTTTGTCATTTGAGAATTTGTTCCATTTAAATAAAAATAAAATTCCTTTTAATAAATAAAAAATATAATTGCAAAACAAAAAAAGGAAGTAAAGATCTAACTGCAAATTTTTAATTGCAAGGAAACAGACTTTGGAAAATGTTGTACTATCCTGGTTTATTAATTATGATTTTTGCTGTTACACACTTTTATTTTGTTTTTTCATCACTACCTCTTCTCTCTTGTCCAAGTTAGTATTTAACCTGGCAAAATGCAGCCACCTTCTTGGCTTTGTCGCTGGCCAAAATTAAATCTTCATTGGTACATGTTTCTGGTAGTAATTGGCACAGCAGTAAATGAGCTGGATCCTGTATCTCTCCACATTCACATGGCATGTTTTTTTCTGTTCTCATCCCACACCTGAGCATCTTCTTCTTGCATTTACAGACTCCAACCCTCAGCCTATTCAGAGTCCTCCAAGTGACGTAGGGGAGGTTGAGTTCCTCAGTCAAAACTTCCTTCAATGTTATTCCTTGTCTAATGAGCAACTTCTTCTAATTTGGTTTTGCTCTTGCATACCCTCAAGAATGTTTGTTCTTGCCATAAAGCACTTGCTGGATCTGAGCCGGAGGACTTGAGACTCATATCCATTCAGAGGGTGTCATATCCATTCTCTCAGTGTCCATTGCTACTTCTTTCCTTATCTTAGGTGGAGCGATACCAACAAGAGGATATATTTTCTCAACTGGTGTAGGTTTGAGGCATCCTGCAACTATATGCATCGCTTCATTAACAGGGATGTCAACTTGTTTTGCCTGTGTGGATGCGCTCCATAATGGAGCAGCATACTCTGCTGTGGAGACACTCAGGACCTAAGCCAGGGGCTCTCAACTTATGGCTGAGGGGCTGGATGCATCCCACGACACCATTTTATGTGGCACCCCCACTGCCTCCACCATACCAGGAAATGCCATGTGTGGCAGGCAAGGCCAAATGGCCATCCAGCCCCCAAAGCTGTCTGAGAGAGCATGATCCGGCCCTCGGCTTGAAAAAGTTGAGAATACACAGCATGGATGGTTGTGTTTCCATTTATAGTTTGTGAGTTTCCTGATGATATTGTCCCTCGCTTTTACTTTAGCTTTGGTTTTCATATAGTGCTGCTTAAAAGAGTGTCCTGTCACGTGTCATGCTAAATTCATTACTATCATTAATAATTAATTTAGCTTCTATGTGAATCAACTTTGTGCTTTTTTTTTTAAAAAGGACCAAGGACAAAGGTTTAAAAGCAAGCAATAAATGGACCTATTAATTAGTTTAGCATTTTTAATGTTCTGCTACTCCTGCCTTCCCTCAGTCTTGGTTTTGCTGAGGGGAGGCGCAGTTCAATAGTAGCCCCACTCCCAGGTCTCTTAAACCTAAACGCTTCCACATAGCCACAGAAACCCCACTTTATATATCTTCTCCCGCCCCGCCCCCATCCCAACCGTCACCTCCCCCGAATTCGAAACGTGGGCGTGGCTTCCCACAAACCAGCCCCTCCCCCGCCCACGCGCCGCTCACGTGTCCTGCCGTTGCTCGCGCCAGCCCAGCTCACGCCCTCCGCGCCACAGCGCCGCCACGCGCAGCCGCAGAACCCCCACCACGAGCGCGAGCCAGGCCACGGGCAGCAAAACCCAGCTGCGGATCGAGCTGTCCAAGCGCAGCTCCGGCGCCGCCATGAGGGGTCAAGGCTGAGGGTGAAATCCCCGAGCACTGGTTTATGTGAAGGCCAAAGTGGGAGGCCGGCCTTATTAGGAAACGGGACCGGAAGTGGCGGCGGTGGGAGGGACACACGAGGAGTGACTTCCGGTACTATCCTTTTTGGTCTCTAATAATTAGGCAGTGACTGCAGTGGCTTAAGTGGTTAAGACGCTGACAGGGAGGGTCAGGAGATCAAATCCCGAGTACTGCACGACGGAGTGAGCTTCCGTCTCTGTCCCAGTTCCTGCCAACCTAGCAGTTCGAAAGCAAGAAATTGCAAGTAGATAAATAGGGACCACTTCGGTGAGAAGGTAAACAGCGTTCAGTACAGTCCGGTGTCTAGACTCTAGAGGCATGACTGCTACATGTCCATTGAAACGTCTGCAGATGCAGACAGTGCTGGAAACATGAGCACTGAACCCTAGAGTCGGATATGACTGGCTTTCAAGCAAGGGAGACCTCGACCTTTACTAATTCGGCATTGAGAGTATCTGTTGTCCAGAAAGGGAAGGGGTTGAGTCACATCTGTCTCTGCCTCCTCTAGGTAGGGGCTGTTCTGCATCCCTGATACAGCCTTTTCCACCCAATACCCCACTTGCATTCATTTTTATGATAACTTGTAACACGATGAGCTAAATTACTTCTTTATTTAAATAAATAAATAATTCTTGCTAAGTTGATTAATCAGCTTCATGAATCAAGGGCCAATGTTGCTTTTCTCAGCTGCAAGGGGATTCCTGCCCTCCCAAGACCACATCCCGTGGGAGATCAGATGCAAAAGAGCCTGGGAAATAGCCAGAGATGACAGAAAGAAATTAGGGTTATTTCCAACTTGTTGCTTTTCTCTGTAGATCTTGTTTCTTGTTGAGTGCCCAGGAGGAGAGGACAGCAAGTGAGTCTGGTCTGGCCTTTATGTGGTGCAGTGTGACTCCGCATGGTGACTGTGAATTGATAATTAATCTAAAGCCTCATTGAGGAAGCTTTTGAAATTTCAGGAAGAATTCTGCTTTTTCCCTTCCTGGGCTCACTGTCATCTGTCTTCATGTGCTGAATGACTATAGGTTACATTTTAAAGGGTCCCATGAAGGCAAGGAAGTGGGAACTAAGAATATTGAAGCCTGGGAGAGCAGATTAATTTGCAACTAAATGTAGTGTCTAGGAGGCCTTTTAAAGATCCACTTGGTTCCTAAATTGTAAATATCAACTTTGCTAATTTCTCCATATTCTTTCTGCAGACTCTTGTTATTAATACTTTGAAACTTCACAACAATGCTGTGTGAGACAGAAGTGCAAGATAAAGTGCTTCAGTATGAGGCTTTTATCAGTGATGTTCTGCAGAAGGATCTCCAGTGAGTGATTCTTTTAAAAATGTTTCTCTTCAAGGCCTACCTTCTGACTCTCCCACTGCATGCAGATATCCAGTCTCTGACAATTCTTGGATTTCTTTTGGTCTCATCTGCTTTTGGTGCTGTCAGACAGTTATTGTTGTTTTTCCCCACAGGAAAGTGTTAGAACAGAGAGATGAGGTCTACAAAAAGATTGCTGAGTATCTTCAGTTGAAGAATATTATTGAGAGACTACAGGTAAATTGAAACTTCTAGCCTGTTGGGAGTATTTTCCAGTAAAAGATTTTTGGAAGGATCTCAGGCAAGGTTGTGCTGGAGTTTTGCTGTAATGGATAAAAAGTGAAAATAGTTATGGTAAGAATGTCATTTTTCAGAGAACAGAAACTGATCTATAAACTTGTGTTGTTTGCTTTCAGGAGACAGGAGGCAAGGAGTTGAAGACACAAGTGGACCTAGGCTGCAATTTCTATGTCAATGCAGAAGTGTAAGTAAAGTAAGAGTGTGTGTAGTGAACAGCTTAAAAATGCACCAGCAGCAGAATGAGATACATGCACTGAGCAACAGGATTTTGGCCAACATGTATGCGCATACCCTCTGTCATGCACATATCAGCAATGTTATCTATGAAAATTTTTTGCATGTGCCATAGGCAGAACTTCAGCTATGACAATAGGAAGACTGAATTTGCTCCAGCAGTGGAGAATAGCATAAGAAAAGAGTTGCTTGGTTAAGCCAAAGACAAGGTGGTCAGCTAGATGTAGGACATCTCTTTCTTGTGTTCCCCAAGTGACTGTTTTGCAGAAGGATGTTGTCTGTTTCTGTAACTAATGTGCAGTCACAGTGATAGGTTTACCCTCTGTGAGTTTGTCTAATCTTCCCCCAGATTTGGATTAACTGCCACCACTTCCTACAGACCTTTAGGGGATATGGATAGGAAGAAAGGTAGCATGAAAGCAACATTGAATTCTTACCCTTACATGAACCCTTTTTGCATTTAATAAAAATAGGTTGTGTACTGAAATGTAATTTACAAAACAAGCACCAAATTTAGCCTGTTTTCCCACTAGCTTCGCCCTTTGCAAAGACAGATGGGTTTGTGTGAAGTCATACTTCTTTTGCTGGCAGAGGGCCAAGAACAATGTAAGCATTCATTGGTCCATAGCAAGAGGTGTGGAAAGCACTGTTCCAGGTCAAAATAGTGGTAAGAGACTACCATTCAGTATGGTGACAATTTATTGTACAAGAAAAAAATATTTTTAACACTGTGTTTGTTTATTTGTAATTTTTTACTTGAGAAGAGGCCTTCCAGGAACTCAAAATCAAACACACTCAGAAACCTGCTCTGTAAGTCCAAGTGAAAGTATGAACTGGAATCCAGCTAAATTTCCCTAAGTAACAACTGAAACACAGGAAAAAAATTCTGCTCCTTCAGATGTGCTCCTTCAGATATATAATACCTCTCAGCTGTAATCTAACAAGAAATATAATAATTGTGTGCTATCAAGTCGATTCCCTTTCTAGGATCTTCTAGGAAGCAGCCATCTACTAATGTACTATGGACAGAATTAGACACTTTGAAAATCTGCTGATGGCAATAGGACTTTTTCAGTTTCTCCACTCCTGTATAGCCTTCCCTGCCCCTGACGTCTGCTCCAAAGAGTCCCTCAGCTCTGAAGCAGGTTTTGATGGGTCTGTAGGGAAATGAGAAATGTCTCCATCCTTAGTGGATTTCAGCCTTAGTATTTATGTCCTGTTTTCAAAAAAAAACTTCCCATATGTTGGTCAAAATCCTGTTGCCACTAAACTGCATGAGATTAGGTCAATTGAATTGACAGAGATCTACTGAGTCAACTCCTACTCTAATTCAATTTGCTATTCTAAGGTAAATCATAGTTGAAGTAGGTTCATTTGACACAATGGAATTTATAGAGGAATTGACTCACCAAATCTCTCTGATTCAGTACAATTTAGAGCCATTATCTCAGTAATGCTTTGCTAACACTTATGAGATCACCGTTGTGCTATTCTGATATTCTGGACGTGGGTTTGCAGCTGAAAGGTGGTGTGTAAGGTAAGGGCTGAAATTAGATTTAAATCAGAAACTCCCCATTTCACTTTTTAAGAATTTTAATGTACCAGCTCCTTCCCAGCTCCTTATTCCCAGCTCTGTTTTCAAAAACATAGTCATGAATTGGGAATTTTGTAGAAGATTGCTTCTTATAAGGCGATATTCTGTGCTCTTCCAAATAATCTATCTCACTGCCCATATTGGAAGTAGTATCATTTAAGTCTATAACTATTTTCTATAAGTGATGTGAAGACATCTCTTTGTACCCTCATCCACTCAATCCAGCCTTGTTTGATCTTTGGTCCTTAATAGTTGTTGGCTCTTATCCTGGGTAATCTGACACTCTTCTTTCCAACCTTTTGGCTCCTTCCTTCTCCTAGCCTGCTGGCAGTGGCAGTAGTTTGAGAACAAAGGTGATCTTCACTAACTTAAGTTTTGCAGCTAACTTACGTTATAACAGTTGGAGGGTAACATTTTGCCCATCCCCATACATTACAAGAACCATGGCAAACTTGGAACAGCCTTCACCAGTATGGTGCCTTCTACATTCCCCCATTTCTTAACATCGCACCTGGGTGGATTTGAGAGAAGTTGTTCCAAACTGGGGAAGGTTGCTGTACTGATTTTTATGGTTCTTTATGGGATTTTTTTGTCACATGGCAATGCTGGATGTTTTAGGCTGAGTGCAGGATGCTCAACATGCCCAAATAACAGACATATTTTCCTGCCTTTGTCATCAGTCTGTTTTCCTTCATTTTCCAAGAATGATTGAGACTGTATTCTGGGTGTAGACCACTCACAACAAAAGGGCTGAAAGTCTGCTTTGGAAAATAAGTTTAATTTGTTCCCAGGATTTTTTTCTAACTATGAAAATAACTGCACCCCATAGTGTTCTTTATAGGCTCATCCTCTACCCTGCTTTTCCAAATTAATTTTGCTAATGGTTTTGAATGGAAAAGTAGGTGGCTCAGAGGTTAAACTGCTGTTCTGCAGCCAACAGGTTGTGAGTTCGATCTTAACCACGGCTCAAGGTTGACTCGGCCTTCCATCCTTCTGAGGTTGGTAAAATGAGTACCCAAGCATGTTGGTGGCAAAATGCTAATTAACTTGTGAACTGCCCAGAGAGTGCACAAAGTGCTATGGGGTGGTATATAAATGTGATTGCTTTGTTTTGGTTGTGTTTTCTACTGAAGGAATAACGAGTGTACTATAACACACTTTTAAAGGGTTTGTGTAGCTTTAGTGCATTTAATAATGATGTTGGCACCATGAATTGTATATATCTTCTCTGTTGCATTTTAAGAGCCCTTCCTGCATTCACTCAATAACATAAATCATACTTTCTATCCAAAAGCAATGTAGTATTCTGTTCATGCAACTTCTTAATGGGTAGGTTGTAGATCAGGGGTGCCCAAACTTTTTGGGCCGTTGGCCAGTCACGTGGTTCAGCGGTCTGGTCACGTGGTTCCTCCCACCGGACTCAGAAGTAAAACGTGCCTTGCAATCTGTTTTGCAACAGGAGGAGAAAGATTTTAAGCTGCCATTTTCTCTGCTTAAACCAGAGGTGCCCAAACTATGGCCCATGGGCCGGATCAGACCCATGGGCTGTAGTTTGGGCTCCCTTGTTGTAGATTGCAGTTTTCTTGAGTGGCTGTTTTGCTCCCTTTAATGGCATTCCCGCTTCTTGTTAGTGCCATCAGATACATTTTAAATTTGACTCGGCTGCAGTCTTATTTTATGGGTCTTGTGATGCCAATGGTATGATCTACCTCACGATGAGATACACTTGTGTCTTAAGCCTCCCTGAGATATGTCAATCCAGCATTTTCTTCCATTCTTTTTCCTCTGGAAGAGTATGTTCAGTTCCCATAGGAATGCCAATCCAGTTCTGAGTTATTCTTTTAATAAAGAAATTCACACTGAAGTAGAACCATAATCTTTTTACATGTTAGTTAAAAACCGTGGCTCTATAACTTCTCAACAGATAGGATGCATTGTGGCTGTCTTCATTTTCTTTGGATTTGTTTTGGCAGTTGCGAACACGTGCCATTTTAACTTCTTTTCCCACATTGCTGCAGGCCGGATGCGTCCACCATATTTGTAGCACTGGGCTATGGATTCTTCGTGGAGTTGACATTTCCCGAGGCCCTCACGTTCATCGAGAAGAAAAACAAGCTTCTTACAGAGTGAGTATGAGGGACTTGACCTTTCCACCCCTGTTATGTACAGCCCAAGGAGATTTTGGCAATTGTGAACAACCTTTTGGGCAGCATAATGAAAGCATCATTCTCTAGCTTGGAATGACATTTTCTCCTGCAGCCATTAATTTCTGACTGTCACAGATCAGGGCAGGTGAAGAGCCCTGTGAAATTAAGAGTTGGTTTTGTTGGCGTATATAGCCTGCTGGCCAGATAAGTCCTAGGCTTTTAATTTTTCAACAGTGTTCTTGTAGGGTTAAGAAAATTTGAAGCACTATTTTTTTTTTTGGATTTCAGCTCTCAAAAGTCCCAGTTAACATAGCCAATGGGAAGGGATTGTGGGTTTGCACCCCCAAAATATCTGGTGGGCCAAATATTCCCAGCCTTACTTTTGGGCACACCTCCCACAAACTGTGATGGTTTAATGGTTAAGATACTGAGTTCAGCAGGTCAGTTAAAGACCTGAGTGCTGCTCGATGGAGTGAGCTTCCATTGTCTGTCAACCTAGCAGTTCAAAAGCAAGAAATTACAAGTAGATAAATAGGTACTTTTTTGGTGGGAAGGTAACATTGTTCTGTGCATTCTGGTGTCTAGTCATGCCTGCCATGTGACCATGGAAACATCTGCAGACACAGACAGCGCTGGCTCTTTCATTGTAAACGGAAATGAGCACTGCACCCTAAAGTTGGATATGACTGGCGTTCAAGCATGGGCCACCTTTACCTTACCAAACAAGCCTCTTTGGAGATTGTGGTATTTCTGAACCACAATTGAGTGTACCCTGGTCAATAGCAACTTTGTGCCAGCTAATTTTTCTCACATTAGAGCAGGCAAAAGGAACTACGGAATGAACTCACCAAAAGGTGGCTTCATTTTTGCAGTTTCATGCCTGGCCTAGACACAGAAGAAGAACTATAAACTGGCTTAATAGTCACCATCTTACTACAGAAAACTCTCTGGAACTTGTAGTACCATGAGCAAAGGATACCTGGTAAAGAATCTTCAGTGCTCAGTATATTAAAGTTACTATTTCAGATTATACATTATTAAAATAGCAAAGGGTTTAGCTTTTGGACAGGATTGACAATTGGTTTCCTTTCTTTTGAGTGGTGTCTCAAATTGGGTGAAAATGAGTTAAAATGGCTGTGTGTATGCATGGAGCCAGTCCAGCACAGATTTCTCAGATGGTAAACAGTCACCTTTCTTTGTGCTGCTTAATCCAGGGTATGTTTGTTTAGAACAGGTGTGCCCAAACTACGGCCCACTGGCCAGATCTGGCCCCTGATGCCAATTTATCCTGTCCGCGCCACCCTTGTTGCCCCTGGAAGCGGAAGTAAAATGCACCTGTTACTTCCGCTTCCGGGAGCAACTAGGGTGGTGCGGGCAGGATGAATTTGTATCAGGCGCCGGATCTGGCCTGTAGGCCATAGTTTGGGCACCCCTGGTTTAAGCAGAGTAAATGGCAGCTTAAAATCTATCTCATCCTGTTGCAAAACAGATTGCAAGGCGCGTTTTACTTCTGTTTCCAGTGGGAGGAACCATGTGGCAGGCCCACGGCCCAAAATGTTTGAGCACCCCGGTTTAGACATTCCACCGTATAGTATGATTTGCTCTCTGGTAACTGTGCATAGGATTGCAGGCTTAGCAGGTTTACCTTCCTAACCTGCCAAAGGATCATTCCGTTCTGTACAGCTTTGATTTTTTAAAGAAACAGGTTGATAGCTTGCCATCCTCCAGCTGTTGGGTTGTAATTCTCATCATTCCTCAACATGATGGGAGCTGCACTTTGATAATACTACAGTAATACCCCGGATAACGATTGTACCATATAGCGCTAAAACCGCATAACGTTACAAGATTTTTGGAAAAATCTTGTCTCGAATAACACGATTTTGAGCGTTATCCGGAACAATCGTGTGTGGGGGGGAGGGGTTGGATTGGTTAGAACATCTACCCAATCCAACCCCCCCCCAGGGCCCGCCCGCCCGATGTTTGGAAAGGGTATGGGCCCCCATACCCTTTCCAAACATCGTGGAGGTGCGCGCCTGTCAAACGCGGCTTGGGGAGGATACAGAGAAAATCTCCGTATCCTCCCCAAACCGCGTTTGGCGCACTCGCGTGCCAATGTGCCCAATGTTTGGAAAGGGTACGGTCCCCCATACCCTTTGCAAACATCGTGCAAGCGCACGCCTGTCGAGCACGGCTTGGGGAGGATACGGAGAAAATCTCCGTATCCTCCTCAAACTGCGTTTGGCACGCGCGCGCCAATGCGCCCGATGTTTTTTAGCATTGTTCGGTGTATACCCCGGACAACGCTAAAAACGAGATAACAACATGACTTGTGGAACCAAGTCATAACATTATCCGGGGTACTAGTGTATTCCCCTCCCTGCCCTTGTGATAATATTATCTCCCCCCACCCCCACCCCTTGTCTAAAAGCTGTTGAAATTTACAGGCTCAGCCTGCTCTTCCTTACCTTCTTGTGGGGTTTCTCTTGTCTCCTAACAGACTCAGTGAAGCCCTCACCAAAGATTCTGCCAAGATCAAAGCTAATATCCGAATGGTTTTCGAGGTAATAGGGTGGGTGGTGTTGGATGTGCTTTTGCTATGGCAGGATAAGAATGGGGCTGGTGGGTGGGTGATGTGGTTTATTAAAAAGTGTTCATTGGTCTTAAGTGAGGAGACAAGCAGTGCAGTCTTGAGATTAGACTAGGCATGCTCAAACTGTGGCTGTGGGCCGGATACAGCCCCTGAAGCCATTCCATCAGGCCTGCGACACCCTTGTCAAACCAGGAAGTGAATATGGATGCTTCTGTGGATGCATCCGTAGTCACTTTCTGGTTTGATGAGGGCATGCTTGCGCATGCGCAGAAGCATGCGTATGCACTTCCTGGTTTGGCGCGGACATGCCCACGCATGCGCAGAAATGTCTATGTCAAACCAGGAAGTGAATAAGCACACTTTTGCGCAGAAGCATCCAAACCAGGAAGTGAATATGCATGCTTTTCACGCATGTGCAGAAGTGTCAGCACTGAACCAGGAAGTGAATACGTATGCTTTCACGCGCAGAAGCATCTGTGCTGAACCAGGAAGTGAATGCAGATGTACCTGGTCAAACATGCCCACTTCTGGCGGCGTGGTCAGGCCTCCGGCGCAAAAAGTTTGGCAACCTCTGGATTAGATAGTGTCTGCTTCTCTCCAGGGTGCTACCAGGGCTAGTGCCTGCTTCTGGAAGGGAGGCTGGGTTACAGAGAGAAACCTAAGAAATAGGTACAGAAATCCAAGCTCACGCTGTACCTTTCCTTTCTTATTTCCTGCCAAACAGGGCCTCCGTGAACTCCAAGGTCTGAAGGATCTGCCGGAGGAGACTAGAAGGGATGTCTTCTTTTAGACACCTATCTTTTGTCTGTCCAGAAGAAAACTTTCCCATTTCTGATATGCTGGAAGAAGAGTTGATCTCTTGGGCAGTTTGATGGCAGCAGGATCTGCATATCTGGCTGGAACAAAACACATATGAGTGTGGTATGAGTGTGGTACTGTGAAATAGAGGCAGTGATAGGATATCATGGGAAGGGGTAACTTCTCTCTGAGATGGGCTAGGTCAGGGGTGCCTATACTACACCCCACGGGCTGGATCTGGCCCATGGGCTGTAGTTTGGGCACCCCTGGTTTAAGCAGAGAAAATGGTAGCTTAAAATCTATCTCATCCTGTTGCAAAACAATTTGCAAGGCACGTTTTACTTCTGCTTCCAGTGGGAGGAACAACATGACTGGCCCACTGAACCACGTGACCGGCCCGCAGCCTGAGAAGTTTGGGCACCCCTGCACTAAGTGAATCCTCTGTCCTACTCCATCTCTGTTTCCCAAAGAAATGTTTCTGAGTGAAATTCATCTCAGTTGTGAATAAGAATAAAAATCCTGCTTTCCAGGCTATCTGTCCTTTTTGTTCCATGTCCCCACTCACCTAATCTTTGCCAACTACTTCTTGACAGAAACAGGAATAGTTTTCATCTCAGGTAGCAGGAGACGTAATAAACCACCAGGGCGGATGCTTTCCTTGCCTCTTCCTTTCTGCCACTTCAGTACGAATTTGATGCCTTTGCTGCAACCCAGGTCCTGTCTTGTTGGTAAAAAAAACGAGACAGGTACCTTAGGCTAGTGATGGCAAACCTTGGCACTCCAGATGTTCTTAAACTTCAATTCCCAAAAGCCCTGATCATCAGGAGTGCTGACTTGGGCTTCTGCAAATTGAAGTCCAAGAACACTTGGAATGCCAAGGTTAGCCATCACTACCTTAGGTGGTAGCAGCAGCAGAATCTTCCTTGCTGAGCCTCTTGGAACTCATCAGTAGTTTTCCACCAGTTGAAGGACATTATCTGTGACTATGCCAAACAGTTTGTTCTTAGATTTATCTCTAAACTAGCAAGCTCCTTCAAATAAACTGGAAGATAATAATCCAGTTGCCAGTAAGACCTGTGCCAACTAGTCACCTTCTGCACATTAGTTGTAGATGAGGTGTCATGTTGTCTTTCACCTTAGACAGCAAGATGCCCCAGGTTCCATCCTTCCCCTTAATTAAGATCACAGAGCCGAGTAATGTAGTGTTTACAAGCACAAGTGACAAGTTGCATAAGAACAAGTTGTCTTATGCAAATTTCTTGTTACAACTGTTCTGACACAATAACCTTAGATTAAGCTGCCAGTAACAGTTCTGGCACATACACACAATCCGTGGGGTCGGCTATAATGCAGCACCATGTTTTATTGGTTACAGAAGCGCTATGAGAAAGCCTTTGCAAATTTGTAAGATGCCGACTACAACTGAAGAGTTTACTATTATTTTTGGGAATAATATTGTGGGGACGCCTCCTTCTGAACAAATGCATGCAATTATGCACCTCAGCCTCATTCCTCCAAAGTGGATATGCAACCAGGGAGGTCTTGTCCCTTTTGTGGCAATATGAATATACCAGGCTTCTATTCCCATACAAATGTCAAAGCGCACAGACAAGCCAGTGAGATGTCTGTTTGGAAGAATTTTGATGAAGAGTTTTTTCCCCTGTAATGGTAAAAGAGATGGGTTGTCCTTCCTGTTCTTTTCCACAGGCAGAAATGATCAGCCAATCAGGTAGCACAAAGGCTTCTTTGAGAAAGAAGGACCAACCCTGGCTGAGCCAATTTCAGTTTCTGCCTCCATAGGCTTACCTTGACCTCGTCTTCAGCTGGTCTCTTCAGTGATTTCTATTTTTGTAAGACCAACATGCTCAGGTGGGGGTTTCTGAAGGATAAGAACATGTTCTGTGAATGTGGAGAGATACAGAATCCAGCTCATTTACTGCTCTGCCAATTACCACCAGAAACATGCAGCAATGAAGACTTAATTTTGGCCAATGACAAAGCCAAGAAAGCCTTCATTTTGGCAATCCAAAGTTAGATCTGGACATGAAGTGATTTCTATTTTCCCTGTATTTCTCAGTCATGAACTGTACCTTCCAGATTCTCTTCAGACCCTGACTTTGTCGGAGGGGAGGAGGATGCTGGTTAGTCCTTGGAGCCTTCTCTTGGATTCTGAGTCATCACTAGATAACCTGCTTTTGGCCCCAGGCACCTCTGTTAGGAGACCAATATTCTTTTTTTCTATTTTGTACCTGATCCTGAACTTTTCTATTTTTTCACCTCTAAAAAGCCTTGATGCTTGGAAAGGTCGAGGGCAAAAGAAGAAGGGGGCGACCAAAAATGAGATGGCTAGATGGTATTGTGGACACAATGGGCACAGAGCTGAGCGAGTTGAGGGGGATGGTGGAGGACAGGAGTGCCTGGCGGATAGTGATCCATGGGGTCGCAAAGGGTCAGAATCGACTGTGTGACTGAACAACAAAATAAACCTGATTGATATAGTAGACGTTTACTTATCACATAAAGCTTAAGCTGGTGCGAGATTTTCCAGTTCCTTTAATTCCTTGTTTTCCTTTATTGGCATTGCTATGTTAAGCTAATTCACACTGCATATCCTAACTGATCTGGCTGGTTTGTAAGCATAAACAGTGATCGAAACCTATTATAGATTCCCCTAGTCTGGAGTAGGACCACGGGTACTCTGAAGCAGCACAAAGATGCTATCGGTTTCCTGAATGGGTACAAGTCTCTAGAAGGTGAAATGAGTCCTATGATAGTGGGATAACGGGGTGTGGTGTGGGTGTGGTGTTACCCTTATAAGAGGTGATATGTTTTGGAGTCGGGGGGGGGGGGGAGAAGAATCTGGATGGTACACAGAAAGAGCCTCCTCAAAGATTGTGGTATTTTTTGAACCGCAATCAGGTTTACCTTAGTAACGGCCACCTTGTGTTGTCAGCTGATCTTTCTCACGCTAGGTCAGACAAAAGGAACTGCAGAATGAACTCGCCAAAAGGGCTTTGTTTTGGCATTTTCATGTCTGGCCTAGACATGGAAGAAGAAGGAGTGACATTAGTGGTAAAGAAGAAAAACTGGAAACCTTCAAAGATGATGTCCACTGAATTCCCATCATGACTCCAAATCTGTAACTAGCATGGCCTATTTAAAATTAGTTGCCAGCCAAGGAATACTTCATTACTGTATATGTTTTATTTTTTTCCCTATTGATCTTATTGCTTTTTTTTCCTTTTAGCTCTTTAGCAAAATAATGACTTTTTCGAACATTTTGCTATATGCATAACTTTCCCTTTAGCTGGTGGCGGGGGATCCTGGAAGTTATTTGAAGTTGCAGACAGTGGGAAATGTATAGCGAAGGGTCATTTTGTCCCTTAAAACAACCCTTTCATGTGTTGGGTATTCATTATAGGCAATTCTCCCAAAACTAGCAGTCCTACAGCTTGACCACACAAAAAATCCAACCCCCCCCCCCCCGGTTGGGTATCTTGATCCTCAGAGGGCAATTATGACATTAACTTTATGAAAGTTCCACTCCTGCTAGAAACAAAGCCCTGCTTGGAGTCATTTGCTGATATGAATCAACAAAAATATTTATGTTTTACTATATGTAGTAATGTATGGTTGTGAGAGCTGGACCATAAGGAAGGCTGAGTACAGAAGGCTAGATGCCTTTGAAATATGCTGGAGGAGAATTTTGAGAGTCCCCTGGACAGCAAGGAGATCAAATCAGTCAATCCTGAAGGAAATCAACCCTGACTGCTCCTTGAAAGGACAAATAATGAAGATGAAGCTAAAGTACTTTGGCCACCAAATGAGAAGAGAGGACTCACTCGAGAAGGCCTTGATGTTGGGAAAGACAGGGCAAAAGGAGAAGGGGCAGCAGAGGGTGAGATAGCTAGATGGCATTGTTGATGCAATGAGTGTAGAGCAGAGCAGGCTGTGGAGGATAGGGGTGCCTGGCATGCAGTGGTCCATGGGGTCACAAAGGGTCAGACTCGACTATGCAACTTAACAACAACAACATATGTGTGGAACTGTATACAGTTGAATACAGTTTTTCCCGATTTGGTACTTGTCAGATGTTATGAACAGCAATTCCTAGCCTCCTCCACCCATGTCTAGTCAATGAGAACTGCAGCTCAAAATAGCTGGAGAACACCAAGTTGAAGAAGACAGTTGTCATAGGTAAACATTTGCTCACTTCTTTTAATAGCTCTTTATATTGTCTGTGGTTTCCTTATATATCTGTTCTTTATCATCTATTAAGAGCATTAAAACATTTCCCATCTGCTGTCTTTCTCAAACAAGTTTTAAAATATACTCTACAGTACTGTTCTTACCTGAGTGCTAAATATACAGTACTGTTCTTACCTGACTCGGAGAAGAGCCTTCTCGGTGGTGGCATCAACTTTCCAGTTGAGCTGCACCAGGTTAAATCTCTGTCTATATTTTAAAAGCAAATTAAATAAATCCTTTTTAAAGAGGCTTTTAAGAATACTGTATATTGCCAACAGCCAAGCTTAGGTATTTTATTTGTTTCTGTTGCCAATAGGTTTTTGTTTTGTTTTGGGTATTTTAAAAAATGTGTGGGTACTTTTTAATGTGTGGGTACTGTATTGTGTTGTAAGCTGCCCCGAGTGGGATCCCAGATGGTCAGGAATAATAAATAAATAAATTAAATAAATGAGTGGATTTCATGTTTTGGAGATGCTTTATAAAATGCAACATAGTCCTCAACTTACATGAACTGAAGATCTGTAGAACTGATTCAGCATTGGAGGCGCCTCTCCATGGAGAGGCATTTGTTTTATCATTGAATGAATAAGCTGTCAGAAACAATTCTATGTATTGTTTACATCTTTTGACTTGAGTCTTTTGCATTTTCAGCATTATTCTTTCAACAAATGAGGACATTTTATGTTGTGCAAGAATATAATGTTTATACCTACTCTTTGCTATTTTGTATACTCTGGCTAATGACATCTAAGGCTGTATTGTGTCATTTTGAACACACTGTTAATGTTCTATTTAAAAGTGGAATCAAGTAAGAATATGTTTAGACCAGGTTTTGCAGGATAAAGGATATGCTTTATTTTAAGCAGGGCATGTCAAGTATGCACTTCTTTTACAATGGATTCTATCTAGGTACTGTCAAATTTGCCTTTAACTGATTTTTATATGTTCATGTTTCATTCTGCAGACTGCAGAGCATCTAATAAATGCTGTAAATAAATGTGAATATATGGAAGCAAATGCTAAGTTGATAAAGCCACAGCAAGTTATCTACCATTTACTTACTTACTTACTTACTTACTTACTTACTTACTTACTTACTTACTTACTTACTTACTTACTTATTGTATGATGAACTTCAGTTGTCTACATTAATGTTGATATATACAGTAAGCACAAATGGACCATCTCAAGTTCCTAGCTAGAGTTCTATGACCAGGTTTGAAAGCCATTGAAGGGCTTCATCTGTGGCACTATGCAAATTCTCAAATATGCCTCCAAATGCACGTAAAAGACATCTAAATATAATGTGGTCCATGGTTTGGTCTTCTACACAGTCACATTGGGGAGAGGACTTCCAGCCCCATGTGGACAGAGTGGCTCCGCATCTACCACGGCTGGTCCTCACTATGTTCAGCATCCTCCACTGCTGTCTTGGAAGGGAAAATCCAGCTGGCCATTCTCAGGAATTCTTGATTATGTGATGAAGGGGAATTGGAGATAGATGTTGCCAGAGTTCCATCCAGGCATCTCAGATACTGAAATGGTTATTCTGTAGGTTGATTGCATTGCGCCAAGCAGGGTGCCTAGATTTTAATCGTTGGGCTAAGGGGGCAGTTATATCGGCGTGGATTGGGAGGAGAGGATTGTTTACTAATTTTATCCATAGGTGTAATAATGCTGGTGATCTTAAGTGGCAGCAGCGGAATATGACTCAAGACAGGGAGCCAGTGGGTGTTTGTTGGTCGAATATAGCCTGTGATGATACACATTGCCTGATTCCGCTGTATGTCTATTAGTCCTGTGTGTGCACTATTAAGACAAGATGAACAACAGTATTAAGTGACAGAATATGATAATGCTAGGGCGGTGGATCTAAGAACTTGAGTGCTGGCACCCCAAGAAGTGCCTGTTAGCTTCTGTAAGATGTTGTTTTTGGTTTTAATCTTTGCTGCCACATTGGAGAAGTGGCACTTATAGCTCAAAGACCTATCTAAGGAGACTCCCAGATACTTGGGGTACTTGCAGATTTTCTCCTCTGAATGATACAGCTGGTTTATACAGCGTGTTTCTGTTCCGCAAATGAAAAGTTGACACAGTAGTTTTAGGAAGGTTTGGTCTGAGATTATTCTGACAGAGGTAAATGTCTAAGATTTTTAAGTTTAATGAAACCACTGACTCAGTCCCTGTGAAGCTTTGGTATTGAGCGACCAATACTATATCATCTGCATAGGCTAGCCTCCAAGTGGTTCACCCCAGGCAACGTGACATAGTTACAGCTAAATAGTCTACAACACATTAGAATGAGACTGAACTGCTGCGTTCAGCCTCCTGGTCAAAAGCTACATAGAAGAAGATGATGATATACCCTTTACTAAAAATTAGTTACATGGATATGTCTCCTTCAAAGAACTCAAGACACACTTCAACTATTTCCATGTCTTCCATTGTCAGAGACTACAGCAAAGTCATAGAAATCTCGTACGATGTTTAATAATTAAATACCAAGTGGTAAAAAATAATAATCAAACAGCCGGGCCCCTCATCCCACACATAAAATTACTTCTCTGGGATGGGAATGACTCAATGCAATGTGTTTTTTCTTATTGAGCATTCATAGCAATGCATTTTCTTTCACAATTTATTCAATTTGCAATATTGCTTGAACTCAGCTGTGTTGAAACATTTTCCCTTGTGTGGGTGAAATTATGGAGCTCACTTATTCAGCTGGGAAAAGGAAAATCCTGAACTCAAAGTTAAACTTATGATTACCCTATATTAGTATGATTCAGAAATTTTCCCTGTCAAGGTGATTTTTAAAAAGTACCAATCAATATAGGAATACAGTCAAACCTCGCATAAAGAGCACCTCGCTTAAAGAGCAGAATTTTCTCTGAATGTTCGCTTTGCTTAACAAATAAAACCAACCAAAAACACACTTAACAAATAAATCAGAGTTTGCAATCCCCCCCCCCCGCCAGAAGTCACAATTGGTCACCTACAATGGTGTTTCGCTTAAAGAGCAAACTCGCTTAAAGAACAATCCTGTGGAACGCATTATGCTCTTTAAGCGAGGTACAACTGTATTGGGAAACGCAGAAGTATTGGATGGCTACTGTCAATGACAATAATGGTACTACACCCCACAATGAGCTGTGGGGACTGCAGTGGCTTAGTGGTTAAGATGCTGAACTTGACGACTGGAAGGTCATCAGGTCAGCAGTTTGAGACCTGAGTACTGCATGATGGAGTGAGCTCCCATCTCTGTCCCAGCTCCTGCCAACCTAGCGGTTTGAAAGCAAGAAACTGCAAGTAGTTAAATAGGTACCACTTCAGTGGGAAGGTAAACAGCTTTCAGTGCAATTGGGTATCTAGTTATGCCTGTCACAAGACCACAAAACATCTCCAAACGCAGACAGTGCTGATTCTGGCTATAAACAGAGACAAGCACTGAACCCTGGAGTCAGATATGACTGGTTTTCGAGCAAGGGTGACCTTTACCTTTACTAACCACACTTCATATGTTCTAACATTTGGAACGGGACCCCCAGTGAGGTGCTGCAGAGCACCTCCAACTGAAAGCTGTTTTCAATATGTGGGGCATGGTCTACATCATAAGCAGTTAAAAGCTACACATCTCACATACTTTTATGTCCAAAAGAATGCTGTATAAATGTTTATTCATTTTGACTATTGTACTTGTTTCTCTGTGCAAATGTTACTTTATGGTATGAGCAATATTTGGAACATTACTTTACTTATTTGGTTTTGACACATTATTATTATTATTATTATTATTATTATTATTATTATTATTATTATTATTATTATTATTATTATTATTATTATTATTATTATTATTATTATTATTATTATTATTATTATTATTATTAATGTATACCCCACCCTGCTCAGGCAAACCTGACTCTCTCTCTATATAAAATCTGTAAGCCACCTAGAGTCAGGTTTGCCTGAACAGGGTGGGGTATAATAATAATAATAATAATAATAATAATAATAATAATAATAATAATAATAATAATAATAATAATAATAATAATAATAATAATAATAATATAGATCTTTTAATATAAATATTGTGACATCTTTAGCCCTAACAAAGCTTTTTTAGTATGAACTTTTCTGCTTGAAGAAGTGGATTATAGCCACAAAGATACACACTAGACAAAGTGTGTTAGGTACTGTATAAAACAACCACAATACTGTATGTTGCTTTCCCCCTTCCAGTCAGAGATTGGTCTTTCCCAAATGTAGTCAGTTGAGTTCCAATGGTTTAATGCAGGGGTTCTCAACCTTCTCAAGTTGGGGACTGGGTCACACTCCCTCAAACAGTTGGTGGGCCGGACTGGTGCTTCAGCCACAGCTCTTCCAATGGAATCAGCTGCAGACTCGTTTATAATAAATGAGTCCGCGGCTGTCCTAAACACGTTTACAATGGCCACAAATGAGTCTGCAGCCAATTCTGGCAGCGGCGACAGCTGGAGTGAGGGTGGGGCCCATATTTTTTGGTGCTGTGGGCTGGATGCGGCCCATGGGTTGTAAGTTCAGAACCCCTGACTTAGTGGGATAGCTTAGTTAGTGGGTTGGAGCACCTGGCTGCAGGAGCCAGGAGTTCAATTGTCCACTGTTTCTCTTAGCAGGACAGCCAGCCTTTGTGGCCAAGGGTCCAGAGCACCAATAGAAAGAGGCATTAGTGAACTACTTCTGGGTATTTTCTACCTATAAAACCTGGGTTCACCAAAAGATGGAATCATTTTGACAGCATTTAATTAATTAATGTTAAGGTTGAACTCTGTTGTATACAGTATATATTTTATGCCACTTTGAGTGGTGCTTGCATCAAAAGGGTGGGGTATAAATGTTACGTATAAAAAATAAAAATAAAAATAAAATGATGAATGGACAACACAAAATGAAGAAAGTCAGTGGCTTCATTTTGGCAGTCCATGGTTTGATCGGGACATGCAAGGTGTTAGGATCAGTTTATCTGAGATCCTGAGAACTCTTATGCTGGTATTATTTCCACGCTACAGATGAGGAGACCACCTGAAAAAATGTGCAAAACCTGCTGTTGTCTCTGAAGGGGTGTGTGTGTGTGTGAGAGAGAGAGAGAGAGAGAGAGAGGGAGGGAGGGAGGGGGAGAGGAAGGGAGGGAGAGATGGAGAGAGGCGCCCCCTATAAGGCAAAACTCCCACCACCCCTTCAGGATCCCATGGGGGAGGGGGCAGAGGTTACCAAGGCAGCAACCTTATTCTTTTTTTTTTGCCCGCTTTCTCTTTCATCTCTCCCCCCCCTCATCGTAGCTTTCCGTTGCCATGGCGACCGTGGGGGCGCAATGACGAGGAGGAGGTCGTGGGTTGCCTGCCACCAGGGCCATAGCCAGGATTCTAGATGAATAAAGAAGGGGATTTTCAGGAAGGGGGGGGGCAAACTTTTTTTTTGGAGGGGCAACAATGTCACATACAGTATACAGTATAACATTGGCGTCCCAGGGTGGGAGGGAGTTCAGGAAGGGTTTCGGGGGGCCTGCCCCCCCCCGGCTACGGCCCTGCCTGCCACGAGAGCTTATGAACAGCCCCTTCCCACTACGCTGCTTGGGGGGGGGGTGATCGTGGGAGTCGTAGGACGCCCCCTCCCCCAAGAAATAATCCCGGGCTCTCCAAGGCTGCATCTCAGCTCCTCTAGGGGCGCCCTTAGACCTGGGATGGGTGGGTGTCGTACAATCTCTTCCCGCCCTTCCCACTGCCTGGGACCGTCCGGTGCAAGAGCCGGGGGGGGGGGGTCCTAGAAGCGTCTACACGCCCCCCCCCCCGCTTCCTCCTCCTCGCTCCCTCTGCACCGACACACAAGAAGGTCCGGAGGTCCGGGCTCCGGTTCTCGCCCCCCCCCCCCAACCAGCAGAAGACCAAGACGGCACGGGAGCCTGGAGCTGTCTCTTCGCCCCTGCTGTCCGGCTCTTTCGACCCGAGAAGTGGAGCCTGGAGTCCCGGGGTGTGTACCCCACCCTACCCCCCAGCACAGCGCTGAGAATCTTCTTCCTCCCCTCCTTCCAAGGGTCTCCCCTGACGGCTCTCCCTTGGCCCGGGTCCGTCCAATGTGACGAGAGTGGGGCCGAGGAAGGGGCTGGCGCTGATATGGAAAGGCATCGGGGCAGAGACTCTTGAGTCCAGAGTCTCTGCCTGCCCCGATTCCTTCCCAAATCAGGCTCAGCCCCTTCCTCGGCCCCACTCTCGTCACATTGGACGGATCCCTCCCGGGCGCCCCGGATCCTTCCCTTCCTTTTCCCCTCCGCGCAGGAGGAGGAGGAATCAGTTTCAGACGAACTTGCCTTCTTACACGCGGGATCGGGTGGGTGAGGAGGGGGACAATCTCCCCCCCCCCAATCTAAGCGGGGGGGGGACCCGGGCGTCGGGCTCCGCCTCCCGCTCCCTCCATGTGACAGGCGCCGTCAGCGCTGCATCCCCGGCGCTGTAACCGGCGGCCTGCAGGGCTCCGTCAGAGGCAGGAAGAGGCGAGGATCCGCCTCTCTCTCCCCCCCCCGCTTTCTTCCTCCTCCTCCTCCCCCTCGGCACATCCCGGAGCCACCCACGCCGTCCGGAGGCAACCAGTGGACCTGGCCCGAGGGGTGGGTGGGGGACCCCCTCTAAGCCACCCACCCACCCACTCCCCACCCACCGCCTCTGCCCCCATCTCTACCCAAGCCCGAGGAAAGCGGAGACGTCCAGGCGGCCGCCACGGCGATCGGGGCCACCGCGGAAAGTGGCGGGTCGGGTCAAGATCCCGGCGACCGTGCTGTGGGCGTTGGGAAAAAGGGATCCGAGGGGGGGTAGAAGAAGAAGACCCATTTATCCTTGGGAAGCAGAAAGCGGACTGGACTGGGAGCCTCCTCTCCCTCCCCTCCAGCAGCAACGACAACGCTGGGGGCCCCCGCCCAGCCCATGGAGCCGCCTGGGTCTGGCGCGGGGGCTGCTGCCATGCTTACGGGTAAGTAGTAGGGGGTGCTGGTGGAAGAGACCCGCCGGCGTCCCAACATTTCTGATCCAGGAGGGGGTGAGCGAGTCCCTGCCCCCTCCCTCCCTCCTCCCCTCTGTAGTTGCCACGGGTGGTGGTGGTGAAGTCCCCCCCCCCCCCGTTCATCTCGGTTGGGATCCCAGGATCTTGCTTGGGCTCACAGATCCCCCTTCAAAGCAAAGAGGGACCCATTCTTTCTCTTCCTCCCATCCCGAACCTTAGGTGGAACTGAAGGAATTTGCAGAGTGATGTCCCTCCCCCGCCCTCCTTTCCCAGCATTGCTCTTGAGTCTAGGATGAGAAGGACAGGGCTCCGTTCAGAGAGTGGTGAGTTAGTGTGGGGATCCATGTAGTGATGGTGATGGTGGTGGGGTCCTTTTATGGGTCATGTAAGATTGCCTTGGATGACAGAGGAGCCTGGTGTGCAGTGGTCCATGGGGTCGCAAAGGGTTGGATTCAACTGGGAGACTGAACAACAAACGATTGTCTTGGTATCCAAGGAACAGGTGTGGGTCGGTTATACTTTATCCTACGCAGGTAAAGGGACTTGGTAGATTCTGTTTTGGATTCCATTTCTTTCCTGCAAAAGCTGCTCCGACCTAATATGGAGACCTCTCCTTCAGGGCCATAGCCAGGATTCTAGATGTGGGTGGGCAAATATTTTTTCAGGATGGGCAACAAAGCCTCTTTTCAATGCATTCCTATGGGAAACTGTGCTTTGCCAGGGTGGGCAAACTGCTCATTCAGGGTGGGCCAAGCCCCCCTGCTCCCCTGGCTATGCCCTGCCTCTCCTGGTCCACTTCGTTAATTGGGATCTCCTTATTCACAGATCATATGGACTCTGGGTCACAGAGATAGTGGTGGCCTTTTCTTACTAGTCCTCTAGGTCATTCACTGTTCTCACATCTTTGCTGAGATCCCCCAATCTTATCCATGAACCCCCCCTCCCCCGGTTTACATTACAGCCTGCACTCTCAGCATTAACTGCTGGATTACAGCATTTGATGGGGTTTTGTATTAAATCCAGTTCCAGAAAATCCTTTCTTTAGGCCAAATCCAATATTCATGGCAAGGTGGGGGTGGGGGGTAGGGCGAGAGAGGAAGCAGGAGGAGATGAGTGAGTAGGCGAATAAGCCTGTTCTTCCTTCAATCCCTGCAGATCTTCTGTTCCAGGTCTGATGCATCCCCCCCCCAATGGCCTAGGATAATTTCAGTGGGGAGCAGGACCATGAGGTCTGAACAGGAAGGGGAAAATAGTCACAGAGGACAGTTCTTTATCAGTTTGGTAGGGGTGTGAGAGGCAAAGGAAGCTAGGACTGGCAGTACGGCTATGAATTAACCCACAACATAGCTTTGATCATGTGCCAAGGTATTTTGCTCGACACTGAGTTACTGCAACGTTTTCCCACATAGCTGGCATGAAAGGGAAGAGTCTTCCAGGGCAGAATGTACAATTTTTACCTGCGTCTTCTCTTTTTAATTATTAAACCCTGCTTGGAGCGATGGTGAAGATATAAGGATAAATAAGAATAACTGAGTGCAGCCAAGTATTTCTGACTTACGGTAACCTTTTCTAGGGTTTTCTAGGTAGATAATATAAAGAAGTGGTTTACCATTCACTTCTTCTGAGAGTGCCCAGGGACCGTATAGTTTGCCCCTGATGACACAGGCTGGTTCTTTTCCTGGGAGGCAGAGTGGGGAATCGAACACTCAATGTCTGGCTTCGTTAAAACCACTGAGCTATCTAGCCAGTTCAGACAAGGATCGATTTAGATTATAATTCATGAGTCTTTTGGGGCCAGTTCCCAGCTCATTCAAATTATTTCTGATTGTTTCCAGTGTGTGGCCTAGGTATGTTAAATCCCAACCTTGTCAAAGCGGGACATGGTCATGTGGTTCTACCATAGAATAGCTCAGCTCATCCCTTACTAAACAGGAGCCCAAGGTCCCCTATTACTGTTCCTTGTCACATCTTCCAGAGCTTTCTCTATCTACTAATAGATATATGCTTTCCAAGACTGTTTTTTAGTTAGTTTTGATGTTGCTTTTAATTGTTGTTAGCCGCCCAGAGTTGTTGCTGAGTTGGGCGGCAATAGAAATTTGAAGAATAAAATAAATTGGATAATCACATTAGTGTTGCCTCCTGCTTAAAGTATATATACTGTATATAAAATGAAAAGTGATAGCAATTAGATGCCTCTGCCCTTTCCTTGCTTGTGTTACTTATTTCTACAACTTCCTCCTTGAAACATCTATATAGTGCCACCTCTTAAAAAAAACCTTCAGCCATAACCCACCTCTGCTGTAAAGACTTTGACACAACCCTGTAACTTTACATCATATAAGAAGTCAGAATAGGTAGGCATATAGTTGCCTTGATGTTCACTCATACAACAACAACAACAACAACAACAACAACAACAACAACAACAACAACAACAACAACAACAACAACAACAACACCACTTAGGTCCTCGGTTAGGGCTTGAACTGTTCATTTTATTCCAGTCCTGAACTGTGAATCAAATGACTGATTTGTATCCAATAATAATAACTGTTGTTGTTTCCATACGATCTGGGACCTTGGAGCAATACCTAAAGGACTCCCTAGATATTTGGAAATTTTGGACTTGAACATCCTAACTCTCCAAAGTACAACTGTACTAGGAACTTCATATATACTCAGACGTTACCTTAACTTATAGTGACAATTTCCAGGGTATTCTAGAGACAGAGTGTTCAGAAGAGTACCGTTCCCTTCTGGGTCATGCTGTCCCCGTGTACCCTGCCCAAGGCCATGCAGGTTTGCTCTTTTCCCAGGAGGCAAACTGGGGAATTAGACTCCCACCTTGTGACTTATGAAACCTTAGTAAGGTATCTAAGATATATGGAATACAGTAGAACCTCGGTTAATGTAATTAATGTGTTCCCTGGGACATTTCCTACAGCGAAAATTACTTTAACCAAATTTCCCATAGGAATGCATTGAATGCAATTTCCCATAGGAATGAAAACCAAAATACTTTAACCAAAATGCAGGTTTCCATAGGAATGCATTGAAAAACAAAATACTTTAACCGAAATGCAGTTTTCCCATAGGAATGCATTGAAAACCAATTAATCCATTCCAAAATATATATATTCTGTAAACCGAGCCACTATTTTGTATGGATTTCCTTTCGTTATGCAATTTTTGTGTTAATCGAGCCATTTGTTAACCAAGGTTCACTGTATTCAGTGAGTGGGTTTTACCTTTGGCAGCCCTCCACAATGCATTTCCAAGGCATAGCAAGGATTTGAACTTGAGTATCATGAATCCTAGCCATTATGTACACTACACTACACTACACTACACTACACTACACTACACTACACTACACTACACTACACTACACTACACTAACAGGAGTTTATGGACATTTCGGTGACCTACTGGAAAACTGAAGAATGGTGTCTTCTGTTGAGCTTAATGGGGATGGTGACACCTGTATTAAGTTTCATTACAGGGCATTTGGAACAATTATAGGTGACATTGTACAAGTTATGCAGTATGTCCAGGCAGGTTTTTCCCCTCCAAGGCTAAAGTGTGTCTTTTTTAAAAACTGGGACAAGGTAGAGCCTGCTTTCACAACTTCCTGCATCGTGAGAGAAAGAGAGCTGGGGGAGGGGAGGGAGAAAGAGACAGATGTGCTGCACCGTCTATTATAGTAGCTATTTCAGGGGGTGGCATATTGTTCATCTGAATGATGTCTGCTCCATTGTCATCTATTGCTTTGTTATAATAGGTTTATCTCAGCACAAGGTATATCAGTCTCAAGAAATGGGTCAAGACTACATTTGTAGTAAAAGAGAACTTCCAAATGGATTAGTTGACACACAGACCCATTCTACAGGGATCATCCTTTAATATACTGTATATATTCTAAGCCATACATTTAGAAATTATTTTTTTAAAAGTGGTGGATTAGCAACACCTCCAAGAAGTCTTGGCCAGCACAGCTAGTGGTGAAGGCCACTGGGAGTTTTAGTCCAATAACATCTGGGGCCCCAAGATCGGGAACTTCTTAGATGTATAAAGATAATTCCCTATAGAACTGAGTTGGTGAATGCCAACAAGGAAGTGTGTTCACAGCCACTGCTTCCCAACTGCTACTGGTAGTAACTTGACTGTTAGCTGTTGGCCAGAGTTACAGCCTCCCTAATTTGGTACTCCCAGAAGTACGACTTGCACTACTTGTGCTACTACATGGGGAACTTGGTGCTGAGTGGGACTTTGAGCTAAATCTGCAATTGCTGGTTGAACTGAAATTAAATTAGCCCCAAAACATCAGGGATTATGATTTTGTGAGGCCAACAGAACATCTTGAGCAAAAGATGATCAGCTAGCAGCAATTCTAAAGCTACCCTTTGTACAGAATTCCATGGGAGAAAAACAAGAATGGTTCAAGAAATTTGGCTGCCTTAGGCAAAGCAGCAGGTAGCCTCTCCTTAACTGAGTCAAGGTGTGTAGTACCTAAAGCCAACCAGCTTATAGTGGCATATGAGGTAGACATCCTGCCTCAACTCTGGTACTGTAATTAAAAAATACAATTCAAAATAAATAAGCAAGAGTTTGCTGTCCTGTCATGACAGCTGCTTGAGACAGCTGCCTTACTCTGCCTAATGATAGGGCCGGCTCTGGGCTAAGTTAACAATTGTTTAGTTATAACCAGCTGATGTTTGTGGTGTCCTGCCACAAAAGCCAGATGTTGCATCTAGTTGCACTCTTGCCTGCGTCTCACCACAATAAGATAAAGGAAGCACTCCAAAAATGGTAAGTGGACAATAGGACTCAAAGGCTTTATATGTATGGTAGAGTCAGGTGTTTACATTTTCTTTTGACTGTACTACTTCAGGGTATATAATGGGTATAATGGGACTGCAGTGGCTCAAGTGGTTAAGATACTGAACTTGAAGACCGGAAGGTCGGAGTTCGATACCTGAGTACTGTATGATGGAGTGAGCTCCCGTCTCTGTCCCAGCTCCTGCCAACCTAGCATTTCGAAAGCAAGAAATTGCAAGTAGATAAATAGGGGCCACTTCGGTGGGAAGGTAAACAGTGTTCCATTCACTCCAGTGTCTAGGCATGCCTGCCACATGTCAATGGAAACTTCTGCAAACACAGACAGCACTGGCTCTTTGGCTATAAACAGAGATGAGCACTGAACCCTAGAGTCGAATACAACTGGCTTTTGAGCAAGGGTGACCTTCACTTTTAATGGGTTTTCCCAGGGAGAAAAAAAAACCAAGACTCCCTGCATATAGAAACTAAGCCCATCAGGATGAGAATTTCTATCCCAACTTTTCTATCACTTCTCCCTCTCTTGCTATGCCTGGAGAATTCTTTCCCCTTGCCTGTTAAAATATTCAAGTGTTTATTTTCCAAACCTGCCATTCATTTTTTTCCTGCTCTGGCAGGGAACATCTGGCCTTACAAATACGGACTTCAATTCCTAGAAGCTTCAGCTAGGCTGAACCTTGGCATGCCAGGTGTTCTTGGACTTCAATTCCCAGAAGCCCAAGTCTCTGTGTAAACCCATTCATGTGGATTCACAGAGACTTGGGATTCTGGGAATTGAAGTCCAAGAACACCTGGAGTCCCAAGGTTCACTATCATGGAGCTAGGCTGACCAATTGGCTGAGGTTATGGAAATTGTGATCCAAAGCAATCTGAAAGACTAGCTGTTACCCACTTCTGCTGTACTGTTGTATTCTACTATTATAAGCCAATGTGAGCAGTTAGAGTCCAAGGTAGGAGAATGATGTTCCATGAAACTGAGTACTGGTAGCTGGATCCCAGGCCATTCATTTGCTCTTAGCATAAGCTACTTCATAGGTTTGTTATGAGGATAAAGGGGAGAGGAGGAGAGCCATGAACACTCCGTTGTACTCATTGGGGGATGCGAAAATGGGAGACAAGCTTAACTACTACAAGCAAGCAAGCAAACAAACAAACAAATAGCCATATTATCTCCAGGGGTTGTGTCATATCAGAATGAATGCCATTGAATGTTGTGTTGACTTTTTTTCTAGTCATGGACCCTTCCGTCACTCTGTGGCAGTTCTTGCTGCAATTGCTGGAGCAGCAGAGCAATGGGCACCTCATTGCATGGACATCCAATGATGGAGAGTTCAAGCTGGTTGACGCGGAAGAGGTAGCACGGCTCTGGGGCCTGCGGAAGAACAAAACCAACATGAACTACGATAAGCTGAGTCGGGCCTTGCGCTACTACTATGACAAGGTTGGTGCCTGAGATTTCTGGTCTTCCTGCTGCTTCCTTTGAGAAGAATCGAGGGGTCCTGGGGGAATCTCACAGTTTTTGTTTTGCTTTCCTTTGCAAGTCCACAGAGTAGGGCTACCTGTTCAAGATCAATCTGCAATACGGCTACCATGTCTCAGGAGGTTGTCTGAAACCTCAGGGAACTGATGTTTTCTATGGCCTTTGAGAGACAAATCCCAGAGCAAGTAGCTTTGAAGGAAGAGAAAGCGTGATTGCTTGTGTGAGGTTGTTTTAACAGTGTAATTGGAGTGCCCAAACTATGGCCCGCAAGCCGTATCAGGCCCCAGGCATCCTCGCCGCTCTTGAACATGGATGGGGGATGCACCTGCCAATGCGTATGTGCGTCCAGAACCACTTCCTGGAGTGGGGAAACCACTTCCGGGAGTGGTGGGGATGCATTTGTGCATGCGCAGAGACGTCCAGAACCACTTCCGGGAGTGGCAAAGCCACTTCCAGGAGTGGCAGGAATCAGTGGTGGGATTCAGCATATGTTTGTGACATTGTTGCCCCTCCTGTAAATTTTTTGCCCCTCCTGGAACAAATGCCACCCCCATCTAGAATCCTTGCTACGGCCCTGGTAGGCTTAGAAAAGTTGAAAACTCCTGCCATAGTGAGTCTGTTGTGAGTGAAAGATGAGTAGGTGCAGCTGTGTTAATAAACCAGACAATGTTTGCTACATTTGTGGCAAATATACCCCACGTGATCAATGCAAGAACTTAAACAAGAGGGTATGGATTTGCTAACATAAAATCCTGACGTCCTAGGGAGAATCGGACTTCAGATTTGGATCTGGCGCACTTCATTTAGTATAGGACACCTGGATTAGATATACAGGTATTGTGATGCCGTGAAATTTATTATTTCCAAGTTTTGATGCTGCAGACTCTGTCGCAAAGGCCAGCCCAAGGCATTTTGCTGCCTAAAGTGAAGTACAAGATGGTGTCCCGCCTTCCAATTCAATGTTTAGTAGCCTGTTAGACTGGTGATTAAATCTTACTTTCACACTATCAATAACGTAGGATTCCTCACTGCCCACGTACAATACAACAAACTAGTTTAGGGGCCCAGGGGAAGCCATGTGATGTACATATGTTGGCTCCTAGCAAAGGGGAACAGCCATGAGTTGCCACCTCTGTTTCCTACATCTACTGCATGGCCAGTTGCCTGTCTAACTGTAGGACCAGTCCTGACACAAGCTCTGTTTTTCCTCAAGCCTCTCTTTTCAGAAGAGACCCCCGGCAAAGGCTTTGTACACAACAGAGGCAGCTTACCCATGGCGCTGTGTAGCCCCTTCTTAATTCTATCATCCTCTTTCCTTTCTAGAATATCATCCGTAAAGTCAGCGGGCAGAAATTTGTCTACAAGTTTGTCTCTTACCGAGAACTCTCCAGCATGGAAGGCGTGAAGGAGGATGGAGGAACGAAAAGGCCTGAGCATGTCCAGAGTGATGCCAAAATGGGTGATGGGGCCCTCGGGACTCCCAAAGCCCCACGTGGGGGTACCCCACGCAGTAGTCGAAATGAATACATGCGTTCTGGGCTTTATTCCACATTCACTATTCAGTCACTACAGACTCCTTCCCCGCCGGGACGGGCTGCCCGTCCTGAGGCTGAACCCCTGCCTGTGGTGACGCCGCCAGTTGTTCCTGTCCCCGAACCACCACCACCACCACCACCTCCTCCTTCCATGGCACCTGTGGAAGATCTCCCACAGCTCCACATCAGCATTGAGGAACCGGAGGAGCCTCAAGAGCCCTTGCCGGTAAGGCATACCTAGAGCTTCCAAGCTTGGTGGATAGTTTTGGTTTTTCACTGTAGTGGTGCCTGTGCCAATGAGCTGGACAGCTGGCTTCTGTAGCTGGAGGCTGAGTTAACATGGTGGGTCTCGACCAGTGGTACACATCCCGCTGGCAGGATGCAGAAGTTACCTAGAGGGTATATAATGAGTCTACTTGCAGTTTCTTGCTTTCAAACTGCTAGGTTGGCAGGAGCTGCCACAGATGACAGGCACTCACTCCAGCACACCGCTCTAGGGTAGGAATTCTCAACCTTTTAAATCTGCGGGCCGGGTCACACTCCCTCAGACAGCTTCGGGGGCCTAACGACCCTTTTGCCCTTCCTCCACCACATGGCACTTCCTGGTGTGGTGAAGGCGGTGGGCCCCCCACATGAAATGGTGCTGCGTGCTGCAGGTTGAGAACCCCTGTTCTAGGGTCTTGAATTGCTGGCCTTCTGATCGTCAGCGTCTTAACCACTAACCCACCATACTACAATGTGTGTGTGTGTGTGTGTGCGTGTGCGTGCGTGCGCGTGCGTGCGTGCATTGTTGAATTTTCATTACAAACACGAAGAAATATTTTTTCTATACCATTTTCAGTATAATTTTTATTGGGTCAAGCATTTTTCCTATGAATTTATTCTCCAACTGAAACAACATCTTTAATTAGTTTATGGCCAAAATCCTATTGCCTTTACATGTTGGCATAATGCAAAGAACATAAACTTCTTGTGGCAAGTTTCTGCATATTCTTTGTAACTTGTGGCAGCTCAGCTCCAAAGGTTATGGCATTTGTGGTATGTTCTCAGGGATAAATAAGAGGATTTGGGCACATGCTTCCAATATTATTGCATTTTTAAATTTTTTACAAATGCAGTGTAAACAGAAATATAATAACAATGCATGTACGGTAGACATGTAAACATATAAATTGTGTGTGTGTGTGTGTGTGTGTGTGTGTGTGTGTGTGTGTGTGTGTGTGTGTGTGTGTGTGTGTGTGTGTGTGTGTGTGTGTGTGTGTCGCTGTTGATTTCTGTCATTATGGAATCCAGGTTCTTTGTTAAAGTCACAGTTTGATGTAAGACATGAAAGGTTGACAGCAACTCAGTTGACGTATATTTGTAAAGAGTAAGACCATGACAATGAAATGAAATTATAGCTCGTTAAAGACCAGCAGAAAAGGTGGTGTCAGTTGCAGAATAGTGTTCATTTAATCATGCAGGTATACATCAGTTATGAGGGAGGATTTAGTTTCAATTTATGTTGCATAAATTTCTTTCCATTTGGAATGAAAAGAAGTCAAGTGCAGGGCTTTGAGCACTTTACTCTTAACAGTCTGGGTTTAAATGACTATATATATATATATATTCATTTATGCTGTTGCTGATCTTGGCTTGCCTGCTCTGGTTACCTGTAATTTTCTAACTCAGAGTCAAGGTTTTAGTACTAGTATACAAAGCCCTATATGGTTTGGGACCTTGCTATCTGTCAGAGCACATTTTCCAAAGAGTAAGTACCCATCTGATCTGGTCCTCCCAGGCTTGAGAATTACATCTGCCTACACCAAGGGAGGCCAGAAAGGCAGTGACTAGAAATCGAATCTTCTCAGTTATGGAGTCCACCCTGTGGAGTGCCTTACCATAGGAGGTAGGCTAAGCTCTTTCTTCCAGTTCTTAAAAGATCCCTGAAAACAGAAGAAAACATTTGCTGACATATACGCAGGGAGTATCTTTGCCTCTTATGTTCGTCTTAATGCATGGGTGTCCAAACTTTTCAGGCTGTGGGCTGGTCACGTGGTTCATTGGGCCGGTAACATGGTCCCTCCCACCGGAAGCGGAAGTAAAATGCGCCTTGCAATCTGTTTTGCAACAGATATGTTTTGCAACAGGATGAGATAGATTTTAGGCTGCTATGTTCTCTGCTTAAATCAGGGGTGCCTAAACTGTGGCTCATGGGCTGGATCCGGTCTCTGACACCAATTCATCTGGCCCACGAAGCCCTTGTTGCTCCCGGAAGTGGAAGTAAAACATGCCCATACGGACGCGTTTTACTTCCGCTTCCAGGAGTGACAAGGGTGGCACGGGCCGGGCCGGATGAATTAGAATCGGGGGCCAATCCAGCCCACAGGCCATAGTTTGATCATCCCTGTCATTAGATGGGTAGGATATAAATTTAAATATAAATAAATATAAAATAAATATTCTGGACGGAACGAACAAGTGAGTTTTGAGGGGGGAAATGAGAAAGTGAGAGAAGATAAAACTGATAGATTTCCCAATGCATACAGTAGAACTGCGCATAATGAAAAAACTCTGTTCTGCAGAGCTCTTCATTATGCGGTTTTATTCATTATACAAAGTGAATTGGCGATACCCTGCATAAGGAAAATAAGTGCATTGAAGTGTTTGTGCACTATTTGTGATACCCCACATAATGGGAAAAAAAGTTTGTTATACAGGGGGTTGTTAAGTGAGGTGTTCCTCGTTTAACGAAACCCCCAGATAAAGAATTTTTTTCATTATGCAGGGTATCGCAAAGACCACACAAATGCTTCATTGTTTTAATTTTTCATTATACGAAGTGTTTATTATACGGGGTTCCACTGTATAGACATATTTACCAGCTGCTATAACTGGAAAGGTGGTTCAGAGTGGCTTACACGCAGTGGTGGGTTGTCAAAATTTTCGCTACCACACCGTGACATCATCATAGTGTGGGCGGAGCCAATGTCATGACATCATGATGTCACGGGAGGAGCCAACATGATGTCATGATGTTGTGGGCGGGGCCAAATAAAATAAAATAAAATAAAAAATAAGCACACACACACACACACACACACACCCCTCAAACCCCCCCCCACACCCCACAAACCCATAATTAAATAAAATAAATAAATAAATAAAAATTACTTTAAAATACACCCACCCACCCCAAACACAAATCAACCCACCCACCCACCCCAAACACAAACCCGTCACTTACCCTTGGTTGTCATGAAGCAACAGAGGTGGTGGTGTGGCGGCAAACCACTGCAACGGCGCGACAGCCTGGCGGGGCAGGGCAGCCCGGTGCGGAAAGGCTGCTGCCACTGCTTCTTTAGGTGCTCCTTGCACCCTTTCTTTCCCTGCAGCCAAAGTGGCTGCCGGGAACTGTGCATGCTTCAAACTTCCATTTGACGCATGCACAGTAAAAAATAGACGTGTGCGCAGTACCCGGGAGCCATTTTGGATCCAAATTAAAAAATGCCTCAAAAAAAAAAAATCCCGGGTGGTTATTATCCCCCCCCCCCCGGAGAACCACCCGCGATTGTTGCGAACAGGTAACAACCCACCACTGCTTACACATCAATAAAAGAAGTGAAGTCGGTCCCTGCCTCAGGTTTGCAGTCTAAACTGCTGTGATGCAAAAATAAAGGGGGAGATGAGGAGAAAAATATCAAGGGAAACAAGATATTTTAGGCACAACTATTTGGATGTAATAAGGTTCCTCAGCTGGGGAGGGACAATAATTGTTAAGAGTCCACAGGGTCCCTCCTTAGCTGGGTCCGTCTTCCTTCCCTTGCTGCAGTGGCCCATTTTCTTCATAACTTACTGTACATCCAGATTACTTTCTGCATTGTGTTTCATTGATTATACGACAGGACTATATGCCAACCCCACTGGTTTAAAAAATATACAGTAGTTGCATGGTGTAAGTCAAGATGCTGGTGTTTACACTGAATAAGTAAATATGAGAGCGGGCAGCATATCTAAAAGATAACCTCTTTCCATGTGAACCTGCCATTATTTAACTTTTCTGCAGAAGGCTTGTAATATATCCTACTACTAGGAGACATCAGGTTGGTGGGGATATTTTATGAGGCCTTTTTAGTAACAACCCTGCGGGTGTTGAACTCTCCCCCCTCTGTGGTTTATACTGGCTGTTCCCTTTGGTAAGTTTTAAAGCTACTGTTAAAAACCTTTTGTTCCACTAGGCATATGAATGATTTTTGATGTAATTCTGCTATTTAAGAATGATTTTTCTCTTATTCTTTAATGGAATTTTAAATTATATTTCTCTATCTTTAAAAAAAAATGTCAAAGAGGCCCTTTCAAGGCTGACAGGTAGTTCAATACCTGTCAGAAGACGGAGGGATTTCTTATTTGTATTGCTGCTGTAAAGAACACTTTGAGCTAAGGCAGTAGGGAAGGGACTTGCTGAGCATTAATTAGCATAGCTGGAATGTGGGCTGAAGAGGTACTGTATGTTTTGGGTGGACCCAGGAAAACCTGAGATAGAAAGTGGGAAAACATGTGAATAGAAATAGTTGGGCAGGATCTGGGATGCAGAAGAGGTTCAGAAGGCGGCCAAGAAATTGATGGAACAAGAGAGGTCAAGGAGAAGGACTTCTGAAGCCAGCAGCTTCCAAGATAGAGAAAGGAAGAGCTCCAGTTAAGGAACTTTAAATAATCTTGCTGCTCTGCTTCCTAGCTGCCTTTTCGGTTGGCCTCAGGAGATCCCCCTTTTCAGTGTGCTTCTGAATGACAGGCACTGGGGGCAAACAGTAGGGTGTTAGCATCTGATTGGCCTCAGAAAGAAATAGGAGGAGAACCTCTCCCTGGCTTGTCCCTACCATTAGGGTGGGGTGACTGCCTTGAGTATTTATTTATTTATTTATTTATTTTATTTGACTTATATATCCTGCCCAATTAGTGAAGCCGCTACTCTGGGCGGCTCACAAAGGGATTAAATTCAAAGTGTAACAGACAAATACAGAAATGTTGGTTGTCTTGACGTTGTTAGCCACTTGTCATCCAAGTAGAGGGGTTCAATACTCTGTCCAAAAGTGAGGACCCTTTCCTTCTCTTATCAGGGCCGTAGCCAGGGGGTGGCCAGGGCGGACTTTGCCCACCCTGAGTTAGCAGTTTGCCCCACCCTCAAACTCCCTGCTGCTTATATATGTGACCAAATTTTGCTGCCACACTGTGGGTGGAGCCTATGTAATGGGCAGAGCCTATGTAATGGGCGGAGCCTACATCATAGGTGGCGCATACATCGTGCGCGATCTAGTCATGCCTGGTGCCTACATCGTGGGCGGAGCCTATGTCATGGGTGATCTAGTCATGCCTGCCGTATGGCCATATGGCCATGTATACATCTGCAAACACAGGCAGCACTGGCTCTTTGGCTGTAAATGGAGATGAGCACTGCACCCTAGAGTTGGATATGACTGGCCTTTGAGCAAGGGAGACCTTGAACCACTTGCAGGGACAAAATCTGATGGGGCAGGGCAGGGAGTTGGGTGTGGCTACCCAATTTCGCTCCCCCCCCCGCCCAAAGGCCACCCAATTTTGCCACCCCCCTGCCCTAATATATATATTAGACAGTACATCAGGGTTTCTCAACCTTGGGCCCTCAGGTGTTTGGACTTCAATTCCCAGAAGCCTCGATCTGCAGGTGTGCTGACTTAGGCTTCTGGGAACTGAAGTCCAAGAACACCTGGGGCTCAAGGTTGAGAAACCCTCCGTACATTATTTCTTATTTCCCTTGTTGTTATTACATTTTAAAATGCTGGTTTGTGGGATTTTCTCCCTCAAGTTGCCAAAATAATTGATTGGGCTATTAAATGTACACCCTGACCTGGTGTTAATTGAGTATTAACAGAGCTGGCTATTAGAAGAAGATGGGTGAAGAGCAAACATGTTCAGAGTTTGCCTGGCTGGTGACCTGACAGTAATTCTCTTCTTCCTGCTAAACCAGGTCATGGTGGAGGCTGCTGCACTGGAGACTTCACCCCTTGATGAGAAAGTGCTGGTGAAAGTAGAGGAGAACCTTGACCTTGAAGAAGAGGCCGCTGCCCTGCTGGTGTTGATGGATGCCGAAGTCAAGGAGGAACCCACACCCAGAGAGGAGGCTCCATCTGAGAAGGTGTCCTTGGAGGTTGAGTTGCCGATTGAAGGGCCTGGAGTGTCAAAAGAAGAAACACAGTCTTCTTGTGTTGCAACTGTGACTCTTGAAAGCCAGCCCCAGAAGGGCAAGAAGCCCAGATTCCTGGAGCTGCCTTCACTGCCGACCCAGGAGAAAGTAAACGCAGCTGTGAACAGCCTTCTGGCTCCTGGAGGGACAGGAAGTACCCTGACTCCAACTACAGTGATTTCTTCTCATGCACTGGTGAGACCATGTTTATCAACAGGCCCTACTGGACTTTACCCTGTTCCCAGTAACTGTGCATAGAATTCTTTGGTAGGGCGATGCCAGATTAGAAGAAGATGCTTACAAATTTCCTTGGAACATCATGTTGTTTCCACATCCTAGTAAGAAAGAGAAGTACTGTATAGTAGAAGTTGGAAATGTTAAATTTTTGGACTGGACTACAATTCCCTAACCTAATGATGGATAGGTCATTCTGGTAGTTGTAGTCCAAAAATGTAATGCTCCCAAGGTCTGCGGCATACACATACCATGAAAACCAGTGTGGTAGGGTAATTTTGAAGTTTTTTAACAATGGGTTTGGGCTGGGTTTTATTATGCTTTTATGATGTTGTACACCGCCGTGGGTTGCCCCGGTGAGAAGGGCAGTATAGAAATGTAAATAAATAAATAGGGTAGATAGAGCATCAGACTAGGAATCAGGAGACCTGGGTTCAAATTCTCTCTTTGCCATGGAAGTCCTCTATCATGGGGAGGTGTGGGACTGGTAAATCCACTACTTGAATATCTCACATACTGTATCTTGAAAACTCTATTATGGTTGCTCTAAATTGGAAGTCATATGATGACACATAACAATAACAATCATATGGCATAATAAACTAGAAGTCAGTGGCTAATCTAGCCTCTGACTGCCACCAATTAGCCTTAAAGTTATTCACCCATCTGCCAAAATAGTGTTAAGTGGACCTGTTGAGTATGGTAGAAGGGCCTGTTGGCAGTCTATAGGGGTTCAGTCTCCCACCATCTACCCCATTTCAGAGCAGTTCTGGCCTGAAACAAACATTGACAGATCAATGATAAAAAAATTGAAGATTCTTTTTTAAAAATGAAAACAAATGTTATTGACTTACTTATTCCAACAGTTCCTCCATTATGCCTGGTGGGGGAGTGGGAGAATTTTTCATTAAATTTGGAAACAAATATGGAGAATTTTTAAAGATAAAATAAAGTTATTAGGACTAAAGACTGGTTTAAAAATCAGGGAATCAAGAACCAATAAAAGAAGTACAGTATTTGGAATGGAGAGAATATCTTGGTTTAATCCTATATAACTGGAGCAATGGATAAAAGATTGGGGTTTTTAAAAAAGGTAAATACAGTAAGGGGAACTTACATAATTTAACGGTAGCACAAAGGGAAAGTATAGAGGGACATAAGGCAGCAAAAGATATACAAGTAAAATGTATAAATTAGGGTTGGAGACAGAGATCAACAAAACTCTCAAATTATTATGGGAATAAGACTGGGAACACTTGAGAAAGCCTTGATACTTGGAAAGGTCGAGGGCAAAAGAAAAAGGGGCGGCCAAAGATGAGATGGCTGGATGGTGTTGTAGACACAGTGGGTACAGAGCTGAGCGAGTTGAGGAGGATGGTGGAGGACAGAAGTGCCTGGCAGACAGTGGTCCATGGGGTCACAGAGAGTCGGAATTGACTGTGCGACTGAACAACAACAAAAGCCTGAGAGATGAAATAAGTACCTGGAGTTGGAATAAGAATATTGAAATCTATGTCCTTAAAGATAAAGAAAAACTTTTATAAATTAGTTTGGAGATGGCATTTTACTCTGATGAAAGAAATCAAATAGATAAGTAGTATTCTAAGTTATGCTGGAGAAGATGCTAGAAAATAGGTCTCTATTTCCATATGTAGTGGACATGTGAGAAAATATTGAGATTCAGGCAATTGTTTTTGGAAGGGGGGGGGATAAAATAACTAGTTTAAATTTAGAGATATATCCCAAAATAGTGCTTTTATCAATATTCAGCCAATATTAGATAAGGTGCAATGTAATTGGTCAACTAAAGAATTAATATGAAATTAATATGAAATTTAATAAAAGTGGCAAGATTAGTGGTAGCTAGGAATTGGAAAATAAAGTATGCTTTTCAATTTATTGAATGGTATAAAGAGGTTAGAAATAAAGCAGTTAATGATAAACTAACGTTTAATATCAAAGTTGAGAAGCGACATTTGAGGAAAATTTATTGATTTTTGTATTAATAGAGGGGAAAGGACATATGTTTTCTAAAGAATTGATGTAATTTTGGAAGGGGATCTGGGCTCCATAAAGGGAGGAAAAAAATGATTTTATCTGCTAGGGTCCTGGTGGGAAGGGGGCACTCTTGTGTGTTGTTGTTTTAATACAGGGTGTGGCAGCATAACTTCCTTTTTTAAAATGCGCACAATTCAGTCGGTTGATGTCGTAGGGGAGCGCTAGTGGTCTCGTTCGAGAGGCAGGACTATAAAGTTTTGTCCCGACACAGTTCAGTCACCATCATGCATTGGAATAGTGTGGAGCGTGCGTTTGCCGTTGAGGCCTACTTTTCGAGCGGTTGTTCAGTGATCACAACCCAGCATACAGCCTGCTATGCTGGAAAGAGTCATGACAAATGCCAGAAATGGGTTTACTCAGTGTATGGAGAATGGGGGACGTCACCTACCTGATTTGATCTTCAAAACTGTGTAAAACAAAACTTTAGGTATGCACCTACATTATAAAAAACAAATAAAAATTTTCTGATTCACACAATGGGTTTTATTAAGTTTTGAAAACAGGAAGTTATGCTCCCGCAACCTGTATTTATTTAACCAGTCTTTATTTTTAAATGTGTATGGTATGTTCTTATGTTTATAAAATTATTTGTTTAAAAAAGAAACAAAACATTAATTATAGAAAAACCAGGTATAAAGGAGAACAGCTTTGTTTATATGCAAACTGCCTCAAATTCCTTGAAAAATTTTCCTCACTTGCACAATTTCTGAGCATGAAAAATACTTAAAACAGCAAACATTTAAAGGAAACAAAATATATGCCCAATATTTAACAAAGCAACTGTTATATTAATATATTTATAGGTTATACATTTTAAAGATAAAATAGCACCCTAGAATCACCTTGCTGTAGTAAGTATTGTCCAGGTAATTCAGACTAAAGTTCCCGTAATCAGTCCAATGTAGCTAACGTTTGTGCTAGCTGATGATGACAGTTGTTGGCCAACATGTATGAAGGATACCATTTTGATTATACAATTCAGTTGCCTATTTGTTCACAGTTTCTTAGATTTTCTACCCAACATGGAGTCAGAAAGAGCTCCCGTACCTTTAAAGCAGGGGTGCCCAAACTATAGCTGACTCGTGGTGCTAATTAATTTGGCCCATGTCGCCCTCACTACTTCCGGAAGCAGAAGTAAAATGTGGGTGCCAAACGCACCTGTGCAGGTGCAGAACGCTGCCATAAATGACCCATGGCTATCATAAATGTGTTTACAACAGCTGTGGGTCAATCAGTGGCCGTGTATTTACTTGGATAATACATATACAAATTTACTTTCACTTCCGGGTGTAAAAAACCACATGACTGGCCCACGACCCGAAAAGTTTAGGCACCCCTACTTTAAAGCCTCTAGAAAAGAGGCCATGCTGGAGAATACAGCTGTTCTTGCCATCTCAATTTCTGTGTTTCAAATTCTAATCCATTAATCCTGCTTTCTTTCTTTTCAGAATGATAAAGAGATTGAGAGAATTAGTATTTGAACCTAAGAGGTTGTTGTTTTGTGTTCTAGTTGTGACATCCTCTCTCTCTCTCTCTCTCTAGACCCCAGTTCTTCTCACTCCAAGTTCCCTGCCACCCACCATTCATTTCTGGAGCACACTGAGCCCCATTGCACCACGAAGCCCAGCCAAGCTGTCCTTCCAGGTATGGTTTGAGATCTCGGGTCATGAGTAGGATTTAAGATGTTTGGGTAGGGATTTGGAGAATTGGGACAAGCATAGCCTGGAACTGCTAGTTGGCGATAGAACTGGAGGATGGTAGAAATATGTTTGAGAAGTTGGAAGGACCAAGACTAGTGCTCAGTTACAAAGGCCTCATGTCAGAGCAGGCCAACTATGGCCTTCCATATGTTGTTGGGCTGCTAAATTGGGGAATTGGTGGGCAGGAATCCTCACTAAGCAAGACAAGACTGCCTTCCACTAAAGCACAGGTGCCCAAACTTTTCAGATGGTCACATGGTTCAGCAGCCCGGTCATGTGATTCAGCAGCCCAGTTACATGGTTCCTCCCACCGAAAGCGGAAGTAAAACGTGGCTTGCAATTTGTTTTGCAACAGGTTGAGATAGATTTTTAGATTGCCATTTTCTCTGCTAAAACCAGGGGTGCCCAAATTACTGCCTGTGAGCTGGATCTGGCTCCAGCACCAATTATCTGGCCTACGCCACCCCTGCCACTCCTGGAAGCAGTAGTAAAACATGACCATATGGGCACGTTTTACTTTAGCTTCCAGCAGCGGCAAGGGCAGCGTGGGCAGGATGAACTGGTGTCTGGACCAGATTCGGCCCACAGGCCATAGTTTGGGCACTCCTGCTCTACAGTTCCAGTGGAAACATTTGCAACCTGAAAACCTTTTTCATCAAATTTTTAACTGTTTTGGGAATACTAGAGGCCACAGGATCTCTTACCTTAAGCTTTCACTCCTGTTTTGCTTTATCTTTGAATGTAATTCAGATTCTTCTGATTTGCTGGTGATCCCAAACCACAGATCTTTGATTTTGTGTGACATCTGAACCCAACAGAAGGTGGCGCTCTGACTTTTTTCATTCTCAGAAAGCTAGAGATGCGATCCAGAACCAAACTGTCAATTCTTTTTTCTAACTTTTGAGAGGAAAAACAAGTCACAGCTTTGTTTCTTGTTAAGTTCAGATGCCCTGCTCAGACAGCACAGGGTTTGTTTAGCAGTTCCCCTTGTAAACAGCTATCATGTACCATTATGTTGGCTTGTCTATGAATAGGATGAAAATCATAAGAATTGCAGCTTGTGACAATGTCCAAATTCATCTGTTGTGTCACAAGCAAAAGTAACTGCAAAAATTGTTCTCGGGATGAAGCTATGATATTGCAGAGATGGTCTACCCTGTTTCCTGAATATTCATTTCCTGCTGGAAATAAGGGTCAATCTATTCTAGACTGTGAGGGGAGTTTGTTTGCGTACCTTATGATTATCTTCCCACACTGAGATTTCCTCACAGATATATATGTCAGCAATCAGATATGCAAATTAAATGCATGTTTACCTTCCAAGGACCAATCACAAACAACACATTCCTAAGTGCAAGATGCATAAGTTAGAAAAGTCAATTGCTGCAATGAAACAACATCTTTCATTACTTCAGACAGCACACTTCATTCATTCATTCATTTGTTTATACTATTTGTATACTGCTGAATTTAGTGTTGTACACTACTCACAGGGTGTATACATTAAAAATCTATGTAGAGTGTATCCCAGATGGGCAGGGTATAAGTCGAATAAATAAAAATAAATAAATAAAAACACAAGGAAAAAGGAAATTACAGCATAATAATACACATGTTCTTATAACGATGTATCATTTAGTTGATCCAAAAAGTAGGGATACAGTTGTTTTACTTAAGTGAGATAAAAAGAAAACATGTACGGTAAGTAACCTTCTACTTGCTGCCTTCTGGACCACAGATGTAAAGATGAGAATTCTTGCCAAACATTCATTTAGTTTTTATGTAATACTGTACATGAAACACTTGTAAATTGTTTCTGGCTATTTTTGTATAGGCTTCTGCTGCTTGATATTGGCTTACAGTCCCTTTCCTGCATGCCTTTGTTGCTCACACCACATGATTTGAGGCCATATGTTTGTCTGGAACTGATGAGAAAAGTAGGTGTCATTCACGAGACATTGGGGAATCTGCCATTGGCTCTGGTTTGCTACCCATTCACCTCCCTTAAAGAAATGTTATGTTTCATTAAAGAGGCAAATCTTCTGTAATTAGTCTGGTCAGAAGGAACATGCTAGGCCACATGGCATATGCATATGTATGTAAACAAAAGCCCAGAGCTGTTTTCTTCTACCTTAAAAATACCTTCTGGAAAGAGAATGAGAAGAGGGAGGGGGAAAGGGTGACTGTTTAGCCCAGGAGTGCCCAAACTTTTCAGGCCGTAGGCCGGTCATGTGGTTCCGTGGGCCGGTCATGTGGTTTAGCAGGCCAGTCACGTGGTTCATCCCACGGGAAGTGGAAGTAAAACGTGCCTTGCAATCTGTTTTGCAATAGGATGAGATAGATTTTAGGCTGCCATTTTTTCTGCTTAAACCAGGGATGTCCAAACTGGCCTTTAGGTCATATCCGGCCCCCAACACCAATTCATCTGAGCCACACTGCCCTCATTGTTCCCAGAAGCAGAAGTAAATGTGCCCATCTAGGCACATTTTACTTTCACTTCTGGGAACGATGAGGGAGGTGTGGGCTGGATGAATTGGTGTCTGGGGCCAGATCTGGCCGATGGGCCATAGTTTGGACACCCCTGGTTTAGCCTTATCTCTGGTCGCCAGTGCTCTGCCTCAAATAGACACCTCCTGTAGATCAGCTGACTTCCCGTGGGGCTCTCAAACATATCTATATTTAACTGGCCCCCACGCGTGCACAGGAGGTAGGGGTAGGTCTAGAGCAAAGGAATGCAGAAAAAGGCTTTCATGCTATTGTGTCTTTTCCTATATAGTTTCCTCTCATGGGGCTCATCCACACAAGATGTGTGGATCGAATTGAAGTGAGCTAGAAGAGTTGTGTCCTTTTCCAAAGATTTCTCACTTCTAGCTTCCACTCGTGTTTTGATTTATCCTTAGCTGGAATCTAGATTTTTCTAATTTGAATTTCTGCACCAAGAATCGCCACCTCTTTCTTCTCCTCCCTCCCCCCATCCTCCCCTCTCCTTCTCTCCCATTCTTGGCTCCATCTCCACTCTTTGTCTCCTCCTCCCACCACGGCGGTGGAGGGGGGTAGAGATAACTTTTTGGATCATGGGCCAGTCACGTAGTTCAGCGGGCCGGTCATGTGGTTCCTTCCACCAGAAACAGAAGTAAAACATGCCTTGCAGTCTGTTTTGCAACAGAATGGGATAGATTTTAAGCTGCCATTTTCACTGCTTAAACCAGGGGTGCCCAAACTATGGCCTGTGGCCCGGATCCGGCCCCCAATACCAATTCATCCAGCTTATGCTGCCATCATCGCTCCCAAAAACGGAAATAAAACACTTTAAAAGGGCACATTTTACTTCCACTTCCAGGAGCGGTGAGGGTGGTGTGGGTCAGATGCATTGGCATTGGGGTCTGGATCCAGCCTGTAGGCCAGTAGGGGCATCAGCAGGTTTGCCCCAGTTGGCCAGAACCGGTAGCAGAAATTCTGGCAGGTCCCACCCACCCAAGTTTTGAAATAAAGTAGTCCTAATTTGGGTACAACACAGGGCTTTCCCCCTGGCCACGCCCACCATACCACAACCACAGTGTGGTAGTAAGTTTTTTTGAGCCCATCACTCCGGTAGGCCATAGTTTGGGCACCCCTGTTTAAAACCATTGCTTCTTCTGTGTCTAGGTCAGATGTGAAACTGCCAAAATGAAGCCACCTTTTGGGGAGTTCATTCTGCAGTTCTTTTTGCTTGACCTAGTGTGGAAAAGATTAGCCAGCAACACAAGGTTGCTGTTACCAGAGTATGCCTGATTGCGTTTCAAAAATACCACAATCTTCGAAGAGGCTCTTTCTGTGTACCCCAGCAGTTAAACTAATCTGAATGAACAGGTAAAGTAACATCTCTTTAACTGGAGCAAATAGGATGAGTGAATAAGCAAGCCCTAAGCATCTCTCTCTCTCTCTCTCTCCAGTTTCCTAGCAATTCTAGCTCACAAGTTCACATCCCATCACTCAGCGTGGATGGACTCTCGACTCCTGTAGTCTTATCGCCTGGACCCCAGAAGCCATAACGTTTCTTCTGCCCGTCACCGTAACTCTTTCCAAAGAGCAGGCATGAGTTTCTTTCCAAGCAAGTGGGGCTACACATCTAGCTAGACACCTGTATGTCCCTTCGCTGACTGGAAGAATGCTTTCTTGGAGCCAAGGACCAGTGACCCGCTTGAAGGGACAAAATGATGGCACAAGCAAAGGTGATTCACCCACTAGCCTTGGATATGCCGGGATTCGCCATGGAAGCCAAATGATGTCTTGGTTGCACCAGGACGTTGGGGGTGCCATGCTGGCCTCCTTTCCAAAAGCTTCATACGGCCCTCCAGTACCTCTATGGGGCAAAGGGGAGATCACCTCTTTTATTTAGTCTCCTCTCTGATTAAGGGGCGGACTTTGATGTGGCAGTATGGGGTGCTTTCTTTGCGTCCTCTGCCTTAGTGTTCAGACTCTCAGTGGAGATAACTTTTGGTGATAGCCCAAGGCCAAAAAGCTTGGTGCTCTCCACCCTCCAAGATACCATGGATATCTTTTTTCCCCATCCTGATCTTTTTTCCTTGCCTTGATTGGTTTGGGGCTAGCTTGGTAAAAATGTACAATTTGCACTATAGGCCCAGCAAGCCTTGAGCATTTTAGCTGTACGTAGGTGGCAAAATCAAGATCAGCTATATTTGTTTTGGCTGTGTGGTTATTCCATCCACGGGTGGATGATGAGCGGAAGGCAGGCATGTTACGTCCTTTTCGTTATGGGCAACCTGGAGAGTTAGGCTGAGGAACATTAGCCATTTTGGATGGGAGTAACAGAGCTGTGTCACTTGCAGCTGAATGAAGACAAGGAAGCCCTGTTCAGCATGTTTCTTCAGATTTTATGGGGAAAAAGGCAGTGGTAGGCTCCAAATTTTTTTTTTTGCTACCACACTGTGGGCGTGGCCTGGTGGGCGTGGCCAGGGGAAAGCCCCTGCGTTGCACCCGAATTAGGACTACTTTATTTTAAAACGTGGATGGGTGGGACCAGCCAGAATTTCTGCTACCGGTTCTGGCGAACTGGTGCGAACCTGCTGGTGCCCACCACTGAAAAAAAGAGGTGTTGGAACAAGCCATTATCTCATTGGGCTGAACAAAAAGAAAGAGGGGCGTGTTTTGCTTTGCAGCACTGTAGGAAGAAGCACTGCCAGTCGTATTCTGTTTTGCTAGATGAAGCAGAAATGTCAGCCATGTTTGTTTTGGCTAGACAACGTTGCCCGGGTTTATTAAGATGTTGAGGTTTCTGCCGTTTCTTTTTGTTGTATTAGATGCCCCATCTGATACTGAGATTACAACTGAGGAGGCCTCTGCTATTTTTGCCCTTGTGGAGGCACTTCCTAAAAGTCCACCCAGTTCATCAGCATGGAGACCAGAGAATGGAAGTGGAAGGCCCACTACTGATTCCAGAAATGTTCTCTCTTTGAACAATCATTGCTTTAATCCATTTCCTGATGATCAAAGGTCGTCACAGGAATGACCAAAGGAAAGGTCTTAACACTCTCTACTTTTGATCCTTTCCATGAGGTTTCATTTTCTTCATTGTTGGAGAAACATCAGATTGTTAAGCCATCTTGCAGGGACATCTTACTCGTTGATTGGTCGCTGAAGAGGAAGTCCCACACCGCATACCTCTTGAGTTTCCTACAGTTTTTGAATCACTGTAGAAGCAGCAACGAACAGATCCCCCACATTGTATCTTCTAACTGCAAACCACCGCCACCCTCCAGAGTAGAGGGACTCTCTCCGGAAATTTTGCTGCCCTGCATCTTTCTTTGCTCCTCAGCTCCTTCTGGATCCGTTGTAAAAAGAGAAGTTTTGACTCTTTGCAAAAGGGCTGCGTCTCTTTATGAGGTGTGTTTATTGTAATGTAGAATCATTGGCTGATGAGAACTTCATTGCTTACCAATTGTGTTGGGAGGCAGTCCTTCCCATAAGAATTTGTCTTGTAATACAGAGGAGATGCCATTTTCAGAAATATCCTATGATTCATAGTCAGAAGTCCCTGCAACTTCTATTTTTTCACAGAGTATATATCTATCACAGGTTTATCTATTATCAGGAGGGCCACACTGAGAGAAAAGTGGACGGCTTCAGAGCTATATTTATCTTTTTGTCCGTCTGTTTTTGATATCTATTTTTTAAAGTGGGTAAGGGTGTGGGGTGGGGGTGGGCAAATGGGAGAGGGGGAGTTGTTTTAAAAGAAAACGGGAAAGTGAAGCACCTGATTCCATAGTTGGTGTCTGTGTGTTTTAAGTGGGGAAAAAAGATTGTGGGGGTCATGTTCTGAAGCACACTGGCTTTCAAACTGTTCCAAGAATGTTTCTTTAATGGTGGAATGTAAGAGAGCGCTTGCCTGACATTATCAGTTTTCCCCTGGTACTGCATTTATGTAGACAGTATGTTGTATCGGCTTGAAGACATCCTTTCCCACCAGATGTTTTGGACTAAAAATCCCATCCTCCCCAGCCAACATAACCAAATTGCTCTGGAGTTGTTTGGAGTATTAGGGGATAAGCGGCAGGTTCTCAGCTCTTTCTCAACAGATATACTGCAGAAAGATCTGCGAGAAGACCACCTTGATGGACAGACTCTAAGGAGGTAAGCAATGAGCAAAAGGCAGAATGGGTCAACTCCCACTCCTATTTTTCGAGTTGCTCTTATAAAATCTTCCCAGTGTCTTGCATAAACAATGCCTTCTTGTCCATTTTAATCCTGATGTCCATATACCCAGTTGTAGATTTTGAAGTAATTTGGTTTAATTCCTTGAATTCTTTTGCATTAGTTGGGTTAGATCCCACTTCTTGGAGATTCTGGAGTCAGGTCAAATGAAACAGATTTACTTTACATCAAGAAGGAGCTGAGAATCTGCTTTGCACCTGGCAGATATGGAGGCAGTTTTAACTAGAAAGATACTAATTTTAATCATCCTGTTGTGTAGCATTTAATAGTTATAATGATTATACTTCTTGCACTTCCATATTTCCTCCTGTGAGGAGACATCTTAAGTGCTTTACAAGGGGTGGTTTACAGATTTATTGAATAAATTAAGGCACTTTGTGTAAACAGCAATCTGCAAATCAATCAGGTACAAACCATGAGTGTTATTATAGATAAACTGTGTGTAAATCATATGTGATTTGTGTATAAAGTAAGCTGTGCAAACTGTGAGTACACCATGCATAAGCCATGAGTATATAATAGCAAACCATGTGTGGAGAACTGAAATGTTTAGTGGCTGAACTTTCAGCAAAGAACGAGCAAGGGATGAAGGAACTCTGGCAAGATTTTGTGTAACCTACAAGTACATCATGAGTTAATAGTTGTGAACAATGGACTTGCTATGTGATTTTATAAATAACCTGTGGTTTTGCTGTAGCCATCTAACACGCAAGCCACAGGTAAGCCATGAGTTAACAATCAGTAAAATGCAATTATTGTTCCATGTAAACTGTTAAGCGAAGTATGGTTACATTTGGTGTACACCAGATGCAAACAGTAAGTAGGTCATGTAAGCCATGATTGGCCTATGGTCAAGCCATGTGGAAGCCTACGTAATGCTTAAACCATTTGAGCTTGGTTTTCTTCTACTACAGGCTCACCCTACATGGAACTTTTCTCTCTTTCTCTCTCTCTCTCTCATGGAGGTGCCATTGGGTTTTCCCCAGTTTTATTGAGAGCACCCAGCAAGAGTAGCTTTACAAACTTTTGGATTTTTTGTGTGCATAGGATAGAATAGCCTCTTTAGCATTCTCTGTCCTGAAGTTCTGTCTTTAGGTTTAATTGCTTTAAAGTCCCTGCGGGACTAGCGAGAGTGTGAGGCTCTAAGGAGCAAGGTCATGGCATGGCAATCCTATGTTTCCCTCTCTCTTCTACTTGTGCAGCCTTCAGAAACATTTATGCTAGACTAAAAAACAAAACAAATTTGGTAGCCATAATTAGTGCTGACCTCAAAGGATCCCTCGCGTGGTAGCATGTTCAATGGGTAATGGCAAAAAAAAAAAAAGAAAGATAGAAAATGATGCCAGAAAATGATAGAATTTTTTCCCCCACATACAAACTATTTTTGTTCCCATATTCCATTATTGGCAAATTTTAGGGAGCTCCGCAGGATTTGGTGGGGTTAAATTTCTTTTATATCAAGACAATCAAACTAATATTTATTTATTTTTTTAAAAAGGGCTAACAAAGAATAACAAGAAATGAAACAAAGCAAAAATAATATTGTTAGCCGCTCTGAGTTGCCTTGGCAAGGAGAGCGGCATACAAATCTAATAAAATAAAATAAAATAAATAAATAAATAAATAAATAAATAAAGTAGACACAAACCTTGTGGCACCTTAAAGACTAACTGCTAGACTTTTAATGTGAGCTTTTGTGGATCAAAGTTCACTTCCCCAGGCATAAGAGTGAGAGTTTATGGCAATAAATTTATACATGGTCCCTTGACCAGGTGGGGATACAAAAGTAGACAATGGCTGGTTAGTATAGTAGGCACAGATTGCAAATTGTGTGAGTCAGTGTGCATTTCACACTTGGTAATGACCGAAGGCCCCTGGTTGTGGGTGTATATGTGGTAAGAGTCTCTTACCACTTCGGAGCTCTGATCCTATCTGGAGTCTTTAAGTTCTTGAGCTTTTTACAGGAGTCTCCATGGGGCTGGGCTGTTGCTGTACACTGAGAGGGACTCCAGTTTAGAGAAAACCTGGAATAATGAAGTGGACATTCATTTGGTAAGCCAATGCCTTCATTAAAATATAACACTCATATTGTTTCCTAGTACAATACAATACCAGATACCCTCCTTGACATAATAGACAATGTGTAAGTAGTGAAACGAAGCCTATTTGTTACTTATTACAAATGAAAAGCCCGAGAAACCTCCTTGCGGAGGAGAAGGCTCCAGCTCTTTCTACATTTCCCCTCCCTTCATCAATCCTTCATCCAACCTGGTCAGCATTAGGTCTGAATAAACTTCACTTCTTGCAGTTCCAACACCAATAGCCTCAACAGCGGATGAGTGACAAAGCAAGTTTTTCCAATGGATTACTTTTATTCTTATGATTCCAGTTTCTCTTTATTTCTTCTGATTCTATCTCCTGAGCTGGAGAGGGCAAAAGGCAACATTTATATTGCTTCCTTTCTCCTCCCCATCTGAACACCAAATCTTCAGTATGTTGTGTGTTTTCCTCCTTGAGCTCTAAAACCAAGAGCTCCTTTCATGAGTGACAAAGTATTCTTCTGTATCTAGGTCAGAAGTTAAAACTGCCAAAATGAAGCCACCCATTGGTGAATTCTTTCCATAGTTCCTATCTGGTTTCCTCCTCTTTCCACTTCCACTTCCATGCCTAGGCCAGACGTGAAACTGTCAAAATGAAGCTACCATTTGGTGAATTCATTCTGCAGTTCCTTTTGCCTGTGAGAAAGATTTGCCAGCAAAACGAGGTGGCCGTTGTCCAGGATCCGCCTGATTGTGGTGCAAAAATACCACAATTTTTCAGGACGCTCTTTCTGTGTACTTCACGTAAAGTGAGAATAGTGTTGAATAGGTTATTATATAAATAGACTGCGCTAGGCTTTCCTACATAATCCACACAATGGGGCAGAAGGTGGTAAATTCCTCATTTCCTCCCAACTTTACTTCACTCAGTGAGGCGGGATCTTATTACCAAAAATTAGGAAAGTTGCTTTTTTTTGTACTGCCACTCCATGAATTCCCCATTGTGCAGGGACAATTTCCAGTCTTTGCTTTTGGGCCATAGCTATAAAGCTGTACAATTCTAAAGTTAAAAGATTCTCTGATGCTTTAAATAAATATACTGTATATAGACTTGTTCTGTGCATGCAGAAGAAGTTAGATGTCCCCTGAAATAGCTAGTGAGGAGGTTTCTTTCATTTTCCAACCTTATCTACAGGTGATGCCATTTTAGGTGTTCACCCATAAAGGGGAAATGGAAAAGATATGTTCCCTTATGCCAGGGGTTCTCAATGTTTTTCAGCTACGGACTGGACCATGTCCCCTGAGACAACTGAGTGGGTTGGACTGGTGTCGTAAAATGCATCCACAGCTGTTGTAAATACGTTTACAATGGCTGTACTCATTTACGGCTGTAGTAAATATGATTACAATGGCTGCAGACTCATTTATGACTGTCATAAACGCGTTTACATGGCCGTAAATGAGTCCACGGCTGATTCTGGTGGCAGGTAGGGTGGCAGCTGGAATGATGTTGGGGGCCAGATTATTTGGCACTGTGGGCCAGATCCAGTCTGTGGGCCATCAGTTGCAAACCCCTGCCTTATGCTGCTGAGGCTAGGATTAGCGCTTCCCCCTCCTATGGATATGAGCGGTCTTTAAGAACTAAAGACTATGTTTACTTGCAAATTCTGGGTTCACACCAGATGGTGTCAGAACCCTGGAAACTGTTTTTTTATACTGTATTTGAAAACCCTGAGGCAGTTTTCAGAACAAAGTTCTTCACAATCTACTTTAAAAAACAAAAAGGCCAGAATAACCAGCTGATCAGGTAGAAAATAGGACAAGGCTTCTTGCAGGCATTTCTTTTTATAAAATGGAAGTGTAAAAAATAAATAAAAATAAGACAGTTCGGCCAGTGCATTTTCTTTTGCAGAAGGAGCCCAGAGGAAATGTTTCTCCTCTAGCTAAGCATTTAAAATTAAAAAATATAACAACTCAAACAGAGGCTGCATGGGCTAGATTTGGACATAGCACTGGTCCGCTCTTATTTTCCAGGGGTTTGCAGGAGAGGGCCTTGAGGTTTGTGAGAAAGAGAGTGAGCGAGAGCATCGTGATGACGAGAATGATCAGTCAAATCTCACTTGCAGGAAGGTTGATTTCACAGCTAGTCTGTCAGTCAACCTGTCAGAAACCTGTATGGATTCCCAAATGAATGGGCCAAGTCTGTACACTTAAAAGGTGTGAGAACAACAAAGCGATATAGTCATTAAACCCTATTTGATTGACCAATAAACTGGAAAGGAAAAAAAAGATGTAACAAAGAGTCTTGTGGCAACATAAAGCTGTGCTGATTTATTGCAGCATAAATTTTCATGGGCCAATGAAATCTGGTGACATATAATGAAGTGAGCTTCAGTATGTGAATGTTTATGCTGTAGTAAATCTGTTAGTTTTCTGGTCCCCTGAGACTTTTTCAGTATAACAGCTTACACTCTCCCCTTCTAAGTAAGCAAGTAGATGGCTTTCCATGAGACATAGCTCTCACGTATGCATCTTTATTGATGTTCTGCCCTTGCAAACCAGATTCGATGGACATACATAGCTAGCATGACAGTTAGCTTTGCTCATGGTGAGGGAGACATATGTGTGTACTGTCCTCCCACCACCAAAAGGGTATCTGCAGATGTTCTGCAGATTTATAAAGTAGCTGTCCTTTATTTCATGCAGTGCAGCATTCTACCCCATAGCAGGTTCAGGGTTGAGCAAGATCTGAACATCACCATTGTTTTTTTGGATTTGGTGGCATATTTTCAAGCGGCTACTCTGTGTTGGTTTTGAAAGGATGATACACAAGGGAGATGATGTGCTTAAAGTTTATCAGGTATAAAACAAATGGGCAAAATGCAGCTCCACAGATATTGAAGGACTGCAGGTTCCATCATTCTTCCTCGTTGGTCAAGTTAGGTAGAGCGGATAGGCCAGGTACATCTACAGGGCTTGCCTTGCCCCATCCCTGCTGTAAAGAAATTCTAGAATCAGCCTGTATTTAATGTACAGGACCTTTATGCTGAGAGAGGGAGCAGCAAAGTTTGAGTGGGAATGTATACCCCCATCTTCAGATTTTGTCAATCCACCACCAGAAAAATCTCTTTCAAGTCTGACTCAAAACACGCCCAAGAAAGTTTCATCAGATGAATGATGGTGGCGTGTATGTTTGTTGACTCCCACCTTCACCCTTTTAAAAGCTAGTTTCTACAAGAGATTATTTTATTATTATTATTTATTTATTTAAATTTATATCACCGCCCACTCGCTGTGGCAACTCAGGGCAGTTTACAATCAGAAGAAAAACAAACAAAAACAAAACTACAATAACTCACACACAACACAAACAACTAAAATCAATTCCTCCTTCCGGCCAGAGGACGTTAGTCTTTTCCTTCCCCGGGCAGATAAGGCCCAGGATTAGGAAGTGGGAGCTTCCATCTAAAAACCTTAAAACTTTTTAAAAATTAAAAATTAAAAACTGAGAAAGATTAAAAACAGATTAAAAACACACCAGATGCTACAGCTACTAGTTAAAAGCAGTAAAAGAGAGGGGCTCAGATCAACCAATGTGCTGGGGTCATTATACCTTCCATACCCCATATCTGTCCTGCCAGCCATGTTTTTAGATTCTCTCCGTCCCCCCAGAAGTTCAACTTAAACGAGGGATTCCCAACCTTTTCAAGTCGGGGGCCAGGTCATACTCCTTCAGTCAGCTTCAAGGGCCATATGGCTATTTTGCACTGCCTGCAAGATGGGGTGTGTGGCCATTTTGGCCCAAAAGCTTCAAAGGGTGGCCATTTTATTTCTCAAATGTCCTTGGAGGGGTGGGGGCCACATGAAATGGCACTGTGGGCTGGATCCAGCCAGCAGGCTGTAGGATTTAGGTTGGGAACCCTTGACTTAAACTCTATCTCATCCTAGACTCAACACAACCTACTAGGAGTTGGCATCAAAGTTTCCAAGAATATTTCAAGGTAACATACAGTATTAGTATGGAAAGGAATGGTTTCTTTCTTTCTTTTTTGCCTTCCTCAACTTGAACATGCTTCCCTTTTTATTGTGCGAGGTGTGTGTGGGGAGGGATTGTGCCAATTCTGCTGGGTCTGTGCTGTTCAGGATTTCTTTTTTCTATCTCATTGGGACTTTGGGTCTTACAAAGTGCCCATATGGCAGGGATTGGTTGAGACACATGGGAAGAACAGGGCAAAATCCAGGGGTTCAGCAGAGTTTGTCTGAAGCAGATACTCTACTGAAGTCTACCCTTCCTTGGGTTGGGCTGGGGTGGGACCTCCTTCAAAATGTCAAAGTAGGTCTACTGTAGTTTTTTCTTCCCTGCTCTTCTTCGTTGTCAACCTGGTCTTGATCCCTGAGCTAGGGGTGGTGGCAATTTGTTCCTCTCTGGGTACCTCTGCACTGGGGTTTGGATCCTGTTTATTTTTTATGATGAAACTCTCTGGGATCCTGCCCTGTAAATAAATTTATTTTTCAACAAAACCTTCTCATGGCTGTCTATTTATTTACCATTTCCCCTCTCCCGGGCCCTGCCAATCGACCAGTCTCTTGAATGCCTCTTTAATCTCTCAGTCTACATAATTAAATTTAACTGCTATCTTTTCCCTTTGGGGTTAGGACATGCCTCACTGGCTGAACAAAAGCCCTGATATATTCTATGAGTGCAACTTCATGGCACATGTATTTTATTATGAGAAACCATGCAATCAGAACTAGGGTGCCTGTAGCCAGTGTATGCATGAGCAGTACAGCGTAAGATCCTCTCCCTCTCTAGGACTTAGAAGCAGTCAATTTGCTCCTCATCTAATTACTTTACATACTCAAGTATAGTTTTTTAGCCTCCAAAATGAGATCCAAAAAAAGGGACTTGACTTATACTCGGGTCAACGACCCCAAAGGTCCCAAAACCGTGGTAGTGCAAATTCAAACATACATTTTTTAAGAAGTACTAACACTACCATGAAAATTTGAAAACATACCCACACAAATGTCTGAATATATTAATTGTGCCACATTTTCATGTATTTTAATTGCTGAAATTTACTAGCAGCTGCTGCATTTTCCATTCCTGACTTATACTTGGGTCAATCTATTTTCCTAGTTTTAGAGGTCCAAATTAGGTACCTCGACTTATATTCGGGATGACTTATAATCGAGTATATACGGTACCCTAAAACGATCTTCTGTGAAGGTTGATGGTAAATGTCTCTCCCTTTATTTTTAACTGCCGTGCAGTTAGCATTAGGAATGCAGTGGTGGAGGAGATGCTCTAGGAAAGATTAGGTGGCAGGAGAAGGATTCAAAAATCCCTTTCCAATGTCCCTTCCTAGTTTCAAACCACTCACTCTTGTAGATATTTGGCAACAGAGAAAAAACGTTTCAGGGCTTTTACACTGAGATCTTCTGCAATGTGTGTCTTCTATTTCAAAAGGGATGCTGTACTGGTCTGTCTCTGCATGTTGTCTAAAGGGAGGAGGATACCTGGGGAGCAAATGACAAAATCTTTTGGTGCCTTCAAGACTGGTACAGTAATACCTCATATAACATTAGTATCGAATAACACTAAAATCGCATAACATCAAGGAATCTGGGGGGAAGAATTGCATCAGATAACATTAAGATCCTATGGGATGCTTCAGATAACAACCGCGAAAGCCTGTGTGGTTACAATGTATCTCTATGGATCCCATAGAGGATCAGATAACACTAAAAATCATATAACACGAAGACTTGTGGAACCAGGTTTTAGTGTTATATGAGGTTTTACTGTATTAGTCATTAAGATGCTGCGACACTTTGTCGTTTGCTTCATGGATAGACCCCCCCCCCCCCTTTAATTTTGTCAGCATGCAGTATTTTCTCTAATGCACTCCTAATGTCCCTCTTTGTAAGGGACATTGTGTTGGAAAAAGAAGCTGCTTCTCAATCAGCTTCATCAACATTTATATTTTTAGGGCTTAATTTCACATTACTGAGAGCTTAGTGGTCCTCCCAGCTCCCTTTGTGTCCTTGATAAAGAGCTGCTTCCAGGATCAGACAGATGGAAGAGAGCTTTTGTGTGTGTAATGTGTGGTAAAATTGCTAAACAACTAGGAACTGCTATGCTTCTGCTATGCTGAAATGTGTAGAGTCAGAGTGTCACCTCCTGAATCTGTTGAAAGTTGTTGCATTCTGTCCCTGGAGTTACACAACAGTGTAGGGTTACTACTGGCAACTCTTAGTGCTCAGTGGTTGTAGGATTTTGACCATAAGCTTGGCCCCCAGCTTGTGTGACCACTATGCTGCTTTACCCTGCCACACTGGCTTTAAAATTGTGGAACAATGTTTTCCTAGGGCAGGCATGCCCAAACCATGGCCCATGGGCCAGATACGGCCCCCGAAACCATCTTATCAGGCCTTTGACACTCTCGCCAAACCAGGAAGTGAATATAGACACTTCTGTGCATTAACAGGCGTGTCCATATTTACTTCCTGGTTTGGCACGGATGTCCTTGCGCATGTGCAGAAGCATCCGTATTCACTTTCTGGTTTGGCACAGACGTGCTCACACACACGCAGAAGTGTACACACAAAACTCGGAAGTGAATATGGCTGCTTTCACACATGCGCAGAAGTGTCTGCGCTGAACCAGGAAGTAAATATGACTGCTTTCGCACATGCGCAGAATGTTTGCGTAAAACCAGGAAGTGAATATGGATGTGCATGTGCAAACAGACCCTATTGGGGGGGGGGGTCTGGCCCACTCAGCTGTTCCAGGGGTGTGGTCAGGCCGCAGGCCCCAAAAGTTTGGCCACCCCTGTTCTAGGGACTTAACTGGAGGATACGTTTTCTCAAGCAGATGCATGAAGCTCTCGCTAGGTCTGTTTAAGTGCACTTACGTCAGTAGAACTCAAACGTTTCAAAGGAGGCATCAAGCACTTTAAATAGTATGTGCTTAGTTTAGTCAGGCTTCCAGAACATAGAGGTTAGGGTTGCCAGGTGTCAGAATATCAGCTGAAAAGTCAGGGGATTTGCTATGGATTTCTAGGGAGGAAGACCTATACCAGGGTAAGTGACCCTGGGGAAAAAGATCTGATTTAAATTGTGTGAGGTGGTTTCAAATCTTGAACAACCATTTCAATTTATTCCAGGCTGTATGGCAACAGGTTTCACTGGCTCAGTCTGAAGGTGCTTTTTATGTCTCTTGTCTTGCACATGTTGCAACCCTGGTAAAGGGAAATTTATTATTTATTTATTAATTTTCTCCAACTTTGCCCAACTTCGAAGACTGGGCGGCTCACAGAAAAGACCAATCACAATTAAAAGCTACAAAGAAATGGCTGGGAAGAGATCCAGTAGGTAAATGTGCTTCAGCCCGTCATGCTCAATGGCTTAAGGTGAAGAGCAGAGCTCCATCACTTTCTAATAAGTCAGCTGTCTATCATTTTAATGTATAAGCATGAAAGTCACTGTTTACATCTGGCCTGAATAACAAATTCTTTATTTCTGTGAAAGCTGTGCCTGTAAACTGACAGAAACTCAACAGGCGAAGCTTCTCCCAGGCTTGCAGATTGGAGGAAAGGGTTTTTTTTTTGTTATGCCACTTTTACAGATGCAGCAGAGGTTTGCCAGTAAATAACAGAAAAAAGTTCGGTATTGCTTGGCCTAATGAGTGGGTCAAAAGCTCCCCCCCCCCCCCCCCGGTGCTCATTAGCTGCTTGCTTTAGAAGGGAAGGCAAATTTGGGAGTTGCTGTAACCGCTCCCTTTGTTCTTCAAATCATACTGACATCTTTCTGGCCTGTTAACATTGTTGGCGGGATGTGGGGGTGAGTGCCAAAACTGGCTTCAAAAGATAAAGGACTGTTCCTTTGCCAAAGCGGAGGAAGTTGTCCTTCTGAGAGATGAGGTAGCATGAACTGTGCAGGCATCTCTCTGCTGCTGAGAAGACTGGGGTGGGGTGGGGGGTAGATAGGCCCCAGCCATTCTCAGCCTGAGGCACAGTTTAGGCAGGTGTGTGTGTGTGTGTGTGCAATTGCAACCCCACCATTTTCCTCACTTTGTAGGCAAACCTAGGTGCAAGTGCTGAGGTAAAATTCTACTGTTGGGCTGCTTTGTATTTTGACGTGTCCTCCCAAATGTTGAGTATAGTAAAACCTCACATAAAGAGCACCTCGCTTAGAGACTAACCTGCTTAAAGAGCAGAATTTTCTCTGAATGGTCGCCTCGCTTAGCAACGAAAACCAACCAAAAACTTGCTTAACAACTAAATCAGAGTTCGCAACCCACCCACCCCCTCAGAAGTCACAATTGGTCACTTACAATGGTGTTTCACTTAAAGAGCAAACTCACTGAAAGAACAATCCCGTGGAACGCATTATGCTCTTTAAGCAAGGTACCACTGTACTGCTATTTTTATCATTAGCTCCTGGCATCTTATGCCTTGAAAAGCTTTCCCGTCCTTTGCCCAAGGGCCTGTTTTCCCCAGATCTGGCATATTTTGAGGACTCGTTAGGCCCCATAGTGCAGTATCTTTAAAATTGGCCACTTGGGAATCGTCAGGCCTCATAAGATGATGTTGCTCATGAGCCCACCTATATCTTACCTCTGGCCAAACTTTAAATCATGGTTATACTTTTCTAAGGATTAGCCCTGAAATTTATTTTTTAATGAGAAGAGTCAATCTCAGAATGTATATATACCATTTTACTCTGAGTGGAACCTGCACCAAACTGGGTGGTGTGCCCTTCAACGTAAGGCAAGTGAGTCATTAGCTGCTCTGCCTCAGGTGGCAGAAAATATTGGGCTGGTATTGCATTTCAGATGAGAGCCACCAGTTCTTCTTCCAGCAGCTCATGAGGCATAAAGAGAAGGAAGGAAGGAGGAAGAAGTTGAAGCAGAAAGACAGAAAGAAAGAGAAAGAAAGGAGGGAGGGTGGGTGGGTGGGAGAAAGATAAGATAAGATTAGACCAGACCAGGATGGATGGATGGATGGATGGATGGATAGATAGATAGATAGATAGATAGATAGATAGATAGATAGATAGATAGATAGATAGATAGATAGATAGATAGATATAGTGCTCCTTATCTTAAAAGAAAGAATAATGAAATTGAAACTGTCCAACTTTGGGAATATCATGAGAAGGCAAGACACTCTGGAAAAGACAATATTGCTGGGGAAAGTGGAAGGCAACAGGAAAATAAGATCAAACAGGAGATGGATCAACTCCCTAAGGGAAGCCACAGATTATAACTTGTAGAAATTGAGCAGGGCTCAATTGGGTACAGGGCATTTTGGAGAGATCTCTTTCATAGGATCATCATAAATTGTAGATGACTTGATATCATATAACAACCACCTCCACCATCACTACCAGAGTCAGCCACTTCTACCAGACTGGCAATTGTGCAGTGGAGAGATGTAGGGTGTAAAACAGATGGATTCCCTCATCCTTTCTGCATTCCCATTTGTAAAATGAATGGGGTGCATGAAATTCTCTGGTCATCACCAATGAAATAGTAACCGTGAGATTAAGGTTAAGGGTGTGAAAGAGGCTGTCTTTGTCTTTTAGCATGCCAGATTGAAGCAATCCCTGGGTTGGATTAAGCCTGGAGGCTTCTCTCCGTTGTCATAAAGGTTTTCTGTCATGCCGCGATGTTGCTGCCTGTATTTTGTCCTAAAATAAGTACCGCAGACTACTTTAAGATTGCTGTGCCACTTTCGTGCCACCTTTCTATTACCACAGGCATCCTTTCTTTTATTAGAAAATACATTTGGCTGGTTAATCCAAACCACTATGGGAAACTGACAGATGCATATCCAATCCCTGAGTAGTGATCCTAAAGTTTGTTAGGACACACTGCTGCACTGGCAGCAGATAAAAATACCGGCAGGATTTCTTACATGTGCAACCACTCTAGGAAAAAAACAAACCAGAATGTAGAACAGAGAGAGGAAATGGACTATCCTTCACATTGCCACAATTTCTACCAGACACTGCCATCATCTGTCATCACTGGTGGTTGAAAGCTGCGGTTGAGCATCATCCAGAGGGTCACACCAGTCACAGCCTTAGTCTAGAGCAGGGGTGCCCAAATGAAGGCCCGGGGGCCGGATGTGGCTCCCAACACAAATTCATCTGGCCCACAAAGCCCTCATCGCTCCTGGAAGCGGAAGTAAAACACACCCAGATGAATTGGCATCGGGGGTTGCATCTGGCCCCCGGGCCTTAGTGACCGGCTCCTTGAACCACGTGATTGGCCCATGGCCTGAATAGTTTGGGTACCCCTGGTCTAGAGCCATGGTTCCCAACAGGGGGGAAATTTGATTTTTAAGGGGGGTAATTCGAGAATTAGTTATAGGCTTCCTCCACATGAATTGGAATTCACTTTTTGAATAATAAGAATTATATGTCACAAGGGATGGGGGGGGATCAGGATTTTAGAGATGCGCAGGTGGGGCACGGCCAAAAAATGGTTGGGAATTACTGGTCTAGAGTCAGACGATGTCTCTGGTCCACAATGCTGAACCTTCCAAATCTCCCTTGCCAGGAAATTTTATTGCAGGCAATACTATATATAGGCTTCTGTATAAGGCTGTATGTGTGGTCTCAGCACATTGATGGTCCCATTTTCCTCCCCCTAGTTCCTTACTTCTACCATCTCTGGTTTTCTGCCTCTTCCTCTTTGTTTCCCTGTTACTGCTGTTAATGAAGCGATGTGTATAGTGACAGGATGAATTGAACCTACACCAGTTGAGAAAATATAACCTCTTTTTGGTATCCCTCCACCTAAGAAGAAGAAAAGTAGCAGCGGACACAGAGAGAACTAACCAAGATAATGGCCCTCAACATCCTCTGAATGGATATGAGCCTCAAGTCCGCCAGCTCAGATCTAGGAAGAGCTTTATGGCAAGAACAAGCATTTTTGAGGGTCAGTAAAAGCAAAACCAAATTAAAAGATGGAGGAGGAAGCTCATGAGGCAAGGAACATCATTAAAGGAGGATATAGCTGGGCAACTCAACCTCCCTACATTTTATTTTCATTTACCGTATTTATTGTTCACATTTGTATGCCGCCCTACTCGTAGAGTGACTCAGGGCGGCTGATATGGTATCGTAGAACAAACACAATCATCCAATAAACTCATCATTAAAACATGGCTAATCCCATAAAAATGTAAAAGATTAAAAGCTTTAAAAAGTTAAAAATTAAGACGTTAAGAGAGAGGGAGGGGAATCAGATCAGCCAGCAGGCTGGGATCACTTGGAGGACCTCGAATAGGCTGAGGGTCAGAGTCCCTAAATGTAAAACTCACATGGTCAAGTGGGCACTGCTGGCAGACAACAACATTTGGTGCGAATGCGGAGAGATACAGAATCCTGCTCATTTACTAGCCTGCAGATTACTACCAGAAACATGCACTGGCGAAGACTTAAATTTGGCCAATAACAAAGCCAAGAAAGTGGCTTCATTTTGGCAGTCCAGGGTTTTGATTGGAACACAAAATAAGAAGACGAATCTATGTTGTACCTTTTGGTCTTTTCAAATTTACTTCTCATTCTTTCCACATTTCCGGCAGGTTGTGTGCCTTTGCTCAAGGAATGGGCAAAGCATGGCCCATGATATGTAGTTCAGCACCTGGTAGCTCTTGCCAACATAAGTAACGGTGAAGAATGCAACTCTGTACAGCTAGTTTGCCCACCTTGAGTTAGGCTGTGAGATTTCTTCAAATAACTCTTTTTTTAAATAGCTCCTTTCATTATCTTCTCTTCTTTTGCCCTCCAGGCACCTTCACCTTAGTCCTGTCCTTTCTTCTGGTTATTCTTTCTCAATCCATTCTTTACTTTGTGCCCTTCTTTAGCCCCCCTTTTCCTCCCACTTCCTAATCCTCAAACTGCTCTGCAAAGCTCCTTTTACAACAGCCTTTGTGATTTTTTTCACACCCGGCCAAATCGACAATTTTGCATCACCTTCCAGAATCTGGACTGCAGCCTCTGATCATATTGTTCTAGGAGCCTATGAAAAGATTGTGATATTGTATGCTACCCAAACAGTGGAACTGGCTGGTGTCAGAGTGATTGTACTGCTACAAACATAAACAAATGCTGATGGCACACACAATCTCCATTTCCAACGTTGACTTTGTCCTCTGTTGTTCTTTAATAGGTCTTTCCCCCTACTCATATGTCTTTTCCATCTCTTCGAGTAGCAAAACTGCTTCTCCTGCTAATGCAGAACACAGATGTTTTATCTCTGTTGTGGCAACCACAGCCTTGACCTTCAGCTCTGCTGATGCCCCTAAATTGAAGGATTAATTTAAGACACAAAAATGCCTAATGGTGGCAGTTGCAAAATAATCTGCTTTGTGTTGTTTTGTCAACCTAAAAAACTGGCATTCAGAAAATGAATTTGCTATTAATGTATAGGGCAATGGTAGTGAACCTATGGCATGTGTGCTAGAGGGGGCACTCAAAGCCCTCTTTGTGGGCACTTGTGCTGTCATCCCAGGTGAGGCGAGCAGACACCCCACACACCCCTCCTATACTTCCAATCGTGTGTGTGTTGCCTCATGGAGAGATCATGTGTATGCATTCATGTGACGTAATCGGTGTGCCTCGAGTGGTGCATGTGTGGTGCCTACCCGCATGCTGCCTCCTCCTCCTCCACCTCCTCGAGCACTCAGGCTTTAAAAGGTTTGGCATTACTGGTATAGGGTATGAAAATGGACACCCATCCCCACCCCCCAGAACACCTCTGAATTAAAAAAAATGTTCAAGACCAGCCTAGTCTGTATTTAACTCATTTATTTCCACCAGCAGTCAACCAGAAGGTTCCAGATGTTCACAAACACAGCACGAAAAAGATGGACTTTCATTTGCCTTCATCATCTGCATTTCAGATGTCTGCAGAGAGGGTCCATTTATGTATCTTTTGTATTCTTAACTAATTCCCTGAGAGCCTACCTTGTGTAGCCAAAGCAACATATTGCACTAGTCTTCCCATCTAGGGAACTGTATTAGATTACAACTACCATCACCACTCACCACTGTGGCCTTTGCTGGGTGTGTCATGGGAGATGCAGCCCAATACAACCAGAGGTTGCTAGCTTGGACAAGACTGTCATCTACCTACAAAAAGATGGTAATGGCAAGCATGGAGGAATCTTAAGATTTACAGATGCACTTGACTACTGGAGTGAGAAGATTTAAACATATCTCTCCAGCTGCATTGGTTACCAGTCCCTTTCCATATAAGGTACAAGGTGTCAGTTCTAACATTTAAGGCCCTAAACAGTTTGGGACTTCTAACCTAGTGGAATGTCGTCCCCTCAGAACATCAGCCTGCATCACCCATTCCTTCCGGACAGCGCAGCTCCAGGTGCTGACCCTGATTAGCAAGAAAGGCTGTGACTTGTAGAAGGGCCTTCTTGGTGGTGGCTCCAACTCTTTGGAACTCTTTACCTGCTTAGCTGTGCCACGTTCCATCTCTACCTATTTTTTTAATTTAAAAATAAAACCAATTGAAATCCTTTCTTTTAAAGAGACTTTTCAGGAGATCTTATCAACTGCCGAGCAACAGGATTAACTAACCTATACTGTCGTTCATATGTGTTGTTTTTTAGTGCATCGTTATTGAAGAAGATTGTCTTTACCTATAATTTTATCTGGTCTGTTTTATTGTTTATGTTTAATTTGATATTGTTGATGGGTGGGATATAAATAAATAAAAACTGTCTTTTTAAAGGGGAGAGGGGCTGAAAGAGCACTATGAAGATTATGGGATGGGTGGTCACAGAATGTATGAGAAACAAAACCAGGGGTAAAGAAATAACTTATTATGTCTTCAAAAAGGACATGGTCTGTCGGCTGAGTTGTCTCTTTTCTGGCATACTATTCTGTTTTGATCTTGTTTTCTCCACTTGGGATTTCACATGAGGGTCATTTGTTCTTGGCCAAGATTCTTCAAAGAAACTAACCTGACCATGGGAAGGAGGAGGGTTTGGTGTGCACTCTCGCATTATCTTTTGGCTTCTAACTCATCAGAACACATCTATGCTGATAAAACAGGAGAGAAGATGTGCTCTTCAGATGAAGGGAGGCAATATGGGTTTGGCTGAAGTTAGACAAGAGCTGGCAAGTCAGCACATAGGGAGCTAACTGAAGTCACAGTCTGCTCTCAATGCCTGTTTATAATGTAACAGTCGTGATCAGAAGAGTAGCGTGCCTTGGCGGGGCCCCGTATAAAAATTTGTTTGGGGGCCCTTAGGAAGGGTAAAGATTTGTTTTGCTTACGCACGTTGGGGGCCCCTGGGGCCCCGTATAATTGATACGGCAGATACGGCGGTAGCTACGCCTCTGGTCGTGATGTATGCAAAGTAATAATGTTAAAAAGAGAGAGAGAGAGAGGCAGCTCTGAGCATGCGCAGAGCATCCTGTCTTTACTACACACCAAACACAGCCTATTGACATCCCGTTACAGGAATCAGAAGGAAAGGTTTGCAGCTCAAAGTTGTTTAAGGGCCACATTTCACTCCTTCTTATTTTTAAACAAACAAGACTAACCTGTTAACTTCCAAATGCCCACTAGAGGGGGGCATTTCAACCTTAAAAAAAATAACCATCAGGTTGGAGCAATAGATGTCACCTTGGCCCAAGGGAATGTGCAGTGACTGTTTCCTTCCAAATAAACATTTCCAGATGCTCTTTGGTGCTTTCCAACTCTATAACTTTATTGAAAACTGATTTTTCCCTGCCCCCCAGGGGCAACACTGTCCCAGGGGGGCATCCTCCACCTGATACTCCCCTCCCTATTTGGCTACCACGACACAGTGAGACCTTGGCTAAAAACAAAACAAAAAGAGAGCGAGAGAGAAAGAGAGACCCATCCAAGTTCCTGGTGCTGTCTATAATTGGTGCATGTCAGTGACAAAAAGGGGTGTGCAAAGAGGAAGTGTGGAAGGCAAGGTCATGGATTTGTGAAGGCCAGGAAGCCCTGCTTTTAGACCCTAAAATCCATGGGGAAGAGACGTTTCCTGCAGTGGCCGGCGGAAGAGGTGCATACGCCTGCCCAGCTTATCTTCAACTCATGGCTGTTGCCACAAATAGGTCTTAGAGGTGTCAATTTGCTCCGAGGTGGGTGGCAGGAGGAGAGTGTGCCCGCCCAGTGTGGTGGGTGGGGCCGGAGGAGGAGTGGATGTGGGCGGTGCCAGTTGCACAAGTGGGGCCATTGGCATGGGCGGGTCTCCCTCTGCATCCCATAAGCTGATCAGAGGAGGGTAGACCTCATTGAGTGGGATGGCCGCTGCATGCTGCATGTACTTCTTGAGGGAATGGCGGCACCCCTTCTCCTTGAGCCGCCGTGAAGCACAGAGGAGCAGGAGCACAGCGCTTAGGGCTGCCAGCAGAGACCCTGTGATGGCAGCCAGAGCGGCGCCTCCCGCCCATCCACCCATTAGCTCCACAGAGAGCGAGGCCTCTTTGGTGGTGACGTTCAGGCAGGAACGCTGCGTGCGGGGCAGGCGCCAAACAGGTGTGGGAGTCGCCACAGGGGTTGCTGAGAGTCCCCCAGGGGCTGCTGAAGAGCCTTTGGGCATAGCTAAGGAAGCTGCCATCCCAACCACGCGGCCTACGGGAGATGCTGAAGAACCACTGGAGGTTGACAGGGAACCCAGAGGTGAAACAGACGTCCCTGCAGTTGCAAAGGCTGTTTTGACAGAATCCGTAGCAGGAGAGGCCAAAGAGTTAGTGGAGGTGGCTGAGGTTGGAGGGACACCAGTGTAACCACCATGTGCAGCTGCCAAGGACTTGGGGACAGAGGAAACGACCGTGAGACAAATCTCATACCGAGTTGCAGGCTGCAAATGCGTGAGGTTGAATTCCCGGATGCCCACGGGAACCCGTGCTGTGTAGCTCAGGTGGGGGTTATGGATGCGCATGGTTGCCGAGGACCAGAGTGGAGGAGTTGGGGGTGGGTGGGGAGTGGCTGGCTCTCCACCCACCTCATTTTTCTGCCCCTCTGGGATGGAGGTTGTCCACTCCACCACCACAAAATGTGACTGCACCTTCTTGGCCAGGACCAGCAGCCTGGCAGGAGCAAAGGTTCTTTCTCCAATCACAGCAAGAGTCACGCTACGGCTAGTTGAACCCATCCTGTTCCATGCCACACAAGTGTAGATTCCTGAGTCTGTGGCAGTAGCTCCCCTGACCTCAAGAGTCCCCCCTTTCCTTACATGCAGCTTCCCTGACTCCTTTGCCACTTTTTCTCCAGATGGGGTTATCCAGTTGAATTGCGGTGGTGGATCAGAGCTGGCCTGGCAATCTATCGCTACTGTTGAACCAGATGCTACCTCCAAATGTTCTGGGAGATCCTTGCTGATTATTTCTGGCAAGCAGGTCCTTCCCATTGCACTTTTCAGCGCTTCGTGGAATTCTTGGCCAGCAGCTTCAGAAGGTGAGGAACACAGGGTGGTTTGTGACTCGACCAGTTGGATGTTCCCACTGGCTAATGGTTCCCAGGCCTGTGAGCAGTCGCAGCGCAGTGGGTTTCCATAGATGTTCAACTCAGCCAAAGCAGGCAAGGCACCTGTCAGGCCACGAGGGAGAACAGCAAGGGCTGCATTGCTCATTAGGAGAGTGCGAAGAACAGGCACCCCCTGGAAGGCCCCCGGGTGCAAATAGGAGAGCCGGGGGTTGTTGCACAGCTCCAGCTTGGCCAGCTCAGGAATGTTCTGAAAAGCACCTTGGTGGATGTCAGTAAGTTCCTCCATGCCGTTGAGGCTCAGTTCTTCCAGGTGCAGCATATCCTTGAAGTCTCCTGTCCAAATTTCTGTGATGGGGTTTTTGTTGAGATCCAAGAACTTCAAGAGAGGCAGGCTCTTCAGGGCCTTGGTGGGGACACTTGGAAGGTGGTTATCATAAAAGGACAAGCTCTCTAAGTAGTCCAGGCCTTGGAAGGCATCGGAGGGTACTTCACTAAGCTCCATCCCAGCCAAGACAAGGCTGTGAAGCCGTCCCAGGGGTTGGAAGCTCCCCGCTCCTAGGTGAGAAATGGGGTTCTCTCCAATCATAAGGATCTCCAAATTGGGGAGAGACTGGAACCATCGGTGGTCAATGGCATGGAGACGGTTGGCATTGAGGTGTAGCCGGAGAAGGCTAGTTAACCCAGCAAATGCCAGTGGTTGGATGGAGGAGATGCGATTGTGGTTTATGTACAGTTCCTCAAGAGATGCAAGGTCAACTAAGCAGTGGTCGGGCAGCTCTTCCACCTGGTTCTCCTCTAAGTAAAGAGTAATGAGGTGTGAAAGGTTGGCCAATCCAGCATCACTGACTTTGGAGAAGTGGTTTTGGGAGAGATCAAGCTCAGTTAAGTTGAACAAATGCTGAAGCTCCCCATTGACTTTGGATATCTTATTGCTCTGGAGGAGAAGGACCTGGGTGTCCAAGGAGAGATTACTTGGCATGTGCGTCAAGAGAAGATCATTGCAGTCCACCGTGCGGGCCTCATGGTAGACAGACTGTGGGGTGAACCAGGGACGAGTCTCACAGACACACTGTGGGGGGCAAGGGTGAGCAGTGGATAGTGATGATTCCTTCAGAATGAGCATCAGCAGAGCACAGAATGGGAAGCAGGACATTGTGCCTTCCACAGATGAGCCCTCCTGCAATCACCCTCGGCCTGAGGTCTAAAAAAGGACAGTCCTGGTCTGGCAGGTATCAACTTAGAGTAGTTCACAGAGTGGTGCCATCTCTGGAAAGAAAAGAGAGAATGGGTAAGGTTCGTAAGCAATTTTTACAAAGGATCTTGAAAAAGCACGTACAGGTTTCACCTACCCTAATATCTACAGCTTCAGTATCCATGGTTTCAATTATCTACAGGTCTAAAAATATTCAATAAAAATCCTGAAATACATAAGATATACCTTGGAGTTGTTATTCAGCGAGGAGTCCCTGCATAAGTAGAAATCTACGCAATGACATTCCACACAACTTGTGTGGTTTTTTTAAATAGCCATTTTGATATCACATCACCTACTAGCCAGGTGGACCATGACATGTGCTCTCTACTTTCACTTGGCTTAAGTGATCCGGCAGAGGGTGCTTTTGTGAGTTTTAGTCCTGGCCTATCATCAATGATGAGACATGGGCAAGACCGCCTGGTTAGACTGCTCAGGTAGAATTATATATATACAAAAGGTGTATTTTTGTTAATTTTGTTTTGTGTTAATGTGATTGTTTTAGTATATTGTGTATGTTATCCAAGCAGGGCAGTAGCCAGGGGGGCTGAGGGGCCAAAAAACTTCCTGAGCTAACAGCTCGCCCCCAAGCTACCCCATGGTGTAAATGTTATATATGTGAGTGTGACATTGTCGCCCCTCCTGAAATTTTTTTGCCCCTCCTGAAATTGTTTTCACACCCCCCCCCCCAAATCTAGAATCCTGGCTACAACCCTGTATCCAATATAAATAAAAATACTGTACAGGAAAACACCGGATAACGCTAAAACTTGGTTCCACAAGTCTTGGTGTTATCCGATTTTTAGTGTTATCCAATCCATGTTAAAATCTTATGGGATAGACTGGATAACGTTAAAGCTCCCTAGAGATACATTGTAACCGCACAGGCTTTAGCAGTTGTTATCCGATCCATCCCATAGGACCTTAACATTATTCGACCCAATTCTCCTCCCCAGATTACTTAACGTTATGCGATTTTAGCGTTATCTGATCCAATCGTTATCCGGTGTTTTACTGTATTATTTATTTAAAAGAATATTTTATGGTGCATTACCAGAAATGGCCACTAGAGACCACTGTTTCCAAGGTATAATAGAGGGTTTGCTGTTATTCATGGTTTCAAGTATTCCAGGCAGGTTTTGGAATGCATCCTCCCCCCCTTCCCCAAATACCTGAAATTGAATTTAGCATTCTGGGTTGTTAGAGTTCTTTCTCTTTCTAAAGTCAGGGTATTAGTCCTTATTGTTGTAGAGAACACCATGGGCAGCATCTGGTTAAAGTCCAGCAACCACAAGCAGGAATTTAGCAGCGGTCAAATGGTATGCAGACCTTGCCATATACTAAAAACAAAGGTGGTCATATTGACTCACAATGATAAACTAGAATCCAAAAACCTCAGGTAGTGTAAAAGCAGTGGTGGGCATCTACAGGTTCATACCGTGTTTCCCTGAAAATAAGACACTGTCTTATATTTTAAAACCTCCAAAATATGCACAAGGTCTTATTTTCAGGGTCTTATTTTTCCATGACGAAGAATACAGTACACATTTATTGCTGATACAGTGGATTGCCAGGGCAAGATTTAGGTGAGTGCCTTATTTTCAGGGGGGGCTTATATTTCCGAGGTGGGGAAAAATAGGGGTGTGTGTGTGTGCCGTACTATATGAGGAGGTCCTATATTTGGGGAAACAGGGTACCAGTTCGCCACAACCGATAGCAGAGATTCAGGCTGGCCCCTCCCATCCAAGTTTTGAAATAAAGTAGTCCTAATTTGGGTGCAATGCAGGGCTTTCCCCCTGGCCACACCCACCATACCAAACCCACAGTGTGATAGTAATTTTTTTTTGAGCCCACCACTGTGTAAAAAGAATTAATTATAATTAACTACATTTAAAAAAAAAACTTCACCCAGACTGTTTGTCAGAGTCAGGGCAAAAAAAAAAAAAACTGACTGGGAAGAAAAACAGGTCAATTAAAAATATGGTTAGGTAGTTTAAACTAGTGAGGCCTGTAATTAAACTGAGGGTGCAGCTATACTAGTAGCAGGAAGGAAGCTAGTGTGGGCTATTTGAAACCATTAAGTTTGAATAGAACAATTTACATGGAAATAGCTCCTGCCAATATGGTGAAGTGGCCTGATAAGCAAACCATTTGCCAAGTACAGTATAGGCAAATTAACCACTTCTTTCACTCAGGAAAAGGCTGGGGAAGTGGATTTTTATTTTGCTGCTTAAGACAGTCTCTAATATTAGGTATTTTAAAAATTAATTTATTTTCTTTGCCTCAAACACCACCTACAGCTAACTCCATTTCCATGGATTTTATCCTGTGGACAATTTCTTGACTAGCAAGGCACGGAAAAGATTTAAATAACTTTTTTTTAATCTGATGTAGCACATCAGCAATAGCTTTCAACAGTTCAAACCCCACCCACCCCTTTTGCTGCCCTCTGCCAAGCAAAAGAAGCTCCCTTATCAGTTTGTGATATTGCAAATTCAAACCGGAAAGCTGGGTTTGGAGCACACTGTCTGGAACTGATCCAAACCAAAATGATCCTACATACACCTGAAACACAGAAGCCCCTTGAAAAAAAGGTGAGGGTAGCTCTCTAGGTGATGGCTAGTGTGTTGTGGCAAGGACTTCACTTGGTTGCCATCTTGTAAGAGCGCTTGCAGTCCATCCCTGCTGTGCTCTAAACACCAGGCTAAGAAGACTGTGTAGTCAACCACTTATTCCCAAGATTTATTTATTTATTTTACTTGTTTAGCCTCCCCCTCACTGAAGCGACTCCAGGCAGCTTACAACACAAGAAACACCCCCAACATAACACACTCCAACAACCCATACATATAGATAAACATCACAAAAACTCTAAAATCTCTGAAATCTTAAAATGACAAAATCTCGAATCTAAAAATCTAAAATTCCCATCACAAAAATTGTCAGCTGGTCATGTTTATATGAGCCAGTGGGGTACAGTAGATCCAACAGCAGCACCCCACACCCGCTGGGCCAGCCATGTCTAAGTCTTCTGATGGAGAATGCTGGTTTGATGAGTCAATCTCACGTATGCAAGTGTCACATGATATATAGCAAAATGCACCTACTAGGATAAAGATAAGATGATGGGTCCTATGCTTTGAAAAAACAAGGAGGATTGTCATAACTCAGACAGCTGCCATGTGCTCTTTCCTGAGAATCACATTTCCCACACCTTCTGCCCAGAATATAATAATAATATAATATAATATAATATAATATATAATAATATAATATAATATAATTTCATGCCAGAAATTATTCTGGGTTGAAAGGATTTTTGCGGGAAAAACTGCTCAGGGAACGCCCAAATGAGTCTCCTTTCATGTCCCCAAGAGCTGGGACAGAGACGGGCGCTCAATCCGTCATGCAGTACCTGGGTCTTGAACTGCCAACTTCCCAGTCTTCCAGCTAAGAAGGTGAGTTTCTTAACCACTGAGCCACTGTCCAGAATATGAAAAGTTTCTTCCTGTCCCCCCCCGCCCAAAAAAAAAGAAGACTTGCATTGTCTCTCATCTTATGTTTAAATCTTTGTGCCAGTTGCATCTCTCCTCACAACCAGCCTATATTCTCACTTTCTCTTTTTCCTTTGCAGGATTTACCTGCAGCTACGTCTAATACTGGCTGAGCATATTGTGCCGTTCAAGGAGATTTAACAATTTAAAAAAGTCTTTGCCACCGTACAGATTCTTCCTACCTCCCCCTTAGCAATGTAGCCCTTTTAATTTGCTTTAGCCATAGGTGGTGTCGGCAGCAAAGAGACAAAAAACGTGCAAAGAATACAACCACACAAGGATGTAAAACAGCTCTCTAAAGTCTAGTGGCTTCATACATCAATCATGGATCAAACTGGAATGAATTATGTGTTTATACACCCCAAGCACATTGCTGAAACCCATTGTCAGAAGTGTGATCAATCAAGCTGCTACTTAAGAAAAGCTGCGGGAACGTTGGCTGCTGCAAACAAAGTCCCGCTCCTTACTTTTACGGTTGTCTGTTCTGTTTAAGGACAAATTGATGTGGAACAAAGAAGACAAATTTTGATTTCTCTTTAAACCACAAATGCAAAAGAGGACAGGGCCGCTTTCTTGCTCTCTCTTTTTATACATATCTATACATGGCTGTGTGAAAAAAAAGATTTCGGCAGCTGCTTTTAAAAAAAATCCTCCTCCTGATTCTAACCAGCTGTGCCTGCTGAAGTTTCTGGTGCTTCACAGAACCCATAAAAGTACAACAGTCCCATCCATCTTCACATTCAGGTACTCCAATTCAGGAAAGAGGTATATTTGACCCTCCCAAGACTTTGGACTGTGAATTGCACAAGCGCAGTGTTGATTATGTTGTGCTCAGATAGAAAATCATCAGGGGACTATCACAAAGAAACTTCAGGGTGGTCTGAAGAATGTAACCTGGAGAACTACGGCCTGTAAAAGTCGATAATAGTGGGCTGACTCAGTGCAAGGCAGCTTCTGATTTTTAAGTCCAAAACATTTCAGGAGGAAATGTCCAGTTCCTGACAATACAAAATTGTTCATCTATGCAGACGACACAGCAATGGCTGGACAAAGATCAAGCTTTGATGAGGTAGCTGGAAAACGTACTGGGGCACTTGAAGAATTAGGACAGTATTACAAGATCAACCATTTGAAGCCTAATCCAAGCAAGACTCAAGTGTGTGCTTTCTACCTTTGAAACTGAGAGGCAAGGGTTGAGTTGGATGTTACATGGCAAGGAGACTGATTGCAACATTTCCCAACACCAAAATACCTTGGTGTGATTGACTGGACACTCTCTTTTAAGCAGCTCTGCCTGAATACCAAAGCCGAAGTTAGTACAAGGAATAACATCAACAGGAAACTCACAAATTATAAATAGGGAGCTCAGCCATCCATGCTGCACACATCAGCTTTGGACCCGAGCATTCACACACATGAAACAAGTTGACATTGCTGTTAATGAAGCCATGCATATAGTGACAGGAGGCCTCAAACTTACACCCGTTGAGAAAATATATCCTTTTGTTTGTATCGCTCCATCTAAGATAAGGAGAGAAGTAGCAGTGGATGCCGAGATAACCAAGCAAGAGAAGGACCCTCGACATACCCTGAACCAATATGAGCCTCAATTTTGTTGGTTCAGATCCAGGAGAAGCTTTATGGTAAGAACATTATTGAGGGTACACAAGAGCAAAACCAAATTAGAAGATGGAGGAAGGAGCTCAATGGACAAAGAATAGCATTAACGGAGAATATAACTGAGTAACTCAACTTTTCATATATCACATGGAGGACCCTTAACAGGCTGAGGACTGGAGTGCCTAAATGTCAGACCAAATGCTCAAGTGGGGACTCCTGGTGGACAACAACATGCTCTGTTAATGTAGAGAGATACAGAATCCACCCCATTTACTGGTCTGCTGACTACTACCAGAAACATGCAGCAATGAAGACTTAATTTTGGCCAAGAACAAAGCCAAGAAAGTGGCTTCATTTTAGCAATCCAGAGTTTGATCTGGATACAAAATAAAAAAAATTCAGGACGAGACATTCCTCTCCTTGTTCTATTGCCAAGAAACCCTGCTTCTATTTCTTAAAAATCCCAGAGGAACTATCAACAGTTCTTCCAAAGACTCTCAAACTCACATTCAAAGATCCCAAGGTCTTCCTTGTGTTTTAAGTTGTTTTTCTCCTAGCTGCTCCTCAATTAGGCTGAAGCCACTGGAGAGTGAATTCCATTCAGGAAAGGGGGGGGGGAGGCAAGCACTCCAGTCTAGCTTGTCCAGTTGGTGCAAATCTCACAATTAGCAGCACAAGAATTATTTTTGAATAAATGCCACAGCTGTTTTACTGAGCAAGGCAAGGGCCAATTTGAGTTCTTTGTCTCAAGGAGATTTCCTATCCAGTTTGACTTTTAATACAAGTGTGCAGTCCACTAGATATTCGACTCAAAGTCCCATCAGGCCTATCCAATATAGCCAGTATTGAGAATTGATGGGAGTTGTCATCTAACAGCATCAGGAGAACCATGTCTTCCCTAGCCTGTTGTATTTCCAGGTCTGTTTGATCCTATATAAATCTCTTCAGGGTTTGAGAATATGTTTAAAACTGTTCTTTAGGTTCTGTTGTCACTTACAGGTACACAACACATGGTGTTTTCAGTGGCAATGCCCATCTTTGGATTTTCTTTCCCAGGCTGGCTCTATCTGGCACTGACTCTGCTATCTATATCTACTGTGTGTTATGTGCAATCAAGTTGAAACCAAGTTATAGCAACTCTAAACAGGCTTTCAATGCAAGTGAGATTTTAAAGGAGTGGTTTTAGCAATCCACCCACTGCTCCGGCTGTGCGTCTTCATGGTCAATCGGGGATTCAGACCCAGATTGCCTAAGTCCACTATATCACACTATGTAAGTGCTATTTGACCAAGACTTTTAGCATGTTCTCATGTTGTTTCAATTTTATCAGTATCAACTGTTTTGACATTTATTGCTGAGCTGTTCTTATATGTTATGAGGTACAGTATTGGAGTTTTAGCACAGGCATTTCATGACCGGTGTATGTGTGTGCGTGTTTGCAGTAAATGAGTCCATGGCCGATTCCAGCAGTGGCAGCAGCAGCTGGAGCAAGGGCTGGATTATTTGGTGCCATGGGTCGGATCTGGCCTGCGGTCCACAGGTTGAGAAACCCTGCTTTATTATTGGTTTACATTGTTGGTTCTATTTGCTATATAGGCTAGCAGCTCTTTAAGACAAAACAGAAATATTTGTAGATACATTAAAACAACACAAACTGATAGATCCAGGGCATTCTCTTTGAGGCCGGTTTTAATAGCAGGATTAAGCATTTAACTAAGAGTGGATTTAGTTCAAAAGAAAACACAATTAGCAGGGGATTCTTTGAAACGGCTGGTTTGTGAGCAAATTTACTGGAAGGCATGTGCTTTGTCTTGCTGCAGATTGGGACAACTATACATGAATAGATCTATTTGTGAGTTCCGGAGGCAGCTCAGGACTTAGAAAAGTCACATTTTTGTTTTAGAACAGAGGTTGCCAATCTTTTTGAGTTGGGGGCTGGCCGGGTCACGCTTCCTTAGACAGTTGAGGGGGCTGGACTGGTGGTCCCCACCCTGCCATTTACAGCTGTTGTAAATGTGTTTACAACAGCCATAAATGAGTCCGATTCTGGCTGCGGCTGTGGCAGCTGGAGTGAGGGCGGGGGCTGGATTATATGGCTCTGTGGGCCAGATCTGGCCCATGGGCCTTAATTTGCCTACCCCTGTTTTAGAGCTTCTAGAATCTTGAAGCAACTGCAGATTTGCTCTGGAGGATCCAATCCAATGAAAAACGGCTGGTGCAGATGCTGAAGCTTCTGTTCCTTTCTTTATAGGACTGAGGGAGAATGGTATGCTTACTGGTACCCTTTCCTTATCCCACAGGATGTAAAATCAGTACTCACTCCCTGAATTCTGGTGCTCTTGATCTGTCCCATCTGTGTGGGAAGGGATTTGCATGTCAGGGGATTGATTACCTAGATAACCACAGTTTAGAACAGGGGTTCACAACCTTTTCAAAGGGGCATGCTCTCTCAGTCAGCTTTGAGGGATGGATAGCCATTTTGCCATGCCTGCACGATGGGGGTGGTCATTTTGTCTCAACAGCTTCAAAGGGATGGTCATTTTGTTTCTCAAATGCCCTTGGAAGGGTGGGGTCACATGAAATGGTGCCATGGGCCAGATCTGGCCCATGGGCCTTAGGCTGGGAACCCCTGATTTAGAATAACTGGGGCCTGATGAACCTTGTTGTTATTGGTTTGGGGGTGGGCAGATTGGGGATGATGGGATGGATGGAAGGACACCGTTCTCTGGCATTGTTCCGAATGGGGCAATCTGTGCTAAAGATAGAGAGACCAAAACTGAGACACAAACTCAAAGCAAGAAAGAACAAACAAACTGAAGAGGAACCTATAGATTTAGAACCTCTTTTAAGGCAAGGATGGACAAATTTTGGTCTTCCAGAAGTTGCTTGCCTGCAGTTCCCATGGCTTACTTAGATCCTCCCGTGTTAGGTAGCAGTTCAGGCAGCTAGGGATCTCCAGCAGGTTCAGTCTTGGGCGAGTGGTTCAGCATCCTCCCATGTTATTTCCAGGGTCTTCAAGTCTCCCATGAAGGCTCTTTGCCATTTATTTTGAGGGTGTCCTCATTGTTGTTTGGCATTAGGAGGGTCCAACCCATTGCCAATTTAAGGATCTGGTTTTTCTCCATACGGAAAATATGGCTTGCCATTTGGAATTGTCATCGTGCAACAATGTGTAATTTGCACGAGTCACTCTTTTAAAGCATCTCCTTGTTGGTAATGTGGTCAAAATAGTGAATCTTTAAAATTTGGCGGAGGCACCTCTGCTGAAAGATGTCAAGTCTCTTGTTGATACTTGCTGATGCCTTTCAAGTCTCACAGGCATAGATGGTTGTTGAGATCACTATGGAGGTGAACAAACAGAGTTTAATTTTCAGCTATATAGCTGGTGAGGACCAGATCTTATTCATTCTCCAGGAAATTGCTGTTGCTTTTCCAAGATGGCATTTGTCGTCCACCTCTGCATCTCCATTAAAAGCAATCACACTACCTAAATAAGCCAATCTCTCCACTTTCTACAGCTGCTGTGACCAGAGTAAGTGTTCCGGTTGTGGAGTTCATATACAAGACCTTTAATTTCTTGGCATTTTTCATGAGGCCAATTTTCTTTGCTTCTCTATCCAGGGCAGTTGTCGCCTGTTGTAGTTTCATCTTATCTTCCTCGAGCAAAGCAATACCATCAGCAAAATCTAGGTCATCAAAGCAATTCTGGTCAGACCATGGGATGACTGTTATGCTGCTTGTCATATAGCATAGTCTAGAGCAGGCATTTTCAACTGCCGACCTGCGGGCCTAATCTGGCCCATGCATCTCATTAATCTTGCCCACAATGGTCACCCCACCAACTCCAGGACCACCACCCCATTGCCGAATGTTGCAATATATCACTGGCAGCGATCGTGCTTTTTTCCTATGGTTTTGGACAGGCTCTGCCAGTTCCCAGGGCAGTGGAAACCTTTGCAGAGTTCAATCGATCCATTTGAACAATTTTTCACTGCTTTCCCGCTTTGCCATAGTAAGTAATCCGTGGCACGGGGAGAGTTCCCTTGGTGCATGGCACTGACGTCAGCCTTGGTGTGTGGTGCTGGGAGTGTTCCCTTGGTATGCGCCCCTGATGTCAGCACTGCGTGCCAAGGGAACTCTCCCCGTGCCACAGATTACTTGCTATAGCAAAGCAGGGAAGCAGTGAAATTTTTAAAAAACAGCACGATCATACTCCGCAAAGGCATCCGCTGCCCTGGGAACCAGCAGAGTCTGTCCAAAACCATAACAAAACTGCCGCCGCCGCCGCCGCCACACACCACCGATGATGACAAACACGTAGGTCCAGGGAACAAACATGCCTCCAGCTCCTGGCAGTTAGTGTCGGGGCGGGGTGGTGGTGGTGTCCAGTCCCTGGGAGGAAAACATTGAGAAAGCCTGGTCTAGAGCCACATGAAAGAGAGTGTTCTTTTCCATCACATAATGGGAAGTTCTGCACCTAGCAAACTTTGGCCAACAGTGTAGCTCTTAAAGGCATTGCATAGAAGCCTCTATGATCTGTAGGAAAGATCCTTCTTTTAGGTCAGGAGTGCCCAAACTATGCCCTGGGGGCTGGATCTGGCCCCTGATGCCAATTCATCCAGCCCACAATGTCCTCATCATTCCTGGAAGCGAAAGTAAAATGCGCCCATACGGGCACATTTTACTTCCTCTTCCAGGAGTGATGAGGGTGTTGTAGGACGGATGAATTGGCATCGGGGGCTGGATCTGGTCCCGGGACATGGTTTGGGCACTCTTGAACCACGTGAGCGGCCCACAGACAGAAAAGTTTGGGCACCCTTGTTTTAGGTCCCACTACTTTCACAAAGACGCCTGAGAGAGGGCCTTTTAGGTGTCTATGCTCAGATTATGGAACTCCCTGTCTAGGGATGTCCTTCTAATGGCATAGAAAAAGCTCCTCTGCTTTCTTAGGCAGGCAATTACCTGGCTGGAAAATCCAGTGGTTTAGGTTTCTAGCTGGAGAGCAAGAGAGTTGGATTCCCCAACATGTCTCCTGGGAGAAGAACTAACCTGTGTAGCCCCGGACAAGCTGCACAGTCCCAGGGAGCCCAGCAAAATAATGGAATTCTAAACCACTCGTGTGTATTCTGTACCTAGAAAACCCTGGATGAATCGATGACATCTGATTATTATTTAGTAGCTAACTGGTTGGTAATGACAGGGTTTTGGGGAGGTGCTGAAATTTTGCGTGGATAATTTGTAGTTATTTTAATTGATTGGCTTGTATAAAGTTTTTAACTGTACTGTTCTTAGTATTGAAAATTAATTCAATATGTTTAATTCAATATGTTTTAATATTTATCATGCCTTGTGCTCTAATGAGTTTTTAATTTTTTATAATAAGACATTGTACTGTAAGGCAACTTACAGTACAATGTTTCGGAGAGTGGATGTTGTCCGCAGGAGACACGTCAAACAAAGCACAAGGAAGGAGCAGAGCATTCCCAAAACAGGGCTGCCCAAACATTTTGGGCCGCAGGCTGGTCACATAGTTCAGCGGGCCGGTCACGTGGTTCCTCCCACCAGAAGTGGAAGTGAAACGCGCCATGCAATCTGTTTTGCAACAGGCTGAGATAGATTTTAGGCTGCCATTTTCTCTGCTTAAACCATGAGTGCCCAAACTACAGATAAAGGTCACCCTTGCTCGAAAACCAGTGGTATCTGACTCTAGGGGCCAGTGCTCATCTCTGTTTACAGCCAAAGAGCAACATTGTCTGCATCTGCAGATGTTTCTGTGGACATGTGGGAGGCATGACTAGACAGAATGCTGTTACCTTCCCACCAAAGTGGTGCCTAATTATCAACTTGCAATTTCTTGGTTTTGAATGGCTAAGTTGGCAGGAGCTGGAACATAGGACGGGAGATCACTCCATTGTGCAGCACTCGAGTCTTGAACTGCTGACCTGCCAACCTTCCAGTTGTCAAATTTGGCATCTTAACCACTAAGCCACTGGAGTCCCACAGAAACAACAACCTTGTGAAATAGTTATGGCTCAGAGCCAATGGTTAGCCTACAGAACTGACCCCAGGAGGTTCATGGCCTGAGTGAGGATTTCAACCTGGATCACTCTCTAATCCTCACGCTACCTCCGTGCTTTACTGCAAGGTGCCATTGAAATAAGGCTTGGTAGCAGCTGAAGAGCTTGAGGACTTCTTGTTTGCTGTCCTTTCGCTGCCACCCACAGCTAATGAATCATTGCCAAGCCTGGAAGGTGCTGCGATTCAGCTGTGTGAGGCGGAGCATGAGCTCATTTGCACAAGGCCCGAGAGCTGCAACAGCAGCCAAACATCGTGAAGGGGAAGCTAAAAATAGAGATGTGTCAAAGCTAGGGGGGACAAGAGAGAGAGAGAGAAAGGGAGTGGAGCCACAGACAAGGGCTGCGACTTCAAGAGGTCTCATATCACTAAAAGAGAAGGAATGCAGAACAGCTCAAAAGTTGTCCTTGATTCAAACTGGGCATGACCCCTTTGTAGTTTTCCTTGTTCTGAATCATGGTGGCAAAGAGGAGCATGTCTGTTCGGGATGGCTGCTTGCGGACACTGACAAGGCTTGTGAAGATGGCATTTCACAACCAGCACCAGCCTGTGATGTTCTTAATCGTGACCTCAAAGCTCCTTTTGTCTCTTGTTCGGCATTGTGAGCCCTTCCAGGAAATGTGCTGTGAGGCTGGTCATGAAACAAGCTTGCTGTGGGAAACCTATTTAGGGAAGTGGGCTGGGAAGATGTCCCGGAAAGGATTGGGGATGGGGGAGATGTCTGAGAGATCTGTGCCCCATCAAATCTATGAGCTGGAGAATTCACGTTTATATTTTTCTTTTGCATTTGTCAACCAGAAAGAAATGCTGTGGAATAGAGTGAGGTAGGTAGGTTGGTGGTGATGTTGGGGAATCCTACCATTTAAGCTGGTGATCACACAAATTGCACTGATCTTTGCAGTTCCAAAGCCAATGACCTCTCAGCCCTCACCTCTGGACTCTCCACCGGGTGGAGAGGCTACCGCAGCTGTGGGGTGCCAGGGCCACTCCATTGCCGGCGCCCCACCCAGCCTCGCACCGGCTCAAAGGACACTGCGGTCGTGGACAGCTCTCACTGGGACTGGATTCTTTCATTTTTGGACTTCTCTTGGACTTTTCCCAGCCAACTTCTGTAGGATTTTGCTTATAATCATTGTGGGACTCAGTATATGTGAATTTTGTTTTTGCTGTTGTTTTTTGTTATACTGTATGTATGTATGTATGTATGTATGTATGTATGTAGGTAGGTAGGTAGGTAGGTAGGTAGGTAGGTAGGTAGATAGATAGATAGATAGATAGATAGATAGATAGATAGATAGATAGATAGATATAGAGAGAGAGAGAGAGAGAGAGAGAGAGAGAGAGAGAGAGAGAGAGAGAGAGAGAGAGAGAGAGAGAGAGAGAGAGAGAGACCGTATATATAAAACAAAAAACAACAGCAAAAACAAAATTCACATAGTAGAATATATATTCTGATACTGTACTGTGATGATTGTGATTATGATAATGTGTAATGTTGTTACTTATATAATATGTAAGCTGCCTAGAGTCAGGTTTACCTGAGTAGGGTGGGATATAAATTTGAAACAACAATAATAACTATGTCAGTTTTACAGAATTGTGGAGGAAATTGTGTGTGTGTGAGAGAGAGAGAGAGAGGGAGAGAGAGGGGGGGGAGGGAGGGAGGAAGGATATGGACCCAGATAGGTATATTACACATGCATTTTCATTCATATTTGAGCAGCCATTCTGGACCAGACAAATTACAGTGTAAAGTACTTTAAATAAGTTCATATCACACCATTTCATGTGTTCCCCCCTGGCCTCCACCACACCAGGAAGTGTCGTGGTGGAGGAAGGGGAAAATGGCCATCTGGCCCCCAAAGCTGTCTGAGGAAGCATGACCCAGCCCTTGCTTGAAAAGGGTGAGAACCTCCTGCAGTAGAGCAAATGTTGCTCCCTCTCCATACCAAGATAACATGCATTCATGCTAAGCAAGGCCAGCGAAGCTATTTTGGCACCTGAGGTAGAAAATCTTACAAGTGTCTAACTCTATCTTGAGAACAGTAATTTAAAAAACTTTGCCCAATACATTTGATGCCATTTTCAGGACAATCTCAAATTAAAACTACCTGAAGCAACTGCTGAAGTCTAGGGCCAGATCAAATTCATTTACTTCTGGGGTCACCAGGAGACCACACAGTAAACTGTTCTGCTTAGATCACTACTTTTTGGGGGTCCTTGGATTTAACTTTCCAAGAACAGCGAGGTTGCTAAGGCTGACCTGAACTGTTCTCTGTGCAAGGTGAAGGAAAATCGGCATTTTCTCCTGCTCCGTTTATGAGAATTCTTTATTCAGCACCAGGGACATTGGACAGTACCCTTCATGGTACCTAAGAAGACACAGCACTGGTCAGGCTAAGCAGCATATTATCCATCCTGCTCTGGTGTCTAATTGATGGCTGGTTGAATAATTAATTGCTTGATTTTAGTTGCACTCACATATAAATACTTAGATATTACAGCATCTCTGAAACAGTGACTTTGGTCCTCTAGTTAGTACTTTTGAATTTGACAACCTTATTTCGGCCACCCTGCTTGTGAGTGGGCAAGAGAGAGAGGGCCAAAATGTGGCTCTTCAAATGCTTTGGGGCTCCTGTTCTCAGTATTAACCACAACTGGCTACAATGGCAAAGCTTGATGGGAACTGAAACCCAACAACACCTGGAGGGCTACAAGTTGCTCATTCACGGATTGAACCACTGGAGAATGTGGCCATGACTGTATTTTGGGTTAACGTAAAGCAGGCCTCACCAAGGATGCCAAATCTATTTTTTAGATTAGCGATCCTGATCCTTCATGTTGGAGAAGATGACATGGGGTTCTGGGGGGGAAGCAGCCCTCTATGTGGCAGCTGTGCATGCTCTGTCAGCAGTGGCTGGCATTTGGTTTGGCACGCACATGGTATATTTGAGAATATTACTAATGTGGTGAAGTGCAGGATGGGATCTATGAGGCATTCCAGAAGGGTATCAGCTTCACCTTAATTGGCGCATTAGCCAGACCATGATTGTCAGGGGAGGTTCCTACATTTCGCAGCATAAACACTTTTTGGGATGGGCTATGAGCAATTCATGAGCAATTCATGGATGCAGGTGCTAAATTTTTGGAAGGTTTTCATAGGCATCTTCTGGCCACCCCTGTTTAGTATGGTGGGTGCACAGGTCATTGGAAGTGCCCTGCGGCCTGTGGCAGGTAGTGTGGTCAATTCTCTGCTTTAAGGTAGTGTGGTCAATTCTGGAACAATGGTTACCTCTTCCATGCTGTGTGTTGGTTGGATGGTTGGTAGCAGATGGGTGGGGAGTCCAATGGTGGACATGCTCTCCAGACCAGGGGAGGGGTATTGTTCAGAGGGACTACCCAGAAAGCACTGTGAAAATGTCTCCCAAAGACCCAGTTGGATTATAATGTATTAAATAAAGGTGGCCCTAGTTTTCAACCAACACTGGTGTCTGTTTTTTGTGGAGTGGATGGGCAAAGGGATGCTTCTACTGGGGCATCCTGTTGATCTCACTTAAAAGGAAGTACGCAGCTATTCCATCTTTTCTTAACTGCTATTTTTCTAATTAAAAAAAGAAGACAGAAGATCTAATGGGGAAAAATGGAAGACAACATTATCTATGAGAAGTCCAATGTCAGAAAATGTGTCATTTTGAGGATATGGTTTTTTAAAAAGCCACCCAGAACTGCCCTCTTCTGATCAATGGGAAACCTCTGAGCAAAATCTTTGGATTCTTAGCACTGGGAGATGTCCAGCCACTAGCACTCTGAAGGCAAATGGGTTCTTCTGACCCGATAGCAAGATTCCCGGGGGGGGGGGATTTCCAAGATTATGTTCTTGGCAGATCTTCTGTGGGAAGTATGTGTCTCTTTTGTGCCTATACCAGGGGTGCCCAAACTACAGCCTGTGGGTCCTATCCAGGCCCAATACCAATTCATCCAGCCCACAGAACCCTTGCCACTCCCAGAAGCAGAAGTAAAATGCGCCTGTATGGGTGCATTTTACTTCCACCTTTGGGAGTGATGAGGCTGCCGTGGGCCAAATGAATTGGTTTCAGGGGCTGGATCTGGTCCACAGGCCGTACTTTGGGCACACCTGTTTAAAGCAGAGAAAATGGCAGCCTAAAACCTATCTCAGCCTGTTGCAAAACAGATTGCGCGATGAGTTTTACTTTTGCTTCCGGTGGGAGGAACCATGTGAACGGCCCACTGAATCACATGACCAACCCGCAGCACAAAAAGTTTGGGGCCCCCAGCCGAGACCCTGAAAATCTTCACTAGGCTTTGATCACTAAGCTTTTTGTTGTCCAGAATTTGCCTGTAATTATAAGAAACAATGGTCTGTGATAACTTGGGTGAGCAGAACACAAAAAGCATGCAGGGTTCCTGTCTTGGCAGTTCTGCAGCCTTTGGGTACCCTTGGTAAGCTACTCCTGCTCAATATCATCACAGCAGAAAGAAACACCATCTGCAATTTTTCCTGAGCTGTAGACAGCTGTGCAAGGCAGTCACAGAGGGGGAAAAGAGTGTGTAAGTAGGAGTGGAGAAGAGTCGCAGCATAGATTTTGTGCAGTGATTAGCAACTGTTGTGTAGCTGTTGTGTAGCAGACAGGGAGCTGAGAGAGCAATAAAGGTCTGATTCTTTAAAGTACAGTACATAATAGTATATCCTAGTGCAGTGATGGTGAGCCTTGGCACTCCAGTTGTTTTTGAACTTCAAGTCCCAGAAGCCCTGATTAGCAGGAGTACTGACTTGGGCTTCTGGGAATCGAAGTCCAAGAATACCTGGAGTGCCAAGGTTGATCATCACTGTCCTCGTGGATGTTGAAACAATCCATTGCCAACTTCTTTTGCTGATCCTTGCTCATGTGTCCCTTCAACAGTGAGCTGATAATGTTTATTTCCATCCATTAGGAAGCATCACTGCTTCAGGTGTTAAGTAAAGACCAGCTGTTTTCCTGGTCAGTCGGTAATCTCACTCTAGAAAAGGATTCTTCTTCCCAGGGTGAAAGGATTAATGTAATGGGTTCTGGAGGGTCAAGATGAGCAAATGAAGTATGATTGCAGCATGGACCAAGGCACTGTTAAAAGCAGAGCTTTATGGATAAGATTAAAAGTAGGCACTACTTTGAATTAACACTGGATGCCTGTGGAGTTGCTGCTGTGCCTCAAATAACCCAGCTTGCTGAACAGGTACATTTGTAAATCAAAACACAAAATATCTAATTCCAGATGCAAGCTATAGCTCTGTCAATGCCCTCCACTTTAAAGAAAACAGAACTATTAAAGGCTGTGTTGAACTTCCCAAAACAGAGAGGGGACAATTGGAAAACAAAACAATGCTGAAAAAACATTAGAGTCCCCCTCCCTCACAAGTGGATGCTAGCTAGTCATTTTGCTGAGGTGCCCCTGGGCAGGTCCTAGTAATAGTGTTACAATCCTAACAAGAATATGCCAACAAATCTGGAAAACAAAGCAATCATCCACTCAATATATATTCCAGTCTCCAAGAAAGGAGATGTCAAGGAGTGCAGTAACTACAGGACCAATGATTTGATTTCCCATGCAAGCAAAGTGAGGCTCAAGGCACTCCAACATAAATTTACATCTATATGGAAAGAGAAATGTCTGGTGTTCAAGGTGGCTTCCAAACAAGAGGAGGCACTCAAGATCATATTGAAAATACCTGTTGGATACTGGAGCACACCAAATAATCTTAGAAAACCAGGCTATGCTTTACGTACTACAACAAAGCCTTTGATTGTGTAGATCATGAGAAACTACTAGTTGTTCTGATGCACAACCTATATTGTTGACAAGAAGACAAAATTAGAACAGAACATGAAGAGATAGAATGTCTATCCATAAGCAAAGATGTTAGACAAGGCTGTACTACATTTTATTCCCTTATCTGTTCAGTCTGTCTGTAGGACATATCATTTGGAAAGGTGGATTTGATTCAAATGAAGGGTAAGAGAAAAAAATGGTAGAAGAAACATCAGTAACCTACGATACGCAGATGATACCATTTTACTGGCAGGAAACATCAATGACTTGAAACAACTTTTAATGAAGGTGAAAGAAGAAAATGTAAAAGCAGGGCAGTTTAACATTAACAAGACAAAAATTATCATTATATATAGAAGAACTGCACAAGTTTAAAGTTGGTTGTGAAGAAATTGAGAAAGTGAAGGATTCTGTATACGTGATTGGTTCAATCATTAACCCAAGTGGGTACTGCAGCCAAGAAATCAGAAGGAGGCTGAGACCCAGAAGGGCAGCAGTGAAGGAATTACAAATGAGAATCAAGTGTAAGGATGTGTCACTGGAGTTCAAGACCAATATTATCTACATTTTTGTATTCCTGATCAACATGTATAGATAGAAAAGCTGGACAGTGAAGAAAGCTGACAGGGGGGAAATGATTTATCTGAAATATGGTGCTAGAGGAGAGCTTTGTGGATATCCTAGAGCAGACTGCCAAAAAGGCAAACAAGTGGGTTTTAGAGCAAATCAAGCCTAAATTGTTTATTGATGCAAAAATGATGACACTGAGTTTAGAAAAGACACTGATGCTGGAAAAGTCAAAAGGCAACAGGAAGCAAGAAAAGCTAGGCACAAGATGGATTCCCTAAGTCAGTGTTTCCCAACCTTTGGTTTTTGGACTTCAATTCCCAAAGCACTGCTCAGCCAATGTACTGAATGAGGCTCTACATTGGAAACTGTTGCCTAAGGGAAGCCACAGGCTATAACTTGCAGGAGCAGAGCAGGGACGATGAGAACAGGACATTGTGGATCTCTTTCATTCAAAGGGCCCCCATAGGTCAGAAATAACGTGAGAGCACAAAACAACAACAATTAATACTGTAAATAGATTTAAAAAATGTCAGCAACTCAACTTGTAATGCAGAGTTGAGAGGGAAAAGTTGAAGCCACAGCTAATCATAGCACAGTTGCCACCATCTCAATTGGCTCATTCTCCTCTGATTTTAGCAATAATCTGACATAGAGGTTGATGTCCTGTTGTCTAAATGCCAAGACTCCCACATGACTGATCTTGCAGCCAATGCAACAGCATGCATACAACTACGATGCATGTTGGCACTTAGGCATTTTGCCTTCAGATTTGCATTTAGGCAACAGGCTACTGTGGTTATGTGCTGCCAAGCTGCATCTGACTTACAGAGAGATCCTAAAAGCGTCTTCAGTGTAGGTGAGATATTTAAAGACTGGCTTTACCACTGCCACACCCTTCCTGCCAAGTGAGTTTCCACAGCTAAGCCAAATCTCCTGAGTCCCATCCCATCATTTTATCCACTGAACCACATTGATTCTTAAGCGGATATTAGCCTGAAAAATTAAGTAGCCAAAGTTCTTTTTTTATTATTTCACTTCTGTAACAGGATTGCCCTTGCCTGGTAAACATTTTAAATGTCAGATTACTGTTCCCGGTAATAAGCCGGGGTTAATTAAAAAAGCTAGCAATCTTAATTATTTTGGGATAGATGTTCCGGCTTGCTCTGTATCATCTGGTTATCCTCAGGAATAGGACCTACAAGAGCAGGTTTCCATAGGAAGCAATAGCTGGTACCACAGATCAAATCTTTCTTCTTAAAGCTTGATCTACCTAAATTGATTTACCACTGTTTGGGAGAGACTCACTAACAAAACAATACATTTATGCTACTTGAGACCTTTCAGGACAGGTGTTAGCCACCCAAATCTAGGGATCAGAGGTATGCAAATTTGTTTTGGAAATACAGTTCCCAGGATTCTCAAGGAAGCACCTGTAAGCTACAGCCCCAAATCAACAATCTGCAATTCTTGGCAATGATTTATGCAGTGGGTGCATTTTGCTTCCACTTCCGGGAGTGATGAGGGCAGCATGGGCCGGATGAATTGGCATTGGGGGCCAGATCTGGCCCACAGGCTGTAGTTTGGACACCCCTGGAATAGAGCAAGGCATGGTTTGGTGCCTGAATGGAGCACCCTCTTGGGGGAGGCAGTGTTTTTGCCCAGTTTCAGGCAGCAAAACACAGCACCTGATGGAACTGGCTTGGTCTGCTTGCAGGGCTGAACACAACTCTGCCATAATAGTTCTCAACCTGTAAAGCACGAGGCCTTCCAGTTGTAATTGAACTGCAATTCTCACTCAGCTCCTGCCAATCTCACCAGCAAATGAGAGTAAGTGGGTTAATCTGGCAATATCTCATTTGCCCATCCTTTCCAAAAAGAGTCTGCTTTGAAAAAGGTACACACTTGCTCAGAACTTGTCTGCTCTCTTAGATGATCATCCCTGCCATTGGTGCTTATGTGGTAATCAGTTTATTCATTCATTCTATTTATATACCACTCATCTAGCCTAGCGGCCACTCTGAAAGGTCACAATAGAACATGTATAGAAAAATGATATCAAGTATTAACTAAGGATGGTCTACAAATTATGTCACAGTAAGTAGCAACTCAAAGATCAGGAGTTCCCAACCTTTTCAAGCCAGGGGCCGGGTCATGCTATCTCAGTCAGCTTCGAGGGCTAGATGGTCATTTTCCCCTGCCTGCATGATGGGGTGGCCATTTTGTCCCAACAGCTTCAAATGGATGACCATTTTGTTTCTCAAATGCCCTTGGAAGGGTGGGGGGCACATAAAATGGTACCATGGGCCGGATCCAGCCCACAGGCCTTAGGTTGCGACCCCCTTCCATAGAGGGAGACTGCCAAAAAAAAATTCATACCCATGGAAAGCAACTAAAGAAATTAAGGGGCAAAATATTATAAAATGTCTCCGTAAATAACTTTGTTTTCACGAGCCTATAGAAGGATTATAAATCAATCCTGATGGCTCCTTGGAATTCAAATGCTGAAGCTGAAGTATTTTGGCCACCAAATGAGAAGAGAGGACTCACTGGAGAAGACCCTGATGGCAGGAAAGGTTGAAAACAAAAAGAGAAGGGAGCAGCAGAAGATGAGATGGTTAGGCAGCATCATTGACACAGTGGGCATTGATCTGGGCTGACTCTGGAGGATGGCAGATGACAGAAGAGTGTGGTGTGCTGTGGTCCATTGGGTCGCAACGAGTCAGATTTAACTGTGCGACTGAACAACAACACAACAGAAGGCTTATAGTGTTGGGCCCTGATGAACGTAGGTTGGTAAACGATTCCATAGAGTCGGGGCCACAACCAAAAAGGACAGTACTCCACACTCCCTTGGGGACGCTCAAACCATCCGTCTGGGAAAGGGATGTTGTCTGGACAGAATTATTCAAAGCAAGGCACTTCAACAGGCATTATCACTGAAATCTTGAATCCAGCACAGATGCTTACAGGTAGCCAATGCAGGTGAGTCAGGGTTGGCAAAACATGATCAAATCTCTGCAGCCACAACACAAGTCTTGCAGCTGCATTCTGCACTTGCAGCCACTTTCACAGTCTTCAGAGGAAGCCACACATAGAATTCATTACAGTAATCAATCCACGAGATTACCAATGCATAGACCAGGGATTCTCAACCTGCGGCTCACGGGCCAGATGCGGCCTGTGGCACCATTTCATGTGGCCCCCACACCACCTCCACCACACCAAGAAGAGCCATGTGGTGGAAGAAGGGCAAAATGGTCGTCTGGCCCCCAAAGCTGTCTGAGGAAGCGTGAGTTGGCCCCAGCTTAAAAAGGTTGAGAACTCCTGGCATAGATCCTTATCAAGAGGGACTTCCTATCCAGGAATGGTTGGAGCTGGGCAACCTGCCAAAGGTGGGGGAAAAGCAGACTTGACCACAGCAGATATTTGCTTCTCAAGGAAAGAGCTGGGATAATATCCAGATCCCAAACTTGGTCCTTCAGAGGTAGAGCCACTCCATCCAGACAGGTTCAGAGACCACCCAACCAGGCTGAAGAACCTCCAAATAAGAGATCCTACATCTTGTCTGGACTCAGATTGTACCTGTTAGCCCTCCTCCAGTCCATTATCACAGCCAGACAACAGTCCAGGACCTGGACAGCTTCTACTACCAATGGTGAAAAGGAGAGTTAGACATGGGTGTCAGCCCACATAATTATGACACTTCACTCCAGCCGTCTGTATGTCCTCACCCAGTGGCTTCATACAGCATATGGGATACGATTGAACCCTGCGGCACCCAATTCTGTTGTACCCATGGGGCTGATATAACATCCCCCAGCTGCACTCTCTGGACATGCCATTGAGGAAGGACTGAAGCCAGCACAAGGCTGTGCCCCCCCCTGTCCAAACCTATGTCCAGGGGGATGCCATGGTTGATGGCAAAGCTGCCAAGAGGGTCCCATAGGACTAACAAAAATGCATTGCCCCTGTTAGCCTCTCAGAGAAGGTCCTCAATATTCAATTCAGTGAGTTAGGATAAAGGCTGCTTCTCTTACAGTCCCAGGTCTTCAAAACATTTGCCCCAGGCCATTTCCCTTTAGTTTTTATCTTCTTACTAGCTAGGCTCCAGATGAAGAGCATGTTATGCTCCCCAGGCAGTGTAGGATGTTCATCTCCAATCTGCTGCTAATGATTTGGCATTAGTTGTTGAGTTGTTATTTACAGCCCCTCCAAACTTGTTTAGAATTCAAGATGGGTGATGCAACTTGCCATATGGCTACTACATGATGGTCAGTACCTCTGGTTCTCCTTTGGGAATAGAACATGTTAAGTCAGCGTTTCCTAACCTTTGGATTTTGGACTTCAATTCCCAGAAGCCTAAGTCAATTCCCCAAAGCACTGCCATCAGCCAATGTACGGACTCATCTCCAGGTCGGGCAGAGAGTGACACTTCTGGGAATTGAGATGCCCCTATGGGGCCTATGCTCCATGTTTGGAACCACTATGTTTAGATGCGTAGTGAGTGGTCAGAGATTCTGGAATCTGAAAGCCAAAAACATTTGAAAGGGCAAAGCTTGGGAACAACTATTTTAAAACATGTATGCAAAGATATATGCACACAGTCAGGGTTTTTTTTTTTTTTTTTTTTTGGGGGGGGGAGTTCTTAAGCATAATTATTAGCACCCAGTGTGATGTCATGGATCCATCAATGGTCTAGGGCAGGGGTGCCCAAATTTTTCGGGCTGCGAGCCAGTCACGTGGTTCAGGGAGCTGATCACTATGACCCGGGGGCCAGATGCAGCCCGTGACGCCAATTCATCCGGCCCGCAAAGCTCTCGTTGCTTCTGGAAGCGGAAGTAAAACGCACCAATTCGGGCACATTTTACTTCCGCTTCCAGGAGTGATGAGGACTTTGCAGGCCGGATTTTGGCATTAGGGGCCACATATGGCCCCCGGGCCATAGTTTGGGCATCCCTGATCTAGAGCTCATGAGAACTGAGTTCAGTTCCATGCTTGGTCATGAAAACTCACCAGAAGGGGAAATAGTAGCATGGGTAAACCTCTTCTTACCTTCATTGAAAACCCTACCAAGATTGCAATAAATTGGCTCTGATCTGACAGCAGTGTAAGACACAAAATCAGGTTTACTAAAAATGAGTAAAACTTGGAAAAGATAGGGGTTTTTTAAGATGGCAACTCCCAGAATTATCACGCAATGTTCACTCTAGCTGGGGATTAGAACTGCAAAAAAGTATATTTTCTGCTTTCTTAAGAATTCTAGTTCTCAAGTAGGATCATGATTCTTGGCAAGATGGATAGAAGTAGTTCAGTTGCAAATACTGGAGGGGGGAGCAAGGGGGGGCTGGAAATCAAAAGTACTTCCTTTCTCTTTACACTCCCTGCTAGCATATTGCTGCCTGTTCTCATTTTCCCTCCTACTCTCTGACAGTTTGGTGCTGGAGGCTTATGAATATTAATTGGGTCTCTTGAATAATTGATTTCTCCCTTCCATCAATCCACTCCCTGAGCTGACCCTCTTCTTACACTCTCTCATGCCCCAGTGTGCGCTGTTCGACAAGGTGGCACTTTGAAAGAGCATCTTGGCACATGAGTGTCCAAGTTATGGCTGTGCACATTTGTGCCAGGCCGTGCCTGCTTTATCTTTACATGGCTTTGGCGCACTGTGCTTATTAGTGTTTGTGAGATGCGTGCTAGAAAGCAACAATATGCAAGGAATAACAATTGGCGGTTCTGTTAGTAACAGAATTGAAGAGGGAATTTCGGCAGGGAGAACTGCACGTGAAATAGAGGTGAGGAAAATTCTGGTTGCCGGAATTCTCTTTCATTAAGGTTGCAATGGGCTTCATTTTGTGCATGCGTGTTCCCCCGCTTGGCTATCAAAACTTTGGAACAGCCCCCTGCCACAGCTTACCCAAATTTAGCACCCTCCAGATGCGTTAACATCCATCATCCAGCATGGACAAAATATTCCATCATCCATAGGGATGATGGGAGTTGAATAAAAGCATCCGGAGGGTAGCAAATTAGGAAAGATGCATGCGTGTACACACATATGCTTTTGGCCCAATCCATTTTTATCCCTCCCATTTCTCACTCCAAGCACATGATCAAAAACCACATTATTACCCAGAACCACCTTTGAACTATGACAAAGGTGGGGAACTTTTTCCACATCTGCACTTGACCAAGCGGTTTGCTGTAGATAAACTAAGAATACCCATAAACTGAAATACTGTACCTTGTTTATCCTTTCCTCCACTTCCCTCTATTTCCACTGCTGTTCCCTTTCTCACATCTATTTTTAAATTGCAAAACCCAAGGGACCTGTCCTCTTATTCTTTAGGAAGTCCCATGTATGCTCCAAGGTGGCAGTGAAGAAAGAAGTAATTTGCATGTCCATCCTTCAAAACAAGAGATATTTCAAGGGTATGTATCCCCCATTGCATTATGCTGCTGCTATCTTATCTAGGAAACTAAAACCATAAAGATTGGCCAAGAAATCCGGATTCGTGGCAAAATTTACTGAGAGCGGGGCATATATTTAGACCTATTCCTGCAAAAAGATGTTCCCTGTTGCAACATAAGTTCTGAACTATCCACATGCCAGAACTCAGTTACTAAAATTCCTTCATGTTGTTTTGCTTTTCTGTGGTTTTGCTTTCATGTGGATGTGAAATAGCTGTGTTTGTTGCATACTCTACACGGCTTCCACCACTATTCTGTTTTTGACCTTGCACAGTTCATGGACTTTAATTTTAAATGTAGATATTTTGGATCTTTCTTAACTTGATTCATCTTCATAGGATGTATTTATGCCTTTCAACAATGGAATCTGAGACTGCAGTGGCTCAAGTGGTTAAGAAGCTGACCGGGAGGCGGACGTTCAGCAGTTCAAAACCTGAGTACTGGATGACAGAATGGGTGCCCATCTCTGTCCCAGCTCCTGCCAACCTAGCAGTTCAAAAGTAGGAAGTTGCAAGTAGATTAATAGGGACCACTTGGGTAGAAGGTAAATAGCATTCCATGTACTTTGGTGCCACATGCCCATGGAAACATCTGCAAACACAAGCAGTGTTGGCTCTTTGGCTATAAACAGAGATGAGCACTGAACCCTAGAGTCAGATATGACTGGCTTTCAAGCAAGGGTGACCTTTACCTTTAATGAAATCTGGCTAGGATTGGCGTGGGGGAAAGTATGTGCATGTCTCTCTGTGTTTTGTACCTGCAGGTCTTTATCTGAACACTTACCTTTTGTGCATTTCTTTATGCAAGTGTTGTGCCTCTCTGGAATGTCTCTTTTGGACATGACAGTCATGTTCCTGTTGTAGTGCTGGTGGTGGGGGCTCTACTGGTTCCTTTCTGTCTAGGATATTTGGGTTCATGGCCCAAGTCTGTTATGTGCTAATTGTTGGCTTTGAACAAGTCATAATCAGCTTCAGTGTCATGTTTGCAAAACTAGATTTATCATGGCCTACTTCACAGAGCGGGTGTAGAGAAAGTGGCAGTAATACTTCAGATTAAAGCAGGAAGTTCACAACCCATGGCCCATGGCCTGGACCTGGCCCACGGCACCATTTCACATGCCCCATGGCTGCCCTTGCTGCTCCAGGAAGTGGACACATTTACATCAACTGTAAAATGTGCCCACACATGCGTAAATGGGCGCCCACTTGTCGTAAACAAGGAAGTGGGTGCATTTTACGGCTGTTGTAAACATGCCTGCTTCCACTTCCAGGGCATGGTCAGGCCCATGGGGCAAAAAGGTTGGGAACATCTGAATTAAAGCTTTAAACCAGCGGTAACGAGGCAATTTAGTCAATGGTAGAAAATGTTTCAGAAATGTTAACACGTTTCTGTTGTTGGCCTATTGAATTGACCAGAGGTTTTGCGTGTCTGTCTCTGAATCCCTAAAATAATCTTACTAATGTTTATACTGTCAATGATTTCAGGATTAAATTCAATCCTTTATTAACCCATAGTCCAGAGATGAGGAACCTCTGCTTCTGTTACAGAGTAATGTTCACAGCGGCTGCTGTTAATAGGGGCATCTCCTCTAGTTCTTTTTCAAACCATTCCCAGCCCTACCATTAGACAATAGAATTGGAATGCAGCAGAGAGGCACAAATTTGTAAGACATTTGCTTCATTTCTTACGAGACTGCAATGGCTCAAGTGGCTAAGATGCTGACTGGAAGGCGGCAGGTCAGCAGTTCAATACCCAAATACTGCAGGACGGAATGAGCTCCCATCTTTGTCCCAGTTCTTGCCAACCTAGCAGTTTGAAAGCCACCTGCTGGTGCTCCCCAGCCCCCATGTTGGGCTATGGGAGGCCACTGTGACGAGCTGTTGCCGCTGTTCTGAAAACTGCTGTGGCCAGGGTGAGAGGTTGTGATATTGTTGCATTGTACTTGAACTTGGAATGTGTAACTTGTAACTGTAACATTGTACTTGTAACTTGTAACTGTTGATTTTGTATTCTTGCAGTGGCTCAAGTCACTAAGACGCTGACTGGAAGGTGGAAGGTCAGCAGTTCAATTCCTGAATACTGCAGGACGGAATGAGCTCCCGTCTCTGTCCCAGCTCCTGCCAACCTAGCAGTTTGAAAGCAAGAAATTGCAAGTAGATAAATAGGGACCACTTCGGTGGGAAGGTAACAGTGTTCCATGCGCTCTGGTGTCTAGTCATGCCTGCCACATGACCATGGAAACGTCTGCAGAAGCAGACAGCACTGGCTCTTTGGCTTAGAAACAGATGAGCACTGACCCCTAGAGTCAGATACGACTGGCTTTCGAGCAAGGGAAACCTTTACCTTTACCTTATACTGTATTATTGTATTGTTAATACTGTATATCTGTTCTGTGAACCACCCTGAGTCGGTTTACCAAATAGGGTGGTATATAAATCTAAATCTAAATCTAAATCTAAATCTAAATCTAAATCTAAATCTAAATCTAATAATAATAATAATAATAATAATAATAATAATAATAATAATAATAATAATAATAATAATAATAATAATAATAATAATAATAATAATATTTCAGAATCATGGTTTAAAGATATCACACAACTGATTTTTGCACTAGCTTTTGGTGCAGAATACATGGGATTTTATGTGCTATGCAAAGGTTTCTTACAGAAAAACTGCCTTTTTGTTAGCTAATTCTGCCGAGGATGGTGGAAAAAATAATGAAAACCACTGGTGTTTACTCTTTTGTGCAGGACAAAAAAGTTCACAGCTGATGATATATCTTTTAAAAAGGTGTCTTAATACAGTATGTGGAGACACCAATTTTCAGAGTGGATAAGGAAATGTGTGAGGATTCATCTCATCTTTGGTGTGAGAGGTACTGTTTTTTGTTCCACAAAATGTCTTGGGACAACCCTCCCTCCCGGCCTTTCTTGCCTTGTCTGAATAGATTATTCACGTAGGGTTTTTCCTCTCCTTCTATTGTTCTCATTTGGATTTCCCCCATTTATTTTCCTTGTCATCCTTTTTGCTCTCTGGACTTGCCACTATCAACAGGATGACATTAGGATAAGAGCCACAGGTAAATCTTGGACCATTCAGATGTTGCAGATGCTGTTTTTATCCCATACCAAAGTCCCTTCAGTGCTTGAACCCAAATGTTCATATTTAGCGGAGGAGGGCAGTAAAGGCAGAAAAGCCCCTACACAGAGGCAACTTTTCTGTCCTCTGCTTGAGGAACTAGTTCCTAACTTAAGGCCCATGGGCCAGATCTGGCCCACAATGCCATTTCATGTGGACACCCACCCCTCCAAGGGCATTTAAAAAGCAAAATGACTTCCCCCTTTGAAGCTGTTGGGACAAAATGACCACTCCATCATGCAGGCAGGGCAAAATGGCCATCTGGCCTTCAAAGCTGACTGAGAGAGCATGACTCACCCCCTTGAAAAGGTGGCCTGAGGTATCTGAGGAAGATATACCATATTGGCTGGTGTACAAGATGCATTGGGGTAAAATACACACCCTGTCATTACCAAAATAACCCACTATAGGCCGCTATATACAATATAAGACATACTCCATTTTCACAGTATATTTTAAGGGGGGGGAGTGGGTCTTATATGCCAGCAAATATGGTAAATTTCCTACAGAGTTGAGGTGTGGCACACACAACATCACCCAAGATTACCTGAACAGGGCATTTCATACCTATTTCATACCTATTTCTCTCATAGCAGATTCTGTGTTCGCCCCGGCCCTTTGGGACCTTTTCCCAACAGAGCTGCACCTACAGACAGAGCTCCTGCCTTTCCGGAGAGGCCTAAAGACCTGGCTGGCAGAGCGAGTGTGGGGACCCAGGAACGTGGGATCCCATGTAGGTTGGCTGATTTAAGGGACAGCCACTCCTTCCTGCTCTTGTTTTTATCTGCCGCACTGTTTTAATTTTTTATGAATTTTTAAGGTTTTAAATATCACTATTATACATGTTGTAAGCCGCCCAGAGTCGGGTCTACCCGACTGGGCCGGGATAGTAAATATGAGTAAATAAATAAAATAAATAATAAATAAAGATTGTACTCCCGAGGGCTAAGATGCTTCCATGGCAGCCAGAAAGCTAAAACCTGAAATACCTGTGGTACAAAATACTTGTGGAGGAGAATAAGCTGTTCAAACAGTTGCAGAGGGGGAGAAAAGGCCTTCAGTAGCAGATGGCTGGGGACCAGCGGAGGCAGAATCCGTGCTGTTCCCTCTGATCTCCCTGGCTGTTCTCGTCTCTTTGGAGAGCAGAGTTTTTATCCTTCTCTACCTGCCCTCAATCCCTTAAAGCGAGGCTGTAGGGACAGATGGGATAAAAGAACACCGTTTCCCGGCAAGTGTTGATGAAAGCTGGATGCCGGCAGAGCTGCCTTCTGTATCTTGTGTCATTGGGCAGATGGGCAGGGAGGGGGAGGGGGGGAGTACACCTGTACTTAGAGGCACCAAAATGTTTCGGTGGAGATCTGCTAGTAAAATATAGAAATCTAGGTCTGCACCTTTGGAAGGCAGCCTTTGTTTGCTAGTACACACATATATAGCATTGGGACTGCAGTGGCTGAGTGGTTAAGATGCTGAACTTGATGACTGGAAGGTTGGCAGATAAGCAGTTTGAGACCCAAGTACTGCATGATGGAATGAGCTCCCATCATCTTTCCCAGCTCCTGCCATCCTAGCAGCTCAAAATTTGAGAAATTGCAAGTAGATAAATAGGTACCACTTTGTTGGGAAAGGTAACAGTGTTACGTGCACTCTGGTGTCTAGCCATGCCTGCCACATGACCACGGAAACATCTGCAGACACAGTGTTGGCTCTTTGGCTGTAACTGGAGATGAACAACACACCCTCGAGCAGGGGTGGACAACCATTTTGTGCCGCGGGCCTGACCACGCCCCTGGTTAGCTGAACAGGCCAGACCACACCCCTGGAAGCAGAAGTGGGCGCATTTACGGCTGTAATAAATGCACCCACTTCCGTGTTTATGACAGTCACGGGTGCATTTGCGCATGCACAGGCACACAGCCATGCATGTGTAAACATGTCCATTTTCACTTCTGGGTGTGTGGGAGAAGGTGATGGGCCTGATGGAATGGCATTGTGGGCCGAGGCCAGCCCATGGGCCATAAGTTGGAAACCCCTTCCCTAGAGTCAGATACAACTGGCTTTTGAGCAAGGGCAACGTTCACCTCTATATAGCATTATTGTTTTATAAAGGCAACAAAACGTTCCTTAAGCACGTGAGGATATGGGCAGGATTTAAATATATAAACTAAATTAAGTACATCTATATGTATATCTTTATAATATTCTATATGCAGTTAAAATTTCATTTCATTTTTTAAAAAAAAAGTCTATTTAAAGGGCGGAAATTGGGAGACAATACTTTTTTTGCACTACAATGAGGCAGATAGTGTTGCCATAAGACATTCTGGGAGGAGTAGTCTAAGAAAGTACAGTACCTTTTTCAACCTCTGCTTGAGGAGCTCAGCCGGCTCTAATAAAACAAAGACTGTTTTGCTGTAGATTTCAATACCCAATTGTAATTTGATCTGCTATCTTAGAAAGATGAGTTCATGGCATTGGATGACACTGACGTGTTGTGTCTGTCTGGTTGTTTGCACATGTGGTTTTGAGGAAGGCAACAACCCTGGGTAAATATGATAACCGGGGTACATTCTAATCTGCACGTTTTTGCTAAAACGTATCTTAGTCCTGAGATTTCATTGCCTAAATGAGAGATTTGTTGCTCTGGATGTTCTCCCCCCCCCCCCCCCCGCTGCCGCCCCTGATGCTAATCCAAAGGGAGAACAGCTGCCAAGAGACATTTTTAAGTCTAGGCAGTAAAGTCACTGCAGATTGCATTTTGGAAGGATTCTGGGTCTGCAGCAGCCAAATAACCCTCCCATCAATGGGGGCCCTTCACTTATAAAGATGAGGGCTTGTTGTTTTCTTAAGGCCAATTTCCCTCCTTTGTCCTGATTCTGGTTGTGGTCACTGTTGTTGGTGTCACTGTTGTTTCCCCCCATGATCAATAGCAAAAGCCAAAGGCTCAGGAAAATCTCTTACCAGTTTTAAAATGCTAGGAGGGGGGAAGCAGTGGATGTAGCTAGACCACATGGCAGCTCTAGGTAAAAGCCACCCTTGCTCAAAAGCCAGTCCTATCTGACTCTAGGGTTCAGTGCTCATCTCTGTTTATAGCCAAAGAGCTAGTCCTGTCTCAGTGGTGTAGCGTAGTGGGAGTGATGGGGGTGGCCTGCCCCAGGTGGCATTTTTTTGGGGAGGCAAAATTTCACAATACATAATATCTTGTAATCTGAATTAAAAATTTAAACCATTTCATTTCATATTTTTGTCGTACCTATGATTCGGACCAATTAAAATGAGCACAGAACTTTTTATTATTTAATCTATGAAGGAACCGGGGAATCCCCTTTCTTTAAATGAGTGTAGCCATCTCGCTCGCTCTAACGACTGGCAACACCGTCTGTACTAACCAGTTGCCTTGCGGTAATTACCCGTGTTTTATTTTGTGCTTGTATTGTTCACGACAAATATTCAGCAAGAATTAATTCTTTCATATAAAGAATAGAGTTCGATACTGTCTAACAACATCTGCAAATTAGGATACAGTGAGGGTAAGTCCCTTTGGAGAAGTCCGTCCGTGGCGGTGAATTTGGCCTACACTCCGGGCAGCTGAAACCCACGCTACACCACTGTGCTGTCTGCGTCTCCAGACATTTCCGTGGACATGTGGCAGGAATGTCTTACGGAACGCCGTTTCCCTTCCCACGGAAGTGGTTCCTATTTATCTACTTGCAGTTTTTTGCTTTCAAACTGCTACATTGGCAGGAGCTGGGACAGAGACAGGAGTTCACTCCGTTGTGCAATACCCGGGAATTGAACTCTGACCTTCCAGTCAGCGAGTTCAGCGTATTAACCACTTGAGCCACTGCAGCTCTATATCAGCACACAAAAAATCCCAGAAACCTTGTGCTAGTCTTCATCACCCTAATATACACAGCCACTTGTGGGCAGGCCCCCAACACTTCAATCTGCTGAACTTCCTAGTACTTCTTAAGTCTTGCCACCAATAGAGAGCAGCCACCAATAGATTAGGCACCTTAGACGTCCCAGAGGTTCAGATCTTGCTTTAATTTCAAAAGTCAAAATAGGGATATACAATATTGTGCAAAAGTCTAAGGCCACCACCAGTTAGATTGGGGGAAATTCGATGAGTGATTGGGGATGGGGAACGTAGCTTGGACACCCTAACTCCAAACTTCGGGGGCTGCGGTGGCTCACTGGTTAAGAAGTTCACCTTGTTAGCTGGAAGGCTGGCAAGTTGGCAGTTTGAGACCCAGGTACTGCATGACCGATTGAGTGCCTGTCTCTGCCCCAGCTCTTGCCAACCTAGCAGTTTGAAAGCAAGAAATGGCAACTAGATAAACAGGGACCACTTCAGTGAGAAAAGATTGTGGCGACATGAAAGGAGCCTCATTTGGGTGTCCCCTGAATGGAGTTTCTCCAGCAAAAATCCTTTCAACTCAGAATAATTTCTGACACTGAATTATTATTATTACTCCAAACTTCAACAAACTTGGAGAGGTTTGGGAAGAGTCAACAGCAGACTCTCTCCAATTTTGGTGCATCTAGGTGGCTCAGGGGCTGAGTTATGCCCTCCCCCAAATCACTCACTGAATTTTCAGCTGGTAGTGGCCTAAGATTTTTGCACAGTACTGTATATTCATAATACAGTATCCCTCTTTCCATATTTGCTGCTTGAGCCTTCCTTGTGTCCTGATTATTACAAACTGCCTGTCGGCTGCTGTTTTCATTTACTGGGTTTAACTGTCTCTCCTCCGCTGACTTAAAAGCAAAGATCGTGTTTGTTCTTTTGATGAAAGATACAGTAGAATAAAATGCCTGCTCACTAGGCAATGAGCTGCCAGCGGATCAAAAACAGGCCATGGCAGCTGCACAGAGTGAAGAACGGTAGACTATGTGCTGTGATGTGCCTTAGCGCTCATGTGCATGCCTATGCACTATCCGGTCCCAGGCAGACACTTCATATGCTGAGATCCTAGAAAAGAATAAGATAAGCTCTGATGGATGGGAAGGACTAAAATAATCTAAAGCTATCCAGCAAAAGAAAAACCCTCCGAGACATCCACTAGTGATGCATCAACGACACGAAGATTATCCCAGCTTTAGAATAATAACGTGCTGTTAAGTCAGTTCTGACTTGCGGTGAACCTTTGCAGAATTTTCTCATAAAGAATACTCAGAAGTGGTTTCTCACTCCTTTTTTGGGGAGGTACCATGGGACTGTACAATTTGCCCAAAGCCAAACAGGCTAGCTCTTCTGCGGCAGGTCATGATCAGAACATTCTCTTTGACCTTTAAGAACTCATCCCTGAGTTTTCTTATGTCTTCTTTGCCTCCTAGATCTTTTCCTTTTGAAAGCCTGTTCTCCCCTGACACCCCCCCCCCAAGACTGTAGTCTGCATGCAAGTGACAGCCTTGATTCTACTAGGAAAAGGTAAATGTTGCCCTTGTTCGAAAGCCAGTTGTATCCAACTTCAGCATTTGGTGCTCATCTCCATTTACAGCCAAAGAGTCAGTGCTATCTGCATCTGCAGACATTTCCGTAGACACGTGGCAGGCATGACTAGGCACCAGAGTCCACAGAACACTGTTTACCATCCCACTGAAGTGGTACCTATTTATCTACTTGCAATTTCTTGCTTTCAAACTGCTAGGACAGAGATGGGAGTTCATTCTGTTGTGCAGTATTCGAGTCTCGAACTGCTGACCTGCTGACTTTCCAGTCATCAAGTTCAGTGTCTTAACCACATGAACCACCATGGTCCCTTTGATTCTAAGCCAGGGGTCAGCAACCTACGGCCCATGGGCCAAATCCGGCCCATGGCACCAAATAATCCAGGCCCTGCCCCAGTGGTGGGCATCAGCAGGTTTGCACCAGTTTGCCAGAACCGGTAGCAGACATTCTGCCCATCCAAGTTTTGAAATAAAGTACAGTAGTCCTAATTCTGGTGCAACGCAGGGCTTCCCCCCTGGCCACGCCCAACATACCACACCCACAGTGTGGTAGTAAATTTTTTTGGAGTCCACCACTGCCCTGCCCTCACTTCATCTGCCACTGCCATGGCTGTCACCGCTGCTAGAAGTGGCCATGGTCGTGTTTATGGTGACTGTGGACATGTTTATGGTAGCCGTAAATGCATTTACAGCAGCTGCCGATGCATTTATGGTGAGGGGACCTCCAGTCCAGCTTCCTCAACTGTCTGAGGGAGCGTGACCCAGCCCCTGACTTTAAAAGGTTGCCAGCCCCTGGACTAAGCATATGTAAAGGCAACCTTGAGAGCTTTTCCAATTGAAGAGCTGGATAAAAATTGTTCTAAACAAAGCAAAGCAAAACAAAGATGGATACTGTAGTTGGAGATTATCCATTTGAAAACAAGCATAGGTGATTCCTAGAACTAATGAAGCAATAATAAGAAAAGGAATGCGTAATATGTCAACAGTTTCTTTTCTTTAAGTGTTCTTTTTTCTTTTACCTTTAATTAAGTAAATTAATTGTTTACCTAAAACATTTTTTCTTGCCAAAAGCTTGGGCAACAATCAATTAAACCAATGAAATCATAAAATGAACATGGGGGAGGGGAGAGTCAAAGAACAATTAAAAGCAATAAATGCTAAAATGCTAATTGAAAGGCACCCATTAAAACAATTAAAGCGTCTTGTGAAAAATTACGAGACAAAAAAGAAAAGAAAAGAAACACAATTCATGAAAATGGTGCTGAAGCTTTTATCCGTATTAACTACAACCCCACAAGGTGTGACATGGACTGCAAGTGGAGGGGTTTGTGGGGATTTGTGGAGAGTTTCTTTGTGTTTCAGGCCCTGCCCCATTGTTGCCAGGACTTGTGGGACAAATTTCACAAACTGTGAACTTCTTCTGAATAGCACAATGGGTGTGAGGGTGGGGGTGGATATGTGCACCCAGCGCCGTCTCCTCACTCCCATCCTTTGGATGCCCTGGGTTAGTAATCTCCAGGACCTTTATAGGACAAGATGGAAGGGCTCCTCAGCTTTTAAAGCCATAATAGCTGCATGCTGTCAAGTCAGTTCGGACTTATGGCAACCTTTTCCAGGATTTTCTAGGTAGAGGATACTCGGAAGTGTTTTACCATTCCTTTTCTTCTGTGCACTCCCTGGAACTATGCAGCTTGCCCAAGGCTACATAAGCTGGCTCTTCTTCCTGGAGGCAATCGAACACCCAACCTCTGGTTCCGCAGCCAGATATCTCAACCACTGAGCTATCTAGCCAACTTTAAAGCTGATTGCGCACACAAAATCCAGGCTGCCTCCTCCTTCAGTGACATGTGCTTTGAGAACCATCTCCTGACCTGGAGACACAGGGGGATTCTCTAAGATTGCCGATGTCAGCCAGAGGGTCCCCTTGGCACACCTTATACTCGGACATCCACCCCAAACTCCCATCCTATGTGCAGGGGCTGTGGTGGCAACCTAAGGCTTGTGAGCTGGATCCGGTCCACGGTGCCATTTCATGTGTCCCCAAGCTTTCCCAGGGCATTTTAGAAACAAAATGGCCACCCCTTTGAAGCTGTTGGGACAAAAAGGCCAAAAAAAGCCCATTGTGCAGACAGGGGAAAATGGCCATCCGGATCTCAAAGTTGACTGAGAGAGCATGAACCGGCACCCGGCTTGAAAAGGTTGGGAACCCCGGTTCCTGTGGAACGAATCATATGCACTCAGGGATGTATTTTGCAGTATAGGACCAGCAGGCTATGCCTCTGACTCATAGCTCACACCTCCAGTAGTCCAGGTAGAACCCTCTAACTCTCTCCATGCCAGAAGCTCTTGGCCAGGACACTTTAATCTCTAAGCATCCCAGGACCTCTTCCCCATTAGTCTGTAATTTGGGAGAGCCATGCTCGGCAGGGAGAAGTTAAAGAGTCTTTTATTTTTATCCCAAATGGATGGAAGTGATGGAGAGGAGGAAAGACATGGGAATTAGGAGGCCAGGTTTAGTTTCTAGGCCACTGATAAGCCAGGCTTGGCCTAAGTTATTTAGTTGCTTGAGGCGAAGGATAAGATGATGCCCCTTCTCCATTCTCTATGGAAGCCTCCCTTGCTTCAACCTGTGCAGTGGGGATGCTTTGTGTATCACAGCAGAGGAAGCTGCAAAGAGGTTATTCCATAGCTTTCCAGCACCTCCAAGACCCATTGCCAGAGGCAGCTGCTTCTCTTTGCCTAATGGCAGGGCCAGATGCGGCGCACCCTATCCTTTCCCTCCATATCAAATAGTGTTTAGTCTACCACAGTGCCTGCTTGATTGTAGTGCTAATTGGCTATGGAGTTTTCAAAGTATGATCTTACTCGTGTTGTTTTTCCAGTGACTTTTTTTTTAAAAAAACAACAAACAAACATTCTGTCATCATCATTTTGAGCATTTGGAGTGGAACTAATAAGTATTACACTAATAAGTTAATTAAAATGAAACAGTACAGGAAGCAAATGGCACAGATAGCTGATTGAGGAGATCGAGTGATATTTAGTGCAAAAGAACCAATACCATTAAAGCCATTATTGAAGAATATACTATAATGTTTTCAAGATAGTGGGACTGGAGGGCACCTTGAGAAATTGGTCACTGCACCAAGTCAAGATAATTTCATCCAAACCCTCTCTGGCTGAGCTTATCCAATGGGCCTCCAGCTAGGAGGACTAATTTTCTCAGCATGAAAGTCCCCCCCACCCCAATCCATCTTCTCTTTCTTTTCTGGTATTTGGCTGATACCCAAGTCCATTCCCTCTTGTTGATTCTTAGTTGACTTCAGCCAGTGTTGAACTATCCTCCCCACCCCTTGTAAATCATCCCTGCACAGAAGCATTGCACATTGATCAAGTATGAAACTGACCACAATGTCTTCAACTTTTGCTTTCTTGCGTCTGGATTTCAAGACTCCTTCCTGGTGGGACCTTCAATACTCAATGATATTTTGGGGTTATTTTGCTCTTTTTCTTCTTATTCTGAGTTTAGGCCATACGCAAAACTGCCAAAATGAAGGCACCTTTTGGTGAGTTCATTCTGTAGTTCCTTTCACCTGACCTAGTGTGAGAAAGATTAGCTGACAACACAAGTTTGCCGCTACCAGGGTACACCTGATTGTGGTTCAAAAATACCACAAATCTTTGTAGAGGCACTTTCTGTGTACCCCTATTTTGCCCTTAGGGTGGATGAGACCTAAATCTAAACAGCTGTGCCAAGGGTGTTCACCAAATTATTTAGGTGACTCTGTCATGTTCAGGGGTGAGGGAGGAAACACTGGAAAATTTATCTATTTATTATTATATTTTTACCCCACCCATCTAGATTTTCCTACTCTGATGACCAAGCAGTAGAGCAGGGGTTGGCTACCTATGGCCTGTGGGCCGAATACTGCCAACAGCAGCAAATAATGCAGCCACGCCCTTGCTTCAACCGCTACTGCCACTGAGGTCACCAGAAGAGGCCGCAGACGCATTTATGGCAGCCGTAAACACATTTACGACATCCACGGACACATTTACAGCAGAGTTTATGGGGGGCACCAGTCTGGTCCCCTCAACTCTCTTAGGGAGCGTGACCTGGCCCCCAACTTAAAAAGAGTGCCATCCTCTGCAGTAGAGAGTGACCAAACGACTGTATTAAGCAAAACCTGTCAAGGGGTCAAAAGGAAAGATGCCCTAGCCTAGAAGAAACCCAACAGGGTTTCTTTAATTGAGGAGTGGGTTATAATATGGCCCTCTAGATTTTGTTGAACTACAAGTCCCATCAACCAAAGCCAGCAATGTTGTGAGCTGCAGTCCATGAACCTCTGGAGGGTTTAACCTTGCCTGACATGACTTGTATTTCTCTCTGATTCTTTTTTTAAAAAGTCAGTTTCTTTTCCCTCTCCCCCTTTTCTTTCTTTTTTGGTCATTGGAGAGAGAGAGAGAAGACAACTATCTCCAGGGCAGTTTCAAAGCTTCACACTCCGAGTCTTTGTTTCCCACCCCACCTGCCACACACATCCTAGAAGGTCACCTCCTGCCAGAGGCGTAGCTACCGCTGTATCTGCCGTATCAATTATACGGGGCCCCAGGGCCACGGGGGCCCCCAACGTGCGTAAGCAAAACAAATCTTTACCCTTCCTAAGGGCCCCCAAACAAATTTTTATACGGGGCCCCGCCAAGGCACGCTACTCTTCTGCCTCCTGCAAAAAGGCTGGCCTTCAGCAAGGGACCATCTTTGCCCTTCATGTCCCCCCCTGCCCCCAACATCATTTTTCTATACAAGAAATTAATGTTCCATCCATTTGCAACATGCGCAGGATAATGAGATGACGAAACCCAGAAGCAGAGCAAGCAAAAGCGAATGGCTTGCTGCTTGGCCAGTGACTACTGAAAGACTTGTGGATCGAGTGGCGCCGCTGCATCTTCGTCAGGCAGCAGATTATGAGCGGCATAAAAGACGAGAAAATAATTTATCATTCACTTAATTGTAACGGTATTTCTTAAAGCGTTGAGATGTGGGGAATGGCACTGGTGGTAGTTAACTGCCACAGGTGCCAAAATAACATGGCTGACTTTGGGGGCTATTCCTTTTGATTTGGCAGGCTGAATTGCCCCTTAGTGTGTTGCCTTTAGGCAGGAAAATGTGGTTAGTCTAGCTTTGGATGCCAGGCTTCTGCTCCTGTCTAAGACATATCTTGGGCAGAAGGATGTGTGGTGTGGTGTGTGTGTGTGTGTGTGTGTGTGTGTGTGTGAGAGAGAGAGAGAGAGAGAGAGAGAGAGAGAGAGAGACGGGGCTTGGTTTCCATTCAGCATGTATTCTCCATTCAACAGTTTTGATGGAAAATGAGAGCCCTGTCAATCCTCTCTCTCTCTCTCTCTCTCTCTCTCACACACACACACACACACACACACACACACACACACACGGAAGCCTTGGCTATAAAACTTTGTGCCCTTCTCAGAATGTCTTATTCCGTTTCTCTGTTAAAATCTCCTTCCTCCCCAAGAGTTTCATCAAGGACTGGATTGTCTCCAAAGCATGCCTGAACAGCCTTCCTACTACAGTCAAACCTCGCATAAAGAGCGCCTCACTTAAAGAGTAACTCGCTTAAAGAGCAGAATTTTCTCTGAATGTTCGCTTCGCTTAACAAATAAAACCAATCAAAAACTCGCTTAACAAATAAATCGGGGTTAGCAATCCCCCCCACAATTGGTCACTTACAATGGTGTTTCGCTTAAAGAGCAATTCTGTAGAACATATTATGCTCTTCAAGCGAGGTACAACTGTATATTGATTTTCTGGAGACTCCTGAACACAGATAGGACACACTGGGCTGAAGCTCCCATGACTGTTCTCTGTTAACTAGGCTGGATAAGGTGGATGAGAGTTACAAGCCAACATCTGTAGGGGGATGAGTCCATCCCCCCCCTCCCCCCAATGTTTCTACTTGGAGTAAGACTGTCAGTACTCAAGCTTGGCATTCTTTTACCAGCCACGTACATTGCAGTGCGGTTAAGTCACACAGCAGCTTAACTCAGCCAGGTGGCAGATGGTTCACCATGTGTTTTGATGCACATGGAGCTATTCATTTAACTCTAAAGCATTGGGCAAGAGACCAAAGAGCCTGGCCGCTCAATAGTTCTCCTGATCAAATGCGAGGCAGGAAAGGTGTCCAACCCTTCGAAACAGCATGTCTCTCTCCCTGGGCCTCTCCCTACTGCAAGACAAACGGGAATCTCTGTACCAGATTATGAAAGACAACCCCCCCCCATGCCCCGTTTCTCTCTAATTCCTTGCAGATAATATTAGTTCCTCTCTGTCTTGGCTTTCAGCCCTACTTTGCCACCCTGCACTGAGGTGGCTGGATCCCAGCCATGACCAGTAGTGTGCTGACCCACAGGGATACAGGGACTCATCGCGGTGTGCCCCAGTGACTGGTGCCCCCTAGAGGCAGGCAGAAGTAATGGGATATGGGAATGTATGGGATGTCTCCCCCAACCCCCCAATAGCCGCCCCCATCACTTCCTGTCTACCACCCTCCCAAGGTGCCCACCAGACCCCTGGCCATGACTGTCCCTTGCTCTTAGGCGCTTCTACCACTGAAAACCATTGAAAACAGAGAGCAGTTTAAACATCCTCCACTACCTGAAAGACCTCTCACCGACCCAGCTGGCCTCTTTTGGGCAAGAATTCCAGTCTTGAATGCCGGAGAGTTGAAGCCTTCCCACCCATCCCCACCCAGAGGTCAGAAAAAGGGTAGCTGGGAGGACTGGGGGAGACGAATCAAGCAAAGGGATGGAAGGGGCAAAGGGGGATGCCAAGAATGGGGTTTGGGGTCTTGGGGGTGTCAAGGGCCCCGGGAGTCCTGAGCAACTAGATTCAGTCCGGGAAGGGAAGCAGGGAAACTTTCCGCTTAGCTGCTTCCCTCTCCCCGCCTCCCCTTTCCCCGCCTCCTGCATCCCGTCTCCCCCAGCAACCGCATCCATGGGAGGATGTGGTACCCAGAGAGGATGCTACTCACCTGGGGATGGGGATGCCGCCGCCTTTCCGAGGGCCGAGCCGGGCTGCCTTCCTCCTGCCTCCCAAACTCCTCCGTCTCTTCTTCTCTTTCTCCTTCTTCCTCCTCCTCCTGCCGCCGCCGCCGCCAAGCTCTCTCGCTCCCGAGTCCCCAAGCCGAAGAGGCGGCAGGAGGGAGAAAGGATAGAGAGCGGCCCGCCTACTCCGGGGAAGGGAGGGGGGATGACGGGCAGCTCCGGCTGGCCAATGGGGAGGCGAGGGGTCGCCCAGATGGAGATCACGGCTTGGAGGGGTGGGGGAGAGCAAGGGACGAGGATGATGTCATGATGGATGTGGGGAAGATGAGGGCGGAGGAAGGCTGACTGCTCCTGGGATGATGGTTATTCCAACCTTCTCCTTACATCTGGACTCACTCTTCTTCCTCCCCCCCCCTTGGAAAAGAGGTCTGCTGCGTTTAATTATCCACTAATGACTTATTTTCCTCTTTATTACCTCTTTGGGGTCTCTAGGAGGAAGGAGGGAGGTCTGGAATGGGCTGGGATGGAGGACCCCCCCCCACACCTGAGTTCCCTTTGCAGGTGGGTCCAAAGAAAGATTGTGTCAAAGAGTCCGTGGAGAGAGTGCAGGATGCTTCCCAAGGAATCAGGATAGTGTGTGTGTGTGGGGGGGGGACGACTTAAGAGAGGGTGGGACTCAGGGGGTGGGTGCCCCCTTCCTGTGATCTTAATAGCAAGGGTGGGAATAGGTCGGTCCCTTTGCGTCATGCGGTAACCCAAGTATCCGAAGTTCAGATCATCAACTCAGCCTAGGACTGTTCTGGTGGCCGTCAGTCTGCAATATGGGGATCATGATCTGGCCTACTTTACAGGGTTGTTGGGAGTATTACCCAGACAATAGATGCAAACTATCCTGAACATACGGACTTAGGTTGTAGTGTTATGTATTTTTGGAAGCAGCTACATGAGAAACTTGTTTGTGCGTTGCTGTTGTTGTGTGCCTTCACTTCATTTCTAACTTATGGTGACCCTATGAATAAGAGGCCTCCCAAAAGTCCTGTCCTCAACAGACCTGCTTAGCTCTTACAAATTCAAAGCTGGGGCTTCCTTGAGGGTCACTCCACCTCACATTTGGTCTCCCTCTTTGCCTTCTACCTTTTCTAGCATTATTGTCTTTCCCAGTGAATTTCTCTTTGACTTGCTGGGTCATGCCAGGGATCCAAGATCACGAAGCCAGAATTATTATTAAAGAAGAATGAACAGGGTTACCCCTATGAAATCCTCCACATGGGCATGTGTATCGCACAAATGAGCTGAATCTAGCTTAAAAGTGCCCCCCTCCAAATCTTGCATATCTCCTCTGCAGGAGGTCCTATTGAGTTAAATGAAACTTCTTCCCTGAAATGTGTGTAAAGGCTTGCAGAAGCTGCGAAAAAGGAACTACTGTATCTCATTGGTTTATTTTTTCTGTTATAGCCTACTTTTCTGCCACTGAGTTCAGGGTGTCACACATAAGGCTATCCTTGCTCCATCGGTGCTTAAATTTATCTTTTATAACAGCCCTGCTAGATATGTCAGGTTGCAAGAGAGTGGCCATCTGATGTTCACTCACCACGAGTAGATATTTGAATACAGGTTTCCTGGGTCTTAACCACTGCACCACACTGGGTAGGTTGAAGCCAGGCGATTTGAGACTGGGACGAGACCATCCCAGCCTAAGCTCTTTCAGTGATTGCTGATTCAGGGAACTACCTCGACTAGAAGTCCCAAATGGTGCATTGCTAGTTAGAGGACATGCTCCCAAAGCCTCTAGTGATGACATCCTGCCATTTATAGAAACACTGTCATCACTGGTACCTGTTGGAATACATGGCAACAGTGAAGAGGGAAATGATTTCATAGAGATGACATCAGTATGTTGTGAGAATTTTTTTAAATTCTAAGCTGATGGGAATGCTGTCCCTAAGGAGCTTTAAGAAGATGGGCTGACACAGCTTAGTTGGGATTCATCCATTAAAAATAGGATTTATAATACTGTACTTGTTTCCTCCCCCACCCCCAGTACTTAATAACATAAAATAATAAAAATAATCCCAGGAAGGATTTGGTATGTTGAGAGCAGAGCAGCTGAGGGAAGGTCCATTGGGATTCTTGTGATCAGGCCTTCATCAGATGGAAGTGAGAGGCTAGATCAGTGATGGTCAACCTTGGCACTCCAGCTGTTTTTGAACTTCAATTCCCAGAAGCCCTGATCAGCAGGAGTGCTGACCTGGGATTCTGGGAATTGAAGTCCAAGAACACCTGGAGTGCCAAGGTTCACCATCACAGGACTAGATAACCCACTGCCAGCTGGTGTTTTTTTTAAAAAAGGGCTACAGCTGTGATGGTGAACCTTGGCATTCCAGATGTTCTTGGACTTCAATTCCCAGAAGCCCAAGCCCCCGTGAATCCACATGAAGGGGTTTATTGCAATTCATCCGGCCCACGCTGCCCTCATCACTCGCGGAAGTAAAACATGCACGTATGTCACACTCACATATGTGACATTGGCATCATGGGCATGGGCTTGATGAATTGCAGGAAACCCCTTTTTGTGGATTCACGGGGGCTTGGACTTCTGGGAATTGAAGTCCAAGAACATCTGGAATGCCAAGGTCCGCTACCATGGGGCTACAGCTTCCAATGCTCAAGCCAGCAGGACCAGTGGTCAAGGATGGTGAGAGTTTGAACTCCAAAAGATCGAGTGTGCTAATGGGTTGATAAGGTGACATCAGCCACATGTTTGGGATACAGCTGGAACTCCCATTAGTCACAGCGAGCAAGGTTGAGGATTAGAGGAATAGTTGCTAAAACATCTGGAGGACACTGACCATATCCTGGAGATTGTGATCCATAGGTGAGAAAGACACTTGGCTTTCCCAGGCCATCTGCCTGGCACAGGAGCAGTGAGACTCCATGATGAAGCTGATGCTACCCAGTTGCAGCCAGCTCTGCTGTTAGGAAGAGTGAGGTACCTGTCTCAGGTAGCATTTTTTGAGTATTGGGGTAGGAGACAAAGGTTCAACCTTTGTTGATTTTGTAGTTTCGTTATGCGTTAATAGTTGCACAGAAGAAGAAGGCATTTGGAAAGTGCAGTTTGTAGTTATTACAAGGCAAGGTTGAATTGAACAGTGATTGTGGAACCTTAGTCTCCTAGAAAGCTGTTCACAGTGAAGAGACTTGTACACCTGTATGCCAAAAGGCCTTTCCCCCATATCTTGATTTGGGAGAAAAGGTGAAGCTCACCCTACATTGGAGAATGCATAGTTAGAGATATGGAGACCCATTATATGACCCATAAACTTAGGTCTGAATCCTTTCTCTCTGCTACCTGTGCAGTGGTGACAGGGCCGTAGCCAGGGGGGCGGGGGCAAAAACCCTTCTGAGCTAACAGCGCACCCCCACCCCACCGTGTGATACCAATGTCACATATGTGAGTGTTGACATTGTTGCCCCCTCCTGAAAATTTTTTGCCCTTCCTGAATTTTTTTTTTAGCCACACCCCCCCCCCCCCCCAATAAAATAAAATAAAATCTTGAATCCTGGCTATGGACCTGAGTGGTGATCTTATTGGTTCTGGCAGTAAAGTCTCCTGACCAAGGCAGATCCAAGACATTTTGCTAGGTAAAATGACAGACCATAGACAAAATGGCACTTCTCTCTATTCCAAGTACTGTACTGTAGTTGAACTTTATTATGTTTGCTAAACTTTTTCTAGGCTGGGGTTTTGTGGCAGCACCTACATGTTGGATGGACACATTGCCCTTCTTCTTTCCCTTGGACAGAAGGGAGTAGTCGGTTGGTGGCCACCACCTTAATGGGTAGGATCCAGGGTGGGTAGGGTGGGGATGCCTTTTTGTAACTTTTTTTTCTCTGTAAGATTGTGTAATGTTCCTATGTTTTTTGTAATATTTTTGTAACTTTATGACGTATATTGGGGTTTTATCTTACTGTATTGTATTTTATACTCTATTGTTTGAATTATTGATGTATATTTCACTATATTGTGACATTGTGTTGTTCTATTGAATTGTTACATTGTATTTGATTGTATGTTGTGAGCCGCCCTGAGTCAGTTTTCACCGAGTAGGGCGGCATATAAATTGAATAATAATAATAATTTCAAAGTTCACAACCAGCTCTCTTAACATCTTTCCCTGCTTGTGGCAGTTGCCTTGCTTTCTCTATGGCAGTGGTGGCAAACCCATGGCATGCATGCCAGAGTTGGCACTTGGAGCCCTCTCTGTGGACACCCAAGCAGTCACCCCAGCACAGTTTGCCCCACCCCTCTGCCCCGCACCCCAGTGGGAGCGCTTCCTCCACCACATACTGGCTCATTTAGGAGAGGTCCACTCATGTTTATAGCAAGTTTTTAAAAGATTCTAACTGGTGAGAATGGGAGGTAGTTTTTTCAGGAATTTCAACAGTTTTTATAGCTTAAACATTGGGGGATTTTATGTACCTGAGTTGAAATGTTGTACGCCGCCCAGAGTTGCCCATCGATTGGGCGGCTATACAAATCACACTCACTAAGTAAATAAGTGGGTTTCTATTCCAACCCTACCTTGAAATGCCAGATTTCAAACCTGAGACCTTTCAGATGCAAACCATATATGCAATACAACTATGTAATGAAACGAGTAAATTTTGGGAAAACTGAAGAAATAGGAGGAGAATTTAAATCATACATACCGGTAGTTACAAATTCCATTGTACAGCATGGGTGAAAATGTCAGTTTTTGTTTGGATGTTTAATGTTATTATGTCAATGTTGCTTCTGTTATTTATGAAATAATAATGTTTTTTTAAAAAACAATACAACTATGTAATGGCTTGTTCCCTGATAATTATTATATTATTACAGTAGTATATTAGATTTTTTTAAAAATAGATTTTATTAGTGGTCCTGAAAGTTATCTCAGGTGCCACTGCAGGAGTGAAATCCCAGATGTTCTACATTCTGGAGTTCCTCAGAGGTTCAGCAGATTTTGTGCACAAGCCATCACCTTATATTAAGCCACACGGTCGATTCTTTTGTCTAGCTCAGTGTTTTCCAACCTTTGGTTTTTTCACTTCAATTCCCAGATGCCTAAGTCAATTCCTGAAAGCACCGATCAGCCAATGTTCTAACTTTGGCTTCTGGGAATTGAAGTCCAAACACCAAAGGTTGGGAAACACTGGTCTAGCTTGATATTGATGATTGGCAGATGTTGTCCAGGGTTTTTAGGTCTCCCTGCCTGGAGATACCCAAGATTGAACTTATAGCCCACCTGCATGTAAAGAAGGTATCCTGGTGCTGAGGCACAGTTCCTGAAGCAGACTGCTGGTCAGGACAGAGTAATGTGCGGCTGGAGGGGAGAATTGAGTGTCTTCGACATCATAGATGCAGTTTAAAATTGTGCCCTAGAACACTCACTGGAAATGGATGTGAAAAGGCTGCCTGAAGGGAAAGTGTTGACAACTGCTGTTCTAGATTCTGGCTGACAGTGTTCTTACTACAAGACTGTCCTGCTGGCCTATATGAAGCGGTGGTGCTGTCTGTTCTTTTGCTATTTTCTGATGTTGATTTTCCTTCTAGTTTCTCTTGCTTCACACATTACCCTTTGATGTTTTCTTTTAACTATGACTTGCATGTCAAGTTTTCATTTTCATTACCATTTTATTTATGTATTCATAAATCTCTGCAAAAACAAGAGGGAAGCTGCCCTAAAAACACACACACAACAATTCAGAGATTTAAACACTCAACTACAAAACATGTCTGGAGTACTGGAAGAATGAAAACAGTTCCCTTGGTATATAAAACCTGCTGATCAGGTTTCTATAAGGTAGAGATTTACTCCACACTTTAGGGCCACTCCCGTATAGAAACAGGCTTTTCACCTTCTCTAGGTCTCTCAATACACCAAGGGTAAAATATTTGCCATAAAAACACTGGTCCTGGTAGGCAGTGCCAGAGGACAGAAAGCTGAAGTGGTATAACAGTTAAGATCAGGGGATCCCAGCCTAAGGCCTGTGGGCTGGATCTGGCACATGGTGCCATTTCATGTGCCCCCTCCACCCCTCCAAGGGCATTTGAGACACAAAATGGGTCCCCCTTTGAAACTGGACAACATGGCTTTCCCCCATCATGCAGGCAGGGCAAAATGGCCATCTGGCCCTTGAAGCTCTGGCTTGAAAAGGTTGGGAACCCCTGGTTAAGAGTGTAGGAAGAATAATTAGGTGGCCAACCATCACGGATTCTGCGGGACAGTCCTGATTTGAGAGGGGGAATCCCGAGTTACCATTTTTAGGAAAATGGTCACGGAATTCCCCCATGACGTCCTGGATGTCCCGACTTCTCTTCGGCAGCAGGCATTTTTTTTTTAAAATGAGCTGAATGGCTCCAATAAACTGTGCATGCGCAGAAACTCAATCTGACGCATTGCGCATGCATCAGATTGAGTTTCTGCGCATGTGCAGTTTATTGGAGCCATTTTTGGCTCCAATTTTAAAAAAAAAGCCGGAGTCGGAGTCGGAGCCGGAGCTTTTAAGTGCGGCTCCGATGGCGGCCGTCAGAGGGCCGAGGTGCAGCTCGGAGCCGTAGCTGAGCTGGCGAAGGCAAGGGGCGGCTGTGGAAGGCGAGGCGAGCGGGCGCAGCGAGGCAGCCCCGAGGCCCTCCCCCCGGTCGCCGCGGGGGCTCCCTGGCTGTGCCAGCCTGGCGCTCTCCACCTCGACGCTGGGGTGGGAATCCAGCAGGACCAGCTCGCGCGCCCCGTCCCGCAGGCGGCAGGTCAGCTCCAGGCGAATAGAATACAAATGAGGCCTTAGCGGGTGGGCTTTGGTCCAAACACAGGCTAACGGGTAAATTCACAACTACAGTCAAACCTTGCATAAAGAGTGCCTCGCTTAAAGAGTAACTCGCTTAAAGAACAGAATTTTCTCTGAATGTTCATTTCACTTAACAAATAAAACCAACTAAAAACTCGCTTAACAAATAAATCGGGGTTCACAATCCCCCCCCCAATTGGTCATTTACAATGGTGTTTCGCTTAAAGAGCAAACTCGCTTAAAGAGCAGTCCTGTGGAACGCATTATGCTCTTTAAGCGAGGTACAACTGTATTCATCTTCTGAGTGGTGAGGGGTGCATTTCAAGCAGTCATATGACTCAAAACCTACAGAGAAAGTTGTTCCTCATGGCCTGAGACAAGACACCAGGCAGTGATATCACATGAATTGTTGCAGGTTTTTGAAAAATGAATAATACTGCAATATATTCATCCATATGTAAGTAACTGATATAAATATATCATGTGGGGAAACTGTGTCCCTCTGTTACTGGACTCTGGTCACTATCATCCCAACATCCTAACAGGGACTGATATCACCACTGCCCAGCTAACTTCGGACCCCACCCTCACGGGGCCAGGGAGAAAAGTCTGCCCCCAGACTTTGGCTACGGCAGGGGTAAAGAGGCCCACTAGCAATGGGTGCCTGGACTTCTCCAGCTGCTGGCATTCTTGGAAACTTTGGACTATATCCAGCTTTCATAGCTACCCAATGATGATGGGCTTCAGCCAAAGGCACAAAAACCCCACTTTATTTTAGGCATATCAAAAAACAAAATAAAATAAACAAAACAAAATAAAAATAAAATAAAAAACACTGTAGCCCCTCTCTGGGCTTTAAAAGGGCGCTACAGCGGCAGGTGGCAGGACTCACCATCGCCGCTGCTGCCTCCTCTGTGCTTTGGCTGTGGTGGGGGCGAAGAGGCCCGCCAGCCATGGGCGCCTGGACCTCTCCAGATGCTGGTGCTCTTGGGCCCCACCCATCTCCGGTCTTTAAAGGGCAAAGATGGCGACAGGACCTGGCCGCCGCCCCTGGAATTTCTCTGTGGCCATGGTGAAGAGGCCGTTATTGTATTGTCTTGAATATTATTATATGCTGTTTTGTTGATAGAATTTGTATACTATATGACTATGTGTTTATTGACCTTTTATTACTGTGTATATTGGTCATTGTATATTGCTTAATTTACTGTGTATACTGTATTGTGTTTACTGTGTGTATTGTTTGTTGATTAAGTGAGCCTCCCTGAGTTGGGTTCCCGCATTGGGCAGCATATAAGTGTGAAAATTAAATTATATTAAATATGTTGGAAGCCAGCAACATCTGGATACAATAACTTTCACCTTATTTTAGCTAGTAGCTTAATTTATGAGACCTGACTTTGGGAGAAAAGATCCTGATGTTCATTTCCTCACCCATACTTTACCTCAGAGATACCTTAGCAATTCTGACATGTTGAGAAAAGAAGGGGTTTCATCATCCTCTCTGACAGGTGGGTATGACTTCTATTCCAAGTACAGTATTGTACTTGGAATAATCATTTGTCCATTAGGGTCCATTATCTGCCATCGATGACCAAGGTCTGTCAAAGCCTACGGGAAGGTAGATTTCCCTGCTTTGCACAACACAACAGCATGACTCAAAATGCTATAACAAATGTATTTTGGCCATTTATCAAAAACTTAGGTGTGTGTTGTTTGCTTACTATTGCACTTTGAGCTATTTAACTAGGATTTATTTCCTTTTAAAAGCTTACATTCTGTGAGTTTGTGGGTTGTTTTCTCACTGAGATTTCAGTTGCCTTGAAAGGAGCAGTTGTCTTAAAATTAGGGTTCAGTACTGCTGCTAAGAATTCCAAAATCCTCCCCCAAGAAGTAGTGTCTGTTTCTTCCCAAAGCTAGTCAGCTGACTGATAGAGGTTTATCATTTTTCTGTCTGTTAAAATTAGCCTTCTAAGGCCAATGTGTTGCATTGGTTATAATAACAACAAAAAAGTATACCAATGGCCAAAGCAGTAGATTTGTTGGCACAAGATTTTGCTCTTTGTTGGGTTTTATTTTTAAACCTGCTGATCAGGTTTCTATTAGGTAGACTTACTCCAGACTTTGGAGCTACTCCAGTAAATATACTGGGTTTTAATGTCCATAGGTCTCCTAATACACCAAGGGATAAAATTTAACACTGTTTGCTACCCTTAAAGACAACTGTTCTGTATAATGCCTACTTTTTAGGCCTAGCTCTTTAGAGATTTTAAAGTAAAATCTGAACCTGGAAGGCTAAAATATTCCATCTTGGTGCATGTTGGTCAACATAGAATTGTACAAAGGTAGGATTTTACTACATCAAAGATATTTGTATTTGTTACATTTATACTCTACCCTTCAAATTAAAATGAGCAGGACAGTAGGAACAATACAATCCACAGTGGGAAATAACCAGTGGTTGATGTCAAAAAATTTACTACCCCACCGTGATGTCATGGATCTGGGCGGGGCCAACATCATGACATAATGGGCAGAGCCAATGTCGACATCATGATGATGTGGGCGGAGCCAAAGAAAAAATCCTGCCCGGGTTTGTTGCTGCGAACTGGTGCAAACTGGCAACAACCCACCCCTGGAAATAACTAATCCACAAAGCAAAACAAGCAATAATACAACAATGCTTTATGAGAATATAAGAGCAGATAGAAGGTTTTGTAAAAGCATAAATGTGACAGATAAATTAAAATTACAGATGACAACATAGAACTATGGTGAGGAGCAAATCAGCTTGGCAGGCCAAAGCTTATTAAAATAAGCTTGTCTGTCATCTTGCTTGACCACACCCTTCTCCCTCCTGAATTTGGTGTATAAAAACCATGTCTGTAAGTTTCACTCTTTGTCTGAAGAAGTGGAGTGGATCCACGAAAGCTAACAATAAAAATATAGCAGTTAGTCTTTAAAGTGCTACAGTGTTTTTTATTTTATTTTTATTTTGTTTTGTTTATTTTATTTTGTTTTTTGATATGCCTAAAATAAAGTGGGTTTTTTGTGCCTTTGGCTGAAGCCCATCATCATTGGATAACTATGAAAACTGGATATAGTCCAAAGTTTCCAAGTAAGAGATATGAACAACTGACTCTATTGTTTTTCTTTAAGTCTAACTAGGGTCCTCTCCACCTTTCCGGCTGGTTTCTTATTCTTTTTTTTAAGCAGCACATGGTGTGTGTTGTTGTTTGGTGCTTCCCTCTTGTGGCCAGCAGTAGCCATTGGAATTTTGTTGACCATGTGTTGTGTGTTCAAGATATGAAAGAAAAAGGATGTAAAAACCAAGTAAATGTCTTTTTTCCGGTAGCAATATTACTGTTCCTGTTGAATTTCATCTGCAAATATATCTTAATTAAAAAAAATTCACCTAGGTCATATACTGGATGGATTTGAGAAGCAGTGTTGGGGAAATTAGGTCTCTCACTTCAAATCTTAAACACTTACCCCACAGACACAATAGTGTCACACTTAGAGATATTAATCTCACCACTGCTTTTCTGTGACATCACTTCTGTGCTCTGAACCTGTGGAAATCTGCTGTTTTATAAGTAAACATATTGAATTCTGAATACTAAAGCTAAAGCTCAAGTATTGGCCACCAAAGCGAGGACTCGCTGGACAAGGCCCTGATGCTAGGAAAGATTGAAGGCAAAAGGAGAAGGGGGCGGCAGAAGATGAGATGACTGGATGACATCATCAACGCAATGGGTGTAGATCTAGGTAGACTGGCGTGCTGTGGTCCATGGGGTAGCAAAGGGTCAGACCCAGCTGTGCAACTCAACAACAACATATGTAAACAAACCCTCACAGACACCAGTAATTTTATTTTAGTTATTTTTTAGGATGTATTTATTTGGTTGGTTGGTTTTTAATTGGTTGTGTGTTTTATTATGCTATTTTAATATTTGTATGTACGCCGCCCAGAGTGGGAAATTACTCAAATGGGTGGTATAAAAATGCTATAAATAAATAAACAGATACACAAAAGTTATAATGCTAGCACAAAACATTCTGGGGCCTGAGGCTGTTGTCAATGTATGCTGTTAAGTCACTGTTGATGTATGGCAACCCTATGAATGAGTGGCCTTCAAAACATAGTGTCTTCAGCATGGTCCCTAGTCAGTGGTGGGTTGTTGCCTATTCGCACCGGTTCGCCCAAACCAGTGGCAACAATCCTGGGTGGTTCTCCGGGGGGAGGGTAGTAACCATCCAGGATTGTTATTATTATTTTGAGCAAAAAAAATTTTTTTTAAAAAAATTTGGACCCAAAATGGCTCCCGGGAACTGCGAATGCATCAAACCTCCATTTGACATATGCACAGTTCTATTTATTACTGTGAATGCGTCAAATGGAGGTACTAGAAGGAGGGCCTGCTCCGCCCCTATGGAACCTCCTGTCAAATGAGTTGCATCTCCAGACAGAGCTGCTGCCCTTTAGGAAGGGGGTTAAGACCTGGATGGCTGGGTAGGTATGGGGTATCGGCCAGATGGTTGCCCCAGTCTGTTGGCTCATCTAACCTCTTCCTCTCTGTGTGTGTCTTGTTTAGTCTCTTTTTAATTTTTAAACTCTTAATCTTTTAATTCTGATTTTTATACTGTGTTTTATATTGTATTTTAAGTGTTTTTAAAAGTTTTGTTAGCTACCCTGGGTCTTTTTAAGGAGGGTGGCGTAAAAGTTTGATTAAATAAATAAATAAATAATGTTGTTGTCTTGAAGAGAACAATGACATCATCTTAGTTTGCACAACCCATAGTTTCTCATGATCAACTACAGCAAAGCCTATGACTGGGTGGAACATCAGAAACTATGGTTTGCTTCTATCTGCACTGTCACTAGAGGCAAAAATGATGAAATTGAGGCTATCCTACTTTGGGCACATTATGAAAAGGCAAGATTTCCTGGAAAAGGCAATCAAGGTGGAAGGCAGTAGGAAAAGAGGAAGTCTACACTTGAGATGGATTAACCACAGGCTTGAGTTTCCAAGAGTTGAGCAGGGATGTTGAGGATATTTTTAAGATCTCTCATTAACATCGTCACCATATGTTGGAGGTGACTGGACAGCACGTAACAACAACAAAAACCACTGGGAGAACCTTATAGTTGCAAGGGTAAATTTAAAGTTTGCCCTTGCTTGAAATCCAGTCGTATCTGACTCTAGGTTCAGTGCTCATCTCTGTTTATAGCCAAAGAGCCAGTGTTGTCTGCATTGGCAGACATTTCTGTGGACATGTGGCAGGCATGCCTCAACACATGGAAAGATATTTACCTTCCCACCGAAGTGGTACCTATTTATCTACTGTACTTGCAATTTCTTGCTTTCGAACTGCTAGGTGGGCAGGAGCTGGGACAGAGACAGGAGCTCACTCCGTCATGCAGTATCCAGGAACCGAACTCTGAGCTCCCAGTCAGCGAGTTCAGTGTCTTAACCACTTGAGCCACCACAGTCCATATAGTTGCAAAGTGGGACGTAAAAGGAATCGCTACATAGGGTGACCAGGCCTCAGACCTGGAGTTCAAAGTGCCCATTCTCTTCCCTGAAATGTGTCTTCTATATACTGTATTTCAAGTTTTTCAGACAATTGTTTGGCATTGTGATGGTTTTCTGATATAGTTCCTATTTGGCAACATCCACAGGTTACGTTGGCCACCTTTCTGTGTAAAAGAAACCAGACACTACTGCATTCCTTTGCAGGGAAGGGCACAACATCCAGGCAGGGAAGACTGTAGCATGCATGAGGGCGGCATTGAAGTTGACACCACAAATGTGAATTTTGGACTATTCTACAAGACCTCCTTCCTACTGTGTTGAGTTTGTTGTAGCTAAACAACAAAAGAGTCTTGGGGCACCTTAAAGACCAACAAACTTTGCCACAATCTTTCATTAATTGCTGCCCACTTCTTCTGACGGTGTCTGGCGCACTAAAACCTACACCCAATAAAACATTTCTCATTCTTTCAGATGCCAAAAGGCTGTTCTTTCTCCCTTTGCTTTCGTCTGCTGCTGACAATAATTGGTGCTGCCTCGATGGGTTGCTTTGAGTCAACCTCCCATTCTACTTCTTTGCACATCTCCATCCCATCTCTTATTCTTGTTTGCAGAAGCAAGAACAAACTGTGGTGTGTGGAGACGAGATTGCTGGACTGAAATTGGATTGTTGTGAGGCTACAGCAGACATTCTCAATCTGTGGCCCACCGCACCATTTCACTTGGGCCCCCACCACCTCCATCATGCCAGGAAGTGCCATGTGGTGGAGGAAGGACAAAATGGCCATCCGGCCCCCAAAGCTCTATGAGGGAGCATGACCCGGCCCCCGGCTTTAAAAGGTTGAGAACTCCTAGACTATGGAGGAAGACAAGAGTGTTGTAAACTGCCTATTGCTCATTGGAGGAAAAGCAGGATGTCAGCATCACAGATACAGTAAAACCTCATATAACACTAAAACCTGGTTCCACAAGTCTTGGTGTTATATGATTTTTAGTGTTATCTGATCCTCTATGGGATCCATAGAGATACATTGTAACCACACAGGCTTTAGCGGTTGTTATCTGAAGCATCCCATAGGATCTTAATGTTATCTGATGCAATTCTTCCCCCCAGATTCCTTAATGTTATGCGATTTTAGTGTTATTCGATACTAATGTTATATGAGGTATTACTGGTATATGCAAAATAAACAAGGAAAGCATTTTCCTTTCACTCTGAAAACATTCCAGATCTTTTATTGCCCTCTTCTTCTGCCACATACGCAAAAATGCATTGTTTGTTCCACACAAATTGGTAGGAAATAAGCATATAGTTCTACGCCATTGTTTCCCAGTCTTTGGACTTCAATTCCCAGAAGCCTAAGTCAATTCCCAAAAGCGCTCATCAGCCAATGTACTGACTTAGGTATTTGGGAATTGAAGTCCAAGAATCAAAGGCTAGGAAACACTGCTCTACACGGAAAGTAGACCAGGATACTTAAGAAACCGCATCGTCCCAAGGACATCTGCCCATCCCACCAGGGCAGACAAGAGAGGCTCTCTGGTTGTGCCATTGGCCAGAGAGACGCACCTCTCTGGCACTAGAAGGAACGCCTTCTCTGTGTCGGCCCCGGCCCTGTGAAACCTCCTTCCAATAGAATTATGTACGCAGAAGGAGCTGCTGTCCTTTAGCAAAGGAGTGAAAACCTGGCTGGCAGATCAGATCTGGGGGATGGATGGTACAATATCCCCAGTTGGTTGGATGATCTGACCCCCAGTGCCTCTCTACCACAATGCCCAGTTTTTAATCTTTTAAAATTTTTAATCTTTTAAAAATGGTTTTAAATGGTTTATTGTGGATGATGTGAATTGCCCTGAGTCACTTCAGGGAGGAGGGCAGTGAACAAATATGAACAAACAAACAAACAAATAAATAAAGAGCCTTCTTGAAGACTATGCTATTTTTGAACCACAATCGGGCCTAACTCGAGCAATGATGGTCACCATGTGCCAGCTAATCTTTCTCACACTAGGTCAGGCGAAAGGAACTACAGAATGACCTCCCCAAAGGTGGCTTCATTTTGGTAGTTTCACATCTTACCTAGACACGGTGGAGTAGGAGGAGGAAGAGGAAGAAAAAGAGTCATATAGCCAAAATTATTTAACTAAGACTTGTTTATTCTATGACTAAATCTTTGTCTTCTTTTCATTCTCTAATCAGGGTTGGAGGTAGGCCTATGTGTTTAAGGCAGAGCTTAGTTTGCCCCTGCTGAGTGGTTTACCTGCACCATTCTCAATCCATTCTAACTATAGGTAAAAGTCACCCTTGCTCGAAAGCCAGTTGTATCCGACTCTAGGGTTCAGTGCTCATCTCTGTTTATAGCCAAAGAGCCAGTGTCTGCAGACATTTCCATGGACATGTGGCAGGCATGCCTCAACACCTGAGTGCACAGGATGCTGTTTACCTTCCCACTGAAGTGGTACCTATTTATCTACTTGCAATTTCTTGTTTTCGAACTGCTAGGTTAGCAGGAGCTGGGACACAGACAGAAGCTCACTCCATCATATGCAGTTTTAACTATAGCTCATTATAAATTGTGTTTGAGACATTAGGGCAGTGATGGCGAACCTTGGCACTCTAGCTGTTCTTGAACTCCAATTCCCAGAAGCCCAGGTCTCTGTGACTCCACACAAATTGGTTTACTGCGCATATGCACAGTAAACCCATTCGTGTGGATTCACAGAGACTTGAGCTTCTGGGAATTGAAGTTCAAGAAGAGCTGTGTACGCACAGTAAACCCATTCGTGTGGATTCACAGAGACTAGGGCTTCTGGGAATTTAAGTTAGAGAAGGGCTGCGTATGCACAGTAAACCCATTCATGTGGATTTACAGAGACTAGGGCTTCTGGGAATTGAAGTTCAAGAAGAGCTGCGTATGCACAGCAAACCCATTTGTGTGGATTCACAGAGACTAGGGCTTCTGGGAATTGAAGTTCGAGAAGGGCTGCGTACGCACAGTAAACCCATTCGTATGGATTCACAGAGACTAGGGTTTCTGGGAATTGAAGTTCAAGAAGAGCTGCATATGCACAGCAAGCCCATTCATGTGGATTTACAGAGACTAGGGCTTCTGGGAATTGAAGTTCAAGAAGAGCTGCGTATGCACAGCAAACCCATTTGAGTGGATTCACAGAGACATGGGCTTCTGGGAATTGAAGTCCAAGAGCACCTGAAGTGCCAAGGTTCGCCATCTCAGGATTAGGGTGTAGAGGAGGACAGCTTTGGTGCTCTGCATCAATTCTTTTTAAAGTAAGAACCGGGCTTGTGGTAGTTTGAGGTTTTTTTTTCCCCAGCTGCCTGATTGGAAACAAGATACAAATGTTACTGAGATATAATGAGCAATGCATTACCCCCTCCTCCGGGAAATGGGAAGGGAGAGGAGGAAGCAGCAAAGGAAGGGATGGGAGGGTTGTTGCCTGCTCTCTCGCTCTCTCTCCCCCCCTGCCCTGCTTCCTTCCAGAAAACAAGAGTACTTTTTTCCCTAGTGAGAGCTCTCAGTCTCCGATTTACGCTGAGTGAGTTTTCTCCAGAATTTGATGATCAAATCAAGGCAGGTGATGACCCGCTTCCATACAGTGAATGACTGCTGTTGTTTTCTTCCAGAGCAAAAGAGCCACCGCCAGCTGTTTTCTGCAGAAGATGATGATGATGATTATGCAGAAAGAGGCTGGCCTTCTCCCAACCCCTGGAGTCAATTAGCAACCTTGCAGCCAGGCTATAATAATGACAATGCACACCATTGAATGGATGCTGACTTATGGTGACTGTTTTTAGGGTTTTGTAGGTAATGAACATTAAAAATGGGGTTTTCTATTCGCTTCTTTGTGTGTGTGTGTGTGTGTGAGTGTGTTGGATGCCCTGGGGCTGTGCAGTTCCACAACGGCAGTGCATGGCAGAGCAACAGTAGAAATTAAATAGCAGTGCTAATAAAGAGTAGGGAAGAGCATAAGGAATCCCATTGCCTGACCTTTGACTGTGTACCCAGATACTGTACCTCACTTTCCTGAGCTAGGCTTGAAGCAGGGAAAGGTGGTGTTATTTGAAAATCCCATCATCCATCACTCCTGTCTTTGCTGGCAAGGGCTAATGGGAGTTGTACTCCAATAACTCCAACACCTCTCTAACTTTGGGTCATACATTGTTGTTATTGTATGGTGTCAACTTATAAGTCTCCAACTTATGGTGATCCACTGAATGAGAGCTCTCCAAAAGGTCCTGTCCTCAACAGCCTGTGGCTTCCTGGAAGGAGTACACAGTGATTAGGAATACAATACAGTAAAACCCAGACTTTCATATGCCTCAAATTACATAAAATTCAACTTACATAATGACATTTGCACTAAAACAGTGATGGCGAACCTTTTAGAGACCGAGTGCCCAAACTGCAACCCAAAATCCCACTTATTTATCACAAAGTGCCAACACAGCAACAGGGGAGGGAGGAAACGCTCCTATTGGGCTGCTGGGCAGAGGGGTGGGGTGAACTCTGTACTGGGGGGATGGAGGAAGTGCTCCCATTGGGCTGCTGGGCAGAAGGGTGAGGTGAACTCTGTGCTGAGGGGGAGGCAGGAAGCACTCCCATTGGGATGTTGGGCAGAGGTGGGGCAAACTCAGTGCTGGGGTGACTGCACGGGTGCCCAAAATGAAGCCACCTGTTTGGCTTTGTTGTTGGAAATCTAAAATCCTCATTGCTACGTTTCTGGTAGGAATTGGGAGACCAACAAATGAGCTGGAGTCTGTATCTCTCCACATTCACACAGCGTGTCGTTGTCTGCCAGAAAGGCCCCATTTGAGAATGTTGGTCTTGCATTTAGGGACTCCAACCCTCAGCCTATTCAGGGTCCTCCAAGTGGCACGGGGGAAGCTGATTTCCTCAGCCATATCCATCGGTGGGCAGTAACAGGTTTGCGCACACACACTGTGTGTGTGTGTGTGTGTGTGTGTGTGTGTGTGTGTGTGTGTGTGTGTGTGTGTGTGTGTGTGTAGCAAAATTGGATGGCCTTTGGGCAGGGAGGTGGCAAAATTAGATGGCCTTCGGGGGGGAGGGAATTGGGGTGCCACGCCCACCTCCCTGCCCTGCCCTGCCCTGCCCAGACTAAAACAGCTACCATTTAAAAAGTTTTATTCTGTGCAAGCATATCAGAGAGTAAACAAAATAAGACAAAAGTGTTGTAGCACCTTAAAGACTAACTGCTGTATTTTAATGTGAGCTTTTGTGGATCAAGTCCACTGGCTCTTTGGCTATAAAAAGAGACGAGCACTGAACCCTAGAGTTGGTAATGACTGGCTTTTGAGCAAGGGCAACCTTTACCTAATAACAGAAGATCCCTGATTGGTAATCAAATTTGACGTCAGGTTTTGTCCCTGCAAGTGGTTCAAGGTCTCCCTTGCTCAAAAGCCAGTCATATCCGACTCTAGGGTGCAGTGCTCATCTCCATTCACAGCCAAAGTGTCAGTGCTGCCTGTGTTTGCAGATGTATACATGGCCATATGGCAGGCATGCCTAGATTGCTCATGACGTAGGCTCCCCCCCTGATATAGGCTCCGCCCCTGGTGTGCTAGTGATTTTTTTTGCTGCCCACCACTGGCCATATCCTTCTTTAATATTATTCCTTGTTCAGTGACTTCCTTCTTCCATCTTCTAATTTGGTTTTGCTCTTGCGTCCTTGCCATAAAGTTCTTCCTGGATCTGAGCTGGTGGGTTTGAGGCACATATCCGTTCAGAGGATATTGAGGGTCATTCTATGGTTTAGTTCTCTCAGCATCCACTACTACTTCTCTCTTTATCTTCAACTTGGGAGTCCTGCTTTGGCACTTTCATCTTTCCTTAAAAGTTGTTTCTGCTGATTGCTGCTTAGTGCTGGATTATATCAGTCCTGTGTCCCCATTTTAAAAAAAATGTCTCTGACCATGATAGATTTTACTTTCTCATTGTTTTCCCCTTGGCTTTCTTCCCAAGCACGCTCTTTGTTTTGTTATGTAGCTAGGGCCTTTCCTTTCACCATCTACTTACTGTTTGCTGTCCTTAGATTGTACTTCCTGTCCCCGGGTCTTCAGTTCTGAGGAAGAAGCTGGCTTTTCATTGTGGTTGCTCTAAACAACTGCAATTGTAGCTGACACTGGACCTATTGCTTTTCAACCTTAATTTAGATTGGTATCATAGCTGTTTTCCCAGAAGCAGTTATGCAAGACTGAAAATAAATAACAGAAAGAGAGAGACACTTCTGCAAATATGAACGGATGTAACATTTTTAACTATTCTCTGAAATAACTGCTGTTTCAATAGCCATTTAACAAAATGCTGATTATTATTTTACTATTATTGTGTACTTATGGATAGAGGCAGAAAGTGAGGAGGACTTCTAGAAGCTCCTGATTACGTTGAAAGAAGAAAGTGCAAAAGCTGGCTTGAGACTCAATATAACGAAAACAAAGATACCTGTAATGGCAACAGTCCCTGGAAACTAGATGGGGAAGAAGTAGAAGCAGTGACAGATTTTACTTTCTTAGGATCAAAGGTCACTGCAGATGGTGATTTCAGCCATGAAATAAAAAGGCGACTGATTCTTCGGAGGCAAGCGATGAGAAACCTGGGGAGCATAGTGAAAAGTAGAGACATCAAATTGCAAACAAAAATTCGTATAGTCAAAGCAATGGTGTTCCCGGGGGGTAATGTTTGGTTGTGACAGCTGGACCATTAGGAAAGCTGAGCAATGAAGAATCAGTAACTACCCCACCATGACATCATGATATCATGGGCGGGGCCAAAGAAAAGAAAATAATAAAATAAAAATATATACACACACACCCCTCAACCCACCCACCTACCCACAACACAAACCCATAAAATAAATAAATAAAATTACATTAAAATACACCCACCCCACCCACCCACCCCAAACACAAACCCGTCACTTACCTGTTAGTATAAGTGCCTGGGCAGCACCATGTTGCAAGATGGATATGGTCATCATAGCAGTTCTCTAGGATAATATGCCTTAATGTAAATGTAAAACAGCTGTACCTTCTTAAGGGTTCTCCAATTGGAACAGCACAGGTGTAGCTTATTGATGAGGTAAGTCCAAGACAATGCTTAAAAACCTCAAGCCAGGCCGCCAGGCCTGCCAGCTGCCAGGCCTTTTTAAGAACTGTGATAGTACGTCAATATAGGTAAAGGTATTAAATACACATTAAAATACACACAGACACACCACATCCAAAGGTGAGTCACTTACCCTGGGGAGCAGGCTATAGGGAGCTTCAGGCTAGCAGCTTCTCTTCCCCCTCCCCGCTTGGGAGGACAGCAAGGAGGCTGTGCATACGCACCAAGCACTATAACACTGCCTTTCCTCTTCATCTATTCTTCCTTCAAGTGCTTGGCGCGCATGCGCAGTGGGGGAACCAATGAAAAGGTAAGCCCTGAAGGTGGTTCCCCCCAAAAGCTGCTACCGGTTCTCCGGGATGCTGGGAAAAGTTACTACCGGTTCTGGTGAACTGGTGCAAACCTGTTACATCCCACCACTGAGAAGACTAGATGCCTTTGAGATGTGTATAAACCAGAATTACTGCTGCCTGTGGAGCAAAGCATACTTTGGTTTGGCATTTCGTTGTTCTTTTTAGCGTAGGGCTTGGAGTTGGTTGTCTGCGAGTTTAAGACTGGACTTTCTGCTTTACAAAAGCTGAAACAAAAAACCAACAACACACAAGGCATTCAGGTGTTTCATCATCCTCCCTAGGCTGCAGACAGAGACGAGTTCATACAACTCTCAGAAAGAGACAGCCATAGGTCATGCTTGTTGAGATCTTTTGGGATCCCAAAAAGGGCAGTGGTGGAGGGAGAGAAAGTACTTTTCCTCCTCTGGAAGGTGCCCCTTTGAACGCTTCCAGGATTTCTCTCTCTCTGACCTCTGCACTGTTGGCTGAGAGTTTCGCCAAAGCCCAAAGGGGAAGTGATCAATCCTGGTAACGGTCCCACCCACAAAGGTTGCGTCAGCGGGATTTCTTTGCAGGAGAGGCTGGCCTGGGACATTCCCCCCCCCCTTACTCACTATTCTTGTTCCCCTTACTTAAACCTTTCCTGCTTTCAGTGTTGCACAAAAAGCCTCTGTTTTCTCCAGAGGTCACCATGGCTAACTCTTGGGTGGTGCCGCTCCTGTCCCTCTCGGTGATGTTCTTGTTTTCTGCTCACCTGGAGTTGTTTGCAGGTAAAGGGGGAGAGGGAGGCCTCCTTGCAACCAGTCAATGTGCTGCCCTCCCCTCTGGGCTTGCATCTACCATCAGACCAAAGCCAAGAGAGAGAGAGAGAGAGAGAGAGAGATTCAATCCAGAATGCCTTTCACTCCACTAGGAAGAGCAAGACCTGCGTGGTGTCTGTTGACTTAGCAACAGCTATTAAACTTTAATCATTAGAGGCACAGGAACAAGTCTGACTGCCAGAAATTTGCTGCTTTTTAATTTCAGCAGAAGGCCTCCTGTCCCTTAAGAATAATAATACAGATTTTAATTGAGTGCTCTCTGTTTCCTCAGAATGAAAGGTAATGAAAGCTTTGCCTGTTGAATGTCTACCTTTTTGTGCAACTGTTAAGCACAGTTTTCCTATCACCAGAATTTGTGGAGGCATCTTGAGATGATGTGTTGTGTGTTTCAGAAAACTTGTGGGGATACAGTGGGTGCCCAGAGGAGGGGAAAGTGATGTTTAACATCCAGACTGAGATACAGTATACAGTAGAACCCAGCATAATGAAAAAAACTCCGTTCCACGGAGCTCTTCATTATGCAGATTTTTTTCATTATGTGAAGCACTATTGGCGGTACCCCACATAATGGGGGGGGGGTTTTTCGTTAACCAGGGTTTCCCATTGAACAGGTATACACTGGCTACCGAAAACCCCACATAATGAAAAGGTTTTTTTTCGTTATGCGGGGTATCACCCTTACATAACGAACGCTTCGTTTTGCGAATTTTTTGCTATGCAAAGCATTTGTTATGCAGGGTACCACTGTATTTGTATAGCAGTTGAAATTCAAGGCTAAATGATAGAAAGGTTGCCATTAAGTGGTCAAAAGATTCTCACAGGTGTGGAAATTATTTATTGATTCATAACAAAATTCCCATTAGTGGAACTTGGACTTTCGTGTCTCTGCTGGTTTCAGCAGAGAGTGATTCTCAAACAGAAAAAGGTCAGGTCAAAATGCCTCCTTATAACTGAAGACATTAATTTCCATAGGTCATATGTCAATAACCATAGCTCACTAAAAGCCTAGTAGTTGCAGCACCTCAATAGTCAAGCAAGTTCTGTGGGCGAACGAGGCATGTTCAGTCTTCACTGGCCTGCTGATATGTGCCTTTGAAGGGGATCCCTATTCTGAAAATTCTTCTTCTTCCATGTCTAGGCCAGATGTAAAACTGCCAAAATAAAAATGAATAAACTAAACTAAATAATAAAGTATCTTCTGCACAGGCCATGCCAATCTCTCTACATAAGAAGTGTAACTTTTTGGTCAGTGAATATTTGGAGAACAAGAAACTAAACAAACAATAAACAAATTCTTCCTTCCTAGGAAAAATAGTACAAAGTACTGTAACCATACAAAACAAGGAGGGCAGCGGATGCCTCCTATGATCAATGAAAATCAAAATTTTACCCACCTTTTAAAAGTCAACAGGAAAGAAACAGCAGGAGTCTCCACTGGAAGTTCCAAAAATTGAGGATGCTACTAAGAAGGCCCTTCTCTGATAGAAATTAGCCTAGTCTCCAATTTCACTTGTAGTGATGGGTGGTGAAGACTTACTACCTTCTTAGTGTGAATAAATTTACAATAAAGAATTGCTTTCTAAACAGGCAAAAATGTTTCTGAGCAACACTGGTTACTGGTAAAAAGTGCAGATATCCAATGTTATGCTAAGTGGCTAAAAACAAACCACTCTGTTAGCTTCAGTCATTCTGACTCTAAAATGGGGATGATAATAACAACCAGCCTTGCAGAATTTTTGTCTTACAGTAACATAGGTGACATTCTCTGAGCATTAGGAAGGGTTGCATTTATTAATTAATTTGTAATGTTTGCTTACTAACATTCAGTTAAAAGAACAATGGGAAATAATATTTCTTCTTTTAAAGGAGCAAACAGCCATTTGAAATCTATACACTATAGATTTAAAATGTGGGCATGCTAAGACTACAAACACATAAAATATTCAGCTACAATAAACCACCAACACCTGCTGCCAGTTGCAACAATATGGGAATGAGAATTTTTCATGAATGCAATTATCTGTGAGAATGTGTATATTTTATGTGGAATTGAATACAAGAGATGGAACATTCTAGATTAATAGATTCTAGATGCCTAGTAATCTGGGTAATCTAGTAAACCTAGTAATCTCCTAGATTACTAGGTTTGATGCCTAGTAATCTGGGTTGGTTGGTTTGCATGACAGAATTTAGGGTTCCCCCCCAAAAAAAAGAGTATGGAAAGTTACTTTTTGGACTACAGCAGGGATTCTCAGTCTGCAGCCAATAGGCCAGATGCAGTCCATGCCACAATTTCACGTGGGCTCCCACCAGTGATGGGATTCAGCAGGTTCGCACAGTTCACTAGAACCGGTAGCAGAAATTCTGGCTGGCCCCACCCATCCAAGTTTTGAAATAAAGTAGTCCTAATTTGGGTGCAACGCAGGGCTTTCCCCCTGGCCACACCCACCATACCACGCCAACAGAGTAGGTAGGAAAAAAAATTGAATCCCACCACTGCCCCCTACCACCTCCACAACACCAGGAAGTGCCTGTGGTGGAGGAAGGGCATAATAGCTGTCTGGCCCCCAAAGCTGTCTGAGGGAGCATGACCCAGCCCCCAGCTTTAAAAGGTTGAGAACTCCTGGAGTACAGAATGAAAATCCACCTGGCGGCACGGTTAGTAGCTAGGATGACTGAGAGGTCCTGGAGGTTGTAGTTGCTTCTGATGCAATATGTATCTTGGGCATTTTTGCCTTACATTAGGGTGACCAATTCTGCATCCTCAAAAAAAGAGGAAGCACATCGTTGAAAAAGAGAAAGACTCTCCGCCATCTTGGCAAGGTCTTCTGCCAACCCTGCCTACATTCTGCCCATTTCTTAATGGCTAGCCTAGTGTTCAGGCTGTAGACAATGTTTATATTCTGTCAAAGGCATTGTGGGAAATTAAAATGGCAGATGCAGCTCTCGAGAGTTCAGGTATGGGATTTCTATGCATTGGTTGATGTCTACAGTTCAACTGAGTTCCAAATTTCAGAGGCGCATGGTGTTCTGTGCTATGAAGGCTTCAATGATGCTACAGGGGCCTGCGGGAACCTGCTTGGAGATGGAGTCACCATGGAAGATTGCTGTCTCAATCAACGCGACAGTTTTCGACAGGGCGCTGGGGCTCCGTGCCGGGCCTGCTAGTAAGTAGCACCCAGAACTGATCTACCAACCACTCTACTCATTGACTGTTCAACAACCCATCTTTCTCTTGCCCTGGAAACCCCATAAATCCCATCCTCTCATTGCTGCTCACCAAGAAACCACCACTCACGTTGGAAATTATAAGCCACAGGAGGTTCAGGAAGGATTCCAGGACTGTAGCTGTAGAGTTGCCATAATTCTCTCCCACAAAACGGGGACAGAAGTATATTTGACAAAAATGGGTGGGCTATCTACAAAGTAGCCTTTTAAAAAAACAGAATATAATGACAGCTATAAAAGACTTTCACATTAAATGTATCCTTACATAAATGAATTTATTTACAACAGTTAATTCTTACTGTAAAATGGTCTGTTGTACTTCTGAGAAGTCGCATCATGGTCAACTCTTAATGTCCTCAGTTCCAGGAAACACACTGGTCAAACTTATCAGGCAGTGGTGTGAAGTGAGGATGTGAAGATTTGTCTCCAGGTATACTCCAACTCCAATGTGGCAGGAAATTGCTCATTTGATGGTGAGGGTTTGAATTTATTTTAATGGTGTGTTATAATACACAATCAGTAAGTTTTTAAAATCCGGGACTTTAACATGATTTTTATTGAACTGGCCGGGACAATTTTTCCGACCTTGAATCCGGACCAGTCCCAGTTTTCTGAGACATATGGCAACCCTATGTAGCTGCCATGCGATTGCTTGCCTGTCCTGTAACTTTTCTCCTCTTCAGTGCATGCAAACTCCTCTGCGGTTACAGCATTAAAATTGCCTTTCCTCTTCATCTATTCTTCCTTCATTTTTATTGTCCAGCTTGCTGAAGAACTCTGGACTTCTGAAAGGCTTTATTGTGATTTTTTTAAAACCTTTTATTCTCTGCCCTATTAAAATGACTGCAGTGGCTCAAGTGGTTAAGACATTGAACTTGCTGACTGGATGGTCAGAGTTCCATTCCCAGGTACTGCACGACAGAGTCAGCTCCCGTCTCTGTCCCAGCTCCTGCCAACCTAGCAGTTCGAAAGCAAGAAATTGCAAGTAAATAAATAGGGACCACTTCACTGGGAAGGTAAACAGTGTTCCGTGCACTCGGGTGTTGAGGCATGCCTGCCACATGTCCATGGAAACGTCTGCAGATGCAGACAGCACTGGCTCTTTGGCTATAAACGGAGATGAGCCCTGAACCCTAGAGTTGGATACAACTGGCTTTCGAGCAAAGGCAACATTTACCTATTAAAACAAATGCCCCGTGGTGAATTTCAGAATTTTTGCCAAAAGACCAACTTGGCTTCTTCTAATATTATTTTTGGTGACATTATACAGTACTGTACACTAGTACCTCGGATAACGATGAGACTTGGTTCCACAAGTCTCGTCAGTATCCGGTTTTTAACGTTGTGCTATAAATTGATCTCACAACCTTAAAAAAAGCCCTGTTTCCCTGGAGGCTGCAGCAAGCCAGAACGTCGGGATTTGTATTTGATTGTGGAGGTCGGTGCTTGGGCGCTCTAGTAGTGTTTCTTTTAAGGAAACAGCTTCTTTGTAACCAGAATGAATTTAAGCAGATCTTAGAAAGTACAGTAGTTTGGATTGTAACAGTCATCATCTCCTCCCAGCATAACCATTGAGGGTTTTGGGAGTGAGTTGTAGTAAAAGGAAAAAGACTTTCTCATACTCAATGAGAATCGTTTCCTTCGCTGTAGGATTTCTTGGGAGGAATTCATGGTTCAGAAGTGGGTTGGTCCACTTTCTATCTTGTTGCCCCTCTCTGTTCCCCCCCCTTTTTATTTCCACAGTGCTGCAAAGTGGAGTGAGTGGTCCCAGTGGGGACCATGCTCTGTTACCTGTACGGAAGGGGTCCATCGACGCAGTCGGAAATGCCACGGCTGGAAAGCGGGCAATTGCACAGAAGGCAAACGTGAATGGGAAATGCGGTCTTGTAACCTCCAGGACTGCTGCCCTGGTGAGTCCCTTCTCTATGTGACTGTGTGTTTTGCTCTTTGCGGTCTAGGAGGAGCCAGGTCCCATGCCAGAGCAGATTCTAGGCAAGTTACTTTTTTATTAACCTGGCTCAATTACAAGTACAGTAGTTGTGCTAATTGGAGTGGGAGCTTGGGAGTTTGTCTAAAACAGTAACTTCTCACTGCTTTTGCATTAAAATCATAGTAGGTTTTTAATTTTTAAAATGCATCTGATTCCCTTTCAAAGTGTATCTATAGAACACAATTAGTTTGATAATGGATTTGACTGGTGTGCTTCCATGCTAAAGAATCCTGGGATTTGCAGTTTGTTGAATTATGTAGAACTGAGTACTGGAAAGCTTAACGCCTTCTCTCAGAACTACACAACAAATCTCGCGGTTCTCTAGAGCAGTGATGGCTAACCTTGCCACCCCAGGTGTTCTGGAACTTCACTTTCCCGAAGCTCTGATCAGCAGGAGTGCTGACTTGGGCTTCTGGGAATTGCAGTCCAAGAACAGCTGGAGTGCCAAGGTTTCCCATCACTGCTCTAGGATGAAGTCCTAGCCATTGAAATGTCATATCTATGTACTGCAGCAGCAGGAACACTGTTTGGTTCTGAGAATTTTAAGTCTGAAGTGTGTCAGGCTAAATGCTTGATTAGTTGCCACGAGTTTTCCTGTTCGCAAACACACTTTAAGATGGGGCTGCCCATTGAGACTGCCCATCAAAGATCCACATGAACTCCCTTGCATGGTGGGCCAGAGTTGAGTTGTAAGAGTTCACAGCGGGCCACATTAGTCTTGCAAATGGCCTAAAAACAACCACTGGAAAACAAAACAAAACAGCAGAGTTTCTCAAATGGGTGTTTCCTGTTCTGAGTTTTAAACATGTTGGGGGAGGGGGGCATCTTCAAGATCCCTAGATAAGTACTACTGTTCTTGGAGGAGTTGAAACTTGTATTCTCCCTCAAAAAAAAAAATCTTACTATTTTAAATTGGGAGGGCTCTGAGGTGGCTTTGGTGGCCACAAAAACACCTCTGGGGCTGGATGTGGCCCACGGGCCACAATTTGCCCACCTCCAATGTACACATACAACTTGTAAAAGAAGAGGAGAGGTAGCATTCGGCAATAATTGACACCATACGCGTTTGACACTGGTGCCACCTATTGTCATTATTTGTTGCCCCTGAGCCAGAAAAGTTACTTTGGGGAAGAAGGAACAGAAGGACATATTGAAGCTGCTCATAAATAAAGCTGGGGTAGGATCACACTTTTGATACCTGGATACCTTACTTGTTCTCTCTGAACTAGGGGACCATTCACTCTTTCCAAGAGTCACCCTTTGTGTGACACTTTGTGTATAGCAAAATTGGGTAGCCTCTGGGCAGGGGGTAGCGAAATTGGGTGGCCACGCCTACCTCTCTGCCCTGCCCCATCAGGTTTTGTCCCTGCAAGTGGTTCAAAGTCTCCCTTGCTCAAAAGCCAGTCATATCCAACTCTAGGGTGCAGTGCTCATCTCCATTTACAGCCAAAGAGCTAGTGCTGCCTGTGTTTGCAGATGTATACATGGCCATATGGCAGACATGACTAGATCACCCACGACGTAAGTTCCGCCCATGGTGTAGGCTCCGCCCATGTCGTAGGCACTGCCCACAGTGTAGGCTCCGCCCATGGTGTGGTAGCAATTTTTTTTTTGCTGCCCACCACTGCTTTTGCCTTTCCATAAAATGGCACCACAACAATATTTACATGAAGTCAATATGGGATGAAATTCAGGCTTTGCATGAAGCTTAACCATGTTTGTCATTCCCATCTCCACACTACTCCCCTGCTTGGTGCCAAAATTCTACTACAGAGGGTTTCACACCCTTTAATAGCAGTTTTTGAGGAGACTGGGAGAAGCAGGGGAGAGGGGGAAATTGCCCCCTATTGTTCCCATTGGCAGTAGGTTCTACCTCTAGAAGTATCTCCTAGGAAAGTGGCTGTGGAGATTAACTGCCTCCTTTCCTTACCTGTCAAGCACTTAAACAGCAATTGCTACAGCAGGCTCTGACTTTAATACTGTCTAGGACCCTTTGAAAATTGAATGCAGCCCAGTTAATTCTGACAGATAGTGACCCCTTCTTGGGGCTTTCTAGCAAGAGAATAAACAGAAGTGGCTTTTATCATTCCCCTCTTCTGGAGGTGCCCTGGGACTGTGCAGCTTGTTGAAGGCTCTGCAGGCTAATTCATCTTCCAGGAGGCACAGTGGGGAATCAAACACCCAAGCTCTGGCTCTGCAGCCAGATACCTATACCAAAGAGCAATCCAGCAAGCTCTAGAGTAGTGACCTTTTAGAGACCGAGTGCCCAAACTGCAACCCAAAAAACACTTATTTATCACAAAGTGCCAACACAGCAACAGGGGAGGAAGGGAATGCTCCCATTGGGTAGCTGGGCAGAGGGGTGGGGCAAACTCTGTGCTGGGGGGAGGGAGGAAGCGCTTCCATTGGGCTGCTGGGCAGAGGGTGGGGCCAATTATGTCATGGGGTGACTGCATGGATGCCCACAGAGAGAGCTCCAAGTGCCGTAGGTTCATCACATGCCATAGGTTCACCATCAGTGCTCTGGGGGCTTTTAGGTCTAGTAGGTCAGCCCATGTGTTGATCTAGTTGTTTCTTGGGCATCTCCCTCCATCCAAAATTTTCAGGTCTTGATCCAAGGGCTAGTCCAAATAGAGCAGATCTATTGAATCAAGGAAATGTGCATAAAATTTCAGTTTAACTTCCTGTTGATTTAGTGGGTGTGCTTTAGGAGGGACTGGTGAATTAATTTTGGCTTCCTCTAGTCCTCTAAACATGACTATACTCATTCTGTTTGCATATATTTTATTATCACTGTGACCTCTGAATTCCAGTGATGGTGGATTCTTGTAACTGCCTGAATCCATTTCTTGAGTCAACTCAAGTTTATATTACTTTGATTTAAATAGATGAGCCAAGTCTTTAGGTTTCATCTCCCCTAATAACATTGGCTCTCTGTCTTTCGAACAGATGAGCTAACTTCTTCCATTTCATCTCCAATGAATAGCTGTAGCCATTTTCTCTCTTTTAATGAGGGATGGCAATATTTTGTAAAGCCAGGCTATATCTAGATACGTAGTTATTTGATCACATTACAGTACTAGCTAATATAGCTCAGTGATTGCAGAAACCATAAAGCTTTCTGTAAGTGCTGATGTGTAAATAGAAACACAGCCTGCAAGAAGAAACTGTTCCTTCCTGGTTGCTTGTCATCTTATATATCTGGGTGTTACAGGATCACTTGAGTAAAATTCTTATTTATTTATTGCTTATATTTATAATCCATCCTTGACCCTTTGGGTAAAAGTGCATGATTCTCCTCTTCCTCACTGAATCCTTACGACAATGGTGGCAAATCTTTTAGAGAGTGAGTGCCCAGACAGAGGGGCGGGGCCAGTGGTATCGCTAGGGGGGGCTGGGGGGGCAGCTGGCCCCAGGCGGCACTTTTTGGGCTATGTGTGTTCTTGGACTACATTTCCCAGAAGCCCTAGCAGGAGCGGGCGCCATCATCCACCATTTGGCTTCAGCCCCGGGTGGCTGAATTCCACGCGATGTTACTGGGCAGGGAGAACTCTGCGCTGGGGGAGGGGGAAGCACTCTCAATGGGCTGCTGGGAAGAGGGGCAGGGCAAACTCTGTTCTGGGGGGAGGCAGGAAGCACTCTCAATGGGCTGCTGGAAAGAGTAGCAGGGCAAACTCTGTGCTGGGGAGAAGCGCTCCCATTGGGCTGATGGGCAGAGGGGCAAGGCGAACTGTGTGCTGGGGCAACAGCGTGCGTGCCCACAGAGGCTGGAGACTCTGGGATGTGTGTCATAGATTCACCACCACTGCCTTACAACAATGATGCTGAGAGGTCATTCAGATTGATGAGAGAAAGTGATTAGCTCACTGTCCACCCCCACCCACCCCGGATACTTTTAATGGCTCAGTAAGGACTAGAGACTGGATTTGTTTTTACTTCCAAGCCAGTCCTTTAATCACTTGCCCACAGCGCCTCAAAAGAGAGATTGTTCTCATCATTTCTTTCCCCGTGTATTTCTAGGAAGTCAGATCAAAGAATGCAAAGGTTAGTGTTCAGAGGAATCTCTCAGTGCTCGGTTTGCAGTGAATGGTGTGCTTTGTTTGTATTGTTAAAGTGAGCATTGTTACGTGCTTCATTTTCTGAATAAATAGGTCAGCATGAGTGAAAAGATCTGATGGTAAATAAACACACCTAGAGCAGGTGTGTAGGTCTGGGCATGATCTGTACCCTTCCAGAAGTTTGGGAATGCAGTCCCCATCATGACCTTAGCACTGGCTATAGCAGTGAACATGAGAATGCTAAATATGTTGATGGTGAACGACTAAGCAATGTGGAGGAGACAAGAGAAGCCTAAAAGGGGAAAGAGGAGGTAGCGCAGCCTCCCCCAGTTCTGTACTTGTTTTCTTGCTCCTCCATCACTATTTGTGCACAGTCATCTATAGACAGATGACCCCAATCCATAATTGAAATTACAGTGGTACCTCAAGTTACAAATGGTTCGAGTTACAAAATTTTCACAATACGAATGAAAATCAATTGAAAATAATGGTTTGAGTTACAAAATTTTCCGGAACAAATTAATTGGTTTTCAATGCATTCCTACGAGAAACCATGTTTCAAGTTGTGAATTTTGGTTTTCAATGCATTCCTATGGGAAATTCGAGTTACAAATTTTTCATAACATGAAAAATGCCTTGGAACCCATTAAATTCGTAACTCGAGGTGCCACTGTACTAGTATTTAACTGTGGCCTAGTAAATATGTCTCCATCCTGACCTAGCTGGTTGAATAGCTCAATTAATTGTGGATACTACATAGCCAGAGATTAGGAATACAATTCCCCACTCTACATTGTGGGAGGAGAGCAAGCTTGTGTAGCCCTGGGCAAGCTGCACAGTCCCAGGGTAACCTCCAGAAGAAGAGAATGGGAAATGACTTCTGAATTCTCTCTACCTAGGAAACCCTGGGAGGAGTTGCTATAAGTCTGGATTGATTTGATGTCATGCCCTTAATAATTGGCTGGAGGGAGTTAGCCATCTGGCTGTGTAGCTAGAAGTTGGAAGTTCAGTTCCCCAACTGGGCCTCCTGCAAGTAGAACCAGTCTCTGTAGCTTTGGGCAAGCTGCATATAGGTGCGTGCTGGTATATCGGGCAATCGGGCTTTGTCCCACCCTGCCCTCGCCTCTGGAGCCCTGGGGTGCCAATAGAAATGTATGGGATTTCCCCCATCCCCAAATAGGTGTCCCCACCACTCCCTGTCCAGCACCTTTCCATGGTGCCCTGCACACCCTTGGCTGCATAGTCCGACAACTTGGAAGATGACAGTGGCATATGACTTTGCAGTACTTTCTACCTAGAAAGACCTGAAAAGGGTTGCCATGAATCAGAATTGACTTGATGGCACATCATCATCATCATCATCATCATCATCATCATCATCATCATCATCATCATCATCATCATCTCCATCGTGTACTACTACTTCTTCTTCTTTATCCTCATTATCCTGACCTAGAGGAGAATTAAATTTTATCTCTGTCAATTTCTTTTGTGTGTGTCAGGCTTTCTCAACATTTTTGGGTCGCAGGCCGGATCACTCCCCATCAGATGGCTGAGCAAGCCAGTCATGTGGTTCTGCGCATATTCTTGTGCATTTTTGCATGTTTTTGGCAAGTTCTCGTATATTTTTTGGTGTGTTTTCAGCGAGTTCTCGTGTGAAAATGTGCATTTTCACAGCGTTTTCTGCACGTTTTTGGTGTTTCTGCCACTTTTGGTGGTGGTGGCGGTGGCAGGAATGAGGGCAGAGGGTCACATGGAATGGCTCTGTGGGCTGCATCCAACCCACAGGCCATAGGTTGTGAATGCCTGGTGTATGTGGATATGCCTTCCCCATAAGGATATGGTATTTTCCAGTTGGGGATGTCTCCAGACAGAGTTGTGATGATTCACCTCACTGTTATGGGAAGGTAAAACCACTTTAATGTCAACTTCTTTCTCCCTTTCCTTGCAGTGGAGGGTGGCTGGTCAGCCTGGAGCTCCTGGGGTGCTTGCTCAGTTACCTGCCTCAAAGGGACCCAGACCCGGAAGCGAACCTGCACCAACCCAGCACCTGCATGTGGAGCCAGCTGCCCAGGGAACAGTGAAGAGAGACAGCTCTGTGACACCCGTCAGATCTGCCCGAGTATGTCCAGGTGGCCAAAGGAGTTGGGGAGGGCCTGACCGGAGGACAACCTGCTGGGGAAATGGGCAGAACCAGGCACTGAGAAAGACAGCGCGGTGGCGGAAAGGAGGGTCTAAAACAGGAAGTATCAGAGCTCAGAAACACTACTTTTGGGAGTCTACCTCCCATAGTCCGCCATCTTACAGGTGCATTCTGGGAACTTGAGTGCCAAAAAATGTAATTTTTCCAAGTCCTGATAAAGAGCAAATTGGGTAGTGTGAGTGGACTGAGACATCCAAAGTAAAGGGCTGTGGTGACTCAGTGATTAAGAAGCTCACCTTGTTAGCTGGAAGGCTGGCAAGTCAGTAGTTCGAGACCTGGGTACAGGATGGTGGTTTGAGTGCCCATCTCTTTTCCAGCTCCTGCCAATCTAGCAGATGGAAAGCAAGAAATTGCAAGTACTGTAGATAAATAGGGACCATTTTGGTGGGGAAAGATCTTGGGGACATGAAAGGAGCCTCATTCAGGCATCCCCTGAGCGGAGTTTCTCCAGCAAAAATCCTTTCAACCCAGAATAATTTCTGACACAAAATGATTATTATCCAAAGTAGACCTCCAGGAATGTTTGTTGGATATCAGTTCATGTTTTCTTTCTGGTCAGTGTAGCTGAGGATGAAATCAAATGGTGTAACAACACTTATAGGGCTGCATGTTTCTCACTCTGAGATGCATGAATAAGCAGTCAATCCTGTTGAAGGAGAACAGAGCAGAAAGCCAGTCCCCTAAACAAGTGCTGTTGAACCTTGGCACTCCAGGTGTTCTTGGATTTCAATTCCCAGAAGCCGAAGTTTCTGTGAATCCACACAAATGGGTTTACTGCACGTACGCAGCTGTTCTTGAATGTCAATTCCCAGAAGTCTCTGTGAATCTGTGGATTCACAGAGACTTAGGCTTCTGGGAATTGAAGTTCAAGAACAGCTGGAGTGCCAAGGTTCACCATCACTGCCTTAAGATCAGTTTCAGCTATTTGCTTTAGTTAGTGATTAGACTATAGCAATTATAGCAGTGATGGCCAACCTTGTCACTCCAGCTGTTCTTGAACTTCAATTTCCAGAAGCCTAGATCATCAAGTGTGCTGACTTCGGCTTCAAGGAATTGAAATCCAAGAACACCTAGAGTGCCAAGATTCACCATCACTGCCCTAAGCATTCCCCTTTTGTGTGCCCAGCCTTGCAGTGGTTGTAAGACTGGTCATAGGACAAGGTGGGGGGTCTGCTGTGGGGTGGGGGGCTGTCTAAAGAGGCTTGTGCTATCGTCTCCTCTGCTGAAGATAGGAGTCTGGCCTCAAACTTTCATTGTTGATTGAGAAGGACCAATGCTAAGCCCCAAATTCTGTTCTGCAAAGTCTTAAAAAGAGAATTGTGTTTGTATGCGTCCCTCAGTATCTTTCTTTGTGATCTTATCCTTCCTTTTTATCCTTCCTTTAAAGGATTTGAGAGTACCAGATGCAGGAGTGGGGAATTGGGGGTGGGGATATTAAAGAACAGAGAGAAAGTGGAGCAACACTCTGTGGATAAACTGATGGAGCAAAGACAGAGTGTGGATTAGATCAAGAGAAGAAGAGTAGGGTCAGGGACAAACAAAGATACTGATAACCAATAGACCAAAGCTTTCAAAAATGACATTTTTTTTGGACTTCTACTCTCTTCTTCTGTAGCCCATGGAAACTGGGGAAACTGGGGGAACTGGGAGGCCTGCTCTGCCACCTGCAGGCCAGAAGGCACCGGCCCAGGGCCCAGGCAGCAACGCCACCGTCTGTGTAACAGCCCCTCTCCTTCTGCAAACCCACCTGGCAACCCTTGTCCAGGGAGCAACCAAGATTCCCGGGACTGCGTGGGACTTCCGTATTGTCCGCGTAAGGAGACATTCTGTTATGCAACTTCCACTTAACACGCTGTGCTTTGACCATTCCTTACTTGTGTTTATCACCCAGATAAGGAGTGTCTTGTACCCAGTGGCAGACCCTGCCCTCAGGGGCACATAGGGAGGTGGCAGCCTCAAGCAGCCTGGCATTGGGAAAAGGGAATATGCTCTTGGCTGTTGTGTTATTTATTCATGCCCTTTTATTGCTAGGGAAGGGAAGAGGTGCTGGTGGTTTTATTTTTGTTTTTGCGTGTGTCATGTGCCAAATTAATTTGGCTATCTTTGGATATGTCTGGCCAGGTTATCCTGCCTGCTATGGTAATAGAGTAGACCAGTGATGGTGAACCTTGGTAATCCAGGTGTTCTTGAAGTTCAATTCCCAGAAGCCCTGACCAGCAGGAGTGCTGACTTCGGCTTCTGGTAATTGAAGTATAATAACACCTGGAGTGCCAAGATTCACCCTCATGGGAGTATTATTTATTTCTTTATTTATTTAAATTTCTATACCACCCTCCTTGCCGAAGGTGACCCAGGGTGGTTTAACACATCATAAAAACATCAGAACAATATAGGTTAAAATTTAAAAAGTTCGTAAAATCTGTAATTAAAACCAATTAAAACTACTGTACAACTAAATCTTTGTATAATTTAAAACTTAAAAACTTAAGGGAGCGGGGGGGGGGGGAGGTCAAACCAAACAGCAGGCTGAGGTTGTTGTACCTCCAGTACCCCAGATGTGACCTGCCAGCCAGGTTTTTACATCCTTCTGAAAGGGCAGCAGCTCTGCCTGGAGATGCAGCTCAGTTGGCAGGAGGTTCCACAGGGCCGGAACGGACACAGAGAAGGCCCTCTTCCTAGTGCCGGAGAGATGAGCCTCTCTAGCTGATGGCACAACCAGAGAGCCTCTCCTGTGACTCTACTGCCAGCGACTCAACACTGATTGATCATCAGGCAGGGGTTAACTAACCTGACAACCCTGAGGACTAATGGCCTTGGGTGGCGAAGTCCACAGGGAATGGTGAAGGTCCCCAAGTAGATTATATCCCACTTGAATCCATTTTGATGGAAGGCAGCAGCTTTATTGATACTGGCCTGGGGCTGAGGAACCCTTTGCATGCCAAAAGGGCTCAGGACCAAAAAGTGACTGGATCCGTGGTATGAATACTTTGGGCACCCCTGTTTTAGACTACTGTTTCCATGGCCCCCAATGGCCACACCAGCTGGGTATGATGGGTTTGAAGAAGGCAGAGGTGCAGGGTGAGACCACAAAGGGACAAGGAAGGGACCTTTGTAATTCCTTAGGAGTCTCTTTTCTGTGTGATGGGGCAAGGAGGGAGCGATGAGGTGACCTTCTTCTTTCTCTCCCCTATCTTGGGTTGCCACACAGAGGATGGTAACTGGGGCATCTGGAAGTCATCCAGTGCTTGTTCAGCAACCTGTGGGGTTGGATTGCTGACAGAGAAGCGCCAGTGTGACAGCCCTGCACCAAAGCACGGAGGGAATAACTGCTTGGGGGAAAACACACGCAGATACACCTGTGCCACGGGAGTGCCTTGTCCAGGTAACAGGAAATGTGTTGGATTGGAGATGGGGGGAGCAGTGGTGAGTTTCAAGGGTGGGAGAACAAAGTGTAGGTGAAAGTGTTGTCGTCTTGCTGCTGAGATAAGGGTGTCCCTCCTGCCACCACCCTATTGCAAGAGTTGGGGAGGCCTGGAAAATGACCCCAACACTCAGGGCCTCCTGGATACTTTGGACCTCTTTATCTGCTAAAGCAGGGGTTCCCAACCTAAGGCCCATGAGGCTGAATCCGGCCTACGGCACCATTTCATGTGGTGCCCCACCCCTCCAAGGACATTTGAGAAATAAAATGGCCACCCATTTGAAGCTGTTGGGACAAAATGGCTGCTCCCATCATGCAGGCAGGGCAGAATGGCCGTCTGACCCTCGAAGCTGACTGAGAAAGTGTGACCCGCCCCCACCTTGAAAAGGCTGAGAAAGATTTTTTCAGGATTGCAACTCCTCGAATCCCGTTGACTGTGCTGGCTGGTAGATTCTGGGAACTGTAGTCTAGAAAAAGAAAGGTTCCATGTTCTCCATCAGTTAAAGCAAGGGATACTTCCTTTTGCAATGCTAAGTTGGCAGTGGTGTTGAGAGGTCGGGAATGCCAGGTGCCTACAGGATATCAGACCAGTGGAGCCCTGGGGGCACATTGGTTAAACTGCTGTACTGCAGCCTGAATGTTATGAGTTCAATCCTGACGGGGATTAAGGTTGACTCAGCCTTCAATCCTTCCGAGGTCGGTAAATTGAGTACCCAGCATGATGGGGGCAAATGGCTCCCTCTAGTAGAGTTGTAAAGTACAGCAGCTCTCATTGGAGGCAAAGAGAGAGCATAAAGGGAAGGAGGACAATGGTTCTTTCCTGTGCTTTTTATGTGAGAAGGCATATATCAGTGGCAATCCCTCCTTTGCAAACTATTTCTCTCCCAACCATAGTCCTGCTCTGCCCAAGGTAAATTGTCCAATGGTCAGTCCCACATTAGAGCAGACCCACTCGATCACTGGAACTTATGTAGCGATGTTTTGACTTACCATTTATCACTTGGTTCAGTAGAGTCTTCAGTCAACTGGAAGGGCATCAAATATGTCAGTGTTGGCCCCACAGATGATAGATAGAGAGAGAGAGAGAGAGAGCAGGAGTCTGTGTTCTTTGAGGAGTAGTGCACTGACATACCAAACATGCCTTGACTATTTATTGACATGCCTGCTACATCTGAGGCTACCAATAAATGGTGCTTGCTGGCATTCTGACCCTTGTTTGAAATATCTTCATATAGTGGAAAGTCAGTGGACAGAATGGTCCACTTGGGAGACCTGCACATATCCTGACAGAAGAAACATCAACTGTCAAGAGGTTGTTGGTTATCACAAGCGGACCCGAAAATGTGTGAAGTCTAGCAATGGCAAACGGTGTGACGGGACAAGCATCGACTCAAGGGCTTGCTACAATATCAAGGGTTGTCCTTGTGAGTATTCGTGTGTGACACATGGGAGAGGCAGGTCAGGGGCAAATGGGGTGCCACCCTCGCCCCACAGGCTCACATTAGCCCCAGAGCAGTGGTGGGATGTCAAAATGTTTACTACCCCACCGTGATGGCATGTGTGGGCGGAGCTAATGTCATGATGTCATGATGTCATGGGCGGGGCCAAAGAAAAATAATAAAAATAATAATAAAATAAAAAATAAGCAAACCACACAACTCTTAACCCACCCACACACACCACACACCTGTAAATAAATTAAACAAACAAACAAATAAATAAATAAAAATTACATTAAAATATGCCCACCCACCCAAACATCCGCCCGCCTACCCCAAACATAAACCCGTCACTTACCTGTTAGTATAAGTGCCTGGGCAGCACCATGTTGCAAGATGGATATGGTCATCGTACCGGTTCTCTAGGATAATATGCCTTAATGTAAATGTAAAACAGCTGTACCTCCTTAAGGATTCTCCAATTGGAACAGCAATTGGAACAGCACAGGTGTAGCTTATTGATGAGGTAACTCCAAGACTTTGCTTAAAAACTCCAAGCCAGGCCTTTTTAGGAACTGTGGTAGTATGTCAATATAGGTAAAGGTATTAAATATACATTAAAATACACACAGACACACCACATCCAAAGGTGAGTCACTTACCCTGGGGAGCTTCAGGCTATAGGGAGCTTCAGGTTAGCAGCTTCTCTTCCTCCTCCCCACTTGGGAGGACAGCAAGGAGGCCGTGCATATGCGCCAAACACTGTAGGCATGCATGCACACCAAGTGCTTGGCGCGCATGCACAATGAAAAGGTAAGCCCCGAAGGTGGTTCCCCCAAAAAGCTGCTACTGGTTCTCCAGGACACTGCGGGAAGTTATTACCGGTTCTGGCGAGCTGGTGCAAACCTGTTACATCCCATCACTGCCCCATAGGCAGCCCTCTTCTGCCTGTGTCTAGCTGGCTGGCTTGGTGAAAAAGAGAGAGAGAGAATGAGTGAATGAATGAATGAATGAATGAATGAGTCTATCTCCTTTTGTGACCATGCTTGAGTGGAGATATGTATATCAATACTGTATTTAGCTCCAGCTCACCCTGTCACCCAAAGCTCTAGCTGTAATTACCTTATATACTTGACTATAAGTCATTCTGAATATAAATCGAAGTACTGTACCTAATTTGGACCTCTAAAACTAGGAAAATAGATTGACCCAAGTATAAATCGGAGGTAGAAAAAGTTTCAATAATTAAAATACACAAAAATACAGTAAAATTAATTAACTTAGACATTTGTGTGGGTATGTTTTATAGTTTTTGCAGTAGTGTTCATGGGTTTTTTTTAACTGTATGTCTGAATTTGCACCACTGCGGCTTTGGGACCCAAATATAAGTCGAGCCCCCCTTTTGGACCTCAATTTCGGGGCTAAAAAGCCAGACTTCTACTCGAGTATATACAGTAGTTGCTTTGTTGCCTCAGCAGCTACTATGGGTTCCAGAAGCCACTGGTAGTATGTAAAGAGACAGAAGTGGAAGATCCCTGGTGGCACAGTGGTTAAAACTGCTGTACTGCAGCCACAACATGGTGAGCTCAATCCTGACGGGGATCATGGTTGACTCAGTCTTCCATCCTTTCTAGGTCAGTAAAATTAGTGCCCAACATGTTGAGGGCAAAATGCTCATGACCTTGTGAACCATCCAGAGAGTGCAGTAAGCGCTATGGGGCAGTAGATATAAGTGTAATTGCTATTGGTATGTAGGCACTGGTGGGCAGAAAAAAAACAACAACTGCTACCACACCATGGGTGGAGCCTATGCTGTGGGCAAAGCCTATGCCATGGGCAGAGCATGTGTCATGGGCAGAGCCTATGCTGTGGGCAGAGCCTACATTGAGGGCGATCTAGTCATGCCTGCCATATGGCCATGTATACATCTGCAAACACAGGCAGCACTGGCTCTTTGGCTGTAAATGGAGATGAGCACTGCACCCTAGAGTCAGATATGACTGGCTTTTGAGCAAGGGAGACCTTGAACCACTTGCAGGAACAAAACCTGATGTCAAATTTGATTACCAATCAGGGATCTTCCGTTATTAGGTAAAGGTTGCCCTTGCTCAAAAGCCAGTCGTTACCAACTCTAGGGTTCAGTGCTCATCTCTGTTTATAGCCAAAGAGCCAGTGGACTTGATCCACAAAAGCTCACATTAAAATACAGCAGTTAGTCTTTAAGGTGCCACAATGTTTTTGTCTTTTTGTTTTGTTTATTCTCTGATATGCTTGCACAGAATAAAACTTTTCAAATGGTAGCTGTGTTAGTCTGGGCAGGGCAGGGAGGTGGGCGTGGCCACCCAATTTTGCTCCGCTCCCCTGCAAGGCCACCCAATTTTACTACCCCACCCCTGCCAGGTATGTGTGAACCTGTTACTGCCCACTAGTGGGTTTGGTCCACTTTGGAGGCACAGAATGGTTTTCTCCATTTGCCAGGAACCACATGACATAAAGACAATTGCAAACCAATCTCCACCTTTCGGGGTCCCTGGTAGGAGCTATTTTTGTTTTTGATTTTGTAGTGAGGGGTAGGATAGTTCCATTTTGGTTTGGTCCCACCATGCCAATGTCAATTTGCCGCCCCCTGGTAGACGCTGGTGCCCGTTCCTGCTAGGGCTTCTCGGAATTGTAGTCTCTAGAACACCCATAGCCCAAAAAGTGCCGCCTGGGGCGGGCCGCCCCCTGCCCCCCCGCCACTGTCTCCTCCTCCTCCCAGCATGGCGTGCATGCAGCATGGCACACAGCATGGCATGCAGTGGAGTGGGACCCCAGGGAGGTGGCCACACCAAGGCCAGGCCGCAGCCCCCAGGCCATCGACTCTGCCCAGACTTGGAAGTGAAGGAGGAGGGGCGGCGAGGGGAGGGTTGGCTGGGTCAGGGAAGTGGGCATGGCCACCCAGTTTTACTACCACCCCACCCGAAAGGCCCCCAGTTTTGCCACTGACCTGTTCGAAGGCCACCCAATGTTACCACCCCCCTGCCCGATGTGTGTGTGTGTGTGTGCGGACCGGTCGCTGCCCACCACTCTATGTAGGATGTGAGGCCAGCTGCTTTGATCTATATGGGTTTTCTTCCTCTTCTATCTAGTGGACGGAACCTGGTCAGACTGGAGTCCTTGGGGCCTCTGTGAGCCACCATGTGGGCCAAACCCCATGAAAACCCGGAAGAGAGAATGCCAGCCACATTACCCGGATGATTACTCGTGAGTCTGAAATGTAGCAAGGAAGGAGTTGGAAGTTGGGGAAAGAGATAAGGGGCTTTCTTCAAGGGCACTGTCTGGTGGCTGGAAAAGAGGGCTGAAAAGAAACCACTATCTCCCCCACACACACGCACCCAAGCAGGGAATCAAGTCTAATAGGGTGGGACCAGTGGTGGGTTGTCAAAAATTTTACTACCCCACCGTGATGTCATCACAGTGTGGGCGGAGCTGACATCATGACATCATGGGTGGGGCCAAAGAAAAAAATAATATATAATAAAATAAAAATAAGCACACACACACACACACACCCCTCAACCCATCCACCCACAGCACAAACCCGTAAATAAATTAAATAAATAAATTAAATAAAAATTACATTAAAATACACCCACCCACCCAAACACCTGATGGGTCAGGGCAGGGAGGAGGGTGTGGCTACCCATTTTCACTCCCCACCCCACCTGAAAGCCACCCTATTTTGCTACCCCCTCCTCCTGGGGTGTGTGTGAACCTGTTGCTGCCCACCACTGGGTGGGAGAAGGTGGAAACTTTACAGAAGATGTCCTGAGCCAAATGCCAACCTGTCAATAGTCTGGGTTAGCAAGGCCAAGACTTGAAATAGACAGAATGAAACAGCTGGAATGGCCAGCTGTGGCTTCCAGGTTTTATTGGACTATAGTTCCTACCCCCAGTCTGTGTGGCTAATAGCACTGTTCAGGTAAAGTTGCCAATTCTTTGTAGCAATGGTTATGGTTGGCCTGCCTATAGAAGCCGGACTGGAAAGGCCAGTGCGCGTCAGGAAGATGCCATTTGAGCCAGCTTGACCCTCAGCTCGGATTTTCTCTCCAGGATGACGTTTGAAGGAGTGAACGGGGTGGTGCAGGATGTCTTCTTCTGGGGGACGCCAAAGACCTCCTGCCAACCCCTGGATGGGCAGACACTGAAAGTGGAGGAACGAAAGCCATGTCTCAACGTGCCACCCTGCCCAGGTGAGTAGAAAAGCAGGAGTTGGGAGTGGAGAGGGGGACAGCAATTGCACTCCTGAGTCTAGGCCAGGAGTGCCTAAACCATGGCTCATGGGCCGTATCCGCCCCACAACACCAATTCACCTGGCCCACACTGCCTGCCTTGTCACTCCCGGAAGTGAAAGTAAAATGCACCCTCAAGGGCGCATTTTACTTCTGCTTCTGGGAGCAACAAGAGTGGCGCAGGATGGATGAATTGGCATTGGGGGCCGGATCCGGCCCATGGGCCGTAGCTTGGGCACTCCTGCTTTCAGCAGATAAAATGGCAGCCTAAAATCTCTACCATCCTGTTGCAAAACATATCCGTTGCAAAACAGATTGCAAAACGCGTTTTACTTCCACTTCTTGGTGGGAGGAATCATGTGACCAGCCCGTGGCCTGAAAAGTTTGGGCGCCCCTGGTCTCTAGGCCTAGTTTAAAAAAATGCCAGCCTTGGGATGTGTCTCAAGCAGGGCTGCTGCCAAGACGTGGAAGTAGTTGCATGGTTTGGCCTTGAAGTGGTGGAGACCTTCCAGGCTAACTAGAGCAGGTGCAGCTCTTCTCTGGATTCAGTTGGGGCAGTTCAGCTGCCTCAATCTTCCTAAGTTCTAGTTTTAAAAACCAACCCAAAGTGAAGCCTCCAGGCTTGACATCCATCCCTTGCCTGATCTAGACTCCTAGACTTGTTCTCATTCTTCTATACTCCAAAACTCCTTTCTCTCTCCCCCCCCCCCCCCAAATTTCAGATTGATTTGGCACAAGCACACACTATGAATGTCAGGAGCTGCCGGCTGGAACACAGGAAAGCAATGGCCCATGCTGACTTCAGCTTCTTGCAATCTTTGACACCTTCCATCACATGTTTTCTCTTTTTCAAACACTGGCCTTGTGAGTAATCTGTATAATAAATAATGTTTTAATTACATGCCTACACATACTGTAATGATATCACTGAGTATATATATATGGAGTGTCAAGCCAGTGTTTTCCTTCTTGGAAATGTAATAACAAGAGCAAGTTCAGTGCTTCATTAGGGGCTGTGGTGGCTTAGTGGTTTAGAAGCTCACCTTATTAGCTGGAAGGCTGGCAAGCCAGTAGTTCAAGACCCTGGTACTGCATGACCGATTGAGCGCCTGTCTCAGTCCCAGCCTAGCATACAGAAAGCAAGAAATGCAAATAGATAAATGGGGCCAATTTCGGTGGGAAAAGATCCTGGGGACATGAAAGGAGCCTCATTCAGGCATCCCTTGAGCTGAGTTTCTGTAGCAAAAATCTTTCTGCCACTTCCAGTGGCGGCAGTGATGGCAGGCACATTCATAGTGCATTTCCACCCATTTTTGCTGCTTGTGCTGATTCCTGTGGCAGCGGCAAGGGCAGTGTGTTTATGCCCGTTTTTGGCCTGTTTTTGGTGCATTTTTGGCACTTCTGCTGCTTCTGGTGGTGGCACTGGGGTCCTCATTCTGGACCAGGTTAATTGGTGATGTGGGCCAGATTAGGACCGTGGGCCACAGGTTGTGAATCCGTGCTGTAATGTCTTGGAGGCTTAACTGCTCCAGAATTAAACCAATCCAGTTACCAGAAATGGATCAAATTATACTATCTTTCAGCATCTGTGCCTGAACTTTCTTGAATTAAGATATATAATTATGTGCCATTACCAGTAATGGGATGTTACCGGTTTGGACCGGTTCACCTGAACCGGTAGCACCCATCAGGAGGGGGTCGCTGGGGGTAGTGGTAAACCCCTGGGCGACTGGTTCGGTCACCTCTCGGGGGGCCCTCCGGAAATGTATTTCCGGGTAGCCAAAATGGCTGCCCGGAACTGCGCATGTGTCAAACCTCCATTTGACACATGCACAGTTCTATTTTTTAGTGTGCATGCATCAAATAGAGGTTTGACGCATGCATACTAAAAAAAATAGAACTGTGCATGCGTCAAATGGAGGTTTGAGTCTGACGCATGTGCAGTTCTGGGCAGCCATTTTATTTTATTTTTTTCTATTTTTTGACTCAGCCCCAAACATCATGATGTCCTGATGTCATGACTTTGGCTCTGCCCACAACGTCATGACATCGGCTACACCCATGATGTAATGACGTCACGGTGGGGTAGCGAAAATTTGACAACCCACCACTGGCCATTACTTAAGTTCCTTGCCACGGTTTTCTAGATAAGAGAGTACTTAGGAACTGTTTTATAGATCTTTTCTTCTATAGGTGCTCAGGGCCTACAAGGCACAGAAGGGAATCAATTCCGGACACCTGTCTCTTTAGCAAGGTGTTCTGTCTCACTGAGATGTCCCTTCTTAGGTCGATGACACAAGGACCAAAATCTAGCTTATAACTCCTGTAGATGCAGGGATAGAGGAATCACAATTTGGGATAAAAATTGCTGGGAGAAACAGCAACAATTTGAGATATGCAGATGATACCACCCTAATGGCAGAAAGTGAGGAGGACTTTAAAAAGCTCCTGATTAGGTTGAAAGAAGAAAGTGAAAAAGCTGGCTTGCGACTCAGTATAAAGAAAACCAAGATAATGGCAACAGGCCCTATCAGTCCCTGAAAATAGATGGGGAAGAAGTAGAAGCAGTGACAGATTTTACTTTCTTAGGATCAAAGCTCACTGCAGATGGTGATTGCAGCCATGAAATAAAAAGACAACTCATTCTTGGGAGGCAAGCGATGAGAAACCTGGGGAACATAGTGAAAAGTAGAGACATCACATTGCAAACAAAAATTCTCATAGTCAAAGCAATGGTATTTCCAGTGGTAATTTATGGTTGTGAGAGCTGGACCATTAGGAAAGCTGAGCGCAGAAGAATAGATGCCTTTGATATGTGGTGCTGGAGGAGAGTTTTGAGAGTCCCCTGGACAGTGAGGAGAACAAATAGGTCAATCTTAGAAGAAATCAACCCTGACTGCTCCTTAGACTGGGAAATAATAAAGATGAAGCTAAAGTACTTTGGACATCAAATGAGAAGAGAGGATTCACTTGAGAAAGCCTTGATGCTGGGAAAGGTGGAGGGCAAAAGAAAAAAGGGGTGGCCAAAAATGAGATGGCTAGATGGTATTGTAGAGACAATGGGCACAGAACTGAGCGGGTTGAGGAGGACTGTGGAGGATTTTAAAGAAAAGAAGCTGTTTTGGAGACATGAATTTTAAAACCTTAACGTGATTGTGAATTCCTGATAAGCTCTGCAAGACAACTGTGACTAGCTGCAACCAGTTGTGACAGAACTTATTTCCTATCTGGAAGAACACCTCCCTCTCTGTGTCCAATTTTCTAACATGTTAGGTATGTACGTACATTGGCATGAGTTTGTACTTGCATTTATTTATTTGTCTGTAAGGGGCTGTGGTGGCTTAGTGGTTAAGATGCTGAACTTGACGACTGGAAGGTGGGCAGGCCAGCAGTTCGAGACCCGAGTACTGCATGACACAGTGAGCTCCCGTCTCTGTCCCAGCTCCTGCCAACCGAGCAGTTCGAAAGCAAGAAGTTGCAAGTAGATAAATAGATACCACTTTGGTGGGAAGGTAAACAATGTTCCATACACTCCAGTGTCTAGTCATGCCTGCCACATGTCCATGGACACATGTGCAAATGCCGACAGGACTGGTTCTTTGGCTATAAATAGAGATGAGCACTGAACGCTAGAGTTGGATATGACTGGCTTTCAAGCAAGGGGAGCCTTTACCTTCAGGTGTTTATATGAGGAGAGTCCCAGCCTGAACTCAATCCACCTGGATATATTCTGTCCACCACAGGTATGTAGTTCTTTTTGTTCTGTGTCACACTTTGCCTGGGGAAGACAGGCAAAAGAAGAAGAGAATGGCATCATCTTTTTCATAACACTATAGGAGAAGGGAAGACTCCATTATTACCCAACCTACTCTAATGCAAGGAAACTACATTTCTTTGTACACTCCTTCAGAAAAATAAACAGATTTACTCGGTGGAGACTAGTTATTTAGAGCAAATGTGTGTGTGAATGTTTGCCTTTGTTTGATAGCAGGAGGGCATCGAGGTGTGTAAAAGAGAAGGTCTTCCTAACTACGGGTGTGATCAGATGGGGATTTGTACTGAGGTTTGGTCCACTTTGGGGGCATGGACTGGATTTCTCCATTTTCCAGGAGCCACATGACACAAAGGCAATTGCGAGCCAATCTGCACCTCTTGGGGTCCCTGGTAGGAGCTATTTTTATTTTTGATTTTGTAGTGGGGGGTAGGATAGTTCTATTTTGGTTTGGTCCCAGCACGCAGGATTGCCAATGTCAATCCAAAGCAGATTGCTTAGCTGTCACTTTGCTTGCTTTTCGTGTCAGAGATTACTCTGGGTGGAAATGATTGTTTTAGGGGACGCCCAAAATGAGGCTCCTTTCATGTCCCCAAATGCAGCTCTCGGGTATCGCAACTGGATCTTCCAGTCTCCAGCGCAGCGCTTTAACCACTAAGCCACTGGGGAGCTGTTGTCACTTTGCTATAGTCACTGGAGAGCTGTTTCTAACCCGGCACTGAATCAATTGAGTTGCACACAAACATTCAGGCTGTCTACCACTGCCTGTCTTCTGTTCGTCACCCGTAATGTGGCTATCCTGGGATTATTCTTCAGGTGCTCTCTAGCTGGTGCCTTCCAGCAGTGATCAGTGACAGCTGCTTTTCATCCCCAGCCCAACCGGCCCGTGGAGCAGAAACAGCATCAGTTTCGATCTGTACATTAAATATAAGCAAAATCCCTGATCCCAAACATAGGCAAGCTGGTGGTGTTTTATGTTATCTGATACCCTGAGAGCATTATTACCACACACAGGCACAGTTCAATGCTACTTTATTGAAACTCACAAAGTACAAAAAGGAAACTCTGGATGGGGAATGTATTTGCATGGGCGTGCACGGGAAAAGTCCCCTTCAGCATGAGAGAGCCCCCGTTGTGGTTCCCCATCCTGCTCTCCATTTCCCCTTTCTTGCATTTTTCTTGCACATCCCAGGCACACGTGTTTGCTTAGCGGAAATCAAAACAGAAAGTGTCCCAGGCATGTTCTTGCTTCGATGGGCTGAGATTCTCTTGGAAGAAATACAGTACTGTACTGGCTTTCATACCACACACATTAAGAACTTCTGTGCTAACTTTATATTACTCTGTAGGAGAGTATCCTAATCCAGTGTGGTACAGAGCAAAGCATGCAAAGCAGGTGGAAGTGGCCCTAAATGAAACAGTGAGGCTGGTCACAGGATGCCTAAAACCAACCCCAATACAAAAAGTGCATTACTGTACTTGGCTGGCATCCCTCCACCAAAATTGCACCAAGAAAGTGCTGCTCAGAAACAGTGGGTCAAAGCAAGATCCTCAGAAACACACCTAATATTTGATCACCAACCACCAAAGCAAGGACTAAAATCAAGGCACAGTTTCCTCACAACTTCTGCCCCTCTGAACACCCAGCCCCCACAGTCTGCCTTAGACCTATGGAAGGCAAGCAAGGAGCTACCAGAGAACTAGGCAGAACCACATGACTCTCTACCACCTGGCCAAGAACAACCATGGCCTGTGTGGAAAGCTTTAAATACACTGTGTGCAGGGGTAGGAAGAACAAGGGCTACCATATATACTTGAGTATAAGCCGACCCGAATATAAGCCGAGGTACCTAATTTTGACCTGAAAACCAGGAAAATAGATTGACCCAAGTATAAGCCGAGGGTGGGAAATGCAGCAGCTGCTAGTGAGTTTCAATAATCAAAATACATGATAATATGTTAAAATTAATTAAATTGTTGGTGTGTCTCCATCAGGCGTGGTCTTTGGACCCTCATGGTCATACCCAAGTATAAGCCAAGTTCCCTTTTCAGGGCTCATTTTTGTGGCTAAAAAACTCCACTTATATTCAAGTATATACGGTAATCTGAGAAAGTGAGGTTCCCTGTAGATGACAGCCAGTGTGAATGTGGAGAAGCACAAACTATCTCCCATATGATACAATGCACACAATGCCCCTCAATGTGCACTGAGGAGGACCTTCTGTTGGCAAGAGGAAATACTGTTGATGTAGCCCGATGCTGGGTTGATGTCATCTCATTCATGCTTGTTTTATATACAGTATGTTACTTTTTGCTGTGTATGCTATTATATGCGTGTGGTGCCTCTGACACAAATAAAGAAAAGTTCCCCATTCCAGACCCCTGGTTCCACCAAGAGCCTGTTTTCATTTTCTTGTTTCACTACGGAACAGCTTTAGCTAGCATGGTCAGTTCCCTTCATGGCCCAAGTTTTTCTTGACTTGAGCTTTGTCTCCCTACTCCTTTTGGCAAAGAATGTTAGTTCTAAAGCTTAAATTCTCTAGAGAGGGAAAAATCAATGTACCATCATTTGGTGTGCTCTGAATTAACTGCAAAGTGTCTGCAGTGTAAAATGTACCTATTCAGTATTTAATTCCTGCCCTTTCTCAGAATAACCATTCCACTTTCCCTCAGGTTTCTATTTTTTTAGCCCTGTTCCCTCAGAACGATTGTCCTTCTGGGCAGCTGGGAGAAAAAAATTATTTATTATTTATTCGTATTTCTCCACCACCCTTCTCACCAAAGTGACTCAGGGCGGTTTACAAGTAATTAAAAAAAACCAAACAAACAAACATGACAATAAAACACAAACACAAAAAATGGATTCACCCCAAAACAGTATCTTGTTGCAAGCTATTTTTGTTGTAATGCAAAATATTTTAAGTGGTTTGGGCTTCAATGGGCAACCAACAGCCATTCCCTTTTAAAAATGTCGCCCTCTTTTTGGTTGATATGGACCATCCAGCTGGCTATATTTTCCGACCCTCCTGGAAGGAGACTGCAAGAAGGGTGATGCACTGGCTGTGAGATATATTGACACACTGGCAGTTTTGAAGTTAAAATCCCGTGGAAATAGACTAGTGCATGATGAGATAGACTTGAAGCTGCCATTTTCTCAGCTTAAACCAGGGCTGCCCGAACTATGGGCCGCAGGCTGGATCCGACCCCTGTTGCCAATTCATCCGGGTCCATGCTGCCCTTGTCACTCCCGGAAGTGGAAGTAAAATATGCCCTCTTCCGGGAGTGACAAGAGCGGTGTGGGGTGGATTAATTGACATCAATGGCTGGATCCAGCCTACAGGCTGTAGTTTGGGCACCCCTCCCATAGAATCGAGATTCTCCAACTTTTTTTAAATTGGTGTAATTTGCGGGTATGTGAGTGAGTCCTGGCAACCACAAAAAAAAGACCAGTAGGCAGGTACATGAGACATTTACAGGATAGCAAGACGTTATGGAGACTTTTTTGAAGGAGGGCACAGGACAGAACAGGAGCGAAAGCAGCCACCAGGAAATAAGAGGAAGGAGAGGGACAAGGCACTCAGGACTTCTGGGTCCAGTCCTAGTAAAGGCAGAATACAACAACCTTGCCAAACCTGGCAAATTCCAGATGTATTGGGTCCAGATAGTGGAAGAGATATTTCAACACATGAGGTTGACGAAGCCTGAGGCTAAATGATAAAGCTTCAAAGGAGGTCTCCCCAGAGTAAGCAAAGGACCATCACGGAAAGGGAGAAAGATTCTTGTTTGCTTCCTGGGTTTTCTCCTTTGGAGATGATTTTCTGCTGAACTGTGCTGAAGGCTCCGGTGGACTGGCAGTCTGTACCAGAAGCCTCTGTGAGTGGGAGAAATCTGGGGTTATGTTGTTCTTCTGCTTCAGTGGGGAAATCTGCTAAGATAGGAAACAAGAGGGCGTGTTGGTTAGGATGCCTCTGTCTTTCCACCTGCCCACTAGCCTATGTATTCTAGGCACAATCAATATACAGGTATCAGTCTCCCATATTCTGATACTGTCTCTTCCTCCTTCTCCTTTTAATATACTGGCAATAATTAAACACATGCACTGGGACATTACATGGCTTCTGGTGAAAGCATTTCTCTTTGCCAGGGGTGCCCAAACTATGGCCCATGGGTCAGATCCAGCCCTGATGCCAATTCATCTGGCCTGCACCACCCTTGTCACTCCTGGAACTGGAAGGAAAACGTACCCGTCCGGGATGATCGGGGTGATCGCCAGTGGCAACCCTCCAGTCTTTTCTTCAGAGCCCCCCTCACCTTTCTCCTTCCTCATAGGACAGAGCTGTGTTCACACAGCCTCTAAAGTGTCCTACTGCCCTGCAGTGCGTCAGAGAACTTGGGAACATTGCAAGGGGAGAATTAAGATTCACCTGCAGGTCCCAGTTGTGTGGACTGGAGAGGTTTGTGGACCAGTCTGGACTTCTCTGCCTCTATCTCTCCCTCCCTTCCAATAAGCCAGCACCGAACTGTGCAAAATCATTTGGTAATCAAGGGTGAATGAACGTAAAGCCCAGTCTGCACTCTAAATGTCAGCACTTGATGGTGGGGTACACAGAAAGAGCCTCCTTGAAGATTGTGGTATTTCTGAACCACCATCGGGCATATCCCAGCCAAAGGCCACCTTGTGCTGCTGGCTAATCTTTCTCACACTAGGTCAGGTGAAAGGAACTGCAGAATGAACTCACCAAAAGGTGGCCTCATTTTGACAGTTTCATGTCTGACCTAGACATGGAAGAAGAAGAAGCCCCTTTGAGCTGGAGATTGGAAGGTTAGGTTTTGATACCTGAAAGCGGCACTTGGATACATGAAAAGAGCCTCATTTGGGCATCCCCTAAAAATCCTTTCAACCCACAGTAATCTCTGGCACAAAATTATTATTACTCAAGAAGAAGTGCTTTATGGCCAGAGATGAAGGGAAGATGTCTTCTCCACGAAAGCGTCAGTGTCACAAAGGAGGGACCTGTTTTATAAGGGGCCTTCCTCTCATGCCACTGCTGCCTTACCTGTGATCCACTCCCTGCAGGTAGCCAAGTAAGGTAAAGGTCTCCCTTCCTTGAAAAGCCAGTCGTGTCCAACTCTAGGGGTCAACACTCATCTCTGTTTACAGCCAAAGAGCCAACACTGTCTGTGTTTGCAGATCCCCCCCCCCCCGTGACTAGATGCCAAAGCACACAGAACGCTGTTACCTTTCCTGCAGAAGTGATACCTATTTCTCTACCTGTAATTTTTTGCTTTCAAACTGCTAGGTTGGCTTGAGGTAGCCAGGTAAGGTATGGTTTACATAGAACACCCTTCTCCAGCTAGGAAGCCTTATGAATGAGTTGGGCTGCAACTCCTATCATATCCATCCAATATGGCTGGATAGAGGGAAGGCAAGAGACAGCAAGAGAAAGGAGAATGTGAGAGGCTTACCGGGGGACTGGTGCTTGGCGGTGTCTCTGGGCAGCTCCGGCGAGGGGCACAGGTGATAACAGAAGGACGCATCTGAAAGATCAGGTGTGGTTCTGTGTGTTATTAATTTAGCATGTTTATACCCCCATTCCAGTGGTGGGCACCAGCAGGTTCGCAGCAGTTTGCAGAACTAGTAGCAGAAATTCTGACTGGCCCCACCCATCCAAGTTTTGAAATAAAGTACAGTAGTCCTAATTTGGGTGCAACGCAGGGCTTTCCCCTGGCCACGCCCACCATACCACAACCACAGAGTAGGTAGTAATTTTTTTTATCCCACCACTGGGCAGGCATGATTAGATCACCCACCTAGTCACATGGCCATGCCCACAGAGTAGGCCACACCCACAAAGTAGGCCATGCCCACAGTGTGGTAGTAATTTTTTTTTGAGCCCACCACTACCCCATTCTACTGTTTGAAACTCTCTTAGAATGGCTCACCTGTCGGTGTTAAAGCTGGGGCCAAGACTCACCTGCTGCAGTTGGGACGCTGTGAAGGAGGCAGGATCCAGCAAAGGCTTCCTCAAGGGGCATTTCTGTGGGCAGGATGGGTGAAGCCCTGGAGAAGCCCTGCAGCACTCGGCTCTCGCTGTGGCAACGCAGGGCACAGCCACGGGCACACCTGGTAATTGTGCAACAGTTGGAGCCACCGGATCCTGAGAGCTAAGGAACAAATATACAATCACAGGGCTGAAGAAATCCCCCTGACATCTTTGCGGCTAGACAGAGCCAGTCCTTTGAGGGCCAGCGGTTAGGAGGCCATGAGCCACATCTGTGAAATTAGCCTCAGCACACAACACATAGGGAGACAATGGAGGGCGCTAACCAAACCACGTGCAAAATACTTTTTCCTCAGCATGGAGACCTTTTATTTTGTAAGGATTTTTTCTTTAAAAAAATATTTAAATAATACAGAATATAGGTGGCAGGGGAGTAGTGGCTGCCACACACAGGGTCCCAGACAACTTGCCTCCCGTGAGGAACAGGTTCTTGGATTTCACCAAGGAACTGTTGGCTAACCACTGTCTCTCATAGGATTGTTGTGGAGGGGAAACAAAATCCCTAGAGTTTAGGGGAAACTCATGTCTTGGCATACTTTACAACAGTGATGGTGAACCTTTTAGAGACCGAGTGCCCAAACTGCAACCCAAAACCCACTTATTTATCACAAAGTGCTAACACAGCAACAAGGGAAGAAGGAAACGCACCCATTGAGCTGCTGGGCAGAGGAGCGGGGTGAACTTTGTGCTGGGGGGAGGGAGGAAGTGTTCTCATTGGACTTCTGGACAGAGGGGCAGGGTGAACTTTGTGCTGGGGGAAGGAAGGAAGTGCTCCCATTGGGTTGCTGGGCAGAGGGGTGGGGTGAACTTTGTGCTGGGGGAGGGAGGAAATGCTCCCATTGGGCTGCTGGACAGAGGGGCTGGGTGAACTTTGTGCTGTGGGGAGGGAGGAAGTGCTCCCATTGGGTTGCTGGGCAGAGGGGCGGGGGTGAACTTTGTGCTGGGGGGAGGGAGGAAGTGCTCCCATTGGGTTGCTGGGCAGAGGGGTGGGGTGAGCTTTGTGCTGGGGGGAGGAGGGAAGTGCTCCCATTGGGTTGCTGGGCAGAGAGGCGGGGTGAACTTTGTGCTGGGGGAGGGAGAAAGTGCTTCCCATGGACTGCTGGGCAGAGGGGTGGGGAAAACTCTGTGCAGGGGTAACTGCATGGGTGCCCACAGATGCCATAGATTCACCACCACTGCTTTACAGCATGTCGTTGCTTCTCTTTATGCACCGGACAGAGGACAAAATGGCATAGAAATGAGGGAAGCCTGAGATTTCTGAATGTGACCCAGTGTGCATCTGCTGTTTTAACAGGTCAGCCTTAGCATCCAGCAGAGGATGCAAAATCCCCAAGAGGCAAAAGCTGGGCAGTAGAAGCTTCTGCTCCTTCTTCCTGACCTCTCTGGGGTCGCTCCCATCTGTTGTGGAGCACAGCGCTGTTCCACCATCCCTGTTCTCTTCCCTATTAACTGCAAATGTGATTCTCCTAGTTCATGATGGAGAAAGGGGGCCCCTCATGTCTTTCACCTAAGGTGGCCAAACATCTCAGGGTGGGCCTGTTTTGTTTTGGTTCATAATTACCTCTTGCTATTTCCAGAATTGCCTCTAATAGGATCCCACCCCCACCCCCATCCAGCACATGGTTTGCACCCACCCAGCCCTTCCCCTCCACTAATTTGGTGTTTTTTTTAAAAAAATTGTATGCAGTGAATATAAAATAGTCCTACCAAAATTTATTCACTTGTTTTTACCTCTGAGGAATGGCACTGGGGAGATTAATGACTTGCTCAAGGCTCTTCCATCACATTTAACATTTACTTCATACCATTTGAGCTGGGACTATTTAAAATCGGAAACACTAGCTTCTAGACAAGCTGAAATACGTAGCAATATATGTGTTTAATTCAGCAGTTGCTTAGCCATTGCCAAGAGAGAGAGAGAGAGAGAGAGAGATTAGTAAAGAAAGAGGACAAAAGATTATACCGGGGTACTCAAACTATGGCTTGTGGGCCAGATTTGGCCCCTGACGCCAATTCATCCAGCTCACGCCGCCCTCATCGCTCCTGTATGGGCATGTTCCCACTTCTGGGAGCGACGACAGCAGCAGATGAATTGGTGTTGGGGCCATGACGGATTCTGATAGGATGGCTGGTCATCATATATACCATCCCTACATTAGAGAAAATTGATAAACTCAGAATGAAAAACTCCGGATCTGCTATGAGTTACAAATTAGGGATTCCAAAACTCCTTCAGTTATGGACTCTAGGGTCTTGCTAAGGAAAAAATCATCATATCTAGACAAAAGCCCAGTTTGTACCATCAGTTAAAAAAAAAAAAACAGGGATAAGAGCAACACATGACGTGACACTATCATAAGGACAAATCAGATCAGAAGAGTAGGAAATGTTTGGGGAACAGAGCCCAAAGCTATCTTTATAATGAACCTCTTGGAGAATTAGAGTAGACGCATCCTAAGGCTGTTGGGGAAGTAATTTCTTCTTTTTTGGGGGGACATTCCACACTGGCTGGAGGATTCTAGGAGTTTGTGGTCCAAAAATATAACTCACTCAAGCTGTGCTCATAGTCCATGGTGGGGAGGTGTCCAAGTTAGAAGATATTCACATTGTATGTAGGACCTGCTGCTGTTCTAAGACCTTTAGGAGAAGGGAGGTGGCTTTTTTTTGGGTGCAGTTCCTGGTCTTCAGAAGCAAAAGTTTTCACATTCAGTCTTTGCCATCTCCAGGTAGGATTGGGAAAGATCTCACCCATGCCCAACTCAAATGGAAGCCCTAGATCAGGGATTCTCAACTTGCGGCCCATAGGCTGGATGCGGCCCATGGCACCATTTCATGTGCTCCCCACCGCCTCTGCCACACCAGGAAATGCCATCTGGTGGAGGAAGGGCAAAATAGCTGTCTAACTCCTGAAGCTGTCCGAGGGAGCGTGACCCGGCCCCCGGCTTAAAAATGTTTAGAACTCCTGCCCTAGATTGCTTCTGCCAGTCAACCCAGATGGCCCAAATGCAAGGCAACATTTCTATCTTCCTAACAACTTGGGTAATTTTTACTGATCATCAGGGATAGCAGCCGATGCTGGCTCTACCCCTGGATGCAATTCCCAAGTCTTTGTTCATTTTGGCTGTCCGATTTGGATCTGACAGTATCCACCCCGTTTACCAGCAGGCTGAGGTGTGACCTGGGTGCTACTCTCCAGAGAACATCAACCCATCCTATTCAGACCTCTCAGGCCATGGCACTATGGATGGTCAACCTGAGAAAGTTAAAGGATCATGGCACAGAAATGTGCCTTTTTGGTGGTGGACCCTTTATTATGAAATTAGATCCAGAGATTCATTTGGCTCTCCTCCCTTCAGGCCTTAAGAAAGCAACACAAACCATGTTCTTTAAAAGAGCCCTTTAAACACATTTCCCCCATGGAGAATGCTGGATAAGTTGAGCGTACTCCGAATTCAATATAACTTTGTTCATTTTGGCTGTCCGATTTGGATCTGATGGTATCCAACCCGTTTACCAGCAGGCTGAGGTGTGACCTAGGTGCCACCCATGCATTAGGGTGTGCTTACTCCACATCCAGAGTGCTGGAAGAAGAAGAAGAAGAAGAAGAAGAAGAAGAAGAAGAAGAAGAAGAAGAAGAAGAAGAAGAAGAAGAAGAAGAAGAAGAAGAAGAAGAAGAAGAAGAAGAAGAAGAAGAAGAAGAAGAAGAAGAAGAAGAAGAAGAAGAAGAAGAAGAAGAAGAAGAAGAAGAAGAAGAAGAAGAAGAAGAAGAAGAAGAAGAAGAAGAAGAATGAACAATAAAACAAAAAGGAGGGAACTTTAGTGAGGGTGCAGGAAAAAGTTCTTGTCTACCTGCCTGCCTTCTGCCTATCTATCTATCTATCTATCTATCTATCTATCTATCTATCTATCTATCTGAATTTGTATCCCAGTATCAGTTCACGTAAACCAGGGGTGCCCGAATTTTTTCAGGCCACGGGTCTGTCATGTGGTTCAGGGAGCTGGTCACTATGGCCTGGTGGCTGGATGTGCCTCCCGATGACAATTCATCTTGCCCTTGTTGCTCCTGGAAGCGGAAGTATGGGCGCATTTTACTTTCACTTCCAAGAGTGATAAGGGCTTCATGGGACAGATGAATTGGCATCGGGGGCCACATCTGGCCACCCGGGCGGTAGTTTGGGCACCCCTGGCATAAACACACTGAGTGTCTAAGGCCAGCAGCACTTCTCTACATGAACAGCCCCAAAGCAACAAAAAGCAGATACAGTGTATACATAAAAAGACCCCTTGCATCTGGTGTATATAAACCATGCCTGGAAGTTTTACTCCTAGTCTGAAGATCCACGAAAGTTAACAGCAAAAATATAGCAGTTAGTCTTTAAAGTGCTGCAGTGTTTTTGTTTTGTTTTGTTTTTGTTTTCTGATATATATATAAAGAGATATATACTCTGTGTGTGTGTGCGCGCACACACACATATACAGTATTTATCTATTTTTATGTACTGTATTTGTGTGTGTGTTTTATAGGTATTCTTCCTCTCTTTCCCTCCTTCTCTCCTGATGCTGTAGCGCCCCCTGGCGATCCGCGCGAGTCACTCACCTGGCCGCCGTCCTCCCGGGGGAGCGTCTGACTTTGGCCGCCTTCGGCCTCTCCTCCGGCCTGCCTCGGGCCTCTCCGCTGATCCTGCGCTTGAGGGCGGCGACGGGCCAGCGTGGCGACGGGAGCCGCGGGAGCCGCTGCTCGCTCTCGAAAGAGTGGTGGCCTGGAACGAAAGGACCCCGCAGATCGTTGGCCTGGATTGTCAGCTTGGCAGCAGGGCTGGGCTGGGCTGGGCAATTGGCATAGAGGGCATCTTGACCAGATTTGGTGCCAGGTATAGTGATTAATAAAAGGGACACGGCGGGTTAGTGATTAAGATGCAGAGCTTGATGACCGGAAGGTTGGCAGGTCATTCGAGGACAGAGGGCTGAAGGACAGTGAGTTGCCCATTGTCCATTTCCAGCTCCTGCCAACCTAGCCCTTTGAAAGGAAGAAATTGCAAGTAGATAAACAGGTATCTTCAGTAGGAAAGGTAACAGCGTTCTGCGTGCTCTGGCACCCAGTGGTGGACATCAGCAGGTTCACACCAGTTTGCCAGAACTGGTAGCAGAAATTCTGTCTGGCCCTCCCCAGCTAAGTTTTGAAATAAAGTAGTCCTAATTAGGGTGCTACATAGGGTTTTCTCCTGGCTACACCCACCATACCACGCCCACAGTGTGATAGTAAATTTTTTTGGAGCCCACCACTGCTGGCACCTAGTCATGCCTGCCACATGATCACGGAAACGTTTGCAGACGCAGACAGCACTGGCGCTTTGGTTGTAAATGGAGATGAGCACCGAACCCTAGAGTCAGATACAACAGGCTTTCTAGCAAGGGAGATCTTTACCTTTTCCTATGATAATTAATGTGCACCTTCATCTTGCCCACCGGCCATGGCATTAAACTTTTGTGTGGGATTAAAACCATTGGCCATTGTTTTAATTGTACCGTGCCAGGGGTTCGTCATGACCACCCTTGTTTCCCCCAGGATACAACAAATTGCTTTTAGCACTTTTTGTCTCCAGCCAGAGCAGGAGTTTTGTAAAGCTAATAGGCATGAACTGTCTTTAAAAAACCAAGCAGCTCCTGCAAAATAATTGGCAGGAACAGAGGCTGCTTACAACAATTTCCCGGGGGAAACCCATTTGCCCAGCCATTTTGAGGACTAATAGACAAATGTCACTGACCATGGATTAAAACATTCTGGGACTCCTACCCTCTGAACCTTGAACCAATTACAGTCCTGGGTTTAGGATCCAGAATAAGAACAAGAATTTATCTTCGAACAGCAAGAAAATCTTCCTTTAACTGACTGCATTTGCAGTTCCCCGCTTCCATTTAATGAATGCTAATGTTCTGGAGAAGTTTGCATTTGGGGCAGATATATTATGCTTTTTAAAAAAGGCCAGCTCAGCTAATGTATGTATATGTGCAAAAGGATCCTTGAAAATTTGATTTCTCCAAATGAAATTTGACAAGATTAAACATTCAAAATATTCACTCTGAAAGGATCGCAAATTTTTAATGAGTGTGACATTTCATTTCAGCAATGCTAATCCCAAATCTGGCTTCTTACATTCACTTCTTTGAACTGGAGGTTTTAAAACTGGATATAAAAGAAACAAGTATGTGGACGGCAGGGTGGGGTGGGGCACCAGGGTCCCCATTTCAGCTTCATGAGACCTTCGGCTTTCCTTTCAAATCATAAATCATTCCTAGCCCTTATGACTATGTGGATATGCTTGACAATATGGCAGCAATATACCTTATGTAATCTCAGAAACTAGAGGTAGGAGTAGAATCTAGGTTACTTTTGTGCGTGTGGCTGACACCACAAATCCCTGAAGAGCTACTCAGAAGTAAATCTCATTAATTTAAATGTGTCTCACTCCAAGCTAAGCAAGAAACGACAGCATAAATTATACCAAAAAGTTTTTAAAATACAGAATAAAGTGTGCAAAGCAAGACAGATTCTAGAACAGCAGTCCCTTTGCATCATGGACGAAGAATGAGGGCAACATACTTTAAAGAAAAGAAAAGAATTCATTGGGTGCGGTATTTTCATTCACTAAACTCCAGGGTCTCAGGCTGTGGTGAGCAATTTGTAGCTCTTCAGAAATTGCTGGATTATAATGTCCACCATTCCTTTCTCCAGCACCATTTCCCCCCACGATTTTTTTCTTTTTCTTTCTTTTTTCTTTCTTTTTTTTTTGCAGTGGTGATGGTATATCGCTAAATCTGGCCACAAGCAAACATTTTCTGCCTGATTTCACAAGTGCCTCTGGAAAAGGGTGTGAAGTTTCCCATGAAATGCACCTTTCTGTCTGTAGAAGCAAATGTAACCTCTTTCCCGTTAAAAAAAATTACTGAAGAATTGCCCAAAATCTTGACACCCAAATTCTGGGTTGGTGTCCAGGCCAGGGTTTGATCAGGACACGAAATAAGAAGAATGAAACACATTAGGCAGCAGCCAGAGCTATAGTGATAAATTCCTCCATCTTCTTGGCACAGCTAAGAAAAGTTACTTTTTTGGCTCATGTCTCTCAGAATCCATGCTGGCTGGGAGGTTCTACGGGCTGAAATCCTAACAACTTTTACTATCTCTGCTCCCTGATTTAAATTGTGTTTTTGCCATAAATAAACCTATTCCTAGGCTTCTGACTGCTTCAGGCAAGACATTTGCTCAACTTTGGTCTCCCCAACCTACCCCCTGGAGATCCTGTCATTGAGGGACCTTCCAGTGTCTTAAGACTGGAGGAGAGAAGCAGGACTGATCCAGATAAAAGACTACACAGGAAGGGACTAGCAGGAAACACTTGGCAATAGCAATTACACGTATAGATAGCACTCCATTGCACTTAGTGCACTCTCTGGGCGGTTCACAAGTTAATTAGCATTTCCCCCAACATGCTGGGTACTCATTTTAGCTACATGGGAAGGATGGAAGGCTGAGTCAACCTTGATCCCCATCTGGATCAAACTCACAAAGTTCTGGCTGCACTACAGCAGTTTAACCAGGGCATTTCATCTCCTCCACCTGAAGGCCACCAGGAAAATAAATCCTTCCCTCGGGGTCTGACAAAATGGGATTGGTTTTGGCATGTAGAGGAGGCAAAAGAAGGTCTTCCTCAAAATCTGGAGCACTCTTTCTCTCTCTCACACACACAGAGGAGGTCTCTCTCCTGGATTTCATAGTGGTGGTGGTATTTCCCATTCTCTTTCAGCCTGCTTGCCACCACTAATCTCCTTTATTAAGGCCCCTAGATCCTCGAGAGGGGTTTTTGGGCCTGCCTAAGTGATGCTTGAGAGGAGAAAGAAATAGAGGGGCTTTCCTTCTTCCCATTGGCTTCTCTGGGTGTTTACTTTTTTGCTGTTCAAAGTGGTCCACATACTTGAGTGCGCCTGTATAAATGGCAAATATTCTTTGTAAATACTGGTGTAGGGCAAGGCAACAATTCAGGCTCACATTTCCATGAGCCTACAAGTAGAAAAGAGACACAGAGAAGAGACTTTGTACTGTACTGAAGGGCAGACACTTTGAAAGTGGCCCTGAAACTCACTGAAGCAGGCATCTGCTTTTATGAGGACTGGATGCCCTAGAGCAGGGGTGGCCAAACTACAGCCCGTGGGCCAGATCCAGCCCCTGATGCCAATTCATCCGGCCCGTGACACCTTCGTTGTTCTCAGAAAGTGGAAGTAAAACAAGCCTGTATGGCGGTGGAGGGCTGGATCTGGCCCATTGGCCGTAGTTTGACCATGTTTGGTTTAAGCAGAGAACATGGCAGCTTAAATCTAACTCATCCTGTTGCAAAACAGATTGCAAGGTGCATTTTACTTCTGCTTCTGGTGGGAGGAACCACATGACTGACCCACTGAACCATGTGACCGGCCCACTGCCCAAAAAGTTTGGCCACCTCTGCCCTGGAGAGATCCACTTAATGGTTGCAACACTCTGAGTTCTTGGGGCTGAGATTCCATGCTGCGGTGCTCGCTATGTGGAATATGCTTCCGCTTGTTGTTAGACGAGTGCTGAAAGGTCTTATTTTTAGGCGTGTGCCGAACACCCATCTGTTTATGCACGCCTTCCCAGAATAGCTTGGCCCTACCATGTATCTCAAAGCAATGGATATGCAGATACTTTGCACTGATTCTGTGCACCGTTTTTTCATTTTATGGGTTTTGCACACACTGCTCTGAAATGTCCAATTATAAATGATCAATAAAAAATTCCTAGAGCAAGCAAACAAGCAGATAGAGCACCCTCCTAGGATTCTCTAGCATGACATGCAGATTGCATTCTGAATGCCTGTAGCATGAAAAAAAATGAACATATAGGAGAGAAGAGCCTCTTTCCTGAAATGCTAGCTTTCTTTGTGTAGGAAGACCTTTTTATTTTTTTACAAAAAAGAAGGCTGAATTATGCAATTCATCCACTCCCACCCTGCATTCTTAAATGGTGTAACGGGCTATGTGACCCCGCTCTTCTTCTGAGTACGTAGACATTTGGGATGAACTCGCCTCCCCATGTAGAAGAAGCTGGCAGGAATGGCATTGAGTAATGCTTCCTGTTCCAACAGGCACAGTGTGGCATTCGACACTGCTTCAGCATGCGATACAGATCTGGACCTGCATTTGTACACTGCAGGATTTGTCAATTAGTGGTGGGGCGGGCATTGCTGTTAAACTGAATGAAAAGTTTAATAGCAGGCATGGAAGGAAGCGGTCGTAGCAACCTCTCAGCAGTTTCTCCTGGGTCGAAGGAGTGTACATACCTCCAGACGCTTCTGGGCTCCCTAAATTGCACCCCTAGTTTCTGCTGCAGTGGAAGATTAAAGCTCACAGCTAATGAGGACATGACATTCATTTGCGAGTCCAGTGCGCTTCTAGACATGGGAGAGGGCAGAGCAGAGGTGGCTTGTGAATCGAGATGGACCTCACTAGCAAATTCCAGGGGGAAGTGCCATCCTGCCTTCATTCTTAACACTCTCTAAGATAGTGATTCCCAACGTGGGGCCCATGCCCCACATTGGGATTTCAATTCCCAGAAGCCTAAGTCAGTACATTGGCTGATCAGTGCCTTGGGGAATTGACTTAGGCTTCTGGGAATTGAAGTCCAAAAACCATAGGTTGAGAAACAGTGCTCTAGGACAGGGGTGCCCAAACTTTTCAGGCTGTGGGCTGGTCATGTGGTTCAGGGAGCCAGTCACTATGCCCAGGGGGCCAGATCTGGACCCCAACACCAATTTATCTGGCCCACAAAGCCCTCGTCGCTCCTGGATGCGTTTTACTTCTGCTTCCAGGAGTGACGAGGGCTTCGTGCGCCAGATGAACTGGCATCAGGGCTGGATCCGGCCCACTTGGCCGTAGTTTGCGCACCCCTGCTGTAGGAGAACACTGGTTTGACCTACCAGCCACAAAAATGTTTCCCTGATTCAGGGTGAACCTTCTCCCATATTCTAGCCAGCTCTTGCTCATTTTACAGAGCTAATTCACCTCATTTGTTTTTTGGATTCTTAAAAAAAAAACACTCAGATTTATTGTGATACTTTGTGGACTTCTTCACATGCACAAAAGTGTCTAAGGGCATGGATCAGAGTGGGTTCTCTATGCTACAAAGACTTGAAGTGTATCTGTTTATTTTTATAAAGTGCCATAAGACCTCCCCACCCCCTCTGTTTTTGCATGCTTGAATGTTACTTTCTTCCATTAGTCCGAGATTTCCTCTCCTCTAGGAAGGCTAGAAATAACACTTTCATTGCTCAAAGGAGGATTCATCCAACCACGGTGTTTTTTTCTCCTGTGCTGAAATCAAAATGACCGCATGGCTCTTTTCACAGTAACATCAAAATTGCTAGAAATAATTATCATAGCAGGGAGGATAATGGGTGATGGTGTCTCAGACACTTAGAACTTAGAATCCAAACTTGTAATGGTTCTGGAAGGATTAGAGCAGGGGTGCCCAAACTATGGCCCATGGACCGGATCCAGCCCCTGATGCCAATTCATCCGGCCCACACCACCCTTGTCGCATTTTACTTCCACCTCCAGGAGTGATGAGGGTGGTGTGGGCCACATGAATTGGTGTCATGGGCCAGATCCAGCCGGTGGTGGGTATCAGCAGGTTTGCACCAGTTCATCAGAACCGGTAGCAGAAATTCTGGCTGGCCCCGCCCAACCAAGTTTTGAAATAATGTCGTCCTAATTCAGGGGCAACACGGGACTTTCCCCCTGGCCATGCCCACCATACCATGCCCACAGTGCAGTAGTAAAAAAATGTTTGAGCCCACCACTGGATCCAGCCCATGGACCATAGTTTGGGCACCCTGGGTTAAGCAGAGAAATTGCAGCCTAAAATCTCATCCTGTTGCAAAACAGATGGCAAGGTGCGGTTTGCTCCTGGTAGGAGGAACCACATGATTACCGGCCCACTGAACCACATGACTGGCTTGTAGCCTGAAAAGTTTGGGCAACCCTGGATTAGAAGGAGGGAAATGGGGCTGGGGATGACAGGTTTGAATGAAACGAGTCTAACGATGTACAAAAATAAGAAGATATCAAAAGTCAACATGGACATGAACAGAAAGAATAAGGAGTCTTGGGGCACCATTTTACCTCGCAAGTTTTATTTGGCATAAACTTGCCTGGATTGCTGCCCACTTCATCAGACACACAGAAGTTGCCCTTCTGAAACGCAGCAAACCAGTGCTAAATTAGGGAAATGGGAATGAGCTTTCTTCCTCCTCTAATAGGTTTTAACCTTTCCCCCCTCTAAAACTGTGCCAAGTCAGGTCAGCGAAGTGGGATTTTGTCACCTTGTGGGGTGCTGGTGTGCAGTGAGGGAGGCATGCTGGTAACTGCAGGGAAGGCGGCAGAAATTATGCAGCAGGAGATTAGGAACTGAGCCCATCCAGGTGGGCAGATCTAGGAGAACAGGTGGTGGAAAGGTAGGGTGTCAGCTCCAAAGCCTTGCGCGCAGCTGAGCCTGGAATGGCTTTTCATGCCCTAGAGGGACATTGCTAAATAAGGTTAGGTTCGTGTCAGCCTGTCGTGGCAGAAGCAGTTGGAACAAAAACAGCAGGGAGACATACATTGCTTTTTCCATTCAAATTTGGTTTTCCAGACTCAGTCTTTCCAGAACACAAGAGGGCACAGATATGGGGTATGCTTTAACCACCATATTCCACTCCCCATGTTCTCCCAAGGAGAGATTTGGAGACTATGACCCCTGAGAATTTTGCAACTCCCGTGTTTTACATGCATCCCGTTTGGATGCCCACCTAGAACCACCAAGAATAGTGTTCAGCCCCTTGGAGAGATACCAGTTCTGACCCTGAGTTCTAGTAAACGGAAAGGGGGGAGGGATTGATTTCACAGACTCACCTTCCAAGATGTAGACCTTGAAACCGCTGCTGATCCCTGTGGTGTAGTGAAAATCAGCCAAGGCCATCATTGCTGGGGTGGGTCACTGTGGAGGCCCCCACTGAAGAGTTCCTGATCTTGTTTGAACAGAAGAAGGAGAAAATCCCAGTGGGATTTTAGCATATAGGAAGTGACACTCAGAGTCAAAAAAAAAGTGTGGTCAGGATGAGGAACTTCAGGGTTTTTTCCAGATCAGCTCCACCATATGAGTAGATTTTAATCCAGGGAAGGGAGGGAGCACCAACCGTCTGGACTCAAGGGCTTGCTCTTTGAAATGTTTCAATGTTCTCCTGCACCGAGCATCCCTTCTTGAACCTTTGGATTGTAGCTCCAGGGAGGTGGAGCTACACCCGGCCAGTCTCAACAGGCCTGGCACCCTCCTCCACCTCCTTTTAAGACCCCTTAAGGCAAGAGCATATGTGTGTGCTCATACAGGTTTATGTCACACCCTTTGTGTGTGGGGAGGGAGGGAGAGGGTACAGTGCCATCTCTAACCAACACCTCCCCCCCCCCAAGACAGGTGTGGAGCAGATGGCAAAGGGAGAGATACTGGAGGTGGTGAGGGGTGAGTGTAGGTGTGATTTCAGGGAAGTGACGGCATGCGCGGAAAGGTTTCATTGACATTAATTTTTGGAGAGCAAAAGACCCAGTGGAAAAATCCAAGAACTGAGGTTAAATCTACAGAAGCTTCAGTTTGCTAACCTTGGGGGGGTATTTCTTTCTTACTTTTAACTGTTTGCCTTTACATTCATTCTGCCACTTGAACATTGTACTCACATTGAAACATATTAGTTAGCCTTAAGGAATCCACAATACTTTCTGGTTTTGCTTTTGTTCTCCCACCCACCCACCCCCGAATTAGACTGAATTAGGGCAGCTTCTGTGTGCATTTGTATTCATTGGTCAATAAAAAAGTATAAAACTGAAAGGAAAGAAAGATAAGTACTGTAGCAATACCAAAGTACTGTACAGTAAAACCCCTACTTATGTAAAAAGTCTGTTCCGTAGGCTTTTATGTAAATCAGTTTTTTACTTAACTTGAAGCAAACCCGTAGGAAAAAATAATTTTTTTAATTTAACTTGAAGCAAACCCATAGGAAAATGATATTTATGTAAATCGAAGCAACCCCATAGGAAAAATGATTTTTTATGCCACTCGAAACAAACCCATAGGAAATTACTACTATTTACTTACTTTATTACAGAAATTGTGTTATGTAAATTGGGACATGGTTTAAGTGCAAAAATCATTATGTAAGTCAAATTTTATGTAACTTGAGGCATATGTAAGTTGGGGTTTTACTGTATCTCACTGAAGGTGTGTCTACACATTTAAAATTCCTACATTTGTGTCAGTTTGGAATTGATTTAAAAATAATACACATAACTTGCAGTAGCTTGGCTGTCAAGCAGTTTTTTAAAAAACCATTGGCTTTTTTTTAACACCGTTACTTGAATGGGTGCATCAATTTTTATCTAAAATCTCCTAGATCAGGGGTGCCCAAACTTTTCTGGATGTGGGCCGGTCATGTGGTTCAGGGAGCTGGTCACTACGGCCTGGGGCCCGGATGCGGCCCCTGACACCAATTCATCTGGCTTGTGAAGCCCTAATCGCTCCTGGAAGTGGAAGTAAAATGTGTTTTACTTCCACTTCCAGGAGTGACGAGGGCTTTGTGGGCCAGATGAATTAGTGTCAGGGGCCGCATCCCCCCCCCCTTGGGCCGTAGTCTGGGCACCCCTGTCCTAGATAAACTTGCTGTGGTAACTGAGATGGGCTCCAGCTGATCAGCAGTGTCTCTGCTGCTGCTGTCGCCAAAAATCACTATCACCAATCAGCTGTGGTCCATCTCTGCCAATCAGCTGGAGCCCATGCCCACTGCCACTGAATTACCGGTATTTTATTCTGCCATCAGTTGTGGTCTTTCTCCACTGTTGCCACAGATCATCACAGCTGATCAGCTGAGACGGGTCCCAGCCTATTATGGATGTATACGCTGACTCAAACACCATGTTCCTGCTAACATTCCTTTTATCTGTGCAGTATAGAGACCTACAGAAGAGAATAGCTACAGGTCTCCCAGAATCTACCTCTTTCTCATTAACTGGCACTCACAATCACAATAACTCACTCAAAGATACTTGCAGAAAATAGTAAAACATTTCTTTACTTGGTATTGCAGACGTGTGTATGCTGTTCTATTTATTACATACATGCTAGCAACTAACTGAATAGATCCACTGACCCCAACCAACAAAAGAGAGTGAAAGGACAAGGAGAGATAGAGAGAGGATTATTTTAGAGTTCAGATGGGGAAGAATGATTGGTTAGTGCTGGTTAGATAGACAGTCATCCCATCCCCTAGGTTAGATATAATTCTTATTACTGTATTCAAAAAATGAACTCCTCTTCATGTGGAGGAAGCCTAAAAAGCCATTAACTGTTAATAACTCATTCTCGAATTGCCCCCTCCCTTACAAATCAAATTACCCCCCTGTGGGGCACGTGCTCCACTTTGGGAACCATGGATCTAGAGCAGCGTTTCCCAACCTTTGAGTTTCGGACTTCAATTCCGAGAAGCCTAAGTCAATTCCTCAAAGCAATGTACTGATTCAGGGAATTAAAGTCCCCCTGTGGGGCATGGGGCCTATGTTGGAAACCATGGATCTAAAGGGTCAAAGATTCTCAATTGAAGATGGAAGGCAGAGTTCTCTTGCTCTAAAACAGTGGTGGAGAACCTATGGCACATGTGACAGAGGTGGCACTCAGAGATCTCTCTGTGGGCACCCATGCGATTGCCCCAACACAGAGTTTGCCCCGCCCCTTTGCCCAGCAGACCAGTGGGGCCAATTCTTCCCTCCCCCAGCACAGAGTTTGCCCCGCCTTTGCCCAGCAGCCCAATGGGAGAGTTTCCTCCCTCCCCTGTTGCCATGTTGGCACTTTGTGATAAATAAGTGGGTTTTGGGTTGCCGTTTGGGCACTCGGTCTCTAAAAGGTTCACCATCACTGCTCTATAGCATAGTCCTGTGATGGTGAACCTTGGCACTCCAGATGTTCTTGTACTTCAATTCCCAGAAGCCCAAGCCCTCATGAATCTAAACAAATGGGTTTGCTGCGATTCATCCAGCCCACGCCGCCCTCATCGCTCCCAGAAGTGGAATTAAAATGCACCTGGATAGCACGGGCCGGATGAATCGCAGCAAACCCACTCGTGGATTCACAGGGGGGGATGGGCTTCTGGGAACTGAAGCCCAAGAACATCTGGAGGGCCAAAGTTCACCATCACGGGCATAGTTTCTCTTTCTGCTGGCCCTTAGAGAAGTCATCTGTGGCTAGGGAACTGATGTGGAGGATCGGGGTTAACAAAAAGCCCCCATCACTTATGAGCCCTATTGCTACCCAAGAATACCCTTGCTTTGGGGCCTCCTGGTTGGAACACTGAAGCCAGGAAGTAGCTGAGGCTCTTTGGTATCTGAGAGGGTTAAAGAGACGCGGCTGGGCCCCACACCCAGCTCTGGCGTGAGGGGAGCCACGAGCCAAGTGATGGCGGGCGCGTGTCAGGGCTGGCTTTCCCCACACCCTGAGAAGCAGCCAGGCTGCATTCCATGGGCCTTCCCCACCCCGACTGCCTGAGGGAAGGAAGATCCCTGAAGGATGGCAGGCAGGCAGGCAGGCAGGCCCAGCATCAAGTAGCACAGCCAGTCTCTCCTACTGCCAAGCACGCCTCCTCTTGCCTTGTCAGGCAGCTGTTTTGGCAGGAAAGGAGCAAGGGTTTTCTAAGGGGCGAGTAATCTGGCCAAGGAGTCTGGAAGTCTGGGTGGCCAAGGAGTTGGAATGGGACCTGGCAGGTTGAGGCACCGGAAGGGGAATTCTAGAGGGACAGGATTCCTGGACGTGTCCAGGTTTGCCTCCGAGGCTGTTACATTTAGGTTGTCTCCCTCCAGATCTGTTCCCTATCTGCAACCACTTCACTTCCATTCCTCCCCTCAGGCGGATGGGCAAAGACTCTTGGTTTAGTTTTATGTAGCTAAACATAGCCACGCACAGGCATAAATTACAGATGTGGTCTTCACCTCTGGCCACCAGTGATGCACCTTTGCTCATTTTACTAATCCGTCACAAACCTTTCTTTCTTTTAAAAAGTCATTCTCTCCTCCTGGACATTTAGCAGCTGTGCGATCAAAAGATCTCACAGAGTGGTAGATGCTACTAAGGATGAATAAATATCTGTCTCAGAATATATCTGGACTGTCCTTTTGGGGGAAGTGTGAGCATGGTGGTTTTAGGGTTCCTTTAGGATGTAAAGGTAAAGGTATCCCTTGCTTGTTGTCCCTTGTTGTCCCTTTGTTGTTGTTGTTGTTTTGTCTTTTGAAAGAAAATGGACTTTCGCTCCTTCTCTTCCTCTAGGGGGAAATGTCCACCCTCTTGAGATATACTGCCTGGAGGTTAGTGCATTTGTACACCAGCCGGTGTCGGGATGGGCCTCTGCCGATGCATGGAGTCCGCCTCTGTGTGTCTGGGCCAGGGGTTCATGCTGGGCTTGCTGGAACCTGCTCGGAGTATGAGCTCCAGTGTTTCAGCATTCAGGCCCACCTCAGCTCTGCCTGAGTGGAGCTACAAGTGGAAGCATGAAAAGCAAACAGCTACAGGGAAGCTTCGCTTGCTTCACCATTGCTGAATCAGGAAATTATAGCAGAACTTTACACTCTCCAAGCTCTGACATGCAAACCCATTGCTGAACATCTTTGTAGCTGTTAGGTTTTTTTAAAATGTTTAAACATCCCTTAAAACAATCAGGTGAGCCCCCGGGGCCCCAACCTTTTGGCGGAGTGAGGCTGCTGCCTGAGGCAACAACTTTCAAGTGTCATAAAAAGGAAGCAAATAATGAAGCTACCTACCTTGTTATTGTTGCAATGTTTAATTGTCAGGAATGGGGAGAGGTACTTTTGAGGGACTTTCTGCCTCCCGTGCCAAAATGAGCTGGCTGGCACTGGGTGGTGTGCCCTTCAACATAAGGCGAGTGAGTCATTAGCTACTCTGCCTCAGGTGGCACAAAATATTGGGCTGGTATTGCATTTCAGATGAGAGCCACCAGTTCTTCTTCCAGCAACTCACGAGGCATAAAAAGAAGGAAGGAAGGAGGAAGAAGTTGAAGCAGAAAGAAAGAAAGAAAGAAAGAAAGAAAGTGAGAGACAGGCAGGTATTTAGCCTTAGATGGAGTTTATCACCTGCTTTGGGCCTCATTCCCAAGCAACCCAATTCTGAGAAGACCAGCGCTCTGGGGACCACTACCTCACACCGTCCGCAGGCAGAGAGACAGGCAGAACACTCATCTCATTTTGGTGTGCCATCCCTGGCAAATTGATTAGTTCCCATGTTACAGTAAAACCTTGAGTTATAGATGGCTCTACTTACAAAAAACTTGTGATACAAAAGGAAATATTGGGGGGAAATTGCTTCAAGATACTATTTTTTTGATACATTTTTTCTTCTTCTGACACTTCCCACAGTGGTGGGAGGGTGTTTGGAGCATTTCCTCTCCATTTTTGGAATTTTTTGTTGCATTTCTGGCACCACCAGAAGCTTTTCCCACAACCAGGAAGTGCTGAAAATTCCCCCCCTCTCTGAAACATCTAATCGGTGGGTACTTTTCCAGAGGTGGCCACTAGGTGACGTTGTCAGAAATGTGCCGAATATGCATTGAAAACCAAAATACACTTCCGGAGCTCAGGAAAAAGCCAAATATACATCTTTTATCTGTTCAAATCGCTTTATAAAGTGGCCAAAATGCAGCAAAAAATTCCAAAGTGCACTTTTATGAAGAGTTTTGAACAGGAAAAAAATACTCCCCCCCCCCGAGCTCTGGAATGGATTTTTTTTTTTTGCTTTTCAATGCATTCTTATGGAAAACCATGTTTTGAGATACGAATTTTTCAAGATACAAAAATCTCAAAGAATAGATTAATTCCATATCTTGAGGTTTTACTGTAGTTTTAAAATGGGCGTGACAGGCAGAAATTAGACAGAAGATTATACCATCCCTTTTACTGGGATGGGGTAGGAATAGGATTTTTAATTTATGAAAGAAAGAAAAAAACACCATGGTTGATGATGTGATCATTGCCTTACATGGCACAGTATTCCACTGTTTATCTTTATTACTGGAAAAAATAGAAAGTGTACAAATCTGTTTAGTGATGGATAGAACACCCTGCTTTGAAAGCTCATGGTGAGTGGGATTTTGTGGAAGTCAATTTAGACACTGACTTTACAGTATTTACATCTATTGAGATAGGGAGTTTGTGCCCCTGCAGATACCATTGGAGTAGAATTCTCACCATCCCTCATTCTTGGCTCCACTACCTAGGGCTGATGGGAGCTGCAGTCCAGCAACGTCTGGAGGGGTGTAAGTTGCCCAGACCAGATAGGGTTTATACTTTGCTTTTCAACAGTGGTGGGATGTCAAAATTTTTACTACCCCACCGTGATGTCATCACAGTGTGGGTGGAGCCAAAATCATGACACCATGACATTGTGGGTGGAGCCAAAGAAAATAATAATAAATAAAAATAAAATAAAAATAAGTACACACACACACACACACACACACACACACACACACACACACACACACACACACACACCCCTCAACCGACCCACCCACCCACAACACAAGGACAGCAAGGAGGCCGTGCATAAGTGCCAAGTACTATAGGCATGCATGCACACCAAGTGCTTGGCACACATGCACAGTGGGGGAACCAGTGAAAAGGTAAGCCCCCCCCCCCCAAAAAAAAAGATGCTACTGGTTCTCCGGGACACTGGGAAAAGTTACTACCGGTTCTGGCGAACTGGTGAGAACCTGTTAGATCCCTTCACTGCTTTTCAACCTTTTCAGGATCATCACATGAAACTGTGAACCTAGTTGCAGAGTGACCTCATCTACATATCCTGTGGGAGGGGCTCAGGGATTCAATTTAGATTTCATCTTAGGGAGGTTAAACAAGGTTTTTTTTTTTTAACACCTTTATTGGCATTATAACCAGCACTGCAGTGCCAAAAGCATCGCAGGCAGTTTGGACAAGGTGTGGTACAAATAAATTCATGGGGAACCTGGGGTCAACTACTTCCACCTCTAGGGTGGAGTCTAAGAGTAAAGGTAAAGGTTTCCCTTGTTCGAAAGCCAGTCATATCTGACTCTAGGGTTCGGTACTCATCTTTGTTTCAAAGCCATAGAGCCAGGCTGCATTGCCTGCTTCTGCAGACGTTTCTGTTCCATGGTCATGTGGGAAGCATGACTAGACACCTGAGTACATGGAACACTGTTTACCTTCCCACTGAAGTGTTCCCTATTTATCTACTTGCAATGTATTGCTTTCTAATTGCTAGGTTGGCAGGAGCTGTAGTACTCGGGAATTGAACTGCTGACCTCCTGCCTTCCAGTCAGCATCTTAGCCATTTGAGCCACTGTAGTCTAACAGCACACAGTAAAAAAAAAAGCAGCCATGCTATCCATAAAATGAGTAGAATCATTGTTTAAAAGAATCAGCAGAATGAATCTGGAAGTCTGCTGAACCTTGTCGAAAGATGGTTTAAAAAATTATGGTGGGTTTCCTCATAAAATGAGTAATAGAAATGGACATGGTTAACTGTTTCTTACATAAGGTCTTTATTGGGAACCAGATGTTCTTGGACTTCAATTCACAGAAGCCTCAATCAGCAGGTGTACTGACTTGGGCTTCTGGGAACTGATGACCAAGAACACCTGTGGAACCATGGTTGAGAAAGCCTGGCTACACCTGTTTGACTTCTCTCTGTCACTTGGCTGTTCAAGGCACTAGAACAGTGAGGGAGAAAGAGAGCAATCTGTGAGTGGCCAAAGAGCACATACCAATTTTGGCTACCTGTATTTGACTCTCAAAGGGTTGCAGTGGCTTATGTGAACTTGATGACCAGAAGGTTAGCAGGTCAGCAGTTCAAAACTTGAGTGCTGAACAACAGAGTGAGCTCCCGCCTCTGTCCCAGATCCTGCCAACCTAGCAGTTTGAAAGCAAGAAATTGCAAGTAGATAAACAGGTACTGCTGCATCAGTAAAGGTAACAGTGTTCTGCATCTGGTCATGCTTGCCACATGGCCACAGAAATGTCTGCAGATGCAGGCAGTGCTGGCTCTTTGGCTGTAAACTGAGATGAGCACTGCAACCTAGAGTCAGATAGGACTGGCTTTCGAGCAAGGGAAACCTTGACCTTTCTTCTTCATCCGTGTCTAGGCCAGATGTGAAACTGCCACAATGAAGGCACCTTTTGGTGAGTTCATTCTGGAGTTCCTTTTGGCAAACCTAGTATGAGAAAGATTAGCCAGGAACACAAGGTTGCTGTGACCAGGGTATGCCCAATTGTGGTTCAAAAATACCACAATCTTTGAGGTGGCTCTTTCTGTGTACCCCGAGCTTTACCTTTATTTGTCTTTCAAGGGAGGTGAGCGTGGTGATGGATTTGGAAGAAATCCCCACTGGCCAATAATGCCTTTGTCCCATCTTTAGTGAATTAAAATTAGGGCAGCAGTGACACCTAGTGGCAGATGCTGCCCTAATGGTTGCACAATTGATGCGGGGGGGGGGGAGAAATGAACTCACCTCCCATTTCCACCTTGAAGGGTCTCTCCTTGGTCTCTAAAGCAGTCAAGCTCTTTGGAGCTTTTCTCCCTCTCCTTCATCTGCCCCCAGATCTCTTTCTTACTGCCGGGAAAGGCCAGGATCGGCCTAGGAGAGAGAATGGGATTTCTAGGGCTCTTTCTGTGCGGTTGTCATGGTGACGCTTCAGCCAAAAAAAATTTCCTCTCACCTTTCCATCCCCACTGCCGCAGCTCTCACCACATCTGAGGCAGGCCACTTGCCCATCTTTTCAGCCTCTTCTAATGTCCCCCACGTCAGTGTTTACACCAGGGGAAACCACCAGTTCTGCCCCCTCAACTATCTGAGGGAGCGTGACCCGGCCCCCAATGTAAAAAGGTTGAGAACCCTTGGCTTAAATGGAGGATATATTTAGTTGTTGTTGTTTTTAGTACCTCAGTGGCATAGGTAATCTGGCTTCAAAGCCAGAGTTTAGGAGTTCGATTCCCCACTTGGGCCTCCTAGGAAAATTGCCAGCCTGCTCCAGGGCATTAAATAGGAAATCACTTCCATGTACAGTATTCTGTACCTAAAAACCCTTGGAAGGGATCACCATAGGACGGCACTGACTTGATGGGACACAGTTGTTATTATTTCTGGGTGGGAAGCCCAGAACAGCTGTAAATAAAATACAATACAAAGCATAACAAATCTAGAAAGGAGATGCCATCTTACTGACCCATATCCAAAAAACCTCTCTCTCAAGCCCCTTCAGCAGCCTGGCCTATTGAGCTGCTAGTTTGTCCATTTGATAACAGCTTGTGTATATAATTTACAGAGAACATCAACAGACTCTCATGCATACCCAGAGGTGCGCAGAAGTACACTCAGTTTCGCATGGGCAAATATATGAACAGGATGATACATACACATATAGGTCCCCTGCTCCTACCCCTGGAAAAATAACACGACTATTCACTGAGACGGAAACAGCATGATGGTGTGCAGTTTAAAATACAGCTAGGTCTGGCAGACACACAACCAGCCAAGTGTCTTATTAACACCTATAGAACCCCCTGGCAGGTCTGGAACTGAGACATGCAATTACAGCACTTAGCAAGGAAGGAGGAGACAATGCGAGAACACAAGTCTGTTCCCACTGGGCCTGTGGGCGATACAGTTGGATTTACTGTCAACATCCACTTTCTTTTAGAAGCAACGACACAGCAGGTTCAGACACCTCATGACCTGGTCTTTTCATGCTCTGTGCTTTAGGGAAAGGAGAGAGAGAGAATAGTCTACATCAAGATAATTCATTGCAAACAACGTTATAGTGAAAGTTTGTTCTTTCTCAATGAGTTACATCCTCTTCACTCCACTGCTTCCCACCCTAGGTTCTACACACTTCAGGTAAAGGAACACTTATTAATGAGACTCGAGAGACCCCCTAGAAGGAAAGGCCAACTTTTCTCTCCTCCTTTCTTTTCCAGCTCTTTTCCAGTGAGAGCTTGTGGCTAGAGCAGGGCTTGGGCTCAATAGTCCAAAATGCTGAGGTGAAGTGATCTCTTTGAGCTTCCATTTCTGGGAGTGACAAGGACAGTGTGTGCTGGATGAATTGGCATTGGGGGTCAGATCTGGCCTGTGGGCCATAGTTTGGGCACCCTTGGTTTAAGCAGAGAAAATGGCAGCTTAAAATCTATCTCATCCTGTTGCAAAACAGATTATAAGGTGGGTTTTACTTCCACTTCCAGTCTCCCACTGGGCCCACATGACTGGCCCACTGAATCACATGACCAGCCCATGGTCTTTGAGGATCATGGGCTGCATGTCTCCACTTCCATTTGTCTGCCACCTACTTTTTATTCTTTATCCCCATTATTTCTTTCTCTCTCTATCTCCCCTTCATTTTTGTTTTGGTTACTAGCTTTTCATTTTTTCTCTCTTCCCCTCATACCTTTCTCTCTCTCTCTCTTATTTTTGCCACTTTTCTCACTCCGTTTTCACTCTTGCTTTCACTATTGCCTTCTCCCCCCCTTCTGACATCCTTCCTCACCCTGCTTCCATTTTTCTGCCTATATCACTGGCTGCTAAAAAAGGGATGATTGCTCTTGACAGAGGCCAAAATATCCCCTTTAAGGGAGCTTCCATAATTTGATCAAAGGACTCTAGATCAGGCTGAAGGCAGCAGATTGCTCACCTCTGCGCTACTTGCTGCTCACCCAGTGACAGAAGCATTAGATGTAATTTTTGCCCTGAATTATTTTGGCATGGAATGCTCATTGTGTAGAGTATTAACTTATGTTTGATGTCTTTAAGCTTAAACACATTTCAGCAAATTCTAGAAATGAGAGATGAGTCATCATGACTAAATACACATGTAAGCAGGATCTTATGTTTATCTTTGGCATATCACTGTAATCTTTAAGCAACATTTTTGAGAGGTGGCATATTTTGGATACAGTAGTTTCAAAAGATCTAAATATGGATTTGGGACATTTTTTCTATACTCTAGATCTAATTGTAATTTCAAACAGTAGCCAAAATACTTAACCTCTCCTATTCTTCATAGAGACTGGAAATCTAGAAAAACTTACACCCCTTCTGAAATTGCAGCCTGCTTGTTTCAACTTGGTTCAGTGCATTAGTCTTAAAATGTTTTAAACTGTTGAGGTTTCTAAGGAGGAAAGTTATTTCCTTCCTTCCTTCGCCTTATGTTTTGAAAGGAATACAAAGGTCATTCTTACGAAGCTGTTATACAGTACTGTACTTGGAGAACGGAACGTGTATAGGAGGTGTAGGGACTTTCAGCACCATGGACAGCTCATCTGTATTGGCATTGGTGATACAGTATCAATGATCTGTTGTGTCATTTATCTATTTACTTCTTGCACTTTTATTCTGTTCTAGCTTCAAGGAGGCCAAGGAGGCATACAAACATAGGGCTCTCCCTATATCTATCTTTAAAACAATCTTGAAGATAGGTTAATAGATAGTTGTGAACTTGTGCTTCTAAATACAGTACAGTGTATTGAGATAGCTTAGTCATGAATGGGCAGTTAGCTTTACTAAAGAAAAGAGAGAAACAGAAAGAGGTCAGTAGAGATGCCTGCATTTTTACCTTCCTGGTGGTGTGACCCTCAAGACAATAACAATGGGTACTGGCACTTGCAATTCACTACTACACTGCTGAGGGGCGCCATGCTCAGTTGTTATGTGGCACACTGCCTGAGTTTTAGTTTCAAGACAATGTGTGGATGACCACAATGGAACACGTTATATTCTCAGTACATTTTTTCTGGGCACACTGAAAAGAAATAATAAAAGCTGGGATAATATGAGGCTAACAATCAAAGGTTCTACCTTAAAAGGTTAGTGAAAAAGAGTTTTCAGAGCAGTAGGAGCAGATGTCAGCCTTTTGGTTATACTTTTGGTGTAATAATCTAATGAGAGTTCCAACTAGGATAGATCTATTGAAATACTGAGAGTTAAATTGGTAACAACTAACAAGTCCAATTTGTTTCAGTGAATCTACTCTGAGACTAACATTAGATCTAGCTCTTGGGTTTTAATAACCCCAATGTTTGCCAGCCAGAGTCAGGTGCAAAATATAGCTCAAGGGATAGGTTTAGATTTCACATACATGTTCAGCCCAGGCATTTGCTTCCAGCATTAGGGGTAAATTCACAATTCCATCTGGGGGAAAATGTATAGCCAAATTTCACTCAGACTATCTTAAACTTCAGCTGCCTCCTTAAACATCTTTTTAATTTCTAACACTGATAAACAAATAGTAGATAGATTTTGCTAATCTACCACAAAGCGCCCACTGATTATCACTAGATCCCCACCTACCTTCTGATTAGGACTTCTTTAAACTACTCTATATACATTTTAGGTAATGCTGGCTGGCTGGCTCAGTGGTTTAGGTTATCTGGCTGCAGAGCCAGAGGTTGGGAATGATTCCACAGTAGGAAAAGAGCCAGCATGTGCAGCCATGGGCTAGCTGCACAATCTGAGATGGCCCACAGAAGAAGGGAATGAGAAACCACGTCTGAGTACCCTCTATTTAGGAAAAGGTCACCCTAAATCAGAACTGACTTGATGACACACAATTATATTTAATACAGGTATGTAAGTCAAATACTGTTACCGCTTACATAAGTCAGTGAACATCTGTCAAAAGAAAACAAGAGACTGCCAAGGATGGGGGGGAGGGAATCTTCAGGTTAAGAGAAGAGTTAAGTTAATGCATTTCCAAATTCAATGAAGCAGCACAAAGCATTAAGATAATGTTAAGATGTCTATCTTGATCACTACACCATGGGCGCAATAAGCATTTGCTTTGGTTTTGCAAAGTATGCTTGCTTATAGTTTAGTCTCCGGGGGACCCATCCTTTCTCTTGACCTATATTTATAGGAAAGATTCAGTGACAAATTCTGTTCCCTCCTCTGCTCGTCTATTCATGTATCTATTATGACCAAACTGCTCCATGCATTTGTTTTTCCAAACAGATGCATATTTGCTTGCTTATTTAATATCTGTATTTTTAACCTTCTCTCCCTTAAGACCAAGATGAGAGGGAGGAAAAGTGTGCCATTGGGCAAGGCAAGCATCCATTTGGCAGCTTGGATCTGTTATGGAAAACAACTGCAGATAACTATAGGTCCCAGCTGTGTGTGTGCGTAGAGTGAAACCAATGCCTATACATTCTTCACCTCTGGTTCACACCTGTGCGACAAAAGTGGATGAATTCTGACTCCATAGTTGGAGTACAACTTTTAGCAGCCCAACCCAGGATGATGAGAAGGGGTAGTCAAGCAATACTTGTAGAAACACAAGTCGCTCATCTCTGGCTGAGAGAAGAGATAGATAGATAGATAGATAGATAGATAGATAGACAGACAGACAGACAGACAGACAGACAGACAGACAGACAGACAGATAGATAGATAGATAGATAGATAGATAGATAGATAGATAGATAGATAGATAGATAGATAGATAGATAGATAGGATAGGATAGGATAGAATAGGATAGGATAGGATAGGATAGGATAGGATAGGATAGGAAACAACATTACACTACCACAAAATCTTGCTGCCTCCACACTTCTGTTTGCACTCTTTGTATCTGGGGTGTGCATCTTCTATCACTTTTTCTAGACTTCACTATATAAAACATTATGCAGGAAACAGACTGAATCTCAAGCAGTGGACGCTCAGTCCCAAGGGTCACTGAAAGCCAAAACTAGGAGTAGTCAAGGTAAAGCTTATCTGACCAGTCTGTGTGAACGTCTTTTCCTCACCCCACCCTGCTGATATCCTGTCTTTTATTCTGAGAGTCATTGCTATACACGATAGGTCCCTTGGGCCAGTTTTTGGCTTCATGACATCATCGACAGTAGCGCCATGACGTCGAGCGCCAGCATTATAGGCAGTGGCACCACCAGCATCACCTCCATGGGAGAGCACAGCATCATCAACATCCTCAGCATCCTCCAGTTTTCTGCCTCTGCATCTCGGCTGTTGGGTACCGGGCTGTACCATTCGCACCGGCCAGAGCGGGGAGGGGAGGGAGATCGACGCGGCGCTCCTCTCCCTCCTTTTGGCGATTGGTGCCTCCTTGGACGGGTCTTCGGGCGGGAAAGGAGCCTACCATCCGCAGCCCCGGAGGAGGCGCCGAGGAGGACTTGGGAGAGCCCAACCCGAGCAAACCGGATGATCTGGGCAGGGCTGTTTGCGGATGCTGGCAGAAGGCTGCTAGCCTCGGGAGGAGACGGTTCGGGCTGGGCTTTTCCTCTCCCAGAGCAATCCCCCTCTCCCCCCCAAGAGATCCTGGGAGAAAGGGATACCTTCCCTCTCTCCCGCTCCATAGATCCACTGCATAGGAAAGGAAGGAGCGGGCCAGAAAGCGAGCGCGCCTCCTCGAAGGCATCTTTCCCCCCTTCCCGCGGTGAGCGATCCCTTCCGTCGATCCCATCCCTCGGAGGGATTTCCTCCCGATCGGCCCACGAGATTCCCCGCTGGAGGGGGGAGAACTGATCCCAAACAAGATCCCCCCTCCCTTTCTCTCTCTCTCTCCCCCTTGAAAGATCACGTCGAGGAAGACCGGATCTCCCGCAAACCTCCCCCCCCCCCAAATCCAGGAGAGATCACTTGCTCTCGGGGTGGGTCTCCCTCTCCCTCAGCCCAGAGAGCCCCTCGAGGGGATCGTCGCCGCCGCCCCCGGTCCAAGAGGGGGTCCCTAACAGCGAGAGACCCCTCCTACCTCTCTCTGTCAAGCGCCCCTTCTGCCCCCCCTCCCCTTTGGCCCGCGATGAATTACCTGCGCCGGCGCCTCTCCGACAGCAATTTCATGGCCAACTTGCCCAACGGCTACATGACGGACCTGCAGCGCCCGCAGCCCCCGCCGCCGCCGCCGCCCCCCAGCGCCACCTCCCCGTCCCCGGGCAGCGTCTCCCCGGCCGAGCGGCCGGCCCCGGCCCCCAGCCCCGGACCCGGCGCGGGGGGCGCCGGCGGCTTCTTCTCCTCGCTCTCCAACGCCGTCAAGCAAACGACGGCGGCGGCGGCGGCCACCTTCAGCGAGCAGGTCGGCGGCGGGGCGGGCGCCGGGAGCGCCGCGGGGCGCGGCAAAGTCTTGCTGGTGGTCGACGAGGCCGGCACCGACTGGTAAGGAGGGAGATCATGGAGGGGGGGAGGGAGAGGAGCCGCCTGTCCAGCTGTGCGGGGTCTCAGGTCTCTCCCCATCTCTTCCCACTTTGGCCAAAGCCTGGTCCAGCCATGACAAGCTGCATCGGATGCATTTCTCCAGATGCAAATGAGCTGGACGTTGAGCATCCAACTGCAGCTTTGCACCACACCTGTGGTGTGTGTTTATGTCAAATCTGCCGCACTCTGGAGCCTCCCCTAATGCAGCCCTTCTTTCACCATCTGTCAATCTTGTCCTTTGGCCCCAAAACAGGCGATCCAGCTATTCGCCCTTCCTTCTCTGCCATTCAATATCTGCCCTGCCCTTAATTGCTTTCCTTCCTCCACACTTTTACTACATCCAAACCTTCCAACCCTTGCGCTCCATCCATCTATCTCCTAATCCCCTTGTCTACCTGCAATTTCTTTGTATGCTGCCCTCACAATCATCCCTCTGTCTGAGTTGCTGAATCATCCATCTGTCCCCCCCATCCATCCGTCCGTCCGTCCGTCCATCCGTCCGTCCATCCGTCCATCTGTCCGTCCGTCCGTCCATGGATGGATGGATGGATATCCATCTGTCCGTCCGTCCATCTGTCCCATGCTTTTCTCATCCCCTCCCTTGCATTTCAGGGTTTCTGAATGGTTTGTGCTGAGCATCAATCGCTATTCTGGCAGAGCTGAGAAAGGTACAAAAATGACACTGGTATGTGCTAGCTTCCAGACTGAAACTGAAAGATCATCAGGTGATGTTCTATGGGTCCCATAGAGGTTGTTACCTTCTCCCCCCCCCCCCTTTCCAAACATTTCTGTACCACCTCTCACTTGCAGAAAGCCCAAAGCAATTTACAGGACTGGGGTACAATAAAAAACAAGAAATGAAAGAATAATAACAATTCAGTTCATGGTCATGGTAGCCCAGCCGGCCGTAGAGAGACAGATTGTGCTGGAGATATAGGAAAATGTTCTGCGACGAAACACAGTAAGAATCTGCAGCCTTTGGGAATGAAGGAAGTATGGTTTCCAAGGCTTTCTTGCCTTGTTTTATTTTGGTCTTTTCAAGGGCTTAGAAACATGTCATTTTTTTTTTACTGCAGCTCACACCAGCAATAAGCTAAGAAGTAAACATGCCAGCTACATTGGCAAAGCCAATTCAGTAGTCTTCCCAAGCATGTGTATTGAGCAGGCTGGCCTTCCTTCCTGGTTTAGCTCAAAGGTGGATGTTGTTTTCATTCTAATTAACAGGAGGGTCCAGGATTTCATGAAAGATGAAGGGGAAAGTGACTGACTGGGATAGTTTTGTAGCTTTTGGGTGCATCCATTTTGGCTATTTATCTTTCCTAATTTAATTTAAGTAATTCAGCATATCAGTGGTGGTCTAGCAGAGTAAAAAAAATCACTTTCCCTGCCCTTCCACAGAGGAGCAGGGGAAGTGTTCAATTTGCCAATACAGTATTATGAATTGGCTTGCTCATTTAGCTGCTTCATGATCCTGGAAATTGACACTGAAAGAAGCCTTTGACAGCTGTAAGGCTCAATTTTGTCTGTTCCCAATGATCACACTTGCTGAGAACAGAGTAAAAAAATTACATCTACCTGTGCCAAAAAAGTAGAACCCCGTTCCTGACAGGGCCTCAAAAAGGGGCGAGTAAGGTCTTTATGGGAGCAAATCAGTTCATTCCTGTGATTACATCATATGGTCACCTGAAAAAAATGGGTGAACCAGCCATCTCCCACAGTACATCAAACAGTGGGGAAAATGCCTGTTTGGTTAAGCTGCCACAGACATAGGGGCTAGATAACGTTGTGCATTACATGAGATTTAATAAAAATGCTGCTTGCAGGGGCATGCTGGCTCTGCTAATAGGGCCCTGGACAAGGAGTGATTGGGGCATGTAACCCTAACAAAATATATACGTTCCCACTCTCCTTCTAATTTCAACTTCCCTCTGGGGATTTGAACTGACAACCTCTTCTTTACAAGGCAAAATTGCAACCTCCAAACCACAGCAGATACACTATAAACAGGGCTGTTTTTGTAACCTTATCTTTGGCAGCAAATGAGAAGACAGGCAGGGGAACACGAAGCCCTGCTCATTTGTTTGATCGCTCTTGGCATTGAGACTCAGCTCAGTTCTTTGGATTGGCACCCAAGGGGGGACCACCATGGTACTGGGGGGCACCCCGGGCTGAGTCCAGGTAGCCCAATGGGCCAGCCCACCACTGGCTGCTTGTCTATGATTTGTGCAGGTATGTAAACATGTAAATATATATTTAAAATTATAGTCAGTAAACAACCTTTTAGCCTCCTCCAGGCAACGTACATAAGTTAATTGGACTAGCAGTTGTGTCTTATTTCAGCAGTAATAATGGAATAGTCTTCCATAGCGCTTGAGGACAGCAAGCTCATTCTAGCGGGTGAAGAACAGGTTGAGTGTCACACACAGCTTTGTTCTTCTAGAGAAGGAAAGGGTTTGCAGGCATTAAATGAATAGCTGGAGAGCATTACATCTGCTTCTCAAATCCTGCCTCACTTTGCCTAGTCATAGGGCTGGCTCTGAGCAAAAGGTTAAGATAAATGGGGATTTCAGGTCTATCAGCATAGATACAACCAACTCTTATAGCTTGGGTTTCCATCCTGTCCTTCCATTGAAATGCACGTGTACGTAGGGATTAAACAAAAACATAGCACCCCTTTAAAAGCTTGGCAGTCAAATGCCTTGGGATAGGCTCACGGCTGACTGTATAATTGGATTAGAAAGTGAAGTATACAAATCTGTGTCAGACAGCAACATCAGGGGCCAGTAGCACAGTGCCAGTTCATTCCATTGCACAATGTATTTCAATGTAAGTAACGCAACGTGAGCCAGCAGCGCCAATAGCTACAAGCCCAAATCATTCGTGAAGCTTGCTGGTGTATCCACAGAATAACCAGCCTAATGTGATTTTACCACAAGAGCAACAACGGCAGTGTGAATCAGCAGCAGTGAGAGGATATGGGCTATGTATCTGCCTACTGATGATATTGTTCCTAAACAAGTGATTTCTGTGGAATAGAAGGGCAGGAATGAACTGGGTGAGCATGTCCTCCTTTCTATGTAATACTTCCTGTGTCTCTAGGACAGAGTGCCAGATGTTGCACTGCCTTCTATGTAACATCTGGCACTGGCCATTGCTCTTCAACTGTATACTGGGTAAGACAGATAATTGGTCTGACATCTTAAGGGGTATTAAAAGAAAATGTTTGCTGGTTTCTCATTCACTGTCAGGGGTAGATTTAAATCTATTGAGGCTCTAAACTAAGAATGGGTAAAGCCAGTGGTGGGATGTCAACATTTTTACTACCCCACCATGACATCATCACAGTGTGGGCGGTGCTAACATCATGACGTCATGGGCAGAGCCAACGCCATGATGTCATGACATTGTGGGCGGGACCAAAGAAAAAAAATAATAGAATAAAATGAAATGAAATTAAAATAAGCACACACACACACACACACACCTCAACCTACCCACCCACCCACAACACAAACCCGTAAATAAATTAAAATAAATAAATAAATACATTAAAATACACCCAAACACCCAAACACCCACCCACTCACCCCAAACACAAATCAACCAGAGCTTTTAAACCAGAGCTTAAAGCTTATTCTGGCTAATCTTTCTCACACTAGGTCAGATGGAAGGAACTACAGAATGAACTCACCACAAGATGGCTTCATTTTGGCACTTTTCAAGTTTTCAACAGTTAAAGTTAGGTACTAAGTCTTTGCCTAACCAGTTCTCTAGGATAATATGTCTTAATGTAAATGTAAAACAGCTGTACCTCCTTAAGGGTTCTCCAATTGGAACAGCTATTGGGAACAGCACAGATGTAGCTTATTGATGAGGTAACTCCAAAACAGTACTTTAAAACCCCAAGCCAGGCTGCCAGGCCTTTTTAGGAACTGTGGTAGTACGTCAATATAGGTAAAGGTATTAAATACACATTAAAATACACACAGACACACTACATCCAAAGATGAGCCACTTACCCTGGGGAATAGGCTATAGGGAGCTTCAGGCTAGCAGCTTCTCTCCCTCCTCCCCGCTTGTGAGGACAGCAAGGATGCCGTGCATACGTGCCAAGCACTGTGGGCGTGCATGCACACCAAGTGCTTGGTACACATGCACAGTGGGGGAACCAGTGAAAAGGTAAGCCCCAAAGGTGGTTCCCCCCAAAAGCTGCTACTGGTTCTCCGGGACACTGGGAAAAGTTACTACCGGTTCTGGCGAACTGGTGCGAACCTGTTGCATCCCATCACTGGGTAAAGCATGCTTCCTGGGGGGGGGGTTAACTCCCATTCTATGCTGGTAAGGTCTGAAGGGAGTTACAGACCCCATCACCATTTAGTAAAGTTAAAGGCCACCCTTGCTTGAAAACCAGTTGTATCCAATTCTAGGGTGCAGTTCTCATCTCTGTTTCAAAGTGAAAGAACCAGTGTTGTCTGCTTCTGCAGACGTTTCCGTGGTCATGTGGCAGGCATGACTAGACACTGGAGCGCATGGAACACTGTTTACCTTCCCACCAAAGTGGTCCCTATTTATCTACTTGCAATTTCTTGCTTTCGAACTGCTAGGTTGGCAGGAGCTGGGACAGAGACAGGAGCTCATTCCATCCTGCAGTATTCGGGTATCGAACTGCTGGCTTCCCACCTTCCAGCCAGTGTCTTAGCCACTTGAGCCACTGCAGTCCCTTCCATCACCATTTGCATAGCTGCAAATATATATTTATCTATTAGAGGCTTCTCATAGTCTGAAGCTTGCTACCCTTGTGATCAAATCTGCCACTGTTCAGCATCCCAGCGGAAACTGCGTCTTCCAAGATCAGTCAAACTTGCTGAGGCTCTTAATGCCTTTAAATTATGCATTGGACTTAATCCACAGGCAAAGAAAGGCCTAGTTTTTTTTAAAAAAAAATCTAGCTGCCGCGGAGCCACTCTGGCCTGCAAATTCAGGGGCACATGGCTGTCCATTTTCCCAGAGGCCACTGGGCAGAACAGATATGACTTCATTATTGCTGCTTGTTCACAATTTTTATGGACTGTTCGTATTTCCAAAGCTACCCGTGATAAAGAGGCAACCTATTACAAGCTGGATTTGTCCCTAGTTGATGTGCCTGCTCATGAATGCAGACTTTCCATCGGTCTTTAAATTTTCAAAGACCTGAGGAAGGGTGAGGGGACAACTCCCTAGAGGTGGCTGAAAGCAACAGTAACTATGTTTTGAAAAGGAGGGGTGGAAGCTTATGTAAAGCTCTTTGGGAACCTGTTATACACTAGATCAGTGGTGGTGAACCTATGGCACATGTGCCAGAGGTGGCACTCGGAGCCCTCTCTGTGGGCACCCGTGCAGTTGCCCAGCACAGAGTTCGCCCTACCCTTCTGTCCAGCAGCCCAACGGGAGTACAGTACTTCCTTCCTCCTCCAGCACAGAGTTTGCCCCACCTCTGCCCAACAGCCCAATGGAATCGTTTCCTCCCTCCCCTGTTGCCATGCTGGCACTTTGCGACAAATAAGTGGGGTTTGGGTTGCAATTTGGGCACTCGGGCTCTAAAAGGCTCAACATCACTGCACTAGATTAAAATTAAAGCAGCTGATTTTAACTTGCTTCATGACTTCTCCTCTTTGGCCCATAGAAGTAAATCTATGCAGGGAAGTTTAAGTGGTGCACCTGAGATCAATGTTGCAGTAGAGGTGAAACTTACTCAAGGCTTTTTCTACAGGCCAAGATAGACAAGAACTTTGTTCAGTTGCAGGGTTGCAGCAGGGAACAGTATCTTTCCATATGCTTCTACCTGTTATCTCTAGGGTAGCAGAGTAGAGGCAATCATCCTCAGGGGTGGCAGAAGAGAAGCAACCATCCAATTTCAAAACTAGAGTTGCTAGTTTCTTTCCCTGGCAATGCTCCTGTGCTTTTAACAAATGCATAGAAGCATGTCAGGCCAGATTATCCTGCTATGGTAATAGAGTAGACCCTACTGTCAGAGACTCAACACCAGTCTTTAGGTGGTAGTTAACTAACCTGACAACCTGAGGACTAACGGCCTTGGGTGGCAAAGTCCACAGGGGAAGGGTGATGGTGCCCAAATGGATTGAAACCCAATTGAATCCATCTTGATGGAGGGCAGCAGCTTCATCAAGACTGGCCTGGGGCTGAGGAGGACTTTGCGTGCCAAAAGGGCTCAGGAGCAGAAAGGGGTTCATGGAATTCGATCAGTGGTATGGGGGTCATGCTGCAATGCAGAAGGCAGATGAAAGGCCATTACATTATATTCTCAGAACAGTCATCATGGCTGATTGCCATGATGATCACTAATATTCAGAATCGAATATGGCACAAGAAGAAGAAGAAGAAGAAGAAAACAGAAGTCTCACAGAAAATACATTGACAGGAAAGCACAAATGGAGATTAAAGCTTTATCTCTTGACATTGTCCCTCTTACATAGCTAAGATATACAAGGCTGGAAATAGGCTTCTTTTACTTAGATTTCCTAGAATCCTCTTCTGGAACCTGACATTCAATCACAGTGGGTCTGTGCTTTGTTTACGTAAGGCGAGAAGGCTAGAGATGTGCTATTTATGCTTGTCCTGTGCAATCCAGAGGCATCATGCTACCAGCCAATCACATTATAATTTATTCACAAGTGGTGCCTCCAGTAAAATCCTGGAGCCTGTTTCCTTGTCACCTGTAACAGCAGTAAGCACTTTCCCAGTTTCCTGCCACCCAGCTAGCCATGCCACCCTGCTACAGGCTGTTACTAGAGATGTAATCATTTTGATTCACTCTCCTTTTCAGCTGACCATCCACAGACAGGGCTGTGAACTTTCAGGACTTCAACTTCCAGAGGTCCCAGTTTGTGTGGCCAATGGCAAGGAGCTATGGGAGATGTTCTTCAAGACATCCGGAGCCCCAGAGGCTCTTTAACCCCATTCTTTTATGCCATTCAGTCCTCATTAGGCTGTTTGTTTAGTTGGTTCTACCCTTTAGGTGTTTTCTTAGACTTTCTGGTTCAGCATGGCTGAGGGCCCAGCCAATAAGTACACACCAATATCACTGCACACTTCTGGGGGCAATTATATTTGTTTATTTCACTTGTTATGAGTAGAAGTTTGTAACTCCGATGGCGCAGTGGTGGCAACAGTGATGGGATGTCCCCGGTTCCAGACGGTTCCCTGGAACCGGTAGGACCAATTCTGGAGGGTTCTCCATGAGGGGAGTCCACTTTTGGGGCGTCCGGTTCCGGACGCCTCACCGAAAGAAATTTTTTTTAAAAAAAAATCGGAGCTAAAATGGCTCCAATTGACTGCGCATGTGCAGAAACTCAATCTGACACATTGCGCATGCGTCAGATTGAGTTTCAGCACATGCGCAGTCAATTGGAGCCATTTTAGCTCCAATTTTTTAAAAAAAATTGTTTAGAGCTTTCAGGACGGCGGAGGCGGCACCAGCCCTCTGAGAAGGGCACCTCCCCCGCGGCACGTTGAGGGCTGCCTGGGCCGTCCGCTGCCGACAAGCCCCATGCCCTGGGGACGCCTGGCGCGGCGCACCGCTGACGCCTCCTCCTCCGCCGGGCGCCGGCCTGTGGGCTGGGTGCCTGCAACCGCCGCCTGCTGCTGCCGGAGCTGCCGTTGGCTCAGTGGCGTAGCGTGGGGGGGAGCAGATGCCTCGGGCAGCGGCTTTCAGGGGGCGGCAAAATGTCCCCTCCCCACCCTTTTGCTGGCGAGCGCCCCGCGTGCGCTTCGCCGCTTGCAGGCGAGGAGGAGAAAAAGGGTTTTTTTTTTTAGGCGGACAATTCAAGGAGGGGCCCGCCCGCTCGGCTGGCCGTCGGGGGCTCTCCTGGCGGGCGGCCCACGTGCGCGCACACGCTGCTCGCCTCCGCCCGCCCAGCCACCCACCCAACTTGCCGTGAGACGGGGCGCTTGTCGGGGGTGGGTGGGTGGCGCCGTGGCGGGGAGCCCCTGGCGGCTGGCTGGGCAGGAGGAGGTGGGTAGCGTGCGCGCGCACGCGGGCCGCCCGCCAGGAGAGCCCCCGACGGCCAGCCGGGCGGGCGATCTGCCGGAGGTGCGCTCGTCAGGGGTGGGTGGCGGACGGCCCCTGGCGGGCGAGCGGACGGAGGTGTGTGGTGCGCGCGAGATCGCGCGCGTGCCGCTAGTCAGCAGGGGGCCACCTTCTGCCTGGGTTGGGGGGAGGGGGTGGCGGCAGCGGCGAGCTGGGGGGGGTCCCAAGAAAGGTAAGCGAGGGGTAATTTATTTGTGTTTTGGGTGGGTGGTTGTTTTTATTTTATTTATTTATTTATTTGTGTCTGGGTGGGTGGGCTGAGAGGGAGGGGTGTGTGTGTGTATGTTTATTTTTATTTATTTTTATTTTGGCCCCGCCCACGACGTCATGACATCATGACGTCGGCTTCGGCCATGACGTCATGACGTCATGACATTGGCCACGCCCATGACGTCCGTGACGTCATGGCGTGGTAGTAGAATTTTTGTCATCCCATCACTGGGTGGCAAGACTCTCTCTGTGGGTTTCAGACTGGACTTTAAAGTCAGTATCTAAAGTGCTGGCCTTATTTTGGGGATTTGGTTCATCACTTTGGTCCCTCTGGTAAAATTCACCCTAAAACCCAAACTGAATCCTTCCCCTCCCCCAAGGCATTAAAGTCATCAAACTCTACTCATTTATATCCTACCTTCCATCCAAGACCATCAAGGTAGCATGTAAGGTTCTTCCACCCCATCCCCATTTTCTCCTCATAACACCCCTGATAGCTTGGGAGATAGTGCCCGGAGAACCTCATGGCTAAATGTGGATTCGGACCAGCTTCTCCTGAATTTGAGTCCATGCATCGCACTGACCCCACTTTCTTTGGCTGCTTCATAGTTACCACAACTGGGCAGAGACACAAAAGGCTAACTTGGTTCTGACCAGGACTGATGGGAGTTGTAGTATGATGCCATTGAGATGACTACATTAGGTTTGCCTCTCTTGTTTTACATATGTACACCTCTGCTGGAGCCTGGAAGGCTACAATCCTTTCAGAGTTTTATGTCATGGGAGAAAATGTAAACACAACATCTTTGTAACAACCTCTAGGGCAGAGACACTCCAGGTGTTCTTGGACTTCAATTACCAGGAGCCCAAGTCAGCCCTCCTGCTGATCAGGGCTTCTGGGAATTCAAGAACACCTGGAGTGCCAAGGTTGGCCACCACTGCTCTAGGACAAGGGCTTGGTTGCAAGGCCCTTAAATGAGAGACACTTTTATTTATTCGCTTCCTACCTTTGTAACCCACCTTTCCTCCAAAGCAGCTTTCCACTGTCTTCTTCCAAGGCTGTACTGGTCCTTGTCCACATTTTTATCCTCACAATTGCCTTTGGGGTAAGTTAGGCTGACTTCAGAGAAAATGGGTGGCCCAGATAGTCCAATGACTTTCATGGCCACAGGGAGATTTGAACCTGGGTCTCTTCAGTCTTAGCTAAGCACTAACCCTTATGCCATGCTAGGTCTTGTATCACTAGTCTGGGAGGGAAATGCTTTCATTAATAGACTGTTGTTGCCGCAGTTCAATTCCTTTCCTGTTCTCTCCTGCTTACAGCTGCCTTCTATGTAGGACCTCTGTGTATGTTGTTATGCATAGCTGTCCCTGTTCCTTTTCACTCCATATGACATTGCCTCTCCCACTTGCCTCTCTAGTGCTACCCCTGCTCCTTCTGTTCCCAGCTGGCACATGCCTAGGAGATGCTGCACCTGAGCAAATCACCTGGGCTCTGAAGGCCACCATCCAGGCATCTTCGGCATACGATGGCCAACCCTTGGGTGAAGGCCAGAGACAAGGTGAAGGAAAGGAAGGCATAAGGGCCTTCAAGACTGCACTGCAGCTCATTGGCCCTTCACTTCATGACATGGCATCTGCATAAGGGAGAACTAGCGGACCATGTATGGGAAAATGTCAACATGCATGCGGGCCAAGTTTATTCTGTGAATTAGCTATATGTGATCTCTTTCACATGACCAGAAATTGCTGCCAAGACTGAGATTTTTCACAGTAGGCCAGTTAGTCATCTGTTGTTCTTTTGCATCCCTTCTTCCTTCCTTCCTTCCTTCCTTCCTTCCTTCCTTCCTTCCTATCTATCTATCTATCTATCTATCTATCTATCTATCTATCTATCTATCTATCTATCTATCTATCTATCTATCTATCTATCTATCTATCTATCTATCTATCTGCCAGCCTGCCTGCCTGCCTGCCATCTCTCTCTTTCTCTCTCTCCCCCCTACCTACCTACCTACCTACCTACCTACTGGACTGGAGTGGTTAAGAAGCTGCCTTTTTAGCTGGAAGACCGGCAAGTTGGCACTTCAAGACCCAAGTACAGCATGACGGAATGAGCGTCCTCTCTGTCCCAGCTCCTGCCAACCTAACAGATCGAGAGCAAGAAATTACAAGTAGATCAATAGGGACAACATCAGTGGGAAAAGATCTTGGGGACATGAAAGGAGCCTCATTCAGGTGTTTCCTGAGTGGAGCTCCTCCAGCAAAAATCCTTTCAAGCCAGAATAATTTCTGACATTAAATTATTATTATCTACCTATCTATCTAATTATAATTTGTAGTCTGTATTTTTTCCAAGGAGCTGAAGTCTCCATAAGTGTCCTTCCTCCCCTTTCTTGTCACAATAAACCTGAGAAATAAACTAGATTGAGAGACTCTGATTGCTTCAACACCATCCAATTGATTTAAGTACAGTACTTTGTGAGGATTTCATCCCAGATCTCCTTTGTTTTGGTTTTGCCTATGCCTCTAAACTCTATCTAGTGCAACTTCTTAACTACTATTGCTTCTGAAGATCCATAATTGATCTTGCAACTCTTCTTTATACATTTTTAACTTAACAGAATTTACTGCCACAAGAAGTAGTGGAAACCTCAGTATAACTGGATCTGGATGAAGAAGGAAGCAGATTCCTGGAGGACAGGTCTATGGACAAAACGTGATTTCTGAAAATGTAGAAGCTATAGAGTTGTCATTGAAAGAGGATGGTGGCAGTGACAGTAATTCAAGGGGCACTATTGTCATTAAGTCCTGCCTTTCAGTCTTGGAAGCATAGCCCTATTGGCTGCAGGGGGTGGGTGGGGAGGATTTTTTTTTTAAATCATGTCAAAAGCACACAAAGGTGCTTTCTGGGTTGAAAGGATTTTTGTTGGAGAAACTCCGCTCAGGGGATGCCCAAATGAGGCTCCTTTCATGTCCCCAAGATCTTTTCCCCACTAAAGTAGCCCCTACATATCTACTTGCAATTTCTTGCTTTTGAACTGCTAGGATGGTAGGAGCTGGGACAGAGATGGGCATTCATTCTGTCATGCATTACTCAGGTCTTGAACTCCCGACTTGCCAACCTTCCAGCTAATAAAGTGAGTTTCTTAAGCACTGAGCCACTGCAGTCCCTGTGATAGGAAACGTAATGATGGATTGGGTGGAATTTAGGTCTGATTCAGCATAGAACTTCCAATTTTGTTAATGAATATTAAAAATTGGGACTCTTTGCCTCAGAAGATGATATTAAAATAGTTTTAGAGGAATAAATAACTGATGATAGAATTCAATTCTTAGTAGAATAACCTAGTTTTTCAAATGGGATACAATTGAATGTGGTAGATAATAATATAATAATTTTGTGTTAGAAATTATTCTAGGTTGAAAGGATTTTTGCTGGAGGAACTCCACTCAGAGAGAATACCTGAATGAGGTTCCTCTCATGTTCCCAAGATCTTTTCTCACTGAAGTGGTCCCTATTTATCTGCTTGCAATTTCTTGCTTTCGAATTGTTAAGTTGGCAGGAGCTGGGACAGAGATGGGGGTCAAACCATCATGCTGTACCCAGGCCTCGAACTGCTGACTTGCAGGCCTTCCAGCAAACAAGGCAAGTTTCTTAACCACTGAGCCACCACAGGCCCTAATGTGGTAGATGACTGCACAAATTGCCTGAAACAAAAAGGCCTTAATAAAAGAGCAAAATAGCTTTTGTCTTGATGTTTATTCTTATTGAGTTATTCCCCTAACTTTGAATTTGGCTTGTTAAAAAGTGACTCAGTGACACCCCATGGACAATTGCTAGGTTTATAATAACACAAATGAAAGTTAAGTCTATTAACTTGCATTTAGCTCCCAGTTGGATTTCTGGCTGCTGTGGTAGTGACTGTGGTTAAAGAAATGAAATGTAAAAATATTTTTCCCTTGAGGGGATGTCTGCTTCAAGCAGGAAACAGGGCAAGAATGAAGAGTATTTCTGAGGGAACAATTTTAGGTACGTATTTGTTGAGCTGTCATGTAGCCTGCCCTGTAGGGCTGACCTGAGATATTTAGCTGCCTGAGGCAGAGCAGCAAATACACAAAGCCAGGATGCATAGTAAAGCACAGCAGGCTTTAGATATGTTACTTTCTTGGATTACACTTCCCAGTATTCCATTACTGGCCAGTCCATTCTAACTGAAGGGTTCTGGAAGAACCCAACCATGTCATTTTGGCCCATGAGCAGAAAATGCCACAAATTCCTTTCCCCCATGTGTGGCCATAAACGGAATAATAGCAGAACAAGCAAGTAACAATCTACTGTCCTTTGTAGATTCCCACAATCTGCTACCCAGGGTGGCTGCTTCACTAATGGCTGGGCCAGCCTGTAAAGGCCCCTCCATTCTCCTCCACCTTAACAACGGAGGCTGCTTTGACACTGAAGAGGTTGCAGTTAGGCTGGATACTTGCATCACAGGGAGCGGAAACTGCAGGCTGCTTTGGATGCCTGCTGGGGACAGAACATGTCAGGAGGCTGAAGCTGTTGTCTCACAGCAGGGTGAAATGAAGGGTGTTCAAGTACTGGGGGCCCTAAAGAGGTGCCGATCAGGTCCTGCTTCCCTGCTGTCTCCCCCTAGGAAGGCAAGTGTCCTGCTGAACAAACAATCAAACAGCTGCCACGTACCATTGGCAGCCTCCACATTCTTTCCAAGCTCATGATCTTCCTGAGCCATGGACTCTTCCAAGTCTTCCTGGAATCCTCCACGCTCTGTTGGCCATTGCGTTAAACGGGAAGTTGTTAACTTCCAGATCTTCAGGGCTTCCATCCATGCCTTGCCATTAGCCATACTGGGTGGGGTTGCCAAGGAGTTAAAGTCCCCAAAAATCTGTTACTTTCCATTGGGTAGAGTACTATTCCCACAAGTACTATTCCACGGGGTAGAGTACTATTCCCACAAGTACTATTCCACAAGGTCACCACACCAGGCTGTTATTCTTTCAGACATTTGCTAAAGCTGGAGACTGGAGAAGTCCAGGCCAGCCATTCTTGCAAAAGACACGGCCAAGGCATTTGAATGACACCTTCCAGAATTCTTCACTCAGTATACTTGTCAGACGATTTAGGGAGGTGTAGTATAAAAGAGCCCAGATGAGAAAGGAGGAAAGTTGGGCATTGGGTTAGTGCACCAGCCTTGTAAAACTTTATTGCTGAAGAAGTAATGAGGAACCTTGTTGCCCCTTACGCTGTAGTGGTGGAGATGGGCCTCACACAGTATGAGAAGCTACTACTGGTGGTGGTGGTGGTGGTGGTGGTGGTGGTAATAATAGTAGTAGTAGTAAAAAAACAAACAAACAAATAAATGCTGCTGCTGCTCATGGTGGTGGTTAGAGTAGTGATAGTAGTTTAAAAAGTAACTTTTCTGTGCTGTATCACTCATATTTTTCAGGCACATCATACACATCCATGCATACGCATAAATAAGCTTAAGGAACCATGTGGAGGCCTTGCCTGCTCTTTCACACATACTATACCTGCTGTTTATTGTGAAATGCTGATAACATCTTGCTTAAAAGATGTTGGTTTCTTTTGACTGTTATATCTGTAAGCAAAAGAATAAACACTCTCTTGGCATTTAAGGTTGGACAGATTTTCTTCTTCAGAAGAAGAAACAAATACAGCAGGCGGAGCAGAGCTTTTGGTCGTGTGCTACACTAGAGTAGTAAGGGGTGGGCAACGTGTGACCTTGTTTCTGCTGGTGATTTGTTGGAGGGTATATGTGATGTTATGAGAGTCTAGGATGGTGGGACTGTGTGATCTAGAACTTAGAGCTGTGGCTTTTTAAAAACAACCTCCAGAATCTTCCTGTGGGTGGATTATAATATTAATTGTAGTGTTATATTGTAGTAAAAAAAAGGTAACTTACTTCCCCAAATTCTAGTTCTACACTGCTGTTTCATAAAAATGCCACTTTTGTGTATTGGATTTCTGACTTCTCTGCCTGTAGCTTAGAGAGGAGCTTTCAACCTCTCTCTCTCAGATGAATGACACCCTCCTCTTTTGTCTCCTCATAACTTATCAGGGAAAGCAGGGGAGATCCCTTGGTAGTTCAGTGTGCAAAGCGCTGAGCTTGGAGACTGGAAGGATGGAATCCGATTCCCCGAGAGCTGCATGATGGGGAACATGAAATGAGCCTCATTCAGACGTCCCCTGCAAAAATCCCTTCAACCCAGAGTAATCTCTGACACAAACACAAGGAAAGCAGGACTAAGTACCAGAATAGAGAACTGCTACTATACAGGGAGGCTGGCAGGCTGAGAGATAGGTAAGACGTAGCTTGTTCTTCATGAAGGTCAATCAATGAAAGGCAAAGAAGTGCCATCAGGCCTGTGCTGGCCATTTGGCACACAGGGATAAGTCCTGGTGCGCCCCATTGACTGGCCCATTGACCTCCCATGGCTGGTTAGTGCATGTTGGGTATCGCTGTGAACCAACCCATTTGACCCCCATGCTGCTGCTGCTGCTGCTGCTGCTGCTGCTGCTGCTGCTGCTGCTGCTGCTGCTGTTGCCGCCGCCACCACAAGCTTTGAAGAAGGCCAGTGGGTCTTTCCCATCCGCCGAGCTCATGGGGGGCCTGGTTGATGCACAGTGATATCCACCATGCACCAACCAGCCCTGCCCCCTCATGGCCTCAGTGGATGGGAAAGACCCACTGGGTTTCTTCGTGGCTTGTGGCAGTGGTGACAGAAGTGGCAGCGCCGGGTTAGATACTTAGGGAGAAGGCAGGGGGAAGAAGTCAGAGGCCTCATCCCAGCAGCCATCCCAGCAGGTGGGGTCCAAAATGCTGGGGAGAGGGTGGGGTTGGTGGGAGAGGCACCTGAAGTGAATTAAAGGTCTTTCTCTCCCTGCCAGGTACCACCTCTTCCTTCCTTCTGCCCCTCCCCATTGTCTGGTGGAGGTGGGGAGAAAGGAACGAGAGGGAAACACCTATCTCTCTGGTTCCCCTCCATCCATTACTCCCCCCCCCTCCGTGAGGAGGGTGAATGAGGCACCTTTCATGTCCCCAGAGCGGATCACAGCGTCCACAAATAACAATATTACAGTGCAAACCAAAATACACTAGCATATAATATAACAAAACAATTAAATGCAGTAAATACTATACATCAATACACATACACATCAATACAATATTACAGTGTAATCAAAATACAATAGCAAAATATTATCAGAGCACAATCCTCAATATACAATATACAATTCAACAGTGTACAATATACATGAAAGAGAAAACAACAACAACTAAACCTTTATAATCAAGTCCAAGTGCGGCTGTAGTGAAGTCCTACCGCCCAGGCAGGGACAGGGCCCCGGGTGATGGTAATGTTCCTGGTGCCGGGTGCCATGGCTGCCTCCCGTCCTGCTTGCAGGTGGATCTCAGCAGGGGGCAGCTGCAGCAAAAGTCAAGTATCTCAGTGGCCTTTTATCATCCTGGGCAGGGGTGAAGGCCCGGGCATCAAGATGGTAATGTTCCCGGAGCCGGGAGGGGTCATGTGATTGCCAGGGACAAGGCCATAGCCAGGATTCTACATGTGGGTGGGCGTATATAAGCAGCCGGGAGTTTGAGGGTGGGCAAACTGCTACCTCAAGGTGGGCTCTGGCTCTGGCCAGGGAATAGATTGTTCCAGACTGCTCTACAGGTGGTCTGAAATGCAATCTATTTCCACAACCTCAGGCATCTACCTGAAAGTAGGACCAGCCTGGTGGCTGGGTTATATTACAGAAGGATATAGATATGCAGCAAAGGAGATGTAAGAGTAACCTCTGCAGTGGGTAAGCTCTCCTATTACTGTACTTTGTTTCCACCAAGCCTTGTTTGGCATCTTGGCTTTACAGCATCCATGGGAAATGATTGTAGAGTGTAGTAGAGGATGTCTACCATGGCTTGTTACATGCTCCCATATGTGTGAGCTGCCAGGCTTAGGGCTCAGCTCAAGACCCTAATAATTTACTGGGAATGGTAAAGAATGCTGAATTCTCAGCTCTTGGTTTAGGGTCTGAAGAATTCAAGATATAGCCCTATTCACATTTTTTCTGACAGCAAGTCCCACTGAACATTAATAAACATATTCCCGAGAAGGCATTTAGGACTGCATTGTTAGCTACTATTCTTTATGCTAGCCTGTGGTTAGTGCTGCCTTACTAAGCAACACTGATCTAAATAGTTGATAAATCAATAATAATTATCAATAATAATTTTTGTGGTAATATTTTGATGACCTTTTAACTGATGTTTTATTGGAGTAAACTGTTTCTTATGCTTTTACTTTTATTTTTAGTGTTTTGTAAGCCGCTCAGAGTCGGGTTCTCCCGATTGGGGCTGGGTATCAAGTGTAATAAATAAATAAATAATAAATAATAAATCAATAAATAAGGAAGGAATATTGTTCTGTTGTGCCAAGTGAATGAACTTGATTTCATGAAGAAATTATTTATTTATTTATTTATTTTATGATCATATTTATATGTTGCCCTCCTCACAAATGACTCAGGGCAGCTAACATGGCGTTAAAAACAAACAATTAAAACACAGTCCAACAGTAAAACCTCAATAAAACCTCAATATGACCCTGACCAATATCAAATTAGAATTTAAAATTTCAAAAAAATATATTACAGGTTATTTCCTGAAATAAAAATAGAAAACAGCACAACATTGCTTAAATAATTTAATTAAAGCTTTTTATTAGTCAATTATGTTTAGGGAAAATATTATACAGTACTGTATAGGGAAATGATACAAATTTAAGAAAGGAAGTATAATGTAATACACTATATTTAACTTTTTAAATCTATATATTTTACAGGGGTGGGGAGCTAGTGAGGTTGGACACAGTTAAAAGAAAATGAAATTTCAAAGTGACAGTGGTATGATTATGTTAAAATGCTATTTGGTCTAATGCCCCTTAGTGACTAAACTATAGAATGACACTATCTATAAAATAAGAATGGATGAATTATAGCTCAGATATGAATTGGTAATGCAATGTTATTTTAGATTTATGTAAATCTTATGGAAACCATCCCCAAAGCTGACTGTTAGAAAAAAATCTGGCAAAACCACTCAGAGTTTTACTTTTCTCCCCAAATAAGCGCCATCTTTCCTTGAGCAGTTGATGCCACCTCTCCCTCAAGTCATGGGTGGATTGGGGGCTCTGGAAGCAACTCTCTCTCCACTTTGTACAGGCTCAAGAGCTCCACTTTCATCAGCGGTGGCTTTGGATGTAATCACATAGCTACAGCCTCTCTATGCATGTAGACATCGCTCCTCCCCGTGGTTCACAGAGGAGTTGAGGGTACTTAGACGGGCAAAGAGATGCCAAGAGCGCCGCTGTGTGAAAACCTGGAATGGATCCAACCAAACACTAGCTAAAGCCATGATTAGAGCATACCTAGTGGCAATGGAGGAGGTGAAACATCAATATTTCACCGCCCTCATTGCCTCTGCTGATAATCGCCCAGTGACCTTGTTCCGGGTGCCCAGGTCCCTTCTCGGAAGGGGAGGGGGTGGGCCCCATTGGCAGGGGTCGGCTGAGGCTTTTGCTGATTATCTGGCAGAGAAAATTGCTCAGATTCGTGCCAGGTTGAATCCACGGGATGAGGCATCATCAATATGCTGATGATACCCAGTTGTATATCTGCCCGGGAGGACCCAATTGATGCAGTGGAAGTCCTTGCCAGGTGCCTGGAGGCTGTGAGGGTCTGGATGGGGGACAATGGGCTACAACTGAATCCTGGCAAGACTGAGTGGCTGTGGGTCAGGGGTCCCGCGCTAACTCGGGAGCTACCATCTTTGGTCTTGGATGCGGTAGTTTTGCCCCAAACAGACCCGGTGCGTAATCTGGAGGTCCTCCTGGACTCACGACTACTACTCAAAGAGCAGGTGGCAGTCGTGGCTAGGAGGGCTTTTGCACAACTTTGTTTTGTGCGCCAGTTATGCCCACTCCTGGATCGGACTCCTTGCTCATGATCACACATGCCTTGGTCACCTCCAGATTCAATTATTGTAATGCGCTCTATATGGGGCTGCCCTTGGTGACCATTCAGAGGCTGCAACTGGTCCAGAATGCAGCTGCCTGGATCGTGATGGGATGCAGGCGTTATGCTCGTGCCTCACCATTGCTCCGGGAGTTGCACTGGTTGCCAGTTTGCCTCCGAGTGCAATTCAAGGTGCTGGTTATTACCTTTAAAACCCTACATGGTAGTGGGCCAGGATACTTAAGAGACTGCATTACCCCAAGAGTATCTGTCCGTCTCACCAGAGCGGATCGGAGAGGTTCTTTGGTGGTGCCATCAGCTAGAGAGGTGCACCTCTCTAGCACTCAAAGAAGAGCCTTCTCTGTGTCCACTCCGGCCCTATGGAACCTTCTGCTAACAAAATTGCATCTCCAGATGGAGTTGCTGCCCTTTAGGGAGGGTGTTAAGACCTGGATGGCTGGGCAGGTATGGGGGCTGGGCCAGACGGTCACTCAGGCCGGTTGGCTCATTTGACTCCCTATTAAACCCCCCTCTGTGTTCTTAGCTGTGTTTTTAGCTGTATTTTAATTTTTGCTTTTTAATTTTTACTGTTTTAAAATTTTAACTTTTTATTATATTTTGTGATGGGTGGGTTTATATTGTGGGATTGTATAATTGGTATGTTTTATTTGTTGTCAGCCACCCTGAGTCATTCGTGAGGAGGGTGGCATAGAAGTATGATGATAAATAAATAAAATAAAATACTACAAGCACTTGGGCTATTACCTCACCAGCAATACAAAGCAGAGTTCGGTTCTGTGTATTTATGCAGGAGTAAGCTATCCCAGACCTTTGTGCCTGCAAAGCACAGCTCAGTTCCATGCAACAATGTTCAAGTCTGCAAAGCACAGCTGAGCTCTATGCAGGGTATGTATTAAACACCCTCTTAGCAATGATCTGTGATAGAAGATTACAGCAAAAGAAGCTTGTGGGCTTGATAGGATGCCTCCAGCTTACAGACCAGGAGAAGTTTTCCATTTTTGATCCAAGAGGCATATAGGCATGGAATTTCTTCCCTTCCATCGTCTCTAGAATGAAGTGAGACATCCACACAGAAATATTCAGTAGCAGTTTTTAGAGAGGAGAATGCTCCTAGCCCAGCCTTGTCACTGATGTATTACAGTTGTAGCTGCAGGGAGTCTTTTACAACAAGAGAGGAGCTTCAGTATGATAACCTCCTTCTATGGATGGAAGCTATCCAGTTCATTCTCTCATGCTGGCATCACAGGCTGAACCTCTGTGAGTCATCTGAACCTGACACATGGGAAACAGCAGCATCTCCCAGAGAAAGATATCATGCCCTACTTTTGTATCACACCTTTTCCCCCCTTTTGCATTTCTTCTCCTTTCCACTCTTAGGGTTCTTTATCTCTAAACTGGGCTTAGAACTGGGGCCATGGTGGCTTAGTGGCTAAGATGCTGAGCTTGATGACTGGAAATTCGGCAGGTCAGCGGTTTGAGACCTGACTACTGCATGACGGAGTGAGCTCCCTTCTCTGTCCCAGCTCCTGCCAACCTAGCAGTTTGAAAGCAAGAAATTGCAAGTAGATAAATAGGTTCCACTTTGGCAGGAAAGGTAACAGTTTGGTGCACTCTGGCATCTAGTCATGCCTGCCATATGACCATGGAAATGTCTGCAGATGCAGACAGCACTGGCTTTTGGACTGCAAATGGAGATGAGGACTGTCTCCTAGAGTTGGATATTACTAGCTTTCAAGCAAGTGAGACCTTTACCTTTAATAGATCTTAGAACAGCTATTATTTTGAGGAACAGATCCCAGAATATGTTTCTTTCTTCTTCTTTTTTAGAACTGTTCTGATTCAAAAAAATTTTTTATTTATATGCCACCAATCAACAGTTGTATAATAATTTCATGTCAGAAATTATTCTAGGTTGAAAGGATTCTTGCTGGAGAAACTCCGCTCAGGGAATGACTGAATGAGGCTCCTTTCATGTCCCCAAGATCTTTTCCCACCAAAGTGGTCCCTGTTTATCTACTTGCAATTTCTTGCTTTCAGACTGCTAGGTTGGCAGGAGCTGGGACAGAGACAGGCACTCAAACCATCATGCAGTACCCAGGTCTCAAACATCTGACTTGCTAGACTTCTAGCTAACAAGGCAAACTTTTTAACCACTAAGCCACTGCAGCCCACCAGTTTTAATAATACTGTAGTATATAAACGTTATATTAAAAACCAAACCTAGATCGAGATTGAAAGCATTCATTCATTCACTCACTCACTCACATTTATAATTTTGGTGTAAGCACCACTCCAAAATCATCAAATTTATATATATAGTACTGTATTACCAAGACCTCTACGTGTCATTTAGAAGCCTGCCTGAAAAAAGAAGGTTTTTGTCTGGTGACAGAAGGACAAGAGGGAGGGTGGCCTAATTTGGCTTATCCATGCCAGAGCCTGGGGGTAGCCATGGAGAAGTCTCTCTCTCTCTCTCTCTCTCTCTCTCTCTCATGTCTTCACCAGAGTTTGGAAAGGTGGTGGAACTGAGAGAAGGGCCTCCCCTAGGGCTACCATATGCCCCAGAAAACCAGGATTTTCCCGGATTTTGATTGTCCCAGCCGGTTCTGTGAAAATCATTGAAAAGTCCCAGATTTGCAAGGTTTCAAAAAAAAAAAAAACTCGCCTTTTTCTTGCTGCCTTAGAGCGGTGCCTCTACTTAAGCACCAGCCAGCATCTGTAGCAGCAGCCACAACAGCTTGGTGGCTGAAAAAGAAGATCAGGTTGATCAGCTTGGCCTGATCATCGGCCTTCGCTGGACCCACCTCCCAGCTGACAGGCAGCTTGGCAATGGGATAAATTGAAGGTCTCTGAAAGGAGAATGAGGAAAAGGAGAGGTGCATGGGGGAGAGGAGGACAAAGGTGCTCCAGTAGGTTTTCGCGACAGCCCCATCCAATGCATGCACGGTTTGAAGAATGCAATGATGTCACATGACTGTCCTGGTTTGCTGGGAAAGAATTATGGCAACTCTAGTCTCCCCAGATCATAAAAGCCAAGAAGCCTTATTGAGGGGCTACGATCCTTCAAAGAGCCTGAACCCAAAGTATAATAATAATAATAATAATAATAATAATAATAATAATAATAATAATAATAATAATAATAATAATAATAATAATAATAATAATAATAATAATAATAATAATAATAATAATAATAATAATAATAATTCTAGGTTGAAAGGATTTTTGCTGGAGAAACTCCTCTTTGGACAAAGACAGACGCTCAATCTGTCATCCAGTACCTGGGTTTCGAACTGCTGACTTGCTGCCTTTCCAGCTAATAAGGCAAACTTCATAGCCACTGTGCTACCGCAGTGCTTTGAACTGGGCCTAGAAACAGACTGGCAGTGAAGCTGTTGTAAATAAGAGAGTTACATGCTCCGTAACCAGCACCAGTCAGCAGTCTGGCTCCACTACAGCATTTTGAACCAACTTGAAGTTTCCAAACACTCTTCAAAGGCAGCCCCATGCAGAGCAAACTGCAGTAATCCAAACAGGATCTAGCAAAGGGATGTTTCTGTCACAGGTGCTTTTCCAAACAGTCTTCCAAAAGAAAACAACAAAATTGGTAGCTTTGGTTTATTAAATTATGATGTGCTTTCCTTGTCTCAAAAAGGCACTCAAGCTGAGGGTTTTTATTGCCATGCAATTTTATTTAAACGTGATTGCATAATTAATTGAATAATAATCTGAAAGGAAAGGCTTGTCAATTAAAAACTCTTCTGGGAAGGAGAAAGTTGGGTGGAGAAAGATAGGCATGCAAAAGGAAAGTGACAGGGGAACAGAATCTCAAATTGTATTTATTTCCTGCAATAGGGTTCTGGCTGCCCGATATGCTACATAGCTAAATCAGGGATTCTCAACGGTTTCCCACCATGGACTGAATCACACACCCTCAGACAGCTGAGCAGGCCAGACACGTGGTCCCCACCACCACCATAAACGCTGCCGTAAAATGTATCCACGGCTGTCGTAAACACGTTTATGACAGCTGCGGGTAAAATTACAGCATTATAATTTTTCCCGTTTTTGCTGCTTTTGGTGGCAGTGGGAGTGAAGGCAGCATGTTTTTTTGCTGCTTCTATCACTTCCGGCAGCTGCAGTGGTGGCAAGGGTGGTGGGACACATAAAATGGCACCACAGGCCAGGTCTGGCCAATGGGCTGTAGGTTGTGAACCCCTGATCTAAGTCTAAGTAAGATGGTTCTGGGTTTAAGTTGAGTAGCAACAGTGTGAATAGGTGGCATTTAACCCTTTTCCTTCACAGTGCTTTTCTGAGGTAAATGCACTCCACAAGCTGCTCTTTTTTGTGGTTGCTAGGAAACAAAAGACAGAGACGGAAAGAAAATACCCTCCCCTTCCCAGTTAGAGATATCTGTATTTATTTCTGCTATGGTCTTGTAAGGTTTGTGGATACCCCTGGAGACCACACTTTAAAGGAATAACATACGGGAGTGTTTTACTTCCGCTTCTGGGAGCGACAAGGGCACTGTGGGCTAGATGAATCGCAGTAAAATCCATTCGTGTGGATTTGCAGGAGCTGGGGCTTCTGGGAACTGAAGTCCAAGAACATCTGGAGTGCCAAGGTTCGCCATCACGGACCTACCCATTCACATTAACCCTCACTATTGGTTGCACTGGCACAGGGGGTGACAGAAACTGAAGTCCAACAACAATCTGGAGAAGCATTACTCTCTAGCTGTTGTAGATTAAAAACCACCAGGTTGTTCTGCTTGCAAGTTGTAGCTCACGGTGGCCCTCTTCCTTCTGGAAAGTCAGATGCCTAACCTATTAGTCTTCCATAGCCATGAAATAAAAAGGCGACTGATTCTTGGGAGGCAAGTGATGAGAAACCTGGGGAACATAGTGAAAAGTAGAGACATGCCATTGCAAACAAAAATTCGTATAGTCAAAGCAATGGTATTCCCTGTGGCAATGTATGGTTGTGAGAGCTGGACCATTAGGAAAGCTGAGCGCAGAAAAATAGATGCCTCTGAGATGTGGTGCTGGAGGAGAGTTTTGAGAGTCCCTTGGACAGCGAGGAGAACAAATAGGTCAATCTTAGAAGAAATCAACCCTGACTGCTCCTTAGAAGGTCAAATAGTAAAGATGAAGCTAAAGTACTTTGGACATCAAATGAGAAGAGAGGATTTGCTTGAGAAAGCCTTGATGCTTGGAAAGGTGGAGGGCAAAAGAAGAAGGGGGCGGCCAAAAATGAGATGGCTAGATGGTATCATAGAGACAATGGGCGCAGAGCTGAGCGAGTTGAGGAGGATGGTGGAGGACAGAAGTGCCTGGTGGACAGTGGTCCATGGGGTCGCAAAGGGCCGGAATTGACTGTGCGACTGAACAACAAAAAAGCCATGTTGACATGGGGAGATAGGAATTCACATTGGAACGGCTGTTTTGAAGCTGTGTAAGTATAACTTTTATAATTTTATTAAAATTAATTTTAATTTAATTTTAACTGAATTTTTAACATTTAGTCAATTGTAGTTTTAATTGTAATGAATGAATTGAATTTTAATATGTACGAGGCATGCTGAAGTGCCAGATTGGCTGGCTACGTACTATGTACTATTGTCTTAAGTTATGTCTTTTTTGTAATGTTGTAAGCTGCCCAGAGTTGGGGTCTACCTAATTGGGGCGGGATAACAAATTTGGATAAATAAATAAATAAAATAAAAACGGCAAGATTTGGGGAAGGCTCTTTAAATATCTGTCACAGAGAGATTTTTGATACTCTGTTCATGGCATATATTAAAATCATTTTTTTTAAAAAGACAATCCTCCCCGAAGAAATGCTTAAGGCCTGTCTGGATTAGAATAAGCATGTTCAAAGGATAACAGGTGTTCTCTGTCATTAATATCACGTGAGAGTATTTCTGAAGGTAGAGCTCCTCTGAACTCTTGTGTCTAAGCAAGAGTTGCTTGCTTTTCACAGGAAAGACATATTTTTCCAATGGAGATGGCACGATTGTCCCTAAAGTTTAATTTTTCCTGTCATAACAGACAGCGCTGGCTCTTCAGCTTTGAAGCAGAGATGAGCACTGACCCCTAGAGTCGGATATGACTGGCTTTCGAGCAAGGGAAACCTTTACCTAACAGATTTTAAGGTTTAGGAGCCTTGCCCTCCTCATGTATTTTGGGTCGCCTTCCCAAGTGTGTGTGAGACAGAAAGAGAGAGAGAAGGGGAGAAAGAAAAAAGTTTGACTTTCTTTTCAAATTATGGATGGATAGATAGGGTATTTTTGCATCTTAGGCTCAGACTTCAAGTAGCTAAATTATGTCAAGCACTTAAAATCAGTAAGTAAAGATGGATATTAGGCTTCAGAGATGTAAAGGAGAAAAGAGAGCCCATCACACCTTTAACTGTTGTGTAGAAGGGATTTCAACAGGTATAGCTTAATCCGGTACCTGTAGAAATTCTCACTTCCGCAAAACTATTAAAAATGCAAGAGGAGTTTTGCTCTCTTTTGCATCTGGTCACTCCACTGGCAAGTTACATTTTCTGGCCTTTAAGAGCTTCCCTCTTTTAGCTGTGTGGTATGGCTGTTAATTCTTAGTGCAGAAGGAAATAAACTCTGTGTATGTTCAGAGCCATGGCTTTAGGTGGTTCAAGACAGAAGAGCTGTTAGGACAGAGACTTGGACAAAATTAAGCCCTGACCAGCAGACGCTCTCTCTCTCTCTTAATCTGCATATATGCTAATCTTTCTTTTTTTACAATAATAAAACGCAGCATGCAGATGTCCTGCTTTACAGAGAAATGACACTTGTGAGGCGATTTGTGCTCTCTAAGCAGCTGTATGTGGATCGTGCTATCTTCTCCCTGTGGCTGATGCATAATGCTTCCATGATGTGTCAGAGAGATGCATAGTGGTATGTAGGAACAAAGGAAGGGCTGAGAACACACATTTCTGATAATGGTGTGTGGGGAAAAGTCAGTGTTGTGTTACTGCTGGGGGGGGGGGCGGTTTAATGGTTTGGACTGTTTTTCTGCCTTTAAATGCCGCTTGATTGGCAGAAACCATCCAGTGGGGAATTTCATAGCAGGAGCTAAACATGAGCGCTGACTCACATCTGCACAACAGGAAGCGGCTGGGAAAGGCAGTGGTGCAGCTGCAGATTGGAAAGCTGTCACCTTAGGCACAGCGTATGGCAAAGCATGGGACTGCGGTGGCTTAGTGGTTAAGATGCTGAACTTGACGACTGAAAGGTCAACAGACTGGCAGTTTGAGACTCAAGTGCTGCACGATGGAGTGCGCTCCTTTCTTCGATCCCAGCTCCTGCCAACCAAGCAGTTCGAAACCAAGAAACTACAAGGTACCACTTTGGTAGGAAAGGTAACAATGTTCTGTCTGCTTGTGTCTAGTCATGCCTGCCACATGACCATGGAAATGTCTGCAAGTGACAGCACTAGTTCTTTGGCTATAAACGGAGATGAATCCTACAGTCAGGTATGGCTGTCTTTCGAGCAAGGGAGATGTTTACCTTTATTATGGCAAAGCAGGTCAACCACTGGTTGGAAGTCTACTGTGCAGGGAACATAACTAATGGAGATAGAGATAAACTGGATTGTAACCTTGTTGCAGTGTGTCAATACAATACCACACAGACAAAAACCCAGAGAGTTCTATTCTTTATAGCAGGCCTGGGCAACTTGTGGCCCTCCTAGTTGCCCTAGCACAGGGGTGCCCAAACCTTTTGAGCTGTGGGCTGGCCATGTGGTTCAGTGGGCCAGTTGCGTGGGTCTTCCCACCAGAAGCAGAAGTAAAACGCGCCTTGCAATCTCAATTGTAAGCTGCCATTTTCTCTGTTTTAACCAGGAGTGCCCAAACTACAGCCCGTGGCCCAGATATGGCCCCTGACACCAATTCATCTGGCCCACACTGCTCTTGTCACTCCTGGAAGTGGAAGAAAACTGTGCCCGTACACAGCGTGGGCCAGATGAATTGATGTTGGGGCCCGGATCTGGCCCACAGGCTGTAATTTGGGTATCCCTGCCCTAGCTAGACTATTTGAGGATAAGGAATGCTGGGAGTTGCCTCTCAGCAGGACTTTTAGAGAGATAGATCCCCCCCCAACCCGGTCTTGATTCAAAACATGCAGAATTAGAGAAGTGAGGCTCTGTATTTCAGCAGACCTCCTACTCAAAAGTAACTCATTCTGCTGCACCATATGGTAAAGCATTTTTTCTCGAGTGCGCCACTGCATACTGCAGGGAAGCCATCACATGTTTAAATGAGATCCTATTAAAAATCAATTGATTTCTCTGCCACACTGAAAAAATGCTATGTCAAGATGTACACTGAACACCCACACAAATATATATATAATAAATGTTCTCTATTCAGAGAATACCAACACCATATTATATGAACACCCAGACATAATCTGGAGTGGTAGTCTAAGAAAGCTTTACCATTAGATTTTGCAGTGTGTAAAAGATGATTTGTTAGGGACAGGGCATTTTTGAGCCTTCCAATGTTCCAGGCTGCAACTTCCCAAAGCCCCAAATAGTGTGCCCAATGTTTTTGTAGACCAGAAACTTGAAAAATTGTACGATTCCCACTGTAAAGTATCAGGCATTTGGGTTGCAAACAGGGCCAAATGACCGAAGGAGGTTCCCCACCCTTGCACCATCCTTCCGAGGTTGGTAAAATGAGTACCCAGCATGTTGGGGGCAAAATACTCATTAACTTATAAACCACCCAGGGAATGTATTAAGTGCTATGGGGTGGTCTATAAGCATGGTTGCTATTACAAATTTAACAGACACTAAGTACTGTATGTGGGTACCGTGTGGACATGTACTAGATGCTGGACTACAACTCTTACCATCCCTCATTACTGGTCATGCTGGCTGGCTAGGGTGAATGGGAGCTGTCGTCCAAATGACACCTGGGGCCCAGTGCCTTACTCAAGAGCGTACTGGCACTCTCTGAGGCTCAAAGTTTGAGACTAAGGAACAAAGAAGTCTCAGCTCCTGCCAACCTAGCAGGTACCTGACAGAAGTAAGTGGGTGGGGTGGCAACTGGTGTTGGCATTCTAGTTGAGGAGAGAGTTTCGGCATGGAAAGGGAGCAAGGAGAAAAAGCTCTCAAACCAGATATTTATTTACTAATTTTATTTCTTCCTTTGAACTTAAGGTTGCAAAGAAGCCTCCTTCTTTATTCTCGTAACATCCCTAAAAGCTGAGAATTTAACCAGCTAGTCAGCAGTTTGTCACAGTCAGGCCAGGTTGAGATTTATACCTAGTCTTCTGAGTCAACACTCTAACCCAGAGGTGCCCAAACTATGGCCCAAGGACCAGATCCGGCCCATGGACCATAGTTTGGGCACCCCTGGTTTAAGCAGAGAAAATGGCACCCTAAAATCGATCTCATCCTGTTGTAAAACAGATTGCAAGGCGTGTTTTACTTCCACTTCCAGCGGGAGAAAACACATAACCAGCCCACTGAACCATGTGACTGCCCCACAGACCGAAAAGTTTGGGCACCCCTGCTCTAACCACTGTGCCACACTGACTGTATCATTGGCCTCTCACACTGAGGTTTTGAGTCTTTCATCCATCTTGAGAAAAAGACATGGATCCTGCAATTACAGGATCCTAGAAGCAAGGGGACCTATAAGTCCTATCAGCCACATAAGATTCACCTGAAGGAAAAGATTCCAACTTTGGGAGGCTTTAGGTAAACTTCTGAGGTCTTCCTTGCTTGAAAGCCAGTCGTATTTGACTCTAGGAGTCAGTGCTCATCTCCATTTATAGCCAAACAGCCAGTGCGTCTACATCTGCAGACGTTTCCGTGGCTATGTGGCAGGCATGCCTAGACACCGAAGTGAACGGAACGCTGTTTACCTTCCCACCAAAGTGGTCCCTATTTATAAACTTGCAATTTCTTGCTTTTGAAATGCTCGGTTGGCAGGGGGTGGGACAGAGATGGGAGCTCACTCCATCCTGCAGCACTCGGGTCTCAAACTGCTGACCTGCCAACCTTCCAGCAGTTAAGTCCAGCATCTTTACCACTAAGCTACCACAGCCTATTGCCTGTTTCAGAAACATCACTTCAAGATCCATGTTGGTGGGTGATGGGATGAACTGCTGGATAGGGTGGTGTGGAATTAGTGGAGCACGGCAAACTTACTCTTGTGTGGGTGGGTGGCAGGCATAGCAAAGTGGGTAGGAAAGTGAGGGAGATATCCAGGCTGCAGAGTCAACAGTCCAGTCCTCAGAAACGGCAGCTTGGTAGCATTCAGTAGATTTTGGTACCAGTAAAATACTGCAGGGACAGTATGGTGCAATGCAGGGTTTAAGAAAAAAAGAAAAGGAAGACTGGTATCATGAAATTTTGAATCGCCCAGAGTGCACTAAGCGCTACGGGGTGGTATATAAGTGTGATTGCTTTGCTTTATGATGCAGTCAAAAAACAACACGATTAGGGTAACTGATCACAACATTGCTTTGTGATCTTCCTAACCAAGGCTGAACAGGAACATCTTCCTTTTTTCTGCTACTGAATTGCCTGAGTTAAGCTGTATTTCATGATAGAGAGCACTGTTTATTTAAAGGGCACAAGGCAGCATCTTACGGTGGGAAATCTAACATTTCAAGGTCAGTTCCCTGGCAGGAAAGACTGCCAAAATTTCCTTTTGCCAGAAGAGGAAGATACAAATTCAGGAGGCAAAGGGTAGGGGAGAAGTGAGGCCGTTACTTTCACCCCCTACTTCACCTGCTTTCTTGCATTAAAAATAAATAAATAAGAAAAATGCATACTTTATAGAGGACACACTGCACATGCTCAACCATACTGTCCTTTCCTTGATTTTTAAAGGCTGAAGACCTTTCCTAGGTAGTTTAGTAGCTGACACCCTTGCTTGAAAGCCAGTTGTAGTCAACTCTAGGATTCAGTGCTCATCTGTTTACAGCCAATGAGCCAGCACTGTCTGCGTCTGCAATGTTTCCATGGACACGTGGCAGACATGCCTCGACACCGGAGTGCATGGAACGCTGTTTTACCTTCCTGCTGAAGTGGTCCCTGTTTATCTACTTGCAATTTCTTGCTTTCAAACTGCTAGGTTGGCAGGAGCTGGGACAGAGACGGGAGCTCACTCTGTCCTGCAGTGCTTGGGTCTCGAATTGCCGACCTTCCAGTTGTCAAGTTCAGCGTCTTAACCTCCTGGAAGGCAAAAGCAGTAGTCCTGAACTATGCCAAGATATCTGGGTCATGTCCATAACAAAACAGCTTTGTTCTCTTAGAGCAGGGGTTCCCAACCTTTTCAAGCCAGGGCCCTGGTCAAACTCTCCGTCAGCTTCGAGGGCTGGGTGGCCATTTTGCCTTGCCTGCACAATGGTGTGTGTGTGTCCATTTTGTCCCAACAGCTACAAAGGAGTGGTCATTTTGTTTCTTGAATGCCCTTGGAAAGGCGAAGGTCCACATGAAATGGTGCCATGGGCCAGATCCAGACCATGGGCCTTAGGTTGGGAACCCCTGCTTTAGATGTTGAGGAGAGGGCTGGACTTGCTTTCTGCACATCTTCAATGGCACTGAAGGGATGGAAAATGTGCAAGAAGGCATAAGAAGACGCCAGTGGGAAGGAGAGCCCACCAGGGCTGTCTACTGCAGTGCAGTGTATCAGGTGCGTGTGGCACGGTGCCAAAAAGATGTTGCTCTTTGCAAAGCATAAAAACCGGGTCCTCGTCTGCGCGGGGCGGGATTGCAGGGACTCCAGCGAGGAGGAGCAAAGCGCTGGGAAGGAAAAGATACGGAGCGTCTGGCGGTGCAAGAAGACGGCGTGGCCATAAAAGGACTGGAGTTGCTTCCTTGCGGCCACGCCGTCTGCGCAAAGGGGTTGCGGCATAAAGTGCGACGCGGGTCGAGACCAAGGCTGCTCTGTTGCTCTCTGCAAGAGCAAATAATAGCACCCTTGCAACGCCTGCAATAGGGGAACCCACAACTGCAACGCAGGGCTCTTTGCACGAGTTTCCAGGCTGCTACGTCACCGTGGGGACATTAATTCAGGGAGTTATTTTTTGGGGGTGGGCGCGTGGGTGGGATACGAGGTAGCTGCTTAAAATGGTGCAGGGAAGTATTTCTCACGCTCCTTGCAAATTAATTAATTAATTAATTGCTTTTGTACCAAATATACAAAAGGACATGTAAATAGGGCAGGGGTCGCTTTCCGGAGCATCTTTTTTTTTAATGGCCAGGCTGCAAAACCCATCAGGAGTCCCAATGGATTACAAAAAGAGCAGCGTTTTGCTGATAGCAATCAATAGCAAAGACACTTACATACACACCGTCCCTTAGCGCTTGGTGCATGCTCTCAGCGGTTTAAAAGTTAATTTAGCATTTGGCCTCCATTTGGCACTCATTTTACCGACCTCAGATGGATGGAAGTCTTTGAGACCACTTTGTGTGTGTGGCCCCTCAGGATTGAGCTCACAATGTTTTGGCTGTAGTGCAGTAGTTTAACCCCTGCGCCACCAAGGCTAAAGGAAAGGCTCCCGGGAAGTGCCGCATTGGGAACCAAATGAAAAGACATTTAGCAAGGGGCAGCGGCAATCTTTCATCCCCTCCCAGTCGGAGCCTCCCAGGGACTTTGGACCATGGCCGCTTTCCTGCCTAGTAGGATGATGGACTTTGTAGTCCAGGCTGAGGGGAGGCCTCGGCGCCTTAGGTTGTCTTCTTGGGGGTTCGATTCCCACCACCGTGCCTCTTTGACAGGGGTGTTCTGGACTCGGGAGTCACTTGTAGCTCTGCGATGATGATGATGTGGTTGAGGAAGGTCAGGTGCAATGCACACTTTTTGGACTGCCTGCAAAGGATCGGGAAAAGGGAGGCGAGACCAGGTCACTTGCAGACAGTCCCCAGCGCGGGGCGGGAGAAGCCGTGCTTGGCTTTGCAGACTGAGGCTCTGATAATTGACGCCTTTCCATAGGTTGCTGGATTTGGCCAATTCAGGCTTCCGCGGGGGTGGTCGCGAGGGGATTTCTAGTTCTGTGCTAAACTACAAGTGGAGGACGGATATTATTTATTTATTCAATTTGTATTGAATATTTATTTATTCAATTTGATATCCGGAATCTGCCTCCTCTTCTCCAAGCTCTGCCGCATGGCTGAAGCATTTTGCCCCCCCTGCCCCCTCCCCTCCCCCGAATCCTAGTAGCGAGACATCAGGCTCCGGATTTACTATGGGAGTGAATGTGGGGGGCAAAGGGACCATTCGGGATCGGAAAGTTGGGGTGGCGGAAAGCGTGTGCAGGGATCCAACTCCCAAGTGCTAAAAGTCGTAGCGCGAGAAGGAGGGGGCTAAACCTACACTAATCCATCCTCCTCCTCCTCCTATTGACTCGTACACTACGTGGGATTTCAGCTTAATCTTTGAGCCTCTGGAATCCCATTCTTTTCGCCTCCTAGGGTCGAGCGGGGAAAGTGAGGGAGAGAGATATTTCTCTTCCCCCCCCCCCCTTGGAAAGCCTGGTGTTGCCAGAAGGAAGAACCGCATTGTGGGTTAGGGTGGAGTAGAGAAACTTGATGCTCAATTTATAGATCAGGGGTGTACACACTTTTTGGGTCACAGGCTGGTCACATGGTTCCTCCCACTGGAAGCGGACGTAAAACGTGCCTTGCAACCTGTTTTGCGACATATGTTTTGCAACTGGATGAGATAGATTTTAGGTTGCTATTTTCTCTGCCCAAACTACCGCTCCTGGGCCGGATCTGGCCCAATTCATCCATCCCATCCTTGTCGCTCCCAGGAGCGTAAGTAAAACGTGCTCGTATGGGTCAGTTTTACTTCCGCTTCTGGGAGTGACCAGGCCAGGCCGGGCCAAATGAATTGGCATCGAGAGCCAGATCTGGCCCACAGGCCGTAGTTTGGGCACCCCTGACTTAGATCCTTAAGAGATGTGGAGTCTCACGATCGGCCCAGAATCTCACAGGTCAAACATGAGTTTCGATCAGATTGCCTCGATGGGAAAGAAACAGGGCTTTCCTCTTCCTTTGGCAAAAGAATTTCAGCTGCTGCTTCTGCTGAGATTCATTATGCAAGACCACAGATCTGATGAAAAATAAACAGAGAAACCAGAAGCGTAGCATGCCTTGGCAGGGCCCCGTATAAAAATTTGTTTGGGGGCCCTTAGGAAGGGTAAAGATTTGTTTTGCTTACACACGTTGGGGGCCCCCCGTGGCCCGGGGGCCCCGTATAATTGATACGGCAGATACGGCGGTAGCTACGCCCCTGAGAGAAACCCTACATACATACAGTTGTACCTTGCTTAAAGAGCATAATGCGTTCCACAGGATTGTTCTTTAAGCAAGTTTGCTCTTTAAGCGAAACACCATTGTAAATGACCAATGGGGGGGGGGGACTGCAAACCCCAATTTATTTGTTAAACGAGTTTTTGGTTGGTTTGATTTGTTAAGCAAAGTGAACATGCAGAGAAAATTCTGCTCTTTAAGTGAGTTACTCTTTAAGCGAAGCGCTCTTTATGCGAGGTTTGACTGTATACGTAAAGAAACAGCCCACTGATTTGTTTTGCGTCAAGGCATTTCCAAGGTAGGGTGATCTTATGAATTAGTGACTTTCAGAAGCTACTGGACTTAAAGGCCAAACTAAGGCCTTAAAAACTAAGTCATCGTTTCCTTTAATGAGTCAAAAACATCTTCCCTCTTTCTTTCCTGCCTTCAACTTTTCCTGCCGTCATTCCTTTTACTGGTAAATCTAATCTTCCCAGAAGATATCCAAAGTACAATAGCCTGGGCTTAATCATTTCAGTCTCTAATTCCAGTTCCAGGCTGATCTACAACCCATTTACTAATCTTTCTGGCAGTCTGTGCTCTCCATAAACATTTATTCCAAATGACTTTTTAAATGAAATTACTGTAATCTTTTCCCTATTGGGCTTTTTTCACATCTGTTTTGAGAAATGAGGAATATAATAGGGATGAACCGAGCGCTTATCTGCAGTGACTCACCCAACAATTTAGGACAGGGAATCTCAACCTGCAGCCTGTGGGCTGGATGCAGCCTGTGGCACTATTTCATGTGCCCCCCCCACCCCTCCACCACACTGGGAAGTGCCATGTGGTAAAGGAAGAGTAAAATGGCTGTCCGGCCCCCGAAGCTGTCTGAGGGAGTGTGAGCCAGCCCCCGGCTTTAAAAAGTTAAGAACTTCTGATTTAGGATCTTTGTAGTTCTTTCATAGCTGAGTCTCAGGCTTGTGATTTCCATTTTTGCTACTGATTGAATTGAGGAATAGAAAATGATGTGACAGTTTTGAAATTTTCATTGCTGAAATTTTAAGTACCTACAGTACTATAATTCTACAGTCATGAACACCAGGGGGTGCAATATTTCCATGCATCAAACCCACTCTTAAAGCCCCAAGGTCTTGTCATAGTAGCTTTATAATTTAGGGCTGTTGGTGTCCCTATTGTTAAACAGTTGGGACTCAGAGGACTTTGTTGATCTGCTGCAAATGACTCAGACATCTACCCGTAGATCTCTAGCGGTACCATCTGTTCACCTTGCTCTAGGGCACTTTTTAAAAATCATGCTTGGCATGGCACAGGGCAAAGTCCCGTCACTAAAAAGACTTGAGACTAGAATACAGTAAAACCTCATATAACACTAAAACCTGGTTCCACAAGTCTTCGTGTTATATGATTTTTCGTGTTATCTGATCCTCTATGGGATCCATAGAGATACATTGTAACCACACAGGCTTTCGCGGTTGTTATCTGAAGCATCCCATAGGATCTTAATGTTATCTGATGCAATTCTTCCCCCCAGATTCCTTGATGTTATGCGATTTTCGTGTTATTCGATACTAATGTTATATGAGGTATTACTGTATTATATTACAGTGGTACATCGCTTAAAGAGCACAATGCATTCCACGGGATTGCTCTTTAAGCGAGTTTGCTCTTTAAGCAAAACACCATTGTAAGTGACCAATTGTGACTTCTGGCGGGGGGGGGGATTGTGAAACCCAATTTATTTGTTAAGTGAGTTTTTGGTTGGTTTTATTTGTTAAGCGAGGCAACCATTCAGAGAAAATTCTGCTCTTTAAGCGAGTTAGTCTCTAAGCGAGGTGCTCTTTACTGTACATAAGAACATCCATAAGTGAAGTTTAAGGACTTAAAGGTTTCATCTGGTTGGTACCTGAAATACTGTGGTTCACAACTCCCATAATACTTTAACATCAGCCATGCTTTTTCTGGGCTACTGAGAGCTTTAGGGGAAAATTATTGTACAGTAAAACCCCATATAACAACTTTAATTCGTTCCACAGGGCTAGTCGTACATCATATAGCGATAATCCCTATGGGGTGCATCATACAACAAATATCTCTATGGGAAAAATCATACAACAACAAAAATTCATTGTACGATTTTTCCCATAGAGACGCATTGCATTGTATAACGATTTTAATTGTTATACAGGGCACAATGTTTTTTCAAATCCTCATTGTTGCATGATTTAATCGCTGTCAGAGGCATTCGTTATACAGGATTCTACTGTACAGTACTTCAAATGCACCCCAAACCTATCTACAAGTAAAGTGTTGTGGGAAGGGGTCATTTACAATGATGAGGGACATTTGTAGCTCTCTGCTTCAGGTTTTGTTCTTCGCAGTGGTTTGGGAGGTGAATGTACCAAGAAAAAGAATCTGGGTGTTTGTGTGAGAGTTACAGTGAAATATGCAGGGCATAAGAGTTGTTTCTCTGCTGCATGCTGTTTCCTCATAAAGCTAACCTTTGCCTAAAAAAGAAGAAATTGCAGAGTTTTATGGCTCATTACTGTGCCATGTATTGGGTGTTCCATAGATGAAGGCTTGTAAATACAGTAGAACCCCGTATAACAAAAAGCTCAGTTCCACACAGCGCTTTGTTATACAAATTTTTTTGTTATGCGAATTACTATTGGTGATACCCCGCATAATGGGGAAAAAGTTCATAATGTGGAGCATGCTCTGCATAACGAATCTTCCCCCCATTATGTGGGCTATTGCCAATAGATCACAAATGCTTCGTTATACGAATTTTTCATTATACAAAGCGTTTGTTAGGCAGGGTACCACTGTATTGTACCACATGTATTGTTTTTGCTGGAATGATGGAGGCATACAAGGGGACAATTTCTCTTTTATAGTCAATGTCTGGCTCCTCTCTCCTCAGCAGTAAGATTTGGTGTGTTTGGAGGTTTTCTTTGGTTTAGGTTGTATATTTAGAGGCAACTGTAGATTGCTTGAGAAGTAAAGACTCAGGGTTTAATCTTCAGCTTGGTATCCAATTAGGGGTTAAATGAATGAAGTAATCCAGCATTTTGCTATATTCATGATTTCACTTTATATAGAATTTTTGCTATATTTATTGGAGTGCAGAAAAGGGCCTACCTGTTTGGAATGGGGGTGGTTAAGGGATTTCTTGCTTGATGTGACTGAATTCGGAGGCAAATCAACTCAAAACTTTAAGGGCATTAAACATTATGTTCTCTATAGTTCTGGCTAGAATATAAGGCCTTCATGGACTCAAAAGAGAGAAGCAAAGACTTGACCATGATCGTCCCACTGTATGGTACCCAGACACTGAGGTTCTGTAGCAGAAATGAAATAGTTATTTATATTACTGGCCAAAATCCTGTTGCTTAGTAGAGTAGATTGCTTTAGATTAGGACCATTTTGTCAGACAAGGGTGCATTTTATCCCCTTACCTGTTTAAGCTGTATGCAGAACATATCAAATGAAAAGCAGAAATAAATTCAGATGAAGGAGGAGTGAAAATTGCTGGGAGAACCCCCCCCCCCCCAGTTTAAGATACACAGATGACATTGTCTTATTGGCAGAAAATAGCAATGACTTGAAATGACTTTTAATGGAAGTGAAAGAAGAAAGTGCCAAACCAGGATTGAAGTTGAAGCATTAAGAAACACAAGAATTATCACTATAGAAAAATCATAACACTTTGAAGTTGACATTGAAGAAATTGAGATAGACAGAGGATTTTTTAAGTCTTGGCTCAATCGTCAACCCAAATGGGGACTGTGGCTTAACATATCAGAAGAAGAATGAGATTTCAAATGGCAGAATTGGAAAAGATAATCAAATGTGTCACTGGATCATGTGTTGTGGAGACCAAGACCAAGACCATTCACACTATTGTGTTCCTGATCACCAAATACAGGTGTGAAAGCTGGACTGGAAAAAAAAAGAGAGAAAACGTAGATTTACAGTGGTACCTCAGTTAACGTAATTAATGCGTTCTCCGGGACATTTCTTACAGCAAAAATTACTTTAATCGAATTTCCCATAGGAATGCATTGAATGCAATTTCCCATAGGAATGCATTGAAAACAAAATACATTAACCAAAATGTTGTTTCCCATAGGAATGCATTGAAAACCAATTAATTGGTTCTGAAAATAATTTTGTAAACTGACCCACTATTTTCTATGGATTTCCTTTTGTTATGCGATTTTTATGTTAACTGAGCTGTTTGTTAACCGAGGTTCCACTGTATTTGACATAAGGTGTTGGAGGAGAGCTTTGTGGATAACCTGGACTGCCTAAAAGAAGAACAACTGGGTCCTAGAGCAGATCAAGCCTGAACAGTCTCTGGAGGCAAAAAATGATGAAGCCGAGGCTTTTCTCATTATCAAAAGGCAACATTTGCTGGAAAAGACAACAATGTTGGGAAAGGCAGAAAGCAGCAGAAAAAGAGGAAGACCAAACATGAGATGGGTTGACTCCATGAGGGAAACCACAGGGTGGTTGAGGATGAAATGTTTTGTAGATCTTTCATTCGCTGAGTTGCTTTAAGTTGGAGATGACTTGATGGCACATAACAACAGCAGGCCCATGGAAGTGATGGGGTTTTGGTGAATCAGTTCCACTTATTCAAGTGGGCTTACTCTAGTTGCAATTTACCATACTAAAGCAAGTTACAATGTGCCTATAAATTACTTTTGTATAGTAAATCACAGCTAGAGTAAGTCCATTTGAATCAATCAAACTCATGGAGGAGTTTACTTCCTAAATCCTCACTGGTGGTGAGGCTACACTAGTGAAATTTACTACACTAAGCAACAGGATTTTGCTAATGGTAGAATGACATTACCACAAGGTAATATACCTCACAGAGTCATTATACGGCAAAAAGAGGTGGGTGGAAGTTTTGGGGATAAAGGTTCCCTTGAGCACTTTCTGAGGAAAGATAGAGATGCATATTTGAGTGTTTTGGGTTTCTGTTTCTGAGAGGCAGGACATTTGGATTTGCTGCCCAGCTGGTCTGACAGGAAGGAAGCCATTTCAGTTTGAAGGGTTGTTTTGGTGAGGTGAAAAACAGGATTTTTGAATGACTTCTCCCTGACAGCAAAAAAGGAGATTGAACCTGGTGAAGGAAGAATCAATTTCCGGGGGGTGGGTGGGTGGGTGGATTCTCTCCGTATTGTGTTGAGGAAATTAAAAATGATAAGTAGAAAGTCAGGCATCATCTCACTATATACAGTACCTCATAACCATCCCAGCTTTTGAATTCTTGTAGAATTATGCAATGCAAAGCACGTGCACAGATGCCAGCTTCCTCAGAAAAATAACCAGAAAAAATGTTAAAGATGTTCCTTTGCGAGAATCCAACTAGGTTGGGTTTCTGCAACATCATCTCTCTCTCTCTCCCTCTCTCCTTCGCATCCTGTCCCTGGTTGCAGTTGTTCCGCGCCTATCCCTTCTGGGCATTTTGGTCGCTGAGCAGAATGACTCGTAAATGGAGGAAGCAGCTCATTATTTTTAGCTGCTGCGTCTGGGCTGCCTCAAGAGCAGAAAGCAACATCTCAAAACAGCCCTGCTGCCCCCTGTCAGCCTGCCCGCCACGGGCCGACAGTGTGTTGCAGTGTGCCAGAACGTCAGTGGCCTGGTGAAGAGGGCACCATTTCACAACATGTTTGCTAGCAAGGGCGTTGTGTAAGTGGGAGGAGGAGAAGAACGGGCCCATTTGTGGGCTGTTGTTTCCCCATCTCTACAGCAATATTCCTAAAAAACAGAAACCAATTGACCCTCTTGTGGCCTTTGGCCTTTCCCATTGCTAGCATGTCACCAGATTTCCTATACCAGGAGTTCCTAACCTAAGGCCTGTGGGCCGGATCTGGCCCATGGCACCACTTCATGTGCTCCCCCACCCCTCCAAGGGCATTTGAGAAACAAAATGGCTATCCTTTGAAGCTGTTGGGACAAAATGCACACACACACACACACACACACACACACACACACACACACACACACACACACACACACACACACACACACACACACACACACACACACACACACACACACACCGTTGTGCAGGCAGAGCAAAATGGCCATCTGGCCCCGGCTTGAAAAGGTTGGGAACCCCTGTGCTATATGTTTCCAGTGGTTCCCCAGCAGATGGCTGCATGGGTTTTCTGCCATTGAGATCATGTTCGTTCAGTCAGTTTAGCTGATTTGGATGGAGAGAGGCCCTCGTGATAATCTGCACACAGCTACCTTTTACATAGCAGTTAGAATAACAAGGAAGGAAATAGGTATATTTTTAACTATTTTGAGTCAAATATTTCAAGGTAAATGAGTGGTTTAAGGAGTGGCTTTGCCAGATCCACATCCTAAACGAGTTCCTACTGCTTTCTGAGATTTGAACCCAGACCTCCTGAGTCCTAATCTGTCACTCTGTCCTCTACAGTACAGTCTCGGTGGCACCCCCCCTAAATTAGCCTTCCTCCCAGGTGTGGGAGGAGGCAGTGATGTGATTTTGTCAGGAACAAAATATTGGGATTTGCCAGTACAGTGTCTCCATGACTGCTGTACCTGTTGGAGGAAAGATGCCCAGATGACTTAACTTTTATTTTATTGTTTATTTGTCGTTGTTTATTTAATTGTTTGTACACTGCCTTGAGTGGGAAATATCCCAGATGGGCAGTATAAAAATATAACAAACTGCTGCTTACTGCAACAAACCACCTCTGTCCTTCACCCTTTGGAAGAAATACAGTTGCAAAGACTCCGAGACCATGTCAGTGTGTTTCATGAAACTGGACCAATCCGGAAGATGACCAGATTATATTTTAAATGGCAGTAAAACATCACAGAACAGAACGGATTACCTGTGTTTAGAAGTGCTGCTGAGGGCACTCGACGATGCCTATACAAATTTTGTGTTGTATACTGCTGAAGTTGCCTAGCTTAGCTTACTTGTGATTCGGACCGACCAACCCTGAAGGCTAATTGGGTTTGGGGAATGTCTTGAGCCATTGTGGGTTTTGATTCTTACTCTTTGTCTCCTCAGGGCAAAATATTTCAAGGGGAAGAAACTTCATGGGGAAATGGACATCAAAGTGGAGCAGGTAAGTCCACTGTGGAAATAATGTACAGAGCTTTTTGGTAGTGGTATAGGTAGCTGCAGGGTCTCCAGCCCTGTAACACAGCTAATTTTAACCTGAGACTTTTTATGATTATTTCTATGGGGTTGATTTTATGTTGGGTTTGTAATACTGTACTGTATACAGTGTACTCGAGTATAAGCCGAGGTTTTTAGCCCCAAAAATGAGCCCCAAAAAGGGGACTCGGGTTATACTTGGGTAAGTGACCACGAGGGTCCCAGAACCATGCCAGATTGAGATGTGCCAACAATTTAATTAATTTTACCATATTTTCATGTATTTTGATTATAGAAATTCACTAGCAGCTGCTGCATTTCCCATCCTTGGCTTATATTTGTGTCAATCTATTTTCCTGGGTTTTCAGGTCAAAATTAGGTTACCTTGGCTTATATTCGGGTTGGCTTATACTTGAGTATATACGGTATGTGTTGTAAGCCGCCCAGAGTCACCCCGGCAAATGGGACGGCGATACAAATCTAAGAAATAAATAAAAAATAATTGAAGTTGTCTCATTCGAGCTCCCAATTTTTATTTGATTGGCATGAGGAAGCAGGATCTAGAAGTTGCATTTCTCCACAAAGGCTCAGAGCAGGAGTTCTCAACCTTTTGAAGCCAGGGGCTGGGTCATGTTCCCTCAGACAGCTTCGGGGGCCAGATGGCTATTTTGCCCTTCCTCCACCACATGGCCCTTCCTGGTGAGGTGGAGGCGGGGGTGGGGGGGTGGCACATGAAATGGTGCCGTGGGCCGCATCCATCCTGTGGGCTACAGGTTGAGAATCCCTGCCTCAGAGATAGCACTGATGTGTTGCATTGTGGGAAGTTTTAAATGGCTTCTCTCAACCGACTGGAGCTGATCCAGAGTCCTGGTTTTCCCAGGTAAACCCAGTGAATTCCTCACTGTTGTAGGAGCAGGGCTGCTGCAGAGCACTTTGCTAGGATGTGGTCATGGATGTGCCATGGATGTGGAGTCGGCCTGGCCATCCTTGACCCGAAGCTGTCCTTCACTCTATGACTACTCAGCATTTATATTTTTGTCATTGAGGAAACTCAGAATAATACCAATGCAAGTTGCGTCAGTAGAATAACTTTTTTTTTAAATGAAGGAACTTCTGACCTCAGGCTGATCTTCACAGTGATGGCATACATTATCGTCACTTGTTCCTTTGCTTTCCCCACTGACGTGGCTGAAGTAATGAAGTGGTTTTTGTGGTTGTGGGGTCCCCCCCCCCCCCCCCGGTAACTCAGAGAAGGGATTCCGGGCAATCCTTAAAAATGGATACAGGAGCTGCAGCACAATTAGGAAATGAAACCAAAATAAAGGCCATGACTTAGGTCAATCATTTTCTAGTTGACCTGCCTTAATGAGAATCCTTTTAAAATACATGTGTGTTATATTAAATTAAGTGTCTTCATACAGCACATAAACTTACAGTTTGATAATGTAGTTTTAAAGATGTTTTGGGATTCTCAAGAATGATCTTGAAGGGATGCATGAGCCTCACCTTCTTGGAGTTTAGTATAGTAACTAAAGGCTGCTTTATGTAAACTGTAGATGCTCACCTCACAAACCTTTCCCTTGTCGGTGTCTCTTAGGCAGAATTTGGGGACCTCAACTTAGTGGCTCATGCCAACGGCAATTTCTCTGTGGACATGGAAGTTATACGCAATGGTGTTAAGGTAGTCAGGTGAGTTTTACTTGTGATAGTTATACCTTTTTTAAAAAATTCAGCAGGATTTCTTTGCTGGTTTCCCTTTTTAAAAAAATCCCACAACTGTTTGTCATAGTAAAAAAAACACCAAAAATTTACTTTAACCCTGATGAATAAAAGAATAGCAACAGTGACAAATAGTCATAAAGCAACAGAATATTTTAATAAAATCAGAGGTGACCATTTGGGGAAACAGCTTGGTAAACAAATTAATTTGGTTTGTAGTCAATACATACCTATGGTTGTATATTTATGTTATCCACAATGGCAGATGGCAACAATTGCTTTTTTCACTTTCCAGGATCAGGCAGAAGTTTTCCAAACTTTTAACAAATTTGAGCAAGGGGCTGGGGTTGATTCTTGCCACAAATGGCAGGAGTTCTCTCATTTTGTGCTCTGGTCTTTAAAATAAATAAATGTGGGGAACTGATGAGATGCTGTATTACAGTGATGCCCAAAGACTCCTGATGTGGTGCTTCAGCGGTTAACCCTTATTCCCCAGTAAGCTAGCCAATGCCCATCCCTGATCCAGTTCAAAGGTCTCCTGCTTTTGGGTTGTTTGTGATTGTCCCAGGTCATGAGATTGCATACGTGCCTGGGGGTTGTTTGTTACACATCTAAGCCATGAGACTGAATACTATAGGAGGCATGGATACAATGTATTAACCAATCAGGTAGAAACCCACACTAACATGACCCAATCACGGCCAATGTACTGAGCCTAAAATAGCCAATCTGTGATTTTCTATGTAAGCATTTCCTTATATGATTGTAACAATAAAAAGGCTCGAACGTGAGTTGGATCGGACTTAGTGTTGTATGAGGTTCCACTGTACAGTAATACCTTGGATAACGATTGCACCACGCAACGCTAAAACCGCATAATGTTAAGGAATCTGGGGGAAAATGCATCGCACAACATTAAAATCCTATGGGATCTATTGCATAACATTCACTGAAGTCTGTGCTGGTTACAATGTATCTCTATGGAGTTTTAACATTATGTGATGCATCTCATAGGATTTTCCTATGGGAAATTTGGTTAAAGTAATTTTTGCTGTAAGAAATGTCCCGGAGAACACATTAATTATGTTAACCAAAGTTCCACTGTATAGCAATTTATTTAAGCATTTTCCCCATCACCTCTGTATAATTAGTGTTTTGATACTATTAAAACATCAATAGCTTGCCAAGTCAGTTCAAAGCACTTCTTAAAAACTGTGAAAACAGTGGAAATCAACAGCAAAACTCCTTCCTCCATGGTTTGTTGAATTACTGATAGCCTCTCACTTCTTCTCTTAGGAGCCTGAAACCTGACTTTGTGCTGATCCGCCAGCACGCCTTCAGCATGGCCCGGGGAGGAGACCATCGTGGCATCGTGATTGGGCTGCAGTACGCAGGAGTGCCCAGTGTCAACTCCCTGCACTCAGTGTACAACTTTTGTGACAAGCCTTGGGTGGTAAGTAGTAGAGGCTGTCATTTGGCAAAAGAGCTGGACATGGATACTGGTTATCTTTGTGGTGGACTTCAAAATGTATGGGTGTGGGTGGGTGCTTATTTATTGCAGACAGTAGAGTCACAAGATAGATGTTTGTGACTAATTTGTTTTATTTTTATGGGCTTTGTATTGGTGATATCTGTCAATGAAAACACAGGGTGTCCCAAAAATCACCATAAATAGCCAAAATTGCATAACAACAGATACTTTGGAATGTGTCTGCCATGAGTGGGGGAGAAGATTCTGTGTGCATGTAGAAAGAGGTGGCCAAAATGTAGGGAATATTTTGTATTTTTAAAAATTAGGGATGAGTATTTTCTATGTAAAAGTTAGTTGAGCTACAATTTCCAATAGCAACTCTTGAGGCACCCTGCATTTAAATTTTTTTGAGATAGTAGCCATTTTAGTCTGTGTTTCAAGCATATCAGAGAGTAAACAAAACAAAAAGACAAAAATGTTGTGGTACTTTAAAGGCTAACTAGTGTATTCTCAGCTTTCATGGATCGGGTCCACTACACCATCCTGCATTTTAAAGTTGCCTGTCCTGTTTGTGGATATCAGGATGGTGTCTAAATTTATTACACTAAATCAAACAGGACAACAAAGCACAGTAAACATACATTGTTGTGACTTTACACCCACAGAGGCTGATGAACTGATCAGCTCAGGTGTTTAGCATTCACTAAGATAGGGATTCCCAACCCTAGGCCCATGGGCCGGATCTGGCCTATGGTGCCATTTCATGCAGGGGGGCATTTGAGAAACAAAATGCCCAGCCCTTTGAAGCTGTTGGGACAAAATGGCTGCCCCCCTTGTGCAGGCAGGGCAAATGGCTGTCTGGCCCTCGAAGCTGACTGAGGGTGCGTGTCCCATCCCTGGCTTTGAAAAGTTTGGGAACCCCTGCACAAAATGTTCCCTAGTCCACATTTCTAGCCTCCAAGGCTCCCTCAGAATCCCTTTTTGCCTGGAGGATCTTCTGGAAGACTTGCATTCGGGGGTGGTGGTGGTTGGAGGAAGTGTTTCATGCCCCCAAATCATCACCAGCCATATCAGTCTCATTATGATTCCATGAGGTGGCTGTTCAAACACTTGGGAATATTACTAGTTTAGACAATTAACCGCCAGACTCCCCCGTCCACCAAAGAAGTTGGAGGTTTTTTAAAAAAATGATTTGAATACTGATAAGTTTTGAACTGCCCTGTACTGTACCCCTATCGTGGTAAAGGTTCCAGCCTTCATCTTTACGGATCTTGCTTGCGGAATAGACAGGGTTTAGCGCAGAAACTCCCTGAGGGCTGAGTATGCAAAATCCCCCCTTTTTGGGGGGCGGGGTGGGGGGATTATAGCTTCAAGACACATCTACCTCACTGGCATGATAACTGATCATAATAGCTGAACATTTCTAGGAACAGATAATAGAAAAGAAAAAAAAATCTTGGCTAGGCTCTGGGCCAGAGCTCCTTTGAGGGAAGGCATTCTCTGAAGTATGAAAGAATGGGAGATAAGGATCACCACTGAGGAAATAAAACTCAGGAGCTGAGAATAGGCATCAGTTTGCCACCTTTTGTGTAGAGTGAAGTTCTTGTCTTCACAGTAGCGGGGAAGGGTGGTGGGGTACAGACGGTAGAAAAGAAGCAGGACATAGTAGAAACAGGGAACGGAGCCTGTCAGAATGGGGTAAACTGGGTTTTCCTTGTTTTGTCTCAACTTCTTCCCACAGTTTGCCCAGCTGGTTCGCCTGCATCGCAAACTTGGGGCGGAAGAATTCCCCCTCATCGACCAGACCTTCTATCCCAACCATAAGGAGATGGTAAGTTGGACTGGGGACTCCATTCTTAATTCCTCTCCATTTTGTGCAAATCTCTGATATGTTCGGATTTTTTCTTTTCGCTGATTGGAGGCGTTTATAGCAGGGCCGCGGGATGTGACCTATGACAATGGGAAGCCTACACACTTGTCAGTTGGTGCATGGTGCTTGTTTCAAGCAGTGGATTGAACAGTGGGGAGTGAGGGCAATCCCACAGCTTTCAGAGTCAAAATAGGTCACATCCTATCTCTTCCTTAGCAAGGGCACATTTTTCCTGTGGCATGAAAAAGCTATGGCTGCAGGCAGCCACATCTCGGTTTGGACCTAGGCGTTTCCAACCTGTGGTTAATGTTGACCATGGCAAGAAGGATGTGGGCTGCGGTCAGGGCTGGGGCTGGGGCTGGATACAGGAGACAGGCCGTCAGACAGCTCTGATCTGCTGATCCGGCAGGGCTGCTAGGCCGGCCTCCTACAGATACTTAACATGAGGCTGGCTTGTCCATAGATTGCAAGGCTGGCTGAATATACTTTGCTACGTGAAGAGGTGAAAAGAGGTTATCCTTAGCCCCAAAGTCAGGGTGCATCCTACCCAACGCTCACCATGGAAACATCCAGACAAGGCTCATATTATGCATTTTCAATTTCTCATTAGTGCAGGGGTGGCCAAACTACAATCCGTGAGCTGGATCTGGCCCCCAACACCAATTCATCCAGCCCGCACCACCCTCGTCACTCCCGGAAGTGGAAGTAAAACGCTATACAGGCATGTTTTACTTCTGCTTCTGGGAGCGATGAGGGCAGCGTGGGACAGATGAATTGGTGTTGGGGGCCGGATCCAGCCCACGGGCCATAATTTAGGCACCCCGGGTTTAAGCAGAGAAAATGGCAGCTTAAAATGATCTCATCCTGTTTTGCAAGACAGATTGCAAGGCATGTTTTACTTCCACTTCTGGTGGGAGGAACCACGTAACTGGCCCACTGAATCACATGACCGGCCCATAGCCCAAATTTTTTGGCACCCCTGCATTAGTGGAACTCTACAGAGAGTACTGTTTCCCTCAAAAATCTCTCATGTTTCTTCATAGATGTTCCCACCTTTTTTTCTTCACAAAAGAAAATCTGTTAAGCTTTGGAAGGCAGAAGAGATTAAACATTTTATCGTTTAATTGGCAGTGCCAGGAACCTTCAGTGCAGAAGCATTCCAAGTCTGAGGCAGAAAGTACAACATCATCACACACTGGGAATAAAAATACCATTGAGGCATCTCTCTCTTTCTGAACTTGACGATTGTAACCCTACACATTGCCAGTTGCAGTCACCAATTTTGTGCATACCAGTTCTCTTCAGAGCCTGATGAAGCCACAGCACACCCACAGCTATCTGTTCCAGAAAACTTCTCTGCTGATGACTCAGTTTCTGGCTAGTAGTTTTATCTAGTGTAAACAAGCAAGTACTTTCTCACACATCTTCATACAAAACGGGCAAAGATTTTGTCCAGGTCAGGCTGTTCTAGGATGAGGTACTTCGGCAAATTCCTATATCGGGAATTAGACTTTTGTATTTTTTGGACTACAGACCCCCAAAATCTACAAGAGCTTCCTCAGCTAGAATCCTGGTTGTTTAGGTGGAAAACGAAAGAGTCAAGATCCTGTGCGACTTTAAAAAATTCAAACAGATAGACACCTAATAAAACTATTGTAGAAACGGAGGAGGCATGGTTTATTGACATTGCTGTACCAGGAGATTTATGAATTGAGGACAAACAACTGGAGAAAATCACAAAATATTGTGGTTTCCAAATTGAAGTTGAAGGAAGAAATCTGTTGTTGTACCCATAGTGATTGTAGCCCTTGGAAGAATACCTAAAGGACTGCCTATTTGGAAATTTTAGATTTATTGGACTTAATCATCCCAGTGTTACAAAAAACAACTTTACTAGGAACTGCCTGTATGCTTTGACATTACTTTAACACTTCGTAGGTCCTTTGTTGGGTCCTGAACAGTTAATTTTATACCAGTCTTTGACTGTGGATCTAATGGTTGATTTTTTTGTATTAATAATCATACTAAAGTCATCCTAGGTATTTAAAGCTATGGAATAAAGGCTGCATTGGGCATAATGACTCTTCCTGAAGATAGGGCAGGTGACTGGGCAGGGCTAAGCTCTGTCGGAACTGCAAGTCATTAGGATTCTGGTAGTTTCCTGAGTGAAAATCTATATGGAGACAAGGAAACTACCCGCTCCTTAATACCTTTCAGCTCCCATTTTGCTCAGCCCTACCCAACCACTTCCTCCACTTTCATTAAGAATCCAACAGAACCTTTATTCCTCAACTGTACATGATTCAAAATATTTAAGAGGACAGATCTTTTTTTTTACTAACTCCTCCTCCCCCTGAATTCTGGCTTACGAAATACCTGTAGATATCTGGGAGCTGAAGTCCAAAACTTACATATGACCCATGCCTTGACGATGTGGTTTAAAAGATATAAGCTGTTAGGATATAAGTGCTCACCTAACTGGTTTGTTAGGATAATATATATACTGTACTTGTAAAACTGCTGTTGCTTTAAGACCACTAACTGTATTACAGAACATGTCAATTGTGTTGTGTCATTAGCCTGTAAGCACTGTGGATAAAAGAAGGGTTGCAATCACAGTCACTTCAGCAATATGCGCAACTGCTGCATGATGTCCAGAACTGCTGTGCACTCAAAAGCCAGTTGTATCCGACTCTAGGGTGCAGTGCTCATCTCCGTTTAGAACCAAAGAGTCAGCACTGTCTGCACCTGCAGATATTTCTGTGGTCATGTGGCAGGCATGACTAGACACCAGAGTGCACAGAATGCTGTTGCTTTCTCACCAAAGTGGTACCTATTTATCTACTTGCAATTTCTTGCTTTCGAACTGCTAGGTTGGCAGGAGTTAGGACAGACAACGTGAGCTCACTCCAACATGTAGCACTCAAGTCTCGAACTGCTGACCTGCCAACTTCCCAGATGTCAAGTTTAGCATCTTAACCACTAAGCCACTGCAGTCCCTGCTTATGGCATAGGGAGTGCCTTATATTGAGTCAGTTGATTGCTTCATTGAACTCAATATTGTCTTCACTGGCTGGCAGTAGTGGCTCTCCAGGGTTTCATGCAGGATTTTTTTCTTAACCTTAGCTGCAGATCTCTGTTATTCTCTGGCCACTCAAGTGTTGGCCTACTTGGATATTGTTTAGCACAAAAAAAAAAAAAAAGGTGAGGTCAGGTGTGTTCAGAGTGGTAGAGCTATAAAACTCTTTGAATCCTGTGGCATCCAAGTAGGCCAGCACTTGATGTTACTGTGAAGCATGCTTTTGGGGAAACTTAAATGGAGGCCGGGATTTAGTCATGAAATACAAATTGTTAAGTGGATGTTTGCGTGTGGGATGCCTTTAGCCACCTCCTGTAATATGTATTGTTTTAAGTTGTTTCAGTATTTAGGGTATGGGTGTGTACCACACAACATATGATCCACAGGTAGCCCTTAAAGTCATTCTGAATGTGCCAGTTGTTCCCGTCATGTCCTAAAATATATGTTTGTGGGAGAAAAATAGGGGAGAGCTACGCCACCAGGGGCATCCTTCACTTGGAAACAAATGGTTTGCAGCCTTTGCTATAGCAAATGCCATTTAAAAAGCTGTTGTGATTTTCCTGTTTGCTGGGAAAGTCTCTTCTGTGCCTCATAAGGCGAATGGTGGAAATGAATTTGCCCATTCCAATTTGCAGCATCGACTGACTTTACTCCTCTTCATGCTTGTGTTTGTGGAGTTCCCTCCCTCTCTGTCATTTTACAATGGAAAAGTTCTAAAATGTCCGCTCTTTATTTTTTGCTTTTGCTCTTTCTGCCTTAGCATCCTCTCTAGAACCTCATTTGCTTACATCATTTATGTCACTTCCTGTTTCTATTCCTCATTTTCTGACCTTGTCTCTCCCTATCGCTCATTTTTTTAAAAAATATGTTTGCTTGCTATAGGCAGGAAGTTATATTTTAAACTCCTTACGCACAGCCTGGTATAATTCTTAGGTGCAGTAAAACCAAAATGAAATAGGCAACCAGCCATTTTGTTCTCTGTGTTCAGGTGCAAATTCCGGGGAATCATTTGCTTTTTAAAAAATCTTCATGCACAATGGGGGGCATAAAAGGAGCCTCATTTTGTCATCCCCTGCAAAAATCCTTTCAATCCAGAGAAATCTCTGACATGAAAAACAAACAGTGGTTCAAGATTGGTTTCATCCTCACTGTTTCTGTCTGTAAGATTCATTCTGTCCTGTTTAACATGTCTTCATAGAGAGTCCCCTTTAAACAGCTTCTAAGCCAGGGGTTCCCAACTTAAGGCCCACAGGCCAGATCTGGCCCGTGATGCTATTTCATGTTGCCCCTCCACCCCTCCAAGGACATTCAAAAATCAAAGTGGCCACCCCTTTGAAGCTGTTGGGGCAAAATGTCCCCCTCCCATGGTGCAGGCAGGGCAAAATGGCCATCCATGAGAGAGCATGACCCGCCCCCCAGCTTGAAAGTCACAAGGGGCAATCCCACCTCTGAAGCCATAGTCAGGGGTTCCCAATCTTTTCAAGCCAAGGGCTGGGTCACACTTCCTTGGACAGCTTCGGGGGCCGGATGGTCCTTTTGCCCTGCCTGCATGATGGGGCTGGCCTGTACATTAAAAAGGAACCAAACATGGCAATTCCAGGTGCGGCAGAGGCGGTGGGCGCCCACATTAAATGATGCCATGGGCCACATCTGGCCCACAGGTCACAGGTTGGGAACCCCTGTCATAGTAAATGCAATCCCCATTTTTCCCCGAGCCTGGATTCAGATTCAACAATGCAGGTAGTTCCTGAGCACAGTTTGATGGCTCCCAACTTGGATGGGATAGTTGTCATTCATGGAGAAGGATCAAGGCTTGGAAACATTTTTTTTTTTTGTGGACACAGCTGACGGCTGGTTACAACTGTAGGCCACAACTATAGTCTGTTGGCTGCTGGCTACTAGAAGCCCATCCTCAGCCTTTTGCCTCCATTCTAAGCCTTTTAGTAGAAATTTCTCCACAGCTGTCTTTTCTCCAGAAAAAAAGATCTAACACGTGCTCTGAACCAGAAGCTCAGATTGTCTACCTGGTGGAATGGGATGATGGTATTCTTCTTTAGTGGCCATGGCTGTTGCATCGTTAACGGCACAGAACCTTTTCCACAATCAAAGAGCAATGAATGGTTTGGAATTTGTGTTTATTTATAAACAGGTAATGTGGGAGAGTGGGGAAGGCTGTTCACAGGGCGGAGCATCAACTCCATCAGAGTCCATGAGGAGGTCACTGTGTCCGGCGAAGGGACCCAGGCCTTTGTGTGTTCAGGGATTGCCAGGTGCAGAGCCCAGCGTTGTCAGACCGGGGCAGGCAAGCCAGGCGTTTGGCCTGGAAGTCATCCCATACTCTGGACATCAGCCCATCTGTCCACAGGCACTGATGGTTGGCATTTATGAAACACGGCAAGGAGAGGCAGGGTATGATCTGTCGGAAGAAACAATCACAGAAGGATGTGAAGTAAGACTGAAAGAAGAAACCATCTCTCTTGTGCAATTGACAACTCCTCCTCCGCCTCATTCACACCTGTTGAAGTTTCATCCTCCCAAAATGGGATTAAACCAGGAATGCCCAAACTGCGGCCCATGGGCCAGATCTGGCCCCTAACACCAATTCATCAGGCCCATGCCCTTTCTGCTCCTGGAAGTGGAAGTAAAATGCGCTCTTATGGGCATGTTTTACTTTCGCTTCCAGGAGCAGCAAGGGCCAGATGAATTTGTGTCAGGGCCAGATCCGGCCTGCAGGCTGTAATTTGGGTACCCCTGGATTAAACAGTCAGCAGCTAAGAGAGTGGGGAAGAGATCAGCCTGGCGGTACGTGAGTTTCCTGTGTTGTGCTCACAATCTCTCCTCTCAGTGTTGCCAGAGTTTCTTCTGAAACAGGTTAAGACAAACAGCAGTGAAAAGAGCACATAAGAATTGCACGCAAGTTCCTTGATCCCATGCATTAGGCAAGACTTGGCTAGGTGGGAGTGAACAAATTTAGCTCTTGTGGTGCAGTGGTTAAACTGTTGTACTGCAACCAAAAGGTTATGAGTTTGATCCTGACCAGGGGTCAAGGTTGACATAGCCTTCCATCCTTCCGAGGTCAGTTGTGTGTTTGTTTAAAACCTAGCCTATGAAGAGCCTAGTCCAGTGTAGGTGAACCTATGGCACGCATGCCAGAGGTAGCACGCAGAGCCCTACCTGTGAACATGCATGCCGTCAAGGGCAAGCCCCGCCCCACCGGCACCAATGGCAGTGCTGCTTTCCACCCACCTCTCGCCCTCTGCCAATAGGGAAGCAAGAAGGGAGGCTGAAATCCTGCTTGGGATGCAGGGTGGGGACAGGGACGAGGTGAGATGACCAGACTCCAACACCCACAAACTCCTCCTAGGAGGCGGAGGAGGTAGCAATGGCAGCACCTACTTGGGCACTCAGTCTCTAAAAGGTTCACCATCACTGGGCTAGTCTATATTTCCAATTTTGTTTCTCTCCTATCAAGTAGGTTCTTAAGGCACTGAGTGGAGCTGAGGGATGGGTTGCTTTCCCACCAGAAATGGTGTGGAAGCCAATCAGACTAACAGAAGAGGACTGGTGACATATCTTTGTTCATCTCCCAGACCAGTTACACTGAGTGTCTATGGCTACTAGATGCATTGCTAAAAGAAGGCCAAGTTACCAAGTCAGCCCAAGAAGGAGAAACAAAAGGGGTTGTTAAGATATTAGCTTTTTTAAACTGACTCCCCACTCCATCCCAACCAGTGGTATCAACCTAGGCATTATGTTTCAAAATACTGTACAGTGAATTCCTCTCTGGGGTCTGTGGGTTTTTCTTGGTGTCCCCGCACTCTTGCAGGTCTCTTACAAGCACATGACTTCTTAAACTTATTTCTGCTGCTGGCCCATCCCGTTGGAGGGGGGGGGGCGACAAATGCTTACCGTGCAGTTGCAACCTTTGGCGTAGTCTGAACTCAGGCCTCGCTTCTGTGCTGGAGTCAGCTGAGCCCAGGGTTGGATGAAAGAGCAAGCGGTGATCATGAGGGAACTGCCTTGCAGCGACCCTTTTAAGGGAGAGAAATGGAGGGAGAGAAGCAATGGTAACTATAGACATCGACAGGGGAAGTAAAGTCAACTTTTTATTAAACTCGGGGTTGAACTTCGTAAGTCAGTCTGTTGTTTTGTTTTCAAATCATGGATGCCACCTGGTCAGAGAGACTTGGAAGGGTGTGTGAGGAATATTGTGTGTCTTTGTGTTGTTGTTGTTGTTGTTATACTTCTGTGCCACCCTACTCGGTAAAAACTGACTCAGGGCGGCTCACAGGATCCTAAAGTGTAATCCTAAAGTGAAGATAGGATGGTTTTTGGGATGGAATCAGATTTCAGTGGAAACCCAGTGACATGAAAGTGAACCTCTATGACCAGATAAAAACACAAGTTGCATCATTTTGCAGTATTTTTTTTTAAAAAACCTTTTTTTTCAGGTGGATGTTCTAGTTTTGCTACCTTTCAAAAGTACAGTTGTACCTCGCTTAAAGAGCATAATGCGTTCCATAGGATTGCTCTTTAAGCGAGTTTGCTCTTTAAGCGAAACACCATTGTGAGTGACCAATTGTGGGGAGGATTGTGGATCCCGATTTATTTGTTAAGCGTGTTTTTGATTGGTTTTATTTGTTAAGCGAAGCGAACATTCAGAGAAAATTCTGTTCCTTAAGCGAGTTACTCTTTAAGTGAGTCGCTCCTTATGCGAGGTTTGACTGTACAGTGGTGCCTCGCTTAAAGAGCATAATGCGTTCCACAGGATTGCTCTTTAAGCGAGTTTGCTCTTTAAGCGAAACACCATTGTAAATGGCCAATTGTGGGGGGGATTGTGAACCCCGATTTATTTGTTAAGCGAATTTTTGGTTGGTTTTATTTGTTAAGTGAAGCGAACATTCAGAGAAAATTCTGCTCCTTAAGCGAGTTACTCTTTAAGCGAGTCGCTCCTTATGCGAGGTTTGACTGTATAATAATAATTTTGTGCTGTCAAGTTAATTCCCACTTATGAAACTTTACAGGCTTTCTAGGCAGAGAATACAGTACAGTCAAACTTCGCATAAAGAGTGCCTCGCTTTAAGAGAAACTCGCTTAAAGAGGAGAATTTTCTCTGAATGTTCGCTTTGTTTAACAAATAAAACCAACCAAAAACTCGCTTAACAAATAAATCAGGGTTCGCAATCCCACCCACCCCACATCTGGTCACTTACAATGGTGTTTCACTTAAAGAGCAAACTCGCTTAAAGAGCAATCCTGTGGAATGCATTATGCTCTTTAAGCGAGGTACAACTGTATACAGAAGTGGTTTCCCATTCTCTTCCTTGGCGCTTGGGTACTGTACAGCTTGCCCTAGCTTGGCTCTTCTCTCGGGTTGTAGAGAGGGGAATTGAACACCCAATATCTGGTGCCACAGCCAAATACAGTCAAACCTCACTTAGCGAGTAACTTGCTTAGCGAAAAACTCGCTTAATGAGCGGGTTTTTAAAAAAGCGAGCTGACTAGCATAACGAATATTTTCGCTACGCTAGTCAGACTTCCCCTATAGAAATGCTCGCATAAGGAGCGTTTCTATGAGGAAAACTCGCATAATGAAAATTTTTTCGCTATGCGAGTCCGACTCACATAGCGAAAATATTTGCTATGCGAGTTGGGCTTTCCCCATAGAAAACTCGCATAACAAGCATTTCTATGGGGAAAACTCACATAACGAAAAAAAATTCGCTATGCGAGTTTTTCCATAGGAATTTTCGCTGTGTGAGTCTGACTCGCATAGCGAAAAACTCGCATAGCGAGCAGCCTTGCAGAACGAATTAAATTCATTATGCGAGGTATTACTGTACCTAAAACAGCAGATGGGTATTAAATTCCCATCACTGGATGCCTTACATCAGGGGTGCCCAAACTTTTCCAGCTGCAGATCGGTCACGTGGTTCCTCCCACCAGAAGCAGAAGTAAAACACACTTTGCAATCTGTTTTGCAACAGGATAAGATAGATTCTAAGCTGCCATTTTCTTTGCTTAAACCAGGGGTGTCCAAACTATGGCCCACAGGCCAGATTCAGCCCCGGATGCCAATTCCTTCAGCGCACGTCACTCCCAGAAGTAGAACCCTTGGGCACCCCTGCCTTACATAGCTGTCTCCTTGATTCCAAAACATAGGCATAAATGACACATCTCTCTGTGCAAAATACATCCTCTGTTTGAATGGGCTATGAATTGCAATGTGAAAAATCTATCAGTATTGTTTTTGTCAGGTTTCTCTGAATCCCACCTTTTGTTTTCTTCCCACTCTTGTTCTGAACTGAGGAACAAGCTCTGTTGTTTTTAATTCCAATATTAACGTGCATTCATACATGTGTCTCCCCACACACATAAGCATGTATTTATGAATTTTATCTGTTGTATGCATTGCTTGCTTTGGTTTATATATTTCTCAACTTTGACTAAAGGTTTTTCTGTGCTTCTTCCCTTACCCATGGTATGCGTTTTACCTGTTCACATTTAAAACACCTATTGTTGTGTGCGCTCTGCAACATTGAATGATGTGGTCTACAGATGCGTTGCTTCTTGAGAGAAGGTGCATTCACCTCACCTCACCCAACAAGGTTTGGGAAGTTTGCAAATGCTACTTCTGTCAAGGGATACTCAGTGTGGTATAGTGCAGGGGTTCCCAACCTTTTTAGTCCAGGGGGCGGGGCGGAGGCGGGTCATGCTCTCTCAGTCAGCTTCGAGGGCTGGATGGCGATTTTGCCCTGCCTGTATGATGGGGGTGTCCATTTTGTCTCAACATCTTCAAATGGGTGGGCATTTTGTTTCTCAAGTGCCCTTGGAAGGGTGGGGGAGCACATGAAATGGCCCTGTGGTCCAGATCTGGCCTTTGGGAACCCCTGGTGTAGTGGATAGTGATGGACTAGGGCTTAGGAAGTTTGGGTTTGAATTCCTGCTTAGCCATGGAAGCTCACAGGGAAGTGAGGCGGTGTGTGGTGTGGTTAAAAAAACACTCTTTGACTATCTCACTTACCTTTGGAAGCCCTGTCAAAGTCTCTGTAAGTCAGTTTCTAGTTGATAGCATGCAATACATTTTTTATCAAGACATTAAATGTAAAGGTTTCCCTTGCTTGAAAGCCAGTCGTATCCAACTCTAGGGTTCAGTGGTCATCTCTGTTTCAAAGCCGAAGAGCCAGTGTTGTCTGCTTCTGCAGACGTTTCCGTGGACACGTGGCAGGCATAACTAGACACCGGAGCGCACGGAACGCTATTTACCTTCCCACCAAAGTGGTCCCTATTTATCTCCTTGCAATTTCTTGCTTTTGAACTGCTAGGTTGGCAGGAGCTGGGACAAAGACGGGAGCTCATTCTCTCCTGCAGTACTCGGGAATCGAACTGCTGACCTTCCGCCTCCTAGTCGGCATCTTAGGCTCTAACAAAATGCTTTCCCATCCCAAGCTTGGAGTAGAGGCAGAGTTTCTCTTCTTCTATTGAATAATAACATCTGAAAACATGAGGGGAGTTTCCTCACCTGCGATGACATACTCTTCTCCCTTGAAAGAGCCCTTGTGCACATATCCACAGACGCTTTCCATGGCATAGGTGCGGAGGAAGCGGAGATCTTGAACCTCTTCCGGGCCCTTGTATACCTTGCAGGGGAGAAGAGGGAAGAGGGAATGTCATACAGTGACCAAGGCACTAACCCTAGGGACAGGAGAGGGGGAGCAGCTCTTGCTGTGATAGGGAGTTTTTGGCCAGTCCCAACAGAAACCCTTTGTAGTGTCACCCAGGCCCGCGCTGGCCTGGTGTGATACCGGGATTTGGTTGCTGCACACCCCTACAGTTTCTGCTTCTGCTTTGGCTTCCGCTTGCCAGGGTCCCCTCCGCCCTGTGGGGAAAAGTCCAAAGCATTTTGGCAGTGGTGCGGAGATAATAACAATAAGGCTTGGATTGAAAAAACAACAACATGAAATTATTATTATTTTCTCTGCACCACTGCCAAAGCACTTCGGAGTTTCTCCCACAGGGTGGAGGGGAGCCCAGTGAGGAGCTGAAGCGGGAGTGGAAACTGCTGAAGTGGCGTGGCCCTTTAAGTTATAAGTAGGAGTGCACGGTGACATGTCCCGCTATCCCACTGGGCCAAGACGGGCCTGGTGTCACCTGCTGCTGAGTTCAGCATTCATTAGCTGAAAATGTGTCACCTAACAATTTATTACAACTTTAACAAGGATTTTTTAAAGTCGTTTGAGTTGTTTTAATGCCAACAGTGTTTGAGGAAGGATTAAAGTTTCACTTGAGTTTCATTTGTTATGGATAATTAGATGGCAGGCAGCATGTGTAGCAATCTTAATAGTTTAAAACAATTTGGTTTTAGAAATACCTTGTCACTGATGGGCTACTAATGCAACCAAGCAGGTTTGCATTCTTTACTCAAGATTGCTAACATTAATGAACTAATTTCAAATTAATGGGAACACAGATATGTACGCAAAATCCTCTCTGACAGGAAGCACTCTTCACCGGTAATGACATAATTTTCTTGATAGAGCCCTTGTGTTTAATACATTGCTAACATGTTACTCTTGCAATTGATCTTAACAAGCTCTTTGTAACTCTTGTAAGTTTGTTCCTTCAAGCTCATGAGATCTGTATCTATGCAAGGGAACCAGTTGTAGTGGGATTCATGCCAGTTTCCCCCTCCCGTGGCCATTTTCAGTAGCAGCACATTCAGACAATGCTCAAAGTGGGCTTCTCAGCCTGTATGAGTAGAAGAAAGCCCCTACCTTGGTGGTTTTGATCTCGTAGTGCGTCCACCATACAGGTTCTCCTTCGGTGACATTTACCTGCTCCTTGCTGACGGCTACAAATTTGGCCCTGATTACTGCAATACAAATAAAAAGAGTGTGAGCTAGAGACTGGTGGGTTTTTTTTTTTAAATCTACTCCCTTCACTATGCCTCTGTGATACTATATCATAGTATCTCACCTCACCGCAGTCCCCTTAAAAAGGGACTGTGATGGCTCAAGTGGTTAAGACAATGAACTTCCTGACTGGAAGGCTGGAGTTTGATTCCCGGGCACTGCATGACGGAGTGAGCTCCCGTCTCTGTCCCAGCTCCTGCCAACCTAGCAGTTCAAAAGCAAGAAATTGCAAGTAGATAAATAGGGACCACTTCGGTGGGAAGGTAAACAGCATTCCGTGCACTCTGGTGTTGAGACATGCCTGCCACATGTCCACAGAAACGTCTGCAGATGCAGATAGCGCTGGCTCTTTGGCTATAAACAGAGATGAGCACTGAACCCTAGAGTCGGATACAACTGGCTTTAGAGCAAGGGCGACCTTTACTTTTACCTTTGCTGTTTACCTCATACTGGATGCCCCCCTAGCTATTCCATTCCAGGTACTGTATAATACATAGAGGGAGGGGAATGATTAATGCTTTGTGGGATTCCTCTGACCTCAGGAACAATCTCTGCCTTGATATTTCAGTTTTGAAGCTTTGGAGTTATATATTCATGTCTCATATGATTTAAAACAGAAAAATTTGAGGTTCTCCCTCTCTAATTAGGGTTTAACTAAACTGGCTCTTTGACTGTAAATGGAGATGATCACCGGACACTAGAGTCAGATATGACTGGCTTTCGAGCAAGGGTGTCCTTGACCTTGGAGATGGTTGAGATTCCTCATTTGCAAGGTTAGTCTGCTGTTCAAGCCTGCACGACACCAGAATATGGGATGTGTCCTGTTATCATGAAGCCTGGCTGTTCTTTGCAAGGGTTCATAGACAACCCATCACAGAGATCCACACAGGGAAATTACATTTATTCTGTGGTTAACTGGATTGCAAATGACAGTTGTGCCTAATCTTTCTCCTCTCTGGCCTATTCATGGGGTTGGTTCACATCTGGGACTTTAATACATTGTGGCTTGGAGGTGAAGATTATCTATCACAGATCTAACACAGGTAGTAAGAACTTTCACTAAGCACCCTTCCTCAAATGAAATCAGTGGCACAGTGATGGCGAACCTTGGCACTCCCGCTGTTCTTGGGACTTCGATTCCCAGAAGCCCAAACACCCTGTGAATCCACACAAATGGGTTTACTGCGATTCATCCGGCCCGCGCTGCCCTCATCGCCCAGAAGCAGAAGTAAAATGTGCCCGTACAGTGGGGCAGATCAATCGCAGTAATCCCATTAGTGTGGATTCACAGGGTGCTTGGGTTTCTGGGAATTGAAGTCAAGGAACAGCTAGAGTGCCAAGGTTCATCACGGTCCTAGAGTAGCAGGGGGTCCAGAAATAAAGGGCAAAGATAAATGATATATTTCCATGTGTGAAGGAAGATTAGAGGACATAGAAGTAGAGAAGTGGAGTAATGTGGAGAGGTCTTTCCACACCTCTTTTCTGAGTGACTCTTTTCTTGCTCCTTTCCTTCTCTAACCTGAGAGGCCTGAAGAAAAATAGAAATGCTGAGAAGTATGAAAGTGCTTTGATGTATTTCCCTTCTCTTGCCTTTAGTATGGAGCATTGGTACAGGAGGCTTCAGATCATGTATCTCCTTGAAGTGGCAATAAAGTTGTAATTGTGAAAACACATTACAACAGAAGTATGAGTGTCACAGGGATTATCACTGGAATATAAACACTGACATCCTTTGAAGGAGGACTTTTGGAGACATGCAGAACAAAGGAGATGACGTCGTAGATCAAGGGTTCTCAACCTTTCGACTGGCCCATTTCACCATTTCATGCGGCCCATGTTGTTGCTGCCACCAGAAGTGGAAGCATTTATGACAGCTACAGATGTGTTTTATGGCAGCGTTTATGGGGGGACCCATCAATCTGGGCCAGTCATCTGTCCTAGGGGGCATGGTCCGGCCCACAGCTTTAAAAGATTGAGAACCCTGACATAGATAAAGCTAAAAATGTACAGGTACCTCTAGATTTCATTGTTTGGGGAGGAAAAGTACTGAAGTATTCAGGCGTTCTGGTAAAAGGTTACAGTGGATTCAGCAGGGGATTATGGTGGCCATTATGGAGGCTTTCCTACTCCTCATTGAGTTTATTTATATATTTATTTTATATCCCGCCTGCCCGAGTTGGTGCAAACACCACTCTGAGGGGCTTACAACAGTGAGTAAGTCCATCTCTTTCCCATCTGTTCCTGCCTGATCTCAATCTCAAACTCAATGCTGTAGTACATACTGTAAGTCCAAGTTCTTTATGAGTCATTGAAAGAAGAAGCAAACATTTGAGAATTTGAAATTTTGGACAAATAATAAAATAATAATGGGACCAAAAAGTGGAATGTACATTGAAGGCAGAGGGAGAGCAAACACTTACATTTTGCTAATCATAATCAGAAGTGCAAACACTGTACAGTACTGTATATCTATTTACCAGATTTCTTACAGAGATAGGAGCCAAGTATTGAGTAACAGATTTTGGAATTTGTTGGTTGAAATGTTGTTGCTTAGCATAGAAAGTCTCACTAGACTAGGCCCATTGTATCAATGGGATTTGGTGAGCCAGCCTCTCTTTTAAGTTCCATTTATACACATAGACTTGTCTAGTTGTGACTTAGCATGCTTACAGGGGCAGGCAGCAAATGACATAAAGTATACCAGTAGCCAAAATCCTGTTAATAATAATTTCATGTCAGAGATTACTCTGGGTTGAAATATTTTTTCTGGAGAAACTCGGCTCAGGGGATGCCCAAATGAGGCTCCTTTCATATCCCCAAGTGCAGATTTCGAGTATCAAAACCCGACCCTCCAGTCTCTAGCTCAGCGTCCTAACCACTAAGCAACCGGGGGAGCTGCTGTTAATTGGTGTACAGTACTCTACTAGTTTGAATCAGTGGAGATTTAGTAAGTAAAGTCTCCCAAATGTTCCATTTACTTAAATAGGACTACTCAAGTTATAACTTACTTTAGTATATTAAATTAGCATAGGCCCATTTGAATGAATGGAACTAAAGAAGTTAATTCACCCAGTCTCCACTGATCAAATAGGTATACGTATACTCTAGTACAGGGCTTCCCAACCTAAGACTTGTGGGCTGGATCTGGCCCATGCCACCATTTCATGTGGCCCCCCACCCCTGCAAGGACATTCAAGAAAAATGGCAACCCACTCTGAAACTGTTGGGACAAAATGGCCGCCCCCATCATGCAGAGAGGGCAAAATGGCCGTCTGGCCCTCAAAGCTGACTGAGAGAGCATGACCCGGCCCCCAACTTGAAAAGGTTAGGAACCCCTGTTCTAGTATGATTTACAATGCTAAGCAATAGAATTGTAGTCATTATATTGCAAGGTTTCAGATATATACCTAGGTTAATGATACATAAGGCTTAAGCACTATAAATAAGTGAATAGAAATTACATGCAAGGGGTGAGTACTGGCCATACTTAAATATTGTGTGTTTTGCAGTAAAATCATGTTAAAACAATTGAAGGGAATCTTCGTGAGCATAAAGAGGAAAACACTTCCACAAATAGCCGGAGAGGAAAAAACCTCAGCATACCAAAATATATGAGCAAGTTTCCATTTGGATTGCCAAGTTTTCCCTGTTTTGTTTTTGTTTTTGGCAAGGCTGCCTAATGTACAGAAATATTGCGAAGAAAGCCTTTTCCTTAGTTTGGAGATAAAACTATGCATAAAGGCTTAAGAGCCAGGCAGTTGTTAGAGATATGGGAATCTTGTGACATAAAAGGTTGGCAGCATACAGATGTCATAGGGACATTTAGCTGACAAGTGATGCATTTGGCAGTTGTTCCAACTCAAAGCATTTATCATGGCCCCGAACTTTTCATCTCCTTCTAAAATTGAATTCTTATTTGACACTAAGCTGCAGTTCCTGTTCTGTGCCATCAAGTCAGAACCAACTTGTAGTGACCATAACAGGACTTTTGAGGTCAGTAAGATATTTTAAGAAGTGGTTTTACCAGTTCCACACCCCAAGTGGTTTTCCATAACAGAGCCTGAATTTGAACCCAGTTCTTCTGAGTCATAGTCCCTATTTCTGCCCATTATATCCCACTGGTTATCTCAAGTTGCAATAAAGTAAAGGTTGCCCTTGCTCAAAAGTCAGTCGCATCCAACTCTAGGGTGCGGTGCTCATCTCCGTTGACAGCCAAAGAGCCAGTGCACTCTGCGTTTTAAGATGAACGCACGGAACATTGTTACCTTCCCACCTATTTATCAACTTGCAATTTCTTGCTTTTCGAATGTTAGCAGGAGCTTGGACAGATGATGGGAGCTCACTCTGTCATGCAGCACTTGGATCTCAAACTGCTGACCTTGCAGTTGTCAAGTTCAGCATCTTAACCATTAAGCCACCGCAGTTCCCCCAAGTTGCAGTAATCCTCCTTAAATGATTTAGTCAAAGCACACATATTTTGTCAATACACGAAGGCCAAATGGCCACAGTGCCTCACCAAAATAATGGCACTTATGCAGTCAGAATCAGGCATTGACTATCTGATTTTTGCAACCCTAGTGCAATTGCTGCTGAAACTCAGTGGATGACTACAGTGGTTCCTCACAGTGCAGGTGGGGGCAGTTCTCCTCCAGCATTATAGAATCTGGAGACCAAAGCATTTTTGATGGTGTATTTCATCTGGAGAAGGAAAAGCTAACTAGTGATGCAATAGCTATCTTTAAATATTTGAAAGGCTGTCACATGGAAAATGGGGAGAGCTTGTTTTCTGCCACTCCAGAGCTTATCACCCAAAGCAGAGGATTCAAATGACAAAAGAGTTTTTGACCAAATGTTAGGAGGAACCTTCTGACAATAAAAACCCTTCAGCTGTGCAGCAGTCTTACTTCAGAAAGTAATGGCCTGTTCTCCGTTGGAAGCTTTCAAACAGACTTTAGTAAAGGTAAAGATCTGTCTTGCTTGAAACCCAGTCGTGTCTGACTCTAGGGATTGGGGCTCATCTCTGTTGACAGTCAAAGAGCCAGCTCTATCTCTGTCTGCAGATGTTTCTGTGATCATGTGGCAGGCATGCCTGAGGGGGCGTGGTCCAGCCTGCGATGCAAGAAGCTTGGCCACCCCTGCTTTAGGCAATATATTACAGGTATAGTGAAATAGGTAAAAGTAGTGTCTTGAGTCTTCAGGTGTTCTTGGCCTTCAGTTCTCGGAAGCCCTGATCAGCAGGTGTACTGACTTGGGCTTCTGGGGATTGAAGTCCAGGCTTACCTGCAGCTCCATTGGTAAAGGAAGATGGCACCAGAAGTAGCAAAGATGCCAGGGAAACTACTGGGAATTGCAACACTATTTTTGTGGTGGGGTATTTCCCCATGCAGGGTAACAGATCGTGCTGTTCATTTTGGCATTTTTGTAAAAGAAGGTGTCTAGTCATGCATGCCACATGTCCACGGAAACATCTGCAGACACAGGCAGTGCTGGCTCTTTGGCTATGAAACAGAGATAAGCACTGAACCCTAGAGTTGAATACAACTGGTTTTCAAGCAAGGGTGACCTAACCTCTAAAAGAAGGGATCATTTTTGAGGAAATTAAGATGCCCACCCTTAAAGTCACAAGACTCAAAGATTCAATAGTCCAGCCACCTTTCTCTGAAAGAAATCTGCTGTTATGGCAAACTGATAGCTGCAACTTGAGCTTTAGTGAAAATCAGAACTTAGATGAAAGAGTGTAATGAATACTTACACATGCCCACATCCTTAACAAAAAGCATTAAATCATCCTTTTCCCCCAACAATTTCCCCACTAGGATTAATTGAACAGCTTCATTAAATGTCCTTGAAGTGCTTTTCTCTCAGTAAAAGGAATTACCTTTTTTGTATAACACTTGCATTTCATGTGAATTTTTTTGGGGGTGCAAAATACAAGCTTTTGCACAAATATATTTCCCAGTTTTTTTTCCTAAAAAAGTGCCAAAACATGAAAGAAGCAGAAAAACTTTTGTAATGTCATCCAGTAGAATTTTTTTTGTTTCCCCTGCAAGAATAAAATAAGCAAATGTGTACACCCCAAGTTAGAGGTTGTTATCTGTAACCAGTAGTTATCTTTAACAAGCTATTTTTGGGTAATGAGACTGATGAACCTATATCTCAGACTTCATGTGATGAGTGGATATAGAACTACTTTATTGATGGGATGAGTAATGTATATACACGAGTATAAGCCGACCCAAATATAAGCCAAGATACCTAATTTTGAACCTGAAACCCTAGGAAAATAAATTGACTCGAGTATAAGCTGAGGGCGGGAAATGCAGTAGCTGCTAGTGAGTTTCAATAATCAAAATACATGAAAATATGGTAAAATTAATTACATTGTTGGTGCATCTCATTCCAGCGTGGTCTTGGGACCCTCGTGGTTGTTGACCCGAGTATAAGCCGTGTTCCCTTTTGGGGGCTCATTTTTGGGGCTAAAAAACTCAGCTTATACTCGAGTATCTACGGTAATGTTTAGTTGCTTTTCTGAGTTAGCTTTAAAGAACATTGTAGGAGTGTTGGAAATGGTGTGACACGAATTTTTAGGTTCTCAACTGTTGTCTGATCTATTCTAAGGATTCCCAACCTCCTTTAATAATGTAAAAGCAACACAGTACAAATTCCTTTTCAAACAAAAACAAATTATTTTCTCAAGCAATGCAATGAATCCCAAGTTCTGTTCAAAATCTATTTACTTATCATCTGGGCCCACTGAATTCAGCCCACCACTGTTTTTCCCCTATCAGGCCTCTCTGAAACACTCTCCTCCTTTCTTCAAAGAAGCTCTGATCTTCTGCATTTTAGTGACCCAAGTAGCAAATTACTGGCTGGGGTGGGGAAGGGTATAATACAGAGTCTGGGGGAAGCATCCGATTTCAACATGGCAGGGGTAGTTCTTTAAAGGGGGAAGGACAAACGTCCACTGCTTGTAACGGGAGATGTAGATACTTACCGACATCAGCGTGGCAGTAAGCAGATTGTGGGTGGGAGGATCCGCAAGAGCAGGCATCGGTGGGATCCCCAAGCAAAGTGATCAGGAGGAAGCTGGCGGTCAGGAACCAAGACACTTTAGCTGAATACATTTTTCTTTGCTTGTGGGAAGGAAAGGCAACTCCAAAGTTAACCTGTAGGATAGGGGAGGGAGCATCAGTTAGAGCATGGGTGCCTAAACTATGGCCCATTGGCCAGATCTTAGCCCTGACACCAATTCATCCAGGCCATGCCACTCTTGTCACTCCTGGAAATGGAAGTAAAAACACACCCGTATGAATTGGCACGGGGCTGGATCCAGGCTGCGGGCCGTGTAGTTTGGACACCCCTGGTTTAAGCAGAGAAAATGGCAGCTTAAAATCTACCTCATCCTGTTGCAAAACAGATTGCAAGGTGCATTTAACTTCCGCTTCCAGTGGGAGGGACCGTGTGGCTGGCCTGCGGGGCGAAAGGTTTGGGCACCCCTGAGTTAGAAGGAGTGTCTGTGAACATGGCAATAGGATCACCTACTGGGGCAGGACCCCCCCCCCCAATAAATAAATAAATAAATAAATAAATATAAAATAATAAAATAAATTCCTGGCTTTATTTTCAGCAGCAGGGAGTCAGAAGGAAAGGGAATTCCTCCATTCCCTGATAAACACACTTTCTCTGTCCTGGGTCTCTGGGTTTGGAAAGCTCAGCTAAATTTAAAAAAAAAGATTGACTAAAGAGAGGAATAAATGGGAGTTGGGGGTGGGTGCCCTGAGGATTTCACCTTGGAAGTATTTCAATCTATGCAGCGGGTCCCCATCCCCAGATCTGGAACACCCCTTCCCCCACCTAAAACTTGAGCGAAAGCAGGGAGATATTTAGCAGGATTAGGGAGAGCCAGAAGTAAACAGAACAGGAAGGCGATGGAGGAGGCAACGACTAATCAGGGTTTCACAACATCATGAGATAAAAGAAGGTTTGATGAGAAGAGAAAACCTCCTAAAGAATCAGAAATGGAAGAACAGAACTGAAACGGCTGCAGTCAGAGGAGTAAGTGGCTTGTGGATGGTTTGGTCCATGGGCTAATAAGGCAGCCCAGTCCAGTTAGGAGGATTCAGTTTGCTGCTGAAGGAAGAATTAGGGTTTTCTTGCTTTCCTCACCTGGCTTTCTGCTCTCTTCCAAGCGTCTCCTGCCAGTTCAGCCTGGAGCTCTCAGCCTGTCTGCTGGGTGCTTAAATATCTGCCTTCACCCCCTCCTCCCACACCCCCTTTGCTTTTCCTGTTGTGACTGCCAAAGGGGCGTGACGGAGGAGGCTGTGGTTTCGAGTCCAGAGCCATGCTAGGGTGGGGTGCCAGGTGCTTGATGAATCTGAGTTAACAAGGCAGGGAGGGGTGTGGGAGGATAGCACCCGACAACCCACCCCCCCTCCAGAAGGGCTTAGACTAGAGGGAAGTTTAGGATTACACAATTGAAGATAAGTGATTCTGATTTTTGAAGGCTGTCTTGAAGTGGAATCACAAAGTGGCCCCATAGCGCTATCCCCTCCCAATTTTTTTAAATACACCACTGTACTATGTTTTATTGATACTCTGTGCCTGAGCATTTGTGCTCTGTTTCACATCAGAAGATCCTTCCTCTTCTGTGGTAGAGATTATAACCATGGGGGCTTTCTTCATGTTAGGAAATTGATACACAGTGGAACTTCATACAACAATTGCCCGTATAACAATGAAATCACATAACAATTACTGTAGGTTTTTTGGGGGGAAATGGCGTCCTACATAGCAATTTTCCCAACGGAAAAAATTATACAACAATTTTTCAATGGGAAAAACCACTTAGCAAAAAATATATATATCGTACGATGCATCCCATAGGGAAAATCGCTGTATGATGCATGTATCGTATAGCAGTTGTTTCGTATGAGCTCCATGGTAATGGATTAAAATAGTTGTATGGGGTACCACTGTATTGGAAATTAGCAATTTATACTTCCATGGGCTGTGGGGGCTCAAGGGTTAAGATGCTGAACTTACTGATTGGAAGGTTGGAGTTCGATTCCCGGGTACTGCATGATGGAGTGAGCTCCTGTCTTTGTCCCAGCTCCTGCCACCCTAGCAGTTCGAAAGGAAGAAATTGCAAGTAGATAAATAGGTACCACTTTAGTGGGAAGGTAAACAGTGTTCCATGCACTCTTGTGTTGAAGCATGCCTGCCGCATGTCCACGGAAATGTCTGCAGAAGCAGACAGCACTGACTCTTTGGCTATAAATAGAGATGAGCACTGAACCCTAGAGTCAGATATGACTGGCTTGCAAGCAAGGGTGACCTTTACCTTTACCTTACCGCCCCATAACACTTAGTGTACTCTCTGGGCGGTTCACAAAGTAATCAGCATTGTCGTCGTCGTCGTCCCCATGCTGGGTCCTCATTTTACCCACCTTGGAAAGATGGAAAGTTGAGTACACACTTTTGTAACCACCATAATTGAATCCACAACGTTTTGGCTGCAGTACAGTAGTTTAACCACTGCACCACTAGTATGACCAGTATTGAGATGGTCATGGTGATATTTCTCATTCGACTGACCAGTAGTTTTAGAATGTAAACTTTTGAGCGTTATATCGCATTTCCTTGGAGAAAAGGAGCATTCACGAGATAGGTGACCGCATGAGTGAAAAATGCTTTAATTGCATTAGCCAACATTTTATTGAATTTTTGAAATGTCAGTATAGCACAGTTGGTGAAAATCTTATTGGTGGAATGCCTTGAGTCAAGAAGCTAGTGTAGGAATCTGTTGTTGTGCACTGAGACTTGTGATGGTAGACATAACTAGTAGAATCTTGACCACTGAGTGATATAGAAATATAATGAACTACAGCTTGTGCAAGGGAGTGAGACAATATATTCTACTTTTGTAAGGTTTTGGCCAAAATCCTCTGGGAGATTTACACATGTGCAAGTTAACTTGCATAGCAACTCCAGGCAATTTTCCCCTAATTAACAAGCCTTTCTCCAGGTGAGCATAATTTCAGTATGGGACTAGGTAGAAAACCCAAAATAGGGGCTGCGGTGGCTCCATGGTTAAGAAGCTCGCCTTGTTTGCTGGAAGGATGGCAAGTTGGCAGTTTGAAACCTGGGTACTGTATGACAGATTGAGTTCCTGTCTCTGTCCTAGCTCTTGGAGACATGAAAGGAGCCCCATTTGGGTATTCCCTGAGTGGAGTTTCTTCCCCCCAAATCCTTGCAACCCAGAATAATTTCTGACACTAAATTATTATCATCATCACAGAATGGAGGATTTCTGGGATTTGGAGATTGTGCTGCTTCTCCTGGAGTGTGTTGGGAAGGGAGGGGCACAGGGAGCGTGTGGCCTTTCCGATGGTTTGGCTGATACTACCTACGAACCGCAGCTAGCACGGCCAATGGGAAAGTATGGTGAGAGTAGAAGTCTGAAATACTTGGAGAACTAAAGCAGGACTTCTCAAGCGTTTTCAGCCGGCGGCTGGGTCACGCTCCCTCAGACAGCTTTGGGGGCCGGACAGCCATTTTGTCCTTCCTCTGCCACATGGCACTTCTGGCAGTGATGGGATGACAAAAATTCTACTACCACGCCATGACGTCACGGACGTCATGGGCGTGGCCAATGTCATGATGTCATGACGTCATGGCCGAAGCCGACGTCATGACGTCATGACGTTGTGGGCGGGGCCAAAAATAAAAATAAATAAAAAATAAAAATAAACATACACACACACACCCCTCCCTCTCAGCCCGCCCACCCAGACACAAATAAATAAATAAATAAATAAAATAAAAACAACCACCCACCCAAAACACAAATAAATTACCCCTCGCTTACCTTTCTTGGGACCCGGCACCCCGACTGCGTCCACAGCCGCCGCCGCCGCCGGCGGAGCTGCCTGCACCCCTGTGGCCTCCTCCTCGGGCCGCCGGTACCTTTTTAACCCGGCTCCGGGCATGGCCAGGGGCGGCAGGCAGCAGTGACTCCAGCCACGGCTCCAGCCGCGGCTCCAGCCACGGCTGCCGAGCCTCCCTGGGCCGTCCCCATGCCGCACCACCGCCGCCTGCATTCCTCCTCCGCCAGGCGCCGCAGCCGGGCTAAAAAGGGACCGGCCCAAGGAGGAGGCCACAGGAATGTAGCCAACGGCAGCTCCGGCGGCGGCGGGCGGCGGTTGCAGGCACCCAGCCCACAGGCCGGCGGAGGAGGAGGCATCAGCGGTGCGCTGCGCCGGGCGTCCCCAGGGCATGGGGCTTGTCGGCAGCGGACGGCCCAGGCAGCCCTCAATGTGCCGCGGGGGAGGTGCCCTTCTCAGAGGGCTGGTGCCGCCTCCGCTGCCGCCGTCCTGAAAGCTCTAAACATTTTTTTAAAAAAATTGGAGCTAAAATGGCTCCAATTGACTCCGCATGTGCAGAAACTCAATCTGACGCATGCGCAATGTGTCAGATTGAGTTTCTGCACATGCGCAGTCAATTGGAGCCATTTTAGCTCCGATTTTTAAAAAAAAATTCTTTCGGTGAGGCGTCCGGAACCGGACGCCCCAAAAGTGGACTCCCCTCATGGAGAACCCTCCGGAATTGGTCCTACCGGTTCCAGGGAACCGTCTGGAACCTGGGACATCCCATCACTGACTTCTGGGTGTGGTGGAGGCGGTGGGGGACACATGAAATGGTGCCATAGGCCGCAACTGGCCCACAGGCCTCAGGTTAAGAATCCCTGGCCCAAAGCTTCCCTGTTTTTGATCTAGAGTATTCATTTGTGCAGCTTCAGATTATTAGTCATTTTTCTGGTTTAGTAACAATGCTAAAACAGAAACGTTATGAGGCATTAAATTAAATTGTGCATATAGTGCTTATACAGTTCATTCTGGCCTTTGTCTCACCCTAAAGGATGGGGCAACATGCTGGCACGTGTTTTTTCCCCAAAGCATGATGTGGTTGCTGCTTTCCTTATTTCATCCTGCCACCAAGTTCACGGCTCAGGCTGAGCCCAGCAGAGTATTTCATGGTGTCTATGGCAATTGCGCATCAGTGTCTGACTCAGCAAATGGGATCCTGGGCCTTCCTCTTGCCGACTGGTCAGGAAGTAGAAGTCATCCGAAGCAAGAAAATGACTTGGGTTGTGAAGAAGATGGCGTGCGCTGTTGTGAAGAACCAAAAAAAAAATCTTAGGTGTCACTCCAAGAGAATGTGGCTCTGTTTTGTGGTTCTGCCTTGGGTTGTGATGCCATGCGTAAACTCTCCAGGCCACACCTGCTTTCCTAGGTTGGACTGGGACATCCCGTTCCAAGGAGATTTGTGTGGGCAGGCCTGGATAACACGGCTTGGTGAAAATTGTGGATTGGTTTTCTTTCAGTAAACATTGAGTGGCAATGCTGATGTTAGCCAGCTGCCCAGCCTTGTGACCATGGGTGACCATGGTGAGGAGAGCAGTGTGGGATCTGCTTGAAGGCTTGCCCTCGTCTGCTGCTCGGACAATAGCAATAGCAATTACACTTATATACCGCGTCATAGGACTTAGTGTACTCTCTGGGCATTTCACAAATTAATTAATATTGTTGCCTGCAACATACTGGGTACTCATTTTGGAAGGCAGTAGCAACAAGTCCCTGGAAAATAGATGGGGAAGAAGTAGAAGCAGTGACAGATTTTACTTTCTTAGGATCAAAGCTCACTGCAGATGGTGATTGCAGCCATGAAATAAAAAGGCGACTGATTCTTGGGAGGCAAGCGATGAGAAACCTGGGGAGCATAGTGAAAAGTAGAGACATCAAATTGCAAACAAAAATTCGCATAGTCAAAGCAATGGTATTCCCTGTGGCAATGTATGGTTGTGAGAGCTGGACCATTAGGAAAGCTGAGCGCAGAAGAATAGACGCCTTTGAGATGTGGTGTTGGAGGAGAGTTTTGAGAGTCCCCTGGACAGCGAGGAGAACAAATAGGTCAATCTTAGAAGAAATCAACCCTGACTGCTCCTTAGAAGGTCAAATAATAAAGATGAAGCTAAAGTACTTTGGACATCAAATGAGAAGAGAGGATTCACTTGAGAAAGCCTTGATGCTTGGAAGGGTCGAGGGCAAAAGAAGAAGGGGACGGCCCAAGATGAGATGGCTAGATGGTATTGTAGAGACAATGGGCACAGAGCTGAGCGAGTTGAGGGGGATGGTGGAGGACAGGAGTGCCTGGCGGACAGTGGTCCATGGGGTCGCAGAGGGTCGGAATCGACTGTGCGATTGAACAACAACAACAAGCAACAAGTTTGCACTCTTGACCGGTTAAGCTCCATAATTTGAATACAGCCTGGAAAGACTCTTAAAGTAATATTGCCCATCTGCACAGCAAGAAAACAAGCTGAGCAGACATCCCTTGACGGTGTTAGTCCCAACCCCAAAAAGCTGACTTCTGTGACCAGAACATTAATCCTAATTGGTAAATTTTGCATGATTTTCTTTGTTTTCTTCTTCTTCTTCTTCTTCTTCTTCTTCTTCTTCTTCTTCTTCTTCTTCTTCTTCTTCTTCTTCTTCTTCTTCTTCTTCTTCTTCTTCTTCTTCTTCTTCTTCTTCTTCTTCTTTTTTGCATCAATTATTCTTCAGGTTTTAATGTTTGGGAGATACATTCTGGTGTTCCTGGTTAAGGGTATAGAGCAGTAATCTTCAACCTACAGCCCCTGGGCCATATCCGACCCACAACACCAAATCATCTGGCCCACACCCTCATTCCAGTTGCCGCCGCCTCCACCTCTATCCTTGCCTCCTGTGCTTGGCTTGGTGTGTCCCTAGTGGCGCTCCATAGCAGGGCAGATGTTGTGAGTCTTACAACATCTATCTTGCTACAGTGTGCCATTAGGGACATGCCAAGCCAAGCGGAGAGGACAAGGATTGAGGTGGCGGAAGCAGCCACAAGCGTGTTTTCTAGCAGCTGCAGGGGCATTTCCTTCACTCATGTGACACAGTTCCTCCAGGCCAACAAGCAGGGGAGCGGTGTGTGTGTGTGTGGCCTTTTTTGGAATGTGGTGGACTTGGGGTGGTCGTCGCCACCACCAAAGGAACACCAGTCTGGCCCCTCAACAGTCTGAGGGATCGTGACCTGGCCCTTGGCTTAAAAAGATTGAGGACCCCTTGGTGTATTGCTATATGGACTACCTATAATTCCATTTCCACTCTTGAGTATCTTATTCACTACTTCTGGATTTCACCTATTATTGTCTAGTTGATATTGTGAAGGTTTTAGCTGATTCTGCTCAAATACATGCAAACATATCTTCACCAATCTTAACAGCTAGAAATTGCTGCTGCTGCTGTTGCCACACTCTCCTCTTCCTCGCTTCCTCCCTTCCTCAGTCTATTTCTGTTTAAAAGTTAAGATTTTCTGTAAATTAAATCTCCCATGGTCAAAACCATTGTTTCCTCCCACCCTTTCATTTCTGTGGAATAGTAGACCTATAATATCCTTAGAAAGAAAGGAAAACCCCAGCTAACTCTGTTATTAAAATGCCCTTTGAAATAAAGCATGTTGGCTTCTTTTCTTTTGCCTTTTTCATTCTGACCAGAAACACACTCTTTGTGTTGTTTCACATAAGCTGCTTTGATGCCAGCCTAGGCAGGCCACTCGGTAGGTGGTAAAACTGTTTCTGGCTTATGGTACAGTACTTCATATTTCAATTAGGATAGGGCTTACATTCTTAAACTTTCCTCATTGTAAACAACAAAACAGAAATGAGAATGAACCCTCTGCCCTTCTTGACAAAATTCAATGCACATAGATAGCAATGTACACATCAGAGCAAAGTGTTCTTCTGTCTTAGGTTTCTCCATAACATTTCTTTTTCTGGAATAGTAGCCGTGTTAGTCTGTGGTTCAGACATATCAGAAAACAAAACAAAATAAACAAAATAAAATAAAAAAACACTGTAGCACTTTAAAGACTAACTGCTATATTTTTATTGTTAGCTTTTGTGGATCAAGTCCACTTCTTCTTTTTCTAAGAGTGGAAGTTGATTCCTGTCCCCGACCCATTGGAGATCATTTAATGATCTCCTGCCTGTAGTTTGAAGAGGTATATTTACTGTGTGTGTGTCTATTTGAGACCTTGTGATAAAAAGTAAGAGGTGCTACAAAAACAGTTTAATTGGCAGTACACAGCATGCCAGGAATTTGCCTATTATCATGGTAAACTGGGCAGAGACAGGGCCTAAATGTTTATAAGGCTCCCTGGAATTCTCTTCTGTTTATAAAGGAGCATCAAAATCCCCTTTGGGAGAGGTCTGGCATCCAGCAGAGCCAGGAAAAGAGCAGAGTGAGCTAATTTTTACAACCAAATTGGCCTGTAAAGCTTGATTTTGTTCATACTGGCTTGTAGCGATGCTCCAGGATTTTAGGTAGCATCTTCTGCAACCCTACACTTCAGAAGTTCTCATCCTTTTAAAGCTGGGGCCCAGATCATGCCCTGTCAGACTGTTTGCGGGCTGGACTGGTGCCGCCCCCCCCGCCACTGCTGCTTTCAAAGCCTTTTTAAAGAAGAAAAATATCTTACCACACCAAGTCGTGCTAGTTACTAAATCAAGCGATATAAAAGTTGAATGAATGAATTCTTTTGTGTCTAGGTCAGATGTGAAACTGCCAAAACGAAGCCACCATTTGGTGAATTCATTCTATAGTTCCTTTCAACTTACCCAGGGTGAGATAGATTAGCCGACACAACAAGGTGCCCGATTGTGGTTCGAAAATACAGTTGTACCTTGCTTAAAGAGCATAATGTGTTCCACAGGATTGCTCTTTAAGCAAGTTTGCTCTTTAAGTGAAACACCAGTGTAAGTGACCAGGTGTGACTTCTGGTGTGTTTGTGTGGGGATTGCGAACCCCGATTTAGTTGTTAAGCAAGTTTTTTGTTGGTTTTAGTTGTTAAGTGAGGCGACAATTCAGAGAAAATTCTGCTCCATAAGCGAGTTACTCTCTAAGCGAGGTGCTCTTTAGGCGAGGTTTGACTGTACCACGATCTTCAAGGAGGCTCTTCCTGTGTACCCCAATGTATGAATAGTATATTCTAAACTTCTTTCTACTGTGGTCCAAATTTGAACACACCGTGGAACCTCCATTATATGGGTTCTGTATCTCACTATCTTGATGTCTGCACAATGCATGGTGTCAACATGGAACAAAATGCCCCTGCTTTCTGGGGCTTTTTTTGCTTTGCACCACTGCCAGAATGTGGTGTCTTTTTGCGCTAACTCACTCCAGTACAGGATTTGCTTGTGCAGACCCTAGCACTATACTGGTATCTTCTAATCTGTGTAAATTGTGGGTAGGTATTATTTGAGGATGTTTCTTTATGGGAATGTTCTTGCTGATTTGTCTCTACCCACCATGCACTACAGACAGTGGTGTAGTGGGGGGGGGATGCTGCCCCGGGTGGCACTTTTTTTGGGCAACAAAATTTCACAATAAATGGGACTTCGTTGCCACCCCCAGACTTCCTAGCGGCTGGGGCAAAGAGACCACTATAGGGATGTGTGCCGGGACCCTCCACCACCACCACCGGCGTCCTGGGCCCCGCCCCGGGACAGGACACAAAAGACCGCTACGGTGCCAGGACTTCGCCACTGCCCCCGGCCGGACTTCCTAGCGGTTGGGGTGAAGAGGCCGCTGTGGGGACGGGTGCCAGGACTCTCCACCACTGCCGGTGTCCTGGGCCCCTCCCAGTGGGTGGCGAATTTGCCCTATGCCCTGGGCGCCTGAAACCCACACTACGCCACTGCCTACAGACAGGTAAAACCAGGAGGGAAGGTAGGAGAGAGAAGAAGTAGGCAGAGGAGACACCCAAAAGGAAAGAGCCAGCTGTGTTGGGAATGAGATGCCAGGGAACAATTCCAGATATGAGTAGATACCCGTACTGGGGCAACCTGGTAGATCCACATATTATCAGCTGCTGGTGTGTGAGTGAAAATACTGGAACAATTTATTCCAGTCTGCAACAAAACATACCAGAATGACCCACAACACTTCCAGAATGACCAGTGACAATCCTCTGTGCTGGGAATCCCACACTCTCTAAATCGGGAAGAGCAAAGGGCTGCCCCTCAGATGTTTTTGGATTGCATCTCCCCTCAGCTTTGGCTAGCATAGATGGGGTCAAGGTTGGTGAGACTAAACAGGCTGAGGCTGCTAAGTGCCCATCTTTGCTCTAAATCGGGGGTGCCCAAACTATGGCCTGTGGGCCAGATTTCCCCCAATGCCAATTCAACTGGCTCATGCCACCCTTACTGCTCCCAGAAGCAGAAGTAAAATGCATCCATGCGGGCGTGTTTTACTTCCGTTTCCAGGGGCAGATGAATTGCTGTCGGGGCCTGGATCTGGCCCACGGGCTGTAGTTTGGGTACCCCTGGTTTAAGCAGAGAAAATGGCAGCCTAAAAATCTGTCTCCTGTTGCAAAAACAGATTGCAAGGCACGTTTTACTTCCGCTTCTGGTGGGAGGCACCACGTGCCTGGCCCGCTAAACCATGTGATTGGCCTGCGGCCCAAAAAGTTTGAGCAACCTTGCTCTACATGATGGTTTGTCTAGGATGATTTGCTGTTCAGAGCACAACGTTCTTATGAGACGGAGGTTTCTGTGTGTGTGCCCCTCTGTTTCCTGTTGATATTTCCACAGCCCAAATGACTTTTGGTGTTTAGGGCCTCTCTTGATCTTCTGCACTTAGAAAACACAGTCCGCACTGCCTTGTGGTGGCACAAAATGTTCATAGCTATTTCAGCTGCTCAGGGGAGCAAAGCAGAAAGACTGAAACCAGGCTGCTTGTCAAGGAAAGGAGGTCTATCTATTTGGCTGGGATTCAAAAAAAACATCCAGTCCTTTGGCTTCAGGCTTCTCAGCCACAAGTCAACCCAACACCCACAAGGAGGCCCATGTGCCAAATCTGCTTGGTCGACAGAGGAGAATACCTGTACTGTATTCTTTTTTCCTATCCTATGTGGTTTCTGGACCTGTAAAGAGAAAGGTCAAGAGACAGGCCAGGGTGAGGTAACCAGCTTCAAGAGCCCAAGGAACTCAGGTTTTCCATTCATTGCTGGCGGGAAATTAGGCAGTGCTCTTTTGTTGTGTTTATGTCCAGTGTTTAAAGATGAGTAAAAGTGGCTGGGAAAGTGGAAAAATAGCGGGAGAGCAGCCAAAACCGTCTGTCTACGTCATCCCTCCATTCTCCCAGAAGTTTTTTCCTCCTGTCCTATCATGCTTGTGTCTGACAGTTCCAAGGTCCCTGTGGATGACAGGAGGGAGAGGGGAGCCTTGATTGGGAGGGAAGTGCAGTGAGAAACCCATAGGTGATAGTTCGGGGAAAGTCCAGGACTGATCCACATCCTGAAAGAGGCAGGACTGGTGGGAGGATGAAAGAATTTAAACTATCGTGGAAGACTTAATCTAGGAATGCTTTTGTTATTTTCAAAGCCTCTCATCCTTCTTAACATTTTCCACTAGTTGTTAATATTATTTATTTATTTATTAGTTCAAATTTATATTGCCGCCCACTCGCCGTAGCGACTCAGGGTGGCTTACAAACAATACATTACATTACAATATGTTGATGGGGGTCGGGGGGAGGTGTGACGAAGTCCTAAACCTGCCCTGGCTGCTTCTTTCCTGGCCGTTGGTGTGGGTGCAGGGGGAGGGGCGGCAAAGTCCTGAACCTGCCCTGGCTGCTTCTTCCCTGGCCATTGGTGTGGGTGCAGGGGGAGGGGCGTATGATAATAGTTATTATTTATACCACAGGTACTCAAACTATGGCCCGTTGGCTGGATCTGGCCCCTGATGCCAATTTTTCTGGCCCACAGTGCCTTTGTTGCTCCCGGAAGCGGAAGTAAAACGTGTCCGAGCGTGTTTTACTTCCCCTTCTGGGAGCAATGAGGGCAGTAATGTCAGGGTTGATGCAGGGCTCCAAGTCTCCCGATTTTCTCTTGCCACCAGCGGCTCTGTTGGAGGTGCTGCTACTACTGCTTCCTCTACCAGAACCTCCTCTGGGTTGGATTGGGGCTGGGATGTCCATCTGAGATGGGATGGGTTTTGTCACAGGAGGGCTAAAGTGGTGTGTCATCCCTAGCCACTAGAGTGGAGAATAAAGTTCCTTATATAAGTGTATCTTAGTTTTTGAGTCAGGTGAAAGTCGAAGTAGTACACAGTTATTTTGTGCATTGTACTATTGGGGCAGCATTGATAGAAAGGCTGAATTAACCATTTGACACCCTAAACATTGCATCCAACCTGGTTGGTTCAGGAAATTATCGGACTAGGTCAGGGATTCTCAACCTGCAGCCAATGGGCCGGATGCAGCCCATGGCACCATTTCATGTGGGTCCCCCACCGCTTTCTCCACACCAGGAAGTGCCATGTGGAGGAAGGACAAAATAGCCACTCGGGCCCCGAAACTGTCTGAAGTTGCATAACCTGGCCCCTGGCTTTAAAAGATTGATAACTCCTGCACCAAGTTATAAAGGTCTGGTTTGTCTTAAAGATGGTTTCAGGAGAACCACTTAGGCTGAAACCATATGCTCCAGAAAAATAGGCTGGAGTCTGAGGTGATTTCTGTTGCTGCAAGTGACGCCAAATTCTACTGTGGTTTGAAAATGGCACCCATTTCACTCTAGCTTTTACATATAATAGCTTTCAAAAAGTGGGCAGTACAGGGCAAAGGGAGGAAGAAATGGGGGCAGAGAGACACTAATCTGAGAACTGCAGAGCTTGAAGGGGCCATTTGGATCACTGAGCTGCGCTCCTGTCAAGGAGGCACAGTGAGGAATCAAACTCCCAGCCTTTGTCTGTGCAGTCAAGATTGGCAGGTGAAAAGAGAGGTCTGCCACCAGCAAGCACAGAGCAAAACAATATGCAATAGAATAGGGTAGGTGTTGCATTTTGGCCTATTTTCAGCAAATTTGCCATTTTCTAGATTATTGCAAAGGTGCAGTTCTAATTTTAGGGAACATCGGAGAAGGAAGGTGCAAACCCTCCTTGTCTTTCAAATGACACGCAGTGGTTTGTATTACTGTAACCACAACAAATGCTTTTAGAGTTGGGTTTTGAGGTTGGGATTCAATTAGTATTCTTTTTTTTTAACAAGTAAGTCCCTACTTTGATACCTCCTGTGAATCATACCCCCTTCCCTACCAAAACCATCCCCACATCTGTTTCCCTTCCTCCCCCATTCTGGCACTGACATCATTCCTCGATTTTCCAATGAACCGGGAAGATTTTGCTGCCAGCGTGTTGAGATTCCATGTTTCCCACATTGGTTCCCCATTATTAAAAAGATGTGGTTTGTGGCATTTCTTATTCCCCCCTCCCACCCTCAACTTTTAGACAGTGCGGAGGCAGCACTTGTTCTCATTGAGCATGGATCTGCCCCGCCGTATTGATACCCTGATGATGAAGAGGCCTGTGGTGGAGTGGGTGATGGCCTGGTTTCCTTCATTCCAGACCACTCGCCCCACCCCACTTTCATGAATAAAGCTAACATTATCCAGTTCTTTTCTTTTTCTTGAAAAAATATTGTTGTATGACGAAGTGTTCTTGCACGCAGACAGAATAAACACAATAAGTCTCCTCTCTATAGAGCAGCCGCAGTGATGGAAAACATATGGTGGCCATTACTACTCTCTTTCTTTCTGTATGCCAGGTTCTTGCCATTGCATTTCCTCCTGTAACTTATTGTTTGCCACATTGCTGCCACCGTTCTTTCCCGACACTTCTTTTGTTTTGCACATGCTTCTTCCGACATGGGTGTGTTGCAGGATTCAGCAAGTGACACCATGTCTGCAACTGCCAGAGCCTCCACTTTTTCTGTGTGTCACGTGCTTTGTGATGCCACTGCTGGTTGAGGGATGACAGCGAGGGTTGTGATGATTTGTGGTAGTAACATTCTCCCTTCCCACTGTGTTGTCATAGTGTCAGGAAAAGCACACATGATTGAGCCAGAGACTGGAATGGGGGCTTTAAGGCATGTGATTTTCACATTGTTTTATTTACATAACATCACAATGACTTACTTAGCCATGCTGAGGAAAGAGAAGAAGAGTAAGCTGGTATCAGAAATGTACATGTGTACTGTACACTGATGGATGGATTTAATGCATTTATATACACTAGTACCCCGGATAACGTTATGACTTGGTTCCACAAGTCTCTTCGTTATCCGGTTTTTAATGTTGTGCAATACATTGATCACACAATGTTAAAAAAGCCCTGTTTCCCTGGAGGCTGCAGCAAGCCAGAACGTCGGGATTTGAATCCTGACATTTTGGCTTGCTGCAGCATCCAGGGAGGTGGGGAAACTTTGGAAACAGCTTGGATCAGGTCTCCCCACCTCCCTGGACCCGCCGGGGTGGGGGGGTGGGGTTCAGAGACCCCAAAATTGGTAAAAAAAAAACCCATCCATTTTTTAAAACCAATTTTGGGGTCTCTGACCCCCCGCCGGGTCCAGGGAGGTGGGGAGACCCGAACCAAGCTGTTTCTGGGCTTCCCCAACGTCCTCAGCCAGTGCAGCAAGCCAAAACGTCAGGGTTCGAATCCCGACATTCTGGCTTGCTGCAGCCTCAAAGAGGGTGGGGGAACTTCAAAAATAGCGCGCATCAGCTCTAGGGAGGTCGGGAGACCCGATGCGCGCTAATTTTGAAGTTCCCCCACCCTCTGTGAGGCTGCAGTGAACCAGAATGTCAGGATTCGAACCCTGACGTTTTGGCTTGCTGCACTGGCTGAGGATGCAGGATTTAACACAGGGACTGCAATGGACTGCCACATCCTTTAGAATATGGACAAGGTGCGCCTTCACAGCCAGTCCATCTGGCATGGCCTCTTCCACCTCCATGACTGTTGGGAATCAGATTTCCTCCTCCGATCATTTTGCCGTTGGTCCCAATATGATGGTTTCCCGTGGCATTTCCTCCACTGAGAGGGACCATCACCCCACCTAAAGGGGCTCATCCACCTATAGCCATTGGTCCCTTTAGGGAGTTAGGTTATTTACTGCCACCCAACACTGTTGAGTCGCTGGCTGTATGGTCTACTCTCCGGCCAGACACAGAACAGAACCACCCTAATCATGAACAAATAAAATATCCCACCACAATGATGATGGCTGTAGTAAGGTCCCAGCACAGATTATGGGTATAGAAATGCCATTTGATGCCTCCCAAAATAAAGTTTTCCGAGATTTTTCTAGAGAGGGAGCTTAGCTTGCTGCAGCTTCATCAGTAACGTATTCCAGAAAGTAGATACTGTCCTTGAGAAAGCCTTTTTTCTAGTTATAGTCCTCCTTACAAATCTCAGCTGTTGGCACGTGGAACTGTGTGCTTTGAGAGGATCCAGTGATGCAGGTGGTAGATCTTTTGAGGATTAATATGGAATATTTCACTTTGGTGTCCTGGTCAAGGCTGTGCTGGTGGAGTGGGAGAAAGAGTTGGAAGTAGGAATGAGGGGCCTGGTCAGGAGGAGGCTGGGCTCTCAAATAGATAGCAGCACTCAACAGGGACATTTATGAAGTACATCATGAGAGCCTGAAATAGAATGTGCTCAACAGGATTCCAAGATGATGCTTGACAGGAAAACAGATGGCTCCAAACACACCCAAATCGTCCATCACACTGTTTCTAGTAGAAGTGGCCTGGAAATAACACGGTTTTGCTGCAACACATTGCAAAACACAGGCCTGTGACATGAGCTAGCCAAAGGGAAATCAAAGCACATTGCAAATGTGAAGAGTTATTCGTTTATTCATTTAATAAGCTGTGTTCCTACCGGAACTGTAACTCGCCCTGATTTCCTTCAATAATAGAGGAAAGGGGGTGGGGTTAGGGTTATGTACTTGAGGAGACAAGGAGGATCAAAGCTGGCTTCTAATCCTCACTCCTGCCCTGACAGTTGGAAAAATGCTTTTAAGAAATATGCCATTTCCACAATTCATTGCAATAAATACGCCTAAGTGATTTATTCCCATTCCTTTTGCAGCTTTGTAAAAGTAATTTGTTCTTACTTATCCCGATGTCTAAAGCAGGGGTGCCCAAACTACAGCCCATGGGCCAGATCTGACCCCCAATGCCAATTCATCCGACCTGCACCACTCTTGTCGCTCCCAGAAGTGGAAGTAAAATGCACCTATACAGGTGCATTTTACTTCCACTTCCGGGAGCGATAAGGGTGGCATGGGCTGGATGAATTGGCATTGGGGGCCGGATATGGCCCTTGTGCCATAATTTGGGCACCCCTGGTTTAAACAGAGAAAATGGCAGCCTAAAAAATCTATCTCATCCTGTTGCAAAACATATCTGTTGCAAAACAGATTGCAAGTTGCATTTTACTTCTGCTTCTGGTGGGAGGAACCATATGACCAGCCCAATAAACTACGTGACCAGCCCCCGGCCTGAAAAGTTTGGCCACCCCTGGTCTAAAAGGTAACTCAAAACATTCTGTGACATGTTAACTATTGCAGTACTCCTGCAGATGGGCAAAAGAAACACATTGTTTTGCTTCTCTGATGCTTAGTGTTCTTAAATATAATTTGTGGGGATTAATTGCATGCCGTCAAGTCAATTCTGATTTGTAGTGATCCTTTCCAGTGTCTTTTCCCCCTAGGTTGAGAATATACCCTTCCCTTTCTCTTGGGTGCCCTGGGACTGTGCAGCTTGCCCAGGAATGCATAGGCTGGCACTCCTCGCAGGAGGCACAGTGGGGAATCAAACTCCCAACCTCTGGCTCTGCAGCCAAATATTTAAATCAATGAACTATCTAGCCACCTTCCTAAATCCACAAACAAAATGTGTTTTGTTCTGACACTCGTGTTGCCACAAGGGAGAGCCACTGGCCATGTTGCTTTGTGACACCGTGGAGTCCCCATCCCTCTCCGACTACCCTTTTCACCTCTCCGTCCTCTGTGTTCCCCATCTCTCCCTTCCTCCTTTCTTCTTGAGATAGGCATGGTGCATTTAAGTTGGGAGATCAATTAACAAATTAATTCTTAAAGTGCTTTTTAAAAAATCCACAGCAAATTTAGCCACTAAAGGTAAAGGTTTCCCTTGCTCGAAAGCCAGTTGTATCTGACTCTAGGGTTCAGTGCTCATCTCTGTTTCAAAGCCAAAGAGCCAGCGCTGTCTGCTTCTGCAGACATTTCCATGGTCACATGGCAAGCATGACTAGACACTTTGTTGTTGTTCAGTTGCACAGTCGATTCCGACCCTCTGCGACCCCATGGACCACTGTCCGCCAGGCACTCCTGTCCTCCACCATCCCCCCCCCCAACTTGCTCAGCTCTGTGCCCATTATCTCTACAATACCATCTAGCCATCTCATCTTGGGCCGTCCCCTTCTTCTTTTACCCTCGACCCTTCCAAGCATCAAGGCTTTCTCAAGTGAATCCTCTCTTCTCATTTGATGTCCAAAGTACTTTAGCTTCATCTTTATTATTTGACCTTCTAAGGAGCAGTCAGGGTTGATTTCTTCTAAGATTGACCTATTTGTTCTCCTCGCTGTCCAGGGGACTCTCAAAACTCTCCTCCAACACCACATCTCAAAGGCGTCTATTCTTCTGCGCTCAGCTTTCCTAATGGTCCAGCTCTCACAACCATACATTGCCACAGGGAATACCATTGCTTTGACTATGCGAATTTTTGTTTGCAATGTGATGTTTCTACTTTTCACTATGTTCCCCAGGTTTCTCATCGCTTGCCTCCCAAGAATCAGTCACCTTTTTATTTCATGGCTGCAATCACCTTCTGCAGTGAGCTTTGATCCTAAGAAAGTAAAATCTGTCACTGCTTCTACTTCTTCCCCATCTATTTTCCAGGGACTGATAGGGCCTGTTGCCATTATCTTGGTTTTCTTGATATTGAGTCTCAAGCCAGCTTTTTCACTTTCTTCTTTCAGCTTAATCAGGAGCTTCTTTAGGTCCTCCTCACTTTCTGCCATTAGGGTGGTATCTGCATATCTCAAATTGTTGATGTTTCTTCCAGCAATTTTGATCCCAAATTGTGATTCCTCCATCCCTGCATTGCGCATTATGTGTTCTGTGTATAAGTTGAATAAGCAGGGTGACAAAATGTGGCCTTGCCTTACTCCTTTTCCTATTCCAAACCACTCCATCATTCCATTTTGTCCTAACTATTGCCTCTTGATTCATGTACAGATTTCTCATGAGGCCTATAAGGTGTTCCAGAATTCCCATCTCTTTAATTACTTGCCACATTTTGTTGTGGTCGACACAGTCAAAAGCCTTAGTGTAATCAATGAAACAGAAGTAGACTTGTTTCTGATATTCCTTTGTTTTTTCCATGATCCATCTTATGTTGGCGATGTGATCTCTAGTCCACCTGCCTCTTCTGAAACCCGCCTGCACTTCTGGTAATTTTCTCTCCACATGCTGTTGCAGTCTATCCTGTATTATCTTGAGCATCACCTTGCTAGCGTGAGGGATGAGCACAATTGTTTGATAATTTGAACATTCTTTGGCATTACCCTTTTTGGGGAGTGGAACGTATACAGATCTTTTCCAATCCTGTGGCCATTGTTGTGTTTTCCAAATCTGCTGGCATATAGAATGCAATAATTTGATTCCATCATCTTGTAGAGCTTTGAAAAGTTCAACTTGGATACCATCAACTCCACTGGCTCTGTTGTTTGCAGTGTTTTTTAGCGCCTTTCTGACTTCACTCTCTAGAATGTCTGGCTCATGTTCAATGTTCTCATCATTGTGATTATCAGGGATGTTGAGGTCCTTTTTGTAGAGTTCCTCTGTGTACTCTTTCCATCTTTTCTTAATCTCTTCTGCATCTGCTAACTCCTTGCCATCTTTGTCTTTTATCATGGTCATTTTTGCTTTAAATGTTCCCTTGAGTTCCCCAATTTTTTTTAAAAAAAGATCTCTAGTCCTACCCCTGATATTGTTTTCCTCTATTTCTTTGCACTGTTCGTTCAGGTAGGTTTCCTTATCTCTCTTTGCTTTTCTTTGAAATTCTGTATTCAAGTGACTGTATTTTTCCTTTCTAACAAACAAATAAAAAGCCAAAAGCCAGCACAAGGAATAATTCCCCCATGCCTGTGTTTTTCAAAGAGTTGGTTTCAAAGACAGGTGATTTTCAAATGAGATAGAGAACCTTCCTTTGTCAGTGGCTGAGATCAGAAACTGGAAAAGGTAATGCCAATATGCTTCTCAAAAAGCTAAAACCATATCCCCCAATCTGATCCTTTTTCTTTTTTTTACAAATGGTGTCCCAAGGTTTTTCAAAGAGTTTCTTTGAAAAACAGCTGGTTTCTAGAAGAGATTAAGACCAGCTAAACCTCTGCTGTCAGATATTAAGATCTAGATCCGTAGGTAATAGAGGTGATTTTTCTCTTGTGCAAAGAGGGATTAGACTTTCTCAGGCTGTGACATCATGAACTGTGATCAAAGACAGACCTGTCAAAGGCACTGATACCTCTGAACACACCATGAAATCCTGATTCAAATTACCTTAAAACTCATTGCAGTGACAACCATATTACCTCACACCCGCCAGGCTGAGCAAAAAGAACCAGAAAGGCACACTGAAAGATTTGCTATAATCAGTATTAAAAGAGGGTGCGAGTGTGTTCACAATCTGAATTAGACCATTAAAAAATCACAGACAGAAACTAGCTTTTGATCCTGTACAGGTCTTTATCAAAATGGGCACAGCAAAGCTGTGGATGGTGTGGAAAAAATCATAAAAGCTCCCCATATCATGCTCAGGAACCTTTGCTAAAAGGGAATTTTGAAATGAGGAGTTGCAAACAGGAATGTAGGTTTCAAATTCCACCCAGATTGGAATTTGGCATTTGCCAGTCGTTCAGCATTTCCCCTTCTCTAAGGAGGTTGGAATTTCCTTCCCAATCTAGTCAGGTGTAGTTTTGCTGTACATTCGGCTCTGTAGAAGGTGCCTCCCAAAGAACTGTGACATCGAGGAGAACCTACAATTTGCAGGTAGCACAGCAGCAGCTTCCTTGTTTTTGAAAGTAAGAATAAGCCGGGCAAAGCAGCGTGAGAGCTAAATACAGTAACTGGAAAGTTGGTTTACAACAGGGATTCTCAACCTGCGGCCCACAGGCCGGATGCAGCCCATGGTGCCATTTCTTGTTGCCCCCGCTGCCTCCACCACACTAGGAAGTGCAATGTGGTGGAGGAAGAGGAAAATGGCTGTCCAGCCCCCAAAGCTGTCTGAGGGTGCGTGACCTGGCCCCCGGCTTTAAAAGGTTGAGAACTCCTGGTCTACAGACTTGTGTTTTGCAGCTGAAGTTCCCAGAATTCTGCCTGGAAAATACCTGAAGAATTATGGAGGTTTCAGTCAAAAAAATACAAAATAGCACACCCCTATGTAGTAGTAGTAGTAGTAGTAGTAGTAGAAGTAGTAGTAGTAGTAGTGCTTATGATTCTCCTGTTTAGTAATAGTTACACCATGTTATACTTCAGCACTGTGTCACACTTTCTTATGTGGGTGTATTGACCTGCCACACCCTAGAGAGCCTGTTGGCAGGTTTTGCTCTAGGCCAAATATTAGCCGGATGGATCATTCTTCCTTACTGTATCATTTCCGAAATTACTCCTTTTATTTGAGCAAGAATTTGGCTCGTCCTTTCCTATCTTCTTCCAAAAATGTGGGAGACGTGGTGAAAAGAAAACATTTCCCTGACTCTTTCTAGCCTTCCTGAGTAACTATTTATGTCGTTTTCTAAGAAGCTATAAAAGCAAAGCTTGACCGACTCCTGTCTCAGCTGACAAAATCCATAGGTATGAGTCAGACAAACTATGCGCATACTCAGTGAGCGCCATTTTTTGTTGGAATGGGAGTATTATATCGACATGAAAGGAGATGAGGTGACTTAACGTGGTGGAAGGGGGCATTTGCTAGGGTTGACACTTTGCTATTGGGGCCTGCATTTCATGCTTTGCATGGTGGTGAGGGAGATGCTCTACAGCAGTCCCGGTGTTTTGGAGGATGGTGTCTAGGAGTGGGTAGCAGTAGGTGACTCAAGTAACAGAGCCCATCTGCATGTTGCTGAGAAGATCACAGACTTCCTGATTCTTCTGCAGCTAATTTGACCCAAGGTGGTGTCAAATGCTTCTCTGACACCATACATGTACATATCTGTAACATCCTAAGCAGGCCCATGCTAGCCAAGAGGGACACTGGGACGTGTTGCTACGCGCCCCTACTTATAACTAAAGAGCCATGTGACCTCAGCAGCTTCTTCTTCAACTTCTCTCACCAGGCTCCCCTCCGCCTTGCGGGAGAAAGCCCAAAGCGCTTTGGCATTGGCGCAGAGATAACAATAAAGCTTGGATTTAAAAACAACAACACAAAATTATTATTATTATCTCTGCACCGCTGCCGAAGTGCTTTGGACAATATGTCTTGGTGTCCTGTGGGGCCAGCATGGGCCTGATTCTTAAGTATGCACAAAGCATGCCTGCAGAGGACCAGCTTCACTCAGGAGAATTGGCTGGTAGTCTTAGCATTTTGGGCACTGTACTAGAGTGCCTCATGGTGCAGTAATTAAGTTGCAGTACTGCACCCAAAACTGTTCACAATCTGAGTTCGATCCTGAAGGGGATCAAGGTTGTTGACTCAGCCTTCTGTCTTTCCAAGATGGGTAAAATAAGTACCCAGCTTTGTTGGGGCAAAATGGTAATTAACTTGTAGACCATCTAGAGCAGTGGTTCCCAATGTGGGGCGTATCATGCCCCACAGGGGACTTCAATTCTCAGAAGCCAAAATAAGTACATTGGCTGATTGGTGCTTTGGGGAATTGACTTAGGCTTTTGGGAATTGAAGTCCAAAAACCAAAGGTTGGGAAACGCTGCTCTAGAGAGTGCACTAGACACTATGGAGCAGTATATAAGTGAAATTGCTAATTGCTATTGTACTATCGCAGGATAATAGTGGGTGGGAAGTCGCTTATATGAGGCGGTCCAATTCTGGGGAAAACATTATGATTTAGTTTTGCTGCCTGAGACCTGCTTGTGCCCTTCCGCCTTCTGCTGCAACTGTGTTGAGAACAGATGGTTGCCCTGATGGGAAAGCAGGCACCTTGTCCCATCTGGCCTCCAGCCTCATCCTTTGAATAGCCTTGCCAATGGCATGGCTCAAAGCAGGGGTGCCCAAACTAGGGCCATAGCCAGGATTCTAGATGTGGATGGGCAAATATATGTCATATATATAAGCAGCTGGGAGTTTGAGGGTGGGCAAACTACTAACTCAGTTAGCCACCCCCTGGATAGGGACCTGGTCCAAACTGTGGCCCTCAGGCCAGATCTGCCCCAATGTCAATTCATCCAGCCCATGCTACCCTCGTCGCTCCCGGAAACGAAAGTAAAACGTGCCTGTATGAGTGCATTTTACTACCTTTCCCGGGAGTGACGAGGCTGGTGTGGGCCGGATGAATTGGTGTCGGGGGCTGGATCCAGCCCACAGGCTGTAGTTTGAGCACCCCTGGTTTAAGCAGAGAGAATGGCAGTTTAAAATCTATGTCATCCTGTTGCAAAACAGATTGCAAGGCACATTTTACTTCTGCTTACAGTGGGAGGAACCATGTGACCGGCCCACTGAACCACGTTACTGGCCCACGGCCTGAAAAGTTTGGGCACCCCTGGCTCTAAGGATCAGGCCTTTATTGCCCCGCTATATATTTCCAAAACATTCCTGTGACCATAAGAGTCAAACACACACATACCCAATGAATGACTTCAAAATTAAATACTGTACCTGTAAAAGCAGTGAGATTCTAAGGCCTACAGAACAGATAACCACTCTGAGGGTGGGGAAGGTAAGATTCGGGGACCTATGTCCATCTATCCAGTTCTGAAAGTTTGGCATGCCCTACGATTGCAAGTGTTATTTGTACATAAAAGTGAGTCATTTTCCATTGAGTTTAGAAGATCTGCTTTCTGAGCAGGCAAGCCGTAATCTCGTGCCAGAAGGCCAGTGAGTAAGTTTGGGTAGCTGGGCACCAAGGGGAAGTAAACAAAATGTCTTCTAGGGAACTACATCTTGGCCTTCCTTATAATGGGACTCAGTTGACCACATCTTGGAGAAGTTCCTTTCGAAACAGCAAATGCCCAAACCCAGTCAGTGGCCAAGCCGTCTGAATAAGTTACATTTTCCAGTCTGTGGTCTGTTGCTTCTTCAGAGAGGCAGCCATTCTCCAAGCTCACAGGGCAGAGGTCTTTCCCCATAACCTTTTACAGTGATGGCCAAGCAAGCAAGCAAGCAAGTGTGTGTGTCTTGGAGCCAGGGCTTCTGGGCTCAATTCTTGTCTGCTGTGTGAGGTACACCTAGTAAACCAGGGGTGCCCAAACTTTTTGGGTCGTGGGCCGGTCACGTAGTTCAGGAGGCTGGTCACTATAGCCTGAGGGCCGGATCTGGCCCTGACACCAATTCATCCAGCCCACGAAGCCCTTGTCGCTCCCGAAAGTGGAAGTAAAATGTGCCTATACGGTGGGCCAGATGAATTGGTGTTGGGGCCAAATCTGGCCTCTGGGCCATAGTTTAGGCACCCCTGTAGTAGATCTTGTAACCAGGAGTCCTCAATCTAATCTGGGCCCTGGGTGGGCAGTGAGGTTAGAGAGGAGAAAGCCAGTATGGCTATTTTGAGCCCTGCTCAGGGTCAGATGAACCCGCTGAGCTATGCGCTGCCTTGGAGACAGCCTGTGGAAAGAGTTTGGTGTGTTTTGTTAGATGGGGGCGCTTCACTTTCCCTGAACGATCTATTGTTCCTGGAAATGGTGCCTTGAATGGAAGGGCCAGACAGCCTGGGATTTTGGCTGAGTGGGAAACCTTGGCTGGGCTGCGTGCCAGATCTCAGTTGGAAACAGATGCCTTTCATCGTACCTTCTGAGGAAAAAGTGTGGGGAGCCTGCCTGTGGGTGTGGTGTGTATGCATATATGCCTGTGGCGAGGGTGGGGGTTCAGAGTTGGGATTACAACACATGGGGCTGAGATGAGAAAGATGGGGGCTGGCATTCAAAATTGGGCCGGGGAGGGGCTGCGTACAAGATTAGCCTCTTCTTGGGAAGTTGGGGAAGGCTAAGGAATGATCAGAACTGGTGATGTCAAATATGGGATAATGATGAAAGCATAATAGGATAATTGTCAAGGGTTTTGTATTTATGTCTGTGTGGCCTCCTGTCTGATCTGGCTGCTTGTGTCCAGAAGATGTGATGCAACAACCGACGCTTTGTCACACTTACTTATTCCCCCACCCCTCCTTTCTAGCATCCAGGCTGCCCTGACGGTGAACTTCTGTTTGTTGGAAGGCTGCCCATCATTCTATCCATCTCTTCCCCAATTAGGATTTTGCATACTCTAAAGCAGAGGTGCCCAAACTACGGCCCACAGGCTGGATCCGGACCATAACTCCAATTCATCTAGCCCATGCTGCCCTCGTCGCTCCCAGAAGTGGAAGTAAAACACGCCTAGACGGGCACGTTTTACTTCCGCTTCCGGGAGTGACAAGGGCAGCATGGGCTGGATGAATTGGTGTCATGGGCTGTATCTGGCCTGCGGGCCGTAGTTTGGGCACCCCTGATTTAAGCAGAAAAAATGGCAGCCTAAAATATCTCATCCTGTTGCAAAACATATCTGTTGCAAAAGAGAATGCAAGGCGTGTTTTACGTCTGCTTCTGGTGGGAGGAACCACATGACCAGCCCACTGAACCACGTGACTGGCCCACAACCTGAAAAATTTGGGCACCCCTGCTGTAGAGAGCATAGCTGAGTGGTTTAGGTACCTGGTTGCGGAGCCAGAGGTTGGGAGTTTGATTCCCCACATGCACCTCCAAGAGCCAGCGTGTGTGGCCCTTGGACAAGCTGCACAGTCCCAGGGCACCCCCAGAAGAAGGGAATAGGAAACTGCTTGTGCTTCTTTTTCTAGAGAAACCCGGAAAACGTTGCTTTAAGTCAGAATTGACTTAACGGCCTGCAATTATTATTAGATTAGAAAACAGTGGACACCAGCTGGCAAAAACAAATGCCATCTATCAACAGGCAGGGCTTCTTTCCCAGTCACTGACCTATATTGCCTCAGTTAAGCCTCTCCATGCATTCCTCCAAACCTCTGCCTGTTTCCATCCCATCACTGTTACGTAAGGGTCCTTTCCCTGCTGCTTTTAATGGTGGGTCATTTTGTCACCAACGGGCTGCGGTGGCTCAGTGATTAATAAGCTCACCTTGTTAGCTGGCAAGTCAGCAGTTCAAGACCCGGGTACTGCATGACGGATTGAGCGCCTCTCTCTGTCCCAGCTCCTGCCAACCTAGCAGTTTGAAAGCAAGAAATTGCAAGTAGTTAAATAGGTACTGCTTCAGTGGGAAAAGATCTTAGGGACATGAAAGGAGACTCATTTGGACGTCCCCTGAGCGGAGTTTCTTTAGCAAAAATCATTTCAACCCAGAATAATTTCTGACATGAAATTATTATTAGTAGTTTGTTGCCCTAAGTAAACATGTGAGCTGTGATCGGGGAATGTGATTCAAGATCAGTCATAGTACTTAGCAGGAGCACATAATAGGTAAAATCTCCTTGGATGCAAACCAGGAAAGGACAGGAATTTGCCTTGCCACAAAATAGAGCCAGAGGACAGCTGACTTTATTTATGGACTAGATGTATTCAAATAAATGGACTTTTTCTTACTTTCCTCTGGGCTGTGACACACATCGTTGCAAATCTAGCCTCTGTACAAATGTCCATTATATCTCTCTTTGCACAAACCTTGGGTTGTTACAAAAATAATACATTCCATTTTTTTATTAGTGGTGTTGAGAGTTTCAGTAAACACATGGACTGGGGCGTCCTGGAGTTTTGTTTACTTGGACTTCCAAAATTATACTGACAGAGCCCATCGCAGAGGGCTCTTGAGCAAATGTGACAGGCATGGGGTGAAAGCAGGGGCACGATTACTGTTTAAGGAATGTTGATCAGAGAGTTGAAATCAGCCATCATTTCTTGTAATAGAGGGACATAAAATAGCTCCAAAGATCTATACTGATGCTGCATAGATTTATGAGTGCGTTCTAGCTTGTCATTTGAAGTTAGGGCTAAGTAGTTATGCAGTCAAGTTTGCTGAGGGTGCCAAATTAAAACCAAGGTTTCAAAGAACTTTGAAAGGTTTTCTGCAAAAAGGAACGAAAGCGGCTTGGTGTAAGCCAAGAGATACATATTGAGGCAGAATATTGCAATAAATGCTGATGGGATCGGAAATAAGAGTGACTTGTATTGAGATGGTGGATAGCTGGATGCAAATACCAGGTAAGAATGCAGCTGTGCTATGACAAATGCTTCTAAGATAAGTTGCCATTGGTAGCCTTATTCAGTCTGACTAATCCCATTTTAAATGGCTTACCAAGTTGGATGTAATCAGTACCTTTTGTGGACGTGAATTCTAGAGTGTTGTATGTGTGAGAATTCCATTGACCACATGGAGGAACATTTCCCTGTGGCTGATTGGCACCTACTCATCCTACCAGAAGGATGTGGGGATGTTTGGTGCTTTTTGTCCTGCCTGAGTAATGCCCGCGTTTGCACGCAAGCCACAGTTCTGCTGGATCACACTACTGGGAACTAGCTGTCATAGTGTTGTTGGTGTTTGTAAGGGAACCAGTTTGTTTATATGACAGTCCGACATGCTGGAGTGAGGGAAGACCTCCAACAGAAAGAGATGTGTGCAAAGAGCAAGTTGAAGCAAACTTGGAGATTTCACCTTGGATGAAACAGGAAGGTGACCGTAAGCGGGGATTCCATCTGACTAAAGCAGGGGTGCTCAAACTACATCCCGGGGCCCAGCCCCGGCCCCTGACACCAATTCATCTGGCCCGCAAAGCCCTCGTCACTTCTGGAAGCAGAAGTAAAACGCACCTGTATGGATGCATTTTACTTCCACTTCCAGGAGTGACGAGGGCTTCGTGGGCCAGATGAATTGGAGTCGGAGGCCGGGGCTGGCCCCCGGGACGTAGTTTGGGCTCCCTGAACCACATGACTGGCTCATGGCCCAAAAAGATTCGGCACCCCTGGACTAAAGGAATGGGCCAGAGTTTTTCTCTTCCCTGGAAATTACACAAGATAGGGGATGTATAGATACTGACATAGTGAAGCATATACTTCAGGGACAACAAAACAAACTGTTTGCCAACAAACAGTGTTAGGAAATTAGAGCTGTTAAATATCTGCTTTCTGGTCCTTTGGCAAGAACAGAATAGATTCCTGGTTGAAGGACAGTTTATAGAGTGGATGCTTTCTGACTGGCCCTCTCCAGCCAAATTAAGGATAAATTAGGCTGTTAAAACATTCTTTTTCACACCTGTTGCCCTCTGAGGCAGCCATATTGTTCTGGCATCATCTGCTTGGTGATTTTCAGTACAAAAGAGCCTGGCAGAGAAGGGTTGCGTGTGTGGGTGCATATGCGCACATGCATAAGTGCACACATGTGCACTAACACTAAACTCAGCAGCCTGCTTCCTTAATGCACAAAGGTGGAGCGCACAATTTATGCTTGCATACTAAATAAAAATAGGGTTTTTAAAAAATAAAAATTGCTTTGAATGGTGTTTGGTTTTTATTTGTTCAATTTTGTTAATGTCCAATTGATCTATTCAGTTGTCTTGTCTGGCCAACATCCTGCTATGATAATGGAGTAGATTGCACAGCTAGTAACTGAACACTGAGTGTCAGGCAGCGGTTAACTAACCTGGATATGAGTTGCAGTTGACGATGATTCAGTTGTGCTCCATCGTCAGTCCTATTTGTGGCAGAAAGGCGAGAAAAACCTGGTGCCTGGAGAAAAAGTTCCTTTCTTTTTTGGATGATACCAATAGTAATAGCAGTTATACTTATAACCACTCCATAGCACTTGGGATACTCTCGGGGCAGTTCACAACATAATTAGCATTTTGCTCCCAATATGCCGAGCACTAATTTTACTGACCTCGGAAGAAAGGGCGGCTGAGTCAACCTGAATACCCATTGGGATCAAACTCAAATTGTAAGGAAAGTTTTATCCCATGGCACCACAAGGGCTCTAGATCGCTATCTGCCAGCTATCATAGCCATACTGACAGTCTGGTGGTTAAAATCTTAAAAGGATTGCTTTTCCGGGCACTGGAAAGAGACACAGAAAACAAACGGATGCTGCTGTGTTTTTTTTAATCCTTCAAAATCTGAGAAGCAAATCAGCATTTCCCCGTAAAAATAGGGTGGCAGGGGATCAATAAGTCTCTCAGATCATTAAAAAGTCCAGCCAGGCTGGCCGGCCAGTTTTGTGGCTTACCATTTGTGCACGGCTGGACTGTGGAGGGCGTCTGCCCCTTATTCTTAACCCTGAGAGTGAAACACGTGTTTCTACTGAGTAGTCTGACACTGACCTAGGCCAGGTCAGGTCAAGCTGGCCTTGGTTTTGAAAGCAGCACCGCCCAAGGGAAGAGCCATGATGTAGTCATATATGATAGAGAAAGCCAGCCGCAGGATCCTGGTTTAGGACTACAGGAAGGACATTGGTGGTGTTGAGAATACCATGAAGCTGAGGGCTTATCCTTCAGTGTTTTTCTTCTGAAGGGAAATGAATTGGGTTGGGATGATAAAGGGGAAGAGGAAGCCCCCCCTCCTCTAAAGTGATGCTGTAGTATCACAAGTGGCAGCTGTCAGAAAGCACTGTGTGTGTGGTGATAACATCCATTTCTCCCTTCTCACCTCCTATTTCCAGCAGCCACACAGGAGCTGCCTCCAGTGCTGGCCACATCAAAGTGGTTCTATTCTATGCGACTGTGGCATAGTCTTCACAGAGCTTCCTGTCAGGGTCTGATGATAGTTGGGAATCGGATGGGAAGTCTCGAACACGTTCCTTAGGGATTCCACTTGCGTTGTTGAGAATTGTCGCAAACATAAGCTCAGACTGTTTTACAGTAAATGCCGAGGTTGCCTCCTTATGTGTAAAGAATAAGAGCCAACCGGGTGTTTAGCAAATGGAGAGAGGGATGGTTTTGCCCCAGAGGGTGGGGGTGGGTATTGTACAGTCTGGTGGCCACAGAGGAAGCCCTTCAGGAGATTGGCATTTCTTGGTTTCATCCTGCCACACCTCCTGCCTCTAAGCCAGGGGCTCCCAACCTTTTCAAGCCAGGGGCCAGGTCACACTCTCCCAGTCAGCTTCAAAGGCTGGACAGCCATTTTGCCCTGCCTGCACAATGGGGGTGGCCATTTTGTCCCAACATGAAATGGCACTATGGGCCAGATCTGGCCAATGGTCCTTAGGTTGGGAAACCCCGCTCTAAGCCTTGCTGCCCATAACAGATATGGGGTGCAAGGGGCTGAAAGAAGCTTTAGGCTTCTGTCTGGGATTGGCTGAGTGGTGGGGAAACCATGATGGTGGTCAGATCTTTGGGATGGTGTTGGAGAGGCTTAACCTTCCACTTCTCTCATCCCTTCTTGTCAGCCGCTGAGAGGCATATAGTTAGGGCAGGGGTGCCCAATCTTTTTGGGCCATGGGCTTCTCATGTGGTTCCTTTCACCGGAAGCGGAAGTAAAACGCACTTTGCAATCTGTTTTGCAACAGGATGAGATAGATTTCAGGCTGGCATTTTCTCTGCTTAAACCAGGGGTGCCCAAACTATGGCCTGTGGCCCAGATCCGCCCTCAACAACAATTCATCCGGCCCGCATCATCCTCGTTGCTCCTGGAAGCAGAAGTAAAACACACCTGTACAGGCGCATTTTACTTCTGCTTCCAGGAGCGACAAGGGTGGTGTGGGCCGGATGAATTGGTGTTGCAGGCAGATCTGGCCCACAGACCATAGTTTGGGCACCCCGAGTTAGGGTTTGAATTGGGGCATTAGATGACATAAATTTGAGCGAGTTCTTGAGTTTGTGTTTTTGGTGTAAAAGTAGGTTGCACGTCTATCCTGTTTCCTCCTTTGGAGTTCTAAGCTGCATACATGGGGGGCTTCCAGGTAGTCTGCTACCCCAACCATGCCAGGTTCAAACCTGATTACCTTCCCAAAAAAGTGGATGGGTCATCTTTCATCAGACCACCTTGACTTCCCAATGTGTTGGCTCTCACTGGCTTTCATGGAGGCATCTTCACCGGCTCTCCTTCTCTGGATTTGCACTCTCCGTCTTGAAATTTTGCATGACCTGGGGAGCGGCATCCCTAGGGTCACCTGTCATCTTTCAAGTTTGTGGTGACTTGCTAACGCCAGATTCTCTTTCCCATTAAAACCAAAAAAAATGAAGATGATGGTGAGGGTGTGGCAACAAGTCTGGTGGCACAATAAAGGGGGGGGGGCAAATGTCCCATCCTTTAGTAAGGTAATGCATGTCTACTTACAAGGTGATGTGAGGTATTGTGGACTGAAGCATGTTCTGTCCAAAGAAGAGACTGGTTCCTGAAACAAAGACCCTGCCTGCAAAAAATTTTCTGAAAAGTGCTTCTTTCCCTGAAAGGTACTGAGTCACCTTTCATTAAGATACTGTACTTCAATTTGCCTCAGGGTATCTATCACCTGCAGATGATTAAAGGTTCATTTAATGTTAAGTCAACAAAATTTTAGGCGGGGGCAACATTGTCACACTCACATATATAACATTGGCATCACGGGGTGGGTTTGGGGGGGCTGTTAGCTCAGGAGGGTTTTTTGGTCCCCCAGCCCCCCCCCCCCCCAAGCTATGGCCCTGTAACCACTTGAGTCACCACAGTCCCTCTCAGAACCTTATACAGATATATTTGTGCCCTTTTCATTGGCCTGCTCTAGCTAGCATCACAATTACAGACTGATATTTACTTTCTGCTTGCAGTGCAGATTTCCCCCTGGATTTCCAAGAGATAAAAAAGGCATCAAGACAAGATACACTGAAGGGGGAAAATATAATTACACTGGAAACTTATGATGGTTTTACCACATTATACCATTAAGTGTATTTCCAAGCTGAACATTGTGGACTGGGGCCCTGTTTTTTGTTTGTTTTCCTTGCTTCCTTGCCTGTAAACCTACAATTAAACTGCCACCCGGTCTAGCTATTTCTAGGCAATGTGTCAACATGTTCAGTCCCTCTGGCCTGCCCAGATGTGAAGGGTGCGTCCCCTGAGCCAACAAGCTAGCGATACCACCAAGATCTGAGAAAACTACCCACAGAGGTTTCACTGCTTTTGGGGTCAGCACAGGTATCCACTATCAATGTTGCCTACGTAAGGTAAAGGTTTCCCTTGCTCGAAAGCCAGTCATATCCAACTCTAGGGTTCAGTGCTCATCTCTGTTTGAAAGCCAAAGAGCCAGCGCTGTCTGCTTCTGCAGACGTTTCTGTGGTCATGTGGCAGGCATGACTAGACACCGGAGTGCATGGAACACAGTTACCTCCCCACCAAGGAAATTCTATATATTTACTATTTTGCCTGCCTTCAGATTTTTAAGCTACAAGTTATGTCTGACTTCAACAAGCACTTTGCAAAGCCAGGGAAATGAATGGAAACCTAGTTTTTGAACCATCTACGCTAGCAGAATGCTATAGGTACATCTTTTCCAAGCAAGAAGAGGACCACTTTGTGTCTGCCTGCCATTTTAGGTGTTAAAAATAAGGAGGCTGTCAGAAAAATCTAATTCAGCATGAAGAAATGAATACATAAGTTTTCAAACTCAGATTTGAGAGTTGACTCAGTGCCACGGGTTTTGACGGATGGAGTTGTCAGATTTGGTTTATCTCATTCTTTCTTTTTTTTAAAAAAATCTAAATTCTTTCCATGCCAAATATGAAGACATTTGCAACTATTGGGTACATTCATTTGAAAAACAGAATGACTGTCTGTTCCCAAATGTTACGCCAGTCATACGTTGTTTGCAGCTAGATTTCGCCATCATCCAACGTAGATGTTGCCCTTTGTATCTTACTGCACATTCTTTGTATCTTACTGTACATTACATTTTTTCCCTCAATGCTTGAGAATTTGATAGACAGATGTGACTCTCCACTGCCTGACGCCTTGATTGTCTAGCTTTCTAAGGCTGCTTACTATCCCTCTTTGCTTTGCCCTTCCTCATTTCTCTATACTTCTGATGACAGGGGTCACATTTGCCTGGCATTGTTAATATGTGGGTTTCAAAATTGCAATCTTGGAGGAATGTCTGGTCTTGATGGGAAATTCCTTTTCTCTGAGCAGCCAAAAGCTTTATCCGGAACGAGTCTTGTGTTAACCCTAAAGAATCAACAGTGCATCTCTCTCTTTTTGTTTAACAAAAATTAATGACGAAACCTTCGAAATTGTTGCTCTTAAAGAGACGGCTGGCCCTTGAAATGGAAAGTACAGTAAAACCACACATAAAGAGCACCTTGCTTAGAGACTAACTTGCTTAAAGAGCAGAATTTTCCCTGAATGGTCACCTCACTTAACAACTAAAACCAACCCAAAACTCGCTTACCAACTAAATCGGGGTTCACAATCTCCCCCCCCCCCCCGGCAAAAGTCACAATTGGTCACTTACAATGGTGTTTCACTTAAAGAGCAAACTCGCTTAAAGAGTAATCCCGTGGAACGCATTATGCTCTTTAAGAAAGATACCACTGTAAAACAAATTCACTCAAGCATTGGGGGGGGGGGGCGGCGGCGGCGGCGGCGGCAAGATTTACCATCAGTTAGTGCTCAAGCTGCATGAATGCCATCCCTTCTTTTACTCATTCACATCCATACAGGAAACATGTCCTTGGATAGGTGAAATCAGTCAAATGCTAGGAGTAACCGTTTATGTGACAAATCTGAAATATATTGGGAATCTGTTGGAGTGGGAACATTTACATAGGTTTTTTTTCCTTCTCTGATTCAGAGCAAATCTTGCTTTCCATGTGTGTTTGGGAATCCTTGACCAGGTGGACGGATAACTCTTGTTAGTCTGCTATGGCAGAAACAAGGAATTGCCTTAAAAAAAGACAGCACATTGGCCAATATTTTTATTGCTGTTGTTATTAGCTGTGGAGAGAGGTAGAGTTCTCGAGAGCTTGAAAATAACACATCCCAAGGTCAGATCTAAGATCCGTAGCTTTTGATTGAACGTTGTCACAATATATGATAGTTAGATGTGGAAAATTATTTCTCTTCTACTGTCAGGCATTCTTTCAAATCCTTTAATTCTGCCAGCTGCTTCCCCTTTTTCTTTTCCAAGATTTCCCCTTGCAGACTCTCTAGACAAGAGATGCTAAAAGTGGTCATCACCTCTGAAAGCCGCCAAGGAAGCTCCATACAGAATAAATTTTCGGTATGTTGACTGCTTCCTGTAGGAAACCACAGGGCCTCTGTGTATGAAATGCCAGATGCAGTGGCTTATTTTACCAGAGGAGCTTTGCAGTCTCAGCTTCTAAAATACTGTACATTCAAGTGTGATGAAACAGGCTGTTTAAACTTATCTTGCAGGGCATGGGCTATCCATAGGTTGCTGGACCTGAGCCTATTGTGGGTCTTAATTAATGACTTCAGAAATGTTAGCTGAAAGTTCCTGCTTTGTACCAGCATCCACTGGCAGTTGGCGACGGAGAAAGTGGTAGGAAGGTTCTGGCAACGAAGCCACTTCCTTGTACCCACAGAACAAAGTAGGTTGAGGACTGAAGTTCTTAATCCATCTGAAAGCTTTTGGCCCAGCCTTGATTTCTGGTCTGAGCCACTAAGAGATCTGCAGCTGTAAGTCTGTGGGTTACACTTTCCCTCAGCCCTCCCAGGATGGCTCAAGTAGCGAGGCACTTAGTTCCTACTAGAAAAGACCACACATGCAGAATTTTCTCTTCTGTGAAAAACAGCAAAAAGTATTGTAGCAGGTTTTCAGAGTAACATGTTTTGTCTGGTGTCAGGTTTTGTGGGTTGCAGTTGCTCCATCTTATGCATCTGCAGACTCTAAAGGCCTTTTGCTAAATCCTGTATTGTTGAATGCAACAGATGAGAGATGAAAGAAGAAAGAAATCTATTGTACCAAACTCCCTCCTCATAGTAAGACAAAAATAGCATGGACACAAATCCCAGTAAATCCCTTACTCTTTGAGCAACAAGCAACAAAAACAGGCATGGAACAAGGCAGCATTAGTCTGTCGAAATCTTTTGGGAATTGTTAGGTGTGCCTCAGTTTCAATCCAGAGTTCATGATCAAATGGAACTGACATTACATGGATGAAAAACATTTTGGAACTGGTTCTAAGCTAATTCTTAGGAGACATTTTAAGTGTAAAGTATTGAAAATACAGGTTGCCTCTCCCCCATGTCCACAGGTTCAGTATCTATGGCAGGAGTTACCAACTTTTTCCAGTTGGGGGCCTGGTCACGCACCCTCAGACAGTGGAGGGGGCCAGTCTGTTGGTGTCCCCCTCTGCAGTTTACAGCTGTTGTAAACAAGTCTGCAACTATTGTAAACACATTTATGGTTTCTGTAAACTAGTCAGCGGTCGATTCCAGTGGCTGTGGTGGTGGCAGCAGCAGCAGCTGGAGTGAGGGTAGGGGCCAGATTATTTGGCACTATGGGACATAGGTTGCCTATCCCCGATCTTACGGTTTCGGTTATCCATATTCAGAAACAAATAGCTGAAATACATACTAGTATGTATTTTCAAAGTGAATTACCAGAACTGGCCAAAAGTGGCCACTAGCTACAATATAATGTTGAGAAGCAGCAGATTGTGTTTCCAGTGGAGTCATTTCATGAGCACATGTAAAAGACTGACAGAGGCATTTTCAGCACACCCACTCATCCATCCATAGATGCTTGTATGATTCAGTATGTATGCTATAATACTGGTTTCATTGTTTTCCATGGTTTCTGATATCTGTTAAAGGTGTTTGGAATGTATTCCCTATGGATGTAGGGGTGTTTGAGACCTCTTTTTTTAAAAGTTGCTTATCATACCAGTAGGCTTACCAAGAAAGCAGGAGTTTGTTGTACCTTTGAAGATCCTGAACTGCTGTATACTGAGTCAGGCATTATTATTATTATTATTATTATTATTATTATTATTATTATTATTAATTTATATGCCGGCCTACTCGGTGCAACCGACTCAGGGCGACTCACAAAACTCACAAATATAACATTCAACACTATAATCAACAATATGTTACATAATCACAATAAATTTGAAATTAAATATAATAGAAAATACAATATGATACACTACAACAAAACAGAAAAATAACAACAAATACATCAATATTATCAGTGTATATCATAGAAACAATTACAAACAATCACTTCCCTCCGGGCAGGTAATTATAATTATAAAGCAGCAGAATAGCAGCAAATACATTAATATCATCTGTAAAAGGTAAAGGTTTCCTTTGCTCGAAAGCCAGTCGTATCCGACTCTAGGGGTCAGTGCTCATCTCTGTTTCTAAGCCGAAGAGCCAGCGCTGTCTGCTTCCATTAATACCATCTGTACATATCATAAAACAAATTGCAATGGAAAACAATCACTTCCCTCTGAGCAGACAGATATAGTCACTTCTCTCCAAACAGACAGTTTTGGTCACTTCCATCCGAGTAGGCACTGGGCATAGAGATCCTTCCCCAGCCCCAGGAGGGTGGGACTCAGGGCCAGCTGGGCGGTGATCTTCGACCACCCAGCAAATTCCATGCATTTTCCCAACCCCAGGAGATTCCCCAGTGTTGGAAGACTCCGCTCGTGGCTGGCAGCAGCATAGTCTTAAAGCCGCCCGGGCCCCCGCAGGTGTTGTCCTTTCCCCCCTTCACTGGGCCGGTCACAGGACCATCTGGTGAGGCTGGAGGCAGCGGCATACCCTTGGTTCATCTACCTCTGCACCATCTTCCTGGACTCACAGATGAACTCCATGGTTTCTGGCGGTCATTTCTCAACACTCCCTGAAAATGTAAAGGGCATGTTTTACCAATGAACTACTACCTTTCAGTAATTGTTTGGGACTCTTCATTCATTACCCAACTAGCCCCATATTTGCCAGTGATTGTTCATAGGAGATTGCATACTGGGTCCTAGCTGTTAAATGGCAGACCTATTGATACATGCATTTCATTCCATCAGCACTGCTCTCAGGATGCCTCGTATGATACAAAATTCTTATACAGAATCATAAAACTATATTAGATAGTGCCATTTCATGATCTCATGCATGGGTTCTTTCCAACAGGTATATGTATTATTATTATTATTATTATTATTATTATTATTATTATTATTATTATTATTAATTGCATTTGTTACCCCGCCCCAATCGGGAGAGCCCGACTCTGAGCGGCTTACATCAAAATAAAAAAATAAAAACAGAACAATCTATAACAATAAAAATCATCAAAATTAAAAGTCATCAAAAGTTAAAAGTTAAAAACAATACAGAAACTACGCACAAATCCCACATTCAGACCCAGGGGTGGCAATCCATTAAATAAGCCACTTAGTATGGGAACCCACGTTCCTGGGTCCCCAAACTTGTCCTGCCAGCCAGGTTTTTAAGCCCTTCTGGAAGGGCAGGAGCTCTGTCTGAAGGCGCAGCTCGGTGGGCAGGAGGTTCCAAAGGGTCGGGGCGGACACGGAGAAGGCTCTCCTCCTAGTGCAGGCGAGGTGCGCCTCTCTCGCCGAAGGAATAACAAGGGAGCCTCTCCGATCCACCCTGGTGGGACGGACAGATGTTCTTGGGGTGACGTGGTCTCTTAGGTATCCTGGCCCACTACCATATAGGGCTTTAAAGGTAATAACCAGCACCTTGAATTGCACCCGGAGACATACTGGCAACCAATGCAGCTCCCGGAGCAGCGGTGAAGCATGAGCATAACGCCCACACCCCACCACTACCCAGGCCGCCACATTTTGGACCAGCTGTATACACTCTAGGAAGTTGTGGCTTCTCTTACAATTGAAAAAGGTGTGGGTTCCATGCTGTTGATGAACCTTCTGTGTAGGAGTTTGCTACCAGGTGAAGCCTTTTGGGCCCTGGGATAATTCCAGAAGACTGATTCCCTATACATTCAAGACTGGACTATGGAGATGTTGTAGTGGCAGGGATGCAGAGCAAGAAGACCTGGTTCAAATATTAGATCAGGTGTGAACTCATTCAATGATCACAGGCAAGATCCCTTAACAGCACACCCATGATAATAGAGCTGATCTATCATTGTATAAGGTTACTGTAAGAATCCTTGCGCATCTTGCACAGACAAAGTTGGAGATTCTTTCATGAACGATGAAAATGTGAAGTATTTTGATGCCTTAAAATTTTTGTAAAACAATTTTTTTTTAAAGAAATACTACATGTACCCTTCGTAATCAGTGAATCAGTGCTTGCTGCATGGATAAATACTAAAGAGTATCTTCCACCCAGACAAGATCCAGACTGGACCATCAGGAAGTCACTTAATAGACTTCTAAGCAAAGTAGGAAGATCAAAGCATAATCTAATAAAATGGAATTATTTGCATATGGGACAGGTTTTCTGTGAATGCTGGGAAATTCCATCAATGGAGCATTTATGTACGTGTAATTTATGCCTCACACCATGTATAGAAGAAAATCTAGTAAATTCCCAAGATAATACCATTGAAGTAGCTTACTTCTGGTAAAAAATAGACTAATTTTCTGAGTTTTATCTGTATTTCATACATTTCCAAAATTTTGAATTGTAGAACACTCTACTGTGCAGAAAGGAAGACCAAGGTGCCATTTTCACAGGGCATTACAAGGCTTGCAGTAAATTAATAAGGCTGCAATCAGACTGCTCTTTATCTCTCATTCAGGATCCCTTTTGGCAAAGTTGGCTTTGATCTATTTTCCATCAACTACACGATGTACTAGTGATCGTGAATCCATCCAACCCCTTTCCACGGCTATCTGTATTCTTTTGGATCACTAGCGTATGCTGTTTTGGCTTCCATTTTTGCTCAAGTTTCAGTAGGTGTGCTCAACAGTATTGCACCAGAATGACACTGGCAGGTGTTTTCCCCGACAATTTGTTGTTGTGTCACTTTGGGTGGCAAACCAGTAAAGTGACATGTCTCTTACCAACACATGAAAAATAAAATTCCCCAGCTTCTCCCCAACTCTACCTGGAGCAAGAGAACAGAGAGGAGGTTGTGGTATGAAGAGGGAGAAACAGGCTAAATCGGGCAGTTCTGGGGCGTGGCGCGGCTTCCTGTCCCAAAACCTCTTGATCCTTTTGTGTGGATGCAAGGATCATTCTACATGACAGACCACACGTTCAAATGACCCTGGTTATCCTGATCCAGCCAAGGATAAATTCACTGTCTAATTGCACCCTAAGGAGGCACATAAATGTTAGTGTGTGTGTGTTGTGTTTACTGTTTCAAACCTCAAAATAACAAAATTCATTCTGCCACTTGGAGACACCCTTTCAAACACTCTTTGAGAGAAGTTTGAAAGCTCCCAGTGCTGCCTGGATAATACTGAATATCTAGATCAGGGGTGCCCAAACTTTTTGGGCTGTGGGCTGAGCATGTGGTTCAGGGAGCCCGTCACTAAGGCCCGGGGGCCAGGTGCGGCCCCTGACGCCAATCTATCTGGCCCACGAAGCCCTCATCACCCTTGGAAGCAGAAGTAAAACGTGTCCATACGGGCACGTTTTACTTCTGCTTCCAGGAGCGATGAGGGTTTTGTGGGCCGGATGAATTGATTTTGGGGGGCCACACCCAGCCCCCGGGCTTTAGTTTGGGCACCACTGATCTAGATGGTGATGCAGAATATCTAACCTCTCTTAGACAGGCCCCTGCCCATCTTGGTACCAGTAACAGACCTCAGCTCAGCACGGGAGAGATTTCTGCAGGGTGATGGCACAACGCCCAAGCAACAGGCCAGTTTGCTACTTTTCGGTGTTCTCTACATTCATGCTTACACAGCACTTTTGATATGCAAGCTGTGGTCAGCATTTATTTAGACAGCTGATGGTGGCCTCTGAGGCATGTGCGTAGTCCCGTTTTCATCACCCTCCTGGACCTTTTGCTTACTTCAAAACACTTACAGCAATTGTGAGGAGTGTGGCTGGCCTTCCTTTGGTTGAAGTACACACACATGCACGCAAGCACAAGGACCAGCTTTCAAAACTGAATCCTCAGTTTACTGTGAGTCATGCTGAGTGGCGGGGCTGAATTTGCACTATTGAAAGCATCTTTGTCAAGAAACAAATTGCTTTGTGATCTCCACTTCCTCAAAAAGTGGGAAGATATTTCAGGGCAGGGTTTTTTCCATGGTCTGTCTCCTTGAGATCAAGACCCATGGGGGTTTTATAATATCTATTTATGTTTATGTGTGTGTTCAGTCATGGGGAAACAAACTGGCGTCTAAGTGAACAACAATAAAGCAAAGTGTCCATTTCTGGGTCTCCCTGGTCCCAATTGCCAATCGGGGCTCTTTTCTTTTGGATTTTCCAGTTGATTATCAAAATCCCTCATTGGGCTGAGCCTGGAAATATTACTGTTTCGGACCATGATTGCAGAATCTTCTGGCCAACATGGATGCTGAAGCAGGGGCTGTAGGAGTTACTGCCTCCAAAAATTAACTCCCAAAACTCTGAGGTGAAGGAGCTGAGGTGTAGTGGTTAGAGTGTTGGACTAGGATTTGCAAGATCCATGGGTCTGTAATTCCCACTTCTTCTTTACTTTCTCTTTTACCCATTCTGGTGTTGAGGGAGATGCAAGGTTCTTGTTCTGACACTCTAGTGGCCTCCCCCAGTGATATTTGGTGTTCTTGTAACATTTCTTTGATGCTTTCTCTCCACTATCCTCTGGGTCTGCCTCAGGCCTTTGTCCTTCTCCTTTTTCCACATATGCCTTGTATGGTATGGAATTGTTGTTGTTATTCAGTCACACAGTCAATTCTGATCCTTCATGGCCCCATGGACCACCGCACAACAGGCACCCTTATTCTCCACTATCCTCCTCAACCCACCTAGCTTTGTGTCCATTGCATCAACAATGCCATTTAGCCATCTCATTTGCTGCAGTCCGCTTCTTCTTTTGCCCTCGACCTTTCCAGCATCAAGGCTTTCTCACGTGAATCCTCTCTTCTCATTTGATGCCCAAATAACTTTAACTTCACCTTCAATATTTGTCCTTCCAGGGAGCAGTTGGGGTTGATTTCTTTTAAGAGCGACCTATTTGTTCTCCTCACTGTCCAGGGCACTCTCAAAACTCTCCTCCAACACCTCATCTAAAGGTGTCTATTCTTCTGCGCAAATCCTTTCTTATGGTCCAGCTCTCACAACCATAAATTACTACCGGAAATACCATTGCTTTGACTATGCGGACTTTTGTTTGCAAGGGGATGTTTCTACTTTTAACTATGTTGTCCACATTTTTCATTGCTTGCTTCCCAAGAATTAGTTGCCTTTTTATTTCATGGCTGCAATCACCATCTGCAGTGATCTTGGATCCTAAGAATGTAAAGTCTGTCACTGCTTCTACTTCTTCCCCATCTATTTTCCAGGGAGTGATTGGGCCTGTTGCCATTATCTTGATTTTCTTGATGTTGAGTCTCAAGCCAGCTTTCGCTCTCTCCTCCTTCAACCTAAGCAAGAGCTTCTTTAGGTCTTCTTCACTTTCTGCCATTATGGAGTAATGTCTTGGTATGGACGGAGGTGCTGAGGGACTGAAATGGGATGTCAGTACACAAATGTACTTGCAACAGTGGTGCCTATATTTTGGGGGCTGTTGGACAAACCAGCCCTCTTCAGTGGGGTCCCTTGAAAACTGGACAAGATGGGCCTGCAAACCCAGGACGGTAGTGCAAAGTATCTCATCATTTGGGACATAAGAGCTGGAGCAGGTGCCTTTTCAGGACAGTGAACCTTTGGCTGGGTCTTTAAGGCCAAAGTAATGTCTGGCCTAGGTGCCTTGTGGAGCTAGCCGTGCCTTGAACCTTGATAAGATAGATGAACTCCTCCTGCTATTTTTACCAATCCAGATGGGTGCAGTACAGTAAGCATTCTGTTACATCACATGCTTGCCCCAAATCCAGTAAAGGCAGCATGTCAAGAAGTATGTGATGGATGTTTCAAACCTGCATCGATGCGGGAAGAACATTTAGTACGGCTCTGTTTATGTTCTTTTATACATTCCTAACAACTTGAAGGCTCTCCCCCGCCCTTTGTTTCTACTTTCTAGCTGTCCTATTCTTGAAATAGCGTCCAGAATAAGTACACTATTTCTCATCCTCTTCTCTACTGACCGGTTTGTTCAGGGGTGCCCAAACTTTTCGGGCTGTGGGCTGGTCACATGGCTCAGCGGGCCAGTCATGTGGTTCAGTGGGCCAGTCACGTGGTTCCTCCCACCAGAAGTGGAAGTAAAATGCGCCTTGCCATCTGTTTTGCAACAGGATGAGATAGATTTTAGGCTGCCATTTTACTTCCGCCTCTGGGAGCGATGAGGATGGCGTGAGCCGGATTAATTGGTATCAGGGGCCAAATCTGGGCCCCGCGCCATAGTTTGGGCACTCCTGGTTCAGTTGGTTAGGTAACGGCATGCTTTTGAAAACTAGATGTGGGAGGCAGAATTGCAGAAGGATTGTTCTCAGGAACTCAACTCATGGGAAGGGGACATTAAAATCTTCCTTTCCCAGCCGTAGTAGAAGTGAAATTTGCCTCCCTCCGGTGCAGCAATTAAAATTAGGAAGGCTATTAAGGAAGGCAACAAAGATCAATGGGGGTTGTTTGTTTATTGAATTTGTATGCTGCTACAATTAAGGCAACTCTGAGTGGCTTACAACATTATAACAATAACAACAGCAAAAGTGTACCAAACAACAACAACCCCAAAGGTTTGTGGTGAGGCAGTTGTACTCCTCTCAGGTACTCAGCATCATCTTCTGGATTTGGGCCTGAAAAAACCAAGGCCTAATATGAGTGCAAAACAGGAGCCTAACCAAGCTCTGCCTGCTCTACATTTAGGAACATAAAACTGGTGTTTTCACATCATGGCTTTCAGGAAACGCCTCTGTAGACGTTTTGGCTCATCATTGTGTATATCCAGTAACATTTTTTTGAGTTAAACTATTGTCCACGGATACAAACCTGATGTAGAGCTGGAAGAAGCCTTCATTTTTCACTTCCAGGCAAAATCCTTATTGACTGCACCAATGTGTGGAAAACCCGTGAGCTCAGTTGTTTTTAAATGGACCATCGGTTTGCTGAGAAAATCAATATTTATTTATTTATTTATTGCATATATCCAAACCATCTTGGATATTTTTCCATTCTCAGTAGTGGCTTATTTTCATATTTCCACATTCCAATCTGTTTTATTATACAGTAAAACCTCATATAACACTAAAACCTGGTTCCACAAGTCTTCGTGTTATATGATTTTTCGTGTTATCTGATCCTCTATGAGATCCATAGAGATACATTGTAACCACACAGGCTTTCGCGGTTGTTATCTGAAGCATCCCATAGGATCTTAATGTTATCTGATGCAATTCTTCCCCCCAGATTCCTTGATGTTATGCGATTTTCGTGTTATTCGATACTAATGTTATATGAGGTATTACTGTATATACATTTGTAGCAGTCTTTGTAGCTGTTATTGTAGTTTATAGCAGGTAAGTTAAGTTGGTTATCCTTTATAATATTTAAGGGACTGCAGTGGCTCAAGTGGTTAAGGCGCTGAGCTTGAAGACTGGAAGGCCAGGGTTCAACATCTGTGTACTGCATGGCGGAGTGAGCTCTTGTCTCTGTCCCAGCTCCTGCCAACCTAGCAGTTTGAAAGCAAGAAATTGCAAGTAGATAAGTAGGGACCACTTCAGTGGGAAGGTAAACAGCGTTCTGTGCACTCCGGTGTCCAGGCATGCCTGCCACGTGTCCACGGAAATGGCTGTTTGCACAGACAGTGCTGGCTCTTTGGCTAGTAAACAGAGATGAGCACTGAACCCTAGAGTCATATCCGACTGGCTTTTGAGCAAGGGTGACCTTTATCTTTACCTTATAATATTTACAAGGCCTTCTTTTGTTTTAAGCAGTGTGGTGTAGTAGTTAGAATGAAGGACTTGGGGAGCCAGGGTTCAACTCTCCAATCAGCTGTGAAGCTCACTGGATAACCTTGGTTCATTCATGCCCATTGTCTTCTCCCCACTATTTCCTTACAGCAATTTAACTGGGAAGATGATGGGGTAAAGATGTCACATGGATGGATGGATGGATGGATGGTGTGCATTGAACCCTACAAAGCTCTGCCGCAGGTGGTTGTTGTGTGGCTAATCACAGCAGTAACTAACATACTTTTTCTGACTCTGCTTTCTCCTTTCTTGCAGCTTACAACCTCCAAGTATCCAGTGGTGGTAAAGATGGGGCACGCTCATTCTGGGATGGGCAAGGTATGGTGTTACAGTTCTTTCTGAGAAGTGACGATAATAATGAGTAGATCCCTTCCCTGCAGTAATCACTGTTATTTATTTATTTTTATTTACTGTATTTAATTAAATTTATATTCCACCCTACTCGCACAGGCAACTCAGGGCGGATTACAACCAGTATACAATACATAGTTAAAAACTCTAAGAAACAAATTAAAAACCATTTAAAACAACATCTCATTCCTTTAAATAAAGGATTAAGATGAATAAAAGGGTAAGAGTAAGATGTTAAATAAAATGTTAAATCAGCCAGCGGGGAGGGGTCAATAAGCCATCATTTCCCCACACCATTCCCGCCAGCCAAGTTTTCACACCCTTCCTGAAAGCCAGTAGCTCCGTCTGGAGGCGCAACTCCAAAGGCAGGTGGTTCCACAAAGTCGGAGCGAACAAGGAGAAGGCCCTTTTTCTAGTGCCAGAGAGTCGAGCCTCTCTGGCAGATGGCACAACTAAGGCACCTCTCCGATCCACTCTGGTGGGACGGACAGATACCCTTGGGGAGATGCAGTCTCTCAAGTATCCTGGCCCTGTTGTCAAAACTTTCTCTTGCTTTACTTCCCTCCCTGACCCCAGTCTTGGAATACCTTTAGGATGCTGATTTATAAGCTGCCGGTTCTGAAAGACAGTCTCGGGAAAAGCCCAAGGATTATTATTTTTTTACAACTGCTATGTGAATTAGTTCTTCTTTCACAAACTTGCTTCTCCTAGTTTGAATTCTGGTAGGTCCAACAATGGCCAGTATAGCCTACTTACTAGATTGCAACGTAAAGGTGGTCACCCAGACAACAAAGTTGTTAAACCAGGGGTGCCAAAACTAAAGACCATGGGCCAGATCCGGTCCCCAACACGAATTTGTCTGACCCATGCACCCTTGTCGCTCCCAGAAACGAAAGTGAAACACTTCCAGGAGCAATGAGGGCGGTGTGGGCCGGATGACTTGGTGTCAGGGGTTGGATCTGGCCCATGGCCTGTAGTTTGGGCACCCCTGGTTTAAACAGAAAAAAATGGCAGCTTAAAATCTATCTCATCCTGTTGCAAAAAAGATTGCAGGATGCATTTTACTTCCGCTTCCAATGGGAAGAACCATGTGACCAGCCCACAGCCCGTAAAGTTTGGGCACCCCTATGTTTCCTGGACATTATGGGGCATTGGATCCTTCACTTTTTCTACATGAGATGTTCCTGGACGTTGTTCGCTATGTTTCCTGGACATTATGGGGCATGGATCCTTTGCTTTTTCTACATGAGATGTTCTGGTAACTGAAACGATTATCTAATATACCTGCACACAGTAGTAGGGCAAGTTAACTGTTCAGGTGGGGAGAATCTACTTTCCTTCATTGTCCTCTTCCATATCAAAGCTTTCTTTCAGGATCAGATAGAAATTCATTCCCACCCACCTTATAACTGCAGCAATTCACAGAGAACTCTACTTTTTCAGCAGCTTGAAACAAACACAACAGTTCTTAAGAAAGTTATAAGGCAGTGGTGGCAAATCTTTTAGAGATCGAGTGCCCATACTCAACAGGCTGCCGACTGAGCTGCAGAGGGGCAGGGTAAAACTCTATGTAGGGGGGAAGGAGGAACCGCTCCCACTGGGCTGCTGGGCAGAGGGGTGGGGCAAACCGTGCTGGGGGAGGGAAAATTCACTCCCATTGGGCTGCTGGGCAGAGGGGCAGGGCGAACTCTGTGCTAGGGCGATGGCACACATGCCCACAGAGAGGGCTCTGAGTGCCACATTTGGCACACATGCCATAGGTTCACCACCACTGCTATAAGGTATTAGAGAAAGACTTCTCTTCTGATACTGCACATACATAAGCCATTTTTTTCTTTCCTTTTAGTATCACCTTTGGTCAAACAGTTTTTGAGAGTTTGGGAAAATAAACCAGTGGAGAACCCTACAAACCCTGTTGAACTTGAATGAGAAGTTACACGAGTGTGTAAAAAACAGCACAGATCAGTGGCCCCTCTTTCAAATGGCTCTCTGATGTCCCTGCTTCTCACCAGCCCCACCCCTGATGTCTCTTTCCTGCCTTTAAAGCCCATTGTTTTGCATCTTGGTTTATACCCATATATTTTTTTTATTTAGATGAAGGGCTTGGAGTCCTGGAGAAGACAGTGATTTCATTCAGGAGAAGTAGAGTTGGTCAACAGCTTTCAAAGGGCCAGATGCTCTGTCAGTTGTGGAGGGTTTGGAGTGGGGTGGGGGAAGGAAGGAAGGAAGGAGGCTCCCTGTGCCTTGAGGAGTGTGGAAAGGAAAACCTGCTGCCTCTTTGCTTGCAGGTCAAGGTGGAGAACCAGTATGATTTCCAGGACATCGCCAGCGTGGTTGCCCTCACCAAGACCTACGCGACGTCGGAGCCCTTTATTGATGCCAAATATGATGTCCGTATCCAGAAAATTGGCAACAATTACAAGGCTTACATGTAAGAACATCACATGAAACTCCTTGTTTTTTGAATCTTATGAGATGCAGGCTCCCCAGTGATCTGCTCTTTCTAGCGCCACAACCCATTAAGCCTCTCCTCTTCATTGAATTCTCTCTTACAGCTCAGCCGACACTTTCACATCTGTTTGTGGACAATTAAAGAGAGGCATGCTCTAGTCCAGGAGTTCCCAAACTTTTCAAGCCAGGGGGCCGGGTCATGCTCTCTCAGTCAGCTTCGAGGGTCAGATGGCTATTTTGCCTTTCCTGCACAGTGGGGGTGGCCATTTTGTCCCACCAGTTTCAAAGGGGTAGCCGTTTTGTTTCTTGAATGCCCTTGGAGGGGTGGGGGCCACATGGAATGGTGGCACAGGCCAGATCCAGCCTGCAGGCCTAAGGTTGGGAACCTCTGTTCTAGATGCACAAGAGCTAGAAAACATCATTATCACCATGCATTACAAAGGTTGTACCCCAAGGGATTGACACACTAGAACAGTGATGACGAACCTTGACACTCCAGGTATTCTTGAACTTCAGTTCCCAGAAGCCCTGATCAGCAGGAATGCTGACTTGGGATTCTGGGAATTGAAGTTCAAGAACAGCTGGAGTGCCAAGGTTCGCCATCACTGCACAAGAATCTGGTTTTTCCTACTATTCCTGGTCCCTTGCTCCTCTCTTGTTACATGCAGTGTGAGCAGAGGAGGATTTGGGAAGTGAAATTCAGGGCGCTTTAGTCTCTGGTATCTCCAGATAAAGGTTTTGGTCCAAAAATCTCAAGAGCCCGTGCCACTCAGAGATGGCACTACTGTATTTAAAGTGGACTGATGATTTGACTCATTAAAAGATTGTTTCATGAGGTTTGGGGGGAAATACATTCTTCTGACTGAATAGTTGAGCAAGACAAGGGGATTATAATAGGCAGTTTATCAGAGTAAGTTGCACTTGCCAAAAATTATGAAATGCATAAGCCTCTTTTTAACTTGGGATCTTACCTGCTTTGGGGTAACCCTTCTTCCTTACAGAGGACTGCCTGAGGAACTCCCTTCAGCTTAGTTGGCCTCTGTCTTTCCTCTAGAAACAACATCCATGGACTCTCAGGTTCTTTCTGGATGGAGTGACCTGCCCGGAGGGTCTTTCTGGAATGCTTCCCCTATTTAATGATGCCCCTTTTTCTCCTGACAGGAGAACCTCTGTTTCAGGGAATTGGAAGACCAACACTGGCTCTGCCATGTTGGAGCAGATAGCCATGTCGGACAGGTGAGTGGGATGGGTTTGGGATGGGTGGGAAGATCTGGTGTTACACATATGTGTTAGTTGTTACGCATGACAACAAACTGGCTAGCCAAGGAAACAGCCAACACCTTTGGCTTCTGCTTCCTCCCGGTGAAAAATGTCCAAGCCGATGGTGGGGAGACTTAGGGTGGGGATTTCTTGGTGGCATCTTAATCATCATCCCCACCTTCTTCTCTTCCCCTGGCTGGCAGGTACAAACTCTGGGTAGACACTTGTTCCGAAATCTTTGGTGGTTTGGACATCTGTGCGGTGGAGGCACTGCATGGCAAGGATGGCCGTGACCACATCATTGAGGTAAGATACTCAGGGGGTCTCATCTCTACTTGCCCTAGTTCTTAGGGGGCACTTGATCTTAGATGCACCCCACAGGAATGAAGGAAGGAAGGGTTAAGGGCCAATTTGCAAACTTATTATTTTTAATTACAATGGTTAATGATGTAACATTATTTCAGGAAAATATGTTTTTTAAACCAGTTTTTTTTTTTGGGGGGGGGGCGCTAAACTTTTGAGAGCCAATGGAAGACATGGTGTAGACAACAAGTAGTCTTCCAGATATTGTTGGTTTGCAAATCACATCAGTCCCAGCCAGCGTAACTAATGGATGGGTTTATTGGGAGTTCTAATCCAGCTGTAACCGGAAGGCCACACACTCCCTATTTCTGGTATAGACCCTGTGATGCTCAGCTATGACGCCTACTTCACAGGGTTGTCGTGAAGACAAGGGACAGTTAAACAGAGGGGTTTGGTAGTATGGAAATGGAATCTATATCTCCCTTTATATAATCAGAGGACTCACCATTAAAAGTTTAGTCCAGGAATGGTTACCAGGTTCCTTATCTACTGCTGAGTCCCCTGTCCCACAGCACCTCACCAGGCCAGAACAGGGCAAGGAATTGGGGGTACATCTCTGAAATGTGTGGGTCCCTCATCTGAAGCATTGTTGGGGATTTAACTACTCCCAGATCCCTCTCCTTTGTGGGGAAGGCTTACTTAGTTTAGGTCACCCTTGCTCGAAAGCCAGTCTAGTATCTGCCTCTAAGGTTCAGTGCTCATTTCTGTTTATAGCCAAAGAGCCAGCGCTGTCTGCATCTGCAGATGTTTCCATGGACATGTGGCAGGCATGACTAGATACCAGAGTGCACAAAATGCTGTTTACCTTCCTACTGAAATAGTACCTATTTATGTACTTGCAATTTCTTGTTTTTGAACTGCTAGGTTAGCAGGAGCTGGGACAGAGGCAGGAACTCACTCCGTCATGCAGTACCCGGGAATCGAACTCCGACTTTCCAGCCAGTGAGTTCAGCATTTTAACCACTTGAGCCACCACAGTCTCTTACTTACCGTATATACTCAAATATAAACCGAGGTTTTTAACCCCAAAAATGAGGTCCAAAAAGGGGAACTCGGTCTATACATGAGTCAACAACCATGAGATCTAACGTTATTCGATCCAATTCTCCTCCCCAGATTACTTAACGTTATGCGATTTTAGCGTTATCCGAGGTAAACGTTATCCGAGGTATTACTGTATTTTAATTACTGCAACTCACTAGCAGCTGCTGCACTTCCCACTTGGGTCAATCTATTTTACTCAGGTCAATCTATTTTCCCAGGTTTCAAGGTCAAAATTAGGTACCTTGGCTTATATTCGGGTTTGCTTATATTTACACATATATGGATAGTTTATTTTCTGATTAAACAGATTTACAAGGTCCTCTTCCTCCTCCTCTTCTTTTCATGTCAAACAAATGGCTCATTCTTTGTCACGCTGACCTTCTTGTGGGAGAGTTGTGACCCAGATCAAGAAGCTAAAGTTCAGACTGTCCTGGGAAGCTAATCCAAGACTGAGAGACCAGTGGTTTTTTGATTGGGGGGTTGGGGGACACACACCCTTAGCTACCCAATCATTTGCCAGAGTTTTACCCAGAACCTCTTTCACACGCAGCTCACACTACCCGATTGCATTCCCGACTGCCCTATGAGGCAGATGTCACTTGTATGCGCAGAAAGGAGGCCTTCCTCCTGCTCCGTTCTCTCATAGAAAAAACCTGGCTCTCACCCAGCACCTTCCAGGCTCCGTGGCTCAAACTGCATGTTTGAGTCACCATCCGTTGCCCCATGCGGTTTTCTTAATAACTACGGCTTAGCATTCATACACAAAGCACAATATTTCCCCAGTAATCTTTTCATCAAATATCCTGTGATGCAGATCAGCCTCTTTTATTATCTTGCTTTTAGAGATTTGTCAGAGGGAGGGGAATATTGAGGCCGCCTGGGGAACTGGTGGCTGTGGTGAGACGTGAACTGGGAGCTTCCTGGTTACCATTTTCTGAGATGCCATTCCCCGCATCCTTTATTCCAGGGGTTCCCAACCTTTTCAAGCCGGGGGCTACTGGGTCACATTCTCTCAGTCAGCTTCAAGGGCCAGATGACCATTTTGCCCTGACTGCACGATGAGGGTGGCCATTTTGTCCCAACAACTCAAAGGGGGTGGCCATTTTGTTTCTTGAATGCCCTTGGAGGAGTGGGGGGCACATGAAATGGTGCCAATGGCCAGATCCAGCCTGCAGGCCTTAAGTTGGGAACCCCTGTTTTATTTCTTATTTCCAGAGCATCTTCAACCCAAATGTGGCTTTTATGTTGACTTTGGGTCCATCTCCCTATTGATGGAGTTGTTAAACAAGGCATCATCTTCTCCACCATCAGCCCCGAGAATGGCTCTTGTGCTTATTTTGGGAAAAGGTTTCAATCTCTCTCCCTGCTCTTTCTCATCCTTCTTCCAGGTTGTGGGATCCTCCATGCCTCTCATTGGAGACCACCAGGATGAAGACAAGCACCTGATTGTGGAGCTAGTGCTGACTCGCATGGCCCAGGCCATTCCACGCACACCTGTGCCCTCACCTGTGCGCTCGGCCTCAGGACAGCAGGCCCAGGTATTGTTCACTTACCCACTCTCTTCTCTTTCTGTGAAACATAACTTCTATCTGTGTAAGCCACAAGTGTGGACATCATTCTTCCGCTTCCTCTAGTTCAATGTATCCCAAACTTTGGTTTTTGTATCCCAAACTTCAATTCCCAGAAGCCATTGGCTGATCAGTGCTTTGGGAATTGACTTAGGCTTCTGGGAATTGAAGTCCACCAGTGTTCTGTGGAACATGGCTTGGGAAACTTTGATATTGGCAGAGCTTGGAAAAGCCCTTTTTATGGATCAACAGCTCCCGTAAATGGCCCTACTGTCTAGGACAAGGGTGCCCAAACTTTTTGGCCCGGGGGCCGGATAACATTTTATCAGAGGCTCCGAGGGCCGAACTATCTCTCCATGGTACATACATCCACCCAGCCTTGCCGCCGCCGCCGCCACCACTAACGCCTTTGCCGCCGGCTCCTCTTTCACCGGCTCCTCCTTCGCCGCCTTCGCGGTGTCCTTTAAAAGTGTCCTTTTAAAAAAATATGACAGATCCTAGAAACTCACATCCAGCTTGGTCATTGTGGCATCCAAGGAGCTGTTGTTGTGTTCCAAAGCTTCAGGTAGGTGGGATTTTAATTAGCAATGAAAAGTCATTAGCCTTAGAAAAGATCTGCTTCCTGACATCATGTCAGGAAGCAGATCTTTTCTAAGGCTAGTGACTTTTCATTGCCAATTAAAACCCCACATACCTGGAACTTTGGATTTTAATTAGCAATGAAAAGTCATTAGCCTTAGAAAAGATCCGCTTCTGACATCATGTCAGGAAGCAGATCTTTTCTAAGGCTAATGACTTTTCATTGCCAATTAAAACCCCACATATACCTGGAACTTTGGATTTTAATTAGCAATGAAAAGTCATTAGCCTTATAAAAGATCCGCTTCCTGACATGATGTCAGGAAGCGGATCTTTTCTAAGGCTAATGACTTTTCATTGCCAATTAAAACCCCACCTACCTGAAACTTTGGATTTTAATTAGCAATGAAAAGTCATTAGCCTTAGAAAAGATCTGCTTCTGACATCATGTCAGGAAGCAGATCTTTCATAAGGCTAATGACTTTTCATTGCCAATTAAAACCCCACATACCTGGAACTTTGGATTTTAATTAGCAATGAAAAGTCATTAGCCTTATAAAAGATCCGCTTCCTGACATCATGTCAGGAAGCAGATCTTTTATAAGGCTAATGACTTTTCATTGCCAATTAAAACCCCACATACCTGGAACTCTGGATTTTAATTAGGAATGAAAAGTCATTAGCCTTATAAAAGATCCGCTTCCTGACATGATGTCAGGAAGCGGATCTTTTCTAAGGCTAATGACTTTTCATTGCCAATTAAAACCCCACCTACCTGAAACTTTGGATTTTAATTAACACCTCCCTGGACCCAGCGGGGGGGGGGGGTCAGAAACCCCAAAATTGGTAAAAAAAATGGACTTTTTTTTTTTTTACCAATTTTGGGGTTTCTGACCCACCCACCCCTGGTCGGGTCCAGGGAGGTGGGCAGACACGATCCAAGCTGTTTCTGGGCTTCCCCGATGTCCTGAGCCAGTGCAGCAAGCCAGAATGTCAGAGTTCGAATCCCGACATTCTGGCTTGCTGCTCTGGCTCAGGACGTCGGGGAAGCCCAGAAACAGCTTGGATCGGGTCCCCACACCTCCCTGGACCCAGTGGGGGGGTCAGAAACCCCAAAATTGGTAAAAAAAAAACATCCGTTTTTTTTACCAATTTTGGGGTCTCTGACCCCCCCCCCCCGCCGGGTCCAGGGAGGTGTGGGGACCCGATCCAAGCTGTTTCCAAAGGCTAAGACAAAATGGTGGACGCTTACTTTTAGCTCCCGGATGGCCTCAGGCTCAGTCTCTCTCTCCACTCTTAACAGCCAAAACACCTAGGCGGAGGGATTCGGCAATTCTAAAGTAGATTCGGCAGAAGTCCTAGTACTAAGCAGGAGAAGGAAGGAACTAGGCAAATCACTGTCTTTCACTGATTTGTGATCCCTCCGCAAAAAAAAAAGTCCGCAAAAAAAATTTTTTTAAAAAAATAAAATAAAATAAGAGTTCCTATACCATGTCAGGGGCCGGATGAAATGGCCTGGCGGGCCGGATCCGGCCCGCGGGCCGTAGTTTGGGCATGCCTGGTCTAGGAAGTACTGGAAAATATCAGTCCCCAAAGATCCTTTCTAAGCTGTGGAAGGGTAGAAGAGATTGGAGATACAAGTGCAGGGCAGCAGGGAGATAGTGGTTTACCTTCAGGCCCTGATCTCAGGAGTAGCTGTATAGAGCCAAGAGGAATGTATTAAGGCTGGTGACAGGTCATCAGCCCAATATCATAGGGCAGGGATGCCCAAACTTTTTGGACCATGGGCCAGTTACGTGATTCAGCGGGCCGGTCACATGGTTCCTCCCACCGGAAGCGGAAGTAAAACACGCCTGGCTATCTCTTTTGCAACAGGGTGAGATAGCTTTTAAGCTGCCGTTCTCTGCTTAAACCAGGGGTGTCCAAACTATGGTCTGTGGGCCAGATCCAGGCCCTAATGCCAATTCATCTGGCCCATGCCACCCTCGTCACTGCTGGAAGTGGAAGTAAAACTGCTTCTGGGAGTAACGAGGGCGGCATGGGCCAGATGAATTGGCATTGGGGGCCGGATCCGGCCTGTGGGCCCTAGTTTGGGCACCCTCATCATAGGGTGTTGGGTGAGGGAGATGTGGAAAACCACTGCTTGAGGGACCCTGAAAGCTCATTGCCAGAGTTAAAATGAACCTACCCAAATATGCGTCTCTGGCTGGCCAAGTGGCTCGACGAGTTAAGTATCTGGCTAGAGAGTGAGATGTTGGAAGTTTAAGTTTCTTCACTGTGTCTCCCAAGAAGTGGGCCAGCCTGTGTGTTGCCTTTGGGCCTGCTGCACAGTCCTGGGGTGCCCCTGAGAAAAACCACTTCTGAGTCCTTCCTAACAGTGAAAATAATTCCCATAGGTCAGAATTGTCTTGACAGTACCTAATTATTATTAGCCAAGCATCCTGCTTCCAAAACTGGCAGATGGATTCTCCTGGGCACCTTACAATCTGGGCTACTGGACAGAAACAAAACCGCCTGTCTCTGAATTTAGCGATCATGGCTTCTATCCCGGACCTCTCCTGCTTGCTAATTGTTGCTTTTTAATGACATACGTATAACTCAACAATAGTAAATATAATTATACAAAAATATATCATTAGATTCACAGTCGAGGACTGGAATAACATTAACAGTTCAAGACCTAACCAAGGCCGTAAGAACTGTTAAGGTAAAGTCTAAGTATGTAGGCAGTTTCCCAGTAAAGCTGTTTTTTGTAGCGTTAGGATATTCAAGTCCAATAGATCCAAAATTTCCAAATACAGTATGTAGGGAGTTTGGGTATTGCTCCCTGGGCTCTGATCACTATGGGTACAACAACAGATTTCTTCTTCCATAAATGCTCAGCTTCAATTTGCAAATCACAATATTTTGTTATTTTCTCCAGTTGTTTGTCCTCAATCCATGCATCTCCTGGTCTGGTAATATCAATAAACCAGGCCTTCTTCTTTTCCACAACAGTTATATCAAGCGTTGTGTGAGTCAGATGTCTATCTGTTTGAATTTTAAAGTCCCACAGGATCTTGACTCACTTGTTTTCTAAAACTTTCTCTGCCGGATGCTCACAATAATGTTTACTGCATTCAAATCCAAACATTTGGCAAGGTTTCCTGCAAAGCATGGGAACCTGTGGCTTCCACTGGCAGTGTTGGTGGGTGGCTGATGGGAACCCCAGATGTACAACCTCTGCCATTTAGCCATTGTTTCAAGCAGACGCTGAGAGACCTATGCTCTGGGGATTCGTTTAATCCACTTTCAAGATTGGTGGCGCCAATGGCGTCCAAATGGAAGCAAATCCCACAAATTAACTATCCCGCCTGAAGAAGCGCTTTCTTTTATATCCTTTGACTTCCTTGCTGTTTAATCTGTCTAAGCTGAGGTGGTGACTCCACATCCTAGGATAAAAAGTTAATAACATGTTGTGTGATTTTTAAAGGGCTTTTGCTTCTGTTCATCCTGAATATTTCTAGCCAAGCAGTTTCATGGGGCTTCTCATGAATATTCTGAGGGGTGGAATCAAGTTTTTCAAGCATTTTTTAGAATTGCTGCAAGACTTGAATGGGTGGAAGGCAGAGTCATGCATTGGGCAAATCAAGGGGCAAAGAGGGAAAAGTACCTCTCAGTTTCCCAGTATCTGAGAGATTCACTGCTATTGTGCCCTGTTACAAATGGGTGATCCTAAAGGTTTCCTTACATCTCCTCGGGACCTTGGGCTGAATGGCAGCAGTGCTGTGCAAGAAGAGGGCTTAGGGCGAAAGGTAGGGAATGTCACAGTCTGGGAGCCAAACCCGTCCCTCCAAAAAGTCCATCTCAACCCTCTGGAGTTCTCCAGTTTACTGTTTCTCCTTTTCTTTTATACCAGGGGTTCCCAACCTTTCCAAGCCGGGTCATGCTCTCTCAGTTAGCTTTGAGGGCCGGATGGCCATTTTGCCCTGCCAGCACAAGGAGGGGTGGCCATTTTGTCCCAACAGCTAAAAAAGGGGCAGGCATTTTGTTTCTCGAATGCCCTTAAAGGGGGGAGGACATGAAATGATGCCAAGGGCCAGATCTGGGCCCTGGGCCTTAGGTTAGGAACCCCTATCTTATACCTTCATTTAATGGCTAACCACTCAGTGCCGTAGCGCAGGTTTCAGCCACCCGGGGCACAGTCCAAACTTACCGCTCCCTCTAGGCTTGCCGCCCGCCCCCCTGGTCCCCTATTTATTGACTAGCAATTTCTTGCCTTCAAACTGCTAGGTTGGCAGGAGCTGGGACAGGTGTGAAGGATCAGGGGCTCCACGCATGCCCAGCGACACTGCAAGGCGGAGGGAGAGGCAGGAGGAGGTGCAGACACAGGAGCAGCTCAATGCCTTTCGTGGGGGCAGAGCCAATCCCGGTGCCCTGGCTTGGCACTCCTCAACCTTCCAGTCCACTCTCCTTCCCCCTCCGCTCAGTCCAGGTCTCTCTGGCTCCAGCTCCTTCCAGCTGTCACAGAACCAAGGCCGGTGCCGTGACGGCACCATCGCTGCAGATCCGGGAAGGAGCACCCTTGTCGCCTCACCTCCCACTGAGACATTTAGCTGCCCATTGGAAAGTGCTGCCCGGGTCGGGCCGCTCCCCCCACGCTACGCCACTGTACCCACCTTTTTTTGTTGGGGTTCCTCCCCTATTCTAATAGGTTTAAAAGCCACCCCCAAGGTTGACTTACTGACACTAAGCAAATACATTGGTAATTTTGACCCCATCCTTTTCGCCCTCTACCCCAAATTATTGAAATGGCCATCTCTGAGTCTGGGCCTTTATGTTGAAAGGTCCTCAGACCTTGCTTTTAAAAAAGGGGGCCACCAAAGTGGGGTGGTCAGTACACCAAATTGGGAGAGCCAGATTTGAGTCCTCAATGAGTAATGACACTCCCTCTTGGTGACTTTTGGGGCAGTTGCTCTTAATCTGATTTACCTCACATGGGTCTGTGTGGGATTAAAGTGGGGAGGGGGAAGAACCATGCCGGCCCCCTTTTGAAACATGGATGGCTGGGTGTGGGACAGGAGGGGTAAACATGTAATGAATGAAGAAAATGAGGTACGGCACTGTTTAATTAACAATGTTAGGAAATGGCAGAACCACCACAGAAGTACCGTATATACTCAAATATAAACCGAGTTTTTAACTCCAAAAATGAGGTCCAAAAAGGGGACTCGGCCTATACACGGGTCAACAACCACAAGGTCTAAAAATAAGGGTTTTTTAAAAATTATTTGGCACTTTAAAGAAAGTTTCGGGACTTCCACGGCAAAAGAATCGAAGGTGCAATTGCACAACTGGCCACAAGAGGGTGCAAATTGCAATTTTCCATTAGAATACATTGAAAATCAAGTTCTCCTATTCTGGTTTGTTTTAAATTAATTCCTATGGAAAACCACAGATGAAGAAAAAAGCTCTACATTACAATTGTGTCTCCCTTTCAAACTGGTGGGGAAAAAGAAAGGATTTCACTTACTGGTACCTTCTGCCTTTGTCTCTGCTCTGCCCAAGATGGAGGAGAAAGCCATGCTTCTTCCTTGCAGAGAGAGCAAGAGGCTAGGCTAGAGCAACACTTCCTGCCTCAGTGCAAATGACCTGCCCTCCCACTTTACCTGCAGCGCCACCACTGGTGGGTGGTGCAAGTACACTTTTTTAAAAATCACTAAAATAATTAATATTACTGTATTTTAATATAGTTTAATTACTGAAACTTACTAGCAGCTGCTGCATTTCCCACTCTTGGCTTATACTCGGGTCAATCTATTTTCCTGGGTTTCAAGGTCAAAATTAGGTACCTCGGCTTATTTTCGGGTCAGTTTATATTCGCATATATATGGGCAATGCAGCAAATGATACCGCTGTGTACGGAATAGGCAGAGGGAGCGTGTGTATGTTTGTTGATTTTCTATGGCACACATACACCCAATAACAAATCTATTTTTTTTCTGGTCCTCAGGCTCAGTCGGCTCAAGCAGGGCATCGACAGGTTCCTCCTGCCCAGCAGAGACCACCACCTCAGGGTAAAGCACAGCTGGTGGGAAAGGGAGTTGAAGAGCAGGCCATATTATAGAAGCATAGGGGCATGGAACAGAGGAGAGGCTTCATTGGAATAAATTTTTAAAGTGGCAGTCATGTTAGTCTCTGCAAACATATGAGAGGATAAATAAAATAAGAAGACAAAAACCATTGTGGCACCTTAAAGACTAACTCCTGTATTTTAATGTTAGCTTTCGTGGATCATGTCCACTTCGCCACACATAAGAATGAGACTCCATGGTGTTAATTTATGCATATCAGGTACAGAGGTACACAATAGTTGTTTAGTATAACAGATAAGCTTGCAAATCAGTGTGGCTATTTACAACCAGTGATGGGGTTCAGATTTATTGCCGTGAAGTTTGGTTCTGTTGATTTGTAAAAGGTGAGTAGATGGATGCAAAACATACACTGTGGCATTACACATCTGCTGATGAGTTAATTGAGGATGGTGTGAGTGATCTAGCCAGAGGCTAATTCCTTACTTTGTTCTGTGAAGTGGCCGGAGAATCACTGACCATCCTTCTAAAGTTTGTTCTGTAAAGGTGGTATGGGTAAAATTACAGTATATAACAACCTGTCGGTTGTGGCATTTTAGATTTGATATTGTCCCAGAAACACTTGACTAATATTCAAACTGTTGAGATGGGTGTCCAGCATATGTATATATTTTACCTCTCTCTGAATCCTTGTCTTGTAATTTTTCTGAGCTTGGGAGAATGAACCAACCATTGGGTGACTCTGTACCTTCTTCTTCTTCTTCTGTGTCTAAGCCAGACATAAAATGGCAAAAACAAAGGCACCTTTTTGTGAGTTCATTCTGCATTTCTTTTTGCCTGACCTAGTGTGAGAAGGCTTAGCCGGCAACACAAGGCTGTCATTACCAGGGTACACTCAATTGTGGTTAAAAAATACCACAGTCTTTGAAGAGGCTCTTTCTGTGTATACAATATGTATAAATTGATGCCATGAAGTCTCACTCTTATGTTTGATGAAGTGGACTTGATCCACAAAAGCTAACATTAAAATTCAGCAGTTAGTCTTTAAGGTGCCACAAAGTTTTTTGTCTTTTTGTTTTGTTTGCTCACTGATGTTTGTTGGGCCTTGGTGAGAGAATAGCCCCCTTCCATGGCTCACCATCTTGTCTCTTCTTCTGGTTCTCAGGAGGACCCCAGCAGCCGCCTCCAGCCTCGCAGCGCCCCCCATCTCAGCCACGCCCCCCTCCACAGGGCCAGCAGCTCTCCGGCCTGACTCCCCAGCCGGCAGGCCTGCCGATGGGCCAGCAGCGCCTGCCCAGCCCCACCACCCAGCAGCCTCCTCCACAGGGGCAACAGCAACAGCAGCGCCCGGCCGGGCAGCGCCAACCCGGCCCGGGATCCCAGCAGCCGCGCCAGCAAGGGCAGACCTCAGCTCCGCAGTCCCCACAGCCCCAGAGGTCACTGAGCTCCGGCGGTGCGGGCCAACAGCCACAGTGGCCACAAGGGTCCCCTCAGCCCCCTCAGCAGCAGCGGCCAGCTGGACCTCCCAAGGCAGCCTCGGGCGGGCCACTGCCAGCACCGCCTCAGCCGCCACCACAACCACAGCAGCGCTCCCCGGCAGCTGGGGGCCAACCACGGCAACATCCGCGGCAGAGCAGTCAGGGAGGGCCACCTCAGCAGCGCCCCCCGGGGGCAGGATCCCAGCAGCCGCGCTCCACACCGCCCACCACCCAGCAGCCGAGGCCCAGCACCCAGGGGCAGGGCCCAGGGGGTCCGGGGCAACAAGGCAGCCGCCCTCTGCCAAGCCAAGGGAAGCCCCAGGTGGCTCAGAAGCCCAGCCAGGACCTGCCTCCGCCCCAGCCCCAGCTGAAGTAAGCGCTGGACTCTGGAGTACTTGGTGAGGGGGGCAGGCTTTGGGGGTGGGTGGGTGGAGTGGGTGGCGGTGTCATGCCCCCTCCCCCTGAGCTCTCTTAGAAGGGCTTTGGTTAGGTTGGCCGTCAGCCTCCACAGTCATTAGAAGGCAAAATTGCTGAGCTGCATGTACTTTCCTCCCACCTCCCTTGCTAGTCTGGGGTCTTTGGATGCAGAATGAACCTCTCACCCCCCCCCCCACTCTTCCTCCAAAGCAGTATATTTGCCCATCCATATCTGGTGTAATTTCTCCTGGCAAGTTTTCGGTGAATGTGGGGTGTGGACTGTGGTAGAGGTAGGTGGAGAGAAGGAAATTGCTCATCACGGAGAGAGGCCAGAACAAGGAATTAAAACACCCCTGACCACTTGGGGCTTTTCACAGCTATTCTTGAATGCCTCGGCCTTCATTGCCTGCTGTTTTCCACATCCTTGCAGTCCTGGGGCGGGATAGTTGAGGATTAAGGCAAAGCGATCTTCCTGCTAGAGTTGCACTGCTGCTTCCATCAGCCCCAACTAGCAGAGGGCAGAATTGAGGAACGTTGAGCGCTTTGGTTTGAAGAACCAAGATTTGCTCATCCTGGCATAAGAAAGCACTAATCATTATTAAAAATGAAACCCAATGGCTTGATTCTGTACACATGCATGGTCAAACCCTGGCAAACGGGAAATACAGACACCTCGCGAGCTAGCTTGCTAGAAACAAGAAAGATTTTTGTGCATTTCTAATATTGGCCTTTCAGTATCCCGTTCTGAAAATCTATTTTAAGAGAAGATAATTCCCCCCATCTGCCCACTTGTCATGCGCAGCTGAAGCCTTTAAAAAGAACTTTGAAGCTGCAGTGTTAGCACTAAAGCTGAGCCAAATTCAGATAAGTGGTTGCAATTCACAAATGTTTGTGATGGCAGGGGGAAAATATCAACCCCGACCCCACCTCCCTCCCACTGTTGATGATTTATCATTCATGGCCTATGAATGGAGCAGGGGTGCCCAAACTTTTTGGGCCACTGGCCGGTCACGTGGTTCAGGGGGCTGGTCACTATGGCCTGGGGTCCAGATCTGGCCCCAGTGCCAATTCACCCGGCCCACGAAACCCTCGTCACTCCCAGAAGCGGAAGTAAAACACACCCACGTAGCCCTTGTCACTCCCAGACACAAAAGTAAAATGTGTTTTACTTTTGCTTCCAGGAGTGACAAGGGCTTCATGGCCCAGATGAATTGGTGTCAGGGGCCAGATCCAGCCCCCGGGCCATAGTTTGGGCATCCATGGAACAGAGTTTCAAGTATTCGTCCATTCATCATAGGGTTGCCTTTACTCAGCCTTGGTTTTGTGACATCCAATAGCTTCCTTAAAATGGCTCCATGGTATCTTGGTGCATTCATACCTCTCGCTAAAGATGATTATTTTGACGGGAAAAGTAGCAGCTGGGAAGAACCGCAGAGAGGCATGTCGGTGAAACTTGGCAAAAGAAAGATTCTGTGGAAGCAAAATCCCCCTCTTTCTGCTGAAATGTTGACCCTGCAAATACCAGTGCCCTCAAATTAGCACACTTTTGGGTTCACCGCCACTGCAGTGGCTCAGTGGTTAAGAAGCTCGCCTTGTTAGTTAGAAGGGCCGGCAAGCTGGCAGTTTGAGGCCCGGGTACTGCATGACGGATTGAGTGCCCATCTCTGTCCCAGCTCTTGGGGACATGAAAGGAGCCTCATTTGGGCATCCCCTGGGTGGAGTTTCTCCAGCAAAAAATCCTTTCAACCCAGAATAATTTCTGCCACAAAATTATTATTATTGCTACTGTGAACCAAACAGGATCCACTCCTTAGTTGAAGCACTGCCAAAAAAAAACCCTGCATGGGACAGTAACTCTGTCTGAAAGACATGCTGGAGAATCTCTCCCTCCCCATAGACATTAATCATTAAATTAGAGCAGATAATAATCAAAGTTAGAAGCATCCTCCTTTTTTCAGCTGTTTGGTTGGTGTCTTTAATTCCTGCCTGGCCGATTCCTTTTTACCTGCTTCCCCCTACTGGAAACACCATCCTTTACAATGCTTAAATTTAGAAAGTGAGGGTTGGGCATATAAGGGGCCTTTCAAATACCATGTGACCTAAAATAGGCCACTTTTTGACACACACCCCTCCCCCCTGTGACTTTCCGTGACATTTGACCGACCCCCCTAAATCCCGTGGTTTCTCCGTTTTCCCTGATTTAAAGAGAAACGGCAGAAGCATGGCCGACCCAGAGCCTGAAGATGCCTGCTGCACCGCCCCCGGCCTCCCACCAGGCCGGGAGGTTAAAAGCCATGCCAGCTCAAGCAGCAGAGGATGGTCCCACCCGGAGCCTGAGGACGCCTGCCGCCCCACCCCCAGACTTCCACCTGGCTGGGGAAGTTAAAATTCTGGAGTCATGACTTCTCCCCCTAATATGGTCACGTGGTACTTGAAAGACCCCTAACCTCATAACCTACCCGAATCCTACCCAAATCCCAATTCCGCCCCGGCCTCTTTCTCTCCCTCCCAGCCTTATTGAAGCAGCCACTTGCCTTGCTTGACCTGATATTAATAGTCTGTTTCTCATCTCTCCTCTCCCCCTTTCCCTCCCCTCATTCCCTGCCCCACCACTCCTTCCCCTCACGCTTCCTTAGCAAATCCCAATCTCTGACCAATACCTTCCCCCTTGCAGAGGCACCGGTGCCGCGAGGCAGCCTTAGTCAGGACGAAGTGCGTGCCGAGAGCATCCGCAGCCTCCGACAGAGCTTCGCCAGCCTCTTCTCCGACTGAGAAACGTCCAGAAAAACAGCCACAACCCTTCCACACTACAGCCCTTGGCTTCCACCCCCCCACCCCCAAAAGCCTAGGACTCACTCCCTCTCCCTCCAGTTCTGATGCTACCATTACTTTAACCTGGGGTGCCCAAACTTTTTGGGCAGTGGGCCGGTCACGTGGTTCAGTGGGCCGGTCATGTGGTTCAGTGGTTCCTGCCAACAGAAGCGGAAGTAAAATGCGCCTTGCAATCTGTTTTGCAACAGAATGGGATAGATTTTAGGCTGCCATTTTCTCTCTGCTTAAACCAGGGGTGTCCAAACTATGGCCCATGGGCCAGATCTGGCCCTTGATGCCAATTCATCCGGCCCACGCCACCCTCATCCCTCCCATACGGACATGTTTTACTTCTGCTTCCAGACGTTGTGTGCTGGATGAATTGGCATTGGGGGCCAGATCTGGCCCACAGGATGTAGTTTGGGCACCCCTGCTTTAACCTACTCACGCCTCCACTTTCTGAACCACAGAAAACAGGCCTTTTAAAAAAAACTAAGCCACTTCTGGGAATTTGTTCATCCACCTCACCCCAACCCCATTCCCACCTGTTCTGGGATTGTGTGGGGTTACTCCCAAGGGAATCCCCTTTAGGCCCACGTTCTAACCACGTGAGAATTACCAGAGCTTTTTTTTTTAAACTCCTTAAGGGTAATGGAGACTGCAGGTTTCCCTAGGGTTTCCAGAAATGTCATACTGTTGGTTCTGAATGTGAATGTGTGTATGTATGTGTTAAATTTAAAACCACAGTGCTATTTTTGGAAACACTTTTTTTCTCGTCCATTTTGAGAGCTCTCCCGTGGACTGGGAGGGAGACGTTCCTGACGAAGGCTCTCCACTTCCTTGAATCCCCATGAATTCTCCTACCCCAGCGACCTACTTCTGGTCCCTACTCGGTAGGACCATGTCTTCCCTGTGCTTTACTACCTACTGTAAGAAATGAAATTCCTCCCCATACCAACTAAATCGCCGCCGCCGGTTCTCCCGACCCACCCGCGGACGGAGTCCTCCGTCTTAAACCTGAGGCTGCAGATTTTTCTCAAGTCCACGTCTCTTCTACACGAATATGCAAACTCTGTGCCCAGCTCGCTTCTCCCAGCCCTGATGCTAGGAGGGGTCCAGGGGGGGGTCGTCTTCCTGGACAAAGGGGAAGAGGAGAAAGAGAGGGGTCTCTGGGGATCTCTGTACATAGCATGAGGGAGGGGACAACTCCCCCCCCTCCCGAGGCCATGTCTGTGTTTGTGGCCACCAAGTTGTCTGTGTTGCTGTTTGTGACTTAAGCCAACCGATTGCCAGGCACCCTCTCTTGCAATCGCCCCGTCCCCCCTCTTGGGCCGCTTCCAACAGCTATTTGTTCGGCTACAGGTTCTGCCTTGTCCACCATTTCCCTTTTCCTGGTTCCTTCCACACTTCCTCGCAACAAACATACCTTTTGGCAAGCCTTAATCCTGGCACCTCCCTTCTCCCGACCCCCTTCCTGCCCTCCTTCCGGGGACCTCCGTGCACTTCCCTCCTCCCAAAAATGCTACTTATTTATATGTACCTTTCAGTGACTGCTGGGAAAGCAGCAAAGGCACCAAACACAGCCACACAGCACACCCCCCTTTCCCCCTCAGAATTAGAGGAGGACCCCTTGTTCCCCACCCTCAAATCAAACACTGAAGCCTTTCTGGCCCATGAAGGAGATCAAGATGGCTGCCGCTCATTCTCTTTCCCCTTCGTCCTCCTACTCTGCTGAAGGAACCAAATTCATAAGCCCTCCCTGCGGGTCCGAGTCTTCACAGACGACAGCCATACTACTGCCATTGTAGCCAAGGGAGGCGCCCGCCATCTCCCTTGGTTGGGTGAACAGCAAAACACACACACGCACGCACCCATGCCTCATGGATATCTCCTTGGGGAACGGAAACTCATGTTCAAACCCTGGGACTTGACCCCAACCTCCCTTGTATATAACTCAAGAGAAAACCCATTCACTATATTTTTGTGATCCCTAAAGTTGTATCTCCTACTCTCACCCCTTTGAGGGGGAGGGTGAGATTTAAAAAAAAATACCCCACACCACGGCAGGGGTGTGTGTGTGTTGAAATGCCACTTAACGCGTGATGGTCTGGTAGCTGCAAAGTCGCGTGTCGTAGCTGTGTTGTGACATGACGCTTTGAGCTGTGTATGCAAAATATTGTCAGGTTGGGGAGAGGGATACAGGCCGCACATGCCCTCCCTCGACCTTTTCTCCCACAAGAGACTCCTTCCCCGCAAAGGGATCTTGGGGAGGGCCAATGAAAAGTGCTAACTTGATATCTTTGTTATTTATTCTTGTTTGGAAAGTGCATCCAACCCATCCACCCACCCCACCCACGCTTCTTGTGGGACTAGAGGCCTTTCCTATTGCTGTGATTCTGTCTCTGTGTGGATCAAAGTTTCAATGGATCAGTGATGTAAAAGATAAAAAAATAAATATTATATATATATATTTAAAAAAACCTGAAAACTTGCTGGAAAAAAGGCACAAGTTATGTGGTTGGAATAAAATCAATAGAGATTTATATATATATATATGTACACACAGTAGAATCCCACATAACGAAAAAACTTTCATGGAGTGCTTCATTATGTGGATTTTTTTGTTATGCGAAGCACTATTGGCGGTACCCTGCATAACGGGAAAAAAGTTCGTTAGCTGGTGTTCCATTGAGCGGTTATACCCAGCTAACAAAACCCCCGCATAACGAACCATTTTTCCCCCAATTATGGGGGGGTATCGCCCCTGCATAACGGATGCTTTATTATGCAAATTTTTCGCTATGCGAAGCATTCGTTATGCGGGGTTCCACTGTGTATATATACAGTGCACGCGCACACACAAAGAGTAAGATATATATATATATGTACCACAATATTAAAGTGGAGAATTGAAGAGACGAAGTGCGTTTGTGTATTATTGGGTATTTGGGGAAATATCCCAGTGATGCCATGGACTTGCCAATCATCCTGTTTTGAAGGGGGGAAACAAGCCTAAAAAGGTTAAAAATGTTGCCTCAGGAGACCAAAAAAGAAAAAAAGCAGCTTATAAGAGTCCTCACTGGGATTCTCAAGTGTAGCCTGAACCTGCATGTACTTCAAGAATCACAGCGTGTGAATGTCAGAGAGTCAGTGGCATTGATAACGGACCATGATTATTCTAATAAATGATGGAACAGTTATGAAACAAACCATGGAGCAATTGTTTGGGGGAAAGAAGAGGGAGAAAATTGAGGCAGATGAACTGATGGAAGATGGGTGATTTAGGATTCACTCTAATTCAGGGATGTCCAAACTATGGCCCTAGGGCCAGATGCAGCCCCCAATGCCAATTCATCCAGCCCACGAAGCCCTCATCGCTCCTGGAAGCAGAAGTAAAACGCACCTGTACGGGCGCATTTTACTTCTGCTTCCAGGAGCAACGAGGGCTTTGCAGGCCGGATGAATTGGCACGGGGCCGCATCCAGCCCCCAGGCAACAGTGACCAGCCCCCTGAACTGCGTGACCATCCTGCGGCCCAAAAAGTTTGGGCACCCCTGTTCTAATTCATCCTTTAACTAATATCAAGCTATGGAAAAGGAATAAACTGCCTCGCCAGAGCTATCGTATTGCTTACTGCTCCAATCCTAAAAATAGGACATTGTTCTTGAATGTTAGATATCTACAGCTGGGGTGCCCAAACCTTTTGGGCCATCGGCTGGTCACATGGTTCAGTGGGCTGGTCACGTTCTGGTGGTTCCTCTGACAAGAAGGGGAAGTAAAATGCCCCTTGCAATCTGTTTTGCAACAGGATGAGAGAGTTTATGCTGCCATTTTCTCTACTTAAACCAGTGATGCCCAAACAACAGCCTGAGGGCCGGATCTGGCCCCTGACGCCAATTCATTCGGCTTGTGCCACCCTCTTTGCCCCCAGAAGCAGAAGTAGTTTGGGAACCCCCTCACCTACAGCCTTTGCTCGCATGCTCGCTAGAAGAGGACAAGCAAAGGAGACCACTACACACTCTCCAAAAACCTTATGGTTATAGAACGTTCTTCAGGGACTGTACTTAAGAGTGATTTGGCTCCTTTACCAGACAAGCATGAAGAAATATTGGTGTTTGTTCATAGATGAAGCACTGAATGGATGGTTAAAGCAGGCATGTAACTTAAACCACCTGCCTGGCCTCAGCAATGGAGTAAGCAAGCTAGGGCTGGTAGCCCCTACACATCCTTGCATCTTTGTAACTGTTCAGGTGGACACCCCTGCCCTACTTATGAAGGTGGGAAGCTACCAAAGATGTGGAAAGTGGTTTTTCTTTATGGTCTCTGAGTCACACTGATAGGTATTTCTGCCCCTGTGCAGCAGCCTCTTCCCAGAACTTCTCCAGGTGAGCCCATGATGGCAAACCTTGGCACTCCAGATGTTCTTGGGCTTCGATTCCCAGAAGCTCAAGCACCCTGTGAATCCTCACAAATGGGTTCTTGCGGAAGTAAAATGGCACGTTTTACTTCCGGTTCCGGGAGTGGTGAGGGCAGGCCAGATGAATCGCAGTAAACCCATTCGTGAGGATTCACACGGTGCTTGGGCTTCTGGGAATTGAAGTCCAAGAACATCTGGCATGCCAAGGTTCACCACCACAGAGGTAAGCAATGAGTTTCATTAGGTGCTCCACCCTCCCAACCATACTATATTGTCTGATTGATTCCCTCCTTATTGCTTTACTTTTTGCTGTGCTGCTGACACTGTAAAGGGACTTCATTCTATGTGCTCATCTGTAAACACTGCAATTTTCTCTCCTTCAAAATATATAAATGCAACTATGAGAGTACCTAGTATGTTGGGAGGGGGGGATGCTAATTTCCTTGTGAACCACCCAGAGTGTTCTAAATGCTATGGGGTGGTTTATGTGAAATTGCTATTTTAAACAGCTGGAATCGTCCTTTCCCCCTACAGCCTGCCATTCTTTGCTCTCTTTTGGCCTGCTGTCATTCCCACTTCTTCCTCACCCTACCATCTGATGGCCTGCTTTCCTTCTCCTCACCTTCTTTGGAAATGCATAAATAAATTAACAAACAATTATTATCTTCACCGCTTAGCTTGGCCTTTTATGTTCTTTTAACACGGACTAATAGGCTCTTCGGCTATGAAACAGAGATGAGCACTGAACCTTAGAGTCAGATATGACTGGCTTTCAAGCAAGGGTGACCTTTACCTTTAATAGCAATTGCAATAGCAACTACACTTGTATAGCACACTCAAAGCACTCGCTGGGTGGTTCACAAGGCAACTACCATTTTGCCTCAAACATGCTAGGTACTTATTTTACCGACCTTGGAAGGTTGAGTCAACCTTGACACTGGTCAGTGGTGGGATGTCAAAAATTTTACTACCCCACCGTGATGTCGTCACAGTGTGGGCGGAGCTAACATCATAATGTCATGACATGGGTGGAGCCAAAGAAAAAAATTAAAAAATAATAAAATAAAAATAAGCACGCACACACACACACACACCTCAACCCACCCACCCACCCACAACACAAGGATAGCAAGGAGGACAGCAAGGAAGCCATGCATATGCGCCAAGCACTGTAGGCATGCATGCACACCAAGTGAAAAGGTAAGCCCCGAAGGTGGTTCCCCCCAAAAGCTGCTACCGGTTCTCCGGAACACTGGGAAACGTTACTACCGGTTCTGGCAAACTGGTGAGAACCTGTTACATCCCATCACTGGTCAGGATCGAACTTACAATGTCAGCTACAACAGTTTAACCACTGCACCACCAGGGGCTGACTTAGCATGATGACCAGTGTGCCTCGTTGAGAAGATTGCAGGCCTTGACATATTCTGGCCTGCAGAAGCTGGAGAGAGAGCAGAGACGCTGGTGGTCACAAGACACTTCAACACTGACATGGATGAAATGCTGCCATGTGGACCTCAAAGCAAAATGTGGGTTGCTATTTGGAAACCTCAAAATCCAAGCTTCCTTAGGAATGCTCCCTTGTGTTAAGCCAATGGTGTGGTGGTAACAACAACAGGCTCTTCTTTTACTGAAGTTGAACTAAAGTGCTGGCACTTAAATGTGGATTAAATTAGGAAGAAAAGCCAACAAGTTGGTAAACATTTACAGTCAAACCTCACATAACATGCGTTTTGCTTAGCGAAAAACTCACATAACGAGGAAGTTTTTTGCTAAGCGGTCCTACTTGCATAACAAATTTTTTGCTATGCAAGTCGGATTTTTCCCTATGGAAAAACCCGCATAACAAGCATTTCTATGGGGAAAACTCGCACAGCGAAAACTTTTTGCTATGCAAAATTTCCCCCTTGAAACACTATGTGAGTTTTTCCACAGGGAAAGTCTGACTCACGTAGCAAAAAACTCGCATAGCGAGCAGCCTCGCAGAACGAATTAAATTCATTATGTGAGGTATGACTGTATTTCAGAATGAATCGGTCCTAGAGATGTCCCAAATGGGGACAACTAGAAAATCAGTGTGCAATAGGATATGATAAACCAGCGGTGGCAAACCTTTTAGAGACCAAGTGCCCAAACTGCAACCCAAAACCCACTTATTTATCGCAAAGTGCCAACACAGCAACAGGGGAGGAAGGAAATGCTCCTATTGGGCTGCTGGGCAGAGGGGCAGGGCAAACTCTGTGCTGGAGTGAGAGAGGAAATGCTCCCATTGGGCTACTGGGCACAGGGGTGAGGTGAACTCTGTGCTGGGGTGAGGGAGGAACCTCTCCCATTGGACTGCTGGGTAGAGGGGCGGGACAAACTGCTGGGGTGACTGCACGGGTGCCTGCAAAGAGGGCTCCGAGTGGCGCCTCTGGCACACGTGCCATAGGTTCGCCATCACTGTGATAAACAGTTGAGAAGGCAAAAGGGCTGAAAGGAAATGTGTGTCTGCCCACAATATTTTGACAGGAATCCCATGCAATTTCTGTGCTAATTCCAGAAGTGTCTAAGTCAAGATGGGTGAAATTAGAGTACTTAGTCTTAAAGGTGAACATAAATTCTGTGGAAATTATGTACAGTAAAACCTCATATAACACTAAAACCTGGTTCCACAAGTCTTCGTGTTATATGACTTTTCGTGTTATCTGATCCTCTATGGGATCCATAGAGATACATTGTAACCACACAGGCTTTAGCAGTTGTTATCTGAAGCATCCCATAGGATCTTAATGTTATCTGATGCAATTCTTCCCCCCCCCCCGATTCCTTAATGTTATGCGATTTTCGTGTTATTCGATACTAATGTTATATGAGGTATTACTGTATTATATATTATATTTTAAAGCTATAATCCAGGCTCACTTGTGTGTCTTATAAACTAGACCTCCAAATGAGTTATAGCATTTGTAGAACTTGAAGGGAGCCTAAAGGTTGTTGAGTTCAAACTCTTGGCAAACGAGGAAATCCATGGCTGAAACAGCCCTAGTAGATGGCCATCCAGTGGCCGTTTAAAAAGCTCCGATGAAAGATTCCATCACTCTCCAAAATGATCCATTCATTATCAAAAAGCTCTTACTGTCATTAAAGTTGTCCTAATAATTGAGTCAAATTCTGATTTCATTTACAGTGGTACCTTGCTTAAAGAGCATAATGCATTCCATAGGATTGCTCTTTAAGCTAGTTTGCTCTTTAAGCAAAACACCAATGTAAGTGACCAATTGTGACTTCGGGGGGGGGGGGGATTGCGAACCTCAATTTAGTTGTTAAGCAAGTTTTTGGTTGATACCTTTTGGAGCTGCAGGGCAGGGGAAAAACAAATTTGCTTCATCTTTCAAATGACAGCCCTTCAAACATTTAAAGATAGCTATTGCATTTCCTCTCAGCCTTTGTTTTCCAGGCTAAACATCCCCAACACCTTCAAATATACTTCAAAAGGCTAGACCCGTGGTTCCCAACGTAGGGCAGGCGCCCCACAGGGTGACTTCAATTCCCAGAAGCCTAAGTCACTACATTGGCTGCTCAGTGCTTTGGGGAATTGACTTTGGCTTCTGGAAATTGAAGTCCAAAAACCAAATGTTGGGAAACACTGGGCTAGACAGAACTGTTCTCTACAGAAGCTCAAATCTTCATTCTAGAAAATCAATCCTAAACCAAGTAGTTTATCATTCATTTATAGTTTGGCCAATATAATGGAAAAGTGAATTGCTCTTCATCACTCTAACAGAAGCACATTGCTTGTCTGTAAGGCCAGTTCAGAAGGGCATTCTTTAGGACTGAAAAGTGGCTAATACAGCAGCAATATTTAAAGTACCATATATACTTGAGTATAAGCCGACCCAAATATAAGCCAAGGTACCTAATTTTTTGACCTGAAAACCCAGGAAAATAGATTGACCCGAGTATAACAGTGGGAAATGCAGCAACTGCTAGTGAGTTTCTATAATCAAAATACATGAGAATATGGTAAAATTAATTGTTGGCACATCTCAATCCAGCACGGTTCTGGGATCCTCGTGGTAATTGACCAGAGTATAAGCCGAATCCCCTTTTGGGGCTCATTTTTGGAGCTAACAAAACTAGGCTTATACTCAAGTATATACAGTAGAATCAGACTAAGAAGAATTCAGGAAATGATAGACCACTTGTCTTGATTTAGGGGAGGAGGGTGTCTATGGTTGGAAAATATAAAATTATTAAGGACAAGTCTTGATGAAGAAAAACAAGAATGACTTCTGCAAAAATAGATGGATGGATAATATTTAGGAGGGGATAAGGTCCACTAACATGTGGCTGAACTAGACATTGTTTACTTGCACTTTCACAACAATGTCCTAATCAAACGTCCTAATCAAAGGACCCTTAAGAGTCATGAGGAAAGAGAGTGGATAATTTACAGATGGTTAACTGTGGTCTCATACAGCTAAGCTTTCACAGGGTACCAAGATGTTGCTTTATTAGCAGAGACTGTGATGTCACCATCCACGTCCTTTTCAGGCTTTCCAGTTCTCTCCAAGCAGGCAAGAATGGGGGCTCCCCCAGCAGCGGTACATTGCTATGAGCTAATTATGCAGCAATGCCAAGAATTTTGGTAGGGCTTGGTTTTGAATGGACAAAGGCATGATTTCATGAGGTTACTGGGTTCGGGCTTTTTGACTCACAGAAACAATGATAGCACCTCACCCACCACCTCCACTTTCTCCCTTCCTCTTGAGCTTAGCTGTAATACTGGAATGGAATTCATTTTATCTACTACCAGTCGCAGTTCGCCGGTCTTGTAGTAATGCCCAGGATGTTTGGGATGGCTTGGCTAAGAGTGTGCAATTAAAACTTAATTTACAAAAGACCTGCTTTTTGGTGACACAAACTTCTGGTTTGTGGCTATGGATCAACACAGCTGCCTATGCACTGTATTCGAATTATCCCTGCCAAATAAAGGACAATTCAGAATCGATTATCCCTGCCAAATAAAGGGCACTTCTCTCACAGAGGGAAAGAATATATAGTTCTTAGGTAAAGGTTTCCCTTGCTCAAAAGCCAATCGTTTCCGACTCTAGGGCTCAGTGCTCATGTTTTAAAGCCAAAGAGCCAGCGCTGCCTGCTTCTGCAGGCGTTTCTGTGACCATGTGGCAGGCATGACTAGACACTGGAGCGCGTGGAATGCTGTTTACCTTCCCACCAAAGTGGCCCCTATTTATCTACTTGCAATTTCTTGCTTTCGAACTGCTAGGTTGGCAGGAGCTGGGACAGAGACGGGAGCTTATGCCATCCTGCAGTACTCGGGAATCGAACGGCTGACCTCGAACTGCTGATCTCCCACCTTCCATTCAGGGTCTTAGCCACTTGAGCCACTGCAGTCTTACAATGTTTACAATGTGATAATGTAACCAGAGGGACACCATAAGAGTCTGTCAATGGAGTTGATGCTGTGTCCTCTGGAATTACAGGTGAACAGGGAAATTATCCCAGTGAATGATACCAAGATAGTGAAAGCAGGGATAGAAAAGAATTACTAAATTTTCTAAAGAGGTGGAATAGGCCTCAAAATCGACAAATGTAGATGCTTCCCACACTTTGCAATCCACATGGGTGACGCACATTGGAACAGTTCTCCTAACTCCCCCCACTGCCAACTTCTCCCTTTTTTTGAGCTGGCACTGGGATAACATTAAAAAAAGGATACAGCTGAGGAATTCAACTTTCCCTACATCACTTGGAGGACCCTGAATAGGCTGAGGTCTGGAGTCCCTAAATGCAAGACCAATACGCTCAAGCAGGCGGCTGCTGGTGGACCACCACACACTGCCTGAATATGGAGATACAGAATTCAGCTCATTTGCTGGTCTGCAGATTAGTCCCAGAAACATGTACCAATGGAATTTAATTTTAGCCAACGACTAAGCCGAGGAAGTAGCTTCATTTTGGCAGCCCAAAGTTTGATCGGAATAGGAAAGGAGTAGCAGCAGATGGCACTGAAGGATCAGAATGCCAATCTTCAGATTGTGTTTAACCAAGATGCTGGTTCAGTGAGCAGCTGCTGTGAAAATGCCAGGCTCCATGTTTAAGGGCCTTTAAGAAAAGGATCGGAAGCAAATTGCTACCATGGTTGCGCCTGTATGCGCATCTCCGGTGTGGCTGCCACCAGAAATGCTGTGCTTTGGGATATTGTGGATGTGGAAATAGTGAAAGAAATGGCAGATCATTTGAACCATGAAGACCCAAGTGAGAAAGCAAGACACTTGGAGCTATGTTTTAAGCAGGGAAAGGTGGGCATAGAGAAATGTGCCTTGTGTCTTTCTCCCTGGCAAATGCTTGGACCCTGTATTGGTCCAATCAAGCTGAGTGATCAAGCATTTAGCGAAGGAAGTACTTTTGCACACTGCATGCAAGCAAAGCTATGGATTCCACATCTTCAAGCTGCAGTTATGAGTACCAAACTTCACAGGAGGAGGCTGCCCATGGCTAATAGCCATGACAATGGCGTACCACTGTCACAAATGACATGGTTCTCGGCCCAGCTGGAGAACATGGGCAAAGAGGTACTATTGCCCTTACTGACTTCTTTAGTGCAGGGGTGCCAGAACTTTTCAGGAGGTGGGCCGGTCACCTGGTTCAGTGGGCCTGTCATGTGGTTCCTTCCACCGGAAGTGGAAGTAAAATGCACCTTGCCATCTGCTTTGCAACTGGGTCAGATAGATTTTAAGCTGCCATTTTCTCTGCTTAAAACAGGAGTGCCCAAACTATGGCCCATGGGCTGGATCCGGCCCGAGGCCAATCCATCCAGCCAATACTGCCCTCGTCGCTCCTGGAAGCAAAACACACCCCTAGGGGCATGTTTTGCTTCCTCTTCTGGGAACGACAAGGGTGGCGTGAGCTGGATGAATTGGCACCTGTGCTTTAGTGCCTGGCCCACCTGTGGGAAACAGGATGCCGGTCTAAGTTCCAATTCCACACCACTTGCCTTATGCCCCTCATCCAACAAGTGACATGCACTTGTTTCTTTACAACAGTGAGACAGATGGGGAAAATGTCATTAGATTGCAACTCGCATAGCTATGCCTCCCAACGTTACCCACACCCAACTCCCAAGAAGTCCCAACAAGCCATGCCAAAGCTACCCATTCTGGTCTAAAAGAGACTTGGGGGGTGGAAACCATTTTAACAAAAACCAAAATAATTGCCACCTGAGTTAACCTCCTCACCAAGGGATAGGATCAGCCTGTGCAAGTCAGAGATCACACCCTTCCCTTGCATTCAGCGTTCTTAATGTAAAAGTCGCTCAGGTGGTTAAGATGCTGAACTTGTTGACTGCAAGATCGGAGTTCAATTCCCGGGCACTGCATGATGGAGTGAGCTCCTGTCTCTGTCCCAGCTCCTGCCAACCTAGCAGTTTGAAAGCAAGACATTGCAAGTAGATGAACTGGGACCACTTCGTGGGAAGGTAAGCAGCGCTCCGTGCGCTCCGGTGTCTAGTCATGCCTGCGACATGTCCGTGGAAACGTCTGCAGACGCAGACAGCACTGGCTCTTTGCCTATAAATAGAGAGGAGCGCTGAACCCTACAGTTGGATACGACTGGCAAATGGAAGGGCAACTTCACCCCCCTTTGGGGAGAGGGGCAGGAATGACAAATGCACAGGTGGCGAAGTACAACCACCACTTTAGGATGCAGAAGATGGGAGAAAGCAACGTCTAGGGATAAGGAAAAGTGGTACAAAGGATCCATTCATTTTATTGATGAAAGGACTGTGGCATCACTTCCTTCCGTGAAGATCCAGGCCACTGCAGTAGGACCCACCAGGTCTAGAACTAACACCTATTTCATGTAGTACACACTGGGGTTTTTTTCTCCACCAGCCACCTGAACTACGACAAGGCCTCTGCAGTGCTGAACTGGATACGAATGTTCTGGTTTAGTAGGAAAGGGGTGGGTGGGCAAAGCAACAGAGGAACCTCTCATCTACCACCCCAACTTCTGCATCTTCTTCACTTTGCTCCCACGGCAGGGGAAGGCAACACACAGCTGCCCAGGGGTTTGCAGCTCATCAACTTCCAGCTGCTCTCTCCACAGACTACACTGGGCAAGGCAGATGGGAGTGGAAAGGCCACCTGGAAGGCAACACAAACCCTCAGGCCTTGCTTGTCTGTCCTAGCAACGCAGAGCAACTTCACAGACTGGCTCTTCTGTTGTTCTTCTTGTTTTTGGCATCTTAAGCTTACACCAGGGGTTCTCGTGGTTTTGGCGCCACGGGCCGGACTAGTCACCCTCAGACAGCTGAGCGGGCCGGACATGTGGTCCCCCTCCCCGTCGTAAATGCTGCTGCAAGTCATGACACGTATGTTTATGCATGCGTGAGTGCATTTACTGCTGCCGTAAATGCGCCAACTTCTGATTCCAGGGTTGTTGCCATGGGCCAGATGGAATGGCGATGGGGGCCGGCCCATGGGCCATAGGTTGCAAACCCCTGGTTTATATCCTTCTTCCAGTCTCTCTTTCTCTCTCTCTTTCTCTCTGCTACTGAACTTTCAAAACCTCTCTCCAACAAAAAAAATCCTAGATGACCCCTAATTTTTTTAATTAAAACTTAGGAAGACAAAGCCAATGTCAGCCTGGAACAGAGACTTCACGACGTGTCTTTGGCTTCCACACCGCTTCCCACATTACCGGCACTCCAGGTTTTGGAGTGAGAGCCAATCTCTCTCCCCTCCCCACAAGGCAGAGTCCAGGAGTCCCTCCGCACACAAAAGAAGGGCAGGTAGGCCGGGAAACAGAGTCCGTGGCTGGCCTTCAGAGACTAGTGGCCTCCTTTGTCTCCCCACCCCAAGGAGGGCAGAACTAGTGGCCCCAGAGCCCCAAGCGGAGGTGGTGGAGGCCACATGCTGGTAGCAGTTCTGGGTGCAATGACACGTTAGCTGCGGAGCCGCAGAGGAGCTGGCAGGCCAAAGAAGCTGAGGTCTTCATCGTAGGCCACTCGGTGGAGGGCGGGCTCAGAGGCACTGCGCTCGATCTTGGGCAAGGCGTGCTGGAGTGATTCAATTGAGGCTAAAATCTGAAAGGAAGGAACACAAGGTGCTAAGCCGGAATCACCTCCCTCTAAAGCAAGAATGCCCAAACTATGGCCTGTGGGCTGGATCCGGCCCATGGTGCCTAATAATCCAGCCAGTGCTGCTTGCGCAACTCCCAGAAGTGGAAGTTAAACGCACATGCGCAAGTGCAAAACGCTCCCGTAAAGCACCCCCGGCTGTCGTAAACACATTTACAACAGCCGCAGGTGCATTTACAGCAATTTTTTGCTCATGCGCCAGTGTGTTTAACTTCTGCTTCTGGTGGGAGGAGCCGTGTGACCGGCCCACTCAACCACGTGACAGGCCCACAGCCCGAAAAGTTTGGGCATCCCTGCTCTAATGTAAGTATTTCCCCCCCAACCAAGGAGGAATGCCACTCCGACCCTACTTGGCAAAGAAGCTGAATGTCGGACCACCTTTCTACAAGTGAAAAGGTCTGCATCCTTCTGAGGATGCAAAACTGACCCCCATCACACTTCAAGCCGATTCTTCACATCTGGCGTCAGCATCTTTTGGACTTTCAAACTGAGTGCGGCTTCCATAGCTCCCTAGGATAGTTTACTTCAGAGACTTTTGTGCTCTCCCCCCCCAAGAGTTCTATAAAGCCCAACTTGATGAATAGTTCTAGAGGACTAAAATAAAAGCTTGCCCTCCTAAGAAATGTACGAAACATCCCATAATGATATCACCCAACCCCGTTTAGGGTTGTTGTTTTTAAACTTTCGTTGACGACATCGCTGTGCTTCCTTGGCATAAACAGAACAGAGGAAAAGCCTAGTTGGATCCATCAAAGGTCCGCTAATCTAAACCCACGATGGCCAACAAGATGCCTTCAGGAAACCCACAAGCTAGAAACAGGAGCAGCCACACCCTCCTGCAGAAGTGTATTCATCTCATCCTCTTTTAAAGCTGCCCAAGTTGGTGAGCCTCTTCCTCCAAGGCCTCCGGTGGTGTTCTGGTTTTACTAGCCAATCTGTTTTCCAGATGACCATTTCAATTGCCAAATTCTACCCACTGGCCCTTGGGACTCAAGTTGTGACCACAGGAGTCACGTAGGCTTAAATACCAAAACAGAAATCCATGCAAAAACTCGACTCATTCCCTCGACTCCTACACCATGTAGGGGTGAGGTCAGCGGCCTAGGCAGGTGTAAAAGAGAAAGAGGAATGGCCATTGCATGGCATCCCCCCCCCCAATATCTGTGGGCTCAGTATCCATGGTTTCAGTTATCCACTGCTCTAAAAATATTCAATAGAAAGTCTTGAAGCACACGTGTAATTTCTATGGCGCATTACTACAGCTGGCCATTAGAGGATACTATTGGTAATGTAAAATATAGGGTTTGCTATTATCTACTGTTTCAGCTATCTGTGGTAGGTCTCAGGACGAATTCCCCCACAGATACAGGGGGGAGACCTGTTCTTACAACAGCTTAATAGAGTCTCTCATTTCTCTGAACAGTTGCTAGGGAATGGGGGAGGAAAGAGGGCTACTGCTTTCAAGCCCACATTAGCTGCTGTAGATACCAGGGTGGTACACCAGTTAAACTAAGGCAGAGATTCCCAGCCTAAGGCAGTGGTCTAGATACGGCCCCTGGTGCCATTTCATCTGCCCCCTCTACCCCTCCAAAGGCATTTAAAAAACAAAATAGCCACCTCTTTGAAGCTGTTGGGACAAAATGGTCACGCCCCCATCATGCAGGCAGGGCAAAATGGCTGTCCAGCCCACAAAGCTGACAGAGAGCGTGACACGGCCCCCGGCTTGAAAAGGTTGGGAACCCCTGAATTAAGGTGCTATTTATTTATTTATTCATATTTATCCACCGCCCTCACCGAGGTGACTCAGGGCGGTTTACAAGCCATAAAAACCACAATAAACACAAACACTGCCTAAAACCTCAAATTTAAAACTGTTAAAAAATTAAAATCTAAAAAGTTTAAAAGATCACCAGATTGCTTCATCTTACTAATTGAGGGAGAGGGGGGCTTAAATCATCCAGCGAGCCGGGGTCATTGTGCATCCCATACCCCATACCTGCCCCGCCAGCCATCTTTTTAAGATTCTTCCTAAAGGGCAACAACTCTGTCTGGAGATGTAGCTCAATTGGCAGGAGGTTCCATGGGGCGGAGCGGACACAGAGAAGGCCCTCCTTCTAGTGCCAGAGAAATGCACCTCTCTGGCCAATGGAACAACTAGTTATGCTCTTTGCATGTTATCCCAACCTAGTCAAACCAATCAACCTCCGCTATGTCATTCCGCAATACAGCCCAAGGGTCATGCTCACACGTACTGAGCACTAGTTCAGACTCATTGCAATAGAAGGCCTTTCTTACGTGAGCATTACAACCTGAGCATGCAGGCAAGTCACAGGACCACCACCACCCTTTGTCCAGCATACTCACCTGAGGGAAGAGAGGTCTCTCCTCACGCTTGAATTTCAGGCAGTCACCCATCAGCCTGCGCATGGCTTTGGGGCAATTGCTGGGCACTTTGGTAAGGTCAGGGGACAGGAAGCCCCGACCAACCATAAAGATAATCTGGAAAAAGGGAGACACACACCATCACCAGGAGAGAGAAAAGGAAGTAGGGAAATGGTTTGGCTACAGCATCCCCCTCTTCTCTCCTCCCCTTTCGATGCAGTGGGAAAAGAACATTGTGCTAGAAAGTAGAGACCCCTTGATGTGGCAAAAGTGGAGAAAGTGTTGAGGACCATGTTGAGGTGGGCAGAGCTTTGGAAGTGGCATCTTCTTCTTCCTTTCAGTCCTCTTCTGTGAGACTCATTAAATAAGTAGACAATTCTAGACTAAAAGTTCTAGACCAGGGGGTTCCCAACCTAAGGCTTGTGGGCCAGATCAAGCCCACAACGTCATTTCATGTGCCCCCCTTCCAAGGGGATTTGAGATACAAAATGGCTACCCCTTTGAAGCTGTTAGGACAAAATGGCCACACCCACCCACCATCATACAGGCAGTGCAAAATGGCCATCCAGCCCTCAAAGCTAAGAGTGTGATCCGGCCCCCAGCTTGAAATGGTTAGGAACCCCTAGACTGCTTAAGAGACGTGAATGCCACTGGGTTCCCCTCCCCAACCTCCCTTCCTTACCTGGTCCCGGTTGTTGATGTGACTATAGGGAAGGTTCCCAGACAGCAGCTCATAGAGGACGACTCCATAGGAGTAGACATCTGACTGGAAGCTGTACGGGTTGGGGTCTTGCATGCGAATCACTTCCGGTCCCTGAGGATGCGCAAAGGGAACATGGGGGGGGGGGGGGTTGATCAGTGTGTACATGGGTGACTCATTGCTTCTCCCACAGGAACACACTGCCTTCGCTAATGTTTTCTCAGTCTTTATTTCAACACATGTCCAACTAAAATTCCAAACCTTCCCCCCATTTTCCGGCTCCACACCACACTCACCGGGGCTGCGGAGGCTCAGTGGTTAAGAAGCTCGCCTTGTTAGCTGGAAGACCGGCAAGTCGGCAGTTCAAGACCCGGGTACTGCATGACGGATTGAGCGCCCATCTCTGTCCCAGCTCGTGGCAACATGAAAGGAGCCTCATCTGGGCGTCCCCTGAGCAGAATCTCTCCAGCAAAAATCCTCCTTTCAACCCAGAATAATGTCTGACACGAACTTAGTATTATTCTCACACTCACCATCCAGAGTATGGAGCCACTCGGCTGTTCCACCTGCTGTGACCCACTCCAGCGTGTCTTCACCGTGGCTAGACCAAAGTCACCAATCTTCACCGTCAGTCCTTCATGCAGGAAAATATCTGAAGGGAGTAGGTGAAGGAACTTCGCGAGAGCTTCCACTTGACGTGGGCTGCCTCTCCATTCTGCTTCACATAGCAAGCCTAAGGGGTACTGTATTTATTCCCACATCCCCAAGGTGGGGAAACTATTATTTTATGACGAGCGCTTCCATCACCTTAGAAATGCCCTCTTAAGTCTTGGAGGTCAATCTAACCTTTTCCTTTTCCACTGTGACCTCCTGCTCCAATTTTTCCACTCACAAGACTCAGGGAGTGCTACACAACTCAAGCTCTTAAAGCAGGAAAATTTAAATGTGTTTAACCCAGAGACGAATATATGTTATTCTTGAGGTAGGGGAAAGAATTTATGACATTTGTACAGTTGGTTAAAGTTAATGTATTAGATACAAAGTGATGCGCTTACATAGTATGTATCTGTTGTTTTTTAATTGTAGTACAGTAGAACCTCAAACGAATGCCTCTGATAGCAATCAAATCATACAACGACAAGGATTTGAAAAAACATTGTGCCCCATATAACAACTAAAATTGTTATACGATGCAATGCATCTCTAAGGGGGAAATCGTACAATGAATTTTTGTACGATTTTTCCCATAGAGATATTCATTGTACGATGCAGCCCATAGGGATAATCGCTCTACGATGCATGCATTGTATAGCGATTAAATCATACAACGAATTAAAGTTGTTATACGGGGTTTTACTGTATTGGTATTTTTTTAATGCTTAAAATTAAAATAAAGATTTTTTTTAAAAAAAGAAATAGAATAAGGGACGAGATCTCCTAGTACTGGAAATGGTGGCTGTTTCATCCCAGCAATCTGAGATCACAGCTGCTTCTGGAAGATCAGACAGCAGCCCTTCCTTTCTACAGCAGGGATACTTTAGATTTAAGCGACTACAACTCTCATCAGGCATAGTCCAGCCAAGGAGCAAGGTGATGGGAGATGCAGTCCACCAACACTTGGAGGTCAAAACATAGCCCCACCCTAGAAACCATTAACTCTGTCCTCTGCTTCCTAATATTCTTACTAACAAACTGAGCCACAGTCAAGGTGGAAGTGAATGGGGCTCTGAATCAAGGTACTGAAATTTACAGGGCACAAAAGCTGGCTGGTAAGAGAGTGGTGGTTTCTTGCATTGGTTTAGATCAGGGATTCTCAACCTACGGATCCGTCCCACGGCACCAAATCATCCGGCCCGTGCCCTCGCTCCAACCAATCTCCACTCCTGATGGGTCAGCTTGCATGTAAGGATACTGTTGGATTTGAGGTCACGGTGGATTATGTTCTTTGCATGCAGATAGCTGGATGGAAAGAAAAAAGAAAGGAAGGAAGATGGTCAGCATTTTTTGCTTCAGGAACCTAGCAGTGTTTTCATGTTGGGTGGACTTTTCTCTCTCGAGTTCTTCCCCCGCTAAGCGCAAGATGGTGTACATGGGATTTCTCCACCTTCTTTGTTGTATCCTCACAACTATGTGGTGTAGAGGAAGACTAGGAACTGGAGTTCAAATTCCCACTCAGTCATGAAGCTCAACGGGTGACGTTGGGCTAACTCATACGCTCTCTTAGCATGACGACTTCAGATGGGGAGAAAGTAGGGGAGAGGCAAACCAAGTAAGTAACACAAACCACAACTTCCTTGTGAACTTGGGCCACATAAGCAAGTTACTAGCCCAAGGGCTTCCAGCTGAGGCATGTGGGTCAATGGGGACACAAGTTCAGATTTCCCAAATTGCAATCCAACAACTTCGCTATTACATAACTCTGGTTTTCTTTTCCCTTATCATGCAACCCTGGAGTGGTGCCAGGGTCACAAATCCGCAGTGGAAAACATCGGACCGTACCAGAGATGTTGTTCTGATGTGGCAGAAAAACACATCTTCTTCTTGTGCCGTATCTGATTCCTAATAATGGCTATCCTCATGGCAACCAGCCATGAAGACTGCTCAGGGTGTTGTTTGAAAGCCCCCCCCCCCCCCACATGCAGCCTGCTGTTTTTTCTATCTCACCTCTAAGAAACAGGGCCTGGCAGGGACTCTGCCATGACTTTTATTAGGTCACTAAAAAAAAACCAATCAATCAATCAGTGAGCTTTCATGCCAAGTCCATTGCCTTTGGCCATGCAGCGATATTTTTCAGATAATGCAGAAAAATTATAGTCCCAGAAGCCCAAGTCTCTGTGAATCCACGCGAATGGGTTTACTGGCACTCCAGCTGTTCTTGACTTCAATTCCCAGAAGCCCAAGTCTCTGTGAATCCACATGAATGGGTTTACTGGCACTCTCGCTGTTCTTGGACCTGAGAATATAATGCAGTGGCATTCCAATTGCTTTCCGCATCGCAGCGTGATACTCGTACCATTGATCCGGTTCTGCGAGTCACTTTCTGGTCCTGAGCCCTTTTGGCACACAAAGTCCTCTTTAGCCCCAGGCCAGGACTGATGGAAGCTGCTGCTGTCCATCAAGATGAATTCAAGTGGGATTTAATCCACTTGGGGACCATCACCCTTCCCTGTGGACTTCGCCACCCAAGGCCGTTAGTCCTCAGGGTTGTCAGGTTAGTTAACTGGAACCTGACGGTCGGCATTGAGTCGCTGGCAGTATAGTCTACTCCAAGGTTTCCCAACCTAAGGTCCGTGGGCCAGATCTGGCCCACAGTGCCATTTCACTGTGAACCAGCTCCCGGCTTGAAAAGGTTGGGAACCCCTGGTCTACTCTATTACCATCACAGGATAAGCTGATCAGACTGGAATATAAATGCAGATGACTTTTATTAGGTCACTAAAAAAAACCCAATCAATCAATCAGTGAGCTTTCATGCCAAGTCCATTGCCTTTGGCCATGCAGCAATATTTTTCAGATAATGCAGAAAAATTATAGTCCCGAATATTCATGGCAGAGTCCCTGCCAGGCCCTGTTTCTTAGAGGTGAGATAGAAAAAACAGCAGGCTGCATGTGGGGGGGGGGCTTTCAAACAACACCCTGAGCAGCTGTAAGTTAGTTGTCATCCTCAGGCACCAGGTAATCTTTACGTGTCCCAACCCCCCACTGTACACTACCTTATTTTGAAACTGGGAATTCCTATTTGGCCAGGGAACAGGGCAACACAACCCCCACCCCCAGTGTTTCCATCAGGGAATTGGGTTGAACATTTAGTCTAGCCACTAGGCAGAGCCACATGTTTATGTTGCCCTGTTCCCTGACCAAATAGGAACTCCTAGTTTCAATCCCAAGCCATTGCCTGCTCCTAGAGCAGTGATGGCAAACCTTGGCACTCCAGCTGTTCTTGGTCTTCAATTCCCAGAAGCCCAAGTCTCTGTGAATCCACATGAATGGGTTTACTGGCACTCTTGCTGTTCTTGACTTCAATTCCCAGAAGCCCAAGCCCCTGTGAATCCACATGAATGGGTTTACTGGCACTCCAGCTGTTCTTGGACTTCAGTTCCCAGAAGCCCAAGTCTCTGTGAATCCACACGAATGGGTTTACTGGCACTCCAGCTGTTCTTGACTTCAATTCCCAGAAGCCCAAGTCTCTGTGAATCCACATGAATGGGTTTACTGGCACTCTCGCTGTTCTTGGACTTCAGTTCCCAGAAGCCCAAGCCCCTATGAATCCACACGACTGGGTTTACTGCGTGTACGTGCAGTAAACCCAGTCACATGGATTCACAGGGACTTGGGGTTCTGGGAACTGAACTGAAGTCCAAGAACAGCTGGAGTGCCAAGGTTCACCACCACTGCCCTAGAGGGTGATGGCCTATGGGCTATCTCCAGCCCAGACAATATACCAATGAGAAAGGTCACACTGCATTTCTAACCTGCCATCCATCCATCTGCTATTTCTTCTTCTTCTTCTTCCTTTTTTTTTTGGTCATCCACTTCCTTGCTATTTTGTCTTCCCCTTTAGGTGGGGAGAATGTCCCACTCAGTGGAAGAAATGCCACTGGAAACCATCCTATTGGGCCCAACGGCAAAATGAGCGGAGGAGGAACTCGGATTCCCAACGGTCGTGGAGGTGGAAGAGGCCATGCCAGATGAACTGGCTGTGAAGGCACACCTTGTCCTTATCCTCAAGGCTGTGACAGTCCATTGCAGTCCTGGTGTTAAACCGTGCATGTAGCGCTTCATGTGTGCCATGGGGGATGGCTCCGAGATCATAGTGTGTGGGTCACTTCGTGGCAAGCTGGGATCCACCTTAAACAAATTCACGCCAATGACGTTTTTCCTGCTTCAGGGGGAAAACGCATACTCGGATACGAGTTGCAGTCAATGATATGTCTTCCAAGTACTAGGCACTCCTCCAACTGTGGGAACTGGGTTTGGCTAGCACGGGGGAACATTTCAACAAGAGCCTACAGCCACTGGACAACATGTGGGATGGTGCGATTGCACTCACATCTTGCTTATGGACTTCCCAGGGACATCTGTCTGGTTGCTGTGGCAAACGAACCATGCATTTGACAGGCCTTTCCTCTGATCTAGCAGGGCTCTTCTTGGGGTGCACCAAGCTCTCCACCTGCCCGCCCCACTTAGGGCTCACAGCTCACACACTTACTCCATGCCCTGAGCCGTCTGCCGGGCCACATCAATCCGCTGCACCATCTCCAAGAGGGTCTCCTGTACATGCAGGTGCTGGTAGAGGCTGTTGCCGTCACACCACTGGGTGATGATAGCAAAGCTGGGGCGGGTCATGAACCCCATAAAGAGCAAGATGTTCACGTGGCGCGTCTTCCTGCAGGGAAAAGGGGTGGGGGTGGGAAAGTGAGTGAAGAAATTTGGCATCAAAGGAATCTGAGCCAAGAGGTCCAGCCTTTTCATCACAGTTAAGATGGCCGCCGTGCCTTAGCCTTTGACACTGCAGAGGCCTGGCCTTACCTCAGCACCTGCATCTCATTCTTGAAGGCCTGGACCTGCTCGCTGGTGGGATTGGTGACCTTGAGGATCTTGACCGCCACGTCCCCGTGCCACCGGCCCTTGAAGACGGTACCAAAGGATCCGGTCCCAATGCGCTTCAGAATAGTCACCTCATTGGGGGATACTTCCCAATAATAGCTCGAGTCCCGGTACCCCAAAGACTTCTGCAAGGGAGCAGAGGTGCAGCCCGTGAAGAGAAGCAGCCAGAGGGAAAAGTCAATGTGAAGGCAACTTCTGGGGCCCTATTATCAACCCTCTTTGCAAGGAAGCATCTCCCACTGAACTGCCTGGCTTCTCCACAACCTCCCTGACACTTCCACAGCTTAGCTCAGGGATTCTCAACCTGCAGTCTGTAGGCCGGATAAGGCCCATGATGCCATTTCATGTCCCCCCCCCGCCTCCACCACACCCGTAAGTGCCATGTGGTGGAGGAAGGACAAGATGGCTGTTTGGCCTGCAAAGCTGCCTGAGGGTGCGTGACCCGGCCTCTGGCTTAAAAAGGTTGAGAACTGGCTTAGCTACTCTGCTCTCCTCCAGGTCCCCTAGATGGGCCATCCTGCCCCTCCCTGGGCCATACTTCCATTACTGTTCTACGGCCCACTCTTTCTCCCCTCAACACCACCACCACCAGCTCCCATTTACTGCAATGGCTCTTTTGAGGTGGCTTTGGCTACAGTGCCCACCTTTCCTGCTCCCCAATTCCCTCGGGACTCACAGGTTTCTTCTTGTCTTCGGAAGGAGGCCTGCGCTCCTTTGGAGACTCGCCAGGGGACTTGGGATGTGGGGAACGACGGACAGGAGACACAGCAGTCACATTGGAGGCTGGGGCAGCTGGTGGCGTGCGAGGAGGGAGGTCAGGACCACCCAAGGCTGTGGGGAAGAGAAAGTTGCCTTTATCCTTCTAACTTGCCTCAAAGACTCCCTCCTCCTATGGATAGTAGGATGATTTTTATACTGGACATTTGAAATAAAGAATGATGGAAGAGTGGATGGTTATTTGGTTGGTTATAGGATCACAAAAGGCAATGGACTAGCAGTAGTTTCCTAATCCAAACGGGAAAGTAACTTTCTTCATACAATACAATGCATAATTGTATTGTGCGAAGAACTCAAGGTCCACGTATAGGGAGACATCTACAGGTTCCTGATCTTTCTTTCCCCACTAAGCAGGTTAGCTAAGAGCCATGTGATGTAGTGTCATTGTCTCGGATCCAGCCTTACTGAAATAGGCCCTCATTTCTCCCAGGATCAAAATCATCACTATCCCCCTGCTGGCAATCCACAATACAGTAAAACCCCGATTTACACATGCCTCTACATACGTAAAATTGGATTTATGTAAGTTTTTCTTTTCCTTTGTAAATCACATCCTGATTTATGCAAAAAACAACAACAAACAATTTACTTAAGGAGTTTACGTGTGTCTTCTAATTCTAAAATGGCAGGACCGCCATTTTAAACTCTAAAATCGTGGCCCGTGCCATTTTGGAATTAGAAATTCCACTCCGCACAACCTGTCCCCACTGTTGGAAGTCACAAGAAATCATTTGTGGAGGCAGCGGTGGTGGAGGCAGTGGCAGTGGAGGCAGCGGCGGTGGCAGTGACAATTTTCTGCAGTCCCCGCTTGCTTCTGCTGGGACTGGGAGCGTGTGGGAGGTATATCCGCTCCCTTCTGCTGTTCGTCCAAGGTTTCCCTGTGGCATGCTTTAGCCAGGAATGCATGTCAGATGGCCTAAAAACACTCCATTTCACTGTTTGCTCTTGTGTCTGATGCTCTTGTGTACCTCGGATGAACAGCAGAAGGGAGCGGATTTGCCCCCCCCCCCGTACTCTCCCAGTAGAGGCAGCGGAGACTGCAGCAGTGGCGGCAGCACTGGTGGCAGCGGCGGCTCCCACTTCCCCAATGACGAGAGCTCAGGCGGAAGCAGCAGCAGCAGAGGAAAGGTAGGGAGATGGCTCCGTTTACATTCCCTTTGTTTTTACGTACAGTAAAACCCCGATTTACAAATGCCCCTAATTACGAATAATTTGAATTAAGAATTGGTTCTGCACTGAAATTCATGCCTCAGGTTATGAACATGCCCTGATTTACGAATTAATTCTTTTTCCTGTGTTGCCTCGAGTGAAGCAAAAAACGCCATTTCCCCTATGGGTTTATAGTTTATACACATGTAGCCTTTCAGAGCCCTGTAGGCGGCAGCAGAGTGCTTAGAGAGGAGTTCTTTGTTTGGAGTTTCAGTGCCAAAATGGCTGCCGGTTGCTATTTCTTGCTAGATTTTTCTGAGTTTTCTGTCCATTTTCAAAGCTTCTTTAAGGTAAGGAACAACGTTTTTGCTTATGCATGCTTTCCTTTCAATGCTGCTGTTGTATTTGGGTGGTTTGACTGATTTTGGAGGGTGAGGTGGGGGCTTTTTCTTTACCCCTATGGGGATGCCCCTACTTGCGAACAAATTTGACTTACAAATAATGCCATGGAACTGATTTTATTCGTAACTCAAGGTTTTACTGTATTTTTTTGGATTATTTTTGATTCAGTCAGGAGCTTTTTTAAATTTTTCAATGCACCCCTATAGGGATGCATTGATTTACGTAAGAAAGTAAAAAGCTACGGAACAGCCTTTTTATGTAAAGCAGGGTTTTACTGTATATCCAGTTCACCATCTGGTTGAGGCGTGCATTTACTCACCATCTGCGTTGTGGTTCCGTATTAAGATCTGGAAGCGAAAAGGTAAGGGTTAAAACTAGACAGTGGATGGCTATGTCAAAGCAAAGCACTGGAGGGAAACAAAAGGGGTTGCTCTTGACCAGTGCTGGCCAACCCTGGGCCTCCAGCTTTTCTTGGACTTCAATTCCCAGAAGCCCGAGTCAGCATTCCTGCTGTTCAGGAATTCTGGGAATTGAAGTTCAAGAACACCTAGAGTGCCAAAGTTGGCCATTACTGACCTAGACCTTTTCACCCATTCATCTGGGGTGATGAGGGCCAACTTGTCACTGAGGTAGAACCTGTGGTTTTGGAATGCACCACTTAAAGAGGCTCACTTTACAGGATGCTCCTTCAAGCCCTGTCAGTGGGAGGACAATGGGAGTGTATTTTGCCTGTTTTCCCTGGAAAGGAAGTTCCGCTGCTTGGGATCAGGCACAGAAACACTGCTCATCACCTACAGAGCTGCATACTGGGAACTGACCAGGCATGGCAACACCAACCTGCAGTGGCGTAACTCAGACAAAGGCCAGTTTTAACTGTGAGAAAAAGGCCTCAGGAAGCAACCCCAGGTGGGCAAGTCACAATGCCTTTGAGCTAAAAACTGGAAGTAGGAGCTCGGCCTACTGTGGTTGCAAGGATCCCTTCTTGCCTCCTTTTTGGCTGTCTCTGTTCACTTCACTGAAGAACAAACGTGACTCAATGGTAGCAGAAACCCTGATGAAAATCACCAGCGTTGATAGCTAGCTGATCCATGTCTGCTGTTTTCACCCACAAATGGGGTCTGAGCCACCAGTGTGCCAACCTTTGGAGAGCCGGCCCTTGGGTTTTCCACAAGGGAAACACAGATACGTATTTTCAAAGCGCCCACCAGTTGTCAAAAAGGTCCTAAGGTCAATTCCCCAGATACCTTCAGAATAGAAGGAAAAGCCTCAGAGCAGAGCAACATAGTGTCCCCTGACAGTCCCAAAGCCCTCACCTCGAGGAGGCCATTGTCCACTGGGCTGGTGGTGCTGACCATATGGACATTCGGGGTGGAGGTTGAGCGGTGCCGCTGCAGGCGCTGCCCATCACCGCAAAGGCTGGGGTAGCTGAAGGCATCTTTGCTGAGGGGTGACTGGTTGTGAGAACTGCAAAGGGGGGGGGGCAAAATAGGATCACAGAGTGAGGTTTAATCTAAACTGTGAAATCCGTACCAATTCCCAGAACTGGGGAAAAGTTACTTTTCTGCACTACAACTTCCTGGATCTTCCTATCAGTGTGGTCACAGGATGGGCCCCAGTCTTCTGGGACACGGGGACTGCGTTAGAGTGCCCAATGCCTGAAGAGGGCCACATCTTGAATCAAAATATAACAAAATTATTAGCCTATTGATTTAGACCACAAGTAGGCATTGTGAGATCAATAAAGAAAATGTTCATGGTACCTGAGGTCTGTTGGCTAGCAGAGCGCCTAGAATGGGTAAAGGTCACCTTTGCTCAAAAGCTAGTCGTATCCAACTCGGGTCCAGTGCTCATCTCTGTTTATAGCCAAATAACCAAGTGCTTGCTGCGTCAGCAGACATTTCTGTGGACGCGTGGCAGGCATGCTGTAACAACAGGAGCCTTCCTCTCGAGTAGACCCCATTGTTCTTCTGAGTTGCAGCTCCCTGGCTGGACAACCCAGGGTTCGGATATGTGTACAAAAGGTAGCGTTAGGCCAAATAACCACTCCATCTCTTCATGTATTTTAGAAGTACAGTATATTGAAAGCATAGCAATAGTCAGGTTACAGTCCATCAAAAAAATCTGGAAACATTTCAAAGCAGAAATAAGCAAGCTAAAGGCTCCAGGGAAAGCCCACAGGCCCTTCCTCAAGGCTCACATTTTGCAGAATGAATGCACAGCATTCCAGAGAATGCTTCTGTGTGTGTCTCTGCATCCTTGGGTTACACCTCTGGCCCTCCCCCTTAGGGATTCTAACCAATGATCTTACAGCAAGGCATGTCAATCACATATTCAGTTTCATTTCTTCAATTCCATGAGGCACATATTGTTTACATTCCAACTCTCTCCCACATATATGAAATCGCCATTTTGAAGGTACTAAACCACATTTAGGTAGGTAAAAAGATAACAAAAAAGCACTGTTTAAAATGGGGCTTACAATCAAACTTCTCATAAAGAGCACCTCGCTTAAAGAGTAACTCAGTTAAAGAGCAGAATTTTCTCTGAATGTTCACTTCGCTTAACAAATAAAACCAACCAAAAACTCACTTAACCAATAAATCAGGGTTCACAATCCCCCCCCCCAAGAAGTCACAATTGGTCACTTACAATAGTGGTTCGCTTAAAGGGCAAAGTCACATAAAGAGCAATCCTGTGGAACACATTATGCTCTTTAAGAGAGGTATAACTGTATTTTGTTACACATGGCTCAACACCGGAGGGCACAGAATGCTGTTTACCTTTCCCACTGAAGCAAGTTCAGCATATTAACCACTTGAGCCACCGCAGTCCCTCTCCCAGAAGGAGCCAAGTGCTGATATGGAGGATAAGACCAAGAGGCAGATGACAGAAGGAACCATAATAGATCAAGGGTAGCCATTTTGCTGTGTTTTGTTTTTTTTGTCAAAAAGACAAAAAAAACCAGCAGCAGATGGTGCAGCTTAAGGCAGGAAGAACCGTTGTGGGTCTGAGGGTGATAGCTGTAATCAACCAGGGCAGAAGGCCCCACAGAAACAGCTTGGAGGTCACATGCAGGGCAAAATTGGGGACCCAGGAGCTATAGGATGAAAAAAATTCAGGGAAACGTACTTCAAAATAGTAATTTCCTAAAGCATTTATGGTCTAATAACCTGAGATGGAATTGGCTTGACTGTTGAACTGCAGAATTGTAGTTGCTGTTACTCAATTCCTAAAGTAGCCGTACAATTTTTTTTAAACAAAGAGAGAGAGAGAATGCAATTTTGCTGTGAGCCAATAGTCCTGGCACAAATACATTACAATTTTTTTGAGGGATAGTCTTACAATCTAAGCCAGGGGTTCCCAACCTATGGCCTGCGGGCCAGATCTGGCCTGACACCATTCCATCCAGCCCATTACTGCCTCTGCTGAACCCAGAAGTGGAAGTAGGCGTTTACATCATCCGTAAAACGTACCTGCACAGGCGCAAACACGCCCATGGTTGGAGTAAACACAGAAGTGGTCGCATTTACATCAGACGTAAATGCGCCCATTTCTGCTTCCAGGGTGTGTGTCCTGGCCCGCAATGGAAAAAGGTTGGCTGCCACTGATCTAGGCACCGATTGCCTGTGGCTATTAAGGAAGGGCTACTATCAGGCCTGATCCAAGATGTTTTGCCGCCTGAAGCAAAGACAAGCTAGCATTCCTTCCCTTGCCCATGTTCAGAAGCCAGCTCAATTTTATGTCAGCAATACCAGGGGAACACAAGCCACACCATATCACAAACTACCAGCTCAGTTAGGGTACCTAGACAGGCTGTGTATGTCCTATACAACTTTGTCCTTCAGCTGAACTCAAGAGGAAAAGCCAGGAGGTTGATACCACTGCCACCTTTCCAGGATCTGCCACTGGACCATCTCCTCAATGGAGATCACATCTCCTATGTGGTAGAACAGGGGTGTTCAAACTATGGCCCGTGGACCAGATCCAGCCCCCAATGCCAATTCATCTGGCCTGCACCATCCTCGTTGCTCCTGGAAGCAGATGCAAAACGCGCCTGTATGGGCACATTTTGCTTCCACTTCCAGGAATGATGAAGGTGGCATGGGCCAGAGTTTGAGCAATCTTGGCTTAAGAAGAGAAAATGGCTACTTAAAATCTATCTCACCCTGTTGCAAAACAGAGTGCAAGGTGTGTTTTACTTCTGCTTCCAGTGGGAACCACGTGACCGGCCTGCTGCACCACGTGACCAAGCATGCCTGAACCATGTGACCGGGACTTACCCTCAAAAGCCTGCCATAATATATATGCTTCCTGATGGTTTCTCTTGGCGCTCACCATGCTTGCAAATAACTTGACTGTGAGAATGTCTCTTACCTGGCATTAGCTTGAGGGGTCATGGGTTCAGGCCTAGCCTGGACTGAGGCAGCAGCTACAGTGTCTTGCCACAATGGAGGATATTGCCACGGTTCATGGCTGTAAACACTGCAAGAGAGAGGAAGAGTATTGGACATGAGGAGACCTCCAAATCAAAGCTAAAGATAACACCCGGGGTGGGGTGAGGGGTTGGAGGTGGGACTCACGGTTTATGTGCAGTAGCCAGGTCAACACAGACTGTAGGCACTCGGCTGCTGCAGTGCTCGTGGAATTTGTAGCCACAAGTCTGGCAACGGAAGCCATGGAAGAGGAACTTAAGGCAGAAATCACAAAAAACCATACGGAAGTAGGTCTTCCGGACCTGGCCAAAGAACAGAGATTTTAGGTCAGGGGGAAAGAAACCCCACAAAGGGGGCCATGTTAGGCAGGAGGTCCTTCTGAGGTGCCCAAGAGTCTCTCAGCAACCTGTCTGGAGAGGTGGCAAGACTAAGCATAAAAATCTCAGGCAGCTTTCACCACAGACTACAATTCCCATCATCCTCAACCACCCACAGCCATTAGCAGCAGTTAAATGGCTCTCAGAACCACCCTAAACGGAGTGTCGCTTCCCTTAAGGCAGGGATAGCCAAACTTTTTGGGCTGTGGCCCAATCATGTGGTTCAGAAAGCCTGTCACTAAGGCCCGGGGGCCGCACCCGGCCCCCAGGCCTTAATTTGGGCACCACTGCCTTAAGGTAAAGATGAAATTTAAAATGGCCTTTGGGAATCAAACTTGCCCAATTCAATTAACAGGGTGCAAACAAGTTGTGATCTTCCTCTACAGCTCACTGTCTAAACCAGGGGTTCCCAACCTTTTCAAGCTGGGGGCCAGGTCATGCTCTCTCAGTCAGCTTTGAGGGCCGGACAGTCATTTTGTCTTGCCTGCATGATGGGGGTGGTGTTTATTTATCCCAACAGGTTCAAAGGCATAGCCTTTGAAGCCGCCTAGAGTCAGGTTCGCCTGATTGGGGCGGGATAATAAATCTAAATAAATAAATAAATTTTGTTTCTTGAATGCCCTTGGAGGGGTGTGGCTACATGAGTTGGCACTGCAGGCCGGATCCGGCCCATGGGCCTTAGGTTGGGAACCCCTGGCCCAAACATATTCTATATTGGTCTTGCCTCAATGCGGCACCCTCCAGATGGTTTAGACTTCAACCAATGCAAGCAAGGTTGGCCAAAAGTCAGGAATGATGGGAGCTGTAGCCCCAAAAAACCTCTGAGCACATCAGGTTTGGGAAGATGTACAGAAGCAAAGGTTTGCCACATCAAATCTAATTTATGTTGTAATGGCCTATCTTGTAATAACTTCATTAACGGATTTCTCTGTAGTGATTCATTGTGTTATTACATCTGGGGATGGGGGGGGGGCTAGTGAGGGTTTACAACAGAAGTGGAGAAGCTCCAGGTATTGGATTCCAACACCCATCAGTGCTCACGGGGTTGATCAAGGGGGATCAACTACAGAAGGAGAGAAGGCTCTACTATTCCATATACCGGGGTGCCCAAACTACACCCCATGGGCCAGATCCAGCCCCTGACACCAATCAATCTGACCCGTGCTGCCAGTATGGGCGTGTTTTACTTCTGCTTCTGGGAGCGACAAGGGCACAGGCCAGATGAACTGGCACCGGGAGCCGGATCCAGCCCACAGGCCGTAGTTTGGGCACCCCCGGTTTAAGCAGAGAAAATGGAAGCCTAAAATCTATCTCATCCTGTTGCAAATCATATCTGCTGCAAAACAGATTGCAAGGCATGTTTTACTTCTGCTGGGAGGAATCACGTGACCGGCCCACTGAACCACGTGACTGGCCTGCTGAACCATGTGACCGGCCCACAGCCCAAAAAGTTTGGGCACCCTGCCATATACTCTTGGGAGTGGCGTTACCGTGTCTTGGGAAGGCAATACTGTACACTCTTTTAGTTTCCCACAGGACTCACAAAATTGTGCATTGTAAGAGGTACATTTTCCAGGACTTCCACAGAGAGTTCGGCCCCTTCCAAGTTGACGAGGTCCGTCTCCCAATCCGTGATGGTCTTCCGCCTGCACGGGGAATCAATGGGACGAAGGCTGCTCAGCTGGGGTGACTCAAAGCTCAACAACAAGATCTAAGCTTGCAGCAAGAGTGGTAAAAATAAAAATGGAAGACCTCCCCCTCTAACACTGCAACCCCTCACTCCAGACATTCTCAGGTTGGACCGACTGGGGACCGTAGTGTTTCAGTGGTTAAGAAGCTCGTCTTGTTAGCTGGAAGGTCGGCAAGTTGACAGTTTAAGACCTGAGTACTGCATGATGGAATGAGCGCTTGTCTCTGTCCCAGCTCCTGCCAACCTAGCAATCTGAAAGCAAGAAATTGCAAGTAGATAAATAAGGACCCCTTCGGTGGGGAAAAGATCTTGGAGACTTGAAAGGAGCCTCATTCGGGTGTCCCCTGAGCGGAGTGCTTCCAACAAAAATCCTTTCCACTCAGAAAGCACCTTTGTGTGCTTCTGACACAATAAAAAACAATCTACTGGGGATTGGGACCTTGGTCTCTCTTGAAATGTGGGTCCCCAGTAGAGTGACCCTCCCTGTCACAGTGTGACAATCACGTTTCTCCTCCAGCGATGATAACACTAAACCTTGTCTGATCTTCCAACCATAGTGCCATCCGGACAGAAAGTAAATAAACTTTCTGACACCTGAGTCTGCCCGTAAGCAGATCAGTTACAAGTGGAGCCCCACCAACCCTTGAGATGCAGATTTTGAAACCACAGGAAGTAATACCTACTCAATGTGTCAAAACATCAGGTACAAATATTTTTTAAAAAAAATTAGGTCTACCTTGCTTGAAAGCTAGTTGTGGTCAACTCAAGAAGGTGGTGTTCGTCTCCATTTACAGCCAAACAGCCAGTGCTGTCTGCATCTGCAAACATTTCAGGTCATATGGCAGGCATGACTAGATGCCAGAGTGCACGGAAAGTTGTTACCTTTCCCACTGAGGTGGTACCTGTTTATCTAATTGCAATTTCTTGCTTTCAAAATGCTAAGTTGGCAGGAGCTTGGGCACATGACGGGAGCTCACTCTGTCATGCAGCACTTGACTCTTGAATTGCTGACATGCCGACCTTCTGATTGTCAAGTTCAGTGCCTTAACAGTGTCTTAACCACTAAGCATTTTAACCACTTAACCCCTCAAATCTATAGTTGAATTATCACAGATCAGGGATCCTAACAACAGAACCCAAATCTTTATGATCTACTGCAAACCACCCAGCAATATATCACTGAATCATAATCTTTCAAAGACGGGAAATGTTCTCTCCAGTTAAATACTAAACAAAACACAATAATGGTGGCAAAAAATATTATTTGGCTGAAAATGATTTTTAAGAGTTAAATGGCAGGCAACACGGTTCCACTTTGTCATGCTGGGAACTACTATACATATTGAGTTTGACTAGTAGGGATGAGTGAGATCTTTATTTCTGCTCTATTTAAGAGTTTCCCAAAGTTCAGAAAAATATTCATTCTGAAATGGAAAAAAACCTGAGATTTCAAGAAGCTGAATTTGAGAGAAAGAAGAGCTGACTCGTTCTTTCATCTGTACTTTGTAAGAATAGTAAACCAACCTCCAAAATTCTGGATACCAGTACTGTATATTTAAGCCATCTAGAGCAGTGGTCCTCATTAGATGGGCTGCCTTGGTGGCCAGTGGTTAAACTGCTGTACTTCAGCCCAAACGTTGTGAGTTTGATCCTGATGGGGATCGATGTTAACTCAGCCTTCCAGTCTTCCGAGATACGTAAAACACTCACCCATCTCCCGCTTTTCTGTAGACAACACAGCAATCCTGGTTGAGCCCCCGCACCTTCAGGGCCTTGTCCAGGGAGTTGTAAATGGTCGTACCAGGCCGGATAGTCACCTAAAAGGAAGAAATAGAAATACAGTAAAACCTCGAGTTAAGAATAAACTCAGTTCCAGGGCATTGGTCGTAAATCGAATCTGTTTGTAACTCAAGGCATCTCCATTCAGATAAAGCAAAAGCCCCACCCCACCCTCCAACAATCAAAAAGGGGCAACCCCACACTCCAAAAATCAATCAAACCACCCAAAAACAACAGCAGCATTGAAAGGAAAGCATGCATAAGCAAAAATGCTGTTCCTTACCTTAAAGCAGCTTTGAAAATGGACAGAAAACTCAGAAAAATACAGCTAGAAACTGCAACCGGCAGCAATTTTGGCATCAAACTCCAGACAAAGAACTCTACTGCCCCCTACAGGGCTATGAAAGGCTGCATGTATATAAAATATAAACCCATAGGGGAAATAGCGTTTTTTGCTTCACTCAAGGCAACAGAGGGGAAAAAATTCATTCGTAAATCGGGGCTTGTTCATAACTTGAGGCATGGATTTTAGTGCAGAACCAATTCGTAAGTTGAATTATTCGTAAGTAGGGGCATTTGTAAGTAGGGGTTTTATTGTACTTGTGTGGGAAGGGCAGAAGTTGGCAAATCACTTGCCCATCCAGTTCCTACTCCCCTCCCTTTTGCGATCCTGTTTCCATTTGTGCTCCCTCCACTTCCACCTCCTGCATTTGTTTATCTGAGCTGAAGAAGGGCTGCTCTGGACTAACACATTAACAGTCACTGTGTTCAAATTCTAACCATCCTGCCTAGACACTGACTGTCAGCACTTGTGTTATGAGAACTGTACCCCTGGAAACCTTCCTGCCAACAAAGCCTTCTCAAGATGTAGACCCAAAGGTACCCAAACTATGGCCTGTGGGCCAAATCCAGCCCCTGACACCAGTTCATCTGGCCCCCACCACCCTCATTGCTCCCGTACGGGCGCATTTTACTTTCGCATTTTACTTTACTTGACGAGGGTGGCGTGGGCCAGATGAATTGATGTTAGGGGCCAGGTTCAGCCGATGGGCCGTAGTTTGGGCACCCCGGTTTCAAGAGAGAAAATGGCAGCCTACAATCTATCTCATCCTGTTGCAAAACATATCTGTTGTGTGACTGGCCCACTGAACCAGGTGACTGGCCCACAGCATGAAACGTTTGGGCAACCCTGCCCACCCCATCTGATGACTGGACTTTCCTGGATGGAAACTGCTACATGAGGCATTTTACTTCCACTTCTGGGAACAACAAGGCGTCAGGCCCGGATCCAGCCCACAGGCCGTAGTTTGGGCACCCCTGATTTATGGGGTAGTGTTGCAATTTCCATCGACCCTAATTAGCACAACCAGTAGTGAAGGATTGTGGGAGTTGATCACCCACATTTGGAGGGCCCCAGAGTGTCCATCACAGCTCTAAATCCATGCCATGGGGCCTCCCCAGTTAACCAAAAGATGGTGCATCCTGGCCCCTTGGCATGGGCCGCTCACCACAGTCTGCTCACCACAGTCCGCTGCTGATTGGGAAGATCCACTTTGATTGTACTGCCTCGGGGGTCGGCCAGCGGCCTTCCGCCTAGCCTCTTCCTGCGAGTCGCTATCATTTTTGCAAGGCTATCTGAGAAAGGTAGGGTGATCTCGATCTCTCTCCCCCTGCACCTGATGAGCTGGTGTCTGGAGAGGATGAACAGAAGCCATTCGTAAGAGAACCAAAGGGATTCTGGTTGCCTCTCATTCAAGTTCCTAAAGAGAAAAACAAGAAAAGTCCAGAAGTGAAGGGATACAAATGCTTCCTAGTAAGAGAGAAATTGCTCATCAGGTAAAAAAGGGAATGATAGATTGGAACCAATCTATCTATCTATCTATCTATCTATCTATCTATCTATCTATCTATCTATCTATCTATCTATCTATCCATCTATCTATCTATCCATCTACCTACCTACCTACCTACCTACCTACCTACCTATTTTGACTTTTATTGCCAAGGCAACTCTGAGCAGCTTACAGTCTAACCAATAAGAATGCTAAAATATAAAAGCATCCCCACAATAACAATTAAAAGCATTAAAAACCATTAAAATACTCCTCCACATCCAAAACAGTTAAAGACTAAAACCCAGATGGCCATTCGTATGAACCAGCGGGGGGAAGGGGGGGCTGCTCCACAAGCAGCACCCCACACCCACTGGGCCAGACAAGTTTTGAGGCCTTTTCCAAAGGCTAATAACTCTGACTGGAGGCGTAGTTCGGGTGGCAGGTGGTTCCACAGGGCCAGAGTAGATACTGAAAATGCCCTCCTTCTAGTGCTACTGAGGTGAGCCTCTCTAGCCGTTGGTACCATTAGGGAGCCCCTCTGGCCCGCTCTGGTGGGACGAGCAGATATCCTTGGGGTGACGCGGTCTCTTAAGTAACCTGGTCCACTACCATGTAGGGCTTTAAAGGTCATCACCAGTACCTTGAATTGCACCCAGAGGCACATCAGCAGCCAATGCACCTCCCGCAACAAGGGTGTGGGATTGGCATAATGCCCATACCCCATCACCACACCGGCCGCCACATTTTGCACCAGTTGTAGCCTTGTTACAATTAACCCATAATAAGAAGAGAAATCCTTAACTACAGAAAACACCTGACTGCTACAGCCAGGGTTTTTCCCCTCACTTTTTATAGCATGCAAGTTAGCCCCCTCAGTTTTGTGATTACCATATATACACGACTATAAGTCATCCTGAATATAAGTCAAGGTATCTAATTTGGATCTCTAAAACTAGAAAAATAGATTTACCCAAGTATAAGTCAGGATGAAAAATGCAGCAGCTGTTAGTGAGTTTCAGTAATTGAAATACATGAAAATACGGTAAAATTAATTAATTTAGACATTTGTGTGGTTATTTTTTGAATGTTTCTGTTGACCCGAGTATAAGTCGAGTACCATTTTTAGACCTCATTTTGGGGGGCTAAAAAACTAGACTTATACTTGAGTATATACAGTAAGCTCTGGGACCAAAAACTGATGTCGTTTGCAAGCCGGCTGGTCAATCAAACACGAAGAGTGGCTTAATAACCATTGCTGGGACTTCAGCTGTAATGATGGACTATCTATAATGCAGGGGTTGCCAACCTTTTGAAGTCAGGGGCCAGGTCACTCTCCCTCAAACAGTATCGGCAGTGGGCTCATTTACAGTTGTTGCAAATGCATTTACAACAGCTGTAAATGAGTCCACGACTGTCCTAAATGAGTTTACAACAGCTGTAAATGAGTCCATGGCCGATTCCAGTGGCAGCTGGAGCGAGGGCACAGGCCAGTTGATTTGGGGCCATGGGCCAGATCCGGCCCATGGGCTATAGGTTGTCTACCCCTGCTATAGTGTATACTTTGACTCTTACAGGCACAGCTATATGGAAAGAGAAGGATATACAGTACTCTGCACATACTCAATATTTTAATATCAGCATAAAGGCTAATGTTTAACACCAAAATCAGGCATTGTGGACCTCAATTATTTAACAACAAAAGGCAAGTTTCTGGCTGCAACTAGAAGATAGCCATCTGTGTTCCTCCCAGATACTTAAGAAATATCAACTGCTGATGCTAGCCCCAATCCCTATAGGATAATAACCTTCATTTCATTCCCCAACAGGGATTTAAGGATATGAACCCCAAAGAATAAACCAAGAACTTCTGTTTATTCATTTGTTCATTACATATTTATCCTTCCTTCCCTTTAATGAGCTTTTTTTAAAGCACCAAAGTGGAAGACAATGTATTGTCCATCCTCACATTAGCAACTGCTAGATTAGTTCACAACTATGATTGGAAAAATTAACAGATATGTTTGAAACAAGACAGAGAAACTACGGAATACTCTTCCATTAGCCAAATTGTGACGGCATTTCAAATGAATTTCAATACGTTTAATGAAATAAACTGCCCAGTTATGGTTTTATTGCTAGGTTACAACAAAACTGATTGGTTAAGCTTCTTAATTAAATATAAAGTTACTAGCAATTTGTTTGTTTGTTTGTTTGTTTGTTTATTCAAACCTGTATGCTGCTCTACTTGCAAAGCGACTCAGGGCGGTGAACATCACATTGCAGAACAAAATAACAAATGATTCAATAGTAAAATTCAATCACATAAAAATGTAAAAGGTTAAAAGATTTAAGAGAGTTAAAAGAATTTTCCTTACATTGAAGTTTATTTATGTACAGTCAAACCTCGCATAAAGAGTGCCTTGCTTAAAGAGTACCTCGCTTAAAGAGCAGAATTTTCTCTGAATGTTCGTTTCACTTAACAAATAAAACCAACCAAAAACTAGCTTAACAAATCAGTGTTTGCAAAAAAAAAAAAAAAAAACAGAAGTCACAATTGGTCACTTACAATGGTGTTTCACTTAAAGAGCAAACTCGCTTAAAGAGCAATCCTGTGAAACGCATTATGCTCTTTAAGCGAGGTACAGCTGTACAGTATTTTGTAATCAGAGGTATTGGTTCAGAAGTGAACATGCCTCTGGGACAGACTGGCCTCTTCTACTATGATAAGGAGACAAGTAGCCTGTTCACCCCCAAATCCCTTGGTTCACAATTCACAGAGACAGTTTCCATTTTGAATGAGAGATTTCCACAGACATTAACATGGTAGCCAGTGAGGTGTATCAGTTCAAGTGTTGAAAGGTCTCTCTTGCTCAAAAGCCAGTCATATCTGGCTCTAGAGGGCGGTGCCCATCTCTGCTTACAGCCAAAGAGCCAGCACTGTCTGTGTCTGCAGACATTTCCGTGGCCATGTGGCAGGCTTGACTAGAACACTGTTACCTTTCCCGCCGAAGTGATGTCTATTTATCTACTTGCAATTTTTTTGCTTTTGAACTGCTAGGTTGGCAGGAGCTGGGACAGATGACGGGCGCTCACTCCGTCACACAGCACTCAGGTCTCGAACTGCCAACTGTCCAGTCATCAAGCTCAGTGTCTTAACCACTAAGCCAAGGAAACATAGGTTCAAATCTCCACTTGGCTACAATACTCTCTGGGTGTAAGGTATGTCGGGGTGAGATAGAGAACATTCTTTGCCAACAGAACAGTCCCAGGCCCCATTCCTGGGTATATTTAAGAAACAGCTAAAGATCTTGCTCTTTAGAGTGGCTTTTCGGGAGATCCTCCCCAAAGTCACCTAGTATTTAGTGTGGGCTTTTTTCCTGCCAACCTAGCAGTTCGAAAGCAAGAAATTGCAAGTACATAAATAGGGACCACTTTGGTGAGAAGGTAACAGCGTTCCATGTGCTCCGGTGTCTATTCATGCCTGCCACATGACCATGGAAACGTCTGCAGAAGCAGACAACGCTGGCTCTTCGGCTTTGAAACAGAGATGAGCACTGACCCCTAGAGTCAGATACGACTGGCTTTCGAGCAAGGGAAACCTTTACCTTTTAAGTTTAATTAGTTTGGCCTTGCGATGAGCTCACAGGACAGGAGGGAATAAATACACCCAATAAATATGCACATAAAAAAAGATTAATCCCTCTTACATCACTGCTAGTAAGAAGTCATTTGAACTGTGACATCAGCTAAAGAATCAGTTCTGCTCCACTGCTTCTTTTCATGTGGCCTTTCCCAGCCTCCAGAAATTCTGGACTACAATCCCCAGAATTCACTGGAGAATTCAGTGGCAGTTTCAAGCCTGCTGCAGTGCAGATGCTAAGAACGTCTGCAATGCAGCACTGGGGCATCCCTGATCTACCAGTCTCTCTGCACTGTACATCTTGGTGAATGTGTCTGTGACATTTATGGTAGGGAGGTAGATCTTCACGGTCCTCCAAAGGGCCTGCGTAACCTGCCCAAAATGTCCCCCTCCTAGTTACAAAATGGGAAATGGCTAGCAATCCCCTTTAATGACATTTTAAATTTTAGCGTTAAAACTCTGCAGAGGGGTAGTGCCATCTATTTAGACAACAAATTGTCATTCCTTGGGGTTTCTAAGAGCAACTGTTCATCGTGTTGTTGTTTTTTGCTAGGAAAACAAAGGGTATTAATGAAAGGGCTGCAATAATAGTCCTGGGGGTTTCAAATGCTTACTCTGTCCTAGATTTCGGCCCCAAGGCAGCATGGTCAGGGATTCTGGAACATTTAGTCTAAAAAAGGAGAATCCAAGTTTCAGCCATTAACCTCCTAGACTAGGAGTTTTCAACCTTTTTAAGCTGGGGGTCGGGTCACGCTCCATCAGACAGCTTCAGGGGCCAGATGGCCATTTTGCCCTTCCTACACCACATGGCACTTCCTGGTGTGGTGGAGGCGGTGGGGGCACATGAAATGGTGCCACAGGCCGCATCCAGCCCATGGGCCACAGGTTGAGAATCCCTGTGCTAGACCAGTGGTGGTGAACCTTGGCACTCCAGATGTTCTTGGACTTTAATTCCCAGAAGCCCAAATCAGTATACTTTCTGATCAGGGCTTCTGGAAATTCAAGTCCAAGAACACCTGGAGTGTCAAGGTTCGCTACCGCGGTCCTAGATTCACTGTGATGGCCAACCTTGGCACTCCAGGTGTTCTTGGACTTCAATTCCCAGAAGTCCAAGTCAGCACTCCTGCTGATTGGAGCTTCTGGGAATTGTAGTTCGAGAACACCTGGAGTGCCAAGGTTGGCCATCACCGCCCTAGAGTAATACCTTTAGAACCCAGATGCCCCTATTGTAGCACTAAATGCCATGTAGCTGGTGGTAACACCTAAGGTCTTAGTGAGGTGACAGGCCCTTTCTGGCAATTTTAATGTTTTGTGACTGTTTTTATTGCGAGTTTTATTGTGAGTAACTTTTAATAATTCTTGATTGTTTTATTGTTGGTTTTATGTTAGCCGCCCTGAGTAGGAATGATTTTTTTCCTAGAGGAGTGGGATACAAGTGTAACAAGCAAACAAAGAAATAACTATTTCTCAGTGGCCCAGTGCAGTCAGCAAGCCAGGTGATTTCCCAGCTTCTCTGCAGCTTGATGGCTCTTTAAGCGAGTTTGCCCTTTAAGCGAAACACCATTGTAAGTGACCAATTGTGACTTCTGGCAGGGGGAGGGGGACTGAGAACCCCGCTTTAGTTGTTAAGCAAGTTTTCTGCTGGTTTTAGTTGTTAAGCGAGGCGACCATTCAGAGAAAATTCTGCTCTTTAAGCGAGTTACTCTCTAAGCGAGACGCTCTTTATGCGAGGTTTTAGGGTATAGTCAAACCTTGCATAACGAGCATTTCGCTTAGCGAAAATCTCGCATAATGAGCAAGTTCTTCGCTAAGCAGTCTGACTCGCATAACACATTTTTCTCTATGCGAGTCGGACTTTTCCCTATGGAAAAACTTGCATAACGAGCATTTCTATGGGGAAAACTCGCATAGCGAATTTTTTTCTCTATGCAAGTTTCCTCCATAGAAACGCTCATTATGCAAGTTTTTCCATAGGGAAAAGTCCAACTCGCATAGCGAAAAATTCGTTATGCGAGTCAGACTTGCATTGCGAATTTTTTGCATAGCGAGCAACCTCGCAAAATGAATTAAATTCGTTATGCGAGGTATGACTGTATATATATTTCTCTATTACAAAGGCCAAATCTGAATCATGGAGGAAGGGGCAAAATATGGAATTTTCAGATGTTGCCAATGAAGATCTAGTATCATAGATACCATACCCTTGATTTGCGGTTGACTCGTTACACTCCTTATAGACACACCAAAGTCAATGACCTTTAGTTCTCCCCTGCTTCACTAATGGACTCCTGTTTAAAACTGAAGCATCAGAAACAATCTTCTCAAAAAGAAATGGGGGGTTTCTGTCGAATTGTCCTCTAATAGACCCCAGAGGCTAGAGTAGGAGGCATGTTCTCAAGAAACCATTCTACTGAAAGAAACAAATTAGCATTTCTGTCACTCAAGTGCTCATTAAGCATGGGTAGCAATAGCATCATACTGCTATTGTGTCAGCAGTGAAAATGAAACACTGAGACAGGTTTGGTGTTGGGAATGGCACTTATGAAAAGCACACAAATTGGCACAGTGGCTAAGCTGGAGCTGACTTTGAGACAGAAGCCCTTGAAATCCTATAATAAGGGCATCTCTGCATACAGCAACTCCTCTCTCATTAATTTTATTATTCACATCTCATCTTTCTATAAAAAGAACTGCAGCCAAAGCAGTTCTCAAGAGAAGATGGGGCAAGTTTGGGAGGGATTGTATCTCCTATCAGGCCCATGGCCACCATGACCAATAGCCAGGGATAATGGGAACTGTAGTTCAATAAAACCTCAGCAGCAATTTTTCACTTTTCTGTCTAAAACCTAAATGGCTGAACATCTTCAACAACACTGGGACATATTCAAAATGAAACTCCACAAAAGCTTACTGGAATAAACCGGCCCTTTTTCTTTTTGCCGGTCTAAAAGGGAACTATAATATGTCCCAGTATTCTCCACTTGAAACATCTCCAAATCCTGAGGGCTTCAGATGAAAAGGCCCTCTGTTATATTTCTATATTTCTAAAGGCAGGGAAATGCAAAGTGACTCTGGAAATGTTGCCAAAGCTAATCTCTTGCTAAGAGGCAACTGATTCTCAAGATGAATGATTTTTTTGGAAGAAAAATGCAACTGATATTGAAGTGAGGAAAACTTTGATAGACTGCTAATAAAATGCCAGTCAATTTTGTAATCAGGGCTGCAGTGTTTACAAGGGAAAGATCTTGCCATGATCTTACAACCTAAGGCTGGGGACAGAAAATGCTGGACTCAAGCCTCCTTTATCCTTAAGAATCAGCTATGCTGGCTATTGTAGTCCAACAACCTCTGTTGTATTTCTGATCCTCCTTGCTAAATATGCATACTGAGGACATACAAAAGACTTTCTACACTGAGGAGTCACAATCTGTTTCAGGACTTGTTCACGCTTATTTTGGGATCACACAAGCCTATCCCTTGATGACTAACTCTTCCTTAATTATAAACTAACACTGCCTCCTGATTCTCTTACAACAGTGCTTGGTGTTTTTTTTTAAAGCCTATTGATATATTGTTTGTATACATTTTCAGTTTTATTTGTAGTCTCATGGGAGACCAACCTGAGAACAATCCACTGCCAGGTAGCTAATAAATCTTAGAAATGAATCATGGATTTGAAATGTGCGGCTGTTGGATTGCAATTCCCATCATCCCTCTCTCCATTAGCTATACTGGCCCAGGCTGATAGGAACTGTAATTGAACAAGATCCAAAGGGTCAAGGGTTGTCCATCACTGAAACAAATACGCTTCTAAAGGAGGCAGGTAGCTGAACAGGAGATGATGCTAACCTGCTGAAAGGAGTGGAGCAAAGAGATTCGCCTTGACAAGCCCCGCAGAAATGTAAAGGAATCGATCCAGAGGATGGAAATGCTCTTGCGCAATTCTTCTCCCACAAAATTAGCGCAAGATCTTTGGCTGCCTGAGGTTAAGGTCAAGATGGTGTTACTTCCGTCTTCTTCCACGTACAAAAAGACAACCAGATTGCAGCAGAATTTATCTGATGAGAATAGGCTCGCTTGGGGCCCCAAGGTGAACCATGAAGCCTATAGCAATCTCCTCTAATAGTTCACAACTACCACACTGTTCACCAGGACTGCGGTGGCTCAAGTGGTTAAGACACTGAACTCAACGACTGGAAGGTCAGAGTTTGATTGTCAAGCACTGCATGACAGGGTGAGCTCTCGTCTCTGTCCCAGCTCCTGCCAACCTAGCAGTTCGAAAGCAAGAAATTGCAAGTAGATAAATAGGGACTGCTTTGGTGGGAAGGTAAACAGCGTTATGTGCACTCAGGTGTTAAGGAATGCCTGCCACATGTCCATTGAAACATCTGCAAACACAGACAGTGCTGGTTCTTTGGCTATAAACAGTGATGAGCACTGAATCCTAGAGTCGCATACGACTGGCTTTCAAGCAGGGGTAACCTTTACTTTTACTGCACCGTTCATTCTGCCTAATGATAGGACCAGCCTGGCCATCCCATTCCCCACAGTCCAGTCTGATTTGCTCAGCCTAATTTCTCAAAAGCATGGGCCTCGTTCAGGGATATGGGTGCCATATGTATTGACCACTTTGGCACCAAAATATTCTGGATCAACCCCAATGCTGTCACCTTGAGGTCACCATTTTGCTTTGCACAGGTGCACCTATGGTGGTATGGAGAATTCTGGGAGTGGTTGAACAAGAAGGGATTCCCCCCCCCCCCATGCAGCGCTGAAAGGGACCCTCAATAACACTGGTGTATATTCAAAATGAAACACCACAAAAGCATATTGGAACAAACTGGCGGTTTCCTTTTTCAGGTATAAAAGGGAACAATAATATGTATGGAGGATTCTGGGAGTTGTAGTAGAAGAAAGGTAATTTTTCCCATGCAGCGGTGAAAGGGAGCAGGTCAGAACCACTCTTTCTACACCTGATGTCTCAACCAGCAGCTGCATCTAAGAGCTCTTAAACAGAAATTTAGCCCTGGGACAGAGTGAGGGCTTAAGCCTGGGTACAGACAGAAAAGAGTGGCTCTTTAGCTGCAGATGAACCAAGATGCCCAGCATCCTCACTGCCTGGGACTAATGGAAACTGCAGTCCAACATACTCTTCCCAGGTGCTGGATAACCTGGGTCCGCTGAGTACCTGTTGCTACCTTCTTTCTGCCGGTCCTGGCTAGCAGGTGTGGAAGAACAACTCATGCCTCTAAACTTCCGCAAGGTAAAGGAAGGCCCCAGGCGACATCTGGGCCAGCTGGACAGCATTCCCTGGGCCAGAGGGCATGGAGGAGAAGTAGCAAGGGAGGCGGGGAGAGCCTCTAACCATTAGGCATGCATTGCACACACACACACATACACCCCCCCAAGGATCCTATTCCCGCCACCCTCAATTAGTAACATTCCTTTTAATTTTCATCTGATCATTTATCCTAATCACTGTGTGTGTGTGTGTGTGTGTGTGTGTGTGTGAGAGAGAGAGAGAGAGAGAGAGAGAGAGAGAGAGAGAGAGAGAGATAGTAGCCGTGTTAGTCCATGTTTCAAGCATATCAGAAAGCAAAGGACAAAACAGTGCAGCACTTTAAAAGCCTAACTGCTATGTTTTTAATGTGAGCTTTCGTGGATCAAGTCCACTTCATCAGACCTGATCCACGAAAGCTCGCATTAAAAAAATAGATATACAGTACAGTAATGTAGATATATTGCTATAGATAGATACAGTATAACGTTTAGCTCATATTAAAAAAATAGATATAGTATAGTACTGTAGATATATAGATATAACGTTTAGTCTCCCAGCCACCTGCTCTCGCCCCATCGGCTCAAAGGGTCCTCGCCGGTCTCGAACTCGCACCCGCCACGGGCGGGGAAGGGCTGCTGCGCGAAAACTTTGCAGGCGATTCCATTCCTTTCAAGCCAAGAACTCTGCCCAACTTCTACGAGCCTGGGCGATACCAGGAAGGAAAAGGGGGGAGACCTCGCCCCTGCCTGCCTCGCTTGGAGGAGGGAAACCGGGAGGGGGGGAACCGTGGACCCTGCACGGGAGGAAAAGAAGGCACGTCCGCCCGGGCGACCAGGGCCGGAGAGAGAGCGCTAGGAAAGTGGAGAAACTTCCTACCTGTCACAGCCAAGCGGCCACCATCTTGTATGAGCCTTGGGAAGGGGCGTGGCACTGGCGGTGACGTCAGAGGGTGGGCAGGAACTCCCTGTTAAAAAAAAAGCGGAGGGAAGAGGGAACTTAACCCTTCCTTCCCCTAGCCGTGCTGCGAGCGCCTGCACACGGTTAATTCTGCTTAGTTTGGGTGGGTCCAGTGATGGGATGTAACAGGTTCTCACCAGTTCTCCAGAACCAGTAGTAACTTTTCCCAGTGTCCCAGAGAACCTGTAGCAGCTTTTGAGGGGAACCACCTTCGGGGCTTACCTTTTCACTGGTTCCCCCAACTGCGCATGCATGCCAAGCACTTGGTGTGCATGCACGCCTAGTGCTTGGCATATATGCATGGCCTCCTTGCTGTCCTCCCAAACGGGGAGGAGGAAGAGAAGCTGCTAGCCTGAAGCTACCTATAGCCTGAAGCTCCCTATTTTTATTATTTTGTATTTTTTCTTTGGCCCCGCCCATGACATGACATCATGATGTTAGCTCCGCCCACATTGTGATGACATCACGGTGGGGTAGTAAAATTTTTGACATCCCACCACTGGGTGGGTCACGGGTAACACGAGAAGGGGTGGGTGGGTTGGAGATCCAGTCGTGGCTGCTATCCTGAACTCCTTTGAATGGCAGCTGTATTACACAAAGCAATGGTATACTGAAAAGATAAAAGGATGACAAACTATGTAGTGTGCTTTTATGCGCTTTTATTTGTATTTTAATGTGTATTTATGTGTATTTAATGTAGATTTAATTTGCATTTTTGTGTTTTTATGTCTCCTTTTATGTGTACTGTATTTTTATGCATATCAGAAAACAAAACAAAATAAACAAAACAAAATAAAATTAAAATAAAATAAAAAAACACTATAGCACTTTAAAGACTAACTGTTTTATTTTTATTGTTAAGTTTCGTGGAACAAGTCCACTTCTTCAGACAAAGAGTGAAACTTACAGACATGGTTTTTATACAAATTAATTTGGTCAAAGGGAGATGGGTGTGGTCAAGCAAGATGACAGACAAGCAAGCACAACAATGCAGCTTCACACAGCTATTAGCAACAATAGATTATTCAGATTGGCTCTAAATGACTCCCTTTCAATCTCAATGTTTATTTATTATTATTTATTTATTAGTTCAAATTTATATTGCCGCCCACTCGCCGTGGCGACTCAGGGCGGCTTACAGACAATACATTACATTACAATACACTATGTTGGGGTGGGCACAGGGGGAGTGGCAGCAAGGTCCTCATCCTGCCCTGGCTTCTTCCCCTGGCAGTTGGTATAGGCACAGGGGGAGGGGTTGCTATTTTTATGTATTTTTTACTTTGGCTCCGCCCACATCATTGGCTCCACCCATGATGTTATGGCATTGGCTCCGCCCTCAGTGTGGTAGTAAAATTTTTGGCTGCCTGTCACTATATACAGGTCTAAACTTCTATGTAGTTTATTAATGCCTAAAGGGCCACATATTCCCCATCTCATCCTATTATATCATATACTGTACTACATATCTACAGAGCTGGCTATGGTATGAGAAGGCTCACTACTGTTCCTCTTCAGCTGCTCTTACTCGTTCCTACCACCACTCAAGAATACTGAAATGTGGAAGGAGCAGGAAGAAGAAAAGGGTTGTGGTGGTAATAATAGTGTGAATCTGTGTTGTTGTGAATTGCAACACTTCGAATTGCAAGCAACTGTGCCAACGGCCCGGCCTTTGGGGCCAAGCATTGTTAGTCCACAATGTTGTAGACTCAGAGGGCAACTACACGGGTGTGAAGATGGGGAACATGGAGAACATGAAATACCAATTTAGTTACTGGACTCTCCTCTGCCTCTGTGAGTGCCTGGGAACATGACTTCGGACCTTAAGTGACCCCCATCTGGCCTGTCCTAGCTGACTCCAACAGTCCATGTAGCCAAGCTCTCAGGAAACCAGGCCTTAATGAAGAGTAGGCCACTCTTCAAAGGTGACTAGACGATAGTTCAAAGCAAGCTGTCATTGCCTGCTCATTCACAGTCTCTTGGCTCCATCATCTCTCCTTCATCATTCTCTCAGTTTCGCTTCTAAACATCTCTGTGTGGTAGTAGGAGCCCTGGTGGTGCAGTGGTTAACCTGCAGCCAAAAGATTGTGAGTTTCATCCTTCTTAGTGCAGCAAAATGAGTACCTAGCATGTGCCATGGGGAAGGCAAAATGCTTATTACCTTGTGAACCTCCCAGAGAGTGCATTAAGCATTATGGGGTGGCAAATTGCTACTGCTAGTCGAGGTAAGGATCATGACAGTTAAGAAGCCAGGTAGCAATAATTGCTGCCACTCTCCCCCGCCCACCCCAACACTCCAGCATCTGAGGTGACCACCTTATACCAACTAAAGGCCAGCCGAGCCCTCAACATATTTGAAACAGAATCTGTTGCTGGCCAACATACGGTTAGCAAATGTCACTGGCAGCAGAGCAAACACCTGAAGGTCCAAGAAAGGATGCAAAACAGATATCTTATCAGCCACTGTACAATAGAGCTATCGGGCACAAATACATTACTGACTAGGAAAAACAAACCACAGAGAATTTCAGCAATAACGCCTTGGCCAAAACGACCACGTTGCTCAGGCACAAAATAATAGTCTGACTTACATCCATCTAACTTTGCATTCTGCTGCCAATAAGCCTGCTAGAAGCCTCTGGGGAAAACAGCAGTGAAAGTTCTGACTTGTTTGGTGCTTTTAAAAGAAATAATCTGTCATTCAGAAGTAGATGGCCAGTATCTGGCAGTAAACACTTAAACGCCACAATTGTATGCAAAACTGTGCGTGTTTTATTATTGTTGTACACACCGAAATCTTCAGATCCAAACAGTACATATATATTTATAAAGGATGCTCAGTGGTTTGATTACCTGGTTGGAGGCACCTGAGGTCAGGAATTCATCTTGCTGCGGTACGTCTTGGGCCAACCTGTGCAAGCTTAGGCAAGTAGTACAACCCCACAACAAATCCAGAAGAAAGGAATGAATCACTTCTGAGTGCTCAAAACTTAGAAAACCCAGGAAAGGGTTGTGATCTGTTACAACTGTGGTGACTGCTCATGATGATGATTATTAATAACAAAATTAAGCTGATTCGCCATATATTGACAGCAGAACAGCATGCTCAACGGAGACCTGTCTAACAAAACACCTGTCACGTACGAGGGCAGAGCTGCTTTGGAAAGAAGTGATTTGAAGTCAAATAGTAGCCTATGAGATAATGTGCTGAATTTTCTTCTCCTCAGGCTTAACGGTGAAGTTAGACCAAAGGTCCTACATCCTCCACAGCCCAGCCATATCTACACCCATCTCATCAACAATTCCATCCATCCACCTCATCCTCTGCCGCCCCCTTCTCCTTTTGCCTTCGATCTTTCCCAGCATCAAGGCCTTCTCAAGTGAGCCCTCTCTTCTCATTTGGTGGCCAAAGTACTTGTGCTTCATCTTCACTATGTGACCTTCCAAAGAGCAGTCAGGGTTGATTTCCTTCAGGACGGACTTATTTGATCTCTTTGCTGTCTAGGGTACTCTCAAAATTCTCCTCCAGCACCACAGTTCAAAGACGTCTAGTCTTCTGTGCTCAGCCTTCTTTATGGTCCAGCTCTCACAGCCATACATTACTACTGGGAAGACTATTGCTTTAACTATGGTTGACATACTACTTTTTATTATGCTGTCTAGGTTTCTTATAGTTTGCTTCCCAAGAAGTGTTTTTTTTTATTTCATGGCTGCAATCACGATCGGCATTGACCTTAGATCCCAAGAAGGTAAATTCTGTCACTGCTTCCATTTCCTCTCCTTCTATTTGCCAGGAAGTGATGAGGCCAGATGCCATGATCTTGGGTTTTTGTTTTATGTTGAATTTCAGGCCAGCTTTCGCACTCTCCCCTTTCATCCTCATCAAGAGGCTCTTTAGGTCTTCTTCACTTTCTGCCATTAGGGTGGTATCATCTGTGTGTCTCAAGTTGATGTTTCTCCCTATTGTTGGCCAACATACATGCATTACACGTGATGTACTCTGCATATAAGTTAAATAAGAAGAGTGACAATATGCAGCCTTGTTGTACTCCCTTTCCTATTCTAAACCAATCTGTTGTTCCGTATCCTGTCCTAACTGTTGCTTCTTGACTGACATACAGATTTTTAAGAAGACAGATGAGATGATCTGGTACTCCCATCTCTTTAAGGACTTGCCACAGTTTATTGTGATCCACACAATCAAAGGCCTTGGTGTAGTCAATGAAACAGAAGTAGACATTTTTCTGGTACTCCTTTGCTTTCTCCAAGATCCAACTAATGTTGGCAATTTGGTCTCTAGTTCCCCAGCCTCTTCGGAACCCAGCCAGTACTTCTGGCAGCGATGGGATGTAAAAGGTTCTCACCAATTCACCAGAACTGGTAGTAACTTTTACCAGTGTCCCAGAGAACTGGTAGCAGCTTTTGGGGGGAACCAACTTTGAGGCTTACCTTTCACTGGCACATGCGCGCCAAATACTTGGTGTGCATACATGCCTACAGTGCTTGCCACATATGCATGGCCTCCTTGCTGTCCTCCCAAGCGGGGAGGAGGAAGAGAAGCTGATAGCCTGGAGCTCCCTATAGCCTGCTCCCCAGGGTAAGTGACTCACCTTTGGATGTGGTGTGTCTGTGTGTATTTTAATGTGTATTTAATACCTTTACCTATATTGATGTACTACCACCATTCCTAAAAAGGCCTGGCGGCAGGGCTTGGAGTTTTTAAGCAAAGTATTGGAGTTACTTCATCAATAAGCTACACCTGTGCTCTTCCAATTGCTGTTCCAATTGGAGAACCTTTAAGGAGGTACAGCTGTTTTAAATTTACATTAAGGCATATTATCTTAGAGAACTGGTTAGGCAAAGACTTAGTACCTGACTTCTTTAACTGTTGAAAAGTGCCAAAATGAAGCCATCTTGTGGTGAGTTCATTCTGTAGTTCCTTCTATCTGACCTAGTGTGAGAAAGATTAGCCAGAATAAGCTATAAACTCTGGTTTAAAAGCTCTGTTTGATTTGTATTTGGGGTGGGTGGGTGGGTATATTTTAAGGTATTTTTATTTAATTTATTTACGGGTTTGTATTGTGGGTGGGTGGGTGGGTTGAGGGGTGTGTGCGCGCTTATTTGTATTTATTTTATTATTTATTTATTTTCTTTGGCCCCGCTCACAACATCATGCCATCATGATGTTAGCTCCACCCACACTGTGATGACATCACGGTGGGGTAGTAAAATTTTTGACATCCCACCACTGACTTCTGGATGTTCTTGATCCACATACCGCTGAAGCCTAGCTTGTAAGAGCTTGAGCATTACTTTGCTAGTGTGTGAGATGAGCACAACTATGTGATAATTTGAACATTCTTTGCCATTGCCCTTCTTTGGGATTAGACTAATCTTTTCCAATTCTATGCCCACTGCTGTGTTTTCCAAATCTGCTGGCATATTGACTGCAACACTTTAATTGCATCTTCTTTTAGGGCTTTAAATAGTTCAACTGGAATACCATTATTTCCACTAATGTTATTGTTAGTAATACTTTCTAGGGCTCATTTGACTTCACACTCTAGAGTGTCTGGTTGACGTCAATGATCACACCATTGTGGTTGTCAGGGACATTAAGGTCCTTTTAAAAGAGTTATTCTGTTTATTCTTGTCATCTTTTCTTAATTTCTTTTGCATCTGTTAGGTCCCTGCGGGTTTTGTTCTTAATCATGGCCATTTTTGTTTCTTATGTTCCCTTAATTTCCCCAATTTTCTTGAAGAGGTCTCTCATCTTTCCCCTTTTGTTATTTTCCTTGATTGCACTGCTCTTTAAGAAGGCCTTCTTATTTTTCCTTGCTTTTCTTTAGGATTCTGCATTAAGTTGAGAGAGTCTTTCTACTTCACCTTTGGGTTTTGTTTTTTTTTTTGCTTTCTTTCTTTCTTCAGCTATTTGAAGAGCCTCATCAGACAACCACTTTGCTTTCCTGCATTTCTTTTTATCTGGGATGGTTCTAATTGCTGCCTCCTATATGTTATGAACTTCAGTCCATAATTCATTAGTCACTATGTCTGTCAAGTCTAATCCCTTAAATCTATTCTTCAACTGAGGGATGTTATCTAGGTCATACTTATGTAGCCTAATTGTTTTCCCTATTTCCTTCATTCTAAGTCTGAATTGGATCTGAGCCACAGTCTACTTCAGGCCTCATCTTTGCTGACTGTATAGCTTCCCCATCTTTGACTGCAGAGTATGTAATCAATCGGATTTCAATGTTGGCCATCTAGTGATGTCCGTGTGTAGAGTCACCTCTTAGGTTGTTGGAAAAGGGTGTCTGTTATGACCAGTGCAATCTCTTTGCAAAACTCTATTAGCCTTTGCCCTGCTCCATTCCATACTCCAAGGCTAAACATGCCTGTTATTCCAGTAAATGTAGAGGCTTGAGAAAGAAGGGGGGCCTTGGGCTATCCCTTGAACAACCAACTTTATTTTTTTATTTCGAAATGCTTTCTGACATTTTGCTGGACTGTAATCTGTGCCTTACTTTGACTTCAATTTACAGTACTGTGGTTTTAAAACACCTGAAAAGGCCTGGAGTGGTTATTTGACTTGATGCTACCTTATCTATATATATCTAGAGGCCTGGGTTGTCCAGCTGCAAATCAGAAGAATGATAGGGCTTACTTGAGAGTAAAGCACCCTGTTGTTACATTTACTATGGTCTCTTCTGCACCAGCTCTGCCAGCTCCAAATACAATTTTTTTTGCCCTTTTAAGATTTCGACAATAAATATACATATGTGTTTTGGGGGGCCCAAACAACTTGGATGGTGTGGTTATATATTTATTTCAATAAATAATGTATTAAATTATCAAATATCCCACTTTTCCTCCTCCTGCCCTGGTGGCACAGTGGATAAGCTGCTGTCCTGCACCCAAAAGGTTGTGAGTTCAATCCTGACCAGGCCTCAAGGTTGAGTCAGCCTTCCATCCTTCTGAGGTCAGTAAACTGAGTACCCAGTCTGTTAGGGACAAAATGCTAATTAACTTGTGAACTGCCCACGGAGTGCACTAAATCACTATGGGGTGATATATGTGTGATTGCTTTGCTTTGCTGGGGTACACAGAAAGAACCTCCTCAGAGAATGAGATATTACTGAACCGCAATCGGGCGTACCCGGGTAACAGCAACCTTGTGTTGCCGGTTATTCTTTCTCACACTAGGTCAGGCAAAGGCAACTGCAGTATGACCTCACCAAAGGGTGCCTTCATCTTTGACAGTTTCGTGTCTGGCCTAGGCACAGAAGAAGGGGGGCTTCTTAGTTCTCCTCTCTATTCTATCCTCAATATACACTGTATATATACTGTATATATATACCTGTACATTGTATCTTGTAACTGTCCTTCAGCATAAGAGAGATTTCTTTAAAAATTAGATTCATGGCTGAGCCAAAAAACTTGAACCCAGGTTTCCCCAAGACTAAGTTCAACTCCTACATCACTCTTCCAAGAAGGACCTCTTGTCCCAAGGAAAAAAACATTATTATCGGATGCGTCTTATGGCTGCTTGGCAGTTATGCTGATCAAGAGATAGATAGATCAATATAGTAGAGAAGATTTAACCACATAGTCAGTGTTTGCCAGTAAACTTACAAGAGAATCAAATGAGACCTTGGATAAATATAGTGGGAAAGCTTTCTACTATTACAATACATAAAAGCCTTGAGCTTTTATTCTACCACAATTTTTTAAAATTTAAATTTCCCCTTTTTCAACAACCACCAAGCATAGAAACAAGACAAGTTATTTCTTTTTGAAAAAAGACTTCACAATTTTATTCACTTTCTTTCAATTGCTCCCACATGGAGGGTTCACCCTTGCCTCTTTCTATGAAAAAGTAGCCATCATTATTTTATTTTTCAGGCACCTGAGAATTTAAAATCAAGTTGCTAGAGTAGCTCCAGGAAAAATCCACCTTCTGAGCAACACAGCCTTGCAATGGACCAGACCAAGACGGTAGAGAATCTGGGAAATCACTTTTTTTCAGGACTTGGCAATTCATGGTCATAACATAATATATCACGACATGGATTGTCAAGTTTTTTTAATTTACAAACCACCCAGAGGTCATGATAGATCAGCCCCATCCAGGCACCATTTTCCATCAATACCACCTCCTTTTCGCAACAGGGCACCTTATGGATCGTGGCTGTGAACGGTAGAGAGGCATTATAATCCTGGTAGGCATAAAGGTATGCTATGGCTCTTGTCCTGGGGGGCACCATCAGTGTGTGTGAAATAGTCTCATAAATGTTTCTTGTGACAGACAATGCATGCCGGTTCTCCTCCGAATACTTCACCGTGAGCTTTGCATCCCCAACAGTGAAAATATCAGAAACTGAGGGCAAACCAAGACCCCACGTGCGGTTCCAGAAAATTCTGTCAGTGAAAGTGGCCCTCCAAATCATATTAAATGTTTGTTGGATTGGTGTGTCACCCCAGTTGGTGTAGGTCATCCTATCCACAGGATAGGCATGGTAGTTCAGTCGCCAAAGTTCTCTAGCTGTCACGCTTGATATTACAAAGGTGGGAGGACGAAGGTCTCCAATCTGGGGCTGGAAGTAGCAGGAGTTGTCAGTAAAAAGCTTGGCAGCTTCCAAAGTATTGAACCCATCACGGTAAACTCTGGCCAAGAAGCGACGGTTATAGGCCTGGAAAGCGACCTCATTTCCACGGTGAAAGACATCAAACATCAGGGATACATGTTTTGAGAATTCAACGGGTTGGATAGGATAGGTTTCTGGATCTGTACCTACTTTTACTGGAGCAAGGTACATGCCCACCCAGTCCTTCAGCAAAACTTTTCCTGATGGCAGAGAGATGACCAAATATTTGCACGAAATGCTCTTTTCAGGCATTCCTGCAATGGTCAGGTGGCTTTGACAATTCCCCAGGGAGTCCCAGAACAAACCATTGTCCATCTGCAAAGCCACTCCTTCCTCTACATCAGTGTAGGCTTCAAGTGGGCCCAGACCTTTGGAAGATTTCATGAACTGAAACAGAAATTAGGAATCAAGTGTGAGTTTATTAAAGGAGAATCATTTGGATTCAGGTTTTGGTCCTACCCACAGTTTCCCCATCTGAAATTTGCACAACTCTCTTTAACATTTAACTTAAATGACAAAACCTGCTGAGCCTCAGAAAAGCAGCCTATGAACACTTTCTACATTATAGCTACCAGGAATTACACAGTATTGAAACAGAGCAGCCCAAATCCTATCAGTATTCACATAAGATTTGTGTGACTTGCTGCAACTAACTGATTAAGTCCTGGGTGCATCATAGATATCTGCCTGATCATGCAACCAGTTGTACAACTAAGATGCACTCAAGCAATGAGTTGCAATTGGCTGAGGCAAGTTCCCCAAACCCTATATGAATACAAATACTGTAGGTTTCTGGCCATTATGATCCTACATACACTTACAAAAAAATAAGCCTCACTCAAGCACATGCTTTCAAGAATGGATGCTTAAGATGGCAACCCTAAAATGCCAGTACCAAACATCGACAAATTAAGTGGGTATACATTGGGACTGTTAAGAACAGTAGTGCCCAAACTTTTTTTGACATCAGCAGTGGTGGTGGCGGCAGTGGCAGCGACCATGCTTTGTCCAGCCTGCTCCAAGCAGCCTCTTGTTTGATCCTATCCCCTCAGCAACCTTTGTTAAACCTGATCGGTGCCTCGGGGAAAATATTTGGAGCCTCCCGTGAGTCAAAATTGGCGGCACTAAGAGAGGGCCCTGGCATGCTCGGGATGACGTCATGTAGTTCCTCTAGCCAAGATATCTGCACTCAGAAACAGTTGACACCCAGGAACAAGCACATATAATACACGAGTATACAACCAAAGTGTCTTCTGTCACATCCATTGGGCAAGGAGAAAACGGAGGACACATGTCACAGTCCACCTGGCCAGGGGGTGAAGTGATCGCCAAATGGCTAAAAAAAAGTCACATGCAATCGGACTTGATTTCTCAAGTCCATTTGCATGTGCAGAATGTCATCATGGATATTTACCAATGTGTGGACTCCTCGGTGAATAATGTCTCCAAGGTACAACCTCTGCCTACCAGAAGTCCTTCCCTTGACTATTTTCATTTGGCCTAGTCTTTCAAGGTTAGGCAAAAGGAGGTTCCTCTTTCTCTCCCTCTAAGCATCACAAACGCTCACAATTTCAAATACATGTTTCAGATGACCATTTAATGTAGGGAAGGATTTCTCTCCCTGCCGTGAATGTCTCCATTCATCCTCCTCCCTTGTAGAAGCTGCTATCCAGGTTAAACAAAAAAGGCAAGTTGGCCGTAAGATTAAAGGCAGTGTGCACTTCATCTCCACAGAGCTAGTCCCTCCATTCCCACCAGAAACACTTGCCATTTTAAAAACTTCTGTAGACTTCACAGCTGGCTACCGGTAACCTAGGAAACAAACATGTCAGATTCATTCATTATATTGTTGAAAACCTTATGGGGGAAAAGGTGAAGTAAGTCACAGCCCCATTCATTATAGATAACAAGCTAACAAAGGTAACATCTGTGAGAGCTCCAGTAACAGCAAAGGACCTTTCCAGTCCCTTCTGCCACGTTGCATGGAATGATATAAGTGTTTGCATACCCCAGCTCTTGAACCGGCCCACTGAGGACTGTCCTTCCCAAAACAGGGCAGGTGGCCACCCTACAGAGCAGAAGGGTCAACAAGGAAGGAGAGTAACAGCAATGGCAGCAACTAGAAAGCCCCCACCCTAGTTATCAGTTGTCTTACAACCAAGGACACAGCAGGGACCCAAAGCCTCAGAGTGTCCAGAATGGAGGTACCATCACAGAAATACTCACTCATTAAAATGCTCCTTTTGGTCTCCCACTGGCCTGTTAAATAAATTCTAGTTCTATGCAGCGGGGTGGGTGGGTGGTGTCCCTTCACAGTTGGGATTTTTTTAGTACCACTCTCACAGCCAACATGGCTTTCTAGAACCTTCTACATGTCAAGCATACATTCTTCCACTGAGCTACAGCCCTTAACGGACCCCATTGGGGGATTAACAAGACTCAACAATGAATGGAAATTAGAAACTGAAAACTGATGCCACAAGCTTTTTGCAAAAGTCTTTCTGAGGGTCAGTTGGACAGGGAATGGCTTAAGAATATCCATGAGACACATTTGTTCAGTAGACATTCCTCTGTGCTGTATTTTTATTTAAATGTTTTTATTATTTCCCATGTTCATGGTAAAATTTTCTTTCCCATGCCATTGTTCATATTACATTTTTAAAAATTATTTTAACTCACTAAAGACATTAACACATAAATGGGGAAATTACACTCAAATATGGAAGGAAAAGAACATTGAGCTTGCATCATCCTTGAGACCATTTTTAAAAACCCAAACATTTGCTTTCTCGTTTCTTTTCTCTGGTTACTTGTACCATTTTGCTCTCAAAAACAAAACAAAACAAACAAACAAACAAACAGTTTTTTGCTGGTCCTTGACCTTCAATAACACAAATTCTATAAAATCTCCACATACAACATTAAAATTATTCACTTAACCTTTTCCTTTACTTTAGTTTCTCACAGTAATTTATCACTAAGAGCTACACTTCAAATGTCTGTGTCTCAATTAACAAGTTGAAATGTATATTTAACACTTTAGTTTCTCACAGTAATTTATCACTAAGAGCTACACTTCAAATGTCTGTGTCTCAATTAACAAGTTGAAATGTATATTTAACACTCCAAAACAATTTCTTTTGCAGAAATTAACCTAGCTGCTGTGTTAATACATTACATTTTTTACCCATCTTCCAGAAGATTGAGGAAGGCTCACAAGGACAACTTTTTAGTAGCCTGAAGAATATTATGTATGCTCCTGTGCATTTTTTAATTCATTAAAGGTGTCAATTTATGGTGGTTTTTTAAAAGTGTAGAATGTGTTATGAAAACCAAGTTTGGATACAACTAGAAAATGATCTCTGTCACACTCCATAAACGAGGCAAGGTAAACCCATATTTCAGGGATTCTCAACCTGCAGCCTGCAACACCATTTCATGTGGCCCCACCACCACCTCCACCACACCAGAAAGTGCTGTGTGGTGGAGGAAGGGCAAACTGGCCATTCAGCCCCCGAAGCTGTCTGAGGGAACGTGCCTTGGCCCCTGGCTTTAAAAAGGTTGAGAACTCCTGCCGTAAGTTATGCCTCAACTAGACACACCCCAAATGCATAGATGGAGAGTGTTGATCAAAAGCGCATTTTCAAGGTAGAGTTTCAAATAGTAACTTTTATGGGGGGGGGGGTGATCCAACCAATTCCAGATTCCCACCGCTAACAAGCACAGCCCAATAGCCATAACAGCATGGGCATTTCTGGAAACAGTGCTTTTAAAAAGTGACTCTTCCAAACTCCAGAAGAAGAAGCTGGGTGGGTGTTGTAGAGTAGCAGTATGGCACCATGGAAGAACTGCAGGTGGAGAAGGACCACAAATGAGGAGACCCTCCAAGTTCATTCCCAGAGGTCAACTAACACTGTAGGGATCCTAACACCCTTTATGGGAGGGGAGGCAGAAGCTTACAAAATCACCAGGAAGTTTCTCAGGTATGAGGAACAAGAGCAAACTTTGCTCAGTTGTTGCTGCTGTCTTCTCCGAAAGAGGCTCTACCTGTTGCATAGAAGAAAGTTCTCATTAAAAATGTATACCAGTAGCTTATTGCAAGATACTTCTCATAACTGCAGAAAACAAAAGTCCCTTGAGACTATAAAAGAGTTAAATACTATAAGAGTAATGATACTAATGTAATACTCACCACACCAGAGGAATCTCCTCCAAACTCACCAGGGCTTAGCTTCTTGACAGGAAAAGAGGGAAAGGAAGAGCAATAGGCTTTCTCACCTCTCAAAGGACCTTTTATGCCTCTTACAAATCAAGGATGCATCAAAGATGACAGCTGATTGCAGTTGAATTAGAGCACAGCTTCGGATGGGATGTGAATGGAGGGGACGGTCTACAAGGATTCATGGTACTTGATTGACGGCTAGTGGTGAGGTCATTATTTCTTTAAAATATCTTTTTTTATCCCACCTTTCTCCTATAAAGGACCTAAGATGGCTTACATCATGAAAACAGGCAATATAAAAGGATTATTGCAACTTTAAAAGATAATTAAGTAAATATGATAAGAATCCTGCATAAAAACAACACATAAGAAGCATTTAAAACCGCTAGGGCAGTAACCCCCTCCCCCCTGTAACAACCCCTACTTAGACAGATGGCCACTGATGGAAAGCCTGCGTCAAGTATATTCTTCGTCCACTCTATTGTCTGAAGGTTTGAAGGGTGTGTGTGTGTGTGAGAGAGCATAGCTGGAACTCCCATCAGGACCACAGGCAAAATCAGGACAAGGTTTGCAAAACTGGGGTTATACTCCCCCCTCCCCCTCCCCCCTCAAAAAGTGGAGGACTCACTGCGCTCATTGTTACGTGGCACATGCGGCATATAAGGAAACATGTGGAGCATGTGCTTCATAATTAAAAGAAGTGACTCAAGATTCAGCCTAGTGTTTAACAGATCAGGAGAAACTGTTGCCATAAGAGACAATAATACCAGTGATGGCAAACCTATGGCACACGTGCCAGAGGTGGCACTCGGAGCCCTTTCTCTGGGTGCCTGTGCAGTCAACCCAGCACAGAGTTTGCCCTGCCCCTCAGCTCAGCAGCCCAATGGGAGAGCTTCCTCCCTCCCCCCAGCATAGGGTTTGCATGCCCCTCAGCCCAGCAGCCCAATGGGATCGCTTCTTCCCTCCCCTGTTGCTATGTTGGCACTTTGCAATAAATAAGTGTTTTGGGGGTTGTAGTTTGGGCACTTGGTCTCTAAAAGGTTCGCCATCACTGGTATATACCAACTGCTACTGTATAATATGGTACTATACTGTCATTTTTAAATGAACAGGCCCTTTCTCATGGATTACTAAGAAAACTAGTCTTATCGTATATTCTCAATGAGAAATGAGACTCCCTCAAAGAGTTGCTGGGTTGGAGGCACCAGGGCTTTCTTAGGGTCAGCTTGAAGAAAAGTACCGTAATACATGAGTAAGATTCCCAGTACAGATTTACGGCTGCAAAACACTAGCTCTCCCTGGGTGTGGTACACAAGCAATCGGGAATGAAAGAAGCAAAATAATAGTCTCCACCATTCCAGGCTGCTGTTAATATGGGTAAAAAAAACTTAGTTTTCCATCCTCTGGAAATATCAGGCAGGCAGACCTGCATCGGTTATTTCTGTAAAAGACCAAGTAGCCCTATTCATGTAGTACAGGGATGCCCAAACTATGGCCTGGGGCCAGATATGCCCCCTCCCACCAATTCATCTGGCCCACCCAGTGCTTCTCACCGCCCAAAAACAGAAATAAAAAAAACACACCCATATGGGAGTGTTTTACTTCCACGTTCGGGAGCAACAAGGCCGGCGTGGGCTGGATGAATTTGCATTGGGGCCCAGATCTGGCCCCCAGGCCATAGTTTGGGCACCCCTGATGTAGTATATTACCTAAATAGAGTAAACATAGGAAAGAAGGGAATGTGTTACCATCACAGCCTCTTTGTCGACTCCTGTCTCTCTCTTTTTACATACAGCAGTTAAGAGGTTGAATGAAAAAGTCTCCTGTACCCATGGAGGCCACAGACACTGAAGAATCAATGTTCTGTGTTGTGCATGGAGCTCCTTTATGGAAAGGAAGCTCTTCTCTTCAGAAGCTGTTCCTCTCCACACAGTGAGACTGACAGGAAAATGTAAAGAGAGAAACAGGACTAGTGAGATGACCCCCGTGATGTCTAAAGAATATGTCTTTATCCCAGTATTACAGAAACCACATGGACATCTGCATAGAGAAACCACATGATAGGGCTCCAGTATCTTTGATAGTTGTATGTAAGAGGGAATGTTAGCCACAGGTGTAAGCTTGTCTGATGTGCTGCACCTACTGCTGGCACATACCCTCTGCCACACAGCCTTTAAAAGTATATAACTATTAAAGCTAATTGGGTGGCGTAGGGTGAATATATTTATTTGCTTTTTTGTCTTTATTTATTTTTTTGTGTTGTATTGTCCTGTAATGCTAAATGTCTTTTGTTGTTTTTTTAAGGTGGAGAATTATGTTGTATTTTTTTGTAATCTCTTGTTTGTGTTTTTTATTTAAAGTTTAATAAAAGTTTAAAGTTTTTTAAAAAGCTAATTGTTTGGTTAGTTTGAACTTTGAGAGCCACAAAGTCCTCTCCCACTTCTCCTCAGTGTGAAACTTCATGTGGAGGACACATTATTTTACCTGGGAGTGAATATTCTCATGAAAACTACCGGTATGTGTTCCTAGCATCTTTGGAAGTTTAGTTAGCTGCTTTGATCGTATTTTATTTGTCTTTTAAATTCAGGTGTATATCTCTGAACTTCTCTCAGCTTGAGTCTGAATCAATGTACTGATAGACCATTGGAATTAATTTGTTCTACCTGGCCTGAGACTTGGCTTCATCCCTGGAAAAGGCCAGTAGGTTAAACCATCAAAGGATTAAGAGGGAGTTGTGGGCACATATACTATACCCTGGTTTCCTGAACATGTCCCAGTCATTCGAAATGTGAGGAACCAAAGGGAAAGGGTGCTTGAGAGAGACTTTGATCTCTCTGGTTGGAGCTATAGGCACATCCACCTGTCACAACATCACATTTACCTTAACTGTAGTCAGGCAATTCCCCTCTGACATTATTCGCCCTCAGAAGGCCTCAACAGGAATGGATTACACATCCAAACCGGAAGAAGAGACCCTTTCAGAAAAGAAGAACCAAGAGACTTGGCCAGAAGAGAAAAGGTGTGACTAACCTTGCTCAAAAAGGAAGAGTTCCAGGATGTAGGACAGCTTCATATATCCACAACGAGAGGAGCTCACCACCTTCTACTCAAGGAAAGCAGAGCTGGTGTTTCTAGAATCAGAAGGGAGGAGACAGATCTTGCCACTTCTAGTTCAAGAGCAGGAGTTGAGAATTTTCAGGAGACTATGTTAAAGTTAAGCATGCCTGCTGTGGAGCAAGGCCAAGAAACTCATCATGTCGTAAGTCTCCTTGAAACAGAATACACCCAAACATTGGGGTGAGGAGACCCAAAACCTATAAGCAGCAAAGCATAAAGAAGGATCCATCTAGAAAGTAGCAGAAACACTGGAGGAGAAAAGCCTCATGATCTAGGTGGAAGATCAACAACTCTATGCGCTCTATTGCATGTTTTTTTTTAAACATACCAGGAGAATACCGACTAACCAACCACTTATTGAAGGAGGAATGGCCAACTTTTTCTCATCTAGGACCTTTTATTTCTCCCACAGTTCATCTTTCTATTAAAGCTCCCCCACCTCCCAGGGCACGCCTGCTTACAATTGAAGTCAATTCATTGCCTCTGTTGGGATGTGAAGGGAAAGGAAAGCTTAGACAGCTAGTGGGTATTTTAGCTTGAAAACATGCAGGATTGGGCCCTAACACCACATTTACTCAAAGGTCAGGCAGATGTTCATCTCTTTCTGTATTACAACAAAAGCTGGCATAAAGAACGCCTCACTTAGAGATTAACTCGCTTAAAGATGAGAATTTTCTCTGAATAGTCGCCTTTGCTTAACAATTAAAAACACCAAAAACTTGCTTAACAACTAAATTAGGGTTAGCAATCTCCCCTCCCCCACGCATGCCAGAAGTCACAATTGGTCACTTACAATGGTGTTTCGCTTAAAGAGCAAACTCGCTTACCTTACCTTACCTTATGCAAGTGGAGTTTGTATTGCTAAGGTATTGGAGCCTTCTTTGCTTGGTGGTCTTAAAGAGTTCTTTTAATTTATCCATTCGGTGCAATACTTTCACATGATCAACCCATCCATTCCCACAGGGTGAGGTATCATCAATATGCAGATGATACCCAGTCATATATCTTGGCCCATGGTGATCCAAGCAATGCAGTTGAAGTCCTATCCAGGTGTCTGGAGGCTGTTGGGGTCTAGATGGGGGACAACGGGCTACAACTGAATCCTGGCAAGACTGATTGGCTATGGGTCAGGGGTCCTGCATTATCTCGGGAGCTACCATCTTTGGTTCTGGATGGGGCTATTTTGCTCCAAACAGACCTGGTGAGTAATCTGGGGGTCCTCCTGGACTCACGAGTCCTCCTCAAAGAGCAGGTGGTAGTCGTGGCCAGGAGCGCTTTTGCACATCTTCATGTTATACGCCAATTATGCTCACTCCTAGATTGGGTCTCCTTGCTTATGGTCACACATGTTCTGGTCACCTCCAGACTTGATTACTCTAATGCGCTCTACATGGGACTGGCCTCAATGACCATTCAGAGGCTGCAACTGGTCCAGAATGTGGTGGTCCTGGTGGTGATGGGTTGCGGGCATTATGCTCCCACCTCACTACTCGTTCAGGAGCTGCACTGGTTGCCAGTGTGCCTCCGTGCATTTTGGGTGCCTCCGGGTGCATTTATAGCCCTACATGGTAGTGGCTCTTAAAATAGCAGATGGAAGAAAGGATGCAAAAGGCAAAGGAGAAAGGAAAAAATACAATCACTTGAATACAGAATTTCAAAGAAAAGCAAGGAGAGATAAGGAAACCTACCTGAATGAACACTGCAAAGAAATAGAAGAAAACAACACAAAGGGCAGGACTAGAGATCTTTTTTTTTTTTTAATGGTGAAATCAAGGGAATGTTTAAAGCAAAAATGACCGTGATAAGGGACAAAGAAGGCAAGGAGTTAGTTGATGCAGAAGAGATTAAGAAAAGATGGAAAGAGTACACAAAGGAACTCTACAAAAAGGACCTCAACACTCCTGATAATAGCAATGATGAAGAAATTGAACTTGAGCAAGACATCTTAGAGAGTGAAGTCAGAAAGGCCCTAAAAAGCACTGCAAACAACAAAGTCAGTGGAGATGATGGTATCCAAGTTGAACTTTTCAAAGCCCTAAAAGATGATGGAATCAAATTATTACATTCTATATGCCAGCAGATTTGGAAAACACAACAATGGCCACAGGATTGGAAAAGATCAGTATATATTCCAATCCCCAAAAAGGGTAATGCCAAATTGATTCATTGCAATGGGTCACTATCAAATAAATTATTAAAAAAGGTGAATTTGGGGGAAAATTTAAAAATGTAATTAATCAACTTTATAAAAATAGCTATGCCAAGGTAAGAGTAAATGACTCTTTTACAGAGGATATTGAAATCAAAGCAGGAATGAGACAAGGATGTCCTCTTTTCCCCATTTTGTTTATAATGGCTATGGAATTATTGGCTATGGAATTATTATCCAAAGGATTCTGGGTGGTGTACACAAGTTAAAACCAATACAAAACAATTAAAATAGCTTTAAATCATAGCAATATTAACCCCCCCGGCCGCCTTGCCATTTACTATCTAACAGGAAATATAAAATCTACAAACCCTCACGATTAAAAAAATTGATTACAGGAGGGGGGAAGCCTCAGATGAGCCAGAAAAGGGAGCTTGTTGACAATCCTGGCCCCCAGACCCATTTTGCAAACCACATCTTCAATTATTTCCTAAATGGTAGCAACTGGGTTTGGAGGCATAGTTCTACCAGGAGGTTCCATAGTGTGGGGGCTACAACTGAGAAGGCCCTTTTCCTCGTGCTGGAGAGGTGCACAACCCCAACAGATGGTACCTGAAGGGTGTCCTCTCGGTTTGCTCTCATGGGATGGTTCAATGTCCTAGGGACGATGCAGTCCCTGAAGTATCCTGGTCCGCTACCATGAAGGGCTTTAAAGGTGACAACCAGCACCTTAAATTGCACCCAGAGACATAGAGGCAGCCAGTGCAGCTCCCACAGCAGTGGTAAGGCATAGGCGAAACGACTACACCCCACCATTGCGTGGGCCACCACATTCTGGACCACCTGTAGTCTCCAGATGGTTATCAAGGGCAGCCCCATCTAGAGTGCATTATTACAATATAGTAAAACCCCTACTTAGAAATACCCCTACTTATGAATAATTCAACTTAAGAATTGGTTCTGCACTGATATCCATTCCTCAATTTACGAACCTGCCCCGATTTATGAATGAATTTCCCCCCTCTGTGTTGCCTCCAGTGAAGCAAAAAATGCCATTTCCCCTATGCGTTTATATTTTATACACATGCAGATTTTCAGAGCCTTGTAGGTGGCAGTAGAGTGCTTAGAGGAGAAGTTCTTTGTCTGGAGTTTCAGCGCCGAAATGGCTGCCGGTTCCAGTTCCTAGCTGTATTTTTCTGAGTTTTCTGTCCATTTTCAAAGCTTCTTTAAGGTAAGGAACATTTTTGCTTATGTATGCTTTCGTTTCAATGCTGCTGTTGTTTATGGGTGGTTTAGTTTATTTTTGGAGGGTGGGGTGGCCCGTTTTGATTGTTGGACGGTGGGATAAGGCTTTTGCTTTATCTGAATGGAGATGCCTCAATTTACGAACAGATTCGATTTACGAACAAGGCCATGGGACTGAGTTTATTCGTAACTCGAGGTTTTACTGTAGTCAAAACGGGAGGTGACCAGAGCATGGGTGACAGTGAGTAGGGCCTCCCGGTCCAGGAGTGGAGACAATTGATTAATAACACAGACTTGCCTGAAGGCCCTCCTGGCCACGACCATAACCTGCTGCTGGAGCAGAAGCTGTGAGTCCAAGAGGGCCCCAGGTTCTGCACTGGGTTGGATTGGAGCAACAATGCCCTATCCCAAACCAGTGGTGATAACTCCTTATGAGGACCAGGTCCCCTCACCCACAGCCACTCAGTCTTGCTGGGATTCAGCTGTAGTCCGTTGTCCCCCATCCAGACCCTAACCACCTCTAGGCAACTGGACAGGACCTTGAGTCCATCACTGTGATCAGCACAGGCAGAGATATACAACTGAGTATCATCAGCATACTGATGATATCTCACCCCATGGGATCGGATGATCTCACCTAGCAGTTTCATGTAGATGTTAAACAACGGGTGTTAATGTGGGAGCATATTTTAAAACCAGACCAATATTTTTCCCAAGAAAGCTTCTAGATCAGGAGGTTTTGGCTTTTAATCCAGCTTAGTTTATTAATCAGGTAAAATAAGCTGGAAAGCATATCTAATAGATGGTATTCTTGGAATGCTGCGATGGTGACAAAATCCAAACATCTTTTACAGCATTAACATGAAACGGGATTCAGCATCTAGTATTTTTCCAGACTAATATTTCTCACAAACGGGGGGTGGGGATGGGGTGGCGGCGAATATTTCAATATGTCCTGACTCCATTTTAAAAGTTAAGAGGGATAGAAGCAAGCCCCAAATGGATGACATTTACCATCATGCAGTTGCCATATGGAGCCATGTGCACAGGAATCAGTTTTAAAAGCTAACAGCAAGGGTGTCCAAACTTTTCAGGCCACGGGCCAGTCACATGGTTCATGGGTGCCCAAACTACAGCCTGTGTGCCAGATCCGGCCCTGACACCAATTCATCTGGACCCTTCCAACCTTGCCACTCCCTGGGTGAGTTTTACTTCCACTTCTGGTGTCATTGGCTGGATCCGGCCCAGGACATATTGAAAGTTTCCCCCCATGTCTTCGTGATCTTGGAATGTCAGTGCACTATAGTACAGTACACAATCTAAAATTTGTTTTCTTCTGCTCACCTAGTTTTCCTGGTGTGCCATGGCATCATTGAAAAAAGCATCTGTCAGCAAAAAGAGGGAGCAGATCTTTTAAAATAGCACTTTATAAAGTTTTCAAAAGTTTAAAAGTACTTTATGGTTTGGTTCCCCTAAAGTCAGGGTGCTTTGTCATGTTTTTGCAATGTAGAGTTGTGTTTTTACCTTTTAAAGAAGCACTTTATAAAGTTTAAAAAAGTTTTAAAATTCTATATGCTTTTGTTCCCCTAAACTAATCAGGCTGGTCTGGCAAGCTTTTTTTGTGTGTGAAATATTTCTCTTTATTAGGTATATAAAGCAATACAAATCAAAATATACGTAAAAGCAATACATAACATAATACACTAGTACCCCGTATAACGTGATGACTTGGTTCCACGAGTCATCATGTTATCCGATTTTTAACGTTGTTCGATACATTGATCGAACAATGCTAAAAAAAAGCCCTGACGTCAGGGACAAACCACGCCGAGGCAAGGCTCTTTACCCTTTTGCAACCTCGGGCGGGTTGGAGGCTTCCGCGGCGCGGCGGTGGTGACGGGAGGATGCAGTAAGGTCCCTCGCATTCTCCCCTCACTGCCGCCACGCCGCGCGTGCACGCCCGAAGTTGCGAAAGTGTAAGGATCTTTACCCTTTTGCAACCTCGGGCAGCTTGGAGGCTTGCGCGGCGGCGGTGACGGGAGGATGTGGTAAGGTCCCTCGCATCGTCCCCTCACCGCCGCCGCGCCGTGTGTGCATGCCTGAAGTTGCGAAAGTGTAAGGATCTTTACCCTTTTGCAACCTCAGGCGGCTTGGAGGCTTCCGCGCCGCGGCAGCGGTGACGGGAGGATGCAGTAAGGTCCCTCGCATCCTCCCCTCACCGCCGCCGCACCGCGCATGCACGCCCGAAGTTGCGCAAGTGTAAGGATCTTTACCCTTTTGCAACCTCGGGCGGCTTGGAGGCTTGTGCGGCGCAGCGGCAGTGACGGGAGGATGCGAGGGACCTTCCCGCATCCTCCCATCACCGCCGCCTTGCCGCGCAAGCCTCCAAGCCGCCCGAGGTTGCAAAAGGGTAAAGATCCTTACACTTTTGCAACTTCGAGCGTGCGAGCGCATGTTGTTCGGGGTTAGGGCAGGAGACGGGGTTTTTTCCTGTCTCCTGCCCTAACCCCAAACAACACGTGCGAGCACGCTCGAAGTTTCAAAAGGGTAAGGATCCCCGTACCCTTTCCAAACATCGTGGAGGCGGGCGCTGGGGTTTTTTGTTTGGGTAGATGTTCTACCCAATCCAACTGCCCCCCCCCGCACACGCTTTTTCCGTATAACGTTAAAATCGCATTATTTGATACAAGATTTTTCCGAAAATCTTGTAACATTATATGGTTTTAGCGCTATACGATACTCGCGTTATACGGGGTATTACTGTACATAAGAACAAAAAGAAACTAATCATACATAAATGACAATATTAAGTTGAAATCTCTACCCATGGGATAAATATGAACAAGAATCACTCCTTTTAATTTTAAAGATAAACAAGTAAATAAAAGTATCGAGTCATGCCCAAATATAGTTTCACCTCCTGTTTACTAGTACATATTATTCACCTGCGCTACTACATTTCAACTCTTTGAAATCACCCTTGTGTTATATACATTGTCTGGGGAATTATGTATCCTCATAATTTCCAAAAGTCATTTTGTTCCGGTGCAGGGGACATGCCTTTCTTCTTAACCATCACATAATCGATAAACAGTTTCCAGATCCCCCAGAATCTATTGCCTTGTGATTTACCCTTTCTAAATTTTAGATCACTAGTGAGCTTCTCATTAAGTGCTAGATCCCACATTTTTTGTACCAATCTTGTATTTTTGGCTTATCATTGTTCTTCCAGTTTTTCGCTATACACTGCCTAGCCACTGATATCATTACGGCCATCAATTCCTTGTTATCTTTACTCATTCTGTTTTTACCCACCTCCGTTAGCAAAATTGTATCCGGCCCCAATTCGAGCTGCATATCCAATATATTCTTGATTTCTTTTTCTATTTTCCCCCAGAAACCTTTCAAGTAATCACAACTCCACCACATATGCTCATATGTTCCTCTTTCTTTTTTGCATCTCCAACAATTCTCACTCAAATGATTGTACATTTGATGCAGCCCTATTGGGGTCCTATACCATCTCCAAATTAACTTATAACTATGCTCTTTCACTCTGACATAGTTCTCATAATCCTTCTCCTCCACATAGTACGCCAATCTTTTTCTGTAATTACCACATTTAATTCTTGTTCCCAACTATCTTTCAGAACTTCTTGTATTTTCCCACCTTTATTCAATATTTTATAAATTTGGCTTACTATCCCTTTTATTCCTATGTCTCCATTCCTTAATTTGGCCAGAAGTGTCTCAAATTCCGTAAGCTCCCTATCTAAGCTGACCTCTGATAAGAATCTCTTATTCCAATTATTCATCTGGAGAGTCTTGAACCATCCCAACTCCAATTGCTGATAAAGCTCATTTCTTTTTTCTTGATCTCTACAAGCTTTGACCCAATCCTTCAGTAATAGGACCCCATTTTCTGATAGAATATCCCTAATCCTTCTATAAATTTTTATTGGGAAATTAGTAAAATCCTCCAATTCTATAACCAGTGAAATACCTTGGATAAGTTATTTCCTTGCTTTGTTCCATTCCTCTATAGTTGATTTTATCATCTTTCCCTGTAAATTCTTTTTTTTAAATCCTTTTCTTCACCTAAAAACAGTGCTTTCCCAGTCTTAGAAAATTCATTTCTTTCTAATTTCCCCCATAATGGTTCTTCTCTAATTAATAATTTAATAACATTTCTTATTTGAAAAGCTCTGTAATAATTAGCAATATTTGGAATACCCAGTCCCCCTTCTTTTTGTGATAAATACCACAGTGTCTTAGCTATTCTGGCTCCTCGTTTTCCATTACAAAATCTATTTATAATATTATGATACTCTTCTAGTTCTTTATCTGTGTGTTTTAATGGCAGGCCATCAAATAAAAAATTCAGTTTAGGTAACAACATTATTTTACACATTGCTACCCTGCCAAACCATGACAGGTTTAATTTATTATATTGCATTATTTTCTTTTCAATCTCTTTCATTTGTTTGCCATAATTCAGTCCTTTAAGTTCCCCGATTTTCCTAGATAGTATTACCCCTAAATATCTTAAATTGTGTGGAATCTGTATGTTATATTTTTGTTTTATTAATTCCTCTTCTTCTTTGTTCCTGTTGACTAATATCATTTCTGTTTTATCCCAATTCACCCTTAATCCTGTTACCTCTTCAAATCTTTTCAAATGTATATTTATCTTTGGAATTGCTTTTATTGGTTGTTTTACCGATATTAGTGTATCATCTGCGTATAAACCTACTTTGTTCCCTTCAATTCCAATTATCTCCTCGTCCTGGCGGATTGCATTTGCCAAAAATTCCATAGCCAATATGAATAATGTTGGCGACAATAGGCAGCCCTGCCTTGTTCTGGCCTCCAAATTTATGTCTCCTGTGTAGTTATCATTAAATTTAACTCTTGCTGTTCCCTGATAATATAAATTTTTAATTATTTTTTGAAATTTGTCTCCAAATCCATATAATCTAATCATCTCGTGGATTGATGCCCATTGTAAAGAGCCAAAAGCTTTAAAAATATCCAAAGCTAAAAAACCCACCCTTTCTTTTCAGATAAATCCAATAGATCCACCACCCTTCTTGTGAGATCTGACATGTACCTATCTTTAACAAAACCTGCTTGGTCCACTTTTATATAATTGGCTATAAAACTATTTAACCTATTTACCATTATTGTTGAAAATTTTTTAGCATCTTGGTTGATTAAGGATATCGGCCTATATGATTCTATTTTCTATGGGTCCTTTCCAGGGTTGGGGATCAAAACAATTATTGATCTATTCCAGGATTGTGGTGTTGCATCTCCTTCTAATATCCCATTAAACAGTTTATGTAACCTCTTGACTACCCAAGGTTTAAAATACTTATAGAATTCAGCTGGTAACCCATCCTCCCCCGGTGCTTTATCCGGTTTTAACTCCCTAATCACCTCCTCAATTTCCTTTATTGAGATTTGTTCCTCCATTTTATTTCTAAACTCTTCTAATATTGATGTAATTTGCTGTTTTTCAAAATACTCACCCATTTTCCGCAAATTTACCTCCTTTTTTGAATATAGATCTTTATAGAAGTTTTCTATTAATTCTGCTTTTTCCTTCCTTTTATTAAATCTCTTTCCATTTTTATCAATCAAAACCCCAACCTGACCTTTGTTTTTCTTGTCTCTCGCTGCTTTTGCTAATAGGTTAGAATTTTTATTACTATATTCAAAATACTCTTTTTTAAAAAATGAAATCTTTTTTAACTCTTTCTATATCCTTAGCCTCCAATTCCTTCTTGATTTTTTGTATCTCTTGTGAAACTTTTTGATCTTTATTCCTTGCATTTACCGAGTGAAGCTATTTCAACCATTTTTCTAATTCCTGATACCTATTATTATTCCATTTCTTTCTCCAACTGCTTAATTTTATAGATTCACCCCTGAAAATTGCTTTCATCGTGTCCCAAACCACTCCATAGCTGACCTCATTGTTATCATTCCAAGTCCAATTTTCCTCCCATTTTTCCATTATTTGCTTTTTCATATCCTCCTCTCTATACAATTTTGAATTATATCTCCAAATATATCTTTTTCCTTCTGTTTCATCCAATTTTATATCCATCGTTATCTTAGCATGGTCAGATTCCTTAAATGTTACTATTTAGATATCTTCAATTGCTTTTAGTAACCCTTCTGTAACAAATATATAATCAATTCTTGAATACATATCATGGACTTGGGAGTAATAAGTATATTCCCTTTCCTGACCCTTAAGCTCCCTCCATACATCTTTTATACCCATTAATTTACTCCACTCATCCAATATATACTTTTTACCTTTTTTACCGCTTGTACTGTCAATCTCAGCTCTTAACAAATTAAAATCCCCCCCTATTACCATGTTCCTTGTTCCTTCCTTACTTAAAATTCTTCCCATCTTATTTAAAAATTATTCTTGGTTGCTATTTAGAGCGTAAATATTAACCAAAGTTACCTCCTCTATTTTCCCTTTAATAATCAAATACCTCCCCTCTGGATCAGCTATGGTTTTTGTGACACTAAACCCCAATTTTTCCGAAATCAGAGTTGCAACTCCCCTCGCTTTAGATGACCCATAACCGTTTTCATATATTTCAATTCCTCTCACAACTAATTTATTTGTGTCTGCCAATTTTTGATGGGTCTCTTGTAGAAAGATAACGTCAGCTCTAATTTTATTGAGCGCTATCTGCAATTTCTTTCTCTTCAAGGCATTCCCTGTTCCCTTCACATTCCATGACAATAACCTTAAATTCTAAACCATCTATTATTATTTTAATCTCCCAATCTTTACATTTCTCCCCAGACGTGTTCCCTCTATCCCCTACTAACCCCCAAGAGAAAAAGTAGTTTTAAAAAAGCAAAATAAGAGCAGTAAATAATACTGTAGATTCTTATAGAGAAAAAGCTTAAAGAAAAAAATGGCATTAAAAAGTTAAGTTAAAAAGAAAAAAAAGAAAACTTACCTAAACTTCCTCCTTCTGCTACCCGCCCCACACCTTTCTTCAAGATGCCACCTCTGTCGCTCAAAGAGGGGAGGGGGGACCGGGGAAAGATGGCATTGAGTTCCTCTGAGTTCCCCCTCCCTCCGCCAATGAATACCAATTGTACAATATAATTATTCAACTATCTCAACACTCGGTGATCCTGAAAGATTGGCTCCTCCCTCCTCACCCTCCACTACTTCCCCCACATTCAACACTGGCCCCATCACCCCAACTGCATACAAATCAGTTCTCAAAGCAATCCATTCCTTTGCCGCCACCTTAATCAATCCATCTAGGACAGGTATTGCAATACATCCGTCTTTTCATCCAGAACATGCCATCTTTTATCATAAAAAAATCTCAGCTGTTGTGGAAATCTCCAATTATATTTTATCTTATTAGCAATCAACAATTTCGTAACAGGTTTCATCATGTATTTCCATTTTCTCTCCTCAGGCGCTATGTCATTGTAGATTTCCACATCAACCCCCTCCATCTTTAGAACGCCAGACCCTGCTTGTTTAATGTAAGCCATCACCTTTAACTTGTCCGCCCAATTTGCAAATTTAACCAAAACATTCCTAGGTGATCTCTTATCTCACCTCCCCCCCCCCCCCCTGTAAATACAGCACCGATGTCCTCTGGAGCAAAATCTTTTCCTATTTTTAGTGAGTTCAGCCAATCTACTACCCTTTCCTTAAGCTTGTCTGGCGTTCGTTCGACCATCTGACGAATCACAATGTTCTGTTTCCTCCATCATCATTTTTTTTTCTCTTGAACTGAAACCCTTGCAGCAATTACATGTTCTTGAATCAACATTTCATTCACTGTAATCTTTGTTTGTTCTAGATCATTTTGCATTGTATCTGTGATCATTTTAATCTTTTTTGTATTATCTGTGACCTCTTTTTGCATATCTGATAGGGTCCTGGCCAAGCTCTCATGTTGTAACTTGGCCAGCTCCCTATCTTTTTTCATTTCTTCACAGTTATTCTCAACCGTTTTATTCAGCTTTTGCATTGCTACCTGACTGTCATTAACATTTTTAGCCAATTGTTGTAAAACGGCGCAGACATAGTCCATTCTTTCCGATAGGTCCAGTGAGCGTCCCCCTTCAACTGCTTGAGGATCTGTTGACGTTATTGGAGCATCCATGGTCGGTGAAGGTGTGTCCCTTTCTTTATCCCTTTGTTCTTTTTCTTTTTTCTCCCTCGTCTTTGGTTTATCCACGTCCTCTTCCTCCCTGCTCCTCCCACTCTCCATTCTTTTTCTAAATAGTTATGAACTCTAACAGTGAAATATCCAATAGTATACAATAAGATAATATGCAGTAAAAAAAATTTAATTGTAGAACAAATTCAGATATATAGGCTGAACCAAAACTGCAAGTTAATTCCAATCGATTATGTTAAAAATATCTAATAGGTTTATTCAGCCCTTTCCCCCCCCTTAACCAGTGTTACTTCGGATAATAAGATTTCTTATTACTATCGTACTTAATTTGGTGGGACAAGCAAGGGAGAAAAGCAACTATCTATATTTCTCAGGATAACAGGCAACTTAAAAAACCAGGGGGGGAAGGGGGAGGGGGAAAGGCGACCAAAAAGTTAAAGTACAAACACCACTGAAAGCTCCCTAATATGAACTGAACAAACAAAATATAAAAGCCACAGGGAAAGCCACAGTATAAAGAATAGAGATGGGAGAGAATAGGAAAAAAAGCAATAAAAGCTCATGAGATGGAGGTTCTTTACAGTTCTTTTCCTATTTCGTTCTTTCTCAGCCGCGTTTGGTTTCGTTTCTGCTCTAAGTTTCAATTTTCCTCTCCAGTTCTGTTGTTGTCTCTTTCACTCATTCCTCTGTCTCCCAGTCTTAATTACCAAACACAGTTCTTATTTGTCATTATACACTCCTTGAATGACTGGTTTAATTTATTGTTAAAATCCCTTTTCAAAAGTTTAAAAGTACTGTATGGTTTGGTTCCCCTAAAGTCAGGGTGCTTTGTCATGTTTTTGCAATGTAGAGTTGTGTTTTTACCTTTTAAAGAAGCACTTTATAAAGTTTAAACAAGTTTTAAAATGCTATATGCTTTTGTTCCCCTAAACCCTTGGTCTGCAAATGTGGCTCTCCAGATGTTCTTGGACTTCAATTCCCAGAAGCCCCAATCAGCAGGAGTGCTGACTTGGGCTCCTGGTAATTCAAGTCCAAGAACATCTGGAGAGCCACATTTGCAGACCACTGCCCTAAACTAATCAGGCTGGTCTGGCAAGCTTTTGTAATGTATTTACCCTTTAGACAAGGTTCTCCCAAGGAGGTATGCTGCTGAGGATCAGATGCTGTGATTGTTATTGAAATCTTGCAACCTTGAGATAAAGAGAGCAGGCAGCCCCCTCCCTTTCTCCCAAGACAAACTGGAGAGTCACAGCCACACCTCAGGGAATGTGAGGCAAATATTTGCATCAGAAATTGTTACAGTATTATTGTTATTGTTATTATTATTATTAGTCATACTTATCAACCACCCTCCTCACTGAGTTGACCCAGGGCGGCTCACAATTCATTAAAAAAACCCACACACAATAAAACAATCTTTAAAACATTCCTAAAACCCCCTCAATTTAAAACTTTAAAATCTAAAAACTAATTGAGGGCAAGCAGGTTATGTTATCTGATGCATCGGATAACGTTAACATAACGTTATCTGATGCAAATGTTTGCCTCAAATTCCCCAATGTTATCCGATGCAAACGTTATCCGAGGTATCACTGTAATCCTAATATTGTCGCAACATTAACAAAGGGATTTGCTCAATTAGGGAGAAAAGAGGGGGGGCGATTTGCTACCTTTGGGAATCCCCCTTAACCCTGCCCAGCCTCCACCACCTGCCCTAAAGCCCAGAGCTGCAGGAACCAGTTTTTTATTAGGGTTGGGGATGAGCCTGGGGGGGCAACCTCCCTACCCAACAATGTATGGGGGCATGCTTGACACTCCAGTGGCTTATGTGATATCTCCTCTCCCCCCCACACACACCCCCAAGTGAGATATGGGACTGATCCAGAGCCCTTGGGCTGGGACTGATGCCAGTATTTTGGGCAGGTCCCCAGACTTTCTCTATGGAACTTTGTACGGTCTGGAAGAAGTGGGGGGGAGGAGGGGTGATCTGTGACGTATTGGGGAAGGACTGAGGGTGGGGAGAACACTTATGACCTCTTTGGTGGGAATGGGGAGAGGAAGTGACACCAGCCTTGTAGTTTCTCACCCTCCTCCTCCCTTCCAAGAAGGAGAAGAAAAGGGAGGAGGTGGAAGAAATGGAGGCTTTTGGGGGTTTCCTGAGGAAAGGTAGGGGGACCAGGTCAAGAACATTAGAATGGTGGCTGCTTTCCCAACCACCAACCACCCTGCCAAAGGGGGCCCAGGAGGGAGGGCAGGGAGAAAGCAACTACAATCCCCATCGTCTCTAGCCCTCAGTTCCTGCCTCCTGTTCCATGCCAAAGAAGGGGGGGGGGACTTGAACACACAAAGAGAAACACTTTCAACTGGGTGGGGAATGGAGATGTTTCCTGCAAGACACAGACTGTCCAGGTTTGTAGAGACCTCCTCACAAAGAACCATCAATGCCATTAAAAGAGGGTGGAATAAAACTTTCACAACTCAGGGTGGCTTGCAACGTGTAAAAGGTAAAGGTTTCCTTAGCTTGAAAGCCAGTCGTATCCAACTCTAGGGTTCAGTGCTCATCTCTGATTAAAAGCCGAAGAACCAGCACTGTCTTCTTCTGCAGATGTTTCCATGGTTATATACTGTATATATAACACTTATACACTTTCCCTGCCCATCCATCTGTGAGGCCTCCCCCTCCCGGGAGAGGCCCAGGAGCCACACCAGAGTGCCCTACTGGATGGGTGCAGTGACCGGACCACCCTCACCCATTACTCTGTCGTCATTGTTCATCTTGTAATAAAAACACAAGAAAAAAACATAAACTGCCAGTTGGCATAAAAAAACCCTTAAAATCATAACATTATTAATGTTAAAACACAGATGGAGAGTGTGTAGCAAGATTTGCAGATTGCCTGATATTCATTCTGCTTTGCTGACTTCTAAATGGTTTCCCCCTGGAGAGAATTCTTTTCAGGGTCACAAAGTGCCTTTTCAGGTGAAAACTCTTTCAGTACTTCATGTATTTCAATAGCTTTCTGTCTGTGCAGGCACTGACATGTGTAGCAAAATGTATAGATGTTGACTGAAGCTTCCTCCTAGGTAGGACACGAAAGGCTTCTCCCCCAAGTGAATTTTACATGATTTTTTTTTTAAAAAGAGCATCCAAACATTAAAATTGTGTGATATTTAGCAAGTCTTGTACTTTGACTCGAGCCATATCTTCACATTAGGTATTTAAATGGCTTCCCATCTATGTGGGTCTTGTGATGTAAAGCAAGGCTGGCAGTACGACTGAAGCATTTTCCACACTCTGGGCATTCAAAAGGATTCTCTCCTGTGTGGGTCGTCTAATGTGAAGCAAGGATAGTACTTAGTCTTTTACTGAAGCTTTTTCTGCACTCCAGTCATTTAAATGGCTTCTCTCCTGTGTGTCCTCTGATGTAAAGCAAGGATTGAACCTACACTGAAGCGTTTTCCACATTCCAGGCATTCAAATGGCTTCTCTCCTGTGTGGGTCCTCTTATGTGAAGTAAGGTGAACATTTTGACTGAAGCTTTTTCCACACCCCAGGCATTCAAAAGCCTTCTCTCCTGTGTGGGTGCAGCAATGTACAGCAAGGCTTGAAGCTGCACTGAAGCTTTTTCCACACTCAAGGCATTCAAAAGACTTCTCTCCTGTGTGGGTCCTCTGATGTACAGCAAGGCTTGAACCTCTATGGAAGCTTTTTCCACACTCCAGGCATTCAAAAGGCTTCTCTCCTGTGTGGGTCCTCTGATGTAAAGCAAGGCTTGAACCTGCACTGAAGCTTCTTCCACACTCCAGGCATTCAAAAGGCTTCTCTTCTGTGTGGGTCATCTGATGTAAAGCAAGGTGAGCATTTCGACTGAAGTGTTTTCCACACTCCAGGCATTCAAAAGGCTTCCCTTCCTGTGTTGGTCCTCTGATGTGAAGCAAGGTGAGCATTTCGACTGAAGTGTTTTCCACACTTCAGGCATTCAAAAGGCTTCTCTCCTGTGTGGGCTCTGTGATGTGAAGCAAGGTGTGAACCTACACTGAAGTGTTTTCCACACTCCAGGCATTCAAAAGGCTTCTCTCCTGTGTGGGTCCTGTGATGTAAAGCAAGGCTTGAACCTACACTGAAGCGTTTCCCACACGCCATACACTCAAAAGGCTTCTCTCCTGTGTGGGTCCTCTGATGTAAAGCAAGGCTTGAAGGTGCACTGAAGCGTTTTCTACACTCCAGGCATTCAAAAGGCTTCTCTCCTGTGTGGGTCCTCTGATGTAAAGCAAGGTGAGCATTTCGACTGAAGTGTTTTCCACACTCCAGGCATTCGAAAGGCTTCTCTCCTGTGTGGGTCCTCTGATGTACAGCAAGGTGCGCATTTCGACTGAAGTGTTTTCCACACTCCAGGCATTCAAAAGGCTTCTCTCCTGTGTGGGTCCTCTGATGTAAAGCAAGGCTTGAAGGTGCACTGAAGCGTTTTCTACACTCCAGGCATTCAAAAGGCTTCTAACCTGTGTGGGTCCTCTGATGTGAAGCAAGGTAAGCATTTCGACTGAAGTGTTTACCACACTCGAGGCATTCAAAAGGCTTCTCTCCTGTGTGGGCTCTGTGATGTGAAGCAAGGCTTGAAGCTTGACTGAAGCTTTTTCCACACTCCAGGCATTTAAAAGGCTTCTCACCTGTGTGGGTCCTCTTATGTGAAGCAAGGTAACTATTTCGAATGAAGCGTTTACCACACTCCAGGCATTCAAAAGGCTTCTCTCCTGTGTGGATTCTGTGATGTGAAGCAAGGCGTGAACCTCTACTGAAGCGTTTTCCACACTCCAGGCATTCAAAAGGCTTCTTTCCTGTGTGAGTCCTCTGATGTACAGCAAGGACAGAACTTTGACTGAAGTGTTTTCCACACTCCAGGCATTCAAAAGGCTTCTCTCCTGTGTGGGTCCTCTGATGTACAGCAAGGTAAGAACTTTGACTGAAGTGTTTTCCACACTCCAGGCATTCAAAAGGCTTCTCTCCTGTGTGGGTCCTCTGATGTGCAGGAAGGTAACCATTTTGACTGAAGTGTTTTCCACACTCCATGCACTCAAAAGGCTTCTCTCCTGTGTGGGTCCTCTGATGTATAGCAAGGATCGAACCTTTATGGAAGCTTTTTCCACACTCCAGGCATTCAAAAGCCTTCTCTCCTGTGTGGTTCCTCTGATGTACAGCAAAGCTTGAAGCTGCACTGAAGCTTTTGCCACACTCCATGCACTCAAAAGCCTTCTCTCCTGTGTGGTTCCTCTGATGTGAAGCAAGGCTTGAATTTGCACTGAAACTTTTTCCACACTCCAAGCATTTAAAAGGCTTCTCACCTGTGTGGGTCCTGTGATGTAAAGCAAGGCTTGAACCTACACTGAAGCGTTTTCCACACTCCATGCACTCAAAAGGCTTCTCTCCGGTGTGGGTCCTCTGATGTACAGCAAGGCTTGAACCTACACTGAAGCGTTTTCCACACTCCAGGCATTCAAAAGGCTTCTCTCCTGTATGCGTCCTCTGATGTGAAACAAGGTGAGCATTTCGACTGAAGTGTTTTCCACACTCCATGCACTCAAAAGGCTTCTCTCCTGTGTGGGTCCTCTGATGTAAAGCAAGGCTCAAAGCTGCACTGAAGCTTTTTCCACACTCCAGACATTCAAAAGGCTTCTCTCCTGTGTGGGTACTCAGATGTAAAGCAAGGTGATCTTTTCGACCGAAGTGTTTTCCACACTCCAGGCATTCAAAAGGCTTCTCTCCTGTGTGGGTCCTCTGATGTAGAGCAAGGCTCGCATTTCGACTGAAGTGTTTTCCACACTCCAGGCATTCAAAAGGCTTCTCCCCTGTGTGGATCCTCTGATGTGCAACAAGGTAAGCATTTTGACTGAAGTGTTTTCCACACTCCATGCACTCAAAAGGCTTCTCTCCTGTGTGGGTCCTCTGATGTACAGCAAGGCTTGAGCCTCTATGGAAGCTTTTTCCACACTCCAGGCATTCAAAAGGCTTCTCTCCTGTGTGGGTCCTCTTATGTGAAGCAAGGTGAGCATTTTGACTGAAGCATTTTCCACACTCCAAGCACTCAAAAGGCTTCTTTCCTGTGTGGGTCCTCTGATGTGAAGCTAGGGTTGAACCTACACTGAAGCTTTTTACCCGCTCCAGGCATTCAAATGGCTTCTCTCCTTTGGATCCTGTGATGTCTAGCAAGGTGTCCATGTTTACTGGATCTTTTTCCCAAACTCAAGGCACTCAAAACGTTCTCCCCTGCGTGGATCCTGTGATTTCTTGCAAGGTTTGCACTTTGATGAAGCTTTTTCCACACACCATGCATTGGAATGGCTTTTCCATGAGTGGGTTACTTCAAAAGGTGTATCATGTCCTACGTCGCTTTATGTTCCATATCTGCAGCTGTGCCAAAAGAGGGAAGGAAAAAATGGATAGTTACTTAGTTTGAGGTGCAGATTCCTAGAAACTCAAATAAAAGGTGAAGAACAGATTCTGACGAAGATCTACAGAGATTCAGGTAGAAAGATCAGTTCTGATGGAAAGAAACAACATGAAAAGACTGCCATCTGTTCTTCAACTCCTCCTGATATCCACACACCTACTATGCTCTGTGTTTCCCCACTGTTTGCGGAAGTAAGAGGACATGTGCAAATAATCTGCTGAATACTCAGCAACCTACATTTCAAGTACAGTACAATGAAGTCTTGCTACTGTGCAAATATCTCCTGTACCATTTTTGGAGATCTTTTTGTGGTTAAATTTATATCAATGTATTTGGTAAGATTTTGAAATTATCAAGTACAAGACTTCAAAATAACAACCAGTTATTTCATTTTATGGTTTAAGTAGCTTTACACATCGGAAAGTGATTAGCAATCTTTGCATGTGTTCAAAATACAGTAACTACTACTGAATAGATCTTCAATAACGCTTAATTATACCAAATGCTTTATTGAAATGAGACAAAGTTACATCCATAAACAAAACAATTTTACAGTAATACCTCGGATAACGCTAAGACTTGGTTCCACAAGTCTTGGTGTTTATCTGATTTTTAGTGTTATCTGATCCATGTTAAAATCCTATGAGATGGATCGGATAACGTTAAAGCTCCATAGAGATACATTGTAACTGCAAAGGCTTTAGCGGTTGTTATCCGATCCATCCCATAGGACCTTAACGTTATTCGATCCAATTCTCCTCCCCATATTGCTTAACGTTATGCGATTTTAGCGTTATCCGAGGTAAACGTTATCCGAGGTATTACTGTATCTAAAAGCTTGAATGCTGCTCTTATAAATATATATGCTTGTTCTGTTGTGTCTTTGCTCTGGTAGATAAAGCTAACAATGTTGATAAGTTTCTCAGTGAAATTTCATGCGTATGTGTGAGACTAAAGTAAAACTTTCCATTTGTGCTCCTTTTAAGAAAAGAAAAAAAGACAAGACTCCTGTTTGAAAAGCCTAAGCTTCAAATCTGTAGCAAATTTATTTTTGGAAGGATTAATGGAATAATGTTTAGTTATTTCCCAAATATCCCTAATTTACAAAGATAATCAGATTAGCTTTATGATTTGTATTAGCTCTTATTATTTTAAACAAATTAAGAATTAAAGATTATTGTCTTCATATATGGAAAATCATAAAGAGGAGTTCTGGGGAGATTGAGTGTTATAATTTTACTTTAAAATATAAAATTGCTAAAATTTCTTATGAAACAGGCCTTAATTGACCTGATTGTTTGACTTTGTCTGTCTATAAGACCTAATCTAGCATCATTTAGAGCTCTTTCTCCTTATGTAATCTTGATGATACAACTTACGTGTACTCCAATATGTTCTCCCTTGATGTTCCAGGATATCCATGTGCCTGACACCTCAATATGGACTATTTTTGTGCTCTCATAAAATTGTCTCAGATAATCCCATTGGCAGATTGTGGCAGTAATACCAAGGCTCCTGTACATCCATAACATTCCCTGTATTCCTAATGAAAGTATTTCAGCAAAAGGATTGACGAGAAACCCGCCCTCACGTTTGACTTAAAGAACAAATTAACATCATTTGAGAGAAGAAAATTTGAACCCATCGTACTATGTGGCTTGTAAATATGACAATCTATGGTACTTTGGAATCATAACTTAAGTGAACAAAGAAGAAGGTGATGTGACAGTTCAGTTTTTACAAACTGCAGGGCCATCCCCATCATTTTATTGGCCTAAGCGAGAGGACATTTGCGCTGTGCCTATACCTCATGTACTCTCAATTGTTGATCCTCCTGACACTTCAACTGGAAGGACCTACAGGTTTTCTGAAAAATGTATGAGGTCAATTGAAGAGAAAATGTCAAACCTCCATTAAATTTGTTACTGTAGAAGTTGAAGAATGTAAATATTGTAAATACAGTAAAACCTCATATAACACTAAAACCTGGTTCCACAAGTCTTCGTGTTATATGATTTTTAGTGTTATCTGATCCTCTATGGGAGCCATAGAGATACATTGTAACCACACAGGCTTTCGCGGTTGTTATCTGAAGCATCCCATAGGATCTTAATGTTATCTGATGCAATTCTTCCCCCCAGATTCCTTGATGTTATGCGATTTTCGTGTTATTCGATACTAATGTTATATGAGGTATTACTGTATCAAATACATTGGTAAGTTTCCAGACCTTATCGTTTCTTTATGTTGTTGAGTTAGTCTAAAATTAAGTTATTGAAGAAGACAATTCTGGTTAAAATATTATGTTATCAACTGATGATAAAATAGTTAGTTGTCCAATCTTCATAATAGTCTAAACCTAGAGAATTTTATTTTTTTCTAGAATCCTCATTTTCTGAAGAAAAAGACTACAAACTTTCATCAAGATTGGATGGTAAATAAAAAAGTTATAAATTATTTTCAAAATGTCAGCGACCTTCATTTCGCGACATCCGTTGGTTACAATTGTCAAAAATACAAAACTTCAAAAGCCTATAAAATGGAAATGAAGTGAGCTAGAGTGTTAAAATTTGGCATGGGTACTTATCTTTGTGGGTAGAACAAATAAGCCAAGTTTCACCAAAATCTGAGATGTTGGGTGAGAAAGTTAATTTTTTTGGTTGAATTGATATGGAATGACCCGCTTCTCTGGCCAAAGGCACTCCTGCGCTGTTAGCGAAAGGGATTCCCGCTGGTCCCCTTGCGGAATCCACAGGGGCCCCAGCTAGAATCCCTCTCGCCAACAGTGCAGGGTTGCTACTGCCCTGGGAAAGCGCTTCTCAGGCCAAAAGCAACCCTGCACTGTTAGCATTTCCATGGCAACAATCATCGTATGAATCATCCCATAGGGAAAATCGCTATATGATACATGTATCATACAGCAATTTATTCGTACAACGATGGACCCACTAGAACTAATTAAAATCGTTATACGGGTTTTTACTGTACCAGCTTTATCCACAAACATGTGTTCCTCTCTCTTTTACCATTGGCAAACAAGGAAGATTAGTCGTGTGGTCCATATGCAAAAAATACAGGAAACAGGTGATTGGGTCATGAAGAAAAACAAGAACGTTGCTTGAGCTTTCAGGGTTCAAGGCCGCTTCTTCAGGCATGTATTCTCCTCTCTTTTGTATTGCCCACCTAAATATCAAGCCCTTGCTCTGTATAAATCTTGAAAGAAAATGCCCTTCTGGGGGAAGTTCTCCCAAATGGATCTGGCCAGGCTGGGTCCCAGGTGGGCCTTTGTCGGAGTGGAAGGTTTTTTAGGTGTTTTCTGAACAAACCTCTTAAGGAAGAACCCCAAATATCTCAGGAGGTAAAGCTAACACAGATAATAGTGTGTGTGTTTATGCACAAAAATGCCAAGCTCTTTCAAAATTGAACACCATAATAAAAGAATTATTATTATTATTATTATTATTAAATTCAAATTTATATGCCGCTCTCCTTGCCGAAGCAACCCAGAGCGGCTAACAATGTTACAATAGAAAACATAATATACATATAATATAACAAGTATAATACAATCAATGTGGTCGACAAGACCTTCATAAAAAATAATAATATATATATATAAATACAGTACAGTCAAATCAATCAAAAAGGTTCCTATGTTAAAAGCAGCCACTGAATCAAATAAAATTCCAAGTCAATTCAAGGAACTAAAAGGCAAAAAGGCAAAAACCAAAGGAAAAGGAAAAGGCTTATTACCGGATCTCCTCAGGGAAGAGTAACGCCAGGGGCAAAACAGTAACGCCTTTCCTCTGCCAGGGAGAAAGTGGAAGAGGAGGAAGAAGAAGAAGAAGAGGGAGACGTCTTCTTTCCACCCCTTCTTCGTTCCTCTCCTCAGGAATGTAACGCCGTTCCTTTCGTCCTTGAATAGGAAGAAGCAACCCCCGAAATCCTCAGGGAAAGGGGTGGGAAAACAAACAGGGCCTTGGAAATGTTCCCCCTTTTGTTTTTCAACTACTACTACTACTACAAAGCCCAGAAACCCCACCTAGGGACCATCACAGAGGGCATGCGGTCCCAAAAACATATAGCGCCTCCCATCGTCCCTGCTTGCTAGGAATTCTGGGGGCTGTAGTATTTTAGACGACACAAGGGTTAAAGGCACCGACATGGATTCCTAGAGAGGAAGTGAAGCCAGGTGGGAGCGGAAGAAAAGAGAAGGTGCGTCGTCCAAAAAAGTCCCTTCCTGTGCCTTTTTCTCTCCCTCCGGGGAAAACTGAGGTTCCTCCCCTCCCCAAGGGTTGCCTCTCCCCCTCCGAAAACTTTGTGGTGTGTGTGTGTGTGAATTCCCTCCCCCTTTTCTGCCTAGGGATGATGATGGTGGTCCTTTCCTGGATGAGTTGGAGAGTGATGTTTGGAAGGGGAGACGACAGTAAAAGAGGCTCCACATTACTTGGTTCTACATTAAAGCTCCATAGAGATACATTGTAACCGCACAGGCTTTAGCGGTTGTTATCCGATCCATCCCATAGGACCTTAACATTATTCGATCCAATTCTCCTCCCCAGATGACTTAACGTCATGCGATTTTAGCATTATCCGATCCAATTGTTATCCAGTGTTTTACTGCACTTAATTTCAAAACTTGGATGGGCGAGGTCAGCCAGAATTTCTGCTAACGGTTCTGGCGAACTGGTGCGAACCTGGTGATGCCCACCACTGAGTGTAACCCTGTCTGACACTGGCTGGATCTCTCTTCCTTGCTTTGCCTTTTGACTGACCCAAGCAAGCTCCAATTGTCCACTCTTGAATCCAGGAAATGTTTCTTTTCAGGAAGGTAAATCCGGCTCATTTATTGGTCTGCCATAAATATGTACCGATGACTTAATTTGGCCAAAGACAAAGCCAAGAAAGTAGCTTTGTTTTGGTAGTCCAGGGTTTAATCGTAACACAAAAGAAGGGAAGGTGATTAGAATGGAGAAGTAGCATAGTATTGGTACTCAACTGGTACTTTCTGGTAAGTTAAGGAAGTTAGGTATTCCTTCCACTGTACGGTACCTTTCATCCAATTCCTCCTCTACAAGTCCCCCACCCCACTGCAGGGTAAATGCTAAAAGGAAAGAGGGAACAGCTGAAGAGAGATGTTTCAGTATGAGATGCAAGCAAAGGTTAAGCATACATAACCATAGAGCAGGGGTGCCCAAACTACAGCCCAGGGGCTGGATCCGGCCTCCAATGCCAATTCATCCAGCCCACAAAGATCTCGTCACTCCCGGAAGCGGAAGTAAAACACACCCAGATGGGCATGCCCAGACAGGTGTGTTTCGCCTCCGCTTCTGGGAGCAATGAGGGTTTTGTGGGTCAGATCCAGCCCACAGTGACCAGCCCCCTGAACCACGTGACCAGCCCATCGTCCAAAACGTTTGAGCACCCCTGCTATAGAGGATGGCAGAGGACAGGGGATCCTGGTGTGTGGCAGTCCATGGGGTCACAATGGGTTGGATCTGATTGTGTGAATGAACAATAACAAAAAAGTAGCCTAAGAGATCGTGTGCTGAATTTTCTTCTCAGGTTTAGCAGTAAAGTAAGACCAAAGGCCCTACAGAAGAGTTGTAATGAAACAAACAATCGGGTGAAAACAGAGAGGGAGAAAGAGCGAGTCCCAAATCTTGCAGCCAGATTTTATTATTTGGGATTGGTTACAGGCATCTCCATTACCTCCCCTGTTACTGCAGCTCCATTATCTACCTATCCATTTCCGGGCACAATTCAAAATGTTGGTTTCAACCTTTAAAGCCCTGACAGCTCAAGTCACAGGTGGCTAAAGGATCACATCTTACTTTATGAGCATGCATGAATGATAGAATCTTAAAGGGAGACCTTTCTTTCTGCCCTGACACTTCCAAGAGGTACATTTGGTAAGGACACAGGAGAGGGCCTTCTCTGGTGCTGCTCCCAATCTGTGGAACTCCCTTCCACTGGAGGCCAGGCCCTTCTTTACAAAGCAGGGAAAGACCTTTCTCTTCAGACAGGCTTTCCTTCAGTGGCTGTCTAAGTAAGGGTTCTTACAGTGGGAGGCTTCTGCCCAGTGGTTTTGAATGCTCATCATGTTGTTTTTATGCAAGATTCTTAATATATTTAGTAAATTATATTTTAATGTTGCAATAATCCTTTTATGTTGCCTGTTTTCGTGCTGTAAGCCATCTTAGGTCCTTTATAGGAGAAAGGTGGGATAAAAAACATATTTTAAATAAATAATAATGACCTCACTACTAGCCATCAATCAGGTACCATGAATCCTTGTAGACCCTCCTCTTCATTCACATCCCATCAGACACTGTGCTCTAATTCAACTGCAATCAGCTGCCCTCTTTGATCCATCCATGATTTGTAAGAGGTCGTTTGAGAGGTGAGAAAGGCTATTCCTCTTCCCTTTCTTCCTTTCCTGTCAAGAAGCTAAGCCCTGGTGGGTTTGGTGGAGATTCCTCTGGTGAGTATGACATGAGTATTGTTACTCTTATTTATTATTATTTATTAGTTCAAATTTATATTGCCACCCACTTATAGTATCTCTTTTATAATCCCAAAGGACTTTTGTTATCTGCAGTTGTGGGAAGTACCTTGCAATAAGCTACTGGTATACATTTTTTATTGGTACACATGCCTTACTATCTTAGGTGTGCAAAGAGAAAGGCAGCCTGCCACTATTTAAATAAACAATAAATAGGTCCGTGTGTATGTGTATGAGAACTTTCTTCTGTGCAACAGGTAGAGCCTCTTTCAGAGAAGACAGCAGCAACAACTGAGGAAAGTTTGCTCGTTTCTCAAACCTAAGAAACTTCCTGGTGATTTTGTATGCTTCTGCCTCCAATCCCATAAAGGGTGTTAGGATCCCTACCGTGTTAGTTGACCTCTGGGAATGAACTTGGAGTATCTCATTTGTGGTCCTTCTCCACCTCTAGTTCTTTCATGGTTCCTTGGTGCTACTCCTCTACAACACCCACCCAGCCTCTTTTTCTGGAGTTTGGGAGAGTCACATTTTAAAAGCACTGTTTCCACAAACTCCCATGCTGTTATGGCTATTGGGCTGGTGCTTGTTAGCGGTGGGATTCTGGGATTGGTTAGTTCCCCCCCCCCCAAGTTACTATTTGAAAATGTGCTTTTCTATGCATTTGGGGTGTGCCTTGTTGTTCAGTCGCAGTCGATTCTGACCCTTTGCAACCCCATGGACCACTGTCCGCCAGGCACTTCTGTCCTCCACCATCCTCAACTTGCTCAGCTTTGTGCCCATTCAGTGGTGGGTTGTCAAAAAATTTACTACCCTACCGTGATGTCATCACATTGTGGGCAGATCTAACGTCATGACATCATGGGCGGGGCCAAAGAAATAATAAAATAAAATAAAAATAAGCGCACACACACATCCCTCAACCCACACACAACACAAACCCATAAAATAAATAAAATAAAAATTACATTAAAATACAACCACCCACCCCAAACACAAATCAAACCCACCTGCCCACCCCAATGCATACAATACAATCCATTTGTTCATGCTTTTATTCATATAGCTTCCCGTTTTCCTCCCCACACATGAGCTAATGTTACTAAGGATAACATATGTTTCTCAGGGGATTTAGGAAATAACATCTCCTGGGCTACATGAGACAAAGCTAATGTATTACTTCAACATTTCTAATTCTGATTATTCAATATAATCTTAATATTGTCGCAACATTAACAAAGGGATTTGCTCAGAGTTAGGGAGAAAGGGGAGGCAATTTGCTACCTTTGGGAATCCCCTCTAACTCTGGCCAGCCGCCACGACCTGCCCGAAAGCCCAGAGCTGCAAAAAACAGGTTTTTTTATTAGGGTTTGGGAGGAGCCAGGGGAGGCAACCCCACACACACTATGTAGGGGGCATGTTTGACACTGCCTTGGCTTATCAGGCATCTCTCCCCCCCCCCCCCCACACACACACACGTGAGATATGGGACTAATCCGGAGCCCCTGGCCTGGGACTGATGCCAGTATTTTGGACGGGTCCCCAGACTTTCTCTATGGAACTGTACAGTCTGGAAGTAGGGGGGAGGGGGGATCTGTGACGTATTGGGGAAGGACTGAGGGTGGGGAGAATACTTGTGACCTCATTGGTGGGAATGGGGAGAGGAAGTGACACCAGCCTTGTAGTTTTTCACCCCTCCCCTCCAAGAAGGGGAAGAAGAGGGAGGAGGTGGAAGAAATGGGGGCTTTTGGGGATCCCTAAGGAAAGGTAGGGGGACCAGGTCAAGAACATCAGAAGGGTGGCTGCATTCCCACCCACCACCCACCCTGCCAAAGGGGGCCCAGGAGGGAGGGCAGGGAGAAAGCAACTACAATCCCCATCGTCTCCAGCCCTCAGTTCCTGCCTCCTGTTCCATGCCAAAGAAGGGGGGGAGGACTAGACCACACAAAGAGAAACACTTTCAACTGGGTGGGGAATGGAGATGTTTCCTGCAAGACACAGACTGTCCAGGTTTGTAGAGACCTCCTCACAAAGAACCATCAATGCCATTAAAAGAGGGTGGAATAAAACTTCCACAACTCAGGGTGGCTTGCAACGTGTAAAAGGTAAAGGTTTCCTTTGCTTGAAAGCCAGTCGTATCCAACTCTAGGGTTTACTGCTCATCTCTGATTAAAAGCTGAAGAACCAGCGCTGTCTCCTTCTGCAGATGTTTCCATGGTCATATACTGTATATACAACGCTTACACACTTTCCCTGCCCATCCATCTGTGAGGCCTCCCCCTCCTGGGAAAGGCCCAGGAGCCACACCAGAGTGCCCTACTGGATGGGTGCAGTGACCGGACAACCCTCACCCATTACTTGATGTAAAGCAAGGCTTGAAGCTGCACTGAAGCTTTTTCCACACTCCCGGCATTCAAAAAGCTGCTCTCCTGTGTGGATTCTGTGATGTGAAGCAAGGCTTGAAGCTTGACTGAAGCTTTTTCCACACTCCAGGCATTCAAAAGGCTTCCCTCCTGTGTGGGTGCTCTGATGTGAAGCAAGGTGAGCATTTGGACTGAAGTGTTTTCCACACTCCAGACATTTATTATTATTATTATTATTATTATTATTATTATTATTATTATTATTATTATTATTATTATTATTATTATTAAATTCAAATTTATATGCCGCTCTCCTTGCCGAAGCAACCCAGAGCGGCTAACAATGTTACAATAGAAAACATAATATACATATAATATAACAAGTATAATACAATCAATGTGGTCGACAAGACCTTCATAAAAAATAATAAAAAAATATATAAATACAGTACAGTCAAAGAAATACAAAAAACAATCATGGATATACAGTACAAAGCAATAGGGAAAGTCCTCATCCCTTATAAATATTTCAATTATTAAATATACATTTAACTGGAGAGTGGTTGGCCGTGGTTCAGCTGTGGCGGTAATAGCGGGACTGGCGTCTCTCTCTCTCCGGGCCGGGCCGGACGAGGAGCCGAAGTTCATTGGGGGCGGCAGCAGGTCTTATAGCCGCCCGCCCGCGCCGCGCAGCAGCAGGGCTCACTCTCCGGGCCGGACCGGACGAGAAGCCGAAGTACATTGGGGGGGGCAGGTCTTCTAGCCGCCCGCCCGCGCCGCGCAGCAGCTGGGCTCACTCTCCGGGCCGGACCGGACGAGGAGCCGAAGTTCGTTGGGGGCGGCGGCAGCCATTCAAAAGGCTTCTCTCCTGTGTGGACTCTGTGATGTGAAGCATGGTGTGAACCTAGACTGAAGCGTTTTCCTCACTCCAGGCATTCAAAAGGCTTCTAACCTGTGTGGGTCCTCTGATGTGAAGCAAGGTGAGCATTTCGACTGAAGTGTTTTCCACACTTCAGGCATTCAAAAGGCTTCTCTCCTGTGTGGGTCCTCTGATGTAAAGCAAGGCTCAAAGCTGCACTGAAGCTTTTTTCACACTCCAGGCATTCAAAAGGCTTCTCTCCTGTGTTGGTACTCAGATGTAAAGCAAGGCTTGAAGCTGCACTGGAGCTTTTTCCACACTCCAGGCATTCAAAAGGCTTCTAACCTGTGTGGGTCCTCTGATGTGAAGCAAGGTGAGCATTTTGACTGAAGTGTTTTCCACACTTCAGGCATTCAAATGGCTTCTCTCCTATGTGGGTCCTCTGATGTAAAGCAAGGCTTGAAGCTGCACTGAAGCTTTTTCCACACTCCAGGCATTTAAAAGGCTTCTCACCTGTGTGGGTCCTCTGATGTACAGCAAGATTAGCAGTTTGACTGAAGTGTTTTCCACACTCCAGGCATTGAAAAGGCTTCTCTCCTGTGTGGATCCTGTGATGTGAAGCAAGGTGTGAACCTGCACTGAAGCGTTTTCCACACTCCAGGCATTCAAAAGGCTTCTTTCCTGTGTGGGTCCTCTGATGTACATAAAGGTGAGAACTTTGACTGAAGTGTTTTCCACACTCCAGGCATTCAAAAGGCTTCTTTCCTGTGTGGGTCCTCTGATGTACATAAAGGTGAGAACTTTGACTGAAGTGTTTTCCACACTTCAGGCATTCAAAAGGCTTCTCTCCTGTATGGGTCCTCTGATGTACAGCAAGGTAAGCATTTTGACTGAAGTGTTTTCCACACTCCAAGCACTCAAAAGGCTTCTCTCCTGTGTGGGTCCTCTGATGTACAGCAAGGCTTGAACCTCCATGGAAGCTTTTTCCACACTCCAGGCATTCAAAAGGCTTCTCTCCTGTGTGGGTACTCAGATGTAAAGCGAGGCTTGAAGTTGCACTGAAACTTTTTCCACACTCCAGGCATTTAAAAGGCTTCTCACCTGTGTGGGTCCTGTGATGTAAAGCAAGGCTTGAACCTACACTGAAGCATTTTCCACACTCCATGCACTCAAAAGGCTTCTCTCCTGTGTGGGTCCTCTGATGTAAAGCAAGGTTTGAAGTTGCAGTGAAACTTTTTCCACACTCCAGGCATTTAAAAGGCTTCTCACCTGTGTGGGTCCTGTGATGTAAAGCAAGGCTTGAACCTACACTGAAGCGTTTTCCACACTCCATGCACTCAAAAGGCTTCTCTCCTGTGTGGGTCCTCTGATGTAAAGCAAGGCTTGAAGCTGCACTGAAGCTTTTTCCACACTCCAGGCATTCAAAAGGCTTCTCTCCTGTGTGGGTCCTCTGATGTAAAGCAAGGTGAGCATTTCGACTGAAGTGTTTTCCACACTCCAGGCATTCGAAAGGCTTCTCTCCTGTGTGGGTCCTCTGATGTACAGCAAGGTGCGCATTTCGACTGAAGTGTTTTCCACACTCCAGGCATTCAAAAGGCTTCTCTCCTGTGTGGGTCCTCTTATGTGAAGCAAGGTGAGCATTTTGCCTGAAGCTTTTTCCACACTCCAGGCACTCAAAAGGCTTCTTTCCTGTGTGGGTCCTCTGATGTGAAGCTAGGGTTGAACATACACTGAAGCTTTTTACACTCTCCAGGCATTCAAATGGCGCTTCTCCTGTGGATCCTGTGATGTCTAGCAAGGTGTCCATGTTTACTGGATCTTTTCCCAAACTCAAGGCACTCAAAACGTTCTCCCCTGCGTGGATCCTGTGATTTCTTGCAAGGTTTGCACTTTGATGAAGCTTTTTCCACACACCATGCATTGGAATGGCTTTTCCATGAGTGGGTTACTTCAAAAGGTGTATCATGTCCTACTTCACTTTATGTTCCATATCTGCAGCTGTGCCAAAAAAGGGAAGGAAAAAATGGATAGTTACTTACTTTGAGGAGCAGATTCCTAGAAACTCAAATAAAAGGTGAAGAATAGATTCTGAAGAAGATCTACAGAGATTCAGGTAGAAAGATCAGTTCTGGTGGAAAGAAACAACATGAAAAGACTGCCATCTGTTCTTCAACTCCTCCTGATAGCCACACACCTACAGTACTTTGCTCTGTGTTTCCCCACTGTTTGGGGAAGTAACAGGACATGTGCAAATAATCTGCTGAATACTCAGCAACCTTCATTTCAAGTACTGTTCAGTAAAACCTCTACATATGTAAAAAATCTGTTCCATAGGCTTTTATGTAAATTGGTTTTTTTACTTAAAGCAAACCCATAGGAAAAATGAATTTTTGTGTAACTCAAAGTAAACCCATAGGAAAATGATTTTTAGATAAATGAAATGATTTTTTTTACATAACTCAAAGCAAACCCATAGGAAATTGTGTTAGGTACATCATGACATTTGTTTAAATTGGGACACCGTTTTAGTGCAAAAATCTTTATGTAAGTTGAATTTTATGTAACTTGAGACATTGTAAGTCAGGTTTTACTGTATATCAATAGACACCACTTTGGTGGGAAAAAGATCTGGAGATATGAAAGGAGCCTCATTCAGGTGTTCCCTGAGCAGACTTCCTCTGGCAAAAATCCTTTCAACCCAGAAAGCACCTCTGTGTGCTTTTAACATTAAATAAATCTTGGAAGGACATCTTTGTTCTTTATAGCCCTTTCCTCAGATTTGAGACTACTGTATTATTAGCGCTTGTGACACAGTGGTTAAACTGCTGTATTGCAGACACAACTCTGCCCATAATCCAAGTTCGCTCCTGAATGGGTTTTAAGGTTGATTCCGCCTCTACCATCCTTCTGAGATCAGTAAAATGGGCACCCATCATGTTCCTGGGCAAAAGGGTAATTGCCTTCTGAACTGCAGGCAGGGCTTAGGGATGGTAAAGGTAAAGGTTTACCTTGCCCGAAAAGCTAGTCATATCTGATTCTAGGGTTCAGTGCTCATCTCTGTTTCATAGCTGAACAGCCAGCGCTTTCTGCTTCTGCAGACGTTTCCATGGTCATGTGGCAGGCATGACTAGACACTGGAGGGCACGGAATGCTGTTACCTTCCCACCAAAGTGGTCCCTATTACCTACTTGCAATTTCTTGCTTGCGAACTGCAACTAAAAGGCAAAAACCAAAGGAAAAGGGGGGAGCTTACCGGATCTCCTCAGGGAAGAGTAACACCAGGGGCAAAACAGTAACGCCTTTCCTCTGCCAGGGAGAATGTGGAAGAGGCGGAAGAATAAGAGGGAGACGTCTTCTTTCCACCCCTTCTTCGTTCTTCTGCTCAGGAATGTAACGCCGTTCCTTTCGTCCTTGAATGGGAAGCAACCCGCAAAATCCCTAGGGAAAGGGGTGGGAAAACTAACAGGGCCTTGGAAATGTCCCCCCCCCCCCTGTTTTTTCTTCGTCTTACTACAAAGCCCAGAAACCCCACCTAGGGACCACCACAGAGGGCATGTGGTCCCAAAAACATATAGCGCCTCCCACGACTTTGAGATTTTCCCTCTTCTGCTTGGGTTCAGGGATTTCCCCCCTTTCAGACTACAACTCCCATCGTCCTCGCCATGTGCCCTGCTTGCTAGGAATTCTGGGAGCTGTAGTATTTTAGACGAAACAAGGGTTAAAGGCACCAACATGGATTCCTAGAGAGGAAGTGAAGCCAGGTGGGAGCGGAAGAAAAGAGAAGGGCCGTCGTCCAATAAAGTCCCTTCCTGTGCCTTTTTCTCTCCCTCCGGGGAAAACTGAGGTTCCTCCCCTCCCCAAGGGCTGCCTCTCCCCCTCTGAAAACTTTGTGGGGTGTGTGTGTGAATTCCCTCCTCCTTTTCTGCCTAGGGATGATGTTGATGATGATGGTTCTTCCCCGGCTAGATTGGAGTGGTGTTTGGAAGGGGTTTGTTGTTCATTCGCACAGTCGATTCCGACCCTTTGCCACCCCATGGGCCACTGTTCGCCAGGCCAGGCACTCCTGTCCTCCACCATCCTCCTCAACTCGCTCAGCTCTGTGCCCATTGTCTCTACAATACCATCTCATTTTGGGCCGCCCCCTTCTTCTTTTGCAGCTCCATTATCTGCCTATCCATTTCCGGGCACAATTCAAAAAGTTGGTTTCAACCTTTAAAGCCCTGACAGTTCAAATTTCAGCTGGCTAAAAGACCACATCTTACTTTATGAGCATGCATGAGTGATAGAATCTTAAAGGGAGACCTTTCTTTCTGCCCTGACACTCCCAAGAGGTACATTTGGTAAGGACACAGGAGAGGGCCTTCTCTGGTGCTGCTCCCAATCTGTGGAACTCCCTTCCACTGGAGGCCAGGCTCTTCTTCCCCAAGCAGGCAAAGACATTTCTATGTAGACAGGCTTTCCTTCAGTGGCAGTCTGGCTAAGTAGGGGTTCTTACAGTGGGAGGCTTCTGCCCCAGTGGTTTTAAATGTTTCTTATGTGTTGTTTGTATGCAGGATCCTTATTATACAGTATTTAATTATCTTTTAATATTGCAATAATCCTTTTATATTGCCTGTTTTTGTGATGTAAGCCATCTGAGGTCCTTTATAGGAGACAGGTGGGATAAAAAAAGATATTTTAAATAAATAAGAAATAATGACCTCACCACTAGCCATCAAGTACTGTACCATGAATCCTTGTAGATCCTCCCCTCTATTCACAAGCTTTCCTCTAATTCAAGTGCAATCATCTTCCCTGTTTGATTCATCCTTGATTTGTAAGAGGCATAAAAGGTCCTTTGAGAGGTGAGAAAGGCTATTCTTCCCTTTCCTCCTTTCCTGTCAAGAAACTAAGCCCTGGTGGGTTTGGTGGAGATTCCACGGGTAGGGTGAGTATTACATGAGTATTATTATTGCAGTTATGAGAAGTATATTGCAATAAGCTACTGGTATACATTTTTTATTGGTACACATGCCTTACTATCTTACTTGTGCAAGGAGAAAGGCAGCCTGCCACTATTTAAATAAACAATAAATAGGTCTGTGTGTATGTGTATGAGAACTTTCTTCTGTGCAACAGGTAGAGCCTCTTTCGGAGAAGACAGCAGTAACAACTGAGGAAAGTTTGCTCTTGTTTATCATACTTGAGAAACTTCCTGGTGATTTTGTAAGCTTCTGCCTCCCCTCCCATAAAGGGTGTTAGGATCCCTACAGTGTTAGTTGACCTCTGGGAATGAACTTGGAGGGTCTCCACATTTGTGGTCTTTCTCCACCTCTAGTTCTTCCATGGTTCCATATGCTACTCTACAACACCCACCCAGCCTCTTCTTCTGGAGTTTGGAAGAGTCAATTTTTAAAAGCACTGTTTCCAGAAATGCCCATGCTGTTATGGCTATTGGGCTGTGCTTGTTAGCGGTGGGAATCTGGAATTGGTTGGATTCTCCCCCCCCCCCAAGTTACTATTTGAAACTCTACCTTGAAAATGCGCTTTTGATCAACACTCTCCATCTATGCATTTGGGGTGTGCCTAGTTGAGACATAACTTACGGCAGGAGTTCTCAACCTTTTTAAAACTTGGGGCCAAGTCACGCTCCCTCAGACAGCTTCGGGGGCTGGATGGCCAGTTTGCCCTTCCTCCACCACACAGCACTTTCTGGTGTGGTGGAGGTGGTGGTGGGGCCGCATGAAATGGTGTTGCAGGTTGAGAATCCTTGAAATATGGATTTACCTTGCCTCATTTATGGAATGTGACATAAGTCCAGCTGAGATCATTTTCTAGTTGTATCCAAACTTGGTTTTCATAACACATTCTCCACTTTAAAAAAAAACCCCACCATAAATTAACACCTTTAATGAATTAAAAAATGCATGGGAGCATACATAATATTCTTCAGGCTACTTAAAAGTTCTTGTGAGCCTTCCTCATTCTTCTGGAAGATGGGTGAAAAATGTAATGTATTAACACGGCAGCTAGGTTAATTTCTGCAAAAGGATTTGTTTTGGAGTGTTAAATATACATTTCAACTTATTAATTGAGTCACAGACATTTGAAATGTAGCTTTTGGTGATAAATTAATGTGAGAAACTGAAGTAAAGGAAAAGGTTAAGTGAATAATTTTAATGTTGTATGTGGACATTTTATAGAATATGTGTTATTGAAGGTCAGGCACCAGCAAAAAACTGTTTGTTTTGTTTTTGAGAGGAAAATGGTACAAGTAACTAGAGAAAAGAATTGAGAAAGCAAATGTTTGGGTTTTTAAAAATAGTCTCAAGGATGATGCAAGCTCAATGTTATGTTCTTCTTTTCCCACCATATTTGAGTGTAATTTCCCCCTTTTATGTGTTATGTCTTTAGTGAGTTAAAATAATTTTTTAAAATGTAATGTGAACCATGGTGTTGAAAATTTCCCATGAACTTGGGAAATAATAAAAACATTTAAATAAAAATGCAGCACAGAGGAATGTCTACTGAACAAATGTGTCTCATGGATATTCTTAAGGCATTCTCTGTCCAACTGACCCTCAGAAAGACTTTTGCAAAAAGCTTGTGGTAGCAGTTTTCAGTTTTTAATTTGAATCCGTTGTTGAGTCTTGTTAATCCCCCAATGGGGTCTGTTAAGGGCTGTAGCTCAGTGGAAGAATGCATGCTTGACATGTAGAAGGTTCTAGAAAGCCATGTAGGGTGTGGGAGTTGTACTAAAAAAATTCTCAACTGTGAAGGGACACCACCCACCGATCCCACGGCATAGAAATAGAATTTATTTAACAGGGCAGTGGGAGACCAAAAGGAGCATTTTAATGAGTGAGTATTTCTGTGATGGTACCTCCATTCTGGACACTCTGAGGCTTTGGGTCCCTGCTGTGTCCTTGGTTGTAAGACAACTGATAACTAGGGTGGGCGATGGGGTAGGGGTTTACTAGTTGTTGCCATTGCTGCTACTCTCCTTCCTTGCTGACCCTTCTGCTCTGTAGGGTGGCCACCTGCCCTCTTTTGGGAAGGACAGTCCTCAGTGGGCCGGTTCAAGAGCTGGGGTATGCAAACACTTAAATCATTCCATGCGACGTGGCAGAGGGGGACTGGGGAGGTCCTCTGCTGTTACTGGAGCTTTCACAGATGCCACCTTGGTTAGCTTGTCGTCTATAATGAATGGGGCTGTGACCTACTTCACCTTTTTCCCCATAAGGTTTTCAACAATACTGTATAATGAATCTGACATATTTGTTTCCTAGGTTACCAGGAGCCAACTGTGAGGTCTACAGAAGTTTTTAAAATGGTAAGTGTTTCTGGTGGGGACAGAGGAACTAGCTCTGTGGAGATGAAGTGCACACTGCCTTTAATCGTACGGCAAACTTGCCTTCTTTGTTTAACTTGAATAGCAGCTTCTACAAGGGAGGAGGATGAATGGAGACATTCACGGCAGGAAGAGAAATGCTTCCCTACATTAAATGGTCTTCTCAAACATGTATTTGAAATTGTGTGTGTTTGTGATGCTTAGAGGGAGAGAAAGAGGAACCTCCTTTTGCCTAACCTTGAAAGAATAGGCCAAATGAGAATAGTCAAGGGAAGGAATTCTGGTAGGCAGAGGTTGTACCTTGGAGACGTTATTCAGCGAGGAGTCCACACATTGGTAGACATCTCCATGATGACGTTCTGTGCATGCAAATGGTCTTGAGAAATCAAGTCCAATTACGTGTGGCTTTTTTTAGCCATTTGGCGATCTCTTCACCCACTGGCCCGGAGGGTCGTGACATGTGCCTGTGTTTTTACCTTGCCCAATGTATCTGACAGAGGACGCTTTGGTTGTACACTCATGTTTTATATGTGCTTGTTTCCGAGCGCAGATATCTTGACTAGAGGAACTGCATTTGGACTAGGGCCTGAATCAGCATCAGCTTGGTGACCACCCAGTCATAGCTGTGCTACCCTCTCTTTTTGTCCCTTTTATGGTTTTCTTTCACAGTTAAAATAATCATAGAATAACTGACCTCGACGGGGCCTCTGAGGCCATTGAGTCCAACCTCCTACTGAATGCAGAAATCCAAATCAAAGCAGATCTGACCAATGGCTGTCCAATGATATCTTAGTGTTAAGAAACTTTCTTTTCTTCTTTAACAATTCCAATTTATACCCATTTTAGGGTTGCCATCTTAAGCATCCATTCTTGAAAGCAGGTCCTAGTCTATTTAGGTGAGGTTTACTGTCTTGTAAGTGTATGTAAGGTCATAATGGCATGAGACCTTTTGGTATTCATGTAGGGTTTGTGCAATGGAAGGCAAGTGGCTCTAACGGAAACACTATTATTTCTGGCACCAGATGCTAGGTATATAATTGCCCCCACCAGTTAGGCAGTTAGAGGCTGCAAGCCATTGAAAAACCTTTTCACCTATGAGATGCCATGTATTCCCCACAGCCATTTTAGAAGGCAAGTACAAAAAAAACAACCCCCCATTCACTGAAAGACTTTGTTCCTGTGGGTCTGGTGAACTTGAAATTACTGGTCATGTCTTCCTTATGTGTTCCTTTTACCGCGGTACCAGAATCATGTTCATTCTTCCCTTGAAGAATACAGATTGTCTTCAGTTTCTGCTTAGGGATGAGTGGAATGTGGTCACAGCGCAGGTGGGTAGATTTTTCTCCTCGGTGCTAACGATTTTCAGAAATTTGAAGGGAAATCCTTAATAAACATTTAGTACCATATTTATTGCCATGTTTTATAAAACCAACGTATGTTATACACCAAGGGTGCCCAAACGTTTTGGTCTGCAGGCCAGTCATGTGGTTCAGGGTGCCCAAACTACAGCCTGGGGGCCGGATCTGGCCCCCAATGCCATTTCATCTGCCCTACAAAACCCTCATTCCTGGAAGTGGAAGTAAAACGTGCCCGAATGGGTGCATTTTACTTCCACTTCTAGAAGCTGCAAGGGCTTCGTGGGCTGGATTATTTGGTATTGGGGACCAGATCCAGCCCCGGACCGTAGTTTTGGCACCCCTGTTATTCCCCATGCCCTAGATTGAGCTAGACAGACTTAGAAACTTTTATAAATCTTACTACACTATCTGTATAAATTTGTCAGTTACTAATTACAATCATTCTTAGACAGAAGTGTTATTTATTTATATATTTATTAGTCAAATTTATATTCCGCCCTACTTGCACAAGCTTATTATAGCTTAAGCCTTTTGTTCTGTGTTTAGACATATTTCTTATATGTAACTTACATTGTACTGGTCTATGACTGTAATACCATATATAGTTGACTATAAGTCGTCCCAAATATAAGTCAGGGTACAGTAAAACACCGGATAACGCTAAAACTTGGTTCCACAAGTCTTGGTGTTATCCGATTTTTAGTGTTATCTGATCCATGTTAAAATCCTATGGGATAGATCAGATAACGTTAAAGCTCCATAGAGATACATTGTAACTGCACAGGCTTTAGTGGTTGTTATCTGATCCATCCCATAGGACCTTGTTATTCGATCCAATTCTCCTCCCCAGATAACTTAACGTTATGCGATTTTAGCGTTATCCGTTCCAATCGTTATCCGGTGTTTTACTGTACTTAATTTGGACCTCTAAAACAAGGAAAATAGATTGACTCAAGTATAAGTCGGGGGTGGAAAATGTAGCAGCTGCTAATGACTTTCAGCAATTAAAATACATGAAAATGCGGTACAGTTACAGTAATTTATCCAGACATTTGTGTGGGTATGTTTTCCAAATTTTATGGTAGTGTTTCTCCTTTTTTTAAAAAAATGTATTTTTGAATTTGCACCACTGCGGTTTTGGGACCCTCGGGGTCTTTGAACCGAGTATAAGTCGAGTCCCATTTTTGGATCTCATTTTGGAGGCTAAAAAACTAGACTTATACTTGAGTATATAGGTAATAAAGATTTGGTTTGTGTAACTTGCCACAGCCAACTGCAACTCATTGCTAGAGTGCATCTTAGTTGTACAATTGGGCGCATGATCAGGCAGATATCTATGATGCACTCAGGACTTTAACAGTTCATTGCAGCAAGTCACACAAATCCTATGTGAATACTGATAGGATTTGGGCTGCTATATTTTAATGCCATTTCCTGGTAGCCATAATGTGGAAAGTGTATACAGGCTGGTTTTCTGAGACTTAGTAGGTTTTGACATTAATGTAGGTTAAAGAAAGTTGTGTTAATTTCAGATGGGGAAACTGGGTTTGACCAAAACCCAGTGGTGAGCAGCAAAAATTTGCGCAACCACACCATGGGCGGAACCTACGTCATGGGCGATCTATGCGTGACTGCCATATGGCTATGTATAGATCTACAAGCACAGGCAGCACTAGCTCTTTGGCTGTAAAGGGAGATGAGCACTGCACCCTAGAGTCAGATATGACTGGCTTTTGAGCAAGGGAGACCTTGAAACACTTGCAGGGACAAAACCTGACGTCAAATTTGATTACCAATCAGGGATCTCCTGTTATTAGAGAAAGGTTGCCCTTGCTCGAAAGCCAGTTGTTACCAACTCTAGAGTTCAGTGCTCATCTCAGTTTATAGCCAAAGTGCCAGTGGACTTGATCCACAAAAGCTCACATTAAAATACAACATTTAGTCTTTAAAAAGCACCCTGGCCACAGCAGCGGTGGTGTGGCCATGCTGGGCTCAACTGCGCTTTCTCCTCCTCCCAGCATGATGTGCATGCAACATGCACGCAGATGGTGTGCAGTGTGGCACACAGGGAGAGTGGGATCCCAGGGGAGGCAGCCACACCAAGGCCAGGCTGCAGCCCCCAGACCACTCGCTGCCCGTACTTGGAAGTGGAGGAGTGGGGCAGGGAGGTGGGCGTGATCACCCAATTTTATTACACCCCGCCCCAAAAGGCCCCCAATTTTGCCACCCCCTCCTCGAAGGACACCCAGTGTTACCACCACCCCTCCCGTGGGTGTGCGGACTGGTTACTGCCCACCACTCCCAAAAACTGAATCCAAATGATTCTCCTTTAATAAACTCACACTTGATTCCTCATTTCTGTTTCAGTTCATGAAGTGTTCCAAAGGTCTGGGCCCCCTTGAAGCCTACACTGATGTAGAGGAAGGAATGGCTTTGCAGATGGACAGCGGTTTGTTCTGGGACTCCCTGGGGAATTGCCAAAGCCACCTGACCATTGCAGGAATGCCTGAAACGAACATTACGTGCACATTTTTCATCGTCTCCCTGCCATCAGGAAAAGTTTTCCTGAAGAACTGGTCGGGGACTTCCGGTTAAGATGGCGTAGGGTAGTGGACACATTCTTTTGCCTCGCTACAAAACGAGTTTTCCAACGAGATCTTAAAAGAGAAACAGAACAAGGATAGTGACAAGATTGCAAGATTAAGACTTCACCCACCAGCGAAAACAATAAAAAGAGTTCACCAGCAGAAGATCGGGGCTCGGAAGACCGCGCTCCGGGTAGGGCTCTGCCCTGGCAGAGCTGTCCCGTAGAAGCAGGTTGGGAGCCGGGGATCATCGGGTTGAGGCGTCCGTTGTGCCTGACGAAACTGTGAGTGTACGAACAACAGAGTTGCGGGACGAGAAGGGGAAGAAAGAAAAAAACTCTGGTGGTGTGGAGCGCGGAAAAGACTGACGAGAAACAGTTAATGACAGTTAATGACTCAACACGATTCAAGGTGTGAGTAAACTAAAGTGGTGGGGAAGAATCCAAAGACAATTGAGATCAAAGAGACTAAAAGGGGGGGAGGCGATTGCAGAGACTTAAATAGACAGTATTAGAAACGAGCTGTGCCAAGCCGAGTGGAGAAACGGAAGATCGGAAGGTTTTTTTCTTTGCCTTTTTTCTCTTTTTTTCTTTGCGGTAAGGTAAAATTGATAAAAGGTGACAATTAGAAGTCCTTTATTCACCAGCTTTCTTAGTTTATCTTCACGTAGAACCGAGTAAGAGGACAACAGACTAATGAAATGGCGGCGGGAGCTTAGAGAATTAAACAGAACTGAGGGAGAAATAAGATCATCGGGTTGTAACGCCAGCCACGTTTGCTGAAGTGCCGGAAATACGAGAATACGACCAGCGGTTCTGCCAAGTGAAGTTAGATGCGAGGGGCGAATATTGAATTTACGGTCAAGTTATTTGGGGATTAAAATAATCGATTGGAGAAAGAGTGAAGAGATATTTGGAAAAAAAACCCCTTTTTTTTCTGAGAGTTGTTTCTGGTTCCTACCCTCTCTCTAGACAGCGAGCAGCAAGACAAGGGATTGGTAATGGCGGCGAGAGAATAGAGAGAGAAGTGGATTCGAGAGAGAAGCACGAAACACCGTGAAAGAGAATCGAGCAAAGTGGAGAGAGGGGGGATTTACAGAAAGATTGAGAAATAGCGGTTTCCAATAAAGAGACAGTGACAAAAATTTAAAATAGAACATTGAGAGAACTGAGCAGCGGAACTTTTTTTCCTTTTCTGGTTTCTTTTCCCCCCCTTTTTTTTTCAAAACAGTGAAGTGACAACGCTGTGCAGATAATTTGGACAGCTTTTTCTCTCTCTCTCTCTTTTCTAGCTTATTCTCTGTATATATTCCTCTTCTCCTGTGCTTTTCTCTTCTCTTTTTTCCCCTTCTTTCAACATATTTCCTAATACATTTTTTATCATTATTAATTTTAGCTCTTTTCATTTCTTTTATTTTTCCCTTTTCTCTTTTTTTCTCTTCTATTCCCCTTGCTTCATTGTTAAAAATAAACACACACACCCTTTTTTTCTCTTTCCTTGTGGTTCTATTACTTAGTGTTGCTCCTCCCAATTTTCCCCACCCTTCCCCATGTTTCCTTTCTAAAGAAGCTTTGGTGTCTGCCTTTTCCCGGACTGGTACATAAAGAGAGTATCAAAGGTGATGGTAAAAGGGTTGAGAATAAAATAAAATAAAAATATCTATATATAAATTAAAATATTTAATCTCCTAGAATACGGAGGTAGACTTTGGTAGAAAAAAAACAGAATAAAAATAGTTGAATAGGGATTATTAAGCATTCTCAAACATCTGATTGGATTTGATAGATTGTGTTATTTTATTTACTTCAATTGTAAGCTAGAATTTCATATCACGGCATAGCTTATACATTGGTTGATTGGGGAAACCATAGGGACCCTGGGAATAATTACACAGTGGAATTAATTGGAATTTAATTTGATACATAAAACTGCTATATTCTCACTCTTCCTAGAGTGATTTAGTTACCCATAGGAGAGAAAAATAAAATAAAATTTATTGTGAAATACCAGTTTTCAGGGGTATAAGAGAGGGGTTTCGAAGGATTTATAGTAGACAAACTGTTAAAGTTATGCAAGATTAAATGTATTTAATTGTGTAGCTAGATTAATTTTGATATTAAGTCCTCAGTAGTATAATTGTGTGTGGAAATATAGGTTTAAGTAGAAAATTAATTTGCCTACCAGATTGATTAAGTAGTATTCGGGGGGGGGGGGGAATCAAGCATGGAGCAGAGAAAGGAAGAGGAAGAGGTGGTTAAACCAAAGAGGATTGAAACAAGGAAAGAGAAGGACAAGGAGAAAGAGAAGAAGGAACAAAGAGAGAGATCACCGCCTCCGAAGGAAACACCACCAACTGATCAAGCACAACTATTTGCAGAAATAACCAAGATGATGAAAAAAATGGACATGACTATACAGGACAATGCGGAACTTAAAAAGGGACAACAAGAGATTGTAAAAAGTATGAAGGAAATGAAAGAGGAAATGAAGCATGATAGTGAGGAAATAACTACTAAATATGATAAACTGGCTGAATCGTTTACAGAATATATGAAAGTAACAAAATATAATTTTATGAGGGTAGATCAATGTATCCAGAATGTGCAAACTGACGTGAAACTTTTGCAAAATGAGATAAGATTAACAAATCGCCAAGCGAAAGAAATCAGACTTAAAGTAGAATCACAAGAAAAAAGGGTGGATTTAGTGGAGGAACAACTGAGAAGACAAAATGTGGTAATTCGTAAAATGGAGGAAAATGTGCCGGATAGGTTGAAAGATAGAATCTTAAATTGGTTAAATTCACTTCAAATGGGTAAAGAATTTGCACCAGAAGACATTATAGGTGCGTATAGACTGGGCTCGAAAAAGGGTAAAAATAGGAAAAGAAATGTATTGGTAAAATTCGCAAATTTGGCTGATAAATAAAAAATGATGGCTTTTATAAAACAAAATGGATCTGGCACACTAAAAATAGATGGTAATAAAGTAGAAATATATAATGATATAGCTTCAGAGGAACGGATATGGCGCTTGAAAATGAAACCTGTCACAAAATTTTTAAGAGGTCATGGGATTGCATATAATTGGAAGTACCCACAACAGATGAGGTTTTATTATGGAAAAAAAATGTATACCTTGGATGATAAAGTGGATGCATTGGATTATTTATGTTTTGCAGGACTGGTCCAAACAGGGTCACAACAATGGATGCAGCTAAGGAAAGATCTGATGGAATCAGGGGGTATCGAGAGAGAGAATGCAGGAGATGAGGAAGAAATGGGGGCAGCAGGGGGATCAGACGGAGACGGAAATGACGTAGTAGTGGTAGAGTCAGACAATAGTTAAGAAATAGAACAGGTGGTGGGCGAAGAATGATTACATAGGGCAAGAACTAATAAAAGATACTCTAGGCATAGTAACGGCAGTCCCCCCTCCGCTCTTTGGGGTTCAAAGGCGGCTTTTCAGGAAGAAGAGTGGGGAGGGTAACCGTAGTAGCAGGTAAGTCTTTCTGTTTTTTTTTAATTGTTTTTTTTCATTCTTTTTTTTTCTTTTCATTAATACTATGAATTTTTATTATTATTACTATGTTGTAATTGGTAAAGGGTGTAGCACTTTCAGAGAAGGTTATGATTCTCAAAATAGGCTAGAGCAAAAAGATGAAGGACGTTAAAGTTTTATCTTGGAATGTAAGAGGTACTGGCAATATGGTGAAGAGGAAATGATTAGAGGCAGCCTTAAAGAAAAATAAACCTGATATAATTTTCATGCAAGAAACGCATCAAAAATCAGATGACACAAACAAGATGAGATTGGGATGGATACAATATTACGAAAAGTCCTTTGGTTCTTCAAAAGCGAGAGGGGTAGCAATATTTATATCAAAAAGATTGGGGTTTAGTTTAACAAAAAAGATTTCGGATTCAGAAGGGAGATTTTTGATAGTCAAAGGTAATATAGAGGAAGAAGAAATAACTTTAGTTAATACTTATGCCCCAAACGAGCATCAAAAAGAATTTTTAGACAAAATACATCAAATATTAGAGAAAGAAAAAACAATAAACATGAAAGTCGCAGGAGATTTTAATATGATAAGGTCAGATATAGATAGCACTAATAAGCAACAGAATAGAAAACAAGAAATGCAAGTTATAAATAATTGGATAAAACTAGTAGGATTAAAAGACACATAGAGAGAACTGAAAGGATCAGAAAGTGTATATACGTACTATTCACAAGTACATAATTCATACTCGAGAATAGACTACATATTTGTGACAGATAATTTAGTGAAAATGTTAGAAGATACAGAAACCGGAATTTTTAAAGAGTGATCACACAAAAATCCAATTAGAGATAAAGATAGGAGGAATAAAGAAAAAAATTAATAGCTGGAGATATGATTCAAGAATACATAAGGATAAAGGTCATAAAAATGAAATAATTAAAAAATGGGAAGAGAATTGAAAGTGGAACGACAATGGAGAAGTTGGATTTAACGGTTTGGGACACAATGAAGGGAATATTTAGAGGAGAGAGTATTAAGATTGCAAGTATAATCAATAGACAGAAGGAAATAAATATGAGTTGGAGAGGGAAATTAAATCTCCAAAATGAACATGCAAAAAATAAGAACCAAGAAACATATGATAAAATGCAAAAATTAAAAAGTGAATTAGTGGGAAAAGACATAGAAAAGGTAAAAAGAGATCTAATCTATTTGAAAAGGGAATATTTCCAGTATAGTAACAAGAATTCAAAACTTTTGGCAAGGGCGGCAAAAGAAAAAATGTAAAAGGGAAATTACAATCTTAACGAATATTCAAGGGAAGAGATGTATTAAAATAACAGAAAAATTAGAGATAGTAGAGAATTTTTATTGAACATTATACTCTAAGAAAGAGATAGACGTAGAAAAACTAAAAAAACGATTTCGAGAACAGAATGAAGCAAAAATAAAAGACGAACAAGAATAAAATGGAGGAAGAAGTATTGGAAAAAGAGGTCAAGGATGTGATTGGGAAATTGAAAATGGAAAAGGCCCCGGGAGAAGATGGACTACCGGTGGAATTCTATAAGGAATTTCAGGAAGCGGTAGTCCCAAGACTGTTGAAATTGTATAATTATATCCTCAATGGAGGTGAGATCCTGAACTCTTGGTCTAGATCCACAATTGTCTTGATTCCAAAACCGGGGAAAGACACAGAAAAGATAGAATCATATAGACCTATCTCCTTAATAAATTTGGATGCAAAAATTTTTACGACCATATTGTCTAAAAGACTGAATACCTTTATCGACCAATACATAAATAAAGATCAAGCAGGATTTGTAAAAGGAAGATACATGGCTGACCTAACAAGAAGAGTATTGAACTTGATAGATATTGCTGATCAAAAGAAGGAAAAGATGGGTTTTATGGCTGTAGATATCTTTAAAGCTTTCGACTCCTTGCAATGGGATTCTATAAAATAATTGATTGAGCTATACGGTTTTGGAATTAAATTTCAAAATATTATTGGTAAACTATATCAGAAAGGAGTAGCGAGGGTTAGTATTAACGACACTTACACAGCTGACATTCCATTAGAGGCTGGGACAAGACGGGGATGCCCTCTATCCCCAACATTATTCATAATGGCTATAGAACTACTTGTGAATGCAATAAGAAATGATAGGGAAATAGATGGATTAGAAAGTAATAAAATAAACCTTTATGCGGATGGACACCCTAATTATAATAAAAAACCCTACGAAAACATTGGATAGAATACAACTACATTTAAATATGTTAGAAGATATCACAGGCCTCAGAGTAAATTGGGACAAATCAGAAATGATACTATTCAATAGTAAGAAGGAAGATCAGGATAAAATTAAAATGAAATATAAAATACAAGTTTAAAGTAGCTTGAAATATCTGGGAATAACCATCTCAAATAACTGGGGGGAATTAAGTAGTTTAAATTACGATAAACAAAAGAGAAAAATAGAAGAAAAGATAAAACAATATCAAAAATTGAATCTGTCATGGTTTGGCAGAATTGCTCTCTGCAAGGTGATGCTGATACCGAAGATCAATTTTTTATTCGAAACACTACCTATTAGACTATCAGATAAACTGATAAAGGAATTTCAAAATAAATTGAACAACTTTTGCAACGGGAAACGCAGAGTAAGAGTTTTGAAAAGTCTATGGTACGTACCACAGCGGGAGGGGGGATTACGTTTACCAAATCTTAAAAATTATTTTAGAGCATTTCAGATAAAAAATGTGATGAAAATTTTGATGAGGGACGACAATTTGGCAAGAAATAGAGTTGAAGGAACTGAGACAATTTGGGAACTCAATCTTTTTAGATAAAGTAGTCAAAGTTACAGGAATTAAAAACAAAATGCTAAAAATAGTGTTGGAAGAGTGGAAAAAATTAAAGCAAGAGTTGGTACCAGACGTATCCCCAATTATTGAAATTCAAGATATTAAAAATTTTCCCATAAAGATTGACATAAAACCAGGTATCTTAGAGAAAGGGGGGGCTACGATAGTAAAAGACGATAAAGATATGTAAGGATAGGACAAAAAAGGATGAATTGTTTGATCGGTTGGGACTGAATTGGTTTTAACGATTAGCAGTAGAAAAGTGGAATAATAAATATTTACAAGAAAGATCGTTAGATAGACCGAAAACAGAAATTGAAGAAATTATGTTTAAACTAAGGAAGGGGGAAATTTAAATTAAAGGGTTGGTTAGTAAAATATACAAAATATTAAATAAAGGGAGTAAAGCCCAGGAAGTATTGAAAAACATATGGGAAGAAGATATAAAAGTGAAAATTTCAGAAAGTGATTGGAAAAAAAAGTGGAGCAAAAGAATTATGAAAAATTTATCAGTAAGAGTAAAAGAGCACAACTACAAACTGTTATGGAGATGGTATTTGACACCTATAAAACTGCACCAGATAGATGAGAAAACGAGTAATAAATGCTGGAGATGCAAAAGTGTTCTGGGTACATACGTGGACATGTGGTTAGATTGTAAAGTGGTTAATGTTTTTTGGACAAAAGTAGGAAAAGAAATAGCAAATATCATGGGTGTACGATTAGAGATTAAGCCAGATATAATGCTATTGACAAATGTGGAAAAAATTAATGTGGATAAAGACAAAAAAGAGTTAATAGCCACAATGCTGTCATCTGCAAGGCATTGTATAGCGAGAAATTGGAAAAGCGATAATTAATTATAGAAGATTGGTACAGAGAAACGTGGGAATTGGCGTTGAACGATAAATTGACATGGGAAGTGAAAGTTAGAAAGGGTGTAGTTCAGGAGAATAGGTTTTGGAGGATATGGCATCCATTTATAGAACATTCACTGTACAATGATAAAGCTACACAGCCAGCACCAGAACAAATGAATTTTTGGAGGAACATTTGAATATGGACTAATTGTAACCTCTCTGGATACTGTAAATAGCACAGGGTGTTGAAAAGAGAACTAATTCTCTTTTCTAAATATGCAATTGTTTTTGTTTTCCTTTGTCGGTCTTATGCCATTTGGTATTAAAATTAAAAAGGTAGTTACGTGTATATACTCATATAATTAATTGGACATAGGTGTATGCCCACGTCTAAAAGTGGGTACAAGCATGTACACAAGCGTATGTGTATATACATATATAAAAATAGGCAAATAGGTGTGTAATTGTATATAAACACATGTACATGGGTATTGGAAGAATTACTGGTAATAAGCAAACAAAATATAAATATAAGTTGATGGGGAAAAAAGTACTAGAACACGAGAAATATATAAGATAAGAAGTAATACTCATCATATGTGTCTATTCTCACCATATTATTAATGTATTTTTTTTGTTTCATCAATACTGTACTGTAAGCAATGTTTTTTTGTTATATATCTTGTCTTTATTGTTTGTCTTTTGTATGTCAGAAAAATTCAATTAAAAAAAAAAAAGAACTGGTCGGGCATGTACCTTGCTCCTGTAAAAGTAGGTATGGATCCAGAAACCTATCCTATCCATCTCGTTGAGTTCTCGATAGATGTATCCCTGATGTTCAGTGTCTTTCACCGTGAAAACCAGGTCGCCTTCCAGGCCTATAACCGTCGCTTCTTGGCCAGGGGGCCCCTCGAGGGGCTCCATTTTTGGAAGCTGCCAAGGTTTTTATTGACAGCTCCTGCTACTTCTGGCCCCAGATTGGGGACCTCCATCCTCACACCTTTGCAATATCGAGCGTGATCCCTAGAGAACTTTGGCGACTGAAATACCATTCTTGCCCTTTGGATAGGATGAGCTTCATCAACCGGAGTGACACACCAATCCAGCAAACATTTAATATGATTTGGAAAGAAACGGTCACTGACAGAATTTTCTGGAACCACACTTGGGGGCTTGGTTTGCTCCCAGTTTCTGCTCCTTTCACTGTTGGGAATGCAAAGCTCACGGTGAAGTATTCGGAGAAGAACTGGCATGCATTGTCTGTCACGAGAGATGTTTATGAGACTGTTTCACACACGTTAATGGTGCCCCCCAGGACAAAAGCCACAGCATACCTTTATGCCTACCAGGATCATGAAGCCTCTCTACCATTCACAGCCACCATCCGTAAGGTGGCCCATTACAGAAATGAGGTGATATTGCAGGAAAATGGCATCTGGATGGGGCTCATCTATCGTGACCTCTGGGTTAAATGTTCACTAAAAAAACTTGATGATCTGTGTCTTGATACATTATTTAATGTAAACTAGGGGCTTGTCAAGGTGAATTAAATACATGACCGTGAATTGCCAAGTCCTAAAAACAAGTGATTTCCCAGATTCTCTACCATCTTGGTCTGGTCCATTGTAAGGCTGTGTTGCTCAGAAGGTGGATTCCTCCTGGAGCTACTCAAGCAACTTGATTATAAATTCTCAGGTGCCTGAAAAATAAAATGATGATGGCTACTTTTTCATAGGAAGAGGCAAGGGTGAACCCTCCATGTGGCAGCAGTTGAAAGAAAGTGAATAAAATTGTGGAGTCTTTGTTCAAAAAGGGCGACCGTTGCCAACAGAGGCTCCTGGAGCTGGCCCGGCTTGCTGATGAGGAGCAGGAACACATGGGTGGCATGGGGGAGCTTTAAAACTCGGACAGTTTCGTCGCCCTCGCCACTGCTGCCAACAGAGACTCCTGGAGCCGGCCCAAACAGATAGATATTGTCAAATCGATTACTGTGTAATTTTTGTATTGGGTAGTGATTGTGTTGTGATTATATTGTTTATTGTCTATTCTGTACTGAGTATTGTTTATGGATGGTATTCTGATTATATTATGTTTATATTTATTTTATTGTACTATATTTGATGATACTGTGATATTGTATTATTGATCTGTTACATTATATTTTATTGTATGTTGTGAGTCGCCCTGAGTTGGTTTTCACCAAGTAGGGCGGCATATAAATCAAAATGAATGAATAAATGAAATTGTCTCGTTTCTTTGCTTGGTGGTGGTTGAAAAAGGGGGAAATTTAAGTTTGAAAAAAATTGTAGTCGAGTAAAACCTCACAGTTTTTATGTACCTTAAGATTAGAAAGCTTTCCCACCACATTTAGGACAAGGGTTCTCAACCTATTTAAGCCGGGGACCAGGTCATGCTCCCTCAGACAGCTTCAAGGGCCGGATGGCCATTTTGCCCTTCCACATAGCATTTCCTGGTGTGGTGGTGGGGTCACATGAAATAGTGTTGCAGGCTGCATTCGGCCCATGGGCCGCAGTTTGAGAATCCATGATTTATTGTTAAACTATGTGGTTAAACCAGGAGTTTCCAACATAAGGCCCGTGGGCCAGATCTGGCTCCTAGTGCTATTTCATGTACCCCCACCAGTGGTGGGATGTTAATATTTTTACTACCCCACCATGACATCATCACAGTGTGGGCGGAGCTAACATCATGATGTCATGGGTGGGGCACTACCAATTTGGGGTATTACCAAATTGTGGTTGTAAAGGTTTCCCTTGCTCAAAAGCCAGTCGTATCCGACTCTAGGGGTCAGTGCTCATCTCTGTTTCTAAGCTGAAGAGCCAGCGCTGTCTGCTTCTGCAGACGTTTCCATGGTCATGTGGCAGGCACGACTAGACACCGGAGCGCATGGAACGCTGTTTCCTTCCCACCGAAGTGGTCCCTATTTATCTACTTGCAATTTCTTACTTTCAAACTGCTAGGTTGGCAGGAGCTGGGACAGAGACGGGAGCTCATTCTGTCCTGCAGTACTCGGGAATCGAACTGCTGACCTTCCGCCTCCCAGTCAGCGTCTTAGTGACTTGAGCCACTGGTACTTACCTCAAAAAGAAGGTGGACTAGGAATACCAAGCATACATAATTATTATAGAGCTTTCCAGGTAAGAAACATTGTAAAGATATTAATTGGGGAAGAATCGATTTGGGAAAAAATTGAAAAGAGGGAATTTTCACAAATTGGTAAAGCAATGTTTTTAAGTGAAGAAGTAGGAAAAAAGAAGAAAGATATTCAGAATAAGTTGATAAAAACAACTATAGAAGAATGGAATAAAGTGAAGAAGGATCTTATTCCAGGGATTTCACCAGTTATAGAATTGGAAGATTTTAATAATTTCCCAATTAAAATAGATAGCAACATCAAGGGAATATTAGTAGAAAACGGAGTTTCAATGTTGAAAGATTGGGTTAAGATTTGTAGAGATCCGGAAAAAAGGATGGACCTTTTTTCACAATTGGAATTAAATTGGTTTAAGATTCTTCAGATAAATAATTGGAATAAGAGATTTTTATATCATAATGGTTTAGAAAGGCAGCTTACAACATTTGAAGAACTTCTGATCAAATTAAGAAAAGGAGATATAGGAATTAAAGGGATTGTTAGAAAGATTTATAAGATTATGAATAAAAGAGGAAAAATACAGGAGGTCCTGAAAAACACCTGGGAACAAGATCTGAATGTGGTAATTTCGGAAGAAATGTGGTTGAAAAAATGGAAAAGAAGAATTATGCGGACTATGTCTGTAAGTCAAAGAGCATGATTATAAGATGCTTTGGCGATGGTATCTGACACCAATTAAGCTGCATCAGATGAATAATGAAACAAGCGACAAATGTTGGAGATGTAAACAATCAACGGGGACATATATGCACATGTGGTGGAGTTGTAATGTGTTAAGGAAATTCTGGGGAAAAGTAGAAAAGGGAATTTAAAACATATTTGATATGCAGCTGGAATTGGGACCAGATACTGTATTGCTAACAGATGTGGATAAGTTTAAATTGAGCAATGATGGCAAAGAATTAATGGCTGTAATGTTGTCAGAGGCTAGACTATGTATTGCAAAGAATTGGAAAAATGATGTATTGTTAACTATACAAGATTGGTATAAGGAAATGTGGGAATTAGCTCTTAATGACAAGCTTACATGGGAAAAACATGTCAGGAAAGGCATAGTTCAAGTAAATAGATTCTGGAGAATCTGGAGACAAATTGTGGAATACAGTAATACCCTGAATAACGATTGTACCTGATAGCGCTAAAATCGGATAACGATGCAAGATTTTTGGAAAAATCTTGCATCGGATAACGTGATTTTTAGCGTTATCCGGTACAGTTGTGTGTGTGTGTGGGGGGGTGGATTGGGTAGAACATCTACCCAATCCAACACCCCCCCCCAGGGCCCGCCCGCACGATGTTTGGAAAGGGTACGGGGACCCGTACCCTTTCCAAACACCGTGCAGGCGCGCGTGTGTCAAACAGGGTTTGGGGAGGATACAGAGATCTTCCCCATACCCTAGCCAAGCCGCTTTTGGCACGTGCCGGCAGACCGCCTGATCTTTGGAAAGGGTACCGCCCCCATACCCTTTCCAAACACCGTGCAGGTGAGGGCGTGTCAAACGCGGCTTGTGGAGAATACGGAGAAAAGCTCGGTATCCTCCCCAAGCCTCGTTTGACACACGCGCGCCAGACCGCCTGATGTTTGAAAAGGGTACGCCCCCCAATACCCTTTCCAAACACCGTGCTGGCGCGCGAGCGTCAAACGCGGCTTGGGGAGGATACGGAGATAAGCTCCGTAACCTCTGCAAGCCGCGTTTGCCACGGGCGCGCCAGACCGCCCGACGTTTGGAAAGGGTACGGTCCCCATACCCTTTCCAAACACCGTGCAGGCGCGCGCCTGTCAGACGCAGCTTGGGGAGGATACGGAGAAAATCTCCGTATCCTCCCCAAACTGCGTTTCGACACGTGCGCGCCAGACCGCCCAATGTTTTTTAGCGTTGTTCAGTGTATACCCTGGACAACGCTAAAACCCGGATAATGGCACGACTTGTGGAACCAAGTCATAACGTTATCTGGGGTACTAGTGTATGTGATTGTTAAAAAGAAAGGTATTAACCCTGTACCGGAACAAATTAATTTTTGGAAAATATAACTTGTTATAATCTCCCGGACATTGTATATAGCACAGAGGTGATATCGAAAGACTGAGATTTTGTAGTGAACGAAGTAAAGAAAAATACATGTAGAAGAGGTAGTAGTTGTGTTAGAGGTATATTTTGGAGAGTTTTGACATCAAAGATGTATGTTGTATTATTGTTTCTTTCCATATATCATGTGTATTCTCTTGTGGAGTTCTTGGATTGTATGTTTTTCTTTTATTTTTGAATCTAGAGAACTAATCACATGATCTAGAGAACTAATCACATCGCTGTATTTTCCCCCTTTCCTGTTTGATTGGTTCTCTAGAACACATGATCTAGAGAACCAATCACAACTCTGTATTTTTTTAAAATCAGGAAGTGGAAAGAAACTCCTTTCTCTCCCCCCTCCCTGCAGTTTAAAAAACCCAAGCCTTTTGCTATCAGCTGAGAGTCGGAGAAGCAGAAGGAAGGAAGCAGAGGGAACCCTGCAGTAGCGTCGGAACTGCACTTTCCCCGGCCCTACTGCAGTCGCGTGGGGGTGGTTTTAAATGGCTTTAAAGGTAGGGGGGGTCTCTTTCTTTCCCTGCCTGCCTTTAAAGCAGTTTGTCCCTGAAGTCAGGGCTTTATTTTTAGCGTTGTTTAAAAACTGGATAGCGTCATGACTTGTGGAACCAAGTCATAACGTTATACGGGGTATTAGTGTATTACTTTTCTTCAAGCTGACCCTAAGAAAGTACTGGTGCCTCAAACCCAGCAATTCCAACCCAGTAGTTTCATGTAGATGTTAAACAATGGATGTTAATGTGGGAGCATATTTTAAAACCAGACCAACGTTTTTGCCAAGAAAGCTTCTAGATCAGGAGGTTTCGGCTTTTAAAACAGCTTAGTTTATTAATCAGATAAAATAAGCTGGGAAGCATATCCAATAGATGGTATTCTTGGAATGGTGCTGCGATGGTGACAAAATCCAAACACATTTTACAGCATTAATATGAAACAGGATTCAGCATCTAGTATTTTTCCAGACTAATATTTCTCACAAACAAAATTATTATCACACTTTGATGTTCTCACCACCAGAAGTCATAAATCCCAATGCATACAATACAATCCATTTGTTCATGCTTTTATTCATATAGCTTCCTGATTTGCTCAGAGTTAGGGAGAAAAGGGAGGCGAATTGCTACCTTTGGGAATCTCCCCTAACCCTGCCCAGCCGCCACCACCTGACCGAAAGCCCAGAGCTGCGAAAACCAGTTTTTTATTAGGGTTTGGGATTAGCAACCCCACACACACAATGTAGGGGGCATGTTTGGCACACCATTGGCTTATCTGGCATCTCCCCCCCCCCCACACACACACACAAGTGAGATATGGGACTAATCCAGATCCCCTGGACTGGGACTGATGCCAGTATTTTGGACGGGTCCCCAGACTTTCTCTATGGAACTGTACGGTCTGGAAGAAGTGGGGGGAGGGGTGATCTGTGACGTATTGGGGAAGGGCTGAGGGTGCGGAGAACACTTGTGACCTCATTGGTGGGAATGGGGAGAGGAAGTGACACCAGCCTTGTAGTTTCTCACCCCCTCCCCTCCAAGAAGGGGAAGAGGGAGGAGGTAGAAGAAATGGGGGCTTTTGGGGATCCCTAAGGAAAGGTAGGGGGACCAGGTCAAGAACATCAGAAGGGTGACTGCTATCCCACCCACCATCCACCCTGCCAAAGGGGACCCAGGAGGGAGGGCAGGGAGAATGCAACTACAATCCCCATCGTCCCCAGCCCTCAGTTCCTGCCTCCTGTTCCATGCCAAAGAAGGGGGGGGGGGACTTGACCACACAAAGAGAAACACTTTCAACTGGGTGGGGAATGGAGATGTTTCCTGCAAGACACAGACTGTCCAGGTTTGTAGAGACCTCCTCACAAAGAACCATCAATGCCATTAAAAGAGGGTGGAATAAAACTTCCACAACTCAGGGTGGCTTACAATGTGTAAAATGTAAAGGTTTCCTTTGCTTGAAAGCCAGTCGTATCAAACTCTAGGGTTCAGTGTTCATCTCTGATAAAATGCCGAAGAGCCGGAGCTGTCTCCTGCAGATGTTTCCATGGTCATATAATATATATATATAATGCTTATACAGTGAACGGATCACCCTCAACCATTACTTTGCTGTCATTGTTCATTTCATAATAAAAACACAAGAAAAAAACAAAAACGGCCAGTTGGCATGAAAAAAAAACCCCTTAAAATCATAACATTCATGTTAAAACACAGATGGAGAGTGTGTAGCAAGGTTTACAGATTGCCTGATATTCATTCTGCTTTGCTGACTTCTAAATGGTTTCTCCCCTGAGAGAATTCCTTTCAGGGTAACAAAGTGCCTTTTCAGGTGAAAACGCTTCCAGTACTTCGTGTATTTCAATAGCTGTGCAGGCACTGACATGTGTAGCAAAATGTATAGATATTGACTGAAGCTTCCTCCTAGGTAGGACTTGAAAGGCTTCTCCCCCAAGTGAATTTTACATGATTTTTTAAAAAAGAGCATCCAAGTATTAAAATTGCTTGCACTCTGTTTGCATTGTGTGATGTTTAGCAAGTCTTGTACATTGACTCAAGCCATATCCTCACATCAGGTATTTAAATGGCTTCCCACCTATGTGGGTCTTGTGATGAAAAGAAGGGCTGGCAGTACGACTGAAACATTTTCCACACTCCGGGCATTCAAAAGGATTCTCTCCTGTGTGGGTCCTCTGATGGGAAGCAGGGATAGTACTTTTACTGAAGCTTTTTCCGCACTCCAGTCATTTAAATGGGTTCTCTCCTGTGTGTGTCCTCTGATGTGAAGCAAGGCTTGAACCTACACTGAAGCATTTTCCACATTCCAGGCATTCAAATGGCTTCTGTGTGGGTCCTCTTATGTGAAGTAAGGTGAACATTTTGACTAAAGCTTTTTCCACACTCCAGGAATTCAAAAGGCTTCTCTCCTATGTGGACTCTGTGATGTGAAGCAAGGCTTGAACCTACACTGAAGCGTTTTCCACACTCCAGGCATTTAAAAGGCTTCTCACCTGTGTGGGTCCTCTGATGTGAAGCAAGGTGAGCATTTCAACTGAAGTTTTTTCAAACACTCCAGGCATTCAAATGGCTTCTGTGTGGGTCCTCTGATGTGAAGTAAGGTGAACATTTTGACTGAAGCTGTTTCCACACTCCAGGCATTCAAAAGGCTTCTCTCCTGTGTGGGTCCTGCGATGTACAGCAAGGCTTGAACCTGCACTGAAGCTTTTTCCACACTCCAGGCATTCAAAATGCTTCTCTCCTGTGTGGGTCCTGCGATGTACAGCAAGGCTTGAACCATCACTGAAGCGTTTTAGACACTCCAAGCATTCAAAACGCTTCTCTCCTGTGTGGGTCATCTAATGTACAACAAGGTAAGGATTTTGGTTGAAGTGTTTTCCACACTCCAGGCATTCAAAAGGCTTCTTCTCGTGTGTGGGTCGTCTGATGTAAAGCAAGGCTTGAAACTCCACGGAAACTTTTTCCACACTCCAGGCATTTGAAAGGCTTCTCTCCTGTATGGGTCCTCTGATGTGAAGCAAGTTGAGCATTTCGACTGAAGCGTCTTCCACACTCCAGGCATTCAAAAGGCTTCTCTCCTGTGTGGGTCCTGTGATGTAAAGCAAGGATTGAACCTGTGCTGAAGCGTTTTCCACACTCCAGGCATTCAAAAGGCTTCTCTCCTGTGTGGGTCCTGTGATGTAAAGCAAGGTTTGAACCTGTGCTGAAGCGTTTTCCACACTCCAGGCACTGAAAAGGTTTTTCTCCTGTGTGGGTCTTATGATGTGAAGCAAGGTGAGCATTTAGACTGAAGTGTTTTCCGCACTCCAGGCATTCAAAAGGCTTCTCTCCTGTGTGGGTCCTGTGATGTAAAGCAAGGTTTGAACCTGTGCTGAAGCGTTTTCCACACTCCAGGCATTCAAAAGGCTTCTCTCCTGTGTGGAGTCTGTGATGAGAAGCAAGGTGTGAACCTACACTGAAGCGTTTTCCACACTCCAGGCATTCAAAAGGCTTCTCTCCTGTGTGGGTCCTCTGATGTACAGCAAGGCTTGAACCTGTGCTGAAGCGTTTTCCACACTCCAGGCATTCAAAAGGCTTCTCTCCTGTGTGGGTCCTCTGATGTACAGCAAGGCTTGAACCTGCACTGAAGCATTTTCCACACTCCAGGCATTCAAAAGGCTTCTCTCCTGTGTGCGTCCTCTGATGTGAAGCAAGGTAAGCATTTTGACTGAAGTGTTTTCCACACTCCAAACATTCAATTGGCTTCTCTCCTGTGTGGGTCCTCTGATGTATAGCAAGGTAAGCATTTTGACTGAAGTGTTTTCCACACTCCAAACATTCAAAAGGCTTCTCTCCTGTGTGGGTCCTCTGATGTACAGCAAGGCTTGAACCTGCACTGAAGTGTTTTCCACACTCCAGGCATTCAAAAGGCTTCTCTCCTGTGTGGGTCCTCTGATGTACAGCAAGGCTTGAACCTGCACTGAAGCGTTTTCCACACTCCAGGCATTCAAAAGGCTTCTCACCTGTGTGGGTCCTCTGATGTACAGCAAGGCTTGAACCTGCACTGAAGCGTTTTCCACAATCCAGGCATTCAAAAGGCTTCTCTCCTGTGTGTGTCCTCTGATGTGAAGCAAGGTGTGAACCTTCACGGAAGCGTTTTCCACACACCCGGCATTCAAAAGGTTTTTCTCCTGTGTGGGTCCTCTGATGTACAGCAAGGTGAGCATTTTGACTGAAGTGTTTTCCACACTCCAGGCATTCAAAAGGCTTCTCTCCTGTGTGGGACCTCTGATGTAAAGCAAGGTGAGCATTTTGACTGAAGTGTTTTCCACACTCCAGGCATTCAACAGGCTTCTCTCCTGTGTGGGTCCTCTGATGTGCAGGAAGGTAACCATTTTGACTGAAGTGTTTTCCACACTCCAGGCATTCAAAAGGCTTTTCTCCTGTGTGGATTCTGTGATGTGAAGTAAGGTGTGAACCTCTACAGAAGCGTTTTCCACACTCCAGGCATTCAAAAGGCTTCTCTCCTGTGTGGGTCCTCTGATGTACAGCAAGGCTTGAACCTGCACTGAAGCGTTTTCCACACTCCAGGCATTCAAAAGGCTTCTCACCTGTGTGGGTCCTCTGATGTACAGCAAGGCTTGAACCTGCACTGAAGCTTTTTCCACACTCCAGGCATTCAAAAGGCTTCTCTCCTGTGTGGGTCCTCTGATGTACAGCAAGGCTTGAACCTACACTGAAGTGTTTTCCACACTCCAGGCATTCAAAAGGTTTCTGTCCTGTGTGGATCCTCTGATGTACAGCAAGGCTTGAACCTACACTGAAGTGTTTTCCACACTCCAGGCATTCAAAAGGCTTCTCTCCTGTGTGGGTCCTCTGATGTACAGCAAGGCTTGAACCTGACTTGAAGCATTTTCCACACTCCAGGCATTCAAAAGGCTTCTCTCCTGTGTGGGACCTCTGATGTAAAGCAAGGTGAGCATTTTGACTGAAGTGTTTTCCACACTCCAGGCATTCAAAAGGCTTCTCTCCTGTGTGGGACCTCTGATGTAAAGCAAGGTGAGCATTTTGACTGAAGTGTTTTCCACACTCCAGGCATTCAAAAGGCTTCTCTCCTGTGTGGGTCCTCTGATGTATAGCAAGGTGAGCATTTTGACTGAAGTGTTTTCCACACTCCAGGCATTCAAATGGCTTCTCTCCTGTGGCTCCTGCGATGTCTAGCAAGGTGTCCATGTTGACTGGATCTTTTCCCAAGCTCTAGGCAGACAAAACATTCTCACCTGTGTGGGTCCTGTGATTTCTTGCAGGGTTTGCACTTTGACTGAAGCTTTTTCTACACACCATGCATTGGAATGGCTTTTCCATGAGTAGGTTACTTCAAAAGTTGTATCATGTCCTATGTTGCTTTATGTTCCATATCTGCAGCTTTGCCAAAAGAGTGAAGGGGAAAAAAAGGATAGTTACTTAGTTTGAGGAACAGATTACTAGAAACTCAAATAAAAGGTGAAGAATATATTCTGAAGATCTACAGAGATTCAGTTAGAAAGATCAGTTCTGATGGAAACAAACAACGTAAAAAGACTGCCATCTGTTCTTCAACTCCTCCTGATATCCACACACCTACAATACTTTGCTCTGTGTTTCCCCACTGTTTGGGGAAGTAACAGGACATGTGCAAATAATCTGCGGAATACTCAACAACCTACATTTCAAGTACTGTACAGTAAAACCTCTACTTATGTAAAAAGTCTGTTCCGTAGGCTTTTATTTAAATGTGTTTTTTACTTAAAGCAAACCCATAGGAATAATGAATTTTTAAGTAACTCAAAGCAAACCCATAGGGAAATGATTTTTAGATAAAAGAAATGATTTTTTTTTCCAAAACTCGAAGCAAACCCATTAGAAATTGTGTTATGTAAATCAGGACATTTGTTAAAATTGGGACACAGCTTTAGGGCAAAAATCATTAGGTAAGTTGAATTGTATGTAACTTGAGGCACTGTAAGTCAGGTTTTACTGTATATCACTAGGGACTACTTCGGGGTTTTTTTTGGTTTTTTTTATTTTTAATAGGTATTTAAAAAGAATAAACATACAGAAATAAGAACATTATATGTAAAAAGAAAAGAAAACAAAATCATAAAGAAAAAAACACATTTTCCTCCTCTACATTGATATCAGAACTAGTACATTACACGGGAATATGTATAAACAATAATAAAAAGAAACTAAACTCTATTAAACACATGGTAAAACTAAATAATCCATCCTTAATATCACTTTTCTACTTGTTCTCTAATACATTTAATTTCCTAAACTACCATAAGTCACTCTTTGATTAACACCCTGTGATATTTACATTGTCCGGGGGATTGTAAATACTCATAATTTCCAAAAAGCATTTTGATCCGGTACAGGAGTAACCCCTTTCTTCTTAACAGTCACATATTCCACAAAAGGTTTCCAAATTCTCCAAAAGTTGTTATCTTTAACTCTACCTATTTTTAATTTTAACTCACAGGTAAGTTTGTCATTGAGTGCCAGCTCCCACATTTCTTTATACCAACCCTGTATTTTTATCGAGACATCATTTTTCCAATTTTTCACAATACACTGTCTAGCCGCTGACAACATCACAGACATCAGTTCTTTATTATCATTACTCATTTTGAACTTATCAACCTCTGTTAACAAAACTGTGTCTGGGCCCCAATTGAGCTGCATGTCTAATATGTTGTTTACTTCATTCTTCACTTTTTCCCAAATTTTTTTCAAACATTTACAGCTCCACCACATGTGTACATATGTTCCCACCTCATGTTTACATCTCCAACATTTATCACTAACCGTACTGTCCATACGATGCAGCCCAATTGGGGTCCTATTTTTTGTTGTTCAGTCGCACAGTCGATTCCGACCCTCTGCAACCCCATGGACCACCAAATTATCTTATAATTATGTTCCTTCACTCTAACGGACATAGTTCTCATAATCCTTCTCCTCCATCTTCTCTTCCATTTTTCTTCTGAAATTGTCTTTTAATTCATATTCCCACTTGTTTTTTAGAACTTCCTGTATATTTCCACTCGTATTCAGGAGTTTATAAATCTTGCTTACTATCCCTTTAATACCTATGTCCCCTTTCCTTAATTTGGTCAGTAATGATTCAAATAAAGTTGGCTCTCTGTTTATACTTTCGTCTGACAGATATTTCTTGTTCCAGTTATTTATTTGGAGAATCTTAAACCAACCTAACTGCATTTGGAGAAATAACTCTCTTTTTTCTTCACAATTTTTACATATACTAATCCAATCTTTCAACAAGAGGATCTCTTTCTCTACTAATATATTCCTAATCCTGCTATCTATTTGTATTGGAAAAGTGCTAAAATCTTCTAACTCTAAAACAGGCGAGATACCTGGGGCAAGCTCCTTTTTTATTCTATTCCATTCTTCTATTGTTATCTTTGTCAACTTACACCAAAAATTCTTTTTATAATTTTCCTTCATTTCACTTAAAAATATTGACTTATCAAATTTTTGGGACTCCTTCCTTTCAATTTTTTCCCAAATTGATTCTTCCCTATCCAATATTTTAATGACATTTCTTGCTTGAAAAGCCCTATAATAGTTACAAATATTGGGTATGCCTAAACCACCCTCGTTTTGAGGTATATACCATAATTTCTTAACTATCCTAGCTCCCCGTTTACCATTACAAAATTTGTTTATTATATTCTGGTACTCTTTTAATTCTTTGTCAGTAAACTTAATCGGTAATGCGTCAAACAAAAAGTTTAATTTGGGTAACAACATCATTTTACTTAATGCAACCCGTCCAAACCATGATAAATTTAGCTTATTATACCGAATTATTTTTTGTTCAATCTCCTCCTTCTGTTTGCCGTAATTTAACCCTTTAAGTTCCCCAAATTTATTAGTTATTATTATCCCCAGATATTTGATTTTATTTCCAATCTGAATCTTATACTTTTCTTTAATTCTTTTCTCTTCTTCCTTAGCCCCATTATAAAATATCATTTCAGTCTTGTCCCAGTTAACTCTCAAGCCTGTTAGGTCCTCAAATTTCTTTAAGTGTGCATATATCCTTTCAAGTGCCTTTGTTGGATGTTTTACAATTATTAACGTATCATTTGCATATAGATTTATTTTGTTACCTTTTATTCCAATTATATCCCCATCCTGTCGTACTGAATTAGCTAGAAACTCCATTGCCAATATAAACAGTGTTGGTGATAGTGGGCAACCCTGTCTTGTTCCTGCTTCTAAATTTATATTTCCCGAATATTCTCCATTAATTCTAACCCTAGCTGTTCCAGATTGACACAATTTTTTAATTACTCCCTGAAATTTAGTACCAAATCCGTATAATCTAATCATCTCTTGAATTGTTAACCATTGTAATTAGTCAAAAGCTTTGAATATGTCTAATGATAAAAACCCCACTTTCTCTTTCTTTTGTTCTGTTAGATCCATTAGGTCTACTACTCTTCGCATTAAGTCTGACATATGTCTATTTTTGACAAATCCTGCTTGATCCTCCTTTATGTAATTAGATATAAAGCTATTCAATCTATTCAACATTATTGTTGTGAAAAATTTTGCGTCCTGATTAATTAGTGAAATCGGTCTATACGATTCCACCTTTTCTAGATCTTTTCTTGGCTTAGGGATTAATACAATTATTGATCTGATCCATAATTTTGGAGTTGCTTCACCCTCTAATATTTTATTAAACAATTTGTTCAACCTCGGAACAATCCAATCTTTGAAATCTTTGTAGAACTCAGCCGGTAACCCATCTTCCCCTGGAGCTTTATCTACTTTTAATTTCTTTATCGTTTCCTCAATTTCTCTTTCTGTAATTTTTTCCTCCATTGTATTTTTATGCTCTATTGATACTTGTGACATACATTGATTTTCAAAACATTCTCTAAGTTTATCCAAATTTACTTCCTTTTTTGAGTAGAGTTCTTTATAAAAGTTTTCTATTATCTGTTTTTTCCAATCTTTTATTGCATCTCTTTCCATTTTTATCAATTAATACCCCAATCTGACTTTTAGATTTCTTCTCTCTTGCCGCCTTTGCTAATAATTTAGAATTCTTATTACTGTACTCAAAATATTCTCTTTTTAAGTAAATCATGTCTTTTTTGACTCTTTCAAAATCCTTCCCATCCAATTCCTTCTTGATTTTTTGTATATCCTCAAAAACTCTCTGATTCTTGGTTCTTGCGTGCTCCAGGTGAAGTTGTTTTAATTTTATTTCTAACTCCTGATACCTACTTTTGTCCTGCTTGTTTTTTATACTATTTATTTTTATGGATTCCCCTCTAAATATCGCCTTCATTGTATCCCATACTGTGTTATAACTAACCTCATTGTTGTCATTCCAATTCCAGTATTCCTCCCATTTCTCCATTATATATTTCTTACTAGCATCTTCCTTAAATAAATTTGTATTGTATCTCCAATTATATACCTTCCTTCCCCCACTGTCCAAATTTATATCCATTAGTATTTTTGCAAAGTCTGATTCTTTGAACGGTCCTATTTTAATATCTTCAATTGTTCTAACTAACCCCTCTGTAACAAATATATAATCGATTCTGGAATACATATTATGTACAGTAATACCCCGGATAACGCGAGTACCAGATAGCGTTAAAATCGCATAACGTGACAAGATTTTCGAAAAAATCTTGTATCGAATAACACGATTTTAACGTTATTCGATATAGTCGTTCTTAGCAGCAGGGTGGCTGGAAAGCTGAACGGGGTTCTCGGTTCAGCTTCCCAGCCACCCTGCAGCTACGGAGGCAGGGGTGGGGAGGCTGGAAAGCTGACGGGGGGCTCCCCCGTCGGATTCCCCAGCCACCCCACAGCTGCAGAGGCAAGGGCGGGTGGCTAGGGAAGCCGACAACGAATCCCCGTCAGCTTCCCCAGTCACCCTGCAGCTGTAGATCGGGTCCCCTGATCTCTCTGGAGCAGGCAGGGGACATGATCCAAGCTGTTTCTGGGCTTCCCCGATGTCCTCAGCGAGTGCAGCAAGCCAGAATGTCAGGGTTCAAATCCCGACATTCTGGCTTGCTGCACTCGCTGAGGACGTCGGGGAAGCCCAGAAACAGCTTGGATTGGGTCTCCACACCTCCCTGGACCCAGGGGGGGGGGGTCAGAGACCCCAAAATTGGTAATTTTGGGGTCTTTGACCCCCCCCTGCCGGGTCCAGGGAGGTGGGCAGACCTGATCCAAGTTGTTTCTGGGCTTCCCCGACGTCCTCAGCGAGTGCAGCAAGCCAGAATGTCAGGGTTCGAATCCCGACATTCTGGCTTGCTGCAGCCTCAAAGAGGGTGGGGGAACTTCAAAAGTAGCGCGCATTGGGTCTCCCGACCTCCCTAGTCGATGCACGCTATTTTTGAAGTTCCCCCACACTCTTTGAGGCTGCAGCAAGCCAGAATGTCGGGATTCGAACCCTGACATTCTGGGTTGCTGCACTCGCTGAGGACGTCGGGGAAGCCCAGAAACAGCTTGGATCAGGTCTGCCCACCTCCCTGGACCCGGCAGGGGGGGGTCAAAGACCCCAAAATTGGTTTAAAAAAAAGACTTTTTTTTACCAATTTTGGGGTCTCTGACCCCCCCCCCACTGGGTCCAGGGAGGTGCGGAGACCCGATCCAAGCTGTTTCTGGGCTTCTCCGATGTCCTCAGCCAGTGCAGCAAACCAGAATGTCGAGATTCGAACCCTGACATTCTGGCTTGCTGCACTGGCTGAGGACGTCGGGGAAGCCCAGAAACAGCTTGGATCGGGTCTGCCCACCTCCCTGGACCCAGGGGGGGGGTCAGAGACCCCAAAATTGGTAAAAAAAAAAAAAGGACTTTTTTTTACCAATTTTGGGGTCTCTGACCTCCCCCCCGCCGGGTCCAGGGAAGTGGGGAGACCCGATCCAAGCTGTTTCCAAAGTTCCCCCACCTTCCTGGAGGCTGCAGCAAGCCAAAATGTCAGGATTCAAATCCCAACGTTCTGGCTTGCTGCAGCCTCCAGGGAAACAGGGCTTTTTTTTAACATTGTGTGATCAATGTATCGCACAACATTAAAAACCGAATAACGAAGGGACTTGTGGAACCAAGTCATCACGTTAGCCGGGGTACTATTGTACTTGGGAATACTTCGGTGGGAAAAAGATCTTCGGGATATGAATGGAGCCTCATTCAGGTGTTCCCTGAGCTGACTTCCTCTGGCAAAAATCCTTTCAACCCAGAAAGCACTCTGTGTGCTTTTATCATTATTTTTAAATAAATCTTGGGAGTACATCTTTGTTCTTTATAGCCCATTCCACAGATTTGAGACTATTATTAGCGCTTATGGCACAGTGGTTTAAATTGCTGTACTGCAGACACAACTCTGCCCAGAATCCGAGTTCGCTCCTGATGGGTTTTAAGGTTGATTCAGCCTACCATCCTTCTGAGATCAGTAAAATGAGCAGCCAGCATGTTCCTGGGTAAAAGGGTAATTGCCTTCTGAAATGCAGACAGGGCTTAGGGATGGTAAAGGTTTACCTTGCTCGAAAAGCCAGTCGTATCCGACTCTAGGGTTCAGTGCTCATCTCTGTTACATAGCCGAAGAGCCAATGCTGTCTGCTTCTGCAGACGTTTCCATGGTCATGTGGCAGGCATGGCATGACTAGACACCGGAGGGCACGGAATGCTGTTCCCTTCCCACCGAAATGGTCCCTATTTACCTACTTGCAATTTCTTGCTTGCGAACTGCTAGGTTGGCAGGAGCTGGGACAAAGACGGGAGCTCATCCCATCCTGCAGTACTCAGGAACAGAACTGCTGACCTTCCGCCTCCCAGGCAGCATCTTAGCCACTTGAGCCCCTGTTACTGCTAACAATAGTTAGACTCTGTGGAATACACTGGCAAAAAATGGAGCATGTATTCACACGTGAGCAATTGGTGTCGGCAATTGGTGCCATGCACCCAGTCGTCCCAATTCACAAGGGCACCTCCTTAACCCTTGCCTCACCACTTCTGGGAGAACCGAGGAGATTAAAAGGAACACTTACTATGCTCAGGCAGTAAGGCCTTTGAACATAGAGCAAAACAAAGGACGCTTCTGGTAACGTAGCATAAGCTGCTTCGTGTGTGTGTGTGATAAGGAAAACAACAATCTTCAAAGAGAAACAGCTGTTTTATTCCTTCAGGTTCATGTAAGAAAGTTCATGGAAAAGCAGAAATCAAAAGGTTATATCCATAAGATCAGTCCAGTAAACAGTCCAAGATCTTTTAGGTAATCATAGTGAGAAGAGTATCTCATACCAGCAAACAGATACAGTCCAGGGTCTTACGCCATTGAAATCCAGACACGTACTCCCCCTCACTTCTCTGCAAAATGGAGAATCTGCCATCAGGTGGGATAGCTTTAGCCAATCACGTAGCAAAGAGCAACAGAGAATAACTTTCTCAAAACAATAGTTGTTTACAGAGAGTTCTGTGGCATATAGACATAACATGGGTCTCAGCGAGATAACACGGGTACACTGACACTGATAACATGGTTGAAAAACGTGCTGTCCAAGAGACAGAGAGAAGACAAAAGATTTCTATAAGGCCAATAATGGGCCTAGCTGAAAAATAGCACTTTCAAGCCTTGGGAGACATTAGGAAATAGGTCTATTTCCTGACAGTATTGAACAAAAATCTCTGAACATTCTGCCAGCATACATTCTGCCAGCAACGTTCTGCCAGACTCTGTGCTAAAAATGGCTAAAAATGGAGCATGTATTTACACATGTGTGCCTTCTCAACAATCTGTTTTTCTTTTAACAATATTTTACAGTTCTAAATAGCTTCTTCTCAGGTTGAAGGGACCTCCTGGGTAGGAGTAAGTTTTGTTTTTGTTATGGATGGCATCTGGAGTTACCCTGATGGGCACAAGATGGTTCCTGGAACACTCCTGCCTTATTTGGTCCATATCCAACATGTTTGGTTTGTGTCCAACATGTTGGAAACGGGGGAAATATTTCTATCTGCCCTCTGAAAAAGAATGATTTGCCCTGGTGTCATAACTGTGACACATAAGGTATGTTCTAGCTATGCAGTAATTGCAATAATTAAAATGTGCAACATAAGCAATTTAACATACAATGAAGTCTTGCTACAGTGCAAATATCTCCTGTATCATTTTTTGAGATCTTTTTGTGATTAAATTTATATCAATGTATTTGGTAAGATTTTGAAATTATCAAGTACAAGACTTCAAAATAACAACAAGTTATTTCATTTTATGGCTTAAGTAACTTTACACATCGGAAAGTGAATAGCAATTTTGCATGTGTTCAAAATACAGTCAAACCTCGCATAAAGAGCGTTTCGCTTAAAGAGTAACTCGCTTAAAGAGCAGAATTTTCTCTGAATGTTTGCTTCGCTTAACAAATAAAACCAACCAAAAACTCGCTTAACAAATAAACTGGGGTTTGCAGTCCCCCCCCCCACACACACACACACAATTGGTCACTTACAATGGTGTTTCGCTTAAGGAGCAAACTCGCTTCAAAAGCAATCCTGTGGAACACATTATGCTCTTTAAGCGAGGCACCACTGTACAGTAACTACTACTGAATAGATCTTCAATAAGGCTTAATTATACCAAATGCTTTATTGAAATGAGACAAAGTTACATCCATATACAAAACAATTTTATCTAAAAGCTTGAATGCTGCTCTTATAAATATACTGTATACGCTTGTTCTGTTGTGTCTTTGCTCTGGTAGATAAAGCTAACAATGTTGATAAATTTCTCAGTGAAATTTCATGCGTATGTGTGAGACTAAAGTAAAACTTTCCATTTGTGCTCCTTTTAAGAAAAGAAAAAAAGACAGACTCCTGTTTGAAAAGCCTAAGCTTCATATCTGTAGCAAATTTATTTTGGAAGGATTAATGGAATAATGTTTAGTTATTTCCCAATCCCTAATTTACATAGATAATCAGATTGGCTTTATGGTTTGTGTTAGCTCTTGTTATTTTAAGCAAATTAAGAATGAAGATTATTGTCTTCATATATGGAAAATCATAAAGAGGTCATAAAAATAACATATAATCATATGTACTTTATTTGAACCAGGTGTTCATGATCTTGGCTGGTCAAAATAGACCAAGAGTTCTATTTTGCTAATCAAGAAATAAGGAAGGTATCTCAGCATCTGAGTTCTGGGGAGATTGAGTGTTATAATTTTACTTTAAAATATAAAATTGCTAAAATTTCTTATGAAACAGGCCTTAATTAACCTGACTGTTTGCCTTTGTCTAATTGTCTATAAGACCTAATCTAGCATCATTTAGAGCTCTTTCTCCTTATGAAATCTTGATGATGCAACTTACGTGTACTCCAATATGTTCTCCTTTGATGTTCCAGGATATCTATGTGCCTGACACCTCAATATGGACTATTTTTGTGCTCTCATAAAATTGTTTCAGATAATCCCACTGGCAGGTTGTGGCAGTAATACCAAAGGCTCCTGTACATCCATAACATACCCTGTATTCCTAATGAAAGTATTTCAGCAAAAGGACTGACTCCAACCTCAGCTGAAAGAGCCTTGCTGAACTTTGTTAACCACAAATCCAGCGGTCGGGCCAAATTACAGTACATGAGTTCATGCTTCACATTGTACCTCTTCTAAATGAACTGGCAAAAAATGGAGCATGTATTCACACATGTGAGCAATTGTTGTCGGTATTGAGTAAAAATCTCTGAACGTTCTGCCAGCATAAAAAATCAGGAGTGCTGAAAGAACACACTGATCCATCATGCTTGGTAGGTTTCCACCAGTTTCTGCTCCCCAATCTAAAAATAGACAGCCCAGGCAGGCTCTCCTCTTTGGGAGATCCCCCTGTTGTTTCCCGTTTTTAGATTAGGGTAGGTAGGGGTGGAAGGCACATCCAGCCACCCTGATCCCAAAGCGGAGAGGCTGCCCAGGCAGTCCATTTTAGGCTCAGGGTGGGTGGGGGTGGAAGGCATCTCAAGCCACCCTAATCCTAAAGAGGAGAGCCCACTGTGAGAGATAAATTTTGATCCATAATATTTGATTAAAAGTAGAATCAAAATGATATAAAGGGAGTCATTATGTCACTGTGACCTGAAAGAAAAGTGGAACCTCAGCAGGTGGCTCAAGACAGGGTTACACGTGACTTATGCTGACTACATGTCTCACGTGTTTCTTGCTAACCACAAAATGTGAGATGACCTAATGTACTAGAAAAAAAGGCAGTTTTAGAAGGTATATAAGGGAGGAGGAAAGACAGGCAATCAACCATTGCAAACACGGGATCCTTGGGAAACCTGTCTTTGCTTTGTTCAAAATTTCTATATTTTTGGCCAATCTTAATATTACTTGCATCTCTTTATTATTAAGGTATTGTACTTTACAGAATGTGTTCTGATTTTATTTGGCCTATGCAAGCAATAAATTAAATCAATTAAATATTGTGAAGAGTCTTTATAAATGATTAAAATTTATCCTTGACACCACCAAGGCAGTCCATTTTGGGATCAGGGAGCATTGGTGTGGAAGGCACCTCCAGCCACCCTGATCCTAAAGCTCCTCCACCCCCACCCACCCTGATACCAAACGGACTGCTTGGGCGGGCTCTCCACTTTAGGATTAGGGTGGCTGGAGGCGCCTTCCACACCCACAAAAAACAGGGGAATTAACCAGAACCCCTTTTGCTAAAAGTGCAGGGTTGCCTTGGGCCGAAGAAACGCTTTACTCCTGGGAAAGGGCTTCTCTGGCAAAAGGCAACCCTGCTAACGAAGTTGATTCTTGCTGCCGGCGCCCCCGCCACCACCCCCACTTTTTCTGCAAGGGGACCAATGGGAATCCCTCTCGCTAACAACACAGGGTTGTCTTTGGCCAGAGAAGCCCTTTCCCAGGAGTAAAGCGCTTCTCCTGCCAAAGGCACCCCTGCGCTGTTAGCGAAAGGGATTCCCGCTGGTCCCCTTGGGGAAACTGCAGGGCCCCAATGAGAATCCCTCTCACTAACAGTGCAGGGTTGCTATTGCTCTGGAAAAGCGCTTCTCAGGGCAAAAGCAACCCTGCGCTGTAAGCATTTCCAGGGTGACAATTGTTGTACACTAGTACCCCGTATAACGTGATGACTTGGTTCCACGAGTCATCATGTTATACGATTTTTAACATTGTTTGATACATTGATCGAACAATGCTAAAAAAAAGCAAGGCTCGGCATTCACACACACACACCGGGTAGGCACGCGATCGTGTGTCGTTCGGGGTTAGGGCATGGTACGGGAAAGACCCCCGTCTCCTGCCCTAACCCCGAACGACACGCGCGCGCGCGCCCGAGGCTGCAAAAGGGTAAGGATCTTTACCCTTTTGCAGCCTCGGGCGGCCTGGAGGCTTCCGCGGCGTGGCGGCGGTGACAGGAGGATGCGGTATGGTCCCTCGCATCCTCTCCTCACAGCCGCCGCACCACACGTGCACGCCCGAAGTTGCAAAAGTGTAAGGGTCTTTACCCTTTTGCAGCCTCGGGCGGCTCGGAGGCTTCCGCGGCGCGGCGGCGGTGACAGGAAGATGCAGTATGGTCCCTCTCATCCTCCCCTCACCGCCGCCACGCCACGCGTGCACGCCCGGGATTCTGAAGGGATACCCCTTTCCGGACCTCGGACGTGCACGCGCGGCTCTGCGGGGGTTAGCTGGGATCCCGAGGGTTTCCCCGATCCTCGCCTAAGCCCCGCAGAGCCACGCGCACGCCCGAGGATTCGAAAGGGTAGGTGTTTTCTGAACAAACCTCTTAAGGAAGAACCCCAAACACCTCAGGAGCAGTGATGGGATGTAACAGGTTCTCACCAGTTCCCCAGAACCGGTAGTAACTTTTCCCAGTGTCCTGGAGAACCGGTAGCAGCTTTTGGGGGGAACCACCTTGGGGGCTTACCTTTTCACCGGTTCCCCACTGTGCATGCACACTTGCAGGGGTGTGTCTGGGGTGTGTGTGTGAGGGGTGTGTGTGTGCTTATTTTTATTTTATTTTATTATTTTTATTTGGCCCCGCCCATGACATCATGACATTAGCTCCGCCCACACTGTGATGGCATCATGGTGGGGTAGTAAAATTTTTGACATCCCACCACTGCTCAGGAGGTAAAGCTAACACTGATAAAAGCGTGTGTGTTTATGCACAAAAATGCCAAGCTCTTTCAAAATTGAACACCATAAAAGAAACAATCAAAAACGTTAAAAGCAGTCACTGAATCAAATAAAATTCCAAGTCAAGTCAAAGAACTAAAAGGCAAAAACCAAAGGAAAAGGGAGAAGCTCACCGGATCTCCTCAGGGAAGAGTAACACCAGGGGTAAAACAGTAACGCCTTTCCTCTGCCAGGGATAAAGTGGAGGAGGAAGAAGAGGGAGATGTCTTCTTTCCACCCCTTCTTCGTTCCTCTGCTCAGGAATGTAACGCCGTTCCTTTCGTCCTTGAATGGGAAGAAGCAACCCGCGAAATCCTCAGGGAAAGGGGTGGGAAAACAAACAGGGCCTTGGAAATGTGTCCCCCCCCCCGTTTTTTTCCTTGTCCTACTACAAAGCCCAGAAACCCCACCTAGGGACCACCACAGAGGGCATGTGGTCCCAAAAACATATAGCGCCTCCCACGACTTTGAGATTTTCCCTCTTCTGCTTGGGTTCAGGGATTTTCCCCCTTTCAGACTACAACTCCCATCGTCCTCGCCATGTGCCCTGCTTGCTAGGAATTCTGGGAGCTGTAGTATTTTAGACGAAACAAGGGTTAAAGGTACCGACATGGATTCCTTGAGAGGAAGTGAAGCCAGGTGGGAGCGGAAGAAAAGAGAAGGGCCGTCGTCCAATAAAGTCCCTTCCTGTGCCTTTTTCTCTCCCTCCGGGGAAAACTGAGGTTTCTCCCCTCCCCAAGGGCTGCCTCTCCCCCTCTGAAAACTTTGTGGGGTGTGTGTGTGAATTCCCTCCCCCTTTTCTGCCTAGGGATGATGATGATGATGATGGTTCTTCCCCGGCTAGATTGGAGTGGTGTTTGGAAGGGGTTTATTTATTGTGCAGTCGCACAGTCGATTCCGACCCTTTGCCACCCCATGTGGACCACTGTCTGCCAGGCACTTCTGTCCTCCACCATCCTCCTCAACTCGCTCAGCTCTGTGTCCATTATCCCTACAATACCATCTAGCCATCTCATTTTGAGCCGCCCCCTTCTTCTTTTGTCCTCGACCTTTCCAAGCATCAAGGCCTTCTCAAGTGAATCTTCTCTTCTCATTTGATGTCCAAAGTACTTTAGCTTCATCTTTACTATTTGTCCTTCTAAGGAGCAGTCAGGATTGATTTCTTCTAAGATTGACCTATTTGTTCTCCTCGCTGTCCAGGGGACTCTCAAAACTCTCCTCCAACACCACATCTCAAAGGTATCTATTCTTCTGCGCTCAGCTTTCCTAATGGTCCAGCTCTCACAACCATACATTGCCACAGGGAATACTATTGCTTTGACTATGCGAACTCACTATGTTCCCCAGGTTTCTCATCGCTTGCCTCCCAAGAATCTGTTGCCTTTTTATTTCATGGAGGCGGCAGCAAAAGAGGTGCAGAAGGAACCCCAATTGCAAGCTCAGCCCAAGGAGGGGAGAGGACCCTCCAGGGGCTGGATCTCTCTTCCTTGCTTTGCGTTTTGACTGACCCAAGCAAGCTCCAATTGTCCACCCTTGAATCCAGGAAATGTTTCTTTTTGTGAAGGTAAATCCGGCTCATTTACTGGTCTGTCATTCCTGCCAGAAACCTGCACCGACGAGGACTTAATCTGGCCAAAGACAAAGCCAAGAAAGTGGCTTCGTTTTGGTAGTCCAGGGTTTAATCGTGACACAAAAGAAGAAGGGAAGGTGAAGTAACATAGTATTGGTACTCAACTGGTACTTTCTGGTAAATTAAGGAACAGTTACGTATTCTTTCCACTGTACCTTTCATCCAATTCCTCTACAAGTTCCCCACCCCACTGCAAAGTAAATGCTCAAAGGAAAGAGGGAACAGCTGAAGAGAGATGTTTCAGTATGAGAAGCAAGCAAAGGTTAAGCATACATAACCATAGAGCAGGGCTGCTGAAACACCAGCCCAGGGGCCGGATCCCAACGCCAATTCATCCAGCCCACAAAGCTCTCGTCGCTCCTGGAAGCGGAAGTAAAACACACCCAAACGGGCGCGCCCAAATGGGTATGATTTGCTTCTGCTTCTGGGAGCGATGAGGGCTTTGTGGGCTGGATGAATTGGCATAAGGGCCGGATCCAGCCCACAGTGACCAGCCCCCTGAACCACTTGGCCAGCCCAAAACGTTTGTGCATCCGTGCTATAGAGGATGGCAGAGAACAGGGGATCCTGCCGTGCAGTGGTCTATGGGGTCACAATGGGTTGGATCCAACTGTGACAACAACAACAAAAAAGTAGCCTATGAGATCGTGTGGTGAATTTTCTTCTCAGGTTTAGCAGTAAAGTAAGACCAAAGGCCCTACAGAATTGTTGTAATCAAACAAACAATCTGGAGTGAAGAAAGAGAAAGAATGGGTCCCGAACGCTGCAGCCAGATTTTATTATCTGGGATTGGTTACAGGCACCTCCCCTGTTACTGCAGCTCCATTATCTGCCTATCCATTTCTGAGCACAATTCAAAAAGTTGGTTTCAACCTTTAAAGCCCTGACAATTCAAATTTCAGCTGGCTAAAAGACCACATCTTACTTTATGAGCATGTGATAGAATCTTAAAAGGAGACCTTTCTTTCTGCCCTGACACTCCCAAGAGGTACATTTGGTAAGGACACAGGAGAGGGCCTTCTCTGGTGCTGCTCCCAAACTGTGGAACTCCCTTCCACTGGAGGCCAGGCTCTTCTTCCCCAAGCAGGCAAAGACATTTCTATGTAGACAGGCTTTCCTTCAGTGGCAGTCTGGCTAAGTAGGGGTTCTTACAGTGGGAGGCCTCTGCCCCAGTGGTTTTAAATGTGTCTTACGTGTTGTTTTTATGCAGGATTCTTATTATACAGTATTTAATTATATTTTAATGTTGCAATAATCCTTTTATATTGCCTGTTTTTGTGATGTAAGCGAACCTAGGTCCTTTATAGGAAAAAGATGGGATAAAAAAGATATTTTAAATAAGTAAGGAATCATGACCTCACCACTAGCCATCAATCAAGTACCATGAATCCTTGTAGAGCCTCCCCTCCATTCACATCACAAGCTGTGCTCTAATTCAACTGCAATCAGCTGCCCTCTTTGATGCATCCTTGATTTGTAAGAGGCATAAAAGGTCCTTTGAGAGGTGAGAAAGGCTATTCTTTCTCCCTTTCCTCCTTTCCTGTCAAGAAGCTAAGCCCTGGTGGGTTTGTGGAGATTCCACTGGTAGGGTGAGTATTACATGAGTATTATTGCTCTTATAGTATTTAAGTCTTTTATAGTCCCAAAGGACTTTTGTTTTCTGCAGTTATGAGAAGTATTTTGCAATAAGCTACTGGTATACATTTTTTATTGATACAAATGCCTTACTATCTTAGTTGTGCAAGGAGAAAGGCAGCCTGCCACTATTAAACAAAGAAGTGTGTGTGTGTGTGAGTATGAGAACTTTCTTCTGAGCAACAGGTAGAGCCTCTTTCGGAGAAGACAGCAACAACTGAGCAAAGTTTGCTCTTGTTCCTCATACCTGAGAAACTTCCGGGTTATTTTGTAAGCTTCTGGCTCCACTCCCATAAATGGTGTTAGGATCCCTACAGTGTTACTTGACCTCTGGGAATGAACTTGGAGGGTCTCCTCATTTGTGGTCATTCTCCTCCTCTAGTTCTTTCATGGTTCCATACTGCTACTCTACAACACCCACCCAGCCTCTTCTGGAGTTTGGAAGAGTCACTTTTTAAAAGCACTGTTTCCAGAAATGCCCATGCTGTTATGGCTATTGGGCTGTGCTTGTTATCAGTGGGAATCTGGAATTGGTTGGATTTCCCCCCCCCCCCCCAATAAAAGTTACTACAGTATTTGAAACTCTACCTTGAAAATGTGCTTTTCATCAACACTCTCCATCTATGCATTTGGGGTGTGCCTAGTTGAGGCATAACTTATGGCAGGAGTTCTCAAACTTTTTTAAGCCAGGGGCCATGTCACGTTCCCTCAGACAGCTTTGGGGGCCGGATGGCCAGTTTGCCCTTCCTCCACCACATGGCACTTTCTGGTGTGGTGGAGGTGGGGGGGGCATATGAAATGGTTTAGCACAGGGATCAGCAAATTTGGCTCTCCAGATGTTTTTGGACTTCAATTTCCAGAAGTCCTGATCAGCAGGCATACTGACTTGGGCTTCTGGTAATTGAAGTCCAAGAACACCTGGAGAGCCAAGTTTGCAGATCCCTGGTTTAGCAGGCTGCAGGTTAAGAATCCCTGAAATATGGGTTTACCTTCCCTCGTTTATGGAATGTGACAGAATTCCAGCTGAGATCATTTTCTAGTTGTATCCAAACTTGGTTTTCATAACACATTCTCCACTTAAAAAAACCCCCCACCATAAATTGACACCTTTAATGAATTAAAAATGCACAGGAGCATACATAATATTCTTCAGGCTACTTAAAAGTTCTTCTTGTGAGCCTTCCTCATTCTTCTGGAAGATGGGTGAGAAAAATGAAATGTATTAACACAGCAGCTGGGTTAATTTCTGCAAAAGAAATTGTTTTGGAGTGTTAAATATACATTTCAACCTATTAATTGAGTCACAGACATTTGAAATGTAGCTTTTGGTGACAAATTAATGTGAGAAACTGAAGTAAAGGAAAAGGTTAAGTGAATAATTTAAATGTTGTATGTGGAGATTTTATAAAATTTGTGTTATTGAAGGTCAGGCACCAGCAAAAAACTGTTTGTTTGTTTTGTTTTTGAAAGGAAAATGGTACAAGTAACCAGAGAAAAGAAATGACAAAGCAAATGTTTGGGTTTTTAAAAATACTCTCAAGGATGATGCAAGCTCAATGTTATGTTCTTCTTTTCCCACCATATTTGAGTGTAATTTCCCCCTTTTATGTGTTATGTCTTTAGTGAGTTAAAATAATTTTTTAAAATGTAATGTGAACAATGGTGTTGAAAATTTCCCATGAACTTGGGAAATAATAAAAACATTTAAATAAAAATACAGCACAGAGTCTACTGAACAAATGTGTCTCATAGATATTCTTAAGCCATTCCCTGTCCAACTGACCCTCAGAAAGACTTTTGCAAAAAGTTTGTGGCAGCAGTTTTCAGTTTTTAATTTGCATCCATTGTTGAGTCTTGTTAATCCCCCAGTGGGGTCCATTAAGGCCTGTAGCTCAGTGGAAGAATGCATGCTTGACATGTAGAAGGTTCTAGAAAGCCATGTAGGGTGTGGGAGTTGTACTAAAAAAATTCTCAACTGTGAAGGGACACCACCCACCGATCCCACGGCATAGAAATAGAATTTATTTAACAGGGCAGTGGGAGAGCAAAAGGAGCATTTTAATGAGTGAGTATTTCTGTGATGGTACCTCCATTCTGGACACTCTGAGGCTTTGGGTCCCTGCTGTGTCCTTGGTTGTAAGACAACTGATAACTTGGTTGGGTGATGGGCTGGGGGTTTACTAGTTGTTGCCATTGCTGCTACTCTCCTTCCTTGCTGACCCTTCTGCTCTGTAGGGTGGCCACCTGCCCTCTTTTGGGAAGGACAGTCCTCGTTGGGCCGGTTCAAGAGCTGGGGTATGCAAACACTTATATCATTCCATGCAACATGGCAGAGGGGGACTGGGAAGTCCTCTGCTGTTACTGGAGCTTTCACAGATGCCACCTTGGTTAGCTTGTCGTCTATAATGAATGGGGCTGTGACCTACTTCATCTTTTCCCCCATAAGGTTTTCAACAATACTGTATAATGAATCTAACATATTTGTTTCCTAGGTTATCGGTAGCCAGTTGTGAGGTCTACAGAAGTGTTTAAAATGGTAAGTGTTTCTGGTGGGGACGGAGGAACTAGCTCTGTGGAGATGAAGTGCACACTGCCTTTAAACTTATAGCCAACTTGCCTTTTTTGTTTAACTTGGAAAGCAACTTCTACAAGGGAGGAGGATGAATGGAGACATTCACGGCAGGGAGTGAAATGCTTCCCTACGTTAAATGGTCTTCTCAAACATGTATTTGAAATTGTGTGTGTTTGTGATGCTTAGAGGGAGAGAAAGAGGAACCTCCTTTTGCCTAACCTTGAAAGAATAGGCCAAATGAGAATAGTTAAGGGAAGGACTTCTGGTAGGCAGAGATTGTACCTTGGAAACGTTATTCAGCAAGGAGTCCACACATTGGTAGACATCTCCATGACGACGTTCTGTGCATGCAAATGGTCTTGAGAAATCAAGTCCAATTACATGTGGCTTTTTTTTTAGCCATTTGGTGATCTCTTCACCCACTGGCCCCGAGGGCCGTGACATATGCCCTGTGTTTTTACCTTGCCCAATGTATCTGACAGAGGACGCTTTGGTTGTACACTCATGTTTTATATGTGCTTGTTTCCGAGCGCAGATATCTTGGCTAGAAGAACTGCATCAGGACTATGGCCTGAATCAGCATCAGCTTGGTGACCACCCAGTCATAGCTGTGCTACCCGCTCTTTTTGTCCCTTTTATGGTTTTCTGTCACAGTTAAAATAATCATAGAATAACTGACCTCGACGGGGCCTCTGAGGCCATTGAGTCCAACCTCCTACTGAATGCAGAAATCCAAATCAAAGCAGATCTGACCAATGGCTGTCCAATGATATCTTAGTGTTAAGAAACTTTCTTTTCCTCTTTAACAGTTCCCATTTATACCCACTTAATTTGTCGATGCTTGGTACTGACATTTTAGGGTTGCCATCGTAAGCATCCATTCTTGAAAGCAGGTCCTAGTCTATTTAGGTGAGATTTACTGTCTTGTAAGTGCATGTAGGGTCATAATGGCATGAGACCTTTTGGTATTCATGTAGGGTTTGTGCAATGGAAGGGAAGCGGATCTAAGGGAAACACTATTATTTCTGGCACCAGATGCTAGGTATATAATTGCCCCCACCAGTTAGGCAGTTAGAGGCCGCAAGCCATTGAAAAACCTTTTCACCTATGAGATGCCATGCATTCCCCACAGCCATTTTAGAAGGCAAGTACAAAAAAAAACAACCCTCCATTCACTGAAATACTTTGTTCCTGTGGCTCTGGTGAACTTGAAACTACTGGTCATGTCTTCCTTACGTGTTCCTTTTACCGCGGTACCAGAATCATGTTCATTTTTCCCTTGAAGAATACAGATTGTCATCAGTTTCTGCTTAGGGATGAATGGAATGTGGTCACAGCGCAGGTGGGTAGATTTTTCTCCTCGGTGCTCACAATTTTCAGAAATTTGAAGGGAAATCCTTAATAAACATTTAGTACCATATTTATTGCCATGTTTTATAAAACCAACGTATGTTATACACCAAGGGTGCCCAAACGTTTCGGTCTGCAGGCCAGTCACGTGGTGCAGGGTGCCCAAACTACTGCCTGGGGGCCGGATCTGGGCCCCAAAGCCATTTCATCTGGCCCACAGAACCCTTGTTTCTGGAAGTGGAAGTAAAACGTCCCCGTACTGGTGCATTTTACTTCCACTTCTAGAAGCTGCAAGGGCTTCGTGGGCTGGATTATTTGGTATTGGGGACCAGATCCAGCCCCAGACCGTAGTTTTGGCACCCCTGTTATACCCCATGCCCTAGATTGAGCTAGACAGACTTAGAAACTTTTATAAATCTTACTACACTATCTGTATAAATTTGTCAGTTACTAATTACAATCATTCTTAGACAGAAGCGTTATTATAGCTTAGGCCTTTTATTCTGTTTTTAGACATAATTCTTATATGTAACTTATGTTGTACTGGTCTATGACTGTAATACCATATATACTCGACTATAAGTCATCCCAAATATAAGTTGAGATACAGTAAAACACCGGATAACGCTAAAACTTGGTTCCACAAGTCTTGGTGTTATCTGATTTTTAGTGTTATCTGTTACATGTTAAAATCCTATGGGATAGATCAGATAACGTTAAAGCTCCATAGAGATACATTGTAACCGCATCGGCGTTAGTGGTTGTTATCTGATCCATCCCATAGGACCTTGTTATTCGATCCAATTCTCCTTCCCAGATGACTTAACGTTATGTGATTGTAGCATTATTCGATCCAATCGTTATCCGGTGTTTTACTGTACTTAATTTGGACCTTTAAAACTAGGAAAATAGTTTGACCTGATTATAAGTTGGGCGTGGAAAATGCAGCAGCTGCTAGTGAGTTTCAGCAATTAAAATACATGAGAATGCGGTACAGTTAATTTATCCAGACATTTGTGTGGGTATGTTTTCAAAATTTTATGGTAGTGTTAGTGCTTTTTTTAAATGTATGTTTGAATTTGCACCACTGCAGTTTGGGGACCCTCAGGGTTATTGACCCGAGTATAAGTCGAGTCCCTTTTTTGGATCTCATTTTGGAGGCTAAAAACTAGAATTATACTTGCATATATAAGTAATAAAGATTTGGTTTATGTAACTTGCCACAGCCAACTGCAACTCATTGCTAGAGTGCATCTTAGTTGTACAACTGAGCGCAAGATCAGGCAAATATCTATGATGCACTCAGAACTTGTTCATTGCAGCAAGTCACACAAATCCTATGTGAATACTGATAGGATTTGGGCTGCTGTATTTTAATACCATTTCCTGGTAGCCATAATGTGGAAAGTGTATACAGGCTGCTTTTCTGAGGCTCAGCAGGTTTTGACGTTAACGTAAAGGTTAAAGAAAGTTTTGTTAATTTCAGATGGAGAAACTGGGTTTGACCAAAACCTAGTGGTGAGCAGCAAAAATTTTCACTACCACACCATGGGCGGAGCCTACGTCATGGGCGGAGCCTATGTCATGGGCGGAGCCTACATCATGGGCGATCTAGTCATGCCTGCCATATGGCTATGTATGTATGTACAAGCACAGGAAGCACTGGCTCTTTGGCTGTAAATGGAGATGAACACTGCACTGTAGAGTCAGATATGACTGGCTTTTGAGCAAGGGAGACCTTGAACCAGGGACAAAACCAGATGTCAGATTTGAATACCAATCAGGGATCCTCTGTTATTAGTTAAAGGTTGCCCTTGCTCAAAAACCAGTTGTTACCAACTCTAGGGTTCAGTGCTCATTTCTGTTTATAGCCAAAGAGCCAGTGGACTTGATCCACAGTAGCTCACATTAAAATATAACAGTCTTTAAAAAGCACCCTGGCCACAGCACCGGTGGCACGGCCATGTTGGGCCCAACTGCGCTTTTTCCTCCTCCCAGCATGATGCGCACGCAACATGCACACAGATGATGCACAGCATGGCACGCAGGGGGAGTGGGACCCCAGGCGAGGCGGCCACACCAAGGCCAAGCTGCAGCCCCCGGGCCACTCGCTGCCCGTACTTGGAAGTGGAGGAGGAGTGTGGCAGGGAGGTGGGTGTGATCATCCAATTTTACCACCACCCCGCCCCAAAAGGCCCCCAATTTTGCCACCCCCTTCTCGAAGGCCACCCAGTGTTACCACCACCCCTCCCGTGGGTGTGCGGACCGGTGACTGCCCACCACTCCCAAAAACTGAATCCAAATGATTCTCCTTTAATAAACTCACACTTGATTCCTCATTTCTGTTTCAGTTCATGAACTGTTCCAAAGGTCTGGGCCCGCTTGAAGCCTACACTGATGTAGAGGAAGGTGTGGCTTTGCAGATGGACAATGGTTTGTTCTGGGACTCCCTGGGGAATTGCCAAAGCCACCTGACCATTGCGGGAGTGCCTGAAAAGAACATTTCGTGCAAATTTTTCGTCGTCTCTCTGCCATCAGGAAAAGTTTTCCTAAAGAACTGGTCGGGCATGTACCTTGCTCCAGTAAAAGTAGGTACGGATCCAGAAACCTATCCTATCCAACCGGTTGAGTTCTCGATAGATGTATCCCTGATGTTTAGTGTCTTTCACCTTGAAAATCAGGTCGCGTTCCAGGCCTATAATCGTCGCTTCTTAGCCAGGGTGCCCCTCGAGGGGCTCCATTTATTGGAAGCTGCCAAGTTTTTTATTGACAGCTCCTGCTACTTCCGGCCCCAGATTGGGGATCTCCATACTCCCACCTTTGCAATATCGAGCGTGATCCCTAGGGAACTTTGGCGACTGAAATACCATTCTTGCCCTGTGGATAGGATGAGCTTCATCAACCGGAGTGACACACCAATCCAGCAAACATTTAATATGATTTGGAAGGAAACGGTCACTGACAGAATTTTCTGGAACCGCACGTGGGGCCTTGGTTTGCCCTCAGTTTCTGCTCCTTTCACCGTTGGGAATGCAAAGCTCACGGTGAAGTATTCGGAGGAGAACCGGCATGCGTTGTCTGTCACGAGAGATGTTTATGAGACTGTTTCACACACATTAATGGTGCCCCCCAGGACAAAAGCCACAGCATACCTTTATGCCTATCAGGATGATGAAGCCTCTCTACCATTCACAGCCACCATCCGTAAGGTGCCCCATTACGGAAATGAGGTGATATTGCAGGAAAATGGCGCCTGGATGGGGCTTATCTATCGTGACCTCTGGGTGAAATGTTCACTAAAAAAACTTGAGGATCCGTGTCTTGATACATTATCTCATGTAACCTGGGGGCTTGTCAAGGTGAATAACATACATGACCGCGAATTGCCAAGTCCTGAAAAAAAGTGATTTCCCAGATTCTCGACCATCTTGGTCTGGTCCATTGTAAGGCTGTGTTGCTCAGAAGGTGGATTCCTCCTGGAGCTACTCTAGCAACTTGATTTTAAATTCTCAGGTGCCTGAAAAATAAAATGATGATGGCTAATTTTTCATAGGAAGAGGCACGGGTGAACCCTCCATGTGGCAGCAGTTGAAAGAAAGTGAATAAAATTGTGGAGTCTTTGTTCAAAAAGGAAGAAATTGTCTCATTTCTTTGCTTGGTGGTTGTTGAAAAGGGGGGAAATTTAAGTTTGAAAAAAATTGTGGTAGAGTAAAACCTCACAGTTTTTATGTACCACATTTAGGGCAAGGGTTCTCAACCTTTTTAAGCCGGGGACCGGGTCACGCTCCCTCAGACAGCTTCAGGGGCTGGATGGCCATTTTGCCCTTCCACATGGCATTTCCTGGTGTGGTGGAGGTGGTGGTGTGTCACATGAAATAGTGTTGCAGGGTGCATTCGACCCATGGGCCGCAGTTTGAGAATCCATGATTTAGGGTTAAACTATGTGGTTAAACCAGGAGTTCCCAACCTAAGGCGCGTGGGCCAGATCTGGCCCCTAGTGCCATTTCATGTGCCCCCACCCCTAGAAGGGCATTTGAGATTTGACAAACCACCTTGTTATGGTTCTCATGGCAACGGTTGGGCTAAAGCAGTATTATAGGCACCAGTTGTTACTTTTCCTTTGCTATTGTCCACCCCTAGGTCCGCTTCAGAGAAACTAAAGAAAAGGGGAAAGGGACAAAATTACTGTTACACTTTACAACACGTGTGCCAGAGGTGGCACTTAGAACCCTTTCTGTGGGGACTTATGCAGATGCCCCAGCACAGAGTTTGACATACTTGTCTGCCCAGCAGCCCAATGGGAGCACATTCTCCATCCCGCAGCACAAAGTTCGCCCTTCCCCTATGCACATTAGCCCAATGAGAGTTTCCTCAACCCCCCTGTTGCTGTATTGGCACTATGTGATAAATAAGTGGGTTTGGGGTTGCAGTTTGGGCTCATGGCTTGAAAAGGTTGGTGACCTCTGGGTAAATCTTCTCTGTTATACAGTATTGATCTATGAGTCCCTTGACCCCCACTTAACTATCAAGCAGCCATAAGACGTGTATAAGAATAGTAGGTTTTTCCCCTTGGGACAAGAGTTCTTTCTTGGAAGAGTGATGTATGGGTTGAACTCAGTCTTGGGGAAACCTGGGCTCAAGTGTCTCTGCTCAGCCATGAATCTCATTTTTTTAAAATCCATTTTAGGCTGAACTAATGTTACAAGATACATATTTTTTGAGGCTAGAATAGAGAGAATTGCTAAGCAGGCCCTCTTCTTCTGTGTCTAGGCCAGACATGAAATTGTCAAAATGAAGGCACCCTTTGGTGAGTTTCCTTTGCCTGACTTAGTGTGAGAAACATTAACCGGCAACAGAAGGTTGCCCTTACCAGGGTACACCTGATAGCGGTTCAATAATACCTCAGTCTTTGAGGGGGCTATTTCTGTGTATCCCAGCAGACCCCCTTGAGCTCACAGGAGGAAAGGTGGGATAATAATTTAATACATCATGTATTGAAATAAATCAACAATTGTGCTATTATTGATCTGGCCCCGATGCCAATTCATCCAGACTGCACCGTCCTTGTCGCTCCCGGAAGTAGAAGTAAAATGTGCTTGTACAGTTTACTTCCACTTCTGGGAGCGACAAGGGTGGCGCAGGTTGGATGAATTGGCATTGGGGCAGGATCTGGCCCATGAGCCATAATTTGGGCACCCCTGGTTTAAGCAGAAAAAATGGTAGCCTAAAAAATATGCGGGCCAGGGCCTTAGGGGAACCCAAACATTAGGCAGAAAGGAGGGAGCAAAGGTTGAAAACCACCTATTTAAATGAACACATTGACAGATGGCTGACCTGTGATGCATGATAACTAAAGTTCTTCTCAAATGGAGAATTAATTACAACCACTGGCAGGAGATGTATGTATCCCTGCTTGGAACTAAAAGGAAGCAATTGAAGAGCTTCTATTACTGAGGTGGAGTTAGGAGATTACCTGCCCCAGAATTCTCTCACTAGTTCTGCAAGCAATCATTGAGGAATAAGCAGAGAAGATCTATGGGAGGCAGAAATGTTCACTGAGGAGCATTTGCTATTCTCCTTCTGAAAGAGAGATGGCTGCGTAGCCAGAGGGCTGGTCCCATTGTTACAATGCTAATGTACCTTTCCTTAAAGTACCGGAGGACTTTCATGGTATTGAATCCTTCAAGTCAATAAAGGCGGTGGCTACCTCACTCTGAACCATATCTTCTGCTTTATCAGCATGACCCTTGCAAATATAAAATACAGTAATACCCCGGATAACGATTGTACCGTATAGCGCTAAAACCGCATAACGCTACAAGATTTTTGGAAAAATCTTTTATCGAATAACGCGATTTTTCGCGTTATCCAGTGTGTTGGGGGGAGTTGGATTGGGTAGAACATCTACCCAATCCAACCCCCCCAGTGCGCCCCCCCCCCCCACGATGTTTGGAAAGGGTACGGGGATCCGTACCCTTTCGAAACATCGGGCGCGTGTCAGTGGGGGTTAGGGCAGGATACGGGGGAGACCTCCGTATCCTGCCCTAACCCCCACCAATGCACGCACGCCTGCACGCCGCCCGATGTTCCGAAAGGGTAAGGATCCTTACCCTTTCGAAACATCGGGCGCGCGGCGCGCGGCGGTGGGGGTTAGGGCAGGATACGGTGGAGACCTCCGTATCCTGCCCTAACCCCCACCGACGTGCGCACGCCTGCACGCTGCCCGATGTTCCGAAAGGGTAAGGAGAAGATCCCCTTACCCTTTCGAAACATCGGGCGGCGGGAGGTCTTCCTCGTACAGTATCTTGCCCTAACCCCGAATGACGCGTGTGATCACGTGCCTACCCAGGGCTCGGTTTTCCGAAATCCCCTCCCCACTGGTGCAAGGGGAAGGCAGAAGGTCCACGTGCACCAGAGGTTTGTAGTGGACCTGACCTGAAATGAAATGCTGGTGAGCCAAAAGCACTGTTCCACCAGTGAGCTTAGTAATATTTCCAGCAGTTCAGGTCTTTCATCCAATGCCCTCATCCTCTCCGTACCCCCTTGTTGATACACGAGAAACGCACCACAGAAATAGAATAGGGCAATGATGGCGAACCTTTTAGAGATCAAGTGCCCAAAATGCAACCCAAATCCAATTTATTTATCACAAAGTGCCAACACAGCAACAGGGGAGGACGGAAACACTCTTATTGTGCTGCTGGGCAGAGGGGGTGGGGCAAACTCTGTGTTGGGAAAATGGAGGAAGTGCTCCCATTGGGCTGCTGAGCAGAGGGGTTGGATGAACTCTGTGGTGGAAAAGGGAAAAAGCTCTCCCAATGGGCTGCTGGACAGAGGGGCAGGGCAAACTCTGTGCTGGGTGACCACACAAGTGCCCACAGAGATGGCTCCAAGTGCCATCTCTGGTACGTGTGCCATAAGTTCGCCACCACTGGAATAGGGGAACAGATCTTCTAGTATTGGAAATGTTGGCTGCTCCTTCCCAGCAATCAAACAGAGATCACAGCTGCTTCTGGGGGAAGATCAGACAGCAGCCCTGCCTTTCTACAGCAGAGATACTTTAGATTTAAGTGACTACAACTTTCATCAGGCATAGTCCAGCCAAAGGTGATGGGAGATGTAGTCCAGTAACACTTGGAGGTCAAAACATAGCCCCAACCTTGGGACTGTTAACTCTGCCCTCTACTTCCTAATCTTCTTACTAACTAACAAACTGAGCAGTTAAGGTGGAAGTGAATGGGACTTTGAATCAAGGCACTGAAATGTACAGGGCACAAAAGCTGGCTGGTAAGAGAGTGGTGGTTTCTTCCATTGGTTTCGATAGTTGCTAGAACATCCACTCCCCTGCACAGATACAAAGAACTAGGACAGCCCATCCATGGAAAATATTGAATTAACACACTCCCCCCCCCCCCAGAATTCCTGCAAGGTACAAGAACATCACAAACCACCCAGTGTTTGAACCTAGAGGTGGCAGCTGAAAACAGACCAGCAGCACTATTTTCCAGAAGGATAACAATATAATAGCATGTTGTGCAACAATAACAAGTTTAGGGAAAGGGCAACCCCTAGGACACCACCGGACTAAATCACCATCCTTGGCAGGTATTATACAAGACAAACATAACCCCTCGCCCAGTGATGGTGAACTTTGGCACTCCTGCTGTTCTTGGACTTCAGTTCTCAGATGCCCAAGCTTCTGTGAGTCCACACAAATGGTTTTACTGGCACTCCCATGGTTCTTGGACTTCAAGACTTGGGCTTCTGAGAATTGAAGTCCAAGAATGGCTGGAGTGCCAAGGTTCACCATCACTGCCCTAGCCTGATATAGTCTGTCACCATGTGTAAAGTCACTTATTAGCAAATATGGGGTTAATTTAACATCGCAGAGGAGACTTGAATGGACCATATGAGGCTGCCTGTATCATTTATTCAGTATTCCTAGCACACAGTTTTGAAGGAGTACCCCAATCCTATGGAGACCACAAACTTATACAGTTGTACCTCATTTAAAGAACATAATGCGTTCCGCGGGATTGTTCTTTAAGCGAGTTGCTCTTTAAGCAAAACACCATTGTAAGTGACCGATTGTGGCTTCTGATGGGGGGGGGGGGTTTGCTAACCCTGATTTAGTTGTTAAGCAAGGATGACCATTCAGAGAAAATTCTCCTCATTAAGTGACTCCGTCTCTAAGTGATGTGTTCTTTATACAAGATTTTGCTGTAATACAGAAAGAGATGAACATTTGCCTGACCTTTGAGTAAATGTGGTGTTAGGGCCCAATCCTGCATGTTATCAAGCTAAAATACCCACTAGCTGTCTAAGCTCTCCTTTTTCTTCACATCCCAACTGAGGCAATGAATTGACTTCAATTGTAAGCATGTGTGACGGGGAGGGGGGCAGAGCTTTAATGGATAGATGAACTGTGGGAGAAATAAAAGGTCTGAGATGAGACAAAGTTGGCCATTCCTCCTTCAATAAGTGGTTGGCTAGTTGGCATTCTCCTGGTGAGTATCTTTTTAAAAAAACATTAAGCAAAAGAGCATATAGAGTTGTTGAATGTTGATCTTTCTAGACCATGAGGCTTTTCTTCTGCAATGTGTTTTTGCTACTTTCTAGATGGATCCTTATTTATGCTTTGCTGCTTATAGAATTTGGGTCTCCTCACCCCAATGTTTGGGTGTATTCATGGCCTTGCTCCACAGCAGGCATGCTTAACTTTAATATAGTCTCCTAAAAATTCTCAACTTTTGCCTGTGTGAGGACTGAAGTAGAAGTGGCAAGTTCTGTCACCTTCCTTTTATTTCTAGAAACATCAGCTCTTCCTTGAGTAGAAGGTGGTGAGATCTTTTTGTTGTGGATATATGAAGCTGTCCCACATTCTGGAACTCTTCCTTTCTGAGCTGGGTTCGTCACACCTTTCCTCATCTGGCCAAGTGTCTTCCTTCTTCTTTTCTGAAAGGGTCTCTTCTTCCGGTTTGGATGTGTAATCCATTCCTGTTGAGGCCTTCTGAGGGTGAATGACCTCAGAGAGGAATTGCCTGGCTACAGTTAAGGTAAATGTGATGTTGTGACAGGTGGGTGTGCCTACTGGCCTTTCCCAGGGACGAAGCCAAGTCTCAGACCAGGTAGAACAAATTAATTCCAATGGTCTATCAGTACAGTATATTGATTCAGACTCAAGCTGAGAGAAGTTCAGAGATATACACCTGAATTTAAAAGATAAATAAAATACGATCAAAGCAGCTAACTAAACTTCCAAAGATGCTAGGAACACATACCAGTAGTTTTTATGGGAATATTCACTCCCAGGTAAAATAATGTGTCCTCCAAATGAAGTTTCACATTGAGGAGAAGTGGGAGAGGACTTTGTGGCTCTCAAAGTTCAAACTAACCAAAGCTTTAAAAGTCATAGGTGACCACATGGGAAAGAGGCTAGGATTCCTATACCTTTTGAAGGCTGTGTGGCAGAGTGTATGTCTCAGCAGTAGGTGAAGCACATCAGACAAGCTTACACCTGTGGCTAACATTCCTTCTTACATACAGCTATCAAAGATCCTGGAGCCCTATCATGTGATTTCTCTATGCAGATGTTCACGTGGTTTCTGTAATATTGGGGTAAATATGCCAATTCATCGAGCCCATGCCATCCTTGTTGCTTTTGAAAATGGAAGTAAAACGCACTCGTATGGACAAGTTTTACTTCCACTCTCAGGAGTGACAAGGGCGGTGGGCCAGATGAATTGGTGTTGGGGGCCATATCTGTCCCCCAGTCCGTATTTTGGGCACCTCTGTACTACATGACTAGTGCTGCCTGATCTTTCACAGAAATAACTGATGCAGGTCGGCCTGCATGGTCTTTCACAGAGGATGAAAAACTAAGATTTATTTTTACCTATACAAACAGCAGCCTGGAATGGTGGAGACTATTGTTTAGCACACCTAGGGAGAGCTGGTGTTTTGCAGCTGTAAATCTGTACTGTGAATCTTACTCATGTATTGCCTTTCTTCAAGCTGACCCTAAGAAAGCACTGGTGCCTCCAACCCAGCAACTCTGAGGAAGTCCCATTTCACATTGAGAATATACGATAAGACTAGTTTCCTTAGTAATTATGGGAAAGGGCCTGTTTATTTAAAAATGACACTACCTTATTATACTGCAGCAGTTGGTACTACTGTACTGTATATCCTATTCAGTGATGGGATGTAACCGGTTCTCACCAGTTCGCCAGAACCGGTAGTAACTTTGCCCAGTGTCCTGGAGAACAGGTAGCAGCTTTTGGGGGGAACCACCTTCGGGGCTTACCTTTTCACTGGTTCCCCCACTGCGCATGTGTGCCAAGCGCTTGGTGTGCATGCACGCCTACAGTGCTTGGCATGTATGCACGGCCTCCTTGCTGTCCTCCCAAGCAGGGAGGAGGAAGAGAAGTTGCTAGCCTGAAGCTCCCTATAGCCTACTCCCCAGGGTAAGTGACTCACCTTTGAATGTGGTGTGTCTGTGTGTATTTTAATATGTATTTAATACCTTTACCTATATTGACGTACTACCACAGTTCCTCAAAAGGCCTGGCAGCCGGCAGGCCTGACGGCCTGGCTTCGGGTTTTTAAGCAAAGTCTTGGAGTTACCTCATCAATAAGCTGCACCTGTGCTGTTCCAATTGCTGTTCCAATTGGAGAACCCTTAAGGAAGTACAGCTGTTTTACATTTACATTAAGGCATATTATCCTAGAGAACTGGTTAGGCAAAGACTTAGTACCTAACTTCTTTAACTGTTGAAAAGTGCCAAAATGAAGCCATCTTGTGGTGAGTTCATTCTGTAGTTCCTTCCATCTGACCTAGTGTGAGAAAGATTAGCCAGAATAAGCTTTAAGCTCTGGTTTAAAAGCTCGGGTTGATTTGTGTTTGGGGTGGGTGGGTGTTGGGGTGGGTGGGTGTATTTTAATGTATTATTTCTTTCTTTCTTTAATTTATTTTTCGGGTTTGTGTTGTGGGTGGGTGGGTGGTTTGAGGGGTGTGTGCATGCTTATTTTTATTTTTTTATTATTTTTTATTATTTTCTTTGGCCCCACCCATGACATCATGATGTTAGCTCCGCCCACACTGTGATGAAGTCACAGTGGGGTAGTAAAATTTTTGACATCCCACCACTGATCCTATTGTCTCTTCTGACACCAGTTCCTCCTGATCTGTGAAACACTAGGCTGATTCTGGGGCCACTTCTTTTACATGTGAAGCACACGCTTTAACCACTATCCACTGTCCCTTGAGCAAGACACCCTCAGTGAACCATCCTCAAAGGTGGGGTGTGCCAATGTGTGTCTTATTTCATGCTGTACATGTTTCCTTATATGCCTCATGTAGGGTAACGTGTGATAATGAGAGCAGTAAGTCCACCACTTTCGGGGTGGGGGGAGAAAAACCCCAGTTTTGCAAACCCTGCACTGATTTTGCCTGTTGTCCTCATGGGGGTTCCAGCTATGCTCAATCTCTCTCTCACCCTTGAAACCTTCAGACAATAGATTGGAGCAGGAATATACTTGACGCAACTTTTCTTTTCCACCTTGCAGGTGGCTGGCTGAGAGCCCCATCCCCACCCCAGAAGCTTTTTAAGATGGTAAGTGCAAAGCTGTTTCTCTCAGAGAGAACAAATTAGGGGAGGCACGCATGCACTGCTTGTAATTGTGTAGTCAAATGACCCTCTGTGTAGTTTGAGAATCAGTCTCTGGAAACAGCAATGGCAGATGGACATCTCAGTGGTGAGGGGAAGAGGAGTTAACAATCGTCTTACTTTTTGAGTTGCGGGCTGTTCACATGTTTCAGAGGGTTGGTCACTACGGCCTGGGGTCTGGGTGCAGCCTTGATGCCAATTCATCCAGTCCACAAAACCCTCATCACTTCAGGAAGTGGAAGTTAAACCTGCCCATACGGGTGCATTTGACTTCCACTTCTGGGAGTGATGAGGGTTTCAATGGCTGGATTAATTGGCGTCGGGGGCCACATCCAGCCCCTGGGCCATAGTGTGGGTACCCCTGACTTACTCACATCACATTGGCCACTCAGGGTTCTCAAACTTGAGTTTATTTGGAGTAGGGAACAGATAGCTACCTATATAGGAAGGGGAATTCATCCAATGTTTATCTGTCATCCAGTGGCCCTTTACATTTAGGAACAGGTTGTTGGGTATGACATATACATATACTTTTGTGTAACATGTAGTTGAGCCTTGTGTAGCTTCAGTGTTCAATTCTGGCAATAGGTTGACTGTAGGTGGATCACCATGGACCAGAAGACCTATCCTGGCTCACAGTTATACTTCTCTCCTTGTCCCTGCAATAATTTCCTGCTGGACACGTAGTTGCAGTAATTAATAGCTTTATAAGTTAAGAATATTATGAAGCTTTTAGACTCCAGCCAGGGGGAGAGGAAACCACACCAGGCTGTCACAAACACAATAAAGTGTTGTGGCACTTTAAAGATTGCCCATCTATGTTTGAGAAATGCTTAGCTCACCTGTTCTCTTATTTCAGTTGACCTTTCCAGGCTATGACAAAGGAATGGGCCAGCTTAATGCCTACATTGGTGTAGAAGAAGGAGTGGCATTCAAAATGGACAACAATCAATTCTGGATGTCAGTGTGTGATGGTCACCAATTGTTTATAATGGGTTCACGTGAAAAGAGAGAATCGAGCAAATTTTTTGTAGTCCGTCTGCATTCCGGAAAAGTGATGCTGAAAAATCGACTTGGTATGTGCTTAGCCCCAGTGGAGAAAGATACAGAGCCTAAAACCTTCCCTATCATACCAGTTCCATGCTCAAAGAAACCAAAGCTACAGTTTGAGGTCTACTTCAGAGGTAGTAAGATAGCTTTCCAGGCCTATAATGGCCTCTTCCTGGGCAGAAAATGTATAGATTTAAGAAGACAGATCAACGTGTTGGAAGCATCAATGTTCTTCCCAGATGAAAGCTGTTTTTTCCAGCCCGTGATTGGGGACATCCACCATCCTACTTTTGAAATCCTGCATGTGGTTCCAAAAGGAGCTTCTCAATTGAAATACTCTCCCTTTCTCGTCCAGACGCGTATTTTTGCCAACACGGGAGAGGAACCGGTAGATCACACTTTCAGAATGACTTATAATTCCTGTTGTATTGACAGAGTATTCTGGAGCACCCTGTGGGGGCTTGGTTTGATTACATTGGGTAGTTTCAAAGTTGACAATGCAAAACCGATTGTGAAGTACTCTGAAAACAATGACCATATGGTTTCTCGTGTAAGATTCATTTGTGAAGAGGTCACAAAAGAAGTCAGTGTACTCCCTAAGACCAAAGTCAAGGCCTCTCTTTACGTTGATAGGCAACTCCACGCTGCTCTGCCTTTTGTAGCTACCATCCGAAAGAAGAAACATAATGGGGGTGCCCAGGTTTTCAATGAAACTGCAGCCTGGAAAGGGATTGCGTATCGTAATCCCCGAATAGAGTTTGAGGTTGTGAAGATTTGACTTGCAGATGGCTATGTGATGCTCATGGACAGATAGCTCACCTGTTCTCTCATTTGAAGCTAGTGAGGATACAATGGCCACCTCAATTGTGCGGGCAGGGCAAAATGGCTTTCTGGCCCTCATAGCTGACTGAAAGAGAGTGACCCGGCCCTCAGCTTGAAAATGTTGGGAATCCCTGCTTTAACATCCTAAGGGGACTGTGTACAAGATAACAAATAGCCCACTCTTTGAGTCTGGGGGTTTCACCATCCCTTGTACAACCGTAATGTTTGTCTTCCTGTCCGAGGCAGGTGAAAACTTTTTCCTGGGGCTTCACAGCAATTTTTTTTGACTCATAGGTGCCTGAAAAAGACTGTGATGGCTACCTTTTTATGGCAAGAGGGAGAGACACACTCTTGCAGCACTCCACATAACACTGCACCCAGAGAACATAAATAAAATTGTAATGGCTTCTTTTTTTTAAGTCCACTCGGCTCTGTGTATTTCTGAAGATTATGGGGACAACTGGGTTACTATTTTAAGTTTAGAGAGGGAAACTGTGGGATGAGAGAGCGGGCAGCCTGCATTTTAACCATTATTCTGGCTAAATATATTTTCTGCCCCACTCACATTTGACAAATGTCCTTGTTATGGTACTCATGGTAACGCTTGGGCTACAGCAGTATTATAGGCACCAGTTGTTACTTTTCCTTTGCTATTGTCCATCCCTAGGCCTGCTTCAGACTTTTCAGAGAAACTGAAGAAAAAGGAAAAGAGACAAAATAACTGTTGTGCTTTAGAGATCAACCCATCTTTTTCAGGGTGAGCTTCCATGGATCAAAAGCCTTTTCTTCAGAGATAATATGACTCTGCTCCATGAAATCTCATATCAAGACCAATTAGTTAGGCTTTAAAGGATGTGTTCCCAACCTAAGGCCCGCAGGCTGGATCCAGCCCACTGCACCGTTTCATGAGCCCACCCGATCCAAGGGCATGTGAGAAGCAAAATGGCCACACCTTTGAAGCTGTTAAGACAAAATGGCGACCCTATCATGCAATCAGGGCAAAATGGCTGTCCAGCGCTCAAAGCTAACTGAGATAGCATGGCCCGGCCCATGGCTTGAAAAGGATGGAAATCTTTGCTTGAAAGTGTCACCATATTCCTTGTCTCCATTTAATATGGTCACGATTTTGAGAGAGAATAACACAGGCACTTTTTTATTAGTCATCTTGAGTTTGTCTTGATATGGTACTTTGAACCACTACATCAGAGCTAAGTAAAGGTAAAAGCTGCCTTTTCTCAAACGCCAGTTGTTTCCAACTGTAGGATATGATGCTCATCTCCGTTTACAGCCAAAAAGCCATCGCTGTCTGCATTTGCAGATGTTTCCATAGTCATGTGGCAGGACACTGGAGTACATGGAACACTGTTACCATCCCACCAAAGTGATACCTATTTGTCTACTTGAGTTTCTTGCCTTCAGATTGAGCCATTGGCAGGAACTGGGACAGAGATGGGAGCTCACTCTTGTCAGGCAGCACTGGGGTCTTGAACTGCTGACCTGCCAACCTTCCAGCCTGCTAAATCAATGGGTCTCACACCATAGTAAATGTGCATAGTACATTTATACAGTAAAACCCCTACTTACGTTAAAAAGTCTGTTCCATAGGCTTTTATATAAATCGGTTTTTTACTTAACTCAAAGCAAGCCCAAAGGAAAATGACATTTATATAAATTGAAGCAACCCCATAGGAAAAGCAATTTTTATGTAACTTGAAGCAAACCCATGGAAAATTGTGTTATGTAAATTGGGACATTTATGTAAATCGGGACATAGCTTTAGTGCAAAAATCATTATGTAAGTTGAATTTTAGGTAACTGGAGGCATATCTAAGTTGGGGTTTTAGTGTATATTAACACCATGGTAATCTTTTATAAAACTTTTGTCTAAGACCAGATGAATCCCAACAACTGTTCAGTAAGCTGTTCCACACTATTTTTCATGAACCTGATTTAGAGATCTTACTCTGTACTATCAAAGCATCAGAGCTGCAAGCCAATATTCCAGCAATGAGACAATGGGGGTGGGGCAGGGGGGGGGGCTTGTGCCTTTCAAAGAGTCTTCACTGTGTAATACTCCTTGACTTCAGCAATGCCTTTGACAAAAAGCCCCCTAATTATTTTGGTTAGCAAACTAACTAGCTGTAGTCTGGATAGCACAAGCATCAGGTGGATACGCAGGTGCTTACAGTATTGTACTCACAGTGCGCTTATCAATGGCTCCTTGGGGGATAACAAGGGGGGTGCCACAAGCCTCAGTCCTGGTCCTGGTGCATTTTCATTGATGACTTGAATGAGGGAGTGCAGAGAATATTCATCAAATTTTTGGGTGACACATACATAACTGAGTAGAGTAGTTAACACCTTGGAAGACAGGAACAGGTTCTTCAACACTGGACTGAAGACAACAGAACACAATTTGACATGGATAAGTACAAATTTCTACTTTGGGGGCAAACCCAAATGAACAGTTACTGGATGGGAGATACTTGATTCAGTAATACTCCAAGTGAGAATGTTCTTGGAATTGCTATAGATTGCAGGCTAAATATGAGTCAACAGTGTGATGTGGTACCAAAAAAGGTCAAATTGACAAAAAAAGGCCAATTTCTTATACAGTATTTATTTATTTATTTATTATATTTATATACTGCTCCTCTAAGATATTTTCCTATTTTGGGTGGTGTACAAACATTAAAATATTACACATTTTGCAAATATAACAAAGAAACAAAGCCCACAACCCATATACAGTATAGTAATAAACTAATAAATAATAAACAGTCAACATTGGAAACGCCTGAGGAATGGTCATATCAGAAATTAATCAAACTACTGTTCGGCTATAGGGAGGATGTCTCTAAATACCTCTTTAAGGAGAAACATTTCTAGTTGCTTTTTAAATACATCCAGTGAAGAGGCCTGCTGCAGTTCAGCCAGTCATAAATTCCATCATGCAGGTGCCACCACTGAGAAAGGCCTACTCCATGTCATTGCCTTTCTTGGCATTTTTGGGTTTGGCACTTCAAGTGAACACTAGATTGTGAAGCAAGCTGATGTTCTAAAGGAGAGATGATCCAACATATAAGGAAGTCACAAACTGTATAGAGCTACAATGGTGAACCTTGGCACTCCAGATGTTCTTGGACTTCAATTCCCAGAAGCCTAAGTCAGCACTACTGCTGATCAGGGCTTCTGGGAATTGAAGTTCAAGAACAGCTGGAGTGCCAAGGTTCACCATTACTGGTATAAGATTTTAAATGTTATAGTTAATACCTTGTAGTTGATACAGAAAGGGAGAGAGCCAGTACAAAGCTTGTCAAGCCTAGGGAAATATACTTGAACTTCTTCGTCCCTGTCAGCAGCTTGGTAGCTGGATTCTGGGCCTGTTGAACTTTCCATATTAAGGACAACGGTAGCCCCACATAGAGAATGTTACCTTAACCAGTAAGCTTATGTGGTTCTTGGAACATTCTTGGGCAAAGACCTACTGGCTGCCATAAATACCATTGGAGTTAGAGCCCATTAATAATGGAAATTCCATATATAAGGCAGTAGGTTCAACAAAATGTTGGCTATGACCTTCTTTACGAATAGCTTCAGAATGCTAAGGAACTGGTTTTGGACTCTGAATTCTACCTGGGATCGCAACTCTTGTATAAAAATGTCCCAGAGCAAGTAACTGCTATTATAAATAACAAAAAAGGAACTAGATTGGTAACTACTTATCAACAAGAAGAAACTGTTTTGAAAAACTGAAATGGGAACAAACTTGATGGCCATGAAAATATAGATCTGTTGCCTTGATTCCTTCCATCACATTCTGCCTATTCTATACAGATGATAAAATAATGTTTGGCCAGGCATCCTAACATCCAGGCATTTGCACCACCAGTGAGTCTCCTGAGGAAGGGATTCCTTCAAATGTGCATTTTCTTATTCAGTGCCCTTTACCCCATACAAAGTCCCTGATTTTGAAATACTGAGTGTGAACCCTAGGGACCTCTCACAAGTGAAATTCCACTGCCACCTCATGAAGAAACAAGTTATGCCAACCAGAGTAAGGCACTAGTTCGACACACATTCATCCTGATATGGGACACTCACTGAGCTGGCAGACCAGGGGTTGCCAACCTTTTGAAATCAGGGGTCAGGTCATGCTCTCTCAGACAGTTGGTGGGCCAGACTGTTGTACCAGGTGCCACCAGATTTGTATAAATAATACAACAAAGCTTCATTTAAAAAAACCCTGCCTTGATTTTCTATGTGCCTGGTGATAATGGGAGGAGCACGGCTGCCATTTTAAGTGCAAAGATAGGAAGATTCTGTTGTTTTCAATCACGTGAAGATTAAATGTTGTCTCCTCTTATCCTCCTCACCTTAAATGTAGAGAGCACTTATTGTGGCTGTGAGTGTCATGCCTGGTGCTATACTCTATAGGCATATTGTTGTGTCAAGATTGATAGTATACCATTTAAACAGATAGCTCAGAATACAATTATGCCCCTTGATATTGTGAGTCTGTGGTGGTTCATCATGGATGACCTTTGTCTCTGGAAGGGTTAATTCTAGTGTGAATGAGATAATGATGACAATTATATCAATGTCCATCTGGGTTTCAGAGGTTTAAGTCATTACAGCATCTTGACTTACTCCATCTCTCTTCAGGGATTATTAGAACAAATGATTATTTTCACTGATGTGATATAAACAGATAAAAATTCGTCACTAGCTTGTCCAATTCTACAAGGTCTATGCATCTAGAGTTCTTGTATGCACAAAATTATAAACAGATGAGCACTGAACCCTAAACTCGGATATGACTGGCTTTTTAGCAAGGGCAACCTTTACCTTTACTTATATTTCAGTTAGAAGCTTTTAGCTATAAAAGTTGCAGGCAAGAATATATAGTCTTTTAAAAGCACATATTTTTAAGAAAACGTACAAATACATTTCTCAGCATAAAATAAAAAATAAATAAAATAAATAAATCTTTAGCATATTGAGGCACACATAAAATGATAAATCTTCTAAATGTTTATCCAGATGTAAGGCAGTTTTAATATACGAACAAAAACTCATAATTTTGTTTTGCTGTTTAAGTAGATTATATTATTAGTAAGAATAATACAAACTCTCCACTTGCATAAGGTAAGTAGTAAACATCTTGGTGGCAAATAGCTACTCATTAATGAAGTATTGGTTGCATTCCTGAGTGCATGGCTCCATTCAGGAAGGCAACCTGCCTCTTGATAATGAGCATCAATTTGCCAGCAACTGTTATATGATTTCCTCTTATGCAACAGATCTCTAGCCAATCTCTTTCACTGTTGTAACAAAGGATTAATTCTGCTATTGCTGGTCCCAAGTCAGGATGAGAAAGGAGAGATTTAGCCCCCAGCCCTTTAAAACTTTATTGCTGGATGAGCAATGAGGAACCTCATTGTCCAATATGCTGCAATGGCGGAGATGGACACTGCTCAACATGAGGAGAAGAAGAAAATGTTGTTTGAATTGTGCAAATAGTCAATGACTTTTTAATTTTAAGCATTGTAGAGCAGGTTCCTCAAGCTTTGGTCCCCAGATGCTTTTGGACTTCAGTTTCCAAAAGCCTTGATCAGCAGGTGTACTGACTTGGGCTTCTGAGAACTGAAGCCCAAGAACACCTGGGGACCAAGGTTGAGGAACCCTGTTGTAGAGAATTGCCATTTTTGTGAAATCTGAAAATATTCCCTTTCTGTGCCATAATTTTTGCCAGTCTAATTCACTGGCATTTATTCTTATTCATAAACTTAACTAAATTCTGAGATTGCCTCGGCCTCTCTCCCCCAGATTGAAAAATTTAATGCTGTCTCCCATGGTTTCAGTGTTGGGTTCTGGCCAGCAGAAATATTGAGCATTGGGATGGGCTGGAAGGAAGCATGAGAACCTTTCCATGCCACAGTATTGCAGTGAGGAGTCAGAAATTTCAAATGAAAATTATAACACACTGGTGCAAGGGGAAGGCAGAAGGTCCACGTGCACCAGAGGTTTGTAGTGGACCTGACCTGAAATGAAATGCTGGTGAGCCAAAAGCACTGTTCCACCAGTGAGCTTAGTAATATTTCCAGCAGTTCAGGTCTTTCATCCAATGCCCTCATCCTCTCCGTACCCCCTTGTTGATACATGAGAAACGCACCACAGAAATAGAATAGGGCAATGATGGCAAACCTTTTAGAGATCAAGTGCCCAAAACGCAACCCAAATCCAATTTATTTATCACAAAATGCCAACACAGCAACAGGGGAGGAAGGAAACACTCTTATTGGGCTGCTAGGTAGAGGGGCAGGGCAAACTCTCTTCTGGGGGTAGGGAGGAAGTGCTCCCATTGGGCTGCTGGGCAGAGGGGCAGGGCAAACTCTGTGCTGTGGTGGCTGCACGAGTGCCCACAGAGATGGCTCTGGCATGCGTCCATTAGGTTCGCCACCACTGGAATAGGGGAACAGATCTTCTAGTATTGGAAATCTTGACTGCTCCTTCCCAGCAATCAAACAGAGATCACAGCTGCTTCTGGGGGAAGATCAGAAAGCAGCCCTGCCTTTCTACAGCAGGGATACTTTAGATTTAAGTGACTACAACTTTCATCAGGCATAGTCCAGCCAAAGGTGATGGGAGATGTAGTCCAGTAACACTTGGAGGTCAAAACATAGCCCCAACCTTGAGACTGTTAACTCTGTCCTCTGCTTCCTAATATTTTTGCTAACAAGCCGAGCCACAGTCAAGGTGGAAGTGAATGGGACTTTGAATCAAGGCACTGAAATGTACAGGGCACAAAAGCTGGCTGGTAAGAGAGTGGTGGTTTCTTGCATTGGTTTCGATAGCTGCTAGAACATCCACTCCCCTGCACAGATACAAAGAACTAAGACAGCCCATCCATGGAAAATATTGAATTAACACACTCCCCTCCCCATAATTTCTGCAAGGTACAAGAACATCACAAACCACCCAGTGTTCGAACCTAGAGGTCAGGAGCTGAAAACTGAGACCAGCAGCACTATTTTCCAGAAGGATAACAATATAATAGCATGTTGTGCAACAATAACAAGTTTGGGGAGAGGGCAACCCCTAGGACACCACCGGACTAAATCACCATCCTTGGCAGGTATTATACAAGACAAACATAACCCCTCGCCCAGTGATGGTGAACCTTGGCACTCCAGCTGTTCTTGGACTTCAGTTCTCAGAAGCCCAGCCTCTGCGTTTACTGACATTCCAGTACTTCAAGACTTGGGCTTCTGGGAATTGAAGTCCAAGAATGGCTGGAGTGCCAAGGTTCACCATCACTGCCCTAGCCTGATACAGTCTCTCACCATGTGTAAAGTCACTTACTGTATTACCAAGTATGGGGTTAATTTAACATCACAGAGGGAGACTTGAATGGATCATATTAGGCTGCTTGTATCATCTACATACACAGTATTCCTGGCACACAGTTTTGAAGGAGTGCCCCAGGCTGGTATCCTATGGAGACCATAAACTTATACAGTAGTGACTCACTTAAAGAGCATAATGCGTTCCATGGGATTGCTTTTTAAGTGAGTTGTTCTTTAAGCAGAACACTAGTGAAAAGCACCACCGGTGCCATTGTAGGTGACCGATTGTGACTTCTGGTGGCGGTGGTGGGGATTGCAAAACCCAATTTAGTTGTTAAGCGAGTTTTGGTTGTTTTTAGTTGTTCAGCGAGGACGACCATTCAGAGAAAATTCTGCTCTTTAAGCAAGTCTGTCTCTAAGTGAGGCACTCTTTATGCAAGGTTTTACTGTAATAAAGAAATAGATGAACATTTGCCTGATCTTTGAGTAAATGTGGTGTTAGGGCCCGATCCTGCATGTTATCAAGCTAAAATACCTGATAGCTGTCTAAACTCTCCTTTCCCTTCACATCCCAACAGAGGCAATGAATTGACTTCAATTGGAAACAGGTGTGACCTTTTGAGGGGCCTTTAATTGACAGATGAACTGTGGGAGAAATAAAAGGTCCTAGATGAGTCAAAGTTGGCTATTCCTCTTTCAAGAAGTGGTTGGTTAATTGGCATTCTCTTGGTGAGTATATATATTTAAAAATATTAAGCAATAGAGCGCATAGAGTTGTTGATCTTCCTAGATCATGAGGCTTTTCTCCTTCAATGTGTTTTTGCTAGTTTCTAGATGCATCCATCTTTATGCTTTGCTGCTTATGAGTTTTGGGTCTCCTCACCCCAATGTTTTGGTGTATTCTGTTTCAAGGAGACTTAACACATGGTGAGTTTCTTTGTTTAAACAGGTGCAATTCATGGCACATTCTCTCCTTTCCTATGTTTACTCTATTTAGGTAATATACTACATCAGGGTAGCCCAAACTACGGCCTTGGGGCCAGATATGCCCCCCCCCAACGCCAATTGCCTGATCTGTGAGTAAACGTGGTGTTAGGGCCCTGTCCTGCATGTTATCAAGCTGAAATACCCACTAGCTGTCTAAGCTCTCCTTTCCCTTCAAGTCCCAACAGAGGCAATGAATTGACTTCAATTGTAAGCAGGTGTGACCTTTGGGGGGGCAGAGCTTTAATGGATAGATGAACTGTGGGAGAAATAAAAGGTCCGAGATGAGACAAAGTTGGCCATTCCTCCTTCAATAAGTGGTTGGTTAGTTGGCATTCTCCTGGTGAGTATCTTTTTAAAAAAAAAATTAAGCAAAAGAGCATATAGAGTTGTTGATTGTTGATCTTTCTAGATAATGAGGCTTTCCTTCTGCAATGTGTTTTTGCTAGTTTTTAGATGCATCCTTGTTTATGCTTTGCTGCTTATAGGTTTTGGGTCTCCTCATCCCAATGTTTGGGTGTATTCTGTTTCAAGGAGACTTACCACATGGTGAGTTTCATGGCCTTACTCCACACGAGGCATGCTTAACTTTAATATAGTGTCCTGAAAATTCTCAACATCTGCTCTTGAACGTGAGGACTGAATGAGAAGTGGCAATCTCTGTCTCTTCCCTTCTGTTTCTAAAAACACTAGCTCTGCTTTCCTTGAGTAGAAGGTGGTGAGATCCTCTCATTGTGGATATATAAAGTTGTCCCACATCCTAGAAATCTTCTTTTCTGAGCTGGGTTAGTCACACCTTTCCTCATCTGACCAAGTCTCCTGCTCCTTCTTTTCTGAAAGGGTCTCTTCTTCCGGTTTGGATGTGTAATCCATTCCTGTTGAGGCCTTCTGAGGGTGAATGACCTCAGAGGGGAATTGCCTGGCTATAGTTAAGGTAAATATGATGTTGTGACAGGTGGATGTGCCTACAGCTCCAACTACAGAGGTAGAAGTCTCTCTCAAGCACCCTTTCCCTTTGGTTCCTCACATTTCGAATTACTGGGACATGTTCAGGAAACCAGGGTATAGTATATGTGTCCACGACACCCTCTTAATCCTTTGATAGTTTGACCTACTGGCCTTTCCCAGGGACGAAGCCAAGTCTCAGGCCAGGTAGAACAAATTAATTCCAATGGTCTATCAGTATATTGATTCAGTCTCAAGCTGAGAGAAGTTCAGAAATGTACACCTGAATTTAAAAGAAAAATAAAATATGATCACAGTTTCACGTTGAGGAGAACTGGGAGAGGACTTTGTGGCTCTCAAAGTTCAAACTAACCAAATAATTAGCTTTAAAAGTCATAGGTGACCAAATGAAAAAGAGGCTAGTATTTGTATACCTTTTAAAGGCTGTGTGGCAGAGGGTATGTGTCAGCAGTAGGTGCAGCACATCAGACAAGCTCACACCTGTCGCTAACATTCCCTCTTACATACAACTATCAAAGATACCGGAGCCCTATAATCTGGTTTCTCTATGCAGATGTCCACATGGTTTCTGTAATATTGAGGTAAAGACCTATTATTTAGTCATCACGGGGGTCGTCTCACTAGTCCTGCTTCTCTTTTTACATGTTCCTATCAGTCTCACTGTGTGGAGAGGAACAGCTTCTGAAGAGAAGAGCTTCTTTTCCATAAAGGAGCTCCATGCACAACACAGAACATTGATTCTTCAGTGTCTGTGGCCTCCATGGGTAGTGGAGACTTTTTCATTCAACCTCTTGATTGCTGTATGTAAAGAGAGACAGACAGGAGTGGACAAAGAGGCTGTGATGGTAACACATTCCCTCCTTTCCTATGTTTACTCTATTTAGGTAATATGCAACATCAGGCTGGGCTGCACTAGGCTTCTTTCGAACCCCATCTGGCCTATGAATGACTTCAATCGCTATCGCTATCCTAGGGTCAGTTTGACTTCAGGGACAAACCGCGTGGTTTGTCCCTGACGTCAGGGCTTTTTTTTTTTAGCGTTGTTCGATACATGCATTGGACAATGCTAAAATTTGGATAACGTCATTACTTGTGGAACCAAGTCATAACATTAGCCAATGTTGTAGTGTACCAGTGATGGCGAACCTTTTAGAGACCAAGTGCCCAAACTCCAACCCCCAAAACACTTACTTATTGCAAAGTGCCAACCTAGAAATAGGGGAGGGAAGAAACAATCCCGTTGGGTTGAGGGGCATGCAAACTCTATGCTGGGGGGAGGGAGGAAGCTCTCCCATTGGGCTGGTGAACAGTGGAGCAGGGTGAACTCTGTGCCAGAGGAAGTGAACTCTGTCCTGAGGGAAGGGAGGAAGCGCTCCCATTGGGCTGCTGAGCTGAGGGGCGAGGCAAACTCTGTGCTGGGTTGACTGCACAGGCACCCAGAGAAAGGGCTCCGAGTGCCACCTCTGGCACGTGTGCCATAGGTTTGCCATCACTGGTATATACTATTGTCTCTTATGGCAACAGTTTCTCCTGATCTGTTAAACACTAGGCTGAATCTGGAGTCACTTCTTTTATATATGAAGCACATGCTCCACATGTTTCCTTATATGCCTCATGTGACATGTGATAATGAAAGCAGTGAGTCCTCCACTTTTTTTTGGGGGGGAGGGAGGATTAAAACCCCAGTTTTGCAAACCCTGCACCGATTTGGCCTGTGGTCTTCATGGGGTTCCAGCTATGCTCTCGCTCGCTCTCTCACCCTTGAAACCTTCAGACAATAGAGTGGAGGAAGAATATACTTGATGCAGCTTTTCTTTTCCACCTTGCAGGTGGCTGGCTGAGGGCACCCCCACTCCAGAAGCTTTTTAAGATGGTAAGTGCAAAGCTGTTTCTCTCAGAGAGAACAAATTAGGGGAGGCACGCATGCACTGCTTGTGACTGTGTAGTCAAATGACTCTCTTGGTGTAGTTTGAGAATCAGTCTCTGGAAATAGCAATGGCAGATGGACATCTCAGTGGTGAGAGGAAGAGGAATTAACCTCCTCTTACTCCAGGGGTGCCCAAACTTTATGGGCTTACTCCAGGGGTGCCTAAACCTCACATGATTCAGGGAGTTTGTCACTATGGTCCGGGGGCTAAATAAGGCCCTGATGCCAATTCATCCTGTCCGTAAAGCCCTTGTTGCTCCAGGAATCGGAAGTAAATCACGCCCATACAGGTGCATTTTACTTCTGCTTCCAGCAGTGATGAGGGCTTGGTGAGCTGGATGAAATGGCATCGGGGGCCACATCTAGCCCCTGGGCCATAGTGTGGGTACCCCTGACTTACATCATATTGGCCACTTCGGGTTCTCAAACTTGAGTTTATTTGGAGTAGGGTACAGATAGGTATTTAATAGGAGGATGACCTCATCTAGTGTTTATCTGTCCTCCAGTGGCCATTTACATTTAGGAACAGGTTGGTGAGTCTAACATATACATATACATTTGTGTAACATGTAGTTGAGCCCTGTGTCTCTTCAGGGTACGATTCTGGCAATAGGTTGACTGCAGGTAGATCACCACAACACTGATAACCTATCCTGGCTCACAATTATACTTCTCTTCTTCTCCTGGCAATAATTTCCTGCTGTACACATAGTTGCAGTAGTTAATAGCTCTCTGAGTTAAGAATATTATGAAGCTTTTAGATTCCAGCCCGGGGGGGGGGGAGGTAACCACATCAGCCTGTCACAAACACAACGATGTGTTGTGGCACTTTAAAGATTGCCCATCTTTGTTTGAGAAAAGCTTAGCTCACCTGTTCTCTCATTTCAGGGCACCTTCTCAGACTATCACAAAGGACTAGGCCAGCTTAATGCTTACATTGATGTAGAAGAAGGAGTGGCCTTCAAAATGGACAACAATCAATTCTGGAACACAGTGTGCGATGGTCATCAATGGTTTATAATGGGTTCGCATGAAAAGAGAGAATCGAGCAAATTTTTTGTTGTCCATCTGCATTCCAGAAAAGTGATGCTGAGAAATCGTCTTGGTATGTGCTTAGCCCCAGTGGAGAAAGGTACAGTGTATAAAACTTTCCCTGTCATACCAGTGCCGTGCTCAAAGGAGCCAAAGCTACAATTTGAGGTCTTCTACAAAGGGAATAAAATAGCTTTCCAGGCCTATAATGGCCTCTTCCTGGGCAGAATAAGTAAAGATTTCAGAAGAGAGGTCAACATGTTGGAAGCATCGATGTTCTTCCCAGATGATAGCTGTTTTTTCCAGCCCGTGATTGGGGACATCCAACCTCCTACTTTTGAAATACTGCATGTGGTTCCAAAAGGAATTTCTAAATTAAAGTACTCCACCTTTCTTGTCCAGAAGAGTGTTTTTGTCAACACGGGAGAGGAACCGGTAGATCACACTTTCAAAATGACTTATAATGCCCGTTGTAGTGACAGAGTATTCTGGAGTAACCTGTGGGGTCTTGGTTTGACTACATTGGGTAGTTTCAAAGTTGACAATGCAAAACCAGTTGTGATGTACTCTGAAAACAATGACCACAAGGTTTCTCATGAAAGAATCATTTCTGAAGAGGTCACAGAAGCAGTCATTGTAGTCCCCAAGACTAAAGTTACGGCCTCTCTTTACGTTGATAGGCAACTCCATGCTGCTCTGCCTTTCGTAACCGCCATCCAAAAGAAGAAACCTAATGGAAGTGACCAGGTTTTCAGTGAAGCTGCAGCCTGGAAAGGGATTGCGTATCGTAACGCCCGAATAAACTTCAAGATTGTGAAGATTTGACTTGCAGATGTTGCAGATGTGATGCTCATGGACAGATAGCTCACCTGTTCTCTCATTTGAAGCTGTGAGGATACAATGGCCACCCCAATTGTGCGGGCAGGGCAAAATGGCCGTCTGGCCCTCAAAGCTGACTGAGAGAGAGTGACCCGGCCCTCAGCTTGAAAATGTTGGGAATCCCTGCTTTAATATCCTAAGGGGACTGTGTACAAGATCACAAATAGCCCACTCTTTGAGTCTGGGGGTTTCACCATTCTCTTGGCCCGTCCCTTGTACAACTGTAATGTTTGTCTTCCTGTCCAAGGCAGGTGAAAACGTTTTCCTGGGGCTTCACAGCATTTTTTTTAACTCACAGGTGCCTGAAAAAGACTGTGATGGCTACCTTTTTATGGCAAGTGGGAGCTCTCCCCCCCCCCCCCGCGCCCTCCTTGCAACACTCCACACAAAGAACATAAATAAAATTTTATTGCCTTCTGTTTTAAAAAAGTCCACTCGGCTCTGTGTGTTTCTGAAGATTATGGGGACAACTGGGTCACTATTTTAAGTTTAGAGAGGGAAACTGTGGGATGAGAAAGAGGGCAGCCTGCATTTTAACCATTATTCTGGCTAAGTATATTTTCTGGCTCACTCACATTTCACAAATCTCCTTGTTATGGTTCCCATGGTAACACATGGGTTACAGCAGTATTATAGGCACCAGTTGTTACTCTTCCTTTGCCATCGTCCATCCCTAGGTCTGCTTCAGAGAAACTGAAGGAAACAGACAAAATAAATGTTGTGCTTTAGAGATCAACCTGTCTTTTTCAGGGTGAACTTCCATAGGTCAAAAGCCTTTTCTTCAGAGATAATATGACTCTGCTCCATGATATCTCACATTAAGACCAATTAGTTAGGCTTTAAAGGCGATGTTCCCAACCTAAGGCCCGCAGGCTGGATTCGGCCCACTGCACCGTTTCATGTTCCATAGGCTTTTATGTAAATCAGTTTTTTACTTCACACAAAGCAAACCCATAGGAAAATGATATTTATATAAATTGAAGCAACCCCATAGGAAAAACAAATTTTTTATGTAACTCAAAGCAATATCCATGGGAAACTGTGTTATGTAAATTGGGACATTTATGTAAATCGGGACATGGTTTTAGTACAAAAATCATTGTGTAAGTTGAATTTTACGTAACTGGAGGCATATCTAAGTCGGGGTTTTACTGTATATTAACACCATGGTAATCTTTTATAAAACTTTTGTGTAAGACCAGATGAATCCCATCAACTGTTCAGTAAGCTGTTCCACACTATTTTTCATGAACCTGATTTAGAGATCTTACTCTGTACTATCAAAGCATCAGAGCTGCAAGCCAAAATTCCAGCAATGAGACAATGCGGGCGGGGCGGGGGGGGGGGGCTTGTGCCTTTCAAAGAGTCTTCACTGTGTAATATTCCTTGACTTCAGCAATGCCTTTGACAAAAAGCCCCCTAATCATTTTGGTTAGCAAACTAACTAGCTGTAGTCTGGATAGCACAAGTGTCAGGTGGATTATTATTATGATTATGATTATTATGATTATTATTATTATTATTATTATTATTATTATTATTATTATTATTATTATTATTATTATTATTATTATTATGCTTGAATGCCACCCCACTTGCAGTGCGACTCTGGGTGGTTAACAAATTAACAGAACATCAAATCACGATTACAAAGTCTCGCATCAACACAATCAAAGGAAAAAAACATTTCAAGAGCAGTACAGTATATATTTCAAAGCAATACACATTTACAAAATATCACTTAAACACACAATAAAACATTTAAAAAACAATACATATTTCAGGCAATAAACATTTCAAAGCAAAAATATCTGCCTTTTCCACTTCCCTCTGGCTCAATGGTCTTCGGACTGGGTGGGGAGGGTAGCGAAATTGGGTGGCCACGGCCACCTCCCTGCCCTGCCCCATCAGGTTTTGTCCCTGCAAGTGGTTCAAGGTCTCCCTTGTTCAAAAACCAGTCATATCTGACTCTAGGTTGCAGTGCTCATCTCCATTTACAGCCAAAGAGCCAATGCTACCAGAGTTTGCAGATGTATACATGGCCATATGGCAGACAGGACTAGATCGCCCATGATGTAGGCTCCGCCCATGACATAGGCTCTGCCCACGGTGTGGTAGCAATACTTTTTGCTGCCCACCACTGGCTATGACCATCTTTATGAATAGCTTCAGAATTCTAAGGAACTGCTTTTGGATTCTGAATTCTATCTGGGAAGGCAACTCTTGTATAAAAATGTCCCAGAGCAAGTAACTGCTGTTATAAATAACAAAAAAGGAATAGATTGGTCACTACTTATCAACAAGAAGAAACTGTTTTGAAAAACTGAAATGGGAACAAACTTGAGGACCATGAAAATATAGATCTGTTGCCTGGATTTCTTGCATCACATTCTGCCTATTCTATACAGATGAGAAAATAATGTTTGGTCAGCTCTACTTTCTTATCTCCTTTTGACCTCACTATGGTAAGTGGGATATGTGGAGAATTGTGAATGGGGACCTATAAGGAGCCCTTAGCAGCACAAGAAGCTGTTTTGGACTGTGTCCGGTCAAGTTTGTGTGCTATGACCAGCTATTACTCTCTGAAGTGCTGGTCAGTAGTTTCTCTTGACAGCACCTTCTGATTTCATCAACCATGGATGAAACTTGGGTCCAGTTTTCACACCCAAGGCATCCTAACAAAAATGTCTGGCATTTGCACCACCAGTGAGTCTCCAAAGGAAGGGATTCCTTCAAATGTGCATTTTCTTATTCAGTGCCCTTCTTCCCCATACAAAGTCCCTGATTTTGAAATACTGAGTGTGAACCCTAGGGACCTCTCACAAGTGAAATTCCACTGCCACCTCTTGGAAGAACAAGTTATGCCAACTGGAGTAAGGCACTAGTTCAAAACACTTTCATCATGATATGGGGCACTCACTGAGCTGGCAGAATAATCTAGACCAGGGATTGCCAACCTTTTGAAATTGGGGGCCGGTTCATGCTCTCTCAGACAGTTGGTGGGTCGGACTGTTGATCCAGCTGCTGACAGAATCAGCCATAGATTCATTTACAGCTGTTGTAAATGTGTTTACAGCAGCCATAAATGAGTCCATCACTGATACTGCCTGGAGCAAGGGTGTGGTTGATTTGGTGCCATAGGCTAGACCGGCCCATGGGTTGTAGGTTGCCTATTTCTGGTCCTGACCAGGGTGGTAACTGTGGCCTTGAGGAGAGCCTGGGCTTGTGGGAATTGAATTCCAAGTACATCTGGAAGGTTTAGAAATTTTGGCCTAGAGGAAATGGACTAGTCCTCCAGGTGTTCTGGAACTTCAATTCCCAGAAGCCCAGCCTCCCCTCAAGGCCACAGGTTTCCCACCCCTAGTCTAGAATAACCTGCAAAGGGATTGTGGTGGGTTTCACTATTGTGGAAATGACAGCCATTGTGAAGTACCTCGAGAACAAATAATGCACTCTCCCGGTGACCTGGTGTATTTTTGAGATATGCACAGAAAAGGTTAATGTGCCCTCAAAACTTAAGTCACATCCTACTTTTGGGTAAAATAGTCTACTGTTGCTGCTGTGCCTTCCACACAGTTGAAACCCAGTTGGAGTCTGGTAACTTTGCCTGAAGATGGGGCCTGGTTAGACTTCTTTATCACTACCTCCAAGCAGAGGTCACACTGGATTCATGTTTCATGTGTATCGAATTGAATTAGGGTCCTTCTAAAGGCAGCTGAATGGGATTGCAGTAGCTTAGTGGTTAAGACACTGAATTTGATGACTGGAAGGTCAGCAAGTCAGCAGTTCGAGACCCAAGTACTGCATGATGAAGTGAGCTCCTGTCTCTCTCCCAGCTCCTTAGCAGTTCAAAAGCAATACATTGCAAATAGATAAATAGGTACCACTTCAGTGGGAAGGTAAACAGCATTTCACATCCCTGAGGAAGTGGATAGGGTCATTGGATCTGTTCGTGCCACTGCTTGCCCGTTATATCCATGTCCCGCATGGTTGGTTAAGGTATCCAAGGCGGTGCCAGGCAGGTGGGTTGGAACAATAGTCAATGCATCTTTGCCGGAAGAGGTGTTTCCTGCACCATTAAAACATGCTTTGGTGTGCCCCCTCCTTAAGAAGCCAGCACTTGACCCAACAATAATGGCCAATTATCGGCTGATATCCTACCTTCTCTTTTTAGGGGAGGTTTTGGAGAAGGCAATGGTGCGACCGTTACAGCTGGTTCTGGATGAAGCGGATTATTTTGATTCCTTTCAGTCAGGATTCAGGCCTGGATATAGTACTGAGACTGCACTGGTCATGCTGTTGGATGATCTCTGGCGGGCGCGGGACAGAGGTCATCCCTCTGTCCTTGCTCTTCTTGACCTCTCAGTGGCCTTTGATACCATAGACCATGGTATCCTTCTGGAACAGCTGTGAGGATTGGTTAATCTAAGGCACTGTGTGGTCCTGGTTTGCCTCATTTCTGAAGGGCTGGACCCAGTCGGTGTGGTTTGAAGATGGGATGTTCAGCCCTAGGCCTCTCCAGTAAGGGGTGCCTCAGGGCTCTCACCTCTGCTATTTAACATCTACGGTACATGAAACCGCTGGGGAAGATCATCCGTTCCCACAGGGTGAGGTATCATCAGTATGCTGATGATACTCAGCTGTATATCTCTGCCTGTGGTGATCCAAGCGATGCAGTTGGAATCCTATCCAGGTGTCTGGAGGCTGTTGGGGTCTGGATGGGGGACAACGGGCTCCAACTGAATCCCGGCAAGACTGAGTGGCTGTGGGTCAGTGGTCCTGCATTATCTCGAGAGCTACCATCTTTGGTTCTGGATGGGACTATTTTGCCCCTGACAGACCCGTTGTGTAATCTGGGGGTCCTCCTGGACACGCGACTCCTGGTTGATGAGCAAGTAGCAGTCGTGGCCAGCAGGGCTTTTGCATAACTTCATGTTATACAGCCAGTTACGCCCGCTCCTAGGTTGGGATTCCTTGCTCATGGTCACGCATGCTCTGGTCACTTCCAGATTGGACTGGGTTAAGATTTGCAAAGATCCGGAAAAAAGACCTGAGCTTTATTTACAACTAGAATTAAATTGGTTTAGGATTCTTCAGATAAATAATTGGAATAAGAAATTCTTATACTATAATGGTTTAGAAAGGAAGCTTACGACATTTGAAGAACTTCTGGGAAAAGTAAGAAAAGGAGACATGGGAATTAAAGGGATTGTAAGCAAGATCTATAAGATTATTAACAAAGGAGAGAAAATATAGGAGGTTCTGAAAAATATTTGGGAACAAGATTTGAATGTGATAATTTTGAAAGAAATGTGGCAGAAGAAATGGAAAATAAGAATCATGAGAACTATGTCTGTAAGATTTAAAGAGCATAATTATAAGATGCTTTGGAGATGGTACCTGACCCCAAGCAAGCTGCACCAGATGAATAATGAAATAAGTGACAAATGTTGGCGATGTAAACAATCAACGGGGACATATATACACATGTGGTGGAGTTGCAACGTGTTGAGGGAATTTTGGGGAAAAATAGAAATTGAAATTAAAAATATATTGGAGATGAGGCTTGAATTGGGACCAGATACTATATTGCTAACAGATGTGGATAAATTTAAATTGAGTAATGATGAAAAAGAATTGATGGCTGTAATGTTGTCAGCAGCTAGACAATGTGTTGCAAAGAACTGGAAAAATGATGTATTGCTAAATATACAAGAATGGTATAAAGAAATGTGGGATTTAGCTCTTAATGACAAACTTACATGGGAAATAAATGTTAGGAAAGGCATAGTTCAAACAAACAGATTCTGGAGAATCTGGAGACAATTTGTGGAACATGTGATTGTCAAAAAGAAAGGTATACACCACTGCTTCGGGAGCTGCACTGGTTGCCAGTGTGCCTCTGGGTGCAATTCAAGATGCTAGTAATGACCTTTAATGCTCTACATGGTAGTGGGCCAGGATACTTAAGAGACCAGGTCACCCCTGAGAACATCTTATCTGTCCCAACAGAGCAGACTGGAGAGGGTGTCTCATTGTGCCATCTGCTAGGCTAGGGAGGATCGTCTCCCTAGCACCAAACCCTAGAGTTGGATACAAGTGCTTTTGAGCAAGGGCAAATCTTTACCTTTACCTTTACCTAAGGGCAGCTGTGCACCAGATCATTCTGGAGAATGTTGTACTGTATCTAGAAATCTGCACTTTGCTGCTCATTTGTACAATGCTGTTCTTTGTAGGACTTCTCTGGCAGTAGCATTTATTTTTTAACTTCTCAGGTGCCTTTTTATGGCAAGAGAGAAAGAATTGCTCCCTCTGCTGCATAGTCAGAAGAACATAAATAAAACAACAAGGCTTCATTTAAAAAAACCCTTGCCTTGATCTTCTTTGTGCCTGGTGATAATGGGAGGAGTGCGGCTGCCATTTTAAGTGCAGAGATAAGAAGGTTCCATTGTTTTCGATCACGTGAATATTAAATGTTGTTTCCTCTTATCCTCCTCATCTTAAATGTAGAGAACACTTATTGTGGCTGTGACTTTTATAAAGCATACTGTTGTGTCAAGTTTGATAGTATACTAACTATACCATTCAAACAGAGACCTCAGAATACAATTATACCCCATGGTAGTGTGAGTCTGTGGTGGTTCATCATGGATGACCTTTATCTCTGGAAGGGTTAATTCTAGTGTGAATGAGATAATGATGACAATTATGTCAATGTCCATCTGGGTTTCAAGGTTTAAGTCATTACAGCATCTTGACTTACTCCATCTCTCTTCAGGGATTATTAGAACAAATTATTGTTTTCACTGATGTGATATAAATAAACAGATAAAAATGAGTCACTAGCTTGTCTAATTCTACAAACTCTATGCATCTAGATTTCTTCTATGCACAAAATTATAAAAGACATCAAAAATGAAACTTTTTGAGAAGTCAAAGGCACATGAACTCTCAATAGTCTTACTGCTAGGAGCAAAAGTTGTAGATGCAAATACTTAAAGATCTATGAAGACTGAATTTAAATTGAAAGTGGATAAAATTGTTTATTTGGGGAGTATGTTAAATGAAAATTGAGATTCCAAGGAAGAGTTTAAAATATGAGTAGAAAAAGCATGATACACCTTTACAAAAATGGAACACTTGTTAAGCAGTAGAGATCTAACTCTCGCTACAGTGATCCAAATAATGAGATACTGTACTGTATTATGTATTCCCAGTGTTGCTGTATGGAGCTAAAGCTTGGACATTGAATAACGCATCTGAAAAGAGAATCGAAGCTTTTGAAATGTGGATCAATGGATGGCTGCTAAGGTTCTCATGGGACCACCACTTTTCTTGGGGAGGGAGAGCGCGTTCTCCTCCTGTTCAAACTGGCACTGCGAAGCGCACAGTGGTGGCGTGTTTGGGAAGGAGAATGGGGACTGCTGGTGTCATTGTAAGTGACCAGTTGTGACTTCTGGTGTGGGAGGGGGGAAATTGCAAACCCTGATTTAGTTGTTAAGTGAGTTTTTTGGTTGTTTTTAGTTGTTCAGTGAGGGCGACCATTCAGAGAATATTCTGCTCTTTAATCGAGTCCGTCTCTAAGTGAGGCACTCTTTATGCATGGTTTTACTGTAATAAAGAAGGAGATGAACATTTGCCTGACCTTTGAGTAAATGTGGTGTTAGGGCCCGATCCTGCATGTTATCAAGCTAAAATACCTGCTAGCTGTCTAAACTCTCCTTTCTCTTCACATCCCAACAGAGGCAATGAATTGACTTCAATTGCAAGCAGGTGTGACCTTTGGGGGAGGCCTTTAATTGATAGATAAACTGTGGGAGAAATAAAAGGTCCTAGATGAGTCAAAGTTGGCTATTCCTCCTTCAATAAGTGGTTGGTTAGTCGGCATTCTCCTGGTGAGTATATATATTTAAAAATATTAAGCAATAGAGCGCATAGAGTTGTTGATCTTCCTAGATCATGAGGCTTTTCTCCTTCAATGTGTTTTTGCTCGTTTCTAGATGCATTCATCTTTATGCTTTGCTGCTTATGGATTTTGGGTCTCCTCACCCCAATGTTTTGGTGTATTCTGTTTCAAGGAGACTTACCACATGGTGAGTTTCTTTGTTGAAACAGGTGCAATTCATGGAACATTCCCTCCTTTCCTATGTTTACTCTATTTAGGTAATATACTACATCAGGTTTTCCCAAACTACAACCTGGGGGCCAGATACACTCCCCAACACCAATTCATCCAGCCCACGCCACCCTTGTCACTCCTGAAAATGAAAGAAAAAAGCACTCGTATGGATGCGTTTTACTTCTGCTCTTGGGAGTGACAAGGGTGGCGTGAGCCAGATGAATTGGTGTTGGGGGGCATATCTGGCCCCCAGGCCGTAGTTTGGGCACCCCTGTACTACATGACTAGGGCTGCCTGATCTTTCACAGAAATAACAGATGGCATTCTGCCTCCCTGGTCTTTCCTAGAGGATGGAAAACTAAGATTTTTTTTACCCATATGAACAGCAGCCTTGAAAGGTGAAGACTATTGTTTTGCTTCTTTCATTCCCGATTGCTTGTGTAGCACACCCAGGGAGAGCTAGTGTTTTGCAGCCATAAATCTGTACTGGGAATCTTACTCATGTATTACTTTTCTTCAAGCTGACCCAAAGAAAGCTCTGGTGCCTCCAACCCAGCAACTCTTTGAGGGAGTCTCATTTCACATTGAGAATATATAATAAGACTAGTTTTCTTAGTAATTCATGAGAAAGGGCCTGTTCATTTAAAAATGACAGTACAGTACCATATTATACAGTAGCAGTTGATATATACCAGTGATGGCGAACCTTTTAGAGACCAAGTGCCCAAATTACAACCCCCAAAACACATTTATTGCAAAGTGCCAACATAGCAACAGGGGAGGGAAGAAACAATCCCGTTGGGCTGCTGGGCTGAGGGGCATGCAAACTCTATGCTGGGGGGAGGGAGGAAGATCTCCCATTGGGGTGGTGAACAGAGGGGCAGGGTGAACTCTGTGCTGGCGTGACTTCACAGGTGCCCACAGAGAGGGCTTCGAGTGGCAACTTCAGTGCCATAGGTTTGCCATCACTGGTATATCCTATTGTCTCTTATGCCAACAGTGCCTCCTGATCTGTGAAACACTACCGGTAGGCTGAATCTGGAGCCACTTCTATTACATGTGAAGCACATACAGGTACTTTAACCACAAAACGCTGCCCCTTAAGCAAGACACCCTAAGTGAACCATCCTCAAAGGTGGGGCGTGCCAATGTGTGTTATTTCAAGCTGCACATGTTTCCTTATATGCCTCATATGAGGTGATGTGTGATAATGAGAGCAGTAAATCCCCCACATTTTTTGGGGGGACCCCAGTTTTGCAAACCCTGCCCTGACTTTGCCTGTGGTCCTCATGGGGGTTCTAGCTATGCTTCTCTCTCTCACACCCTTGAAACCTTCAGACAATAGAGAGGAGGACGAATATACAGTACTTGACACAGCTTTTCTTTTCCCCCTTGCAGGTGGTTGGCTGAGAGATCCACCCCCAACCCGGAAACTTTTTAAGATGGTAAGTGCAAAGCTGTTTCTCTCTGAGGGAACTAATTAGGGGAGGCCTTCCTGGGCACCACTGCTGCCGCTGGGCTAGGAGGTGGGGTGGCCGCACGCCTGGGACTCCGACGGCATCGGTGAGGTCCAGGGTCTGGGGTGGGGTGGGGCAGGGGCTGTAAGCCCACACTTGGACTCCTTGGCGCGTGGCTGCCTCGCCTCCAAGCCCGGCAGCAGCAGCTCATCCGTATTCAGTGGCAGCAGCGCCCAGAGGGGCGAGGCCGGCGGTCACCGTGGCCCTGTGCCCGTGGCCGGAGCAGTGCCGACCAGGCCTTGCAGGGGGTGGGGTCCTTGGCCTAGCCTGCGCTGCTCCGGCCATGGGCGTTGGGCCTCAGCGACTGCCAGCCTCGCTTCCCACCTTCCTGGACGCTGCTGCCGCCAAACATGGATGAACTGCCACCACTGGACTGAGAGGCTGTGCGACTGCATGCCTGGTTTGCCAACGGTGGGCTCCCCACTGGGCTCGTGCTGCACTGCCTCACACCCTGGGCCTCGCCGTCAGGGTCCCAGGTGTGCAGCCGCCCTGCCTCCTAGCCAGGTGAAGCCCGAAGGTAGGACTTTCCTACCAGGGTGGGCAAGCCTGGGGGGGGGGGGGGCAGTGAGTTTGGCCTGCGCCCCGGGTGACTGTAACCCGGCCAACACCACTGCCCCAGACAGACCTGATGCGTGATCTTCTGGACTCACAACTCCTGCTCAAAGAGCAGGTGGCAGTCGTGGCTAGGAGGGCACTTGCACAACTTTGCATTGTGCACCAGTTATGCCCACTCCTGGACCAGGACTCCTTGCTCATGATCACACATGCTTTGGTCACCTCCAGACTTGATTATTGCAATGTATTCTACATGGAGTTGCCATTGTTGACCATTCGGAGGCTGCAGCTGGTCCAGAATGTGGCTGCACGGGTTGTGATGGGGTGCAGGTGTTATGCTCGTGCCTCACCACTTCTCTGAGAGCTGCACTGGTTGCTAGCACGTACTGATGGGATGTAACAGGTTCACACCAGCTTGCCAGAACCGGTAGTAACTTTTCCCAGTGTCCTGGAGAACTGGTAGCAGCTTTTGGGGGAAACCACCTTCGGGGCTTACCTTTTCACTGGTTCCCCCACTGCACATGCGCACCAAGAACTTGGTGTGCATGCATGCCTACAGTGCTTGGCACGTATGCATGGCTTCCTTGTTGTCCTCCCAAGCGGAAAGGAGGGTGTGTGTGTGTGTGTGCTTATTTTTATTTTATCTGGTCCCACCCACAATGTCATGACATCATGATGTTGGCTCCGCCCACACTGTGATGATGTCACGGTGGGGTAGTAAAGTGTTTGACATCCCACCACTGTGCCTCCGAGTGCAATTCAAGGTGCTGGTTATTACCTTTAAAGCCCTACATGGTAGTGGGGCAGGATACTGAAGAGACCGCGTCACCCTGAGAACATCTGTCTGTCCCACTAGAGCGGACCGGAGAGGCTTTCTGGTTGTACCATCGGCTAGAAAGGCGTACCTCTCTAGCACAAGGAGGAGGGCCTTCTCTGTGTCTGCTCTATCCCTATGGAACCTCCTGCGAAGTGAGTTGCGTCTCCAGACAGAACTGCTGCCCTTCAGGAAAGAATTAAAGAGCTGAATGGCGGGGTATGTGTGGGGTGCGGGCCAGATGGTCAGCTCGGCTGGCTGGCTCTTGTGATCCCCACCTCTCCCTGTTATCTTTTTAATTTTTTAATCTTTTTAACTTTTAAAGCTTTTGATGTAATCAATGTGTTTTAATTGTGTTTTAAGCCTTGTAAGCTCCCCATTTGATGAGGGTGGGATTTAAATGTGATTAATAATAATTGCCCATCTTTGTTTGAGAAAAGCTTAGCTCACCTGTTCTCTCATTTCAGTCCAACTTCCAAGACTATCACAAAGGCCTGGGCAAGCTTATTGCCTACACTGGTGTAGAAGAAGGAGTGGCCTTCAAAATGGACAACAATCAATTTTGGGACACAGTGTGTAAAGATTATGAATGGTTTATAATGGGTTCACATGAAAAGAGAGAATCGAGCAAATTTTTTGTAGTCTGTCTACGTTCAAGAAAAGTGATGCTGAGGAATCGACTTGGTATGTGCTTAGCCCCAGTGGAGAAAGGTACAGAGCCTAAAACCTTCCCTGTCGTACCAGTCCCATTCTCAAAGGAGCCAGAGCTACAGTTTGAGGTCTACTTCAGAGGGAATAAGATAGCTTTCCAGGCTTATAATGGCCTCTTCCTGGGCAGAATATGTAAAGATTTCAATAGAGATGTCCACGTGTTGGAAGCATCAATGTTCTTCCCAGATGATAGCTGTTTTTTCCAGCCCCTGATTGGGGACATCGATCTTCCTACTTTTGAAATACTGCATGTGGTTCCAAAAGGAGTTTCTCAATTAAAATACTCCCCCTTTCTCGTCCAGCAGAGTGTTTTTGCCAACACGGGAGATGAACCGTTAGATCATACTTTCAGAATGACTTATAATGCCCGTTGTAGTGACAAAGTATTCTGGAGCAACTTGTGGGGGCTTGGTATGACTACGTTGGGTAGTTTCAAAGTTGACAGTGCAAAACCGGTTGTGATGTACTCTGAAAACAATGACCACAAGGTTTCTCATGAAAGAATCATTTCTGAAGAGGTCACAGAAGAAGTCATTATAGTCCCCAAGACTGAAGTCACGGCCTCTCTTAAAATTGATAGGCAACTCCACGCTGCTTTGCCTTTTGTAGCCGCCATCCTAAAGAAGAAACCTGATAGGTTTGACCTGGTATTCAGTGAAACTGCTGCCTGGAAAGGGATCGCGTATCGTAACCCCCGAATAGACTTCGACGTTGTGAAGCTTTAACTTGCAGATGGCTATGTGATGCTCTTGGACAGATAGCTCACCTGTTCTCTCATTTGAAGCTATGAGGATACAATGGCCACCCCAATTGTGCGGGCAGGGAAAAATGGCCTTCTGGCCCTCAAAGCTGACTGAGAGAGAGTGACCTGGCGCCCAGCTTGAAAATGTTGGGAATCCCTGCTTTAATATCCTAAGGGGACTGTGTACAAGATAACAAATAGCTCACTCTTTGAGTCTGGGGATTTCACCATCCTCTTGGCCCGTCCCTTGTACAACCGTAATGTTTGTCTTCCTGTCCAAGGCAGGTGAAAACTTTTTCCTGGGGCTTCACAGCAATTCTTTTTTTAAAACTCACAGGTGCCTGAAAAAGGCTGTGATGTGCAAGAGGGGACCCCCACACACACCTTGCAACACTGCACACAAAGAACATAAATAAAATTTTATTGGCTTCTGTTTTAAAAAAGTCAACTTGGCTCTGTGTGTTTCTGAAGATTATGGGGACAACTGGGTCACTATTTTAAGTTTAGAGAGGGAAACTGGGATGAGAGAGAGGGCAGTCTGCATTTTAACCATTATTCTGGCTAAATATATTTTCTGGCTCACTCACATTTCACAAATCTCCTTGTTATGGTTCTCATGGCAACCCTTGGGCTACAGCAGTATTATAGGCACAAGTGTTAGGTGGATACGCAGGTGCTTACAGTACGCAGGTGCACTTATCAATGGCTCCTTAGGGGTTAACAAGGGGGTGGTGCTACAAGGCTCATTCCTGGGCCTGGTACATTTTCATTGATGACTTGAATGAGGAGTGCAGAGGATACATATCAAATTTTTGGGTGACACATACATAATTGAGTAGAGTAAGTAACACCTTGGAAGACAGGAACAGGTTCAAAAAGATCTTGATAGGCTTCAACACTGGACTGAAGACAACAGAACACAATTTGACATAGATAAGTACAAATTTCTACTTTGGGGGCAAACTCAAATGCACAGTTACTGGATGGGGTATACTGTACTTGACTCAGTAATACTCCAAGTGAGAATGTTTTTGGAATTGGTATAGATCACAGGCGAAATATGAGTCAACAGTGTGATGTGGCAGCAAAAAAGGCCAATGCTATTTTAGGCTGCATTAACAGAAGTATGGGACTGAGGGGCTCAAGTGGTTAAGATGCTGACTGGTAGGCGGCAGGTCAGCAGTTCGATACCCAAATACTGCATGACAGAGTGAGCACACGGAATTGTCCCAGATCCTGCCAACCTAGCAATTAGAAAGCAAGAAATTGCAAGTAGATAAATAGGAACACTTTGGTGAGATGGTAAACAGCATTCCATGTGCTCCGGTATCTAGTCATGACTGCCACATGACTAGTGCTGCCTCCTTGGCTATAAGCAGAGATGAGCACTGAACCCTAGAGTTGGATACAATTGGTTTTCGAGCAAGGTTGACCTTTAACAGAAGTATAGTCTTCAAAACCCATGAGGTGCTATTCAGCTTTAGTTGGGCCTCATCTAGAGTTCTGTGTCTCGTTCTGGACATACACTTTAAGAAGGATGCTAACAAACTAGAACAAGTTCAGAGAAGGGCAACAAGGATTTTAGGAGGCAGGAAACAAATCATTATGAGGACAGACTGAAAGAACTGGGCATGTTTAGCCTTGAGGAAAGGGTATTGAGGTAAGATGATAGTGCTCTTCAAATACCTGAAAGAGAATAATAAAGGAAAGGGATAAGGTCTGTTCTCAATCATGCATTCTTGCAAGTAGGATCATGAAATATCCTGGAGCCAGTGGTGGGCATCAGCAGGTTCGCACCAGTTCACCAGAACTGGTACCTTGTTTCCCCGAAAATAGTACCTCCTCATATAGTAAAGCACCCCCCCCCCATTTTCCCCCACCTTGGAAATATAAGCCCCCCCTGAAAATAAGGCACTCACCTAAATCTTGCTCTGGCAATCCGCTGTATCAGCAATAAATGTGTACTGTATTCTTCATCATGGAAAAATAAGACATCCCCAGAAAATAAGATCTTGTGCATATTTTGGAGTTTTTAAAAATATAAGACAGTGTCTTATTTTCGGGGAAACACAGTAGTAGAAATTCTGGCTGGCTCTGTCCATCCAAGTTTTGAAATAAAGTAGTTCTAATTTAGGTACAAAGCAGGGCTTTCCCCTTGGCCGTGCCCACCATTCCACGCCCACAGTGTGGTAGTAAATTTTTTGGAGCCCACCACTGCCTGGAGCAGGTTCGTCTACCAGCACCTCACCATACAGATCAGAATGAGGACTCTGAACTCTTGCTATGAGGCATGTGCTTTCATGTGAAGATATGAGAGGTCGGAGCATTCAAAATGGAAATATGTACTGAAGTGCAAAAGGCCAGGTCACCTCACAGGGCAGCAACACAGAGAGATCACCAATAACACGGTCTAGCTGTTTTTGAAAAATGACTAGAAGTTCTGGACATGGAGGTTCAGGGGAGCACAGGGCTACTATTTGAGATTGAAAATGGTAGGAAGAAAGCTTTGCTCATGCTACATAACTTTAAGATTATTTATTTATATTTTTAAAGATTAAATACTCCCCTCTCTCTCCTGAAATTTAAAAAAATGCTTCTGTGTCTCATTGTCATGCTTCTGTGACAGCAATAGATCATCTGTCCCTCAACAGTCACACTGTGGTCTATTTAGCAGTTGAACCTCTAGGACTGTGATGGTGAACCTTGGCACTCCAGATGTTCTTGGACTTCAATTCCCAGAAGCCCAAGCATCAGTGGTGGGCAGCAAAAAATCGCTACCACTCCATGGGTGGAGCCTATGCTTTGGGCGGGCAATCTAGTCATGCCTGCCATATTGCCATGTATACATCTGCAAACACAGGCAGCACTGGCTCTTTGGCTGTAAATGGAGATGAGCACTGCATCCAGTGATGGGATGTTACCGGTTCGGACCGGCTCGCCCGAACCAGTAGCACCTCATAGCAACTGCATGCGCAGTTCTATTTTTTAGTGCACATGCATCATATAGAGGTTTGACACATACGCACTAAAAAAAAGAACTGTGCATGCGTCAAACAGAGGTTTGACGCATGCGCAGACATTTTAATGTTTTTTAAAAAATTGCTCCACCCACGATGTCATGATGTCATGACGTCGGCTATGCCCACAATGTCCATGACATCACAGTGGGTTAGCGGGAATTTTGACAACCCACCACTGACTGCACCCTAGAGTTTGAGCAAGGGAGACCTTGAACCACTTACAGGGACAAAACCTGATGGGGCATGGTAGGGAGGTGGGCGTGGCCACCCAATTTCACTACCCCCCTGCCCAAAGGCCACCCAATTTTGCCACCCCCTGCCCAGAGGCTACCCAATTTTGCTACCCCCACTCCCACAGGGGTGTGTGAACCTGTTGCTGCCCACCACTGCCAAGCACCTGCGAATGTGTTTACTGAGATTCATCCAGCCCATGCCACCCTCATCACTCCCAGAAGTGATGTACGGGTGCGTTTTACTTTCGCTTCCGGGAGCGACAAGGGCAGCGCGACCAGATGAATCGCAGTAAACCCATTTGTGTGGATTCATGGGGGCTTGGGCTTCTGGGAATTGAAGTCCAAGAACATCTGGAGTGCCAAGGTTTGCCATCACGGCTCTAGGAGCTGAGCATCTTCCTTTACCCCTTGCTCATCTTTACTGGCCTTTTCCAGATACTGAAGCACACCTTGAAAGCCCAGCGCTATACAGAAACTTGTACTTGTTAAAGTAGTGGCTGTGTGCTTAAGTTGCCAAGCTTGCATGATGGAGTGAGCACCAGTAGTTGCCCCAGCTCCTGCCAACCTAGGACTTTGAAAGCAAGAAACTGACGGACTAGGTAACAGCATTCCGTAAACTCTAGTTTTTAGTCATGCCTGCCAGATGACCACAGAAATGTCTGCAGACACAGAGAATGCTGCCTCTTTGGCTATAAACAGAGAAGAGCACCGGACTCGAGGCATACACGGCTAGCTTTCAAGCACAGGAGACCTAATTGTTTCAATGGGACTTTTCCAGTGGATACGAGTTTCCTAGAAATAGAAGATCCTTCTGGAGAAATCTTTACTTACTGCATCAAGAAGGATCTTTAGAGTCTCCTCAGGTTCTCTTTGTATTTCCTTTCAAAATGTAAGATTTCTGTGTGGAAAGAGCAGTGACTGGATACAAGCTGGAGTAAATGTAGAAATCACAAAAAAAAAAAATTATTTTGTTTGGAAATTGGGTCATACTCCAGGAAAAAATTTCATAAATTTTCTGGGGAAGATATAACTATCTGTATCCATTATGGGGTTCCAAGATCTAATCTAGAGACAGAATCTACATAGAGAGGGATGAAATGTTGTCCCTTCCAGAGTGAGAAAAGTTTAAACAAACACACACACAACTCCCAGATCCCACAACCAGAATAGACAGAGATTCTGGAAATTGTTGTCTGAAAGGTACCATATATACTCGAGTATAAGCTGACCTGAATATAAGCCAAGGTACCTAATTTTGACCTGAAAACTAAAAATAAAATAAAAAATAGATTGACCCGAGTATATGCTGAGGGTGGGAAATGCAGCAGCTGCTAGTGAGTTTCAGTAATCAAAATACATGAAAATGTGGTAAAATTAATTAAATTGTTGGCAGATTTCAATCCAGCGCAGTCTTGGGACCCTCATGGTCATTGACCCGAGTATAAGCCGAGTCCCCCTTTTGGGGCTAAAAAACTGTGCTTATACTCGAGCATATACGGTAATAGTCAGTTGCTGAACAAGTCAGTTCTGATTTGCTGGCATCTATATTACTTCTGCATTTTCACTCTGTTACTCTCAATCATGCACAAGCAGTCCAGGTGGGTTTGGGGGGGTATATACACACTCAGTGTGCTGTAGTTCTTTTGCTTTAAGGACAGGTAACATCCTATTTAACAAGAAGGAAAGGTTTCCTTTCAAATGAGGGAAGGAGATTCAGTTCACTGACAATGTGCCCAACCACTGCTAACCACACTCTGCCAACTTAGTGCTCTCCATTTTGCATCCTACCTTCCATCATGTCTGACCAATTTGTGCTGAACAAGGGCTGTGGCAGACCACAGTGAATTGTCGTGCTGCAAGATTTATGATCTTGGAAGGCTCTTCAAGCTACTAAGTATAATGCTTGAAGTATTTCTTGAAGCCCTTTGAAAGCTGTAACAAAGCCTGTTAAGAAACAGCTGAGGATGCTGATGGGATAATGAGAAATTGACTGAAAATGAGGCTGATGGGATGTTCTCCTTCCTACCTTGGAACAGCAGAAGCGGATCCATCTTTGGGTCCTGCTGTTTAGTCCTTGTTTGCGTAGGTGAGTGAATGACCTGTCCTTCTCAGATCCACATCTTTGCATGAAACCTGATGGCTAGATTTAGGTAACCTTCCACTGTTGTTATTATGCACTATCAAATCAAATTCACAATTTGGTTATCTTAGGACTTATTCACTTCTAGGAGGTCCAGTCATTAACAGCTCTCATCCAGCTGTGACTTTCTTTTGTGAGTCAATTCATCTTATATTTGGTGTTCCTCTTTTCCTGATAGCTGCATCATACCACATTGTTTTTTCCTATAACAATCATGCACTATCAAAATGCCCACGCTGGCCTAACCAATCCAGAATTCTCTATAGACACAAACCCAATGAAAATTCTTACACATGTTCTGTGGTAAGCTTCTTAATTACAGTGGTACCTCAATTAAAGAGCATAATGTGTTCCATTATGCGTTCCTCTTTAAGTGAGTTTGCTCTTTAAGCAAAACACCATTGTAAGTGACTGACTGTGACTTCTGGTGGGGTGTGTGTGTGAGAACCCCAATTTAGTTGTTAAGTGAGTTTTTGGTTGGTTTTAGTTGTTAAGCGAGGTGACCATTCACAGAAAATTCTGCTTTTTAAGTGAGTTAGTTCCTAAGCGAGGCCCCAGTAACGTCACGTGAATTTCAGCTGCCCGGGGCTTAAGCCAAATTTGTCACCCCCGGTGGATGCTGGTGCCCGCTCCTGCTAGGGCTTCTGGGAATTTTAGTCTAAAGTGTGCCGCCCAGGATGGGCCGCCCCTGTCCCCCCCCCCCCATTGTGAGGCCCTCTTTAAGTGATGTTTTACAGTACTGTGCATGTAAGACTGGTTTCCAAGAAAACACAGTAGCATGCAGATCAAATTGTCTTCAGATTTCATATTCACTCTTCCATGTGTCCCCCTCTCTCAATCATGCACAGGCAGTCCAGGTGGGTTGGGTATATACACACTCAGCATGCTGTAGTGAATAGAGTGACAGAGTAGGATTTAGAAGGCCTGGGTTCAAATCTCCATTTGGCCATGGAAACTCACTGGGGAAGTGAAACTGATAGAATGACTCCTCAATACAGTACCTCACTTACATTCAAAGCTCTATAGGGTCACTATAAGTCAGTTCTGATTTGCTGGCATCTATATTACTTCTGTATTTTCATCCTGTTACTGACACAAACAGGAGATTTGCAGCTGGAAAGCCCAGTTTGGGAGCTGTAATATTTAAGAAAAGAATTTATTTATTGTTTCTCAGATAATGGCAACCTGCCCCCTGTGAAGCTCTGCTAACAAACAAACAAAAACAGCATTAGAAATATCCACATCTCACCCACTACTGAAAAAGTACAACGAAGGTAGAACAGACAATACAGGTTTTGGTGGGAGGTGGCAATTATATCTTGAAATTTTGCCCAGTGATCAAAGAGCCCTCCCAGATGGAAAATAAACATCCCAGGGAAGCTGTTCATACCCAGTCTTTTGTGTGCTGCCTGAGGTAGTTAGGACAACCCACCTGGGTAAACCATTGGATCAGCCTTCCTGCAGAAGAGTGGCATGATTCAAAATGAGATTAGTTTTCTTTTTAGACAACAGGCAGCTGAACAAATCAAGACAGCAGAAGACCTGAGTTGCTCTAGACCTGCACTTCGGCAAATTACATGTCACTCTGTATGAATTAGCTGAGGAGGAGAGTATGTTTTTCCGGTCAAGATCTGCATTACTTCTGTCAAAACCTGCCCATGGAGCAGCTGCATTCCTTGCAGGAGGTATGGCCCCAGAGCCTGTAGACTGTTAAATTATTGTACTGAAGAGGAAAAGCTGTTTGCATCCAGAACAGTCTTCTAGTGCAAAGTGGCAGATACAGACCAAGGAGAAAAGATATCAATAAACCATGCTGTGTCTAATAGAGGAGTAACACCTTAGGACAGGGGTGCCCAAACTTTTCAGGCCACGGGTCAGTCATGTGGTTCAGCGCACTGGTCACATGGCTCCTCCCACCAGAAGCAGAAGCAGAAGTAAACATGCCTGTGCACGCGCACAACATAAATGCACCCATCGCATGTGTGCAACATGCTTGTAAATGCACCCATGCGTGTGTGCAACATGCTTGCAAATGTACCCATGGCTGTCATAAATGCATTTACAACAGCCGTGGGTGCATTTACATTTACAGCAGTGTTTTGTTTACGTGCAGGCACATTTTGCTTCTAGGAGTGGCGAGGGCATTTACAGGCCCGATCCAAGGGCCATTGTTTGAGCTCCTCTGCCTTAGGAGATACTTGTGTGTCTGGGTTGAGAGACCCAGAAGTCCAAAAGATGGAGGTTATTTCTTTCTCACTTAATGTAGACCAACACTAAACATAGAATTCCCTGCTACACAGTGTGGGATGTACAACACAGATACAGGCCAGAATGGAGGACTTGAACAGCTGTCCCAGGGGTCTGGAGTTGTTACTAATTCCAAGGAATCATACCAGAGTCATATCATCATCAACAACAACAACCTGATATAACTGCTGTGGAAAAGAAGGCCTGGTTTATTAACATTGCAATATTAGGAGATGCACCAATTGATGACAAATCGGAGAAAATCACAAAATATCATGATTTGTAAACTGATGTTGAGTGTTTATGGAGGAACAAATCTGCTGTTGTACCCATAGTGATCAGAACCCTTTTCAAGCCAGGTGCTGGGTCACACTCTCTCAGTCAGCTTCGAGGACCAGACAGTCATTTTGCCCTGCCTGCATGATGGGGTGGCCCTTTTGTCTCAACAGCTTCAAAGGGAGTGGCCATTTTGTTTCTTGAATGCCCTTGGAGGTATGGGGCCATATGAAATGGCACCATGGGCCAGATCTGGCCCACAGCCCTTAGGTTTGGAACCCCTGCACTAGATATTTGGAAATGTTTGATCTATTGGTCTACTATCCCAACTTTACAGAAAATAACTTAACTAGGAACTGCCTGTATATACTTAGACTTTATCTTAACCGTTCTTAGGTCCTTGATTAAATCTTTTATACCAGTCTTTGATTTCCTAGTACGTATTTAACACTCAAAAATAGGTTACCATATCCATCTTCTGAGTGACTTCTATGGGATTGTGTGTTTCCCCCATCACCACCCAGGCTGGCTTCTTTAGAGGAGACAGTGAGGAATGGAGCTTCTGGCTTTTCAACCAGGTGCTCCAACTCACAGATCTACCTTTCTTTAATGTTTAAATCGGAACAGTCTTGTTAACAGAATGAGATCAGCACTTGCCTTTATGTTGCCATTACACTTCAAGCCATCTCAGTTTGGTAAGATTCTCCTATTGTTTTTATTTTCTCATCCCTAACATAGCAAGGCTCCCTTAGGAGCCCCATGTCCCTGATTTCCCACAAGAAGCAGTGAGTGGACTTTAGTTGCTATCAGCTGTTGCTCTTTGGCTCTTGATAGCTTCATGATCTGTAAGGAGCCATAAAAGGTCCTTGAGGGTTGAGACTGGTTATTCTTCCACTTTTGCTGGGCAAGCTTGTTGTGTGGCCAATGGGCTGGTTCTTGTGGCAGATTGTTTGGTGGTGAGTACATTGATTAAGTGATAGCTGATTACAATCCACAACTCTTTTATACCATAAAAATGTACGGTATATGTGTGCCTTGTTCCGCCTGACAACTTGTTGTTCATTTCCTCGGGCTGCAGGGGTTTCGGTCTTCCTCTGAAAAAGGTTTAGGAGATACCACAAGACGTAGAGATGGTCACCCCATGAAAGGTGTCAGGAAGCGTATCTGTTCTATCCCTTTAATGTTTCCAAAATATAGATTTTCTTCCTTTTCAGAATGCAGTTGAATGTTAACTTCACTATCCTGCTATAGTGATGTGTTCACAAAATGATGGGGGGCATGAACAGAAGCCGTCCCATCCACTCCCAGGTGGTTTTGCCTCTATAGTACGGGTTCCCAATCTTTTTAAGCTGGATAACGGTCTATCAGTCAGCTTTGAGGGCCGGATGGCCATTTTGCTCTGCCTGCACAATGGAGTGGCCATTTTGTCCCAACAGCTTCAATGGGAGTGGCCATTTTGTTTCTCAAATGCCCTTGGAGGGGTGCTACATAAAATGGTGCTGTAGGCTGGATCTGGTCCATGGGCCTTAGGTTGGGAACCCCTGCTCTATAGTCATCCTTGGAGCCTGACTGCCATCTTCCTCATCCAGAGTTCACACTGCCCAGGGGAAACTGTGTGTCTGGGAGTTATAGTCCGAAAAAAGTAACTGTTCCAAACTGCTGCTTCTGTTTAACATGCTTGGTGTGTCTCCTGAGAGCCACTGTGGAAAGTGTCACATTGATGGCCTGAGTAATTTGGTGTTACGTAAGTAACCAGGCTGGGGTTGTTTTTGTTGAACTATTTCCTTTATTGCCCTGATATTGAGAAGCAGCACCTCTGAGAAGGCTGTTTGCATTTCAAAGGTACCCTCCATCACTGCCTGGGGGAGCTGTTTGCTTGGAAATGGAAACAACATCTTCAGAAGATGATTTCTGGCAGAGAACCTGGTGAAACCATGGCCCTCAGGCTGCTGCTTATGTAACCTGAATAATGATGTGTGTTGTCAACATTCATACCAAACATTTCAGAGGAAGCTGTCTTAGTATCTTTCAGTTTGTGTACCAAAAGCAAAGAAAATAAGTTGATAAGTTTGTTGTATTTTTAAGGCAAACAGACTTAATGTAGTGTGCCCTGTTTTAAATCACCACCTACTTCTTCTGTATGACAAACATAACATAGAATTTGGTGATGTGGAAACATGGTCCATACTGGTGCAATCCTTGGAAAAATTCAGTTGGTGAATTAGACCCTCTGCTGCTTTAATTATGCACTATAATTCAAGGCTTTATTCCACGTGTTAGATGGATGCTGCAAGTTCACATGAGATTTTCAGGGATACCTTCTATGGAGAGTATTCTTAAATAGCAGGAGCACTTTGCTGTGGGTTTCAAAGCATTGGGTAACAGCTTTTGGCCTTCTAGATATTATGGACTTCAACTACCAGCATACCTCTCTATTGGTCCTGCTGGCAGTGGCTTCTGGAAGCTAATAATTTTGTGTCAGAAATTATTCTGGGTTGAAAGGATTTTTGCGGAAGAAACTCCAATCTGGGAACGCCCAGATGAGGCTCTTTTCATGCCCCCAACAGCTGGAACAGAGACGGGCACTCAGTCCATCATGCAGTACCCAGGGCTCAAACTGTCAACTTGCTGGCCTTCCAGCTAACAAGGTGAGCTTCTTAACCACTGAGCCACTGCAGCCCCTGAAGTCCCAAAAGCTAGAAGGCCAATGGTAGACTTTCCACCCTAGAGACCTGCCAGGCCAATTCCTAGTTTGAATTCTAACCCTTGGTTCAGAAATTTGGAAAATACAGTAAAATCCCATTTTACAGATACTTCATTTAACGGATGCTTTGTTTTACGGAAAGGGTTTTTGCCGAAAACACATCTCGTTTTATGGAAATGTTTATGGAAATGTCCCGTTTTACAGAATGTAATTTTCCAGAGTGCATTGTGCCTTGCTGGGTATAAAAGACCACTGGATTCCTATGGGATAGGTTTGCTTCATTTTGCGGAAAAACCATATTACAGAAAAAGCTAAGGAATGGACTTTTCCCGTAAAATGGGGTTTTACTGTAATCCCTTTTTTTGGCCTTCCCAAAACACTTGGATGAATTGAAATCCAAAAAGTAGCCTTTCAAAACTTGTAATCATAAGACATTACATGTCTAAACTCTAGACAAATCTGAGTTCTAGCCAAAGTGTTATATTGGAACAGAGTCCTGGTCTTCTGGAATGCTGCAGACTCCTTAAAACCTAAATCAAGCTTATTAAAACCTGCCTCCCATTTTATAATTGCCCACCCTCAATATTGGCTGGCCATTCTCCATGTGTGAGGAACGGAAAGTTTTCTGCTTGAGGATCAATTCTAGGTTTTCAAACCAACAACCAGGCAGGTTGCTAATATGATTTGTGGGGAAGAGGTGTCATCTGGATAGCGATGCTTTTGCAAAATAGAAGGTTCCAAGGTATCTGAAATGGCCACCTTCATGGTCTTTAAAAATCTACTAAGGCTTACTCTTGAGCAGGAATGCCCAACCTTTTACAGCTGATGGCTGGATCGCTCTTTCTCAGTCAGCTTCGAGGGCCGGACAGCCATTTTGCCTTGCCTGCACGAGGGGGATGACCATTTTGTCCCAACAGCTTCAAAGGTACCTTTGGAGGCATGGAGGCCACATGAAATGGTGTTGTGAGTCGAAACTGGCCCATGGGCCTTAAGTTGGGAACCCTTGCTCTTGAACCTTGACTGTTTGATAGTCACATAAACATTTGGGAGGTATTCTTTCCTCCTGTCTTAGCTACACTGACAGGTTAGAACACTTCTTGACATTAGTGCCAGCTCCCCTAGGTTGGAGAGGCCCATCAGAGCTTGAAGCTCATTTCGATGGTGTCTTGGCAATGTTGTCTGCTCTGACTGCCGATGGCTCTCCTTGATCTTAGAAGAAGAACAGGGGTTTTTTTTAATGTTACCTGATTCCTGCTCAGGGCTGTAGCCAGAGGGGGGCCAGGGTTGTGTGAAAGCCCTCCTAAGCTAACAGCCCACCACTCCACCCCTTCCCAGGATGCCAATGTTATATATGTGTGTGTGACATTGTTGCCCCCCCCCCCCAAATCTAAAATCCTGGCTATCGCCCTGTTTCTCCTCCTCCCTACTGTAGGTTGAAAATGCAATACAGTAAAACCTCAGATAACGCTAAAACTTGGTTCCACAAGTCTTGGTGTTATCCGATTTTTAGTGTTATCCGATCCATGTTAAAATCCTATGGGATGGATCGGATAACGTTAAAGCTCCATAGAGATACTTTGTAACCGCACAGGCTTTAGAGGTTGTTATCTGATCCATCCTATAAGACCTTAACCTTATTCAATGCAATTCTCCCCCTCAGATTACTTAACGTTATGCGATTTTAGCGTTATCCAAGGTAAGCGTTATCGAGGTATTACTGTATATATACACGGGATCACTGAGCTATGGCTGTTGCAAAGGGCAGGTGAAGTGAAGATATCTTGCTTAACAGGTGGGGCATGCTTGGGGGGGCATGCAAACCTACTATGCATGAAAAATTATGTCCACAAACAGTATGAGAATTAAGGCTGTGGAGTTCACTAGGGTTTAGAGTTCCAGAAAATGCATATTTTGCCAGCTACACGGGACCTTGGCTTGGGTGTTCTGTTTCTCTTTTGCCCCCCCCCCCCCCAAGGATTTGAACAATGTAATGGATGAACCCAACACACTTCTTTCTCTTCCATTTTGCAGATGCCTGGCTGAGAGGCCCGTGGAAGCGCTTAAAATGGTAAGCCCAAAGCCCTTTGGGACTGGAGGCCCGGATAGTTGGGCTAGAGCAGGGGTGTCCAAACCTTTTAGGCCAAAGGGCTAGTCACATGGTTCAACAGGCTGCTCATGTGGTCCCTCCCACCGAAAGCGGAAGTAAAACGCACCAGATATGTTTTGCAACAGGATGAGATAGATTTTAGGCTGCCACTTTATCTGCTGGAAGTTACTTCCAGCAGATCCAGCAGATCTGGCCTCTGATGCTGATTCATCTGGCCCGCACCACTCTAGTTGCTCCCAGAAGCAGAAGTAAAATGTGATTTACTTCTATTTCTGGGAGCGACAAGGGTGGCATAGGCCAGATGAATCAGCATCAGGGGCTGGATCTGGCCCATGGGCCGTAGTTTGGGCACCCTGGGGCTAGAGAACTGGACTCTGGGTTTGAGCTCCATGTTGCTTGTGTTTGAGCCGCCAACTGGCCCTTTATTTATTATTTATTTTTATTTTTATTTTTATTTTCAAATTTATACCCCGCCTTGCTCAGGCGAACCTGACTCTTGTCCTATGCTGTTGATGAGAGTGACCCAGAATAGAAACCTAGATGCCAACAACTAAGTGATATTGTCTATTCCCACAACTGCAGCTTCCCAACATAATATTGCCCTCTCATTTGCACAAGTGTTGTGGGAATTACAGAGGGGGGAACAGGGAGCCTGTGGCCTGTGAACCACACTTACCTCACCTTTATTCTTCTTTCAGCTTGTTTTCCAAAATGCTATCAAAGGCCTAGGACAACTTGAAGCCTACATTGGTGCAGAGGAAGGAGTAGCTTTCCAGATGGACAATAACCTGTTCTGGGACTCATTGGGCCGAGGCTATGGCTGGGCCATCCAGGGCCTCTTTGAAAAGATGGACTCAAGCAAATTCTGGATAACCCTTCTGCCCTCGGGGAAGGTGATGCTAAGAGACTGGATAGGCATGTACCTTGCTGCTGGGGATGTAGGGACAGATCCAGACACTTTCCCCATCCAGGCTGTTCAATATAGAGAAGATGTAGCTCTGCAGTTTGAGGTCTTCTATAGAGGTAACAGAGTAGCCTTCCGGGCTTATAATGGTCTCTTTCTGGCCAGGATGTATAGAGACTTTCATACAATAGAAGCAGCCAAGCTATTTGCTGATGATACGTGTTATTTCCGGCCTCTGATTGGGGATATTATCCCGCCTGTCTTTGAACTGTTGAGAGTGGAGATAGAAGATATTTCAAAAGTAAGATGCCAACGCCATGTTTTGGAGAAGCAGACCTTCGTCAACCGGGGCGATGTGCCAGAGCGACATACTTTCACCATGACTTGGGAGACGCACTGCGTTGACCGGATTATCTGGAGCTCTTTGTGGGGGCTTGGTTTGCCCTTTTCATGGGGTTTCATGGTTGAGGATGCGACTCCTACTTTAAAGTATACAGAGGACAACAAGAAGGTCATTTCTCAGACAAGGTACATTTATGTAAGGAAAAGAAAAGAGGTGGAGGTCCCCCCCAAGGCCAAAGCCACAGCCAGCCTGTTAGTCTATTGGCATAAAATGGCTGCCGTGCCATTTACAGCTGTCATTGGGAAAGTGAAATCGAACGGAGATGTGGAGGTGTTGCACGAAACTGGTGCCTGGCAGGGCCTTGCCTATCGTGATGTCCACATAAAGATCAAGATAGAAAAACGTGATAGATCGTGCACAGCCATGTAAGGCATCAGAAACAGCAGCCTCCCACAAGTAACCATGAGCCTGAATGAATATTATTGCCAGGATCCTGCACCATCCGCATCTGACTCATTGACTCAGCTGTTCTCACTTCACAGCATCAATCCCTCCTTGGGAATCTCTGCCAGTTCTTTTCTATCTTCCAGGTAGCGGGGGGGGGGGAGTTAGTTACCTTTTTAATGACAAGAAAATGAATAAAGTTTGGATGTCTTTTGTGGGAAAGTTGGCTATGTTTTGTCTTGGAGAGTGCAGGAACAGTAAGGCTCGAAAGCCAGTTGTATCTGACTCTAGGGCTCAGTGCTCATCTCTGTTTATAGCCGAAGAGCCAGAGCTGTCTGCGTCTGCAGATGTTTCCATGGACATGTTGCAGGCATGCCTCAACACTGGAGTGCATGGAATGCTGTTTACCTTCCCACCAAAGTGGTCCCTATTTATCTACTTGCAATTTATTGCTTTCAAACTGCTAGGTTGGCCGAAGCTGGGACAGAGACAGTAGCAGTACGTGGGGAATTGAACTCTGACTTTCCAGTCAGCAAATTCAGTGTCTTAACCACTTGAGCCACTGCAGGGACAGTAGGAGACCCTTTTCAGATTTAAAGGAGTATTTTATCTCTTACAAAAAAAAATTGTGGGCAGGGGATCAGGGAAGATAATCTCCTATTTACCTTGTCTTGGATAAGTTACTGTATTTCTTTGGATAATACTCTCTCAGACAGTCATGGGCATGTTGGTTATGGAGATTTTAGAAGTTGTAGTGAAAAGAAGTGTACTGTAACTTCCCCAGGCTCTGTTGCAAAGTTTTGTGGTCTACATAGTTTGTGAATTTCGTATTCAGTAACTCAGGTTGACAAATTCCAAGAACTGCTACAAGTGCTCTTAAATGCCTCCAGAAAATGTGCATGGTTTAATTTACTGATGCACTCAAGAGAATCTGCTATTAGAATCTACATGTGAGAATGCACACATGTCTTCACTTAGTTCAGACAGAAAGAAAGGCACACACAGACAGCTCAGTTTTCAATTGGGAGTTCAGGAAAATGTTAATGAGGTGCCATCAACCAGATATGCAACGTTAACAATGGTGACCTGCATGGTTTTTAAAGTTTTATTTCCAGTATAAGGATCTGGCTTTCAGTAACATCCTGAGCTTCTATCATGACAGACATGTTCAGTGTTAACATCTTAGCCAGATTTGGGGTTTGCCCAAGACCGTCCTCTAGACTCTCTATTTTTTACTATTGTTTTTATGAAACAGCTGCCTGATGATATTATTATTATTATTATTATTATTATTATTATTATTATTATTATTATTATTATTATTATTATTATTATTATTATTATTATTATTATTATTATTATTATTATGCTACATAGCACGGGAGGATCTAAGTCTAAGTAAGTCTAATGAAGCAGAAATCCTGCATGTTAAACAACTATAGTTCTGACAGATGGTTAAGATCAGACAGATGGTTAAGATCAAGATTTGTTTGTGGCATGGAGGCACACGGAGAGGCTATAGGTGACAGGTAGCCTAATATAACATTTCTATGCTTAATAAATTCAAAGCCCGTTTGGATCTCTCAATTAACCAGGATGCAGAGCTAGGGAAACAATGGCCTTCCAGATATCAAGGGACCTCCAGTTTCCATTAGCCACAGGCAACTTGGCTAATGGTGCAGGGTTATTGGAAGTACTGGTTCACCAGCATCCAAAGGGACAGGTCTCCCCATTTTGTTGTAAGGGATGGCCTGAGTGAGGTGAGACATTGCTTAAATGTGATTTGATTGATTATCCTGTAGCATTCCATACCAGCCACAATAACTGAGTCGACAGACTGAAACTTAATCCATATAAAATCAAATGATGTTTGTTAGGGATTAATCTCATCCGTATTTAGGTCTCTAGCATGTTGTAGATGCTGTTACACTCCTCCTTAATGAGCAGTTTTCAACCTGGACTTTAGGTCCAATACTGGTTTACAATAACTGGAGATAGCAATGGCCAGAGAACCATTTTTGTACACCTTGAAGATGATGTGCCTTGTGCTTTTGCAGAGGAACGCAGAGCTAGCCACAGTAATTCCTGCTATAGTAACGTGCAGTGTTACTCCAATAATGCTCTGAATATTTTATTAGTCACTCTGAATAAGGGGCTGTGGTGGCTCAGTGGTTAAGAGGCTTTCTTTGTTAGCTGGCAGGTTGGCAAGTCAGCAGTTTGAGATTCAGGTACTGCATGGCAGTTTGAGCAGCCGTCTCTGTCCCAGCTCCTGCCAGCCTACCAGTTCGAAAGCAAGAAATTACAAGTAGATAAATAGGGACCAGTTTGGTGGAAAAGATCTTGGGGACATGAAAGGAGCCTCATTTGGGCATCCCCTGAGCAGAGTTCCTCCAGCAAAAATCCTTTCAACCAGTGGTGGGCTGTCAAAATTTTTGCTACTCCACAGTGGGTGGAACCAACTTAGTGGGCAGAGCCAACGTCATGATTTCATGACATCATGACATCATGCCGTCGTGGGCAGGGCCAACGTCATGATGTTGTGGGCGGAGTCAAATAAAAAAATTAAATAAAAATTAAATAAAAATACAGGTTAACATTAAACTAATCAACCCACCCCAAACACAAACACAAATCAACTCACCCACCCACCTCCCACCCCAAACACAAACCCATCACTTACCTGGCCTGGGGTCGGGGAGCAGGCACTAGGCGGGCAGGCGGGCAGGCAGGAAGCGCTGTGGCGCGGCAGTGTGGCAGCACTGCGGCAAACCACTGCTGCGTCAAACTGGCACGGCTGCCTGGCGGTGTGGTGCGGCCTGACGAGGAAAGGCCGCTGCCGCTTCTCCAGGCGCTGCCTGCACATTTTCCAGGCAGCCAAAATGGCTGCCCTGAACTGTGCATGCGTCAAACCTCCATTTGACACATGCACACTAAAAAATAGAAGTGTGCATATGTCAAATGGAGGTTTGACGCATGCACAGTTCCGGGCAGCCATTTTGGCTCCATTTGAAAAATTTTGGGCTGGACGCCTCAAAAAAAAAAAATCTTGGATGGGTGCCCCCCCCCCTCCCCGAGAACCATCCGGGACTGTTACTACCGGTTCAGGCGAACCAGAAACAACCCACCACTGTTTTCAACCCAGAATAATTTTGACATGAAATTATTATTACTCTGAATTTCCTTTTTAATGATAGAGAAGTAAGATATCATCGTGTCCATGGAAGCTCTATTTTCTAGAGTTTCACTTCCTTGAGAAATCTCCGAGTCTGCGAAAAAGTCTCCACAGGGCTGCCTTGATATCATGGTTCCTCAGGCTGTAGATGAAGGGATTCAACACAGGTATCACCACTGCATACAAGAGAGAGAGAAAGGTCCCTTTCTTAGCCGAGTAAGCAGAGGCTGGTTGAAAATAGAGGCAACTGATGGTACCATAGAACAAGACCACAGTGGCTAGGTGAGAGCCACAAGTGGAGAATGCCTTGCACTTTCCAGTGGTCATTGGGATTTTCAGGATTACCCAGAATATGTGTGCATAGGAGATGATGATGAGGAAGAGAGGTCCGAGGATGTCCAACATTCCTTCCGTCTGTGCCAAGATTTTTATGAGTCTTGTGTCAGAGCAGGAGAGCTCCAAAAGGGGATAGACATCACAGAAGAAATAGAATATCTCCCCGGAATTGCAGAAGGAAAGGCCTGATATCAACAGTGTGTAGAGCAAAGAGTGTAGAGCGGAAATGACCCAAGACCCAGATGCCAGTAAGAGGCAAAACTTGTGGCTCATCACCATGGTGTAGTTCAGTGGGCGGCAGATGGCCATGTAACGGTCATAGGCCATGCAGGCCAGAAGGAAGTTATCAGTGTTGCCAAAGGTCAAGAAGAAATACATCTGGGTCAAACAGGCACTGTAGGAGATGGTCTTAACCTCAAATATCCAGTTTGTCAAGATTTTGGGCACAGTGGTAGAAATAAAAAAGGTGTCAGCCAGGGCGAGATGGCTGAGGAAGAAGTACATTGGGGTATGTAGGAGGTGGTCATCAACACAGATAAGAAGAAAAATTAGAAGGTTCCCTAAGAGGCCCAACAGATAGATTGAAAGAAAAAGCAGGAAGAAAAGGGACTGGTGGTCAGCCTGGTTCAAGATGCCCCAAAGGGCCATTTCAAATATGTCAGTTCGGTTCTTGCTGGCCATTTTAACCACTGTTTTTTTAAAATAATCAGCAGAATGAAAGACAATGAGATGAAAACATAATTTCATTTTAGATACTAGTTGCACAATCCTGCTAATTGTCCACTGAATAGCTGAGAAGAGCATATGGATGAACCATCTCTGTTTATTTCCAGTTGAGTTCTCCGTTCATTTGCCTTTGTTTCTTTATAATGAACTTCTCCTTTGATTACTTTCCTCTTTGGCAACTGCACAGAGAAAACAAAGAGAGGAATGAGACAAGACCATATTCTTCATTAAACATATCTGGAGCAACAAACAAAAGCTACTTGGATGGCAAGGAAGACCTCAACAAAGAAAAGGGCCTTCTTGGTGGTGACACCTTCACTTTGGAACACCTTACCAACTGAGTTGGAAATATGTAAGAAACAGTTCAAGACCTTGCTCTTTAAAAAGGCTTTTCATAATACAGTATCCTAATGCCAACTAGCAGTTAATATTTTTTTCCCTTTTTATCTTTTAGTTTTCCTGACTTTAACTTTGATTAGTTTTTCTTCCAAATGTCACCATTGCAGGGGGGATTAATCTTTAAACCACCCAGAATGGGGAAACCACCCAAATGGGTAATATGTATGGATGGATCAGTTAATGCAATTAATGCATTCTCCAGGACGTTTCTTACAGCAAAAATTACTTTAACCAAATTTCTCATAGGAATGCATTAAATGCAATTTCCCATAGGAATGTGTTGAAAACCACAATATTTTAACTGAAATACGTTTTCTTTTATTTATTTTTCAAATTTCTATCGTTGCCCAACTTGACAATGACTCTGGGCGGCTAATAGCATTAAAACAGCATTACACTTTTTAACTAGAACCCTTTTAAAACCCATTAAAAATACCCACAAAGTTACCTACTCCACCCCATCAGTTAAAAGAGAGAGGGAACAATCTTGCTATATGAGCCAGCAGGCAGGGGTCACCACTCCCCCGGTGCTCCACACCTGCTTTGCCAGCCAGGTTTTTAGCTTTTTCCTGAAGGGCAGCAACTCAATCTGTAGTCACAACTCAGTTGGCAAGAGGTTCCGTAGGGCTGGCACAGACACAAAGACCCTCCTTCTTGTGCTAGAGAGATGAACCTCTTTAACTGATGGCATGATTAGAGAGCCTCTCCGGTCTGCCCTGGTGGGATGGACAGATGTTCTTGGAGTGATGCGGTCTCTTAACTATCCTGGCCCACTACCATGTATGTAGGGTTTTAAATGTCATTACCAGCACCTTGAATTGCACCCTGAAGCACCTGGGTGCTCCTAGAATGCCAGTTTTATGACAACCTTAGATGTGACCTCATTGCTGCCTTCCCTCAGATTGAGTTGAATAACCATATGTTTAGAGACATGATCTTAGATAGAACCACTGACCTGATGCCCTGGTGTTGCCAGATTTGCCTGGAGGGCTACCAGGGTACATAGCATTAGGGAGAACCAGCTACAGCAGGGACAGGTTAAAAACCAACAATAATGATTTTTATTTTGCACCAGTAATTCTATTTTATATCCTACTCATGTAATTATATCCACTATGTGCACTTATAGAGACATTTTTATCCTTATTTTATAACGGTAACTATAACTTTTAAACTGTTTTATGTGCTGTTTTATTCCTTTTAAACCAGATACCTGTCCCAAATGTAGCATAAATTTAAACACTGATTTTATTCTATTTTGTTTTAATTCAAACGAATGTATTTGTGGAGTATTTCATACACTTAAACCCTTTTTACTGCACTGGTAATTGACCGCAATAAAGTTTGATTGATTGATTGATTGATTGATTGATTGAATTGCCCCTGGAAGCACACCAGTAACCAGTGCAGCTCCGGGAGCAGTGGTGAGCCATGGGCATAATGCCCGCACCTCATCACCACCCGGAAGGTTGCATTCTGGACCAGTTGCAGCCTCCGAATGGTCATCAAGCGCAGCCCCATGTAGAACGCATTACAATAGTCCAGCTTGGAGGTGACCAGAGCATGTGTGACCATCAGCAAGGAGTCCTGGTCTAGGAGCAGGCGTAATAGGCATATGACACAAAGTTGTGCAAAAGCCCTCCTAGCCATAGTTTTCCCATAGGAATGCACAGGAAACCAATTAATTAGTTAGTAAAAAAATCCATAAACTGAGCCACTATTTTCTATAGATTTTCTTTTGTTATGCAATTTTTATGTTAACCATTTGTTAACTTAGGTTCCACTGTATGAACTTTCCAAGCTGAGCAGTATTATTGCACAAACAGGGGATATGAGAGGAACAGAGCATCTGGCTTTTCCAGAAAGAGCCTCATCGAAGATTGTGGTACAGTAAAACCTCATATAACGCTAAAACCTGGTTCCACAAGTCTTCGTGTTATATGATTTTTCGTGTTATCTGATCCTCTATGGGATCCATAGAGATACATTGTAACCACACAGGCTTTCGCGGTTGTTATCTGAAGCATCCCATAGGATCTTAATGTTATCTGATGCAATTCTTCCCCCCAGATTCCTTGATGTTATGCGATTTTCGTGTTATTCGATACTAATGTTATATGAGGTATTACTGTATTTGTGAACCCCAATAGGGTGTGCCCTGGGCAATGGCAGCCCTGTTGTGCCAGCTAATCTTTCTCATGCTAGGTCAGGCAAAGGGGACTGCAGAATGAACTCACCAAAAGGTAACTTTGTTTTGTCAGTTTCATGTCTGGCCTACACATGGGAGGAGGAGAAGAATCCTATCCCTACACTGCATTTTGATGGCATGGTGCAAAGCTTTTCCAAGACTGTTGACTGCCTGTGGCAGAGCAGCAATACTCCCACCCCAGCCCAAGATAAGACATATGGTACCTTTGACCAATAGCACCTGACAGAGAAAACACTATAAGCATCTCCTTTCCATTCATATAAAAATACAGTCAATCCAAATAATACAGTAATTTACTTCACTTTCATGATCCCCCCATCTGCTGTCTAAGGTAACTACCTCACCATGGGGCTGGCCCTGGTTAGTTAGCAAAGATCCTCACAATTGGTTTATTTAGTAAAACCTCGCATAAAGAGCACTTCTCTTAACGAGCAAAATTTTCTCTGAATGGTCACCTCGCTTAACAAATAAAACCAACCAAAAACTCGCTTAACAAATAAATAGGAGTTCAAACCCCCCTCCCCCCAGTCACAATTGGTCACAGAGAATGGTGTTTCACTTAAAGAGTAAAGTCGCTTAAAGAGCAGTCCTGTGGAACACATTATGCTATTTAAGCGAGGTACTGTACCACTGTACTTAATTGTCTTTCTGATACCTTTATGCTATATGGAATTATACTTCAGGGAAGCTACAGATGTGTCTATCTTATCCAGTTGGAAATAAAATATTAGAAATGTGAAGATTTGTTTATTTTTAAATGAGATAATTTTCCAACTCATTGATGTAACTGATCATGCAAATACAAAAGAAAGCTTAGACATAGTTCTTACTAACAGCAGAGAAGGTTATATTTATCTGAACAGCATCAGTTTCTGAATACCTATATCCCTGTGTGTGCTTGCTTGTGAGTTAAACCCACTTAATATCACATAGGTAGGGAAGAGGAAACATACTTAGACCCATGATGGCGAACCTTGGCACTCCAGATGTTCTTGGACTTCAATTCCCAGAAGCCCAAGCACCCTGTGAATCCACATGAATGGGTTTACTGTGATTCATCCAGCCTACGCTATCCTTGTCACTCCCGGAAGCAGAAGTAAAACGCGCCTGGACGGTTAAGGTTCTTCCGGCTTAACCCTTCCTCCATACAGGCGTGTTTTACTTCTGCTTCTGGGAGTGACAAGGGTGGTGCGGGCCGGATGAATCTCAGTTAACCCATTTGTGTGGATTCACAGGGTGCTTGGGCTTCTGGGAATTGAAGTCCAAGAACATCTGGAGTACCAAGGTTCATCATCATGGACTTAGAGCCTCCCATGCTATGGGAAAGAGGAAAAGAAAAATGTTCAGCACCTTAAAAAAAATAAGCCAGTGCTTGAAAACTGGTATGCAGGCAGCTTAGCTGTGGTCAAAAAGAGTAAATTTTCTAAAATCAGGATTACACTGATTAGGTGTTATCCTAGTTTTCTGTGCTAGTTCTCTATGCAAGGAAAATGGTTTTCTCATGCAGATTCTGTCTTGCGAATCCTTCAGATCTTCTAAATGTTGTCAAATGATTCCCCATCACAGAACCAGTAATGTGACATAATGTCACAGCTGCCTCCTCTTGGTGCCATGAAAGAGCAACTAATAACTAGCTCCTTACTTTTTTGTTATCTTACATTTTTACCCAGAGAAGAGGAACGATACGTATGAGATTTTTAGGTGAAGTGATTTTGAACAGTACAGTACATGGCTTGAGTTGCATAAGTATATCCTAGCACAGTGATGGCGAACCTTGTCACTCCTGGTGGTTTTGGGCCTCAATTACCAGAAGCCCAAGTCTGCACTCTTGCTGATCAGGCCTTCTGGAAATTGAAGTTCAAGAACATCTGGCGTGCCAAGGTTCACCATCACTGTCCTAGCACATGACAAATCAATTATAGTATTACATGTAATATGGGAAGAAGCTATTGCCTTGACTCAAATCTGGAATCTCCTGATGAATTCTAATTCACTTTTAATTTTTAATCTGGTGATGTGCTGATGTTTCACGTGCTGCACCTTAAAGCAGACTCTGTATTTTTAAGAAAAGCAAACTGCCCCTGAATCACCTTTCTGTGAAGGTTGCTACAGAAGCACTTTTATCATACAAGCAGTTGAGATTTCAGTAGGACCAATAGAAATAGAGGTGAATTGAATGAAACCAGACCATTGGTCTGGTTCAGGGGTAGGCAACTATGGCCCACGGGCTGGATCCACAGCACCAAATAATCCAGCCCTTGTTCCTGCCAGAATCAGCCGTGGTGAGGGAGCAACCAGTCCAACCTCCTCAACTGTCTGAGGGAGCATGACCTGGCCCCTGACTTTAAAAAGTTGACAACCCCTGGTCTAGCTAAAGCTGGAGTTCTCCACCTTTCTAAGCAGGGGGCTGGATCATGCTCCTTCAGACAACTTCAGGGACAAGACAGCCATTTCCCCCTTCCTCCACCACATGGATCTTCCTGGTTTGGTGGAGGTGGTGGAGGGCCACATGAAATGGTGCTGTGGGCCGGATGTGGCCTATGTGCTGCAGGTTGAGAATTCCTGAGCTAGAGCTACAAAATCTATCCAGACATTCAAAGAGGAATTGCAATAAAGACATAAACAATCACATGTGGACAGAAGTGCATTATCCCTTCAAGAGAAGAGCAACAGTGTACTGTGATGATCCTCTGCTACATGGAGTAGTTCTCTATACTGTTGAGAAACATCAAGAAACAACATCCTTGCTTCCATGGAGAACTTCCAAAGGTAACGAGGGGGCCTCTCTTTGGCTACTGTTCCACACATGAAAAGAACAACAGAATGATAGGCCTTTTAAGTTCATTGAGCTGTTGATCCCAGCAATAAAGCAGAATACGGAAACACCCTTAACTTTAAGCAGAATTTGTTGGAAAAGTTCATGTTCCCCATACATAAAAAGGCCATGGCTCACCTGATCAGAAGCTGCTGTTCTTCTGTAACACCAGTGCATCCTCTTTTGAAAAAATTGGAATCTGCGAGGGATAGAAAATATGTTTCATTCTCGTGGAGATTCTTTTTCCCTTCCTTTAGTTTCCTTGAGATCCACATTCTCTGGGCAGAGGGCAAAAATCATAATGTGAATTGCAGGTGAGCATTGTTTCAAGAAGCTTTCATACATGAAGAACAGGTTTTTCTATGGTTGTGTTACCTTCAAAGAATAAAGAAGCTCTCTTAAGAGTTAGAGGTGAGGTGGGTTGAGATGTACTTTCCCAGTAGGACCTGATATTTCATTGGACCAGGGGACAGATCCAGAGCAGCATTTGCTGGGTGTAATGGGGTCTATTCCTGGGGGAGCTTGTTAGCCGAAACATCATGCCATCACCATCACAAGGTATCATCATCATCATCTTTTGGGAGCACCTTATCAGTCTGAGACTTGGAATATGATTAGACCCAAGAAAGATATCTGTCCCTGGCCTAGGCAAAGCACTGCAATGGAAACTTTCGGGGAAGTGTTACAATTACAAGACTCTCTTTTACACTGTTGCTGTGAACATGTTTGCTTGTGTGTTTTTTGCTTGTCTGTCTGTCTGTCTGTATACTGTCAATCTAGGACCATGATGGTGAACCTTGGCACTCCAGATGTTCTTGGATTTCAATTCCCAGAAGCCCAAGCCCCCCTGAATCCGCACGAATTGGTTTACTGCAAATGGGTTTACTGCAATTCACCCGGCCCGAGTCACCCTCATCACTCCTGGAAGCGGAAGTAAAACGCGCCAGTAAGAAGCAACAAAGCAGACCCATTCAGTCAACCAAAATGCCCAGTCAAAGAAAGAAGTGTTAATGGATGCTAAGAATGACTAGGAGAGATTATTCTGTGGCTAGAACACCACAGCTAATAGAGAAGGCTCTGTCTCTTCTTAACACATGAGCCATCTAACCTACTTTGAGAAAGTCTTGTTTGTTTGTTTGTTTGTTTGTTTGTTTGTTTGTTTGTTTGTTTGTTTGTTATAAAAGCAGGATGATACAAGGAGAAGCCCCATACAGGTCCAGTGGTCACTGGGACAGACCACACATTGTCCTCTGACTCAAGAGTAGTGTAGTCATTCTTCTTCTGTGTCAGGAGGCAGTGAGGTAGAGCTCTTAAGGAAAACTTGATGAAACCGACAGCTCAGTCTTCTTCGGATTAAACTGACAGCGAAGAGTCTTTGAGCAAGAAAGGTTGAAGGTGGTGGATTCTCCCCTAAATTTCCCAAACAAGGCGTCATTGTAACTATTGTCAATCATATTGTAGTAAATACTTTCAGCCACAAGAGGGAAAAATTCAACACATCAAGCAGTAGCATCCTCAACCGAGAATTCTAGAACTAGTTCTTTTCAGAGGGAACCGTTGTTTTTTTTGCTGTGTTCCATAGTTCATTTACCAAATGGTGAAGAAACAACAGTCTATCTAGCTAGCTGCTCTGCCTTCCTCCTAAATTATACTTGCCTTATTGCCACAGATTCATACTAAGGATGATCCTAACTGCCAAAATGGTCGATATTTTTGATTAGGATATATTGAGCTGAGCTGAAGCCAATCATTCACCCAAGTAGAGCGGACATACCAAATCAAACATGTTGTTTCAACCCACTCCTACATATGTCCCATTGATTCAATGAGTCCACTCTAGTTGTGACAGACCACTGCCTTTAGCTCTTAAGTTTATCGCATTAATCAACAGAGAGATTGGAAAAGTACTTGGAGGCAGATGTTATCTGGTAAAGGTCTCCCTTGCTCGAAAGCCAGACATATCTGATTTTAGGGTTCGGTGTTCATCTCTGTTTATAGTCAAAGAGCCGGTGCTGTCTGCATCTGCAGATGTTTCCATGGACATGTGGCAGGCATGACTAGAAACCGGAATGCATGAAATGCTAGTTTACCTTTCCACTGAAGTGGTACTTATTTATCTACTTGCAATTTCTTGCTTTCAAACTGCTCAGTTGGCAAAAGCTGGACAGAGATGGGAGCTCACTCAGTCATGCAGCAGTCGAGTCTTGAACTGCTGGCCTGCCAGCCTTCCAGTTGTCAAGTTCAGCATCTTAACCACTGAACTACCACAGTCCCTTGTTAGCTGGTAAAGGGAGACAACTGAACCTTTTGCAAGCATACAGGTGGAGCTTTGAAGTTACTTTCAAGGCCTAAATCCAATTTTTTTCTAGAGCTGGTTGAAGGAATCAAAGGGAACGTGTCAAGTCAACATTTATAAGTTTCATTAATTCAATGCTTCTCCTTTAGTTGTGACCATCTTTTGGGTTTAGACAACCATATCCAGACACTATCCTAGTCACTATGGGATTCTAGGACTTGTAGCCCAAAAATATAACTTTTTAAGGCTTTGCTGCACGAAGCCTATGCAAAACCAGAGAGCAAGGAGGAGAACATTTTAACTCCTCCCTGGACAAACAGGATTAAAAAGTGATTCTGTTTCAGATTGTAAAAATATTTTAGAAATATATACTTAAAGTATTTTTGTTCTTGTTCAGTCGCACAGTCGATTCCGACCCTCTGCAACCCCATGGACCACTGTCCGCCAGGCACTTCTGTCCTCCACCATCCTCCTCAACTCGCTCAGCTCTGTGCCCATTGTGTCTACAATACCATCTAGCCATCTCATTTTTGGCCACCCCCTTTTCTTTTGCTCTCCACCTTTCCCAGCATCAAGGCTTTCTCAAGTGAATCTTCTCTTCTCATTTGATGTCCAAAGTACTTTAGCTTCATCTTTACAATTTGACCTTCTAAGGAACAGTCAGGGTTGATTTCTTCTAAGACTGACCTATTTGTTCTCCTCACTGTCCCTGAATACCATTTCTTTGACTATACGAATTTTTGTTTGCAATTTGATGTCTCTACTTTTCACTATGCTCCCCGGGTTTCTCATCGCTTGCCTCCCAAGAATCAGTCGCCTTTTTATTTCATGGCTGCAATCACCATCTGCAGTGAGCTTTGATCATAATAAAGTAAAATTTGTCACTGCTTCTACTTCTTCCCCATCTATTTTCCAGGGACTGATAGGGCCTGTTGCCATGATCTTTCTTTTCTTTATATTGAGTCTCAAACCAGCTTTTTCACTCTCTTCTTTCAGCCTAATCAGGAGCTTCTTTAGATCTTCCTCACTTTCTGCCATTAGGGTGGTATCATCTGCATATCTCAAAATGTTGATGTTTCTCCTAGCAATTTTGATCCCAAATTGTGATTCCTCCATCCCTGCATTGTGCATTATGTGCTCTGTGTATAAGTTGAATAAGCAAGGTGACAAAATGCGGCCTTGTCTTACTCCTTTTCCTATTCCAAACCACTCCGTCATTCCATATTCTGTCCTAACTATTGCTTAAAGTATAGAGAACAAATAATTAGAAGCTCGCTCATTTAAACTGGGAGATTTCTATATTTTGTTTTGTGGCTAGGGAAGGTCTTGATATTAGTAGACTTTGGTGCCTTTTCCACTTGTGCAATGTGTTTGAAAATTGTCATGTTGAAGAAAGCTATCTGTCCATTAAGTGTAGAATCTTATCTCCTTCCTCAACTCAAGGATAACTAAAACAGGCATGAAAGCTTGCAGTGAGCCATTACAGAGCTGTGCCAGAAAGAGATGACAATTCTAATCCATACATCACTTTGATAAATTCTGTGTTTTTCTGAGCAACTAAATATATTCACGCTACATTTGTACCATTTTACCTCATTGCTGCACTGTTAATTATAGTGCCATTGCAATACCAATGAGGAAGTTGCACCTAATCTATGGATATACAAGTTGCCCATACAAGTTAGTTGGTAGTTAAGCTATATACATTTTGTCTCATTCTTCTGAACCTAGGACTGTGAAGCAGAAGAGTAGCTTGCCTTGGCGAGGCCCCGTATAAAAATTTGTTTGGGGGCCCTTAGGAAGGGTAAATATTTGTTTTGCTTACGCATGTTGGGGGCCCCCGTGGCCCGGGGGCCCCGTATAATTGATACGGCAGATACGGCGGTAGCTACGCCTCTGCTGTGAAGCTTGCCTATAGCTACACAAGCTGCTTCTTTGGAGGCAGAGTTGGGAATTGCATGATATTATGTTCAAAGTTTGGAAATGTTCCCTTCTTTGGAGCTGAAGCCCCACAATCCTTAAGCACCACACTTCGATTCATCATCCAAGAAAGTATTTGGTTCCAACCTCTGATTTTGTTTTATATCAGATCTATCAAGAGAGAGCAGCTCAGAGCAGGTTGTCGTCAGCTGCTACTCAAGTCCAAGAATACATTTCCCCCTGAAAATCATTTTCATAGTTGGTGGGTGAAAGAAGGACAAACAGGAAAAATGCACTTGATGTGGTTTAATTTAAAGTGGATCACAACTTGCCATGAAGTGACCCACACACTATGAACTCAGAGCCATCTCCTGCAGCACATGAAATAACACGTGGAGGATTTGACACCGGGACTGCAATGGACGGCTGCAGCCTTGAGGATATGGACAAGATGTGCCTTCACAGCCAGCTCATCTGGCATGGCCTCTTCCACCTTCATGACCATTGGGAATCAGAATGGTTCCCCCTCCACTCATTTTGCCGTTGGGCCCAATATGATGGTTTCCAGTGGCATTTCCTCCACTGAGGGGGATCATCATCCCACCTAAAGGGGCTCGTCTGCCTGTAGCCATTGGCCCCTTTAGGGAGTCATGTTATTTACCACCACCCAGCACTCAACATTGAGTCACTAGCTGTACATCTACTCAATTACCATGGGGGGATGTCCAGCCAGACGAAACTTAGAGCAGATACAAAAGTTAATATCTCGGTCCTGGTACTAGGAAGACTTCAAAAGAGCAGCAAGTTCCTGGAACACTCAGAACAGTCCTGACCATGTCATGGCAAGAAAGTAAAGGTAAAGGTTTCCCTTGCTCGAAAGCCAGTCATATCCGATTCTAGGATTCATTGCTCATCTCTGTTTCAAAGCCAAAGAGCCAGCACTGTCTGTTTCTGCAGACGTTTCTGTGGTCATGTGGCAGGCATGACTAGACACCAGAGTGCATGGAACACTGTTACCTTCCCACCAAAGTGGTCCCTATTTATCTACTTGCAATTTCTTGCTTTCGAACCGCTAGGTTGGCAGGAGCTGGGACAAAGACGGAAGCTCATTATGTCCTGCAGTACTTGGGAATTGAACTGCTGACCTTCTGCCTCCCAGTCCGCATATTAGCCACTTGAGCCACTGCTCAAGAAAATTATTATAATAATTGCATACCATCAAGTCAATCCTGACTTATAGTGAATCTTTCCAGAGTTTGCTAGGTAGAAACCACTCAAAAATGATTTGCTGTTCCTTTCTTCTGAGGGTACTCTAGGACTGTGCAGCTTGCCCATGGCCACACAAGCTGCTTCTTTGGAGGCAGAGTCAGGGATTGAAATGCCAGATAGCTAAAGCACTGAGCTATCTGGCCAGTTAAGGAATAGGAAATTCACCAAGGTCTTGCCTGGTGAAACTAGTCCCTCTTCAAGCTGCACAGAACCGCATGATGGGATGTTTCAGGACCCTGGACAGAGTTCTGGAGGGCTTCCACAGACTCTCCGGGTGTGACTACGCTGGAAATTTGATTCGCAGCAATTGAATTCTGCTTCAGTTTGTTTTGCAGCTTTAATCATGATTGAAATTGATTGAGAGTTATATTATATGTAATCAACATCTTAGAATTGCAAAGCTGGAAGGGACCCTATAGATCCGCGGTGGTGAACCTTGGCACGCCAAGTGTTCTTGGACTTCAATTCCCAGAAGCCCTGATCAGCAGGAGTGCTGACTTGGTCTTCTGGTAATTGAAGTCCAGGAACAGCTGGAGTGTCAAGTTTAGCCACTACTGCTATAGATCATCAAGTCCAACTTCTGGGTCCACAGTGAGATGTCTATATCACTGAGCTATCTAGCAGTTTGGAATTGTAATAATTGCTTACTATGAAGGTAGTCCACCCCAACATCTGGGGAGAACATCTGCCTCTGTATGTTTCCTGACCTTTGGTAACTTTATCAGATGACCAGCACAATCAATGGGCTGAGAAGGGACCCTCTTCATCCTGTTTATTCCCATTACAGTACTTCCCAAAAGCTCAAGAGGAGAAACCAGAAGGAAACAAAAATCCAAGCAAGGAAAACCTCTCTTGACATACACTATCCTTCCTTGGTAGCTGTGACCTAAATGCAAAAATGCCACCACCAATGTTAGTAAGCTGCAGGGCAAGGTGATTGAACGTAGAACCCTCAGAACTCTTAATAAACACCCCATGGAAAACAACCATAGGCTTGTAGATAAGATTATTGAGACAAAACAAAACTGGATGATAAAAACACAAGGTTTGACACGAAAACAAATTCCATACCCATATATGTAACAGACAGAAAGATAGGAAAATAAAAAGCCAAATTATCAAGCCTATAAGAAAGACAGAACATCCCTAAAGGTGGAAAAGGTTCTCCCCCAAACCTGGGAAGAGCAAAAGAGTGGACTGGAGCAAACAGCTGCTGGTTTAAGCTCCGTGCACAATTCAAAATGGCAGGCAACCATTTTGCCAGTAAAACAGCATCCAAGTCTAGCCCTCCACTAACTAAGCCACCCGCTGATCTTATCAATGGACAATTATCAGCACCAGACTATCACCCAAGGTCTCTATAGCCAAACAATTTCAGGCAACCCTTACCAATCTTCCAAACAACTACTCACCCCAAAGGTGTTACACATAATTCTCTCCTTTTCTGGTCATACCAGGCTGATAACTACATGTAGACACATCTAACATAGCTGAGCTGATTATATTCAAGGTTACATCCTACCCTAGACAAGTGGTGGCTAACCTTGGCACTCCAGCTGTTCCTGGACTTCAGCTCCCAGAAGCTCAAGTCAGCATACCTGGTGATCAAAGCTTCTGGGAATTTAAGTCCAGGAACAGCTGGAATGCCAAGGTTAGCCACCACTGCCCTAGGAAAGGCTCGTTTGAGTTGAAAGGGGTCTCTCTTCACACTTACGTTGGGCTTGTGAGTTTTACTGTCTGTACGGATAATGCAGTCCAAATCACACACACACACCATCCTTCCTGTGATCCTGCCTCCACCATCTTTTCTTCTTTGTGTGATTCATCTTTCCAGAGCCTTGCACAGTGTTCTCAAAAAGTTGTCAACTATCTAAATATTTTTGAAGGACAGCTCTCATTTCATTTCAGCTCCTTTTTGTTACCATTTCCCCCATTTAAAAAAAATGTTTTTTTCTGTAGAGGTGCTCTAGTGATAAAATGGCATAGCAAGATGATAATATGGTTATCTACCACTAATCTCAGTTACGTAAAAGTAAAAATAAGATTGAAAGGACAATCAGGAAAAAGGAGGAACATGGAGGCTGGGCTTTAGGGGGCATCAGCAAGTTTGCACCAGTTTGCCAGAATCGGTAGCAGAAATTCTGGCTGGCCTCATCCATCCAAGTTTTGAAATAAAGTACAGTACTGTACTTGAATTTAAAAGATTAAAAATTATGCAAAGTTAAAAGATTAAAAAGATTAAGAGAGGGAGGGGAGTTGTCATATGAGTGAGCATGTGAAAGGCTTCATTCATCTAATGGGTTTCTTTGTAACTAATAGACCTGGGGAGATCTGGGATGAGCTTCAAGAAGTGGAAAGACAATTTCGTTCAGGGTCCCAAAGGACACATCTGGTTCAGGGTCCTCTTGGAGTGATGCTGCCCTAGGTAGCCGGATGCCATAACAATCTCCTGCATCACTTTCAGGGAGGTTATGATTGCCACTTAAATATCAGAGATATAGGGGTACAAGACAGGATACAATCACAACCCAATCACAACCCTAGTTAAGAGAAGTTATTTTGCTGATATAATCCATTGCTTTGAACTTCTCACATTTACTGATATGATTCACATATTGCTTTCCCATTTTAAAAAAATGTAGCTAATACTAAAATACAGAATTAAAACCAAGCTTCATTAAAATGTGACATTAAACAATATATTAAAACAAAATATTAAAAGGTGGAAATATTATTTAAAAGAAAACAAGAGAGACAGAGAGCTTCCTAGCAGTAAAAATTCCTACCAAAACATAAAGCTGAGTGCAGAAGAATAGATGCCTTTGAGATGTGGTGCTCTGACTCCTCCTTAGAAGGTCAAATAGTAAAGATGAAGCTAAAGTACTTTGGACATCAAATGATAAGAGAGGATTCACTTGAGAAAGCCTTGATGCTGGGAAAGGTGAAGGGCAAAAGAAAAAGGGGTCAGCCAAAGATGAGGTGGCTAGATGGTATTGTAGAGACAATGGGCACAGAACTGAGCAAGTTGAGGAGGATGGTGGAGGACAGAAGTGCCTGGTGGACAGTGGTCCATGGGGTCGCAAAGGGTCAGAATCGACTGTGCGACTGAACAACAAAAAAGTTGTCCATTAAGTACTTGAATACAGTATTTGAAACTGTTCTACTGTTTCTACACCAAAGAATTATTTTGGTATACTTTTTTGTACTCTAAAATGTTTTCACAGTCAGAGATAACTTAGCATTCATCACTGATTCTTAGTGCTGTTTTTGTTGTTGTTTCTCAAATTAGGGATGCATGGACTGCAATTTACCTGTAAAGAATTCTTTACTCAGCACAGTTCAAGATGGATTTCAGCCAAGATGGATTTCAGTCTACCTTTTGTACCTTTAGTACCTTTTGCACTAATTCTCTCAAGAGTGCCATTTTTAAGCTGTGAATATGAACTGAGGCCAGTAGGTGGCAGCTTTTCTGCATAATTCTTTAAAGCTAAAGAACAGACATAATTTTTAAATAAAAACAATCACAATTAAAAACCAGTAATACAGTAACAATGATATGTTGGAAAGCAAGAACAAAAAAGAATGCATTTATATGAAATAAAAAAATTTGGAAATTCATTTCTGCAGAATGAAAGATGTAATACTGTACAATTATATCTTGAGGAACATAGGGACATAGTTAATTCAGTATAGTACTCTAACCCTTTTAACAGAGCTGAACAATTAAAGAAGAATGAGATTCCAATTCATTTATTTTCAGTACTTTACAAACTGTCATTGAAGAATCAGCATTTCAAGACATGGCTAAAGATATTTCAATCTATAAATCATGGGAAAAAAATTGATAGTATGCTCAGTGTTACCAATTTGGCCATCTCTGTTGTTCCCATTGCATCTGTGGCGGCACAAGGGACTGCCAGACCTTTTAGAGTGCAGATATGATTCAGTTTCATGATATTTAAACAATGGTTGAGGCAATTCTAATCATCATCTTGTGTTATTATGAGCTGTCATGTTTCTTCTGAATTATAGCACCCTAACAGGGTGTTCAAGGTATTTGAGATGTTGAAGGAGTAGTTTTAGCATTGCCAACCCTACAAGAGTTTCCATGGTCAGGCACAGATTTGAACCCAGTTCTACTGAATTCTAGTCTGCTTCTCTACCACCTAGACTACACCAGCTTTCGTAGCCCATCTTTAACAAAAAGGACATGCAGGAATCATTTCAGAGGATCACTGGACCATAAGACACCCTTTCCTAACCAAGTATGCTTCACGTGGTTGGACAACAGCTTGCATCTTCCCAAGTCAGTGCCAGCCATGCAGACTGGGGATGGTGGGAATTGCAGTCAAAAAAAAATCTGGAGGATACAGTGCTGGTTGGAGGAAGCTAAAGACATGAAACTCTCCAGTCAAATAACCCCTGTAATATGAAGCCTAAAAGAGATTCGCAGGGATTTGTCCTGCCCAGTGGTGGGCATCAGCAGGTTCACCCCAGTTTTCCAGAATCTGTAGCAGGAATTCTGGCTGGCGCTGCCAATCCAAGTTTTGAAATAATGCAGGGCTTTCCCCTGGCCACACCCACCATACCATGCCCATAGAGTAGGTAGTAAAAAATTTTTGAATCCCACCCACTGTTCTGCCACCTCTTGTGTCTCATTCACGTATTTCCCTAAACACTCACTCAAAAAAACAAACAAACAAAACCCCAACCATTGTAGGAAAACTTTAACAAAGCTTAGAAGTTTGAGCAAACCTAAGTGACTGCTGTGTCATTGTTTTTAGAACTGAAGATTAGAAGAATTTTAACAGTTTCTTAATGCCAGACTAAGTGTTTACACCAACAACAAAGACTAAGAGGACAGGAGATGATGCTAATCAAACAGGAGAGTAGTCAAGCAAAGGTATAAAGCTAACTTGATCTAGTGTTTCCTTTAGAAATATGAAGTTCCCTTGCTCTTATGAACTGATAACCATTTAGCTCTCATCTCTGTCTGAGCTCCTGTCAACCTAGCAGTTCAAAAGCAAAGAAAAAGCAAGTATTTTATTTATTTATTTATTTATTTATTCACATTTATACCCTGCCCTTTTGATGTAGATAAATAGGTACCACTTCCGTGGGAAGGTAAACAACGTTCTAGTGTCTAATCATGCCTGTCACATGTCCATGGAAACGTCTGCAAATGCAGACTGCATTGACTCTTTGGCTATAAACAGAGATGAGCACTGAACCCTAGAGTTGGATACAACCGGCTTTCGAGCAAGGGTGACTTTTACCTTTACATGGTTACTTACATTCAGAGCAAATATTTATTTTGGATGAGTTGGGAGAGATAATACAGCCAACGGTCAAGGGTGGCACTTGAAACCTACACTCTTGATTTTTGTTTGCAGCCGACACTCAAGCTTAGTTTTAATAAACAGACCTGGTATCACTTTTGGGACACTCATATATCTTTTTCTGTATCTAGAGTACACTCGTGCACAGACTGATGAAGATTAGTGTAGGTTGAAAGCTATAATTTTTTAAAGGATCTAATAAAGCTAACACCTGCCTTTGTTTTTACATCTAGCAAATATTTCAGCATCCAGAGATCACTGGGTGATGTTTAGCCTCCAAATTACTACAGAATTTTGAGGACAGTATTTGGGAGCAAATTCATTTCAGGTATAATTTAAACTAGGAGTTCTCAACCTCTTTAAGCCGGGAGCCACACTCCCTCAGACAGCTTTAGGGGCCAGATGGCCATTTTACCCTTCCTCCTCCACATGGCACTTCCGGGTGTGGTGGAGGTGGAGATGGGCCACATGAAATGGTATCATGGGCCACATGTGGCCCATGCCATGGGCCATAGGTTGAGAATCCTTGATTTAAAAAGGCAGTACAATGTAAGAATTCATAGAATAAATAGTTACTTTCTAGCATTAATGTTTCTTAAAAGATATCTGCCCAAATCCAAAGCTCTCAGTGCTATAGGCTAAGGTGTTCTAGGATAGTAACGGTATAGGCTTTCCTTGCTCAAAAGCCAGTCATATCCGACTTTAGGGTTCAATGCTCATCTCTGTTTCAAAGCCAAAGAGCCAGCGCTGTCTGCTTCTGCAGACATTTCCGTGGTCACATGGCAGGCATGACTAGATACCCGAGTGCACAGAACACTGTTACCTTTCCACCGAAGTGGTCCCTATTTATCTAATTGCAATCTGTCCCATGATAGCTGAGGGGGCAAATTATAAATTCTAAAAATAAATACATTCATCCTTGCACATGGGCATCCCTTTTAATTATAAAATGCCTAGATGTGTATTCTTAGTGTACAGATGTAGGCACAATAGCTGTTCAAAACCAGTTTAATGTTATAGCTGCATCTTAATCAAATCCTGAAATTGTAGTGGTGTGTGTTGTTGTTGTTGTTTTGCCATTTAGATTCCTTTTTCTGAAACTGTTATGATGATTCTTTTATCCTTCCCAAAACTATCAGTCCCTGGAAAATAGATGGGGAAGAAGTAGAAGCAGTGACAGATTTTACTTTCTTGGGATCAAAGCTCACTGCAGATGGTGATTGCAGACATGAAATAAAAAGGCGACTGATTCTTGGGAGGCAAGCGATGAGAAACCTGGGGAACATAGTGAAAAGTAGAAATGAAACATCACATTGCAAACAAAAATTCGCATAGTCAAAGCAATGGTATTCCCTGTGGCAATGTATGGTTGTGAGAGCTGGACCATTAGGAAAGTTGAGCGCAGAAGAATAGACGCCTTTGAGATGTGGTGTTGGAAGAGAGTTTTGAGAGTCCCATGGACAGCTAGGAGAACAAATAGGTCAATCTTAGAAGAAATCACCCCTGACTGCTCCTTAGAAGGTCAAATAATAAAGATGAAGCTAAAGTACTTTTGACATCAAATGAGAAGAGAGGATTCACTTGAGAAAGCCTTGATGCTTGGAAGGGTCGAGGGCAAACGAAGAAGGGGCCGGCCCAAGATGAGATGGCTAGATGGTATTGTAGAGACAATGGGCACAGAGCTGAGCGAGTTGAGGGGGATGGTGGAAGACAGGAGTGCCTGGCGGACAGTGGTCCATGGGGTCGCAGAGGGTCAGAATCGACTGTGCGACTGAACAACAACAAAAAAAGGTTTGGAGTCCAAAATCTTTTTAAAGCTAAACAAAACTGTGTCTTCTTATCCATTATGTTTGAATTAGTTACTGTATTTTTACACCCTGTTTTCTCTGCAATGAAATTGCACAAGCAGATAATTATGTGGCACTCTTCTTCTCCACATATTCCTCCCAACAGCCAAGGGAAGTCAGGCTGAGAAAGACTCTGGCCCTTGGCTACCAGTGAATTTCATGGATGAGAAAGGGCTGGAACAGAGATTATCCCCTGAGTATGGAACCAGCACATAGGGCTTGCCCAGTGGTGGGCAGCAAAAATAATTTGCTACCATACCGTGGGCGGAACCTATGTCATAGGCAGAGCCCATGCAATGGGCGGAGGCTATGCCATGGGTGGAGCCTACGTCATGGGCAATCTAGTCATGCCTGCCATATGGTCATGTATACATCTGCAAACACAGGCAGCACTGGTTCTTTGGCTGTAAATTGAGATGAGCACTGCACCCTAGAGTCAGATATGGCTGGCTTTTGAGCAAGGGAGACCTTGAACCACTTGCAGGGACAAAACCTAACAGGGGAGGGCAGGGAGGTGGGTATGGCCACCCAATGTCACTCCCCCCACCCAAAAGCCACCCAATTTCACCACCACCCTGCCCAGAGGTCACCCAATTTTGCTCCCCTCTTCCCGGGGGGTGCTAACCTATTGCTGCCCACCACTGATGCCAGTTCTTTTCTCTATTTTAAGAAATCAGGATTTTTAAAGTAACAGATCAAAACCCTTTAAACACTTGGAGAAATCTTTTACAGCTCTTTGAAAGCCTTTAAAGCAATTTTCTCTGCTCATTTTCATTCTTTTAGTAGAACACTCAAGTGGTTAAGACACTGACTGGGAGGCAGAAGATCAGTAGTTCAAAGCCCAAGTGCTGCATGACGGAATGAGCTCCCGTCTCTGTCCCAGCTCCTGCCAACCTAGCAGTTTGAAAGCAAGAAATTGCAAGTAGCTAAATAGGGACCACTTCGGTGGGAAGGTTAGCAGTGTTATGTGCATTTTGGCATCTAACACATCTGCCACATGTCCATGGAGATGAGCCTGCTACATGTCCACGGAGATAAACAGTGATGAGCACTGAATCCTAGAGTCAGATACTACTGGCTTTCGAGCAAGGGTGACCTTAACCTTTACTAAAAGGATTCAGTGCAGAATGCACTGACACACGGGCAAAAATATGGTCCCTTTTTAAAAACAACATTCACTGCTAATCTACCTCAAATGTCATCTCCTTCAATGACCACTCCTTTTCTAAAACTGAAGGAAACCATAAAAGTTTATCTTCGGCTAGATTCAGTCTGGCCAGATTATTCTACTATGGATGAAGGGACAGATGTAGGTGCCTTTCACGGTGCCATAGATATTATATGTACATACCATAGGCCCTGGGATGTAATTGCCTATCAGGGTGCCATAGAACAAAGCCACTGTGGTGCGGTGGGCAATCCAAGTGGAGAAGACCTTGTACTTCCCAGTATCTGATGATTATAGTGGAACCATAATGCTATTGAATTGAAGGCAGTGCAGGAAATCCAAAGGACTAATACAGGAAGATACATATGTACAGTAGTTAGGTTGAGAACTTAAGTACAGTAAGTGGGTTTGATTTTTATTCTATAGAAACAGTGGGCAAGTTGAGACTCCCTCAAGATGGTGTTGGACTGCAAGTGCTATCATTCCTTAACACTGGTGGTACTGCATAAGGATGATGGGAATCCCAGCTCAACAACAGCCGGTAGGCTACTCAGACTTGCTCTGTTGTAAAGATCCTCCTACCTTTCTTCCAAATATTGCAGAGAATTTTAAGCAAGTCAAGCAGCAATTTAACATCAAACTAGCTCCCACTTCACAAAATGAAAGTGAGGTAAACTTATAGGAGCAAATACCCCTGTTCTCATCCCACTCCATGATATGCACCCACTATCAATAGCTTCTGACATGTCATTTCCCCCTCCCTGTACAGAGTCAGAAATGGGAGCTTATTGTCCTAAAGTAATGCCTGGAAGAGGTCATACCCAACAATCAGGATGTCTAGTAAGGAAGAATCCCTCCATTGTCTTCATTCCCCATTCCCTATCCAGAGGTCACTTAAGGGATTGAAGATCCTATTGTCCACCGGGAAAGAAGCCATCTGAGTTAATCATCAATGCTTTGAATTCCAAGCAGGCCATTTCCTATATTTGGCTTTAGATTTAAATATCAAAGGATTTATAAATCACAATCTGGAGGTTCCTAGAGAGAAGGAATTAATCTCCATTCCTTTCTGGACTTCTGAAGAGATGCCCAATGCAGCCTCAGTGTCCAGAACCTCAAAAAGAAAAGGAGGAGGAAGCAGCATAAACTGCAGGAATGAAGAGAAGGCAGGACAGCTCAGACTATACACCAGGGGTGCCCAAACTTTTTGGGCCATGGGCTGGTCACGTGGTTCAGGGTGATGGTCACTATGGCCCAGGGGTCGTATCCAGCCCCTGACACCAATTCATCCAGCCCACAAAGCCCTTATCACTTCCAGGAGCAACAAGGGCTTTGCTGCCTTTGCAGGCTGGATGAATGGGTGTTGGGGGCTGGATCTGGGCCCCAGGCCATAGTTTGAGCAGCCCTGCTATAGACGGTTGGAACCTTCCAGAATGCCCAGCAATGTCCTCACACACTATTAGAGAGTTGTTTAGAAAATATTCCAAAGTGACAAAAAATAACACCCTTCCTAAATGGAGGATCCATGGGCATAGTACATTGCACTATAGTAGGGCAATGGAACCAATGGATTTGGTGAATTGACTTCTTTAGTTACATTGATTCAAATGGGCCTTTTTAGCTGTATCTTGCTAAAATAAGTTGCAGTAGGAGTAGGCCTATTTGAGCAAACAACTGGATAGGCCTCTGATCTGACACAGTTAATTACTCTTCTTATGATACGTTTGAATTATGTTGCAAGTGGCTTTTCCCTTGAGACTGTTCTTAATCTATTAGGGATCCAAAATCAACAAATTCACTGAAAATTAGAATGACGCTTGTTGCAGAAATATCACAGTCACTCAAGGGACCATCTTTGGGTTTTGAGACCTCCACAGCAATTCGTCCCTTAAGAGTTTGCTCTTTAATAAAAATATTTTCTTCTGCATTTTCCCAAGGAGGCGAGACTCTCCTGCTAGCTAATTATGATGGATAAACAAACAAGAAGTTAATGAGGAAACTTTTTTAAAAGTAGCCAACTTTGCAATTAAAATGGCAATGAACTTAATTAGTCTCAGGGGATGATCAAGGTACACTGGGAGCGCAACTATTCTAAGGGGGGGGGAGGCTAGCAGAGTCTATTAGGAGGATGAAAAGTAGGAAATGACACATTTCTCAAAACGATGTGGCCCTTTCCATGTGTGTACCAAGGAACTGGAGCCATTGCGCTCTGTTTAGTATGAATAGATTTGCAAAGTGTCATAACACCAGTTAAAGTCACAGGAAAATGCTACACAATGGAGTTGCCAACTTTTTCAAGCCGGGGGCCGGGTCACGCTTCAAGGGCTGGATGGCCATTTTGCACAGCCTGCACGAGGTGGCCACTTTGTCCCCACAGTTTCAAAGGGGTGACCATTTTGTTTCTCAAATGCCCTTGGAGGGTTGGAGGGCCACATGAAATGGCACTGTGGGCCAGATCTGGCCCACAGGCCTTAGGTTGGGATCCTCTGCTATACAGTGATGGGTCTCCAGGCATTATAAGAGCAAGCAGCACTAGAGAAGCAGAAGGTTTGGTTTCTTATGTGTGCATGAAGTGGTTTTAAAGCCCAAACATCCACCTTCTCCACTCATTTCCAGCTGGTATCAAGGCCCAATGGCTCATGCATGTTGTATTATCTTAACTCCAAATCCATGCCTGCCCACCTGTGATGTCACAAAGACCCACCCTTATATGACATCACAAAAATCTCCCCCATGACATTACAAAGACCCTACCACTAGTTTTCACGTAACAACAACAGTTACCAATTGTTTTAGTACTACATATTGTATCTCCACCAGTGAGAAGAAGCACCCCTAGGGTGGTGGTGGTGGTGGTGGTGGTGGTTATTTCAGATTTTTACCCCGCCCTGCTCAAGCGAACCTGGCTCCAGGTGGCTTAAAGGTAAAGGTAGAGATTTCCCTAGCTCAAAAGCCAGTCGTATCCAACTCTAGGGTTCAGTGCTCATCTCTGTTTCAAAGCCGAAAGGCCAGCGCTGTCTGCTTCTGCAGATGTTTCTGTGGTCATGTGGCAGGCATGACTAGACACCAGAGCACATGGAATGCTGTTACCTTCCCATCAAAGTGGTCCCTATTTATCTACTTGCAATTTCTTGCTTTTGAACTGCTAGGTTGGCAGGGGCTGGGAATAACAGCATAACAGTCACAAATTCCACATTATCATAATCACAATCATATATATATATTAATTACAAGGCTGCTTTGGGGTCCTTTGCATCTTGAAAAGAAGAGGAACATGATTTGCCTCTCTGTCTCAGGCAACAACACATCTTAGGCCAGCCCTACCACACACATAATGATTTTCTCACGTGATCTCATGTTTCCCTCAACACCTGATGGAGAAAGAGAGGAAGCAAAGAAGAAGAAGATCCCATGTTTAATGAATCCATTTTAATAAATGAGGTAGTTTTCGTGGCAGGCTCTAGAAGGTACTGTAGTAGACAGGGCCCAGAAGATCTTGGCCAGTCCAAGATATTTTTCTCCCTCAAGGGAAATGAAATGACCTGCAACCCCAATTCCTTCTGTCTATAAAAGCCAAATGGGCAGCCAGCTAACTCTTTCCTCAGAACTAGTAAAAGAATCAGGTCTTTGAAAGCAATACATTACAAGCAGCTAAAGGTTATGTTTTATATGTTGCTTAGAGGGTTAAAAAGGACATAACCATTATCCTTTTGTTAATGGCTGATTAACAAAAAGGTTAATGTTACTTCTTAGGTAACAATGAATGTTTACTTGTAGCCATTTGGACACACATATGCAATTTAAAGCAATTTTCACTCCTTTCAGGAGAAGATTAAAAACAAACAAGGAACTAAAAAAGTAATCAGTAGTGTGATTAGTTGTAGCATGGACTAAAGAAAAAGAACAATTGGTAACAGAACAAAAATGATTTTCTTTTTCTTTTTAAGGTTGGCAATACTGAGCTGCAGTGGCTCAGTGGTTAAGAAGCTATCCTTGTTAGCTGGAAGGCTGGCAAGTCTGCAGTCTGAGACCCGGGTACTGCATGATTGATTGAGCACCCGTCTCTGTCTCAGCTCTTGGGGACATGAAAGGAGCCTCATTTGGGCATTCCCTGAGTAGAGTTTCATCCGCAAAAATCCTTTCAACCCAGAATAATTTCGGACACAAAATTTTTATTATTATCTAATGGTTTGTTTATAAAAAATTGTGTTTCCTCAAATTCTGCATGGAAGATCATTCTCCAACATACTTCATAGGCTTCCTTGTGAGAAATTGGACATTGGTCTGTATTAAGAAACTGCTTATTCCTCTAGTCCAGTGATGGCGAACCTATGGCCAGAGGTGGCACTCAGAACCCTCTCTGTGGGCACCCATGCAGTCCAATGGGGCAGGAGATCTGTGGTTCTCCAGACGTCGAGGACCAACTATTCCCATTGACTCTCAGCACTGGCCAAATTGGCAGGAGCTGTGGGAAGTTGGTATTTATTTATGCTTGGAGGGCTTGTACCCCAAGGTGTCGATCAAATCCAGAGATCTGGGTAGTTTCAGCAAAGTTGTCACCAGCATCATTTGGGAGCCATATGAAGCTGGAAGGTGAATGACATAGGAAATGGACTCACCAAGTGGTTGAATGGGTGCTTGGAAAAGCAGAGGGCATGCAAGTAAGTTAGACTTGGTTGGGTATCTCAATCCCACACAGTAACCTTTCGAAACTCTGGTCTGATTTACTTGCAATTCTGGAGAGTTCACCTCAATCTCCTCCAATCTTAAATCCACTTAAAGGGATGTTCTGGTGGTCTGCTCTACTCTGCCTTCTACCAGGTCTGAATCCAGCTTTGTTGCTTTGCTACAGGCTAAAGTAACACTTCAAATTACCAGCCTAATTCTTTGTACAGGCAAATGGCATCGAAGTTTATCCTTACACAGCAGTGTTTCTCAGAACTGGGTCCCATGGCCATTAGTCAGGGATTCTGGAAACTGTCGTTCCAAAAACATCTAAGGACCCAGCTTTGGGAACCACTTTAATGCCCACATTGCCCAGTTATGGATTTAATGCCTCTTTTTTGGATGGGCACCAGGTACCTATGAGGAAACTGTGTCTGTCACCAGAAGCTTTAGGAGGAAGGGAGAGAGCCCCAGGACAGGCCTAATAATTTCACTGAAATTTCCAAAGTGAGTAAAGCGATAGCTTTATTGGATTTTGGGATACACAAAAAAGGTCTTCTCAAAGATTTTGCTATTTTTGAACCACAATCAGTTGCACCTCAGGCAATAGCAATCTTGTGCTGGCTAATCTTTCTCACACTAAGTGGAGTAAAAGAAACTACAGAATGGATTGACCCAAAGACAGCTTCATTTTGGCAGTTTCACATCTGGCCTAGACACAAAAGTAGAAGATCGGCTCATTTAGAAAACCAAGTATTACTTGAGCTTTTGTGATTCAAGATCTCTTCCCAGACATGTGCCAATTTGTTGTGCTCAGTACAGGAAAAATATTAGTGAGAATCCCCTAAACATCCATGGCAAGATGTTGTTCCCATTCTTTGTTTCTTCGAAGTGAGTTGGTGAATTTGTGTGTGTGTGTTTTGCTCAGTTTCTGTAACTGGCTTGCCACTTGCATCAGAGCAGTATGACAATGGAGCCAATGACCTCAGGTGGTGGTGAGCGCTCCAACACTGGAGGCATTCAAGAGGAGGATATTTGCAGTGTCTCAGTGTTTAAGAAGTTCACCTTGTTAGCCGGAAGACTAGCAAGTTGGCAGTTTGAAACCCATTGGCAGTTTGAAACCAGGGTATTGCATGATGGTTTGAGTGCCCATCTCTGTCCCAGCTCCTGCCAACCTTGCAGTTCGAAAGCAAGAAAATGCAAGTAGATAAATGGGGACGACTTCGGTGGGAAAAGATCTTGGGGACATAAAAGGAGCATCATTCGGGCATCCCCTGAATGGAGTTTCTCCAGCAAAAATCTTTTCAACCCTGAATAATTTCTGACATGAAAGTATTGTTATTCAAGAGGGAAGTGGACACCCATTGCCATGATCAGCTTTGATTTGGATTCCTGCATTGACCCAATGGCCCCTTCCAATTCGTTTATTCTACAGTTCTTTAATTCTACCAGGCAAAATCATAATTTCATGTCAGAAATTATTCTGGGATGAAAGGATTTTTGCGGAAGAAACTCCACTCAGGGAATGCCTGAATGAGGCTCCTTTCGTGTCCCCAAGAGCTGAGACAGAGATGGGCGCTCAGTCCGTCATGCAGTACCCAGGTCTCGAATGGCCAATTTGCCAGCCTTCCAGTTAAGAAGGCGAGCTTCTTAACCTGAGCCACCACAGTCCCAGGCATGGAATAAAGGGGCCCAGAGGGTCACTGCGATTTCAGAACGAGCCACTAGGGGGAGAACTTGCACCGTAGGCTGTGTGTTTCATCACAAAATTGGGATTCTCACCCTGAAAACACTGCCTGGAGGTGTTTGGCTTGGCTGTTCCTTTCCCAGGCGGACCACACATGCGCAGGGTGCTGGATGTAGCTCCAGGCCTTGGGGATGGGTGAATACAAGGACCTCAAAGGCCCGAAAAGGATTTGCAGCAGGTTTAGCAAGGGCCTGGCCTGTTGCAGCCTTTTGAATCTTCAGAGGAAATATTCAACTGTGTCCTCTTTTTGTCCCTCTCTCTCTCACACACCCAAACCCACCCATCTCCAGTCTCAAACCAAAAACCTCCCTTCAACTGCTGGCTTTGTTCTCGGAGCTGTTGTTGTCTAGTTGCATTTGTTTTTCCTGAGGCAGGAAAAATGCCATTGGCATGAATTTGTTTAAGGTAGATCCCAGCTTACCATGAAGTGACCCACATGAAGTGACCCACTAGGATCATGGAGCCATCTCCTGCAGCACATATGAAATGGGACATGCAGGATTTAACACCCGGACTGCAATGGACTGCCGCAGCCTTGAGGATATGGACAAGGTTCGCTTCCACAGCCAAGTCCATCTGGCATGGCCTCTACTGCTTCCATGACCGTTGGGAATCCGAGTTCCTCCTCTGCTCATTTTCCCATTGGGCCCAATAGGATGGTTTCCAATGGCATTTCCTCCACTTAGAGAACCATCACCCCAAGGGGCTAATTCGCCCATAGCCGTTGGCCCCGTTAGGGAGTCAGGTTATTTACCGCCACCCAACACTCAGCATTAAGTCGCTGGCTGTACCATCTACTCCATTACCATAGGGGGATGTTCAGCCAGACAAAGTAGCGCTTCAAGTATGGACAGAAGCAGCTTTGGGGAATTTATGGAATCTGGGGGTGGATGAACTTCTTCTAGAGCCATATCCCATTCTACATATTGGCTTTCCTCATGGTGATCAGCCATGAAGATTGTCCTGGGAACCATATACAGTCAAACCTCGCATAAAGAGCGCCTCGCTTAAAGAGCAGAATTTTCTCTGAATGTTCGCTTCACTTAACAAATAAAACCAACCAAAAACTCACTTAACAAATAAATTGGGGTTCCCAATCCCCCCACAATCAGTCACTTACAATGGTGTTTCACTTAAAGAGCAAACTCACTTAAAGAGCAATCCTGTGGAACGCATTATGCTCTTTAAGTGAGGTACAACTGTAATACAGTGGCCTTCTATTTGTCTTCTGCAGTGCAGTGAGTGTCATGGCTCCAAGTCCTTGGGTCACTTTCTGGTCCTGAGCCCTTTTGACATGCAATGTCCTCATCAGCACCAGGCCTGTATGGATGAAGCTGCTGCCCTCCATTCAGAGGAATTCAAGTGGGATTTAATCCACTTGGGGGCCATCACCGTCCCCTGTGGACTATGCCATTCAAAGCCAGTTAATCCTCAAGGTTGTCAGGTTAGTTAACTGCCGCCTGATGCTCAGTATTGAGTCACTGGCAGTATGGTCTACTCCAGTAATGGCAAACCTTGACACTCCAGGTGCTCTTGGACTGCAATTACCAGAAGCCTGTATCATCACTCCTGCTGATCAGGACTTCTGGGAACTGATGTTCCAGACACCTGGATTGCCAAGGTTCTTCATCACTGGTCCACTCTATTACCATAGCAGGATAACCTGGACAGACCGTGTGTGTGTGGGGGGGGGACTAAAGCAGTGGTGTCCAAACTACGGCCCGTGGGCCAGATCCAGTCCCCGATGCCAATTCATCTGGCCCTGCCTGGCCTCATCGCTCCCGGAAGTGAAAGTAAAATGCACCCGTATGGGCGCGTTCTACTTCCACTTCCAGGAGCGAGGAGGGTAGGGTGGTTGAATTGGTATCAGAGGCCAGATCCAGCCCACAGGCCATAGTTTGGGCACCCCTGGTTTAAGCAGAGAAAATGGCAGCCTAAAGTCTATCTCATCCTGTTGCAAAATGTATCTGTTGCAAAACAGATTGCAAGGCACATTTTACTTCCACTTCCAAGGGGAGGAACCATGTAACCAGCCCACTGGCCCACTTGGCCAGCCAGCTGAAATACATGACTGGCCCACAGCCCGAAAAATTTGGGCACCTCCAGACTAAAGCTTCCAAAGCCTCAAAGCTGCCATGGACCCTGAATGGGGTGGGACATGGAAGAACACAATCCAGAATAGTAACAATTTATGGGCCAAAGGAAAATCTGGAGATTGACCGGCTGATTCACTGCAGACCAGCTCTTATTACTGACTCCCAATATGTTCCAACATGGAAAACAGTGAATGGGCTGAGACCTAGGGTGGAAGGGCACAAAATAAACTTACAAAGTGAATGTAGCAAAAGATAAGACTTTGAACATCTGCTAATCTGCAGTGACTCACTTGAACCATGTGACATCAAGGATTTGTTTGACGCAAATGACAGGGCCATTCAAACTGCTGAATATTGAGAAAGCAAAGTGAAAAGTGGACTTGATCCACGAAAGTGTGATTTATTTTGTTTTGTTTATTTTATTTTGTTTTCTGATATGCCTGAAAATATGTAGTTTATGTATGCATACATGTTTACATGATTAGAGGGTTTTTTTATCATGTTGGTTTAAAATTTTAGCACTTTGGACCCAGATAAATTTGACTCCTAGCCTTTCAACAGCAGCAGCGAGAAAGATGCTGCACCACCTACCCATGCCAGATTTTTTCTTGCTGAAATGAGGAAAGCTTCTGAAGTGGGTAGAAGTTGGGGTTTGGCGGGTGATTGATACTCAGTGTGGTGGATAGACTGATGGACTTAGGAGACTTGGGTTTGAATCCCTAGAAATTCACAGGCAGCAGCGATGGTAAAACCTTTCTGAAATGCCTCGCTTACCCTGAAAACTTCATTAGAGTTGCTCTAAGTTTGGCTCTGACTTGAAAGCATGTAAGTAAGAGGAACAATGATCTACATTCACTTCTTGCACTGAAAAGGTGTTCCTGAAGACTCCAACTCCTTCAATACTACATTTGAGGGTTCTAGTAAGCAAAACCAGAAGCCTTCCCATATTGGAATAAGTTTAAAATAAATGTATATCAGAGCAGCAAATTTTAGATTTGCTTTCTTTTTGTTAGAATTTGAAGGTCTACCAGTCGGAGCCAGGTACAAAAATTGTGGTTGGGGAGGTGGAAACCATGAGCTGTTGCACCCCAGGAGTGTCAAGGTACAATAGGAAATAAACATCTACAACAGGGGTGCCCAAACTACGGCCCGGGAACCAGATCTGGTCCCAAATGCCAATTCATCCGGCCCACAAAGCCCTCTTTGTTCCTGGAAGCAGAAGTAAAATGTGCCCATACACGACGAGGGCTTTTTGGGCTGGATGAATTGGCATCTGGGCTGGATCCGGGGCCCTAGTAGGCTATAGTGACCAGCCCCCTGAATCACATTACCGGCCCATGACCAAAAAAGTTTGGGCACCCCAGATCTACAAATACAAAACCACAAGATAGATTCTCAGTTCTCACAGGTGAGGTTTACTTGAGCCATGGTACAGAATATGTGGCTCTCCGAATATTGGACTGCAACCTAGATTCAACAGAAGTCTGAGCCCTCTTCTGTCCACAAAATGGGTCTTCATTTGGAAAGAGCTCTTGGCAGTGTCAACATTTTATTTTCTACAACTAGGCCTGGTAGGTAAAGGCCAAATTCTCCTGTGTGTCTGAGGTGGTGGACCTAACTCCAGCATGAATCCCATGCTCATTTCCATGCTCATTTCTGTAAGAGAGAAATTACAAACCTTAATTCACTTGCAGAGTGGGGGCAGGTGGTTATACTGTACAGTACTTTAAGAATAACCCTCCGCAGCCACTGTTCAAACTCTGCAGCCACTGTTCAAACTTTACCCAAAGGGTTAAAACACGAAACAAGAAGAAGAAGGTTTGAAACCTTCTTTCTCATGAGGAACTTCACCTTATCTTGCTGGGCAGTCTGCCTTCAAGAGTCATGGATATTAAAATCTAGCCTTATTTTTCAACTATCGCCATAAAATCTAAATTTTATGCCAGCTTTGCCTTCTAATGAACCCAAAAAGTAGACTTGTAACATTTTTATGAGTGACTTACTTAGCCATAACTAACTGATTTGGGGATTAATTAGGGTGTACCTAAATTACATGACAAAAAATAATAATATAGAAATATGGTGCAAAGTGATTTTATAGGTATAACAAGCAACATTTTTAATTAGGTTCAAGTTTCATTTTTAAATGGAATTTGTTATTCTCTTATGAATTCCTTTTTAACTGCAGCAGCAGTTAAATTTATCAATTAATACAAAAAGGTTACTCTTTCTGTATTTTTTTTAAATAGTATCCGTGTTAGTCTGTGTTTTAGGCATATCAGAGAATAAACAAGATAAAAACACTGCAGCACTTTAAAGACTAACATTTTTAATGAGAGCTTTCATGGATCAAGTCAGCTCACATTAAAAATATAGCCGTTAGTCTTTAAAGTGCTGCAGCGTTTTTGTCATTTTGTTTTGTTTATTCTCTGATATGTCTTTCAGTATTGTAATCAGCAATGGCAATACAGTACTGTAGATAGAAACACAGCAAGACATAGTGAGAATTAAGTACCTGCCTCAGTATTTCAATCCATGTGCCTGAAATTGTGGATTTTTAACCTGTGGAAGCACTCACTATTACAAAATTGTTAGTCTTTAAAGTTTCACAGTCGTTTTATTTCTGAATATATTTTTGTTATATAGACTTCTTTTCCCCCAAGTTCAAACCAAACTTTAAACTACCAAAATGAAGCCACCTTCTTCTCTTTGTCATTGGCAAAACCGAAATCCTTATCGATACATGTTTTTGGTAGTAATCGGCAGACCAGTAAGTGAGCCAGATTCTGTACCTCTCCAAATTCACATAGTGTGTTGTTGACTGCCAGCAGCCCCCTTTTGAGTGTGTTTTAGGCAGTGGTGGGTTCCAACAGGTTCGCACCGGTTCACTAGAACCGGTAGCAGAAATTCTGACTGGCCCCACCCATCCAAGTTTTGAAATAAAGTAGTCCTAATTCGGGTGCAACGCAGGGCTTTCCCCCTGGCCACTCCCACCATACCATGCTCACAGAGTAGGTAGTGAACAAAATTGAACCCCACCACTGGGCAAGCATGACTAGATCGCCCATCCAGTCACATGCCCATGCCCACAGAGTAGACAATGCCCACAAATTAGGCCACACCCACAGAGTAGGCCATGCCCACAGTGTGGTAGTAACATTTTTTGGAGCCGCCACTGGTTTTAGGCACTCTGACCCACAGCCTTTTCAATGTCCTCCAAATTAAATAAGGGAATATGTCATATTTGGTGGATTTTGATCTCCATAGGCCTCCCAATGAAAACAACAGTGACCTTTCTTGTAAAAATATTGTGAAAGACAGTACAAAAACGAGCACATGACACTTTGCAAGTGTTTTTAAAATACCAAATATTGTGGTGGCATCATTATGAACTCTAACATCATTTGGAATAGTCTCAACTTTCACTGCCCAGTTCTTCTTCCACCGTGAGGATGATACATGAAAGGGTCACCAAATGGTTATCTTTGAATCCCCCTCAATACTGTCCCATTGCTTCAAAACAGAATCCATTCAATTGTTTTAATACTCATGAGTCAACATACTGAGTAGGACCAAAGTTTATCCTGAAGAATTTGGGCTAAATACTATACATTCAAGGTGACACTTTGAATGGTTTGAAGATATTTACCCAAAATGTCTGTGAGAAGAAGCGGATCTATCTCTTCTAGATAAGATACCATTGAATCATTCTGGGTTAGCACATGACTAACTTTAATCCAGAAAGTATCTTATTGAAGTAATTTGCCACTTCCTGATAATAGTCTTATAAGAATTCCCTCACCCCCCCAACTTCACAACAGCCAAAAGGGAGCTGGAATCCACCCTCAGGCTAACCCTTCCAGCGCTTAAAAAACAGATCAAGGATCCAGTCTGAGATCTATAGAGCAGGGGTTCTCAACCTAAGGCCCACAGGGTGGATCTCCAGCCCCTGGTGCCATTTGATATGCCCCCCGCCCCTCCAAGGGCATTCAAGAAACAAAATGGCCATCCCTTTGAAGCTATTGGGACAAAATGGCCATCCCCATCATGCAGGCAGGGCAAAATGTCTGCCTGGCCCTTGACTGAGAGAGCATGACCTGGTCCCTGGTTTGAAAAGGTTGGGAACCCCTGCCGTCGTCGTCGTCATCATCATCATCATCATCATCAATCATCATCATCATCATCATCATCATCATCATCATCATGTTTAATTTGTATACCATCCACTCGCTTGCACAACTCGGGGCAGCTAACAAAAACAACAGATTGTTACAATACAATAGAGCAGTGGTGGGCAGTAACCGGTCTGCACGACCACCCTGAGCGGGGGTGGGGGTGGTAGTGGGGGGTGGGGGTGGCAGAAATGTGTGGCCCCGCCTACTTCCCTACCCTGCCCCGCCCACCTCCCTGCCCTGCCCTGCTCACCTCCTCCATCCCAAATCTGGGCAGCAAGCTGGGTCGATGGCCCGGGGGCAGCAGCCTGGCCTTGGTGTGGCCACCTCCTCTGCATGCCATGTGTGCGCATGCTACACGCCCATGCCACGCGCCACACACCATGCTGGGAGGAGGAGGAGAAAGCACTGTTGGGCCCAGCATGGCTGCGCCGCCGCCGCCGTGTCAGCCTGAGTGTGGAGGAGGACGGAGGAGAAAAAACAGCCACCAAAGTGCCCTGCCGTGTGCTTCCAAGGGTACGTGACTTTGTGGGGGGGGGGGAAGGTGTGTGTGTATGTGTTTGTTTTGTTTACTCTCTGATATGCTTGAAACACAGATTAACACGGCTACCATTTCAAAAGTCTTATTCTGTGCAAGCATATCAGAGAGTAAACAAAACAAAAAGACAAAAAAGGTTGTGGCACCTTAAACACTAACTGCTGTATTTTAATGTGAGCTTTTGTGGACCAAGCCCACTGGCTCTTTGGCTATAAACAGAGATGAGCACTGAACCCTAGAGTTGAATATGACTGGTTTTCAAGCAAGGGCAACCTTTACCTTTACCTAAAACAGAAGATCCCTGATTGGTATTTAAATTTGCTGTGATGTTTGGCACTGTTTAGTTGCAAGTGGTTAGTAAAGGTCTCCCTTGCTCAAAAGCCAGTCATATCTGAATCTATGGTGCAGTGCTCATATCCATTTACAGCCAAAGAGCCAGTGCTATCTGTGTTTGCAGATGTATACATGGCCATATGACAGGCATGACTAGATTGCCCACGAAGTAGGCTCCACCCACGACATAGGCTCTGCCCACAACATAGACTCCACCCATGATGTAGGTTCCGCCCACGACATAGGTTCCGCCCATGGTGTGATAGCGAATTTTTTTGCTGCCCGCCACAGCAAGAGCATTACATTACAATAAAGAAAAAGGAAATCATTCATTTAAAAATTTAAAGATTCAATAATAGCAACAATAAAAGAAACAATAAACATGCAAATAGTTCAGCACGAACCACACCATGGCACCACCCAAACGTGGATAGGGCCTGCCAGTCGGCGGCAGATCCCTGCCCTCCCCGGCAATGGGAGGGGCCCAGGGTCAGCTGTGGTGACGAGTCCAGTCGCCAGTGATGCTCCAGCAGTCATTTCTCTCCCCGGCCATGGGAAGGGCCCAGGGGTATGGAATTCAGAGTATGGAATTCAGGATTCCACCATGGCCAAACCATTTTATTAAAACGCCCAGTGCCTAACCAATGTTCCTTCAAAAAACGAAAAACAAAAAAAGGCTATGCAGCTTTACACTGCTGTCTGGTTCCCTAATCACACACAGCCAGAAGTTGTCTTCCATAAACCTTTCCTTGTCCCTCATAGATCAGTGTGATTCCCCCCCCCCCCCATGTTTGTTGCTTGCTGAATTCATCTCATCCTGGCAACTTTAAGAGAAGATGGGAAGGGATCTGCTTTGTAGAACATCAAAAAGTGTCCTCGCTTTGTAGAAAGCTCAGATTCAGAAGTCCGAGTGCAGGGTTGATGTGGTTCTTAGCATCTGCAGCAATGCAAGCACTTAAAGCCTGATAACCCAGCAAAGGGAGTAGGCCAGTCATGGCAAACCTATGGCACGCGTCCCAGAGGTGGGCACTCTGAGCCCTCTCTGTGGGCACCCATGCGGTCACCCCAGCACAGAGTTTGCCCCGCCTCTCTGCCCAGCAGCCCAATTGGAGCGTTTCCTCCCTCTCCATAGCACACAGTTCGCCCCGCCCCTCTGCCCAGCTGCCTAACGGGATCGTTTCCTTCCTTCCCTGTTGCTTTGTTGGCACTTTGCGATAAATAAGTGGAGTTTGGGTTGCAGTTTGGGCACTTGGTCTCTAAAAGGTTCGCCATCACTGGAGTAGGCCAAACCAGCTCAGGACAAGCGGCAAAACAAGAAGTCATGAGGAGATGCAAAGACAGAGCAGAAAGACAAATCCTGAATCTAACCTCTTCCTTCTGACCATAACAAACTACAGTAATACCTCGGATAACAATTGCATCAGATAACGCTAGAATCGGATAACAATGAAAATCTTTTGGGGGAAATTTGCGTCTGATAATGATCTCGTAGCATTATCCGATGCAATCGTCTGCGGGCTGGAAAGGCGATGGGGGCTGAGGGTGATCGTTGGGTTTGTCCCCTGAAGCACCCCCCAGCCATCAGGGGACACACCATGGCCACGCAGGTTGTCCCTGAAGCACCCCCAGCCCAGCCCCAGCGCTCGCTGGGGAGTGCTTCAGGGGACTAACCACACGGCTGCATGGTTTGTCCCCGAAGTCGCGCTCAGCTCCTGCATTTGCTAGCCAGGGCCGAGCTTGACTTCGGGGACAACCCGTGCGGCCGCGCGGGTTCTCCCCGAAATAAAGCTAAGCCCCGGCTAGCAATAGCTAGCTGGAGCTGAGCTTGACTTCGGCGACAACCCTCGCGGCCATGCGGGTTCTCCCCGAAATAAAACTAAGCCTTGGACAGCGATTGCCAGCCAGGGCTGAGCTTGACTTCGGCAACAACCCGCACACCTCGGGTTGTCCCCAAAGCTCAGCCCTGGCTAGCGATTGCAAGGACTGAGCTTGACTTCAGGAACAAACCGTGCTGTCACATGGTTTGTCCCCCGAAGCCCCCTCCCAAGCCCCATGGCCCCTCGGTTTGCTTGGGGAAGAAGGGTGTTTTCCCTCCCCAAGCCAACCTGATCTCCCTCCTGTTCCCTTTCCTCTTTGGAAAGGGAACAGGGCTTTTTTTAAATGTTGTTTGATCAATGCATCAGACAAAGCTAAAAATCGGATAATGTTATGACTTGTGGAACCAAGTCATAACGTTATCCCAGGTATTACTGTACTGTATTTTAATTAGGATGGGAGTGTTTGTGGCCCAGTTCTTCCATTAGGCAAAGGAGTTGTCAGCCACAGGCAGCAGATTACTAGTGTTGTGGTAAGGCAGCAAGTGGTATTGGGGGCACTCAGAAAGAGCCTCCTCTAAAATTGTGGTATTTTTAAACCATGATCAGGTGGGTAACGGCAACCTTGTGTTGTCGGCTAATCTTTCTCACACTAATTCAGGCAAAAGGAACTGCTGAATGACCTCACCCAAAGATGCCTTCATTTTGGCAGTTCCACCTCTGGCCTAGACACTCAAGAAAAAGTAAATTGTTAGTAATTAGTGAATTATTGTTTAGTTGGGTCCAGAAACAAACTGTGACTAAGTGGAAGCCCTATTGATTTCAGAGGATATGCTCAGGCATTGATTATGCTCTTTCCTGATATTTTGAAATTGTGAGTCTACTACCTGTGGGGGATAAGGAACCTTGGAAAATCAAGGGGTTTGGTTGTGTGAAGAGATTGCATGTGTAAAGAGTGTTGCCCTCTTAAGAGTGTTACTTCCCATAGGAATGACACCTGGATACTGTATTGGTAAATCTACTCCCTTTCCTCAAATGTTAGTTTAGCTATATTCTAAACATCTAAATCAGGGGTGCCCAAAAGATGGCCTGCTGGCCAGAGATTGCCCCTGACACTAATTCATCCACCTCACGCTGCGATGAGCTCTTGGAAGCGCATTTTACATGTATGGTCACATTTTAGTTCCGCTTCTGGGAGCAACGAGGGTGGTGTGGGCCAGATGCAGTGGTGGGCTCAAAAAAAATTACTACCACACTCTGGGCGTGGTATGGTGAGCGTAGCCAGAGGAAAGCCCTGCGTTGCACCCCAACTAGGACTACTTTATTTCAAAACTTGGATGGGCGAGGCCAGCCAGAATTTCTGCTACTGGTTTTGGCGAACTGGTGTGAACCTGCCGATGTCCACCACTGGCCAGATGAATTGGCATTGGGGGTGGATCCAGCCAATGGGCTGTAGTTTGGGCACCTCTGGCTTAAGCAGAGAAAATGGCAGCTCAAAATCTATCTCATCCTGTTGCAAACCAGATTAGAAGGTGCATTTTACTTTTGCTTCTGGTGGGAGGAACCACATGACCAGCCCACAGCCCATAACGTTTGGGTACCACTGACTTAAATGGAGCATAGATACAGGCCATTTAATTTTTACTACAAAGGCAGTGGTGGGCATGGGCCGGTTAGCCCCGGTTTTGTAGAACCAGTGGTAACAATCCTGGGTGGTCTCCGGGGTGGGTGGGTTATAACCTCCCCGGGAGACCACCAGGGTAGTTACCATTTTTTTTAGGCAACCAATTCGGTCGCCTTACCAGCTGTCTGACTCTGCAACCCAAAATGGCTGCTGGTGAGTGTGCATGCGTTAAAATACCAATTGACACATGCGCACCTACAATACTCAGCCTGACACCTCCAGCCAGCCTGATCTTAAAGGAGACAGCCTGTCTGGGCTCCCTGCTTTAAGATCGGGCTGGCTGCTGGGTGTCAGGCACCTCCAGCCAGCCTATACTGTATTTTTATGTGGTTTTTAACATTGGCTCCACCCACATCATTGGCTCCACCCATGATGTCATGACATAGGCTCCACCCATGACATAGGCCTCTCCCACAGTGTGGTAGTAAATTTTTTTGGCTGCCCATCACTGTACAAAGGCAGAGGATAATTGTTTATGAAATGTAATGCTTCAACTGCCAATATAATACAGTACTGTATGTTAGTTCCTTAATATTAAATATCTTGGGAGGGGGCACAGTTGTGTGACATTATATTTTAAAGTATATATTTAAATCTGGCCAGGTTATCCTGCTGTGTTAAAAGATTAGACCCTACTGCTATTGACTCCTCAGGCAGCGGTTAAATAACCTGACCAGTAACTAACTACCCAAGGACTAGCAGCCTTGGGTAGACAAAGTCCACAGGGAAGGGTGATGGTCCCCAAGTGGATTAAATCCTACTTGAACCCATCTTGATGGAGGGCAGCAGCGTTGTCAATACTGCCCTGGGGCTGATGAGGACTTTGCGTCCCAAAGAGGGTCAGGACCAGAAAGTGATTCCCAGCACTGGATCCAAGGTACAGGGTTCACACTACGATGAAGAAGCCAAATGAAAGGCCACTGCATTATATTCTCAGGACAATCTTCATGGATGATCACCATGAGTATAGCTAATATTTATAATTGGATACTGCACAAGAAGAAGAATATTTAAGTGCCACATTTTTTGTCTTTTTGTTTTGTGTTGCTTTGTTTACTCTCTAGTACACTAATACCTCGGATAATGACTGCATCGGATAACGCTAAAATCGGATAACGATGCAAAATTTCCAAAGAAATTTTGCCTTGGATAACGATCTGTTAGCGTTATTCAATGCAATCGTTTTGTAGCAGGAGGGTGGCTGGAAAGCTGAACGGGGTTCTCCATTCAGCTTCCCAGCCACCCTTCAGCTGCGGAGGCAGGGGTGGGGTAGCTGGAAAGCTGACTGGGGGCTTCCCCATCGGCTTCCCCAGCCACCCCACAGCTGCGGAGGCATGGGCGGGTGGCTAGGGAAGCCAAAGGGGAGTCCCCGTCAGCTTCCCCAGCCACCCAGCCAGTGGTGGGATGTCAAAATTTTTACTAACCCACCGTGATGTCATCACAGTGTGGGCGGAGCTAATGTAATGACATCATTATGTGGGTGGAGCCAACATCATGACATGGGCGGGGCCATAGAAAAAATATAAATAAATAATAATAATAAAATAAAATAAAAATAAGCACACACACACGCACACACACACACACACCCCTCTCAACCCACCCACCCACAACACAAACCTGTAAATAAATTAAATTAAATAAATTAAATAAAAATACATTAAAATACATCCACCCACCCCAAACAAAAATCAACCAGAGCTTTAAAACCAAAGGTGGTTCCCCCAAAACCTGTTACCGGTTCTCCGGGAAACTGGAAAAATTTACTAGCGGTTCTGGCGCACTGGTGAGAACCTGTTACATCCCATCACTGCACCGAGCTGAGCCCCTGTCAGCTTCCCCAGCCACCCAGTGGAGCAAGCTAAAACGTCAGGGTTCGAACCCTGACATTTTGGCTTGTTGCAATGGCTGGGGATGTCGGGGAAGCCTAGAAACAGCTTGGATTGGGTCCTCTGATCTCCCAAGAGCAGGCAGGGGGGTTAGAGAGCCCTAAATGGGTAAAAAACGTGTCTGGGTTTTTTTACCCATTTTGGGCTCCCTGACCTCCCTGCCGGCTCCAGGGAGGTTGGAAGACCTGATCCAAGCTGTTTCCAAAGTTCCCCCACCTCCCTGGAGGCTGCAGCCAGCCAAAACATCAGGATTCAAATCCCGACATTCTGGTTTGCTGCAGCCTCCAGGGAAACAGGGCTTTTTAAAATGTCGTGCGATCAATGCATCGCACAGCGTTAAAAACCGGATAACGACGAGACTTGTGGAACCAAGTCTCATCGTTATCCGGTGTACTAGTGTATATTTTTAATTCCATACAAGGATCTTTCTTTCTTTCTTTCTTTCTTTCTTTCTTTCTTTCTTTCTTTCTTTCTTTCTTTCTTTCTTTCTTTCTTTCTTTCTTTCTTTCTTTCTTTCTTTCTTTCTTTCTTTCTTTCTTTCTTTCTTTCTTTCTTTCTCAGGAGTTATGTACTATCCTCTCAGCCAAAAGCTCTAATTAAAAATACAGTTAACAGTAATAAAATCATATGCAGATGTGCCAAAATTTAAGAATCATTCAAAATCTACAAGACAAATCAATATGTAAGATGTCACCAAATAAATTGTTTCATTCTTAGCTTTTATCACACTGACCTATCACATAGTTCCCCTTTTCCCCCCATCCCCAGGGTTATCTTGTATTTCTCTGATTATCAGTTTCCTCCATGTGCCATTTCACTAGGTCTTTTTGAATTGGTCACCTGTTCTGTTTCCTTCAGTGGTGGGCTCAAAAAAAATTTTACTACCACATTGCAGTACAGTAATACCCTGGTTAGTGTTTACACAGCAATGCTAAAATCAGATAACGCTGGGGAATTTGAGGTAAACCTTTGAACTGCACAATGTCAAGATAATGTTGTGTGATGCAAAAGTTTGCCTCAAATTTCCCAATGTTGCTCTCTACCCCAAAGCCTGCAGGGCTGGAGACTAGCCCTGTGAGCTTTGGGGCAGAGATCTCCACTTACAGTTGCAGTTTGGTTGCGGGGGAAGCCGCGCTGGTCTTATTCACAACCTTACAATCCCATCACAAATGGAAATATGTTCCAATTTTATAATCCCAATTCAACAAGCCATTTCCCGTTTTCTCGTAGAAGTTTGACTGCAAGCAGTTCATTGCTGTTCTATTTTGAATGTGTATAAAGTTCTTGTGATACCACTTCTTTGAGCTGAGCACTGAACTCTAGAGTTGGATACGACTGGCTTTCGAACAAGCGAAACCTTCACCTTTACTTTACTGATACCACATTGTTCAGTCAAACACTCTGTGAAATCTCATTGCCATAAGTGCCATACAGTCTATTGTCCATGGGTCTGGCCCGACCTACAGTACCAAATCATTCAGCCTGTACTGCCACCAGAAGCGGACACAATTACAAAGGGAAAGGTGATGGTCCCCAAGTGGATTAAATCCCACTTGAACCCATCTTGATGGAGGGCAGCAGCTTCATCAATTCTGCCCTGGTACTGATGAGGACTTTTCGTACCAAAGGGGCTCAAGACCAGAAAGTGATTCCCAGAACTGGATCCAGGGTACAGGGTTCACACTGCGATGCAGAAGCCAAATGAAAGGCCGCTGCATTATATTCTCAGGACAGTCTTCATGGATGATTGCCATGAGTATAGCTAATATTTGTAATTGGATATGGCACAAGAAGGTGAAGAATAATAATATTTGTGCCACATTTTTTTCTTTTTGTTTTCTTTTGCTTTGTTTACTCTCTAGAATATTTTTAATTCCATACAAGGATTTTTCTTTCTTTCTTTCTTTCTTTCTTTCTTTCTTTCTTTCTTTCTTTCTTTCTTTCTTTCTTTCTTTCTTTCTTTCTTTCTTTCTTTCTTTCTCAGGAGTTATGTACTATCCTCTCAGCAAAAAGCTGTAATTAAAAATACAGTTAACAGTAATAAAATCATATGCAGATGTGCCAAAATTTAAAAATCATTCAAAATCTACAAGTCAAATCAATATGTAACATGTCACCAAATAAACTGTTTCATTCTTAGCTTTTATCACACTGACCTATCACCTAGTTCCCCTTTTTCCTCCATCCCCAGGGTTATCTTGTATTTCTCTGATTATCAGTTTCCTCCATGTGCCATTTCACTAGGTCTTTTTGAATTGGTCACCTGTTCTGTTTCCTTCAGTGGTGGGCTCAAAAATTTTTTACTACCACACTGCAGTACAGTAATACCCTGGTTAGTGTTTACACAACAACACTAAAACCAGATAGTTGGGGAATTTGAGGTAAACCTTTGAACTGCACAATGTCAAGATAATGTTGTGTGATGCAAAAGTTTGCCTCAAATTTCCCAATGTTGCTCTCTACCCCAAAGCCTGCAGGGCTGGAGACCAGCCCTGTGAGCTTGGGGCAGAGATCTCCACTTAGAGTTGCAGTTTGGTTGCGGGGGAGGCCGCGCTGGTCTTATTCACAACCTTACAATCCCATCACAAATGGAAATATGTTCCAATTTTATAATCCCAACTCAACAAGCCATTTCACGTTTTCTCGTAGAAGTTGGACTGCAAGCAGTCCATTGCTGTTCTATTTTGAATGTGTATAAAGTTCTTGTGATACCACATCTTTGAGCACTGAACCTTAGAGTCGGATACGACTGGCTTTCGAGCAAGGGAAACCTTTACCTTTACTTTACTGATACCACATCAGTTCAGTCAAACACTCTGTGAGATCTCATTGACATAAGTGCCATACAATCTAGAGCCGGGGTTCTCAACCTATGGTCCGTGGGCCTGACCCGGCCTACTACACCAAATCATCCAGCCTGTACCGCCACCAGAAGTGGACACAATTACAAAGCTGTAAACGCACCAATGGCTATTGTAAATATGTTTAAACAGCCATAAATGTTTGACATGTTTATGACAGCCAGGGATGCATTTTTTTGTCAGTGTTTATGGCAGGGGAACCCCAGTCCAGCCCTCTCAACTGTCTGAGGGCACGCAACTTGACCCCTGACCTAAAAAGGTTGAGAACCCCTGATCTAGATCTTCTTTAAGCATCCATTAATTAATCACAACAGTTGAAAATCCCGATTTAAACATGTGTTTATCATTATGACTATAGGAAAGTGACTATTTGTTCTGTCTGTTAGCATTGTTGTGAAACTCAAAACTATCTTCATAGATGCTTTGAGCAAACCCTTGTCTGTCATTCTGCTTGAGCAAACCCTTCTCCCTTTAACCCCTGAATTTGGTGTATATAAACCATGCCTATAAGTTTTACTCCTTGTCTGAAGAAGTGGACTTGATCCATGAAAGCTAACAATAAAAATATAGTAGTTAGTCTTTAAAGTGCTACAGTGTTTTTTATTTTGTTTTTTGATATGCCTGAACAACAGTCTAATACGGCTACTATTCCAAAAAATCTTCAAAGAAGGACAGCGTATGAATATGACTCCAACCACTAACAGGCAGATCAATAATGTGCGCCACTATTTTTTAAATTGTGATTTCATTGCGTATTGTGTACTGTTGTGAGCTGCCCAGTCACGTATGTTGATTGGGTGGTGTATAATAATAATAATAATAATAATAATAATAATAATAATAATAATAATAATAATAATAATAATAATAATAATAGCAGTTGTTGTTGTTATTTAGCCCACCATACAATATATCATTTTCAAACACCAATAAACAATATTATCGCCAGAGATTGAAGAGGCATTAATTTTGGATAATGTATGTTAAGCTCTGAACTCATCATCTGTATTTTGTTCTTCAAGTTTTGAAGTGCAGCCATTTGCAAGGACAATCCCCAGGGCCACATCAACAAGGAGAGTCGTCCCCCCCCAAAAAAAAATAGACAAAAAGCAGTTTCTTTCTTTGTGGACAAACCTATTCAAACTGTAGTCATCTCCATCAGAAGCACCGCCTTTTGTCAAGCTTAATTGTCAATTCAAGAGCAATACTTTGCATTTCAGAAAGTATAGCTAGTAGCTGAAGATTCCACCTCCACTTCCGCCCTCTTGCTGCCATGGGAACTGAAGCTAAGGAAGAAAGAGGGGAGTTTGAGCTGGGTTGGAGAACTTCAGCAGGGGTCCCCAAACTTTTCAGGCTGTGGGCCACTTACATGGTTCAGCAGGCTGGTCACGTGGTTCCTCCCACCGGAAGCAGAAGTAAAACACACCTTGCCATCTGTTTTGCAACAGGATGAGATAGATTTTAAGCTGCCATTTTTCTCTGCTTAAACCAGGGGTGCCCAAACTACAGCCCACGGGCCAGATCCGGGTTCTGATGCCAATCCATCCAGCCCATGCTGCCCTCATCACTCCCAGAAGCAGAAATAATACACACCCAAGTGGTGAGGGCAGTACAGGCCAGATGAATTGGCATCGGGGCCCAGATCTGACCCATGGACCATAGTTTGGGCACCCTTGGTTTACAGCCTTGTTGATCAAAAAGCACTGGCCATTTGGGTTTGGAGATCTCTACCTCAAAATATACAAATAACACCAAATGGGGGAAAATGTAAATTATTCTTTGGTTTTTATTAATGTTTTCCAGATGTCATTGAAATGGACTGAAGAACATATGTATTTAAAACCATTACTGGATGTGGAAGAAGTGTTGGTCTACTAGGCATCTGGAGTGATCAGGAGCTGAGGTCCTTCTTCTTGCACACCTGAAATTCATGATGCACGATGGAAACATTGAAGTATGAGTAATAGTTTCCTTCTTTGAGTTCTAGATGCAAAGAACACACACACACAGAGGGAGAGAGAAAGACAGAGACAGAGAGACTTATGCATCTAAGTCATATCCAGACAGACATTGTGTATATTTTGACACAGTGATTTCTCATCTTGGATCGCCAGATGTTCTTAGATAACAGCTACCAGAAATCTTGGCCAACACAGCCAATGGTGAAGGTTTTCAGAGGACTAAGGTTGGGAACCACTACTGTAAGAGATATGCAAAGCCTCCAGATGTATGCTTTAAACCGGTTCAGCTGCATACCATGATTCTAGAGAAGGCATCTCACTTTTGTTCTGTTTTTATATCTGTTCTTCTTTTCTTATCTATTGTGCCATGGCATGTGCTGAAGTTACATTTATAACACGTTCTCACAAATATGATGGAGACATGGGTTTCACATGGTGAGTGGGTGGCAGTGAATGAGTAGAAAAACAGATGGAGATGATGAGCTTTGAGAAGGAAAAATGGCCCCGTTTTTGTTCTTCTTCTCGCACTGACATGGTGCTTTCCTTCATTTCAACAGTTTTAACATCTGGCTGAGACACAGAAGTGTATGACTTTATGCTATATTGTGAACCAGCCAGAGACTGTCAAGATAGATAGGTAGGTAGGTAGGTAGGCAGGCAGGCAGGCAGGCCTTTAAAATCAATTCTAGTCACTACTTCTGGGTACTTAGATCTTTTACTTCCAAATGGCTAACTTCAGTAGTTGAATGTTCCTCCATTGGAAGCGAAGCTGGCCCCCTCTGTGTTGTCTTTCCAGCAAGAGGCAAAAACCCTTTTATTTCAGTGCAGCCCTTAAGGTCTTCCCCAAAAGCCCTGCTCTGCCAGTTCTGCAGGCGGAAGAGGAGAAATTCCACAGCTGCTGTTTCCCCATCAGAAGCCTACCAAGGTTAGCATTTTTCTCATCTAGCAAACAACTTTGTGTTGTTGTTCAGCCTAAACGGTAGAACTAGTATTCCACGACATCCTTAATGATTTTGAGTTGTTGCGGAAATAATAATGTAAATCAGTTATTTTCAACTATATTACCAAACAACTAATATAATTGAAAATAACTGATTTACATTAATATTTCTGCAACAACTCAAAGATCATTAAGGATGTTGTAGAAGACTAATTTTCTACCATTTATATTTTCCAATTTTATTTTTGTCTGTATTTGATGAAGCATAAATTAGCGAAGCTGTATTTCAACAAAGCTAGGTCTCCTCCTGTTGGTATCACTTTTAGGTTTCTTTTCACTTTGCTACTTTATGTTAAGAGCTTGTTATTTAAATTAAATATATTTAAATGTGTGTGCTTAAGTCTAGCCATTATCTATTTTACTATCTTTTGAAAATGGTACTTTGTGAGGCTGTGCCCTAAAGACTGGGAGATGAATGTGAGTAATGATGATATAGTAACAACAACAACATAAACCAGTCATTTAAGAAGATACTAGTGATTCTAAAAGGACATGAGTGTTTTTGAAGATATTGGAACAAGATCTCACATCTTTGGGTTTATTTTTATAATATTATATTTATTTATTCGATTTATATGCCGCCCTACTTGTTAAAACCCACTCAGGGCAGATCACCGAACAAATATATAATTACAAGTTACACACGATCAAAGTAATACATAGTAAATAATACATAGTAAATACATAGCAAATGATACAGTGACATGTAATAGCAATACATAAAGTCACAATGTCATGTCATCATAGAAACTATACATCATACATCATTAAAGTGCAAAGAGAAAAAACATTTCAAAGTTAATCACAACGTGATGAGGAAAGAGCACAATAGGACTCAAGTGTTGTTGTTGTTGTTGTTGTTGTTTTTTGGGGGGGGACCACAAGTCTTGATGTTCTTTCTTTCTTTGATTAGGAACTAAGTCTTCCTCATAGGAAAGCAGGATGGCTTACAACAGGGGTGCCCAAATTACAGCCTGTGGGCCGGATCCAGCACCTGCCCACCCCATCACCAATTCATTCACCCCACAGCGCCCTCGTCATTCCCGGAAGCAGAAGTAAAAGGCGCCCATACGGGCGCCTTTTACTTCCGCATCCAGGAGTAATGAGGTTGACGTGGGCCGGATGAATTGGCATCAGGGGCTGGATCCGGCCCATGGGCCATAGTTTCGGTACCCCGGTTTAAGCAGAGAAAATGACAGCTTAAAATCTGTCTCATCCTGTTGCAAAACAGATTGCAAGACACATTTTACTTCCACTTCCAGTGGGAGGAACCACGCGACTGGCCCACTGAACCACATGACCGACCCGTGGCCCAAAATGTTTGGGCATCTCTGGCTTACAACAATGCTGGTGAATAAGACTAATCCTATACAGAAATAGGAAGGAAGGAACCTCAAGCTAAGATATCCCAGAATCCCCCAGGCAACAAGGCCCAGACTTTAGGACATTGGTGTCTGGGGAATTCTGGGTGTTCTGGTTAAAAAAAAAAATCTAACATTTCCTGGGTTGAGAAGAACAAAGAAAGAAGAATCTTTATTAGAATCAGTCCCTGGCCTACAAATAAATATATTCTGCAAGTTTTTTGAAATTCAGCAGAACTCTGGATCCAGCCTGAAAGAATATTTTGAATTCATGAGTAAAGAGTGACAGTTTAGTCCATATCCTACATATATAACAAAGAATTGTGGCCTTAGAACTAATAAGAAATTAGCTTATATGGTTGCTCAGAAGTAAGACCCACTAAACTCCATAGTACTGTATTTCCTTTCCCCAGGAAAATAGATTCAAACTGTATAGAGTAAGAACAGCACAGAATTCAGTAAGGCTTCCTTTTGCGTAAACAAAGTAGAGAACTATTTCAGCATAGGTTATGGGGCCAAGGTGGCTCAGTGGTTAAGCTCACCTTGCTAGCGGGAAGGCCATCAAGTCAGCAGTTCAAGACCAGGGTACTGCATGTCAGATTGAGCACCCGTTTCTGTCTCAGCTGCTGCCAACCTAGCACATCGAAAGCCAGAAATTGCAAGTAGATAAATAGGGGACCACTGGTGAGAAAAGATCTTGGGACTTGGGGACATGAAAGAAGCCTCATTCAGGTGTCCCCTGAGTGGAGTTTCTCCAGCAAAAACTCTTTCAACCCAGAATAATTTCTGACATGAAATTATTGTAGTACAGGTTTCTTGTGCTTGATAAGCAGTCACAGACAAAAGCTCTCATTGTCCCCATCTGTGGCATGAAGATCATTTTTGTAAGAAAATAGATTTATAGGTAGGAATTGTTGGATATTTGTATAGGTCTTCGACCACTGGAGATTATTTGCCCCTAGAGTAGACGGTCATCAGAAGAATAATCTAATCCTCATCCCATAGTTCTCCATGCAAGTAGGGTGATGTTTAGCATTTTACAATAAAGACTTGTACCATAAATGGATAAAAAATTGTAGAATTCAAACTGGATTCAGAAAAGGAGTGGTCCTAGAGATCATATTGCAAGTACACACTGACTGTTTGGGCATACCAGAGAATGTCAGGAAAAAAATCAGATTGTGTTTTACAGATTACAATAAGAACTCTTACTGTGCAGATCAGGAAATGGTACAAATCTTTCCCAAAAGGTGTTTATGTACATGTTTTCTCCCTCCCTGCCACCAGGCTTTTCCTCTGGAATGTTACACTTCCATTATTATTTTTATATCTGTTGCCTTCAAGGCGCTGAGGATAGCTTACATAAATCTATCTCTGTATGACAGATTTTATAGGACTACATTGCTGAGAAATAAATCAGCAGTGAAATTCATTTCTTGCTCGCCTCCCCTTCTTTCCCCCAACTCTACCAGGCCTTTATTCAGCACTAATTGGTTCTTCTGATCTAATCTAGGCTGAATGTTAATGCAAAGAAAGCAGGGATCCAAGAGATCATAGTTTCCCCCCCCAAACCTCCACAATGACCCATCATCTTCCCCTCACAGCGCCCCTTTGATATGCATGGTGGCAGGAGACCAGTTCCCACTGAGAGCTGCAGGAGGTGGGAGCCAATGGTGCTTGACTTGCCTGGAGGCCCCTCCACAAAGGCCAGGCCACTGAAAGCCCACCTCCTGCATCCTAGGGTTTGCCAGGAAGGTGGCCTCTTCAACATCCACACATCCCCCAACCCTACCCAAAGCGGTTATCAGCCAATCGTGTGGAGCTGGCCACCCTTGGATGGCAAAAACTGGGCACCAAGACACGTAGGAAGACACTAGCCAAAAATTAGGGGTGAATTGAACATCACTCTTAGTAGAGAGGCCGTACCTCAACAGTTTTGTAATGGCTGCAGATTTATGATGGGGTTTCTTAAAATTTTGGTAGCCTACTAAGGAACTTCAGTGACTCAAGTGGTTAAGACGCTGACTGGAAAGGCGGCAGGTCAGCAGTTCGATACCCAAGTACTGCAGGACAGAATGAGCTCCTGCCTCTGTCCCAGCTTCTGCCAACCTAGTGGTGTGAAAGCAGGAAATTGCAAGTAGATAAATAGGGACCACTTTGGTGAGAAGGTAAACAGCGTTCCGTGTCTAGGCATGCCTGCCACATGTCCATGGAAATGTCTGCAGACACAGTGCTGGATCTTCGGCTATAAACAGATGAGCATTGAACCCTAGAGTCTGATATGACTAGCCTTCGAGCAAGGGTGACCTTTACCTTACTAAGGTTTACTTAATCTGTTACCCTAGGTGGAACTATCTTCAGTTGGCAGATACAGACAGACAAAAAGGAGAAGTAGTAAATGGTGGAGTCAAATGGCTATGAAATGCAAAAAAAAAAAAAAAAGGCGGGTAGAAGAAAAGTAATTTTAGATATAGTAGTGTATTGTATAAGGAAAACACATTTTCTCAAAGCATAGTGTAGTTGTTTTGGTCCATTGCTGGAAAACATTAAGTAAGCTGCTGACACCAACAAGCTAGATTTTTAGTCTCCTGCAGACTGGGCACTACAGGTTTTAGTGGGGTTAAAGCAGAGGTGCCCAAACTTTTTGGGCCATGGACCATTCATGTGGTTCAGCAGGCTGGTCTACATAGTTCATTGGGCCAGCCACATGGTTTCTCCCACCAGAAGCGGAAGTAAAACATGCCTTGCAATCTCTTTTGCAAAAGGTATGCACTCTATTTTACAACAGATATGTTTTGCAACAGGATGAGATAGATAGACTTTAGGCTGCCATTTTCTCTGCTTAAACCAGGAATGTCCAAACTATGACCCACAGGCCGGATCAGGCCCCTGACACCAATTCATCCAGCCTGCATTGCATGGGTGTGTTTTACTTCCACTTCTGGGAGCGACGAGTGCAGCTCGGGCTGGATGAATTAGCATTGGGGGCCGGATCCAGCATGTGGGCTTTGGTTTGACAACCCTGGGTTAAAGGAACATGTACGTCTCACATTCATCCTAGCCAGATGCAAAGCCCAGAGCCTTATAAAGCAAATGGAAGTTCCAAAATGGAGTGAGGACTTTAAACAAAGAGACCCTGCTCTTAAACGCTGGTTAGGATGAATTTGGGATGTTTCCCTCCCAGTTCTGCATCACCCATCCTAACTGTGTTCTCCTGGCAGGATTGTGCTTTTTTATTTCCTTGGGTTTGTGTAAACAATCTAGCATAATCAAAATGATTATTCTAATATGGATTTTGACTGTTCTTTTGGCCAAAACAGTTATCTTTCATTTTCTTAAACCTCTTGGATTGCAAGTTGTTCTTGGTTGACAACTCCCATAAGCCCGGCGTCGCAAAGGGTGAGGGATAATGGGAGCCCAGCTATTTCTGATGGGCCCTACTACACTCACCATTTCTGGGATAAATCATTGACTTTATCAACAAGTGTATTTGTACTGCAGCCTTACACACAGAGATCTGGGAATAATCCCCACTGATATAAGCAGGGCTTGGAGCTGAATAAATGTGTACAGAGGGAAAGAAACACTAAATTGAGTTTCCTTTCGGGATTATGAAGGGGGATGAGGAACAGAGACAAACTCGGTAGTTACTGCTTCCATTTTACACCAACACTCTTGATGCCAAAGCAGGGGAGACCAAACTTTTTGCCTGACCATGCCTTTGTACATGCACAAACATATCCACACCACTCCTGTAACTGGTTGCAAACATCCCCACACATGTGCAGATGCATCCATTCCACTCCCTGAAGTGGTTCTGGACATGCATATGCATTGGCAGGCATGTCGCCCATCCATTTCCAGGAGTGGCGAGGGCATCATGGGCCTGATGAATTGGCATTGTGGGCAGTATTCAGCCTAGTCATAGTTTAAGCATCTCTGTGTTAAAGTATCATTCACAGCAGCTTATAAGTATCAGTTGAAGAAGCAGAAGCAGCAACGGCCCATGCCCGCATACCTTAGTACAGTGATGGCGAACCTTAGCACTTCAGGTGTTCTTGAGCTTCAATTCCCAGAAGTCCAAGTCATTACTCCTGCTGATCAGGGCTTCTGGGAATTGAAATTCCACCATTACTGCCTTAGTCATTTTAAGTCTTCTCTTTTCTGAACATTTATTTGCATATAAAATTATTATTATTATTTATTACATTTGCTTAATTGGGCAGTGGAGGGTTAAATTTTTTGAATGTTACACATTATTATTTTATAGCTGTTTAAATTTTGAAATAAAATCTGTGCTTTTACTTAACTATTTTAATATCTATTACTGTATGTAATATTGTATATATGTTTAATTGGCAGGACGGAATGATCACCTGTCTCTGTCCCAGCTCCTGCCAAACTAGCGGTTCGAAAGCAAGAAATTGCAAGTAGATAAATAGGGACCACTTCAGTGAGAAGGTAAACAGTGTTCGGTGCACTCTGGTATCTAGTCATGCCTGCCACATGACCGTGGAAACATCTGCAGAAGCAGACAGCGCTGGCTCTTCGGCTTTGAAACACAGATGAGCACTGAACCCTAGAGTCAGATACAACTAGCTTTTGAGCAAGGGAAACCTTTTAAATGTAATCATCTGTCTGTTTTAACTGGTTTGGTTTTTTAAATAATTTGTGAGCTACCTTGGATTTTTTTAATTAGGAAAAAAGTGACACAGAAATAAAATATAATAAACCCCCTGAAGTAATCTGTTCATCTTTGAATCTAAATTGCCCGGTTTACAAGAAGCAAAACTTAGTCAAATTTGGCCAGATAAGTTAAATGTAGCATTTATTCCACTGTGGAATATATTTGTTGGAACTGGCATTATATCTGCAAGAGGAAGATGGCCCAGAATCCAGAACTTCAAGTTACTTTTGTGAATAATTCCTTCTCAGACTAGTCCTCCCATTTCTGAGAAGATAGCTATGTCAGTCTACTGTACTCGGCACAATAAAAAGGTCCAATGGCAGCTTGAAGCCTGTTGTATAACAATAGCTTTCATGGACTGCTTTATAATCCATCTATGACCTCTAATTTACAAAAGCTCTCCCTATAATAAATGCATTAGTTTTAAAGTTGTCCTTTGTTAGTTTTTGAGGCATGGTATTTTATAGCCTCTGATCCTAGTTCATTTCCAGCCATTGCCATTTCAAAGCCTAGTCCAGGGGTGGCCAAACTTTTTGGGCCTTGGTTCAGCAGGCTGGTCATGTGGTTCAGCAGGCTGGTCATGTGGTTCAGTGGGCCGGTCATGTAGTTCAGTGGGCCGGTCATATGGTTCAGCAGGCTGCCATTTTCTCTTCTTAAACCAGGGGTGCCAATTCATCCGTCCTGTGCCACAGTCGTTGCTCCCAGAAGTGGAAGTAAAACACGCCCATGGAAGCATTTTACTTCTGCTTTCTGGAGCGATGAGGGTGGCACAGGCCAGATGAATTCACATTGGGGGTCGGATCCGGCCCACAGGCTAGAGTTTTGGCACCCCTGACATAGTCTCTTTATAACAGCAGAACTGAGAGATATAGTACTGTGCTGAAAACAATTTATATGAGAAATTTTAACCATTCTTTGGAAGCTGGTTATTATTCTTACCTGACTTATGGAGACCTAGAGAATGAGGGGTCTCCCAAATGACCCTGATCAACTCTTGCAAGTTATAATCTGTAACTTCCCTTGAGGAGTCAATCCATTTTGCATTGGGCCTTCTTTGTTGGCCACCTTCCTCAACCTTTCCCTGTGTTGTTACCTTTTCCAGAAAGATTTGCCTTCTTAAGATATCCCTGAAGCAGGACAGCCTCAATGTCAGGGGTTCCTAACGTTTTCAAGCTGGGGTCCGGATCATGCTTTCTTAGCTTTGAAGGCCAGGCAGCCATTTTGCCCTGCCTGCACGATGGGTGGTGGCTATTTTGTCCCAACAGCTTCAAATCACAGCCATTTTGTTTCTTGAATGCCCTTTGAGAGGTGGAGGCCACACAAAATGGTGCCATGGGCCAGATCTGGCCCACAGGCCTTAGGTTTGGAACTCCTGCTCAATGTCATCATTTTTGCCTCCAGAAACAGTTCAGGCTTGACTTGATCTAGGATTCGCTTTTTTGTCCTTTTGGCAATCCAGGATATCCATTGGGGTGTGAGTGTGGGGGTATTTATTGGAGGGGGATCAAAGAAGGAAATAGTTCAGAAACATTATTGTGGGTGAGTTTCAATATTCTTAAAATTATCTTACTTATGTGTTGGCTGAGGAGAAAGTGTGTGGCTTTTGCTTTTTCTTCTTCTGCCGTATCCAAATCTGAATATTGGCAATCATCATGATAATCAGTCATGAAGACTGTCCTGAGAATATACCAGTAATACAGTGGTCTTCCATTTGCCTTCCATATCACAGCATGACATCCATAGTACCAGTGGTGGGCTTCAAAAAAAATTACTACCACACTGTGGATGCGGTATGTTGGTGTGCATGGCCAGGGGGGGAACCCTGTGTTGCGCCCAAATTGGGACTACTGTACTTTATTTCAAAACTTGGATGGGCGGGGCCAGCCAGAATTCTGCTACCGGTTCTGGCGAACTGGTGTGAATCTGCTGATGCCCACCACTGCAAAGTACCACTGATCCAGTTCTGGGAGTCACTTTTCTGGTCCTGAGACCTTTAGGCATGCAAAGTCCTCCTCAGCCCCAGGCCAGGATGGATGAAGCTGCTGCCCTCCATTAAGATGGATTCAAGTGGGATTTAGTCCACTTGGGTACTGTCACCCTTCCCGGTGGACTTTGGCACCAAAGCCATTAGTCCTCAGGATTGTCAGGTTAGTTAACCATCCCCTGGTGACTGGCGTTGAGTTGCTGGCAGTATGGTCTACTCTCGTGATGGCGAACCTTGCACTCCAGCTGTTCTTGAACTTCAATTCCCAGAAGTCCTGATCAGGACTTGGGCTTCTGGGAATTGAAGTCCAATAACAGCTGGAGTGCCAAGGTTCGCCAGCACACGTCTACTCTATTACCATAGCAGGATAACCAGGCCTTATTGTGCAATAAACTTCATAGCCATGTGCAGGTCCACAGTTTTCCACTCTACATTTAAAGAACATCAAGTAGCAACTTCTCCCACTGGTGTTTTTGAGTATGGACAGCCAGGAGCGCTTCAAAATGTCCAAAAGCTGTGTGTTAGAAAGACATGGCAAAAACAGCGCCTTCGGCCCCATTGCATTTTGTGTTAAGCTCAAAACTATAACTCACAGAAATTATAAGGACCAGTGGCTGAGGCAGTGGCTGAAGACTGTTTTGTGAGGGACTGCAGTCGCTCAAGTGTCTAAGATGCTGACCTCAATGACTGGAAGATCATGGTTTGATACCTGTGTATCAAACTTAGCTCCTGCCAACCTAGCAGTTTGAAAGCAAGAAACTGCAGGAGTGGGCACAATTGATTGATGACACATCATAAGATCCAGGCAGCTCCCATTCAGTGGTAACCATGCTTTGTCAAGGGGTGGCACAGTATTGGGATAACCCAGTGGTCAGAAACATGGCCAACCCAATGGAAACTGGCCTCAACCATCTTAGTAGCTTTACCTATTTTCTGTGCCATTGTCTTTCCCCACTCATGGGCATCTACCTTTGGAAAAAAATAGAACCAATTATGTTTACAGTAGTGGTGGTAGTAGTGGTGGTGGTAGTAGTAGTAGTAGTAGTAGTAGTAGTAGTAGTAGTAGTAGTAGTAGTAGTAGTAGTAGTAGTAGTAGTAGTAGTAGTAGGAGGAGGAGGAGGAGGAGGAGGAGGAGGAGGAGACGATTGAGCAATAAATCTTTAACTAGTACTAAGTGTGATTAAGAACAGGAGTTAAGAACAGGAAGATTATTGCCATGATGATAGCCAATATCCAGAATGGATATTGCCCCTGAAGAAGAAGAAAGTGTGATTGCTTTGCTTTACCCTGGTGTTGCACTTAAGATAGGACTGTTCACAAAGTGGGCAGTTAGCTGTACTTTTGCTTTTCACTTCCAGCCATTTTGGGATCAGGCTCTGATTGATTTGGCTCACAAGCAACCTGCCATTTGCACTCTTCTCCTTCCATAAGGACTGCAGTGGCTCAGGTGGTTAAGACACTAACTGGTGGACGGAAGGCCAGCAGTTCAAAACCCGAGTAGTGCATGACAGAATGAGCACCTGTCTCTGTCCCAGCTCCTGCCAACCTAGCAGTTCGAAAGCAGGAAATTGCAACTTTACTAGATAAATAGGGACCACTTCGGTGGGAAGGTAAATAGCGTTCGGTGCACTCTGGTGTTGAGGCATGCCTGCCACATGTCCACAGAAATGTGCCAACGCAGACAGCATTGGCTCTTTGGCTATAAACAGAGATGAGCACTGAACCCTAAAGTCGGATACCTTTACCTTCCATTAGGTCAGCACTGATGAGGTTGAGTTTACAGTAGGCTGTAATCCGTCACATGTTTCCTTGGGAGACACTTCAGAGTAAATATGCCAGGGCTCCAGCTGTAAATCATTCATCACAAAATCTTTTGTACATCCCCACTCCCTATAAGCTGCTGCTTCCTTCCAGTTTAGTGTTGAGATTTTGTTTTTCCTTGCAGGAATTCTGGGAAACCCTCACTTTTTAAAATGGTGGTGGTGAAGAAGAAGAAGTTAGGGTTAGCTTTAGAAGTGGCATCTCCTTTATTGCCCCCTCCCCCAATCCCTTTGTCTTTGTTTGCTTCCTACCTTCCCACAATTTGCAAATGAATTTCAGCCTTGAAGGCCAAATTCCTGCATATCTGCATATCAGATGGTAGAGGTTTAAGATTGTAAGAAAGAAAATATCTCCTTGCTTACAACCACCTTCCCACCCAATCACTTGGCCCCAGCCCTAACCAATTCTTCTACTCATCTTTCTAGGGAAGGAATGTGGGAGGAGGGAGAAGCAGGTTGCGAGGCATATGCCCTTACTTGGCAATGAAACCCACTGATCACAGAGCTTCTTACTTCTGGGTAAACATACCTAGAGAGCCAGCAGGGTATAGTAGATAGCAGTTAAAGGTAAAGTTTTCCCTTGCTCGAAAGCCAGTTGTATCCGACTCTAGGGTTCAGTGCTCATCTCTGTTTCAAAGGCGAAGCGCTGTCTGCTTCTGCAAACTTTTCTGTGGTCATGTGGCAAACGTTTCTGTGTTTGCCACATGACCACGGAACACTGTTGCCTTCCCACCAAAGTGGTCCCTATTTATCTACTTGCAATTTCTTGCTTTCGAACTGCTAGGTTGGCAGGTTAAACCTGGGTTCAAATCCTTGCTTGCCCATGGAAGTTCACTGCAAGTGTATTAAAAGTTTTTCTCTATCACTTTATATACAAGGACCAGAGCCATAAGTGAGGTGCAAGATCAGGTTAATGATCTGGTACATTATTTATTGTTCAGCCCCTTGCTGGTCGGTTGCAATAAAAAAAATGAATGTCCTTTCTCTGCTCAAGCTGAAATGGCATCAGGAGAAATCTGCTTTCTGCAAAGACTGTAGAAATGCAGTGGAAAAATCAGAGGGCTCAGTCCAATGGATGGCTTCAAACAGAACAGAACTACTGAATCAATTGCTAAAGGGTCATTTCCTTACATACTTTCTTGCAGTTTGTTGTTGCTATCACTAACAACACCACACAGGTCTTGCAAACTAAAGGCTGTGGTTCCTTTATTACAGAGATGCCCAAACCTTTTGGGCTGTGGGCCAGTCACGTGGTTCAGTGGGCCAATCACTCGGTTCCTCTCACAAGAAGCGGAAGCAAAACACACCTTGCAATCTGTTTTACAACAGGATGAGATAGATTTTAAGCTGCCATTTTCTTTGCTTAAATTTCAGGGGTGCCCAAACTATGGCCCACAGGCCAGATCTGGCCCCCAATGCCAATTCATCCAGCCCACACCACCCTTGTCGCTCCCAGAAGCAGAAATAAAACATGCCGGATCTGGCCATGGGCCGTAGATTGGGCAACCCACTTTGTTGAGTTAATCTGTCTCAATAATTGGGCTTCCTCTTTTCCTTGCTGCCTTTTTCTTGTCTTTTCACAATCAGTGTGAAGTCTAAGGTTATTTGCCAATCTGTCAGTTTCGAAAGAAGGTCATCTGGAGGACTGGCAATATGCAGACATCTGGCTTCCTGTGTTTGTGGAATGGGAGCTATCAGACCCAGCCTGCTGTTTTTTCCAATTCTCCTCTAAGAAACAAAGACTTGCACACCATCATGAACCATTGGGATTCTCACAGATAATTTCCATCACTATTCACAAGAAATTGATGCATGACTGAAAAGTGTATCCTGTACTTGACACTACTTGACACTATATCATGCTGTGTATACTTTTCCTTCTTTCATTTCCAGATCAAAATTTGGATTCAAAATGATGTCACTTCCTTGGCTCTCGTTGGTCAAACTTAAGTCCTCAATGGCACATGTTGCTGTTGGCAGACCAGTAAATAAGTTATATTCTGTATATTTCCACATTCACAGAGCATATTATTATCCCCCACTTGAGCATGTTGGTCTTACATTTAGGCACTCCAACCCTTAGCCTGTTGCTGTGTATAGGTGAAATACCATAAGCTCAGTTTATTCAAGCTTACATAACGTTTAATTATTATTACAGTATTAGTAAACCTTCTCTGGCATTTGTATTGTGTAAGGATCACACAGCTGTCTTTGTTTGTTTATAGATACAATTTATAGTCCCCCTGACTGGGCTTCCAATGTAAGAAAGATGTTTAAGGAGTGATTTTCTCAGGTTTGCCCTTACAACCCACCCCAGTGTGTTTCCATGGCTGCCCAGGGATTCGAACCCAGGTCTCGTCCTAGTCTATCATTCTAGTAGACACGATACCATGCTGTGTATACTAAAGTACCATAACCTCCGTTTATTTTATTTTTTAGAAAGTTCAGGCTTGATTTGATCTAGCACCTTCTTTTCTTCTTCTTCTGGTGCACTGTGGGAATTCTCCAACACAGTGGCATACCGTGGGTTTCAGCCGCCTGGGGCATAAGTCAAATTCACCACCCCCTGGGTGGGGCCCAGCATTCCGGTGGTGATGAAGGGTCCTGGCGCCCGTCCCCACAGCGGCCTCTTCGCACCGGCTGATAGGAAGTTCAGGGGCAGCGGCGAAGTCCTGCCACCATAGCGGCCTTTTGTGCTGTGGCCCAAGGCGGGGCCTAGGATGCTGGTGGTGGTGCAGGGTCCCAGCGCCCATCCCCACAGCGGCCTCTTCATCCCAGCCACTAGGAAGTCTGGGGGGGTTGGCAAAGTCCTATTTATTGTGAAATTTTGTCACCCCCAACAAATCCCACCTCACTACGCTATTGCTCCAACACCATACAGTACTTGGCAAAAAAAAATTCCTGTCACCTTTCTTCCTGGTCCAGCTTTTACATCCATATATAGTTAGTGGTAATATCATAGTAAGAATGCCATTGGTTTTATTCTCCAGCAACATATCTCTACTCTTAAGGATTGTTTCTAATTCCTTCATAGCTACCTTTTCAAGCCTCAATCTTCTTCTGATTTCTTGGTAGCATTCTGCATTTAGATTGTTGATTGAACCGAGATATACAGAATATTTGACAATGTCAATGTCTTCACTGTTATCATTAAACTTATGTAATCTTCATACATTTATGTTTTTTGTTCAACTGTGATACAATTGTTTTGCAGTTTCATGTCTCTCATTCCTTTTGCGCCTCTGCTGCTTTCTGCCAGTAACAGTGTATCACAGGAGTTATTAACCTTTTTAAGCCGGGGGCCGGATCGGGCTCCCTCAGACAGCTTCAGGGGGCGGATGGCCATTTTGCCCTTCTTCCACCACATGGCACTTCCAGGTGTGGTGGAGGCTGTGGGCTGCATCTGGCCTGAGGGCCGCAAGTTGACAATCCCTGGTGTATCACCTAGGGGTCCTAAATTATTGATCTTCCTTACACCACTTTCTATTCCTCCTTCATATGAATCATAATTCACCTTTCTACACAGTATGTTCTGGGTATTGTAGAACAGACATAATACAATACACTCCTGTCTGATACCATGGTACTGTATATGGGGAACCATTCTGCTTTCTCCATGTTCTGTCCTAAAAGCTTACTCTTTTTGAGAAGTTGTAACATTAGGACCAGCTGAATGACAGAAAGCAGCAATTACTTGAAATGACTTTTACTGCAAGTGAAAGATGAAACTGCCAAAGGAGAGCTGGGGGTGAACATTAAAAAGGGGGGAAATCATGACTACATAAGAACTATGTGCTTTTTAACATTGGGAATGAAGTACTGTATGGTAATTGATTTTTTATACCTTGGTTCAGTCATAAACCCAAATGGAAAGTGCAACCTAGAAATCAGAAAAAGACTAACAGTTGAAAGGACAGAAATGTAGAAATTAGAAAAGATGTTCACTTGTAAGGATGTGTCAAGATAACCCATTGTCCTGTGTTTTGAATCACTATGTGCAGGTACAAAAGCTGAACAATAAAGAAAGGTGACAGAGGGAAAGCTGGTTTATTTGAAATATGATGCTAGAGGACAGCTTTGCAGATACCTTGGACTTCCAGAGAGAGAAACCAGTGGGTTCTGGAGTAAATCAAGCCTGAACTATCTCCGAAGGCAAAAGTCATAAAACTAGGTTGTCATATATTGGACACAATGTATGAGAAGGCAAGACTGTCTTGAAAGGGCAAGAATGTTGGGAATGGTAGGAAGCATCAGGAAAGGAGAAAAGCTAAACATGAGATGGAATTATTCCTTAAAGAAAGAAACCACAGACTATAATTTATAGGAGCTGAGCAAAGCAATTGAAGACCGGACATTTTGGAGATCTGTCATTCATAAGGTTGTCATAAGACAGGGACAACTTGGTGGCACATAACATAACAGCATTATATATTGGTGCAGTGAAAGATTGTGACACACTAATTATTTTTACCACACTCCATAGATTTCCATGATCTATGCTGTCAAAACCTTTACTGTATTCTGTAAAGCATAGAGAAGCCAGCGTGGTGTAGTAGATAGAGCAAGGGACTAGGGTTCTGGATTCAAATCCCCACTCAACCACAGAAGCTCACTGTTACCTTCAAAACCCTGCTAGGGTCAGTGAAAGTTAGGTATGTTTTGGTGACACAGAACTAAAATAAAGCACAGACTGTGTTTGAGGGTTGCTTCTCAATGAGAAGGAGTAACTTCGGAGTAAACATGCCAAGACTCCTGCTCACAATTGTTAGCAAATCCGCTGTAAATCATTTGTCACTCCAATGGATTTACTTTAAATTCAGTGATGGGCAGCAACAGGTTTGCACCAGTTTGCCAGAACTGGTAGTAACTTTCCCCAGTGTCCCAGAGAACCGGTAGCAGCTTTTAGGGGGAACCACCTTCAGGGCTTACCTTTTCACTGGATCCCCCACTGTGCATGCATCCCAAGCATTTGGTGTGCATGCATGCCTACAGTGCTTGGCGCATATGTACGGTCTCCTTGCTGTCCCCCCAAGCGGGGAAGAGGAAGAGAAGCTGCTAGACTGAAGCTCTCTATAGCCTGCTCCCCAGGGTAAGTTACTCACCTTTGGGTGTGAGGTGTAGGTGTGTATCTTAATGTGTATTTAATGTGTATTTTTATGTGTGTTTATGTCTATTTAATGTTTATTTACTGTGTATTTATTTTTAATGTGTATTTTTATATGGTATGTCTTATATGTATTTAATTTGTATGTTTATGTGTTTTTATTTCTATTTAATGTGTATTTATTTTAATGTATATTTTATGTGTGTTAGGTGTATTTTTATGTCTATTTAATTTGTATTTTTATGTGTACTTATTTTTATGGTTTTTTTAACATTGGCTCCGCCCACACTATTGTCTCTGCCCATGTCATCATAATGTTGGTTCTGCCCACAATGGTGGCTCCGCCCACAGTGTGGTAGTAAATTTTTTGGCTGCCCACCACTTACTTTAATCCTTCCCAAGATCCAACTGGATTCTGGCCAAAGCTTGAAGCTAGTGTGCCCTGGACTCTACCCCCCTTAATTATAAGATACCAAGATGAAAAATGTGTTTCATACATTATCTCTATTTTTACCTCAGTTCCTCAAGTCATCTCAGTTACTATTCAAATAATCTTCTGTGAGCTTGGAAAAGTTAGTTTTATAGACGACAATTCCCAGAAGCCTACAGCCAGCACTTAAAAAATTAAATTAAAATGAGAATTCAAACTACAGTCTCCATACAATAGAAATAAAGACATACAGTCTGTTGTATGGAATGGAACGCAAACATGTTTTCTTAGTAGCAGATTTGCCCTACTGTGATGGTTTGCTCTCAAGGAAGTCATCATAGGATTGCAGCCATGAAACTTAGTCCACCGCTCCCCCCATCCCCCAAAGTAAACTACATTCTCTTCAGTGGTTCTCCTTCCCAAGCAAGCATGGACTAGGAAATCCTAAACACACTTCCTATAATATAATTTGGAGGGACTTATTTCTGGACAAACATTTGGACCAGAAAAACATATTGACTGTGGCCTGGAGGGGAGACCACCTGGCAGGTGAGGAAACTGATTCTTTTAAAATGTGGTATTGGAAGATAGCTTTGAAGACATCATGGACTGAGGGGGAGGGGGAGGGGCAGGAAAGTTTGTAGGAAAGTCCTCAGGCTAAGAGACAGGGAATTAACAAAGGCCAGCTAGAGATTTTTCAGATCAAGCAGTTTAGCTGATCTTTGTACCTAACATTCTACTATGTAACTCCTCAGAAGAACCTAGCAAGAACAGTCAAACCTCACATAAGGAGTGCTTCGCTTAAAGAGCAGAATTTTCTCTTAATGTTTGCTTCGCTTAACAACAAAAACTCACTTAACAAATAAATCGGGGTTCACAAACCGCCGCCCCCCCACAATTGGTCTTTTACAATCGTGTTTCGCTTAAAGAGCAATCCTGTGGAACACATTATGCTCTTTAAGCGAGGTACAACTAAAATTGCAAGTAGATAAAAAGGGACCACTTCGGTGGGAAGGTAACAGTGTTTTGTGCACTCTGGTGTCTAGTCATGCCTGCCACATGACCACAGGAACATCTGCAGAAGCAGACAGCGCTGGCTCTTCAGCTTTGAAACAGATGAGCACTGAACACTAGAGTCAGATACAACTGGCTTTCGAGCAAGGGAAACCTTTACCTTTACCTAGGGCTGCCAGCATGGTATACAAGGGCTAGCGAAACAGGTCTCTAGATACTGGTCCTGTCAGCAAGGCCAGTGATGGAGGATGATGGTAGCTGTAATACACAAACATCTGGAGCATGTGAAGTCACTCCAATGTAGTACTTACATGTTTGATTGGAAAGACCTACAGTTATATTATCAGTGGGGGGGGGACATCCCCCTCAGTGGAGAAAATGCCACTGGAAACCATCATATAGGGCCCAATGGCAAAATGAGCGGAGGGGGAACTTTGATTCCCAATGGTCATGGAGGCGGAAGAGGCCATGCCAGATGGACTAGCTGTGAAGGCGCACCTTGTCCATATCCTCAAGGCTACGGTAGTCTTGTGCAGTCCTGGTGTTGAATCCTGCACGTCTCATTTCATGCATGCCGCAGAGGTTGGCTCAGAGATCCTAGTGTGTGGGTCACTTCATGGCAAGATGGGATTCACCTTAAACAAATTCACACCAAATATATGCATTCTTGGATACGAGTTGCAGTTGAGGATATTATCAGCCTCTCTCTCTCTCTCTCTCACCACAAACACACAAACAGTGAAAGAGAAATATTGTAGTACTGTACCTTAAAGACTAACTGCTAACTTTTTGTGCCCAATATGTTGACACAGATTGACATGGTTTATACTTCTTCAATATCTAGGTCTGTATTCTTGCTTAGCCATACTGCTTACATGCTCTCAGCTTAACCCCTACCTCATAGGGTCAGGATGAAGTGGGGTAAACCATGTATTTTGCAATAAGTCACATCAACAATTCTTAAAAGGAACTATCAGATTGGCAATTGTTATGAAATATTTGCATGGAACGTTTACAGTCAATGTCAGTTTCAAGGGGATTGGCAACATCATCCATACCTGGGGGTCGACAGTCTTAGAAACTTGAAAAGAAACATAGCAGGCATCAGTAGCTCATGACCAGAACAGAGGGCGCATCCTCCCCCTCCCAAATTTTTGGAATTAAGTCCCCCACCTCACCCTACCCCTGCCTTTCTCAGTCCATCAGCCACCTTTAGCTCCTTTTGCATTGGATCTCTGGGATTTTAGGATCTGTTTGTGCAGATTCCTAATCTAACTGAGACATTTCAGAGAGGTTCAACATATCAATATTGAAAGAACATCCACACATACACACTTGAATGGTGGGTGTTCAGAATTTAGCTGATCACTTGGTGTTAGGGATCCGAAACTTTCATCACATTTTTCCTGTGTTGGCTCAGTTTTCCACTGGTTGCCTGTGGGCTCGAGTCAAAGTTCTGGTGCCATCCTCTAAAGCAGGGGTGCCTAAACTATGGCCCGTGGGCCAGATCTGTCCCCCAACACCAATTCATCCAGCCCACGCTTCCCATGTTGCTTCCGGAAGTGGAAGTAAAACGCTCCCATATGGGCGCATTTTACTTCTGCTTCTGGGAGTGATGAGGGCAGTGTGGGTTGGAAGAATTGGCATTGGGGGGCAGATCTGGCCCACAGGCCATAGTTTGGCATCCCTGGTATAAGCAGAGAAAATGACAACTTAAAATCTATCTCATCCTGTTGCAAAACAGATGGCAAAGCATTGTTTACTTCCGCTTCGGGTGGGAGGAACCATGTCACCAACCCATTGAACCACATGACCGGCCCACTGAATCAGGTGACCGGCCCACAGCCTGAAAGCTTTGGGCAGCTCTGCTCTAAAGCCCTGATCGGTTTAGGACCTCCGTACCTGACAGAACATCTCTCTTAGATGAACTGGACCCAGACGTCCTGATCATCCCAAGCCACCAGACTACAGCTGCCCACCCTGAGGGAAGCTATGAAGATATCTACTAGGAATAGAGCTTTTTCAGTGGTGGCACCATTACTGTGGAATTCCCTTCTGCCACATGCCTGGCAGGTTCCCTCCCTCCCTTTGTTTCTGAAATTAACAAAGGCAGAGCTTTTAAAGGCAGCATTGTGTTAATCCAGGGGTGCCCAAACTTTGGCCCATGGGCTGGATCCAGCCCTTGATGCCAGATCATCCAGCCTGCACCACCCTCATTGCTCCTGGAAGTGTTTTACTTCAGCTTCCAGGAGTGACTAGGGCAGTGTGGGCCAGATAACTTGGCATCCGGTGCTGGATCTGGATCAGAGGCAATAGTTCGCCACCTCCAATTTAAGCATCCTGTTGCAAAACATATCTATTGCAAAACAGATTGCAAGGTGCGTTTTGCTTCTTCCTGTGGGATGAACCACATGACTGGCCTGCTAAACCACATGACCTGCCCACTGAACCACGTGACCAGCCTATAGCCTGAGTTTTTTAGCCCCTCTAGTTAATTTCCCTCTTCTTGGCTAATGTTTTTGAATGTATTGCCATTGTTGAGGATAATGTGTAGTGTTTATACTTCGTGTTTTCTGTTATTTGGGCGGGGTGATTTTGGTATTTCTTCGCATCTGTATTTTATTGATTTGTGTTCATTGCCCAGAATGATGGTTAAGTCAGCTGGCTAGCATAAAAATTAAACAATCAAACACTCCTTGACATCAGAACAGAGACATCACAATCAAATTGAACGGATCCTGGGTATTAGGAGTTCTGATCTGTCGGAATTCAGTGTGAGAGAGAAGAAATTACATAGAGACCACTTTATGATTTGTAGACAGCGCTGGCTCTTCAGCTTTGAAACAGAGATGAGCACTGAACCCTAGAGTCGGATACGACTGGATTTTGAATAAGGGAAATCTTTACCTTTAAAATATGAAAAGTCCTAAACTCTAAAATAGTTTGAGGTGGCCCAACTGTTAAGCAGCTGGAAAGCAGAATTTGGATGCCATAAAACAAGGATGCCCAAACGACGGCCCCCAATGCCAATTCATCCGGCCCACGACACCCTTGTCGCTCCCAGAAGCAAAACGCGCCCATATGGGCATGTTTTACCTCTGCTTCTGGGAGCGACGAGGGTGGTGTGAGCCGGATGAATTGGCATCGGGAGCTGGATCTGGTCCCTGGGCTGTAGTTTGGGCACCCCTGCCATAAAAGGACCAAAAGTTGTTAATTGTTGAATTCATTGTTACTGTGTATTTCCTGCCAATGAAGGGCTTGTCAGGCCTTCTGCTTTATGTACCAAAATATCATGGCTGGTTTTGGATGCAATTCACATTGACTCAATACATAGGCTGATGTTTCCATGATCATGTGTCAGGCATGACTTGATGCCAGAGTGCATGGAACACTGCTACCTTTCCCACCAAAGTGGCACTTATTTATCTGCTTGCAGTTTCTTGCTTTCAAGAAAAGGTTGGCAGAAGCTGGGACAGACGACAGGCCTTCACTCCATCATGCAGCACTTGGGTCTCGAACTGCTGACCTGCCAACTTACCAGTCATCAAACCCAGTGTTTTAGCCACGAAAGCCATCACAGTCCTTATATTAGAGATATCCCAAAACAAAAACACAGCACACCAAAATTGTCGCAAAGTAAGGACATTTCCATTTTACCCTTACTTATACCATAGTTTGGGCACCTCTGAGCTAAACTAACATTTGAGAAAAGGGACCAGATTTACCAGTGTCCAGGTATCATTCCTATGGGAAGTAACAATCTGAAGAGGGCTTGCCTGTCACATGTCCATGGTAACATCTGCAAATGCAGATAGCGCTGGCTCTTTGGCTATAAACAGAGATGAGCACTGTACCCTAGAGTTGGCTACGACTGGCTTTCGAGCAAGGGCGACCTTTTACTTTACATAACCTCTAGAGAAATGAAGACTTGGCACATAAGGCATAAAAACCCCATGCTGAAATGCATGTGTCAATGTGGAATAGGCCAGTGCTTTTGTTGAAACAGGCACAGACTAACACTGCCCCTCCCCCCCCCCAAAAAAAAGGCTTCTAAGGGTTTTTGCAGTTGCCTCTCTCCAAACTGCTCAAGCAACTCTCCCAAAGCAACCTGGGAAATTACTACATACTGTACTTAGAAAAGCATGCCTGCGTTGGGAGGCATGTGCCTTTTTTTTATTATTAATCAAATTTATATTCTGCCGTACTCGCACAGGCAACTCAGGGCGGAACACAACCAGCATATGGTACACCATTAAAAACTCTAAAAAAGAACAAAACAAACATTACAATCAATTTAAAAAACCTCTCTTTCCCTTGACTGAAGAGAACCGAATAACGGGAATAGGAGTGGGAATAGGAGGATAGATGTAGGAAGTCAAATAAGCCAGCGTGTGGGTGTGGGTGGGTGAAAATAAACCATCACTACCCCACACCATTCCTGCCAGCCAGATTTTCAGGCCCTTTCTAAAAGCCAGTAACTCCGTCTGAAGGCACAACTCCAAAGGCAGGCAGTTCCACAGAGTCAGAGCGAACAGGGAGAAGGCCCTCTCTCTATCTAGTGCAGTGTTTCCCAAATGCTGGTGTTTGGACTTCAATGCCCAGAAGCCTAAGTCATTTCCCCAAAGCACTGACTTAGGCTTCTGGGATTTGAAGTCCACCTGTGGGCTGTGTACCCCTTGTTGGGAACCACTGATCTAGTGCCAGAGAGGCTTGATGGTACAGCTAAAGAACCTCTCTGGTCCGCTCTGGTGGGATGAACAGATAACCTTGGGGATATGCGGTCTCTCAAGTAACCTGGCCTACCACCATTCAGGGTTTTAACGGTAATGACCAGCACCTTGAATTGCACCCGAAGACAAACTGGTAACCAGTGCAGCTCCCGAAGCAGTGGGGAAGCACAAGAATAACGCCCACATCCCAACACCACCCAGGCTGCCACATTCTGGACCAGCTGCAGCCTACGGATGGTCATCAGGGGCAGCCCCATGTAGAGCACATTGCAATAATCTAATCTGGAGGTGACCAGGTCATGGGTGATCATGAGCAAGGAGTCCCTGTCAAGGAGTAGGCGCAACTGGCGAATTGCACATAACTGTGCAAAAGCCCTCCTAGCCACGGCTGCCATCTGCTCATTGAGCAGGAGTTGTGAGTCCAGGAAGACCCCCAGATTGTGTACCGGGTCTGTTTGAGGCAAACTAGCCCCATCCAGAACCAAAGATGGTAACTCCTGTGTTGACCCAGGAACCCCAACCACTCAGTCTTGCTAGAGTTCAGCTGTAACCCATTGTCTCCCATCCAGACCCTCACAGCCTCCAGGCACCTGAACAGGACTTTGACTGCATCACCAGGGTTCCCACAAGCGAGATGTACAGCTGTGTATCATCTGCATACTGATGGTATTTACCCCATAGGAACAGATTATCTCCCCCCCCAAGGTTTCACGTAGATGTTAAATAGGGGAGGTGAGAGCACCGAGCCCTGAGGCACCCCATAAGGGAGAGGCCTAGGGCTGGACCTCTCACCCTCCGACCACACCGACTGAGTCCGGCCCGTCAGAAAAGAGGCAAACCAGGCCAATACCGTGCCCTGGATCCCCAATCTTGGAAGCCGTCCCAGAAGAATACTGTGGTCAATGGTATCGAAAGCCCCTGAGAGATCAAGGAGGGCCAGGACAGTGGGATTACCCCCATCCTGCTCCTGCCAGAGACTCCTGCCTTTTACTTGAAACTGCCTGGCTTCATTTCACACATAATAAAAGAAACCAAAAAAGAGTCAAGAGATGATTGGATTTGGGGCTGGGTGTGAGTCACCTTTGTGATAGCATTTTTTTAAAACAAAGGGTGGCTGATAAAAGGTTGATTCTTTCCCAAATGTCACCTTTGGCTAAGAGTTGGAGTCACAGACAGGATTTGTGGCCGCAGAACATGATCAGAAATACAGCCATGCAAAAACCAAACAATATGGTAGCTCCCTGGTGAACAGTATGCAGACAGGGACTGACAAACATTAAGACAGCTTTCCCCAGTGTGCCATCCTCCAGACATGTTGGAGAGTAGTTTCCATCAGTCTCAGATTAGGCAGGGGTTGATGGGAATTGTAGTCCAATGCAGCTGAACATGCCTTCTTAATGCTTACAAAGATAATGGGACACTGTAATGAAAAAGAACAGTAATTCCAGATTCCCCTCCCATTCTCAGTAGGTGCAACCAAGAAGCTGCTAAAAGGCATAATAAGTGGGAGCAAATTCAGAACCTGTGAGCTTTCAAAGATGGAGAGCCTGGTTCAAACAGCCTGTTGTGGCACTTTGAAACTGTTGCTTATTTTTCTTCTGTCATGCCTACCCCTTAGGATGATGTTGCATGCATAGGTCGGCAAAGGCTGACCTTGAGCAGATTTTGGTTCAGGAAGAATTTTGTTTAGCCTTTGCTTAGTACTTTACAGTGAGAAAAGTTATTTTTCCTCATGGGGTTTGCAGAATTACAATAGGGGGGAAAACCCTTTCCATGCCTAGACTATGCCTAGACCCAGCTCCTTGTATCTTCGTGCAGAGGTGTACAGAGGCATATCATAACAGGGGAAATGGGGGCGTCCAGCCCTGGGCGGCACTTGGGGGGTAGTGGTGGCAAAATTTCACAAGAAATAATATTTTGTAATCTGAACTAAAAATTTGAACCATTTCATTTCATATTTTTGTCGTACCTACAATTCAGACCGATTAAAATGAGCACGGAACTTTTTATTATTTAATCTGTGACGGAACTGGGGAATCCCCTTTCTTTAAATGAGTGTAGCCACCTCGCTCGCTCTAGCGAATCGCAACACCGTCTGTACTAACCAGTTGCCTTGCAGTAATTACCCATGTTTTATTTTGTGCTCGGATTGTTCACGGCGAATATTCAGTGAGAATTAATTATTTCCTATAAAGAATAGAGTTCAATTTTGTCTAATAACACCTGCAAATTAGGATTTGGTGTGGGGAAGTCCCTTCGGGGAAGTCCGTCCGTGACGGCAAATTTGGCCTATGCCCTGGGCGGCTGAAACTCACGCTACGCAGTAGCCTTTGTGGTCATGGCCACCAACTGTGATGATTTTAGAGAGAGCTTAATCAAATTCATGGATGATTTGAGTGTGAATGGCTATTAGTGATCTCCCCCTCCCTTTTATATATTTTTAATTATTTAAATGAGAGCAATGCACAGTACAGTGCAGCATTTCTGGATCAGAAGGATTGGTCAACTTTATTCCATTCCCCATGAGATACCCAAGTGTACTCAAAATGCTTTCCATTCTTTAGAGAGGCTCCTATGTCACCCACTATTAGCCATGATGACTGTATCCTGCCCATAGAATGCAACACCAATTGCTTGTGAATATGAGCAGGAATGTACTTGGATGTCAACTTCCTTGGTTGACTACTATGGTAATGTAACATTGGACTAGGTAGGTGGGCTTTTTCTTTTGTCTAGCATGACTCTTCATATGACTTTTGTTTTTGTTTTTCCACCGACCTCTGGGCCCACACCAATGGAAGACGCCATGGCCTGGCAGGCTGCTGAGGACCTCTCCCCCACCTCCAGGCCCCCATCAACGGCCAGAGGGGAGTTAGTCTGTGTTCTGCTTTGGTTGTTTTGTGAGGTTGTATTTTATGATTGCTACTGTACTGTTGCTGTTTTGACTTTAAGCCACCCTGAGTCGCCTCGGTGAGTGGGCGGCAATATAAATCTGAACAAACAAACAAATAAATAATAACTGCACCTCAGTCTCATGGCAGTCACCTGTACACATGTGTTTGGGGAATCCATCACATGCAGAGAGCAGAGGAAATTGGTAAAGATGGATTTATTTTGAGTGGTGTAACAAAAAGATTAAAGAGTACTCTAGACCTTCAAGACCAATGCATTTACTACTATTCTGTCTTTCCTCTAAGGAGCTCAAGGTAACAAAAGGGTCTCCTCCCTCCCATTTTATCTTCTCAGTGATCCTATCTGGTAGGTCAAAGAGCCAGCCAGCAAGTTATGTGACTGGATGGGCTTCTTTGAACACAGTCTTCTTCAAAGTGCTTACCAGTAGACCACACAATTTATTCTGTCACATTGTAGAAGTTGGTGGGTGGACGCAATCATGACTGAAGAATGGGTCCCTGCAAGATGGAATAGTGGTTTCTAAGTCACCCACTTCAGGAGTTCTCAACCAGCGGCCTGTAGGCCCAATGTGGCCCATGGCACCATTTCATGTGGTACCACCACCACCACCACACCAGGAAGTGTCATGTGGGGGAAGAAGGGCAAAATGGCCATCCGGCCCATGAAGCTGTCTGAGGGAGCGTGATCCGGCCCCCTTGAACTGATGTAGAAGGAAGGGCTGAGTTGAAGCTTCCAGTGCAAGATGGCTTCTCTGAGAACATTCTGTTGAGGAGTTTAACCTTCACAAGGATACAGTTTATACATCAAACCACACTTTCAGCTTGTATGTTCAAGAAAGGTCTTGCAAGTTTGAAGATTCACTGGTTGTTCAATAATAGAATGAAGAGAGGTCACTATAGAAAACTGCTTGATAATCATGCCTATATAACCTAGTGTTGTCACACTGGAAGTTAGGTATGAAGAGGAGAGGTTCAAAACACACTATCTTTCGCAATGCCTTAAACATGGAGACGTGCCAAAAAACACGTTTCCTCTAGATCTTATAAAATCACAAGAACACAAGTAGGTCTACACTTTTTGCAGTAATCAAACCAGACATGATTCTCAATGGGAATACATAGTTTATAAAAGGTTCTTGGACTATAGTAATGATGCCAAACCTTGGCACGCCAACTGTTCTTAAATTTCAATTCCCAGAAGCCCTGATCAGCAGGAGTTCTGACTTGGGCTTCTGGGAATTGAAGTCCAAGAACAGCTGGAGTGCCAAGGTTCACTGTCACTGGACTATATAGCATCATTGCCTAATCAGCATGGCAAGTGGCTGTGCTTCCCTGGTGTTTATGGGAAGTGCTGTGCCAATATTTGTAAGCTTTGGTAAAATATGATGGGGAGGTTGGCAGACAGTTTGCTTGACCCAGCTTCTCAAGTATCTGAGACAATCCTGCTATCCTCATTGACAGTGAATGAGTGAGTGAGTGAGTGAGTGAGTGAGTGAGGGGTGGTGGTGCTATTCAGAGTGGGCTTTTCAAAAACTCACTGCCTGAACAGGCTGCAACTCCAACAGTGGTCCACCAAGCCATGTATGGTGGCCTAGTCCAGGGGTGGCCAAACTATGGCCTGATGGCCAGATCTGGCCCCTGATGCCAATTCATCCAACCCACGCCACCCTGGAAACAGTAAAATGCACCCACAGGTCATAGTAAAGTAAAACGCCCCCGCAGGCCATACTTTGGGCACCCCTGGCTTAAGCAGAGAAAATGGCACCTTAAAACCTATCTCATCCTGTTGCCAAACAGACTGCAAGATGTGTTTTACTTCCACTTCTGATGGGAGGAACCACGTGACCGGTTTGGGCACCCCCTGGCCTAGTCCCTCTCAAGCAGGTCTTGGAACACAGGCATGCTTTGCAGTTTGGCCACTAGGCTGTCTCCTCCTGGCAGGAAAGGCAGCTGTGGTGCTCAATGGTCAGCGAACCCTAAGGAGACACCCCAAGTCTCTCCCTTAATTTCATTTCCTTTCTAGCCAAGGTTGGGGAGAAAACAATTTTGGAAGTCAACCTTGGCTTCAAAGCTCTTGAAATAGCACCAGGGAGATGTTGCTGGTTTGGGTGGGGGAAGAGAGATGTTGCCTGGAGTGGGGGCAGTGGTGGAGGCTGTTGAGCTAGTTGGATGCCAAGCATTTAATCTTCCCTTTCCAACGTTCCTCTGTCTATTCAACTCCCATTCAAATGCAAGAGTTTCCATTCCTCCCCAACCCCCAATCCCCTACGGGACAGAGATTTCCTGCCTCTTGTGTCCTCCAGGGACTCTTACTAGAAAACAAAAAACCCAAAATACTATTGATATGCAGAAATCTTCACTCAAATGCTCTACCCATCGAAAACCCCTCCCTCCCCCCCCAAGGCTGATGACAAAACTTGATTTTTTGCAAACTTGTTTTGTCCAAGTTAAAGACACCCTTTGTTTCACCACTGGCCAGTGATCTCCAGGGCAAACGCCCCTTGCCTGTCTTGGTCCTTTTGATAAAAACAAAATATTTTGATAAAAGGTTTTTTTGTAATGCTGCGAGCAAAGTGTTTTGCTGGAGCAAAGTGTTTTGGTGGTGACGCATGTTTAAAGTCCATAGATTTCAGCCAGCCGGATGAGGTGTGTAGCAAACCACTGTGGAGGGCCTTAGCCAGGATTCGAAATGTGGGTGGGCGAGTGAATATTTTTTTCAGGATGGGCAACAGAAGCCTCTTTTCAATGCATTCCTATGGGAAACTGTGCTTTGCCACGGTGGGCACAGTGGTCACTCAGGGTGGGCCGAGCTCACCCTGGCTATGGCCCTGCTACTATGAGAACCTCTGCGCTACACATTTACCGGTATTTTGAAATAGACCCCACTGCAGTGGCTCTGGTGGCTAAAACGCTGACTGGAAGGTCAGCGTTTGAGACCCGAGTACTGCACAATGGCATGAGCTCCCATCCTTGTCCCAGCCCCTGCCAACCTAGCCGTTCGAAAGCAAGAAACTGCAAGTAGATAAACAGGGACCACTTTGGTGGGAAGGTAAACAGCGTTCTGTGCACTCCGGTGTCTAGCCATGCCTGCCACATGTCCACGGAAACATCTGCAGATGCAGACAGCGCTGACTCTTTGTCTATAAACAGAGATGAGCACTGAGCCCTAGAGTCAGATATGACTGGCTTCTGAGCAAGGGTGACCTTTACCTTTAACTAAACCGTGGAAATGTTGCAGCAAGTCACCTACAGAGAGCGCATACAACACATACTTAAAGTTTTACAACTTATTTTGACCTTTGGGGGAAGACTGGGGAAAGGAATGAGTAAATCACACCAAACCGAACAAATAAGATTGAGAGATAAAGGCATCCTCATCCCACGTGTAAGGAGCAAGCAGGAGACCTCACTGGAAGAACAGAGGCGGTTTATTCTGGATTCTCCGTCTTCTATTGTGCTCTGGACAAATACTGCCTCCCCCCCCCCCAAATCACTGAGTGGTCTCTGATGCTGGGCATTAAGCGATGGCAGGCTTACATCCAGAGACAAAATCCAAAGGTAGCAATGCAAGGCTAATACAGTATGACTGACTATATCAGTGATGGCAAACCTTTGCACTCCAGCTGTTCTTGGACTTCAATTCCCAGAAGCACACGTCCCAGTTAATCCACACAAATGGTTTTACTGTGCTGTTCTTGGACTTCGATTCCCAGAAGTCCAAATCCCTGTGAATCCATTTGAACGGGTTTACTGGCAGTGGACCCATTCGTGTGGATTCACAGGGACTTGGGCTTCTGGGAATTGGAAATCCAAGAACAGCTGGAGTGTGAAGGTTCGCCATCACAGGACTATATTGTCAATCTAAGATGAGTCTACATTGTTAATATGATCCAGCCACACTATATGCATGCATTTGTAGAGAGAGATCCAAGAACTCTCGAACTATTGCAGCATATTTCCAACTCACCCGTGACTTTATTTTGTTACTTTTCAAAAGTTAGCAAGTTTGGAAAAGGGAAAAGAAGGAAACATGCTCTCAATATTTAGTGTCCATGGGGAGACTTTTAATTTATTGCGTGTCTGATGTGTGCCTTTATATCTATAAGGATAGACACATGTTGAAAACCTTGTTGTGATGAAGAGGCTGGAGCAGACCCAGGGTTTCAAATTTATTTTGAGCTATGAAACTCACTGTGCTGTTCACTCTCAAATCCCTCTTCTGGGTGATTTGGATGACATTGCGATTGGGCAGTTGGTTGGTTGGAGCCTGTGGTTTTGTAGCATTTGGTGTGGTATCAGATGAGTCATTCTCTCTCGGCCTAACCACTTTGATCAGCTTGTGGTGACAGTAAAACAGGAAGGATTAAAGATAAATAGAGCTACACTCCCATTAATTTCAGTGTTTACCATGCCCTCATGATGAAGTTGAGCTCACTTCTGTGTAGTGTGGCTGGCTCTGGCCCAATGAATCTCCCTCTCCTTCTCACACACACACACACACACACACACACACACACACACACACACACACACACACACACACACACACACACACACACACACACACACACACACACACACACACACACAGAGAGAGAGAGAGAGAGAGAGAGAGAGAGATGGTATGAAAATATTGGAAACTTAGGGAAAAACCAAATATAAGCTGGATAGATTTTTTTACCCTCTGCTTTTCTGTCCATATACCTTTCACTGGCCTTACAACCTGCATGAAATTCTGAAAGCATTTGCAGTCATGACACTTTCAAAGCCAAGAGAAAGACCAAAGAGTTCTCTGGCACCTTTAAGACCCATGAGTTTTATTTGGCCTAAGCTTTCACGGAGTGCTGCCTGTGTCATAAGAGGAGTTCCGTCCTGAGCTTGTGCCCAAATAAAACAGGCTTCTAATGCAGGGATGCCCAAACTATGTTACATGGGTGAGATCTGCCCCTGATGCCAATTCATCCAGCCCACACCACCCTCGTCACTCCTGGAAGTGGAAGTAAAATGCACCTGTACAGGGGCATTTTACTTCTACTTCTGGAAGCGATGAGGACAGTGTGGGCCAGATGAATTGGTTTTGGGGTCTGGATCTGGCCCACAGACCATAGTTTGGGAATCCCTGGTTTAAGCAGAGAAAAGGACAGCTTAAAATATATCTTTTCCTGTTGCAAAACAGATTGCAAGGCATGTTTTACTTTCACTTCTGGTGGAACCACATGACTGGCCCACTGAACCACATATTTGGCCTGCAGCCCAGAAAGTTTGGGCACCTCTGAGGTAAACTAACATTTGAGAAAAGAGACCAGATTTACCAGTGTTCAGGTATCATTCCTATGGGAAGTAACAATCTGAAGAGGGCAACACTCTTTATACATGCAAACTCTTCACACAACCAAACCCCTTGATTTTCCAAGGTTCCTGATCCCCCACAGGTAGTAGACTCACAATTTCAAAATATCAGGAAAGAGCATAATCAATGCCTGAGCATATCCTCTGAAATCAATAGGACTTTGTTTAGTCACGGTTTGTTTCTGGATCCAACTAAACAATAATTCACTACTTACTAACAATTTACATTTTCTTGAGTGTCTAGACCACTGCCAAAAATGAAGGCATCTTTGGGTGAGGTCATTCTGCAGTTCCTTTTGCCTGAATTAGTGTGAGAAAGATTAGCCGACAACACAAGGTTGCCGTTACCAGCCCAATTGTGGTTCAAAAAATATCACAGTTTTAGAGGATGCTCTTTCTGTGTACCCCCAATGCAAATTGTTGCCTTACCATAACACTAGTTACAGTAATCTACTGCCTCTGGCAGTCAACTCCTTTTCCTAAAACAGGGATTCTCAACCTGCGTGGCTCACTGCACCATTTCATGTGGCCCCTCCACTGCCTCTACCACACCAGGAAGTGGCATGTGGTGGAAGAAGGGCAAAATGGCTGTCCAGCCCCTGAAGCTATCTGAGTGAGCGTGACCTGGCCCCTGGCTTTAAAAGGTTGAGAACTCCTGGCCTAATGGAAAAACTGGGCCTCAAACACTCCCTTCCTAATTTAACTAATTTTGGAAGGTCAGAAGGAAAAGACTAGATTCAGGATTTCTCTTTCTGATCTGTCTTTCCATCTCCTCAGGACTTCTTGCTTAGCAGTTTGTCCTGAGCTGGTTTGGCCTACTTTCCTCCAGCCGGGTGATCCAGTTTTTAGTGCTTGCATTGGTGCAAATGCTAAAAACCTGAGCTGAGACTTCTGAATCTGAGCTTTCTACAAAATAGTTGCCAGGGTGAGATGAATTCAACAAGCAAGCAAATAAAAATCGGGAGGGGGGATCACACTGGTCTATATGGGACAAGGAAGACAACTCTGCGCTAATGCATGATGACTCTTCATTATTTTTATTACCAAAGATTAATACAGGCTAATACGACCATTACCCACCACCATCTTAATAATAATAATAAAAGGATACTACTAGAAAGCAAGGAGATCATGGGTTTTTATTTAAACTGCAGCATGAGAGAAGGGGAGATTTAACTCTTCCTTCGCTACCCAAGAAAATTACCCCTCTCTCTGCTCTTAGCCAAAGGAGGGAAGCCTAGTTTTAGCTGAGCAGGAGTTTCTTGTCTGTGATCAGCGACTGCCAGATGTGAAGTTAAAGAGTTTATACCAGGGGTGCCCAAACCTTTCTGGCCGTGGGCTGGTCATGTGGTTCAGTGGGCCAGTCATGTGGTTCTTCCCACTGGAAGCGGAAGTAAAATGGGCCTTGCAATCTGTTTGGCAACAGATATGTTTTGCAACAGGATGAGATAGATTTTAGGTTGCCATTTTCTCTACTTAAACCAGGGGTGCCCAAACTATAGCCCATGGGCCAGATCTGGCCCATGTGCCATAGTATGGGCACCCCTGGTTTATACTGTGACATTTATGGTCTAATCCTCCTGACTTCTTCTTTAAATGCTAATGTGTGTTATTCCACTTTGGAGTGAACATGGTGCGCCAGTGCAAATCCCTATTCCACCAGCAAAATTTACGGTGGGCACTGGTAAAAACCACTGCTTGAATATTTCTATTTCTATGTAACAACATTATTTCCCTTATACATTTTTGTCTCCTATGCATTTGATAATTCATTGCCAGAATAGTGGCACATAGTTTGGATTCTGGAACTCTATGAAGCTCATTTAACTTTTTTTTTTAACCTTCCTTTTGGGGGAAGAAAAAAACACCTTCTTTGATGCTTTAATTTCTTCATCACCATCATTCACTGATGTCTTTCTGCTAAAGAGAGCCCTTGTCAATTTGCTCCAATATCAGGGTTTGAAGACACCATGGAAGACAGCCAATGGCATAGTAAAGTCTGCCTAATAGTTTATCCTAGCTGTACTTTCGTGCTTCTCTCATATTTATTTATTTATTTATTTAACCAATTTTCTATTGCCACCCAACTCAGCAGTGACTCTGGGCAGCTAACAACAATAAAAAACAATAACAAAACTAAATTAAAAACCCCATTAAAAAAGTAAAAATAATTTGCCCCACACACCCTATCCATTAAAAGAGATGCAAATTATACAAATGCAAATTCTATAGAGGGTCCCTTCAAATGTTGGGGCACATTCAAATTATAAGGCAAATAAGAAATGCACACACATTTCTTTAAGCTGCACATTAGCCTAGTTCTTTTACAACATGAGGAATCCATTCAAGACCCAGTGAAACCAGCTTCCATTTGTTTCAGTAGAGTTTGCACCCAAGACCATTTAGCACAGTGTGCTTCAAAGCCGATTACTGTACTATTGTGTGCAGTGGGTTTGTTGTCCCTGTAGTCCATTTAGTACTGAATGGTACTGAGAACAAGAATGTGGGCTCAAGCTAGGGGAGCAGTGAAGACCACGTGCTACAAAACCCCAACAAACCAGTTTCCCAATTGCAATGCTAACCAAGTCACCCATAACTTTAGGCAGGGATTTGGGGGTGAACATCATAGACCAGTAATGACCAATCTTGGCATTCCATGTGTTTTTGAATTTCAATTCCCAGAAGCCCTGATCAGCAGGAGTGCTGGAGTGCCAAGGTTCACCAGCAAGGTCATAGACATTCTTCAGAAAGCAGGGTAGTTAATACTGTATGACAGATACAAAAGCGATTTTTAAAAAAACCCTGAAAAGTACACTATGCATCCCAGATGTTGTTCAATTCCAAAACATGCAGCCACAGCAAAACTGACCTAGATCCAATCTAAATTACAGTAACCACTCTTGAGCTCCATTGAAACCAATGAGAAGTGAAGTCTTAATGGAATTTAAGTGTGACTCAGTGAAGCTGGGTGCCATCCATTAAATTCATGGGAAAGTTTGGACTGGCCTTTGTACTTTTCCTTACCGACAATTCCCAAAGAACTCCACAGCCATGCAGACATTGGTTTGTTGTATAGATGGATTATATGCTTTTTAATCTGGAACACACACTAGCCCTGCTGTTAAAAATGTCCTTGAATTCTCTCATCAATACTTACCTAAGGAGTACAGGTAAAAGATGCAAAGGCACTTTGTACAAACTCAAGACACTCTTCCTGCACCTGGGAGTGTATTTGGAATTGTACTCTGGAGGCCTACATATTCAGAAAAGCCTTGCCACAATGATAATTCTTCATTAATTGCATGAAGACCTCCCCCATTTCCCCTTTCTGGATCCACCCTGAATCTATGTCAATTCATGTTTTGACTTCCAGGAACATTCTTGGACTAGCTAGCCCATCAGTATTGTGGTAAACATGCAAAAGTAAGGCCAAGGAATCCAGGTTCAAATTTCTCTAATCAGCCATAAATCTCCTTGGCTAATCTTGAGCCTTAAGGCAGGGTGGCCTGTGTCTTATTCCATGTTTACACTTGCATACACAAATGCACATTTGTGCCTGCATGAAAATTTGCAAGTGCACACATGCACGCAGCACACACAATTTGCACATGCACCCATGCACGCACGCACACATGGAAGGAAGGAAGGAAGGAAGGAAGGAAGGAAGGAAGGAAGAAAGAAAGAAAGAAAGAAAGAAAGAAAGAAAGAAAGAAAGAAAGAAAGAAAGAAAGAAAGAAAGAAAGAAAGAAAGAAAGAAAGAAAGAAAGAAAGAAAGAAAGAAAAATATAGCATGTTTTCTGCAGACTGAAAGTCTGTGGCCTTTACCAACTGTATACTGTTACTGTACTGCTTTAGGATCCTGTGCATGTAGGATGGATGGAATGAGAGTGAGAGAGAGGAAATATGCCTTATTCCCATTAACTGAGAAAGATTATTTCTACAAGACATCTAAAACAAAGTTTAGCCCATATGCCTTCATGATGTTTCTTTAAGCTTTTATATTCCTGTGAATTATGAGTGTCAAAGAATGGGGAACTCTGCACATATTCAGTACTCAGCCAGTCTGTTTGAATCTTTTGCAACACTTTAAAAGCCAACAGAAACCTTGTGGCATCTATCCGTATGATAAAGAGCCTGTTTCCTCAGAAATACCATGTAGCCAGCAAAATAACTACATAAGTAAGAAACAAAAATAGCCCACCAAAGAATACATTGTGTCTAAGGAAGTCAATTATAATCCTAAAAAAAAAGGGGCGGGGGGAGGAATATGTGTCAATTTTTAAAAGGCCAGTATTCTTGTATAGTTGTTTTAATGCCAAAACCAATCAATATGACTACCTTGTTGAAAACTGCTTTGTTTTACTAATCATAGCTTCATGTGTAAAGTGATGGCCTTTTGAAATATAAGTATTTAACGGGGGGGGGGGGGATGCTTTCCTTCTGTGTCTAGGTCAGACATTAAATGACCACAGTGAAGCCACCTTTGGTGAATCCATTCCATAGAACCTTTTGCCTTTCCTAGTGTGAGAAACATTAGCTGGCACAGCAAGGTTGCTATTGCCCAGGGTAGGCCAGATTGTGGTTCGAAAATACCACAGTCTTCGAGGAGGCTCTTTCTGTGTACCCGGATGCTGAAAGTACATGAGACTCAAAGTCCCTTCACCAAACACAATTTACCAAGGTCAGGAAACCCCAGAGATAGAGGCCTGGAGAGATGAAGAGAACAGTGTTGCAACTGGATGGTTAAAGTTATTATTTTAAATAAATCTTGATTCAGTGTTGTTGTTTTTGAACACAACATTAGTCCTCCTTTGGGAATATCTCATGCCATTGGTGAAGTCAGGAATCTTCAATGATAAGGAATACATTGGATCAGGCCTGCAGGTCATCTCAACTGGTCTAGGACAAAAAGGTTCCAGGGCTATCAGGGGAAAAGAAACATGGCCAATTACAATGGAATGGGTGTGTATTTGCATGGTTAAAACTTAAGGCCAGAAAGGAAAGGTGTCTGTCACCTTTTTGGCCTTAAGAGAGTCTCGCCCTATTGTCTCTGGGCAAAGGACTGAGTTATCAGCTCTCCATCAACTCTTGATTGATTTACCTTTTAACCCACCTATCTCCTTGATTAACTGGGTGGGGGGAGGAAAGGGGGTGGGGAAAGGGGGCTCCAGTTCTTGAACTTGATTGGAGGAAGCAAATCGGTGGAAGGAAGCAAGTAGCCAATGACATCTCCCCGGCCACAGGGTTTATAAGAGGCGGGCCAGGCCTTGGGTCCAGCAGAATCCTCTGGACACCTGGGGACTTGAGAACATTGGGTAAGAGGGGCTTTGAAGCAAGGAAGAGAGAGCTTTCTTATTTTCTAGGAACTGGGAGATTGCTACTGGGAGGTCCTGGCTTGGGAAGACTCTCATCTGTTGGGGAAAGGGCCACGTGGACAACCCGCAATCATCCCGGGAGTTTCAAATTCTTGGGATTCTTGCGAGAGTCCTGGCGTTGCCTTGGGATTTACTAGGAGGCGAAGTAGCTTTGAAAAAACCCCGATTTCTCTTTCCAGGTTGCCTCTCTTGACCTTCCCAAAACTTAATGGGACTTACCGATAGCGCACCTTGGCGGATATTGGTACCCTAGATGGGTTTTCTCTTTTATTTCCAGAAAGTTGGGATTCGGCAGTGTAAAATTTGGGTGACACTTGGAGGGGGAACCCAATCGCCTTTTTTTTAATTCAGTGAGGTGTTGGGTTGTCAGGATTTCGCCTCATCTCGTCGCTGACTGGAAGCGCGGGACGTCTGGCTAGATCTTATTAATCCCCCCCCCAGGTCCTGCCCAGATGCCTCGGGTCTGAAAGGGAAGCAGGGATGGTGTGGCCTAATGAAGACGTTTGTGTGGCTGGGGATGTAAGTTCTGGAGGAAGCTGATGGAGAGACACGTGGCCGGAGTTGGGGGCTTAGGACCCGTTTTTAAGGACTGGGTTAGGATTGATGGTCACTCCTACCACCGGTCCAGGTCCCTGGGGGGTTGGGTCTCTGGGTGGTCCTTTGGTCTATTGAATCTCCACTTGCGGGCTAACTGCGCCAGGAGGCATCACTTTGAGGGCTGGGGGGAGAAGGGAGATCTCGGCGAAGTTTCCACTGCTGCCTTGACACCGCCAATACGATGGGCACTGTCTTGTAATTTTAAACATTGAGAAAGTGCTTCCTTGTATTGGCAGCGTCTCGGTCAGCTTTCCGTCTCCTAGTTTGAGAAGGGTATCCCCTTTAACGTCTTTTATTTCTGATCTCTAGGAGTGAAGCCCCAAGTTTTTGGGAAGTTCTTTGGTCCGAGCCTAAACTCCTGGCCAGGTATGCGGAGAGGCGCTTGGCCGTCCATACCGCGGACAAACACTAGGGGGCGCCGCGTGGACCTTTTCAAAATTTGCGCAGCGCTTGCCGAAGTCTCGTGTGCGGTTCAAAATTCCCATTTGCGCACGCATTTTAAAACCGCATTCAGGGAAGAGCTTTGTTGATCCCGTGGTAGTCTTTGGGTTGGGTAAGGGTTCAGTTGCCAACTCCCCCCACCCCGCGCTGACAGAGGTTCAAGCACCGGTGTCTCAAACTAGATCCGATGCGCATTGAGCCCCTGTTTTCTAGAATGTCTGAAAGTCACCAGTTTTCCTAATTGCAAGACGAGGATCCAAAACCTAGGAATTCGGGCTCCATGAACCTCACACAGACGGTGGCACTTTCTTGTTAACATAGTCAATTAAGTGCTATATTGTTTGTGTGAAGTTTGGGCCTGACCCCAGCGAACAACACCAAGAAGATGGGGCCTTCCTGGGAAGGTTATTGCAAGCTTGCAACTTTTGGGTACTGTGTTTTGTGTTTTGAATGATTCTGGGGCATGTCTGGTCTCAAATGACCTCTTTTGCTTTTATGTCCTCAGGAAGACCAACCAGCAAGCTCTTTGGCCTGGAAACGAAAGCATCCCTCCCTCCAAACCTTTCTGCATGGAGGAGACTCAAGATCTTGTGGGTGTTCTGGGAAAGACCAAAGGGCCAGCCCTCACCCTATTGCTTACAAAATTCAGCATGGATCACCCCCAGCCTGACTGCGCCTTACCCAAACTTGAGCACTCTCTGTTTATCTAACTAAGAAAGTGCTTCATTGTTTGGGTGAGGCTTGGACTCAGGGTTGCGTCTGGAAGGGGGTGGGGGATCTGGAAGGTTCACCCAATTTCTCTTTAGCCAGCTGTCTTCTGAAGTATACCTGCATCACATGCCCATTTCCTTCCTGAAGGGAGGTCACCATGAAGCATTTCTGGGTCATTTACTTTCATAAGTGCTCCATGATGGCTTTCCTTCTAGATGGCTATTCCAACAATGGCCAAAGACTGGCACTCTGTTGTCTAAAAAAGAGCTTCATTGGTTGGACTCGGGGTTGTGTCTGGAAGGGGAAGATTCACCCAATTTCTCTTGCTAGCTGTCTTCTGAAGTACCTGCATTGCCTGCCCATTTCCTTCCAGAAGGGATGCCACCATGAAGCATTTCTGGGTTATTTACTTTCCTAAGTGCTCCATGATGGCTTTCCTTCTAGATGGCTATTCCAACAATGGCCGAAGACTTTGGCATTCGGTTGTCTAAAAAAGAGCTTCATTGCTTGGACTCGGGGTTGTGTCTGGAAGGGGGTGGAGGATCTGGAAGATTCACCCAATTTCTGTTGCTAGCTGTCTTCTGAAGTACCTGCATCGCCTGCCCATTTCCTTCCAGAAGGGATGTCACCATGAAGCATTTCTGGGTTATGTACTTTCCTAAGTGCTCCATGATGGCTTTCCTTCTAGATGGCTATTCCAACAATGGCCAAAGGCTTTGGCACTCGGTTGTCTAAAAAGAGCTTCATTGCTTGGAGTCGGGGTTGTGTCTGGAAGGGGGTGGAGGATCTGGAAGATTCACCCAATTTCTCTTGCTAGCTGTCTTCTGAAGTACTTGCATCGCCTGCCCATTTCCTTCCAGAAGGGATGTCACCATGAAGCATTTCTGGGTTATGTACTTTCCTAAGTGCTCCATGATGGCTTTCCTTCTAGATGGCTATTCCAACAATGGCCAAAGGCTTTGGCACTTGGTTGTCTAAAAAAGAGCTTCATTGCTTGGACTCAGGGTTGCGTCTGGAAGGGGGTGGAGGATCTGGAAGGTTCACCCAATTTCTCTTTAGCCAGCTGTCTTCTGAAGTATACCTGCATCACCTGCCCATTTCCTTCCTGAAGGGAGGTCACCATGAAGCATTTCTGGGTTATTTACTTTCCTAAGTGCTCCATGTTGGCTTTCCTTCTAGATGGCTATTCCAACAATGGCCAAAGACTGGCACTCTGTTGTCTAAAAAAGAGCTTCATTGCTTGGACTCTGGATTGTGTCTGGAAGGGGGTGGAGGATCTGGAAGATTCACCCAATTTCTCTTGCTAGCTGTCTTCTGAAGTACCTGCATTGCCTGCCCATTTCCTTCCAGAAGGGATGCCACCATGAAGCATTTCTGGGTTATTTACTTTCCTAAGTGCTCCATGATGGCTTTCCTTCTAGATGGCTATTCCAACAATGGCCGAAGACTTTGGCACTGTTGTCTAAAAAGTGCTTCATTGCTTGGACTCAGGGTTGCGTCTGGAAGGGGGTGGAGGATCTGGAAGATTCACCCAATTTCTCTTGCCAGCTGTCTTCTGAAGTACCTGCATTGCCTGCCCATTTCCTTCCAGAACGGACTTCACCATGAGCATTTCTGGGTCATTTCTTTTCCTAAGTGCTCCATGATGAAATTCCTTCTAGATGGTTATTCCAACACTGGCCAAAGACTTTGGCACTCTGCTGCTTAACTAAGAAAGTGCTTCATTGTTTGGGCAAGGCTTGGACTCAGGGTTGTGCCTGGAAGGGGGAGGGATCTGGAAGGTTCACCAAATTTTTCTTTTGCCAGCTTTCTTCTGAAGTACAGTACCTGCATAGCCTGCCCATTTCCTTCCAGAACGATTTCACCATGAGCATTTCTTGGTCATTTACTTTCCTAAGTGCTCCTGATGAAATTCCTTCTAGATGGCTATTCCAACACTGGCTGAAGGCTTTGGCACTCTGTTGTGTATCTAAGAAAGTGCTTCATTGCTTGAACTCAGGGTTGTGCCTGGAAGGGGTCGGGAATCTGGAAGATTCACCCAATTTCTCTTGCCAGCTTTCTTCTGAAGTACCTGCATCTCCTGCCCATTTCCTTCCAGAAGGGAAGTCACCTGGGGCATTTCTAGGTCATTTACTTTTCTAAGTGCTCCTGATGACATTCCTTCTAGATGGCTAGTCTTAACAGGCTGAATGCTTTGGCATTCTGTTGTCTAAAAAGTGCTTCATTGCTTGGACTCAGGGTTGCACCTGGAATAGGTGGGGGATGTGGCAGATTCAGCCAATTTCTCTTGCCTGCTTTCTTCTGAAGTACTTGCATTGCCTGCCCATTTCCTTCCAGAAGGGATTTCACCATGAGCATTTCTTGGTCATTTACTTTCCTAAGTGCTCCTGATGAAATTCCTTCTAGATGGTTAGTTCAACACTGGCTGAAGGCTTTGGCACTCTGTTGTGTATCTAAGAAAGTGCTTCATTGCTTGAACTCAGGGTTGCACCTGGAAGGGGTGGGGGATCTGGAAGATTCACCCAATTTCTCTTGCCAGCTTTCTTCTGAAGTACCTGCATCACCTGCCCATTTCCTTCCAGAAGGGAAGTCACCAGGAGCATTTCTAGGTCATTTACTTTCCTAAGTGCTCCTGATGACATTCCTTCTAGATGGCTATTCCAACAGAGGCTGAAGGCTTTGGCATTCTGTTGTCTAAAAAAGTGCTTCATTGCTTGGAAGGGGGGTGGGGGATCTGGAAGATTCACCCAATTTCTCACCCCGATTTCTCTTGCCTGCTTTATTCTGAAGTTCCTGCATCGCCTGCCCATTTCCTTCCAGGAGGGACTTCACCATGAGCACTTCTGGGTCATTTACTTTACCAAGTGCTCCATGATGAAGTGGCTTCTAGTTGGCTATTCCAAGGCTGGCCACATGTCCTCCCTGACCAGAGAATGCCCAAATATTAGCATTCTACTGCTATGATCACTTGTTGGTAAGTGCTACATTGTTTGGGCATCTTCCAGCCAGGAATTGCACCAAATATTTTGGAGGCACACTAAAGGATTGGTGTATTCTTATTTTTCTTTTGGAATGTTATTTATTTATATAGCTTTATATACCGCCCTACTCTGTGTAACCGACTTGTGTATTTGTGTTCAGTTTAATTTATAGTTAGGATGTATGTTTGGGGTTCTTTTGTATAATCAAACTATTGGTCTTTAAAAGCAACTTCTTGGAATTCATCTTGTGCCCTCAAGAATGTTTAAACCTTTTATTTCACCATCCTCCTGTACCTTGATATTCTCTGCATTCCAGGCTTTTAGTTTTCCAACCACACTACCTTGAACAGCCTCTCAGTACTTTACACTTCTCAATTTAGTACTGTACTTTTCACTTCTCAATTTAACCTTTATGTTCTATTTAGTCTGCTACCATTTTAACACTCTTTACTCAATTGAATTTAACATTGCTGTGTAAAAATTATATTATGTTGCATTTGTTTGCATATCTTTTACAATATGTTGCTGTTTGGAAAGTAAATAAAAGTTTTGAATTCAAATAGTTATACCTTTTGATCATGTACACTGGGAAACCAGTTGCTGTTTCACAGGAAATTTGCAAAGTGAAAAGCAAAGCACCAAGCATAATGCCCCAACATTACTCCTAATCACTGATAATACAATTATTTTCAAAAATAAAATTGCAAAACCTACAAAACAACACAGAATTGTGCCTATAAAACAACACAAAATAAATTTAACAGTTCCAAGTTTCAAGAGTAAACAAAACAAAGGCAAAAATGTTGTGGTACCTTACTAACTGCTTTATTTTAGATCAAGTCTTCATGAAGTGTCTCTTGATTCACAAAAAGCTAACATTAAAATACAGCAGTTGGTCTTTAAGATGCCAGAACATTTTTGCCTTTGTTCTTTTACTCCTATTTGCACAGACTTAACACAGCTACCACTTCAAGAGTTGTCATAATATAACTTGATATCAAATATGGGAACCAACTTCTTGCTTTTACCTCATTCTCCTTTCTCTCCCCCCCCCCCTTTAAAGGTTGCCAGATGTAATTTCTCTATTTGAGGCAACAGCCACTATCTGGCAGAGCCCCCACCCCTTCCAAACCTGGTGCTGTCAAAGGCTGCTCTGATTAAGTGGGGAAATATTAGGCATGTAAAAACTTCCATGAGCTTTGGGCTCTGGGATAGGTTCTTGTGGTTAAGCACAGTAGTAGATGGTTCAAAAAACACCAAAACACACATCCTGGCCAGACTGGAGTCTCTGCCTCCTTTGTTAAGAATAACTTTGGAAAGGGAGGCTGCAGAGTCCAGAATGACTTGGTAATCTTGGGAGAGGCATTCCAATCAACACCATAAAGTTACAATTTGCAACCTGTACCTCTGACTTAAAATCTTGCAGCTCCCATTTTTTGAAAGCAACACTTTTCAGTACCATTGTTTTTAACCAAAGGCCTTGGTGAATCTAATGGGAATTGGCAATGATCAATTTATGGCTAATCCTCTTAATGGGCAAAGCATTTTATAACCCCTTGAATTGAACATGCGTCCTCTAAACGCAACTGTTGGCATATTTACAAGGGCATTTAGTATTTCATCAAAGTCCACATTTGATTTCTGACATTTGATTTCTCCACTTCCCTTGGTTGTTGTTTTTTAATCTTCATGTGTGCTTCTGTTTTTACAATTTGAGCATAATCAAAATATTTTTTAAAGAAAACCTAAACTGGATTTTTATCCCAGAATGCTCATGCAGCAAACCTTTTAGTCATAACGTTGGCACAATACACAATAATAAACACAAGATGTATTGATAAGCAGACATTTAAACTGAACTCTCTCCATAGGGATACTGACTTAGTGACTTTGGATCAAAACACAATTCTGTCATTCAAAACCAATCTGTTCTTTAATCTGCAAACAAATATGAGGTTTGCAACCCTTTAGTTTACAGAATTTTCTTGAATCGACCTTATATACTGATTATTTATTTGTTTGGAATAGTAACTGTTAGTCTGTTTTTCAAGCATATTGGAGAATAAACAAAACAAAAAAAATGTAGCACTTTGAAGACTTTGACTATTATATATTAATGTTTTCGTGGATCAAGTCCACACTTTGTCAGACCTGGAACAAAGTGGACTTGATCCATGAAAGTTAACATTAAAATATGTTTTGGAATAGTAGCCGCGCTAGTCTGTGGTTCAGGCATATGAGAAAACAAAAACTTAAAAGTAATAAAAACAAAAACCCTGGCACTTTATAGACGAACGGCTATATTTTTATTGTTAGCTTTCGTGGATAACAGACTTCAAAGTGCTATAATGTTTTTGTTTTATTCTCCGATGCTTATATACAGAGTTAGGTTTACAGTGCCCTTCTACTTGGGATATTTTCCTTCAGACCTAATGCCGCTGCAGTAATCTATCTGCATGGAAACACAGCACACTGCTCCAGCCTTGCTAGCTAGATGACTGTCAGATAACTTCCAAGCACCGCTCTATGGATAAAACTTGCCTTATAACAGCTATTTATTGGGATATTTACCCCACAAGCACTGAACAACTGCCTTCTACAGAAGAGATTATTCATCCCCCCTACCCTCCATTTTTAAGACTAAATTTGGAGATCAGGAGTTTTGTATTTCTGCGGAAGTTTGTTAGGGAGTCCTGTAGTAGTAATTGTGGCTACTGTATATTTCGTCTTCCTACAGGACTGCAGTGGCTTAAGTGGCCAAGACACTGACTGGAAGGTGGTGTGTGTGTGTGTGTGTCAGCATTTCGACTCCTCTGAGTACTGCAGGACAGAATGAGCTCCCCGTCTTTGTCCCAGCTCCTGCCAACCTAGCAGTTCAAAAGCAAGAAATTGCAAGTAGACAAATAGGGACCACTTTGGTAGGAAGGTAAACAGCGTTCCATGCGCTCCAGTGTCTAGTCATGCCTGCCACATGACCACAGAAATGTCTGCAGGAGCAGACAGCGCTGGCTCTTTGGCTTTGGAATTTTGTTCAGTCGCACAGTCGATTCCGACGCTCTGCGACCCCATGGACCACTGTCCGCCAGGCACTCCTGTCCTCCACCATCCCCCTCAACTCGCTCACCTCTGTGCCCATTGTCTCCACAATACCATCTAGCCATCTCATCTTGGGCCGTCCCCTTCTTCTTTTGCCCTCGACCCTTCCAAGCATCAAGGCTTTCTCAAGTGAATCCTCTCTTCTCATTTGATGTCCAAAGTACTTTAGCTTCATCTTCATTATTTGACCTTCTAAGGAGCAGTCAGGGTTGATTTCTTCCAAGATTGGAAGAAAGATTGGCTTTGGAATAGGTGAGCACTAAACCCTAGAGTCAGATACGACTGGCTTTTGAGCAAGGGAAAAATTTACCTTTACACGATAGTTAGTATTAATCTTCATGTCATGTCAGTATGCATATGTCAGTATGTCTGTGTGTCAAAGTGATTGTTTTTAAATAGAATTAATCTGTATGCCAAATTACCTCTGCCCTGCGGAATATGTACTTGTTATGTGATGCAGAAATAGATTCTTTTGAAATAATTGAATTACTTTTTTTCTGCCAAAGTACCATCTACAGTTCTACACATATTCAGTCATTATCCGGTCCCATTTTGTCTATAGGAATTCATATCAGAGTAGGATCAGAGTTTAAATGCCCCCCAGTCTCCCCACATAAGCTATTTCTAAGGGGAGAGGAAATAGTTAATTTTAGAAAGTCAGCTTTTTGCCATTGGTAAAAAAAATGTTGCATTAGTCATGATTTATTGACATGTGCATAGTTGCATTATTAGCCCTCTGAACTGTAAAGAATTTCAGGTACAGTACAGTACTTTAGTTAATCTAGAAGGCCAGGCCCGTTTCTCATTAAGCCTGAAATGTAGTTGTGATTAAAAGTATCACAAACAACATCAAATGTCTCCCTTCTGAGATGACCATCCACCATGACATGTCTGAGGAGCTTCTAAAGAGGAATTCCAGACCATGGCTGAGATTTTGGGGACATGTTTCCAGAAGTACCCTCAGTTTACACAGAAGCCTTGCCATGTCTGCTTGTCCTTCCTCTTACCCTTGTCTGAACTGAAGGAATATTAGAATACATCCATTTGAAATGTCCTGAAACTGTGCACGACACCATATGAGTTGTCTCTCAAGGAAACATCCCTGTCAGCAGTGATCTTCAAACTAAGGAAGCCCTGTTCTACATCAGCAGCATCATGAAGACTGTACCATTTGAACTATAGAGATGCTCGCATGAGATACATGAATCACGACTGAACAAATATTTTTATTCCAGGCAGTAAAGCTAATTGGCATGTTCTGAGAGCTGTAGTCCAAAGAGAATAGAAGCAAGTTTTCCAAAATTATGCCACAATAGTTGGGCCTTCTCACTGCAAGGGCCAGCCCAAAGTTGGGTATGAGTTTATTCACACAGTATTGTCCAGTTGCCAGAAAGGGACCCGCTCAGGAGACACTCCATATATCTGGCACCAAGCACTTCTGCAGCCTTCTTTGCATTTCTTTCTGTTTTCTCCCTCTCATAGCTCGCAGTCATGTAACCATTCAGACAAATCTTGACCTGCACAGTTTTCCCTCCAACTCATCCTAGAAGGAAATGTCAGAATTGACAGGGAGTCAAGTAGCAGGCAGGCAGGTAGGTCAATAGTTTAAGGGGGGGGGGAATTGGCCTAAATAAACTAGTGACACAAATTTAAAGGACATGATCCACTTAAACATTCTCCTGAGCAATGCCCATAGAAAGAGCAAAAAGCAGGGTTGGGAGTTTGAAATATCTTCCCTGAGATATTTCATTGCCTGAGGAAATAAAGAACCAGGCCAACATGCCAATTCATGTACTGGGCTGGCAGTTGAATCTTCAGCAGCAGTGGCAGGACAATATATTCCATGCCGTTTGAAAATGGAAGACCATCTTAACAGCAGGACCATAGCCCAGGGAGTGGCCAGGGTGGGCGTCGAAAAAATATTCGTCCACCCACATCTAGAATCTTGGCTGTGGCCCTGCTTTACAGGTGTGGCAGCAAGCTATGAGATGTACAGCTCTCTCCTCCAACAACACATTGTCTTCCTCACAACATCTCTTTGAAAGGTGGCAGCTTATCTTTAAATAAATTTCATTTCAGAAATTATTCTGGGTTGAAAGGATTTTTTTCTGGAGAAACTCTGCTCCATTTCATGTCCCCAAGATCCCTCCTTCCATGTCCTCAAGATCCCTCATACAGCACTCGAGTATCAAACCCTGACCTTCAAGTTCAGTGTCTTAACCACCAAGCCACTGCAGTACTGCTGCTTATCTCTAATAGCTACTGGTTGGGCTGGCTTTGAGCACAACTCAACCAATGGCTTGTGAGGCAACTTTTGGCTTCTATATTTAAAAAAAAAAACCAAAACAGAATCAAAGATGGCTTCTCCTTCCGTGTCTAGGCCAGACGTGAAACTGTCAAAATGAAGGCACTCTTTGGTGAGTTCATTTTGCATTTGCATTTGCCTGGCCCAGTGTGAGAAAGATTAGCCAGCACCACAAGGTTGCCATTACCAGGATACATCAATTGTGGTTCAAATAATTATAATTTTGTGTCAAAAATTATTCTGGGTTAAAAGGATTTTTGCTGGAGAAACTCCACTCAGCGGATGCCCAAATGAGGCTCCTTTCATGTCCTCAAGATATTTTCCCACCGAAGTGGTCCCTGTTTAGGGGTCTTTCAAATACCACACGACCATTTTAGGGAGGGAGGGGGGTCGACCAAAAGTCACGGAAAGTCAGGGGGGAGGAGGTTCGGCGTGAAGTTACATGACTCCAGAATTTTAACCCCACCCCCCCACCAGGTGGGAGTCGGGGTGGGGCAGCAGGTGTCCTCAGGCTCCAGGCAGGACTGTCCTCCTCTCCCCCCACCAGGTGGGAGTCCAGGGGTGGGGCGGTAGGTGTCCTCAGATTCTGGGTCGGTCATGCTTCTGCCGTTTCTCTTCAATTCAAGGAAAATAGAGAAACCACATGATTTAAAGGGGAGGAGGTGGGTCAAAGGTTACAGAAAGTCACAGGGGGAAGGGGGTTAAAAGTGGCCTATTTTTGGTCACATGATATTTGAAAGGCCCCTTATTTACTTGTAATTTCTTGCTTTTGAACTGCTAGGTTGGTAGGATATATACCACAAATCTTCAAGGAAGCTCTTTCTGTGTAGCTGTCAGGTTGTATATTGAGTACATTCAACATGGAATACGGAGAGTCTAGCAATGCCTTACAGGGAATTCACATTGGAAAAATTTGATCAGCAGAGTTAGAGAGAAGTTCCCGAAAGAGAGCTACAAGCTTACAAGTGGGGAGAGAGAGGTATCAGGATTAATCAGAGACATGTTGATGTGAGAAGTCCAAAGAGGAGGGCTTCTCCTGTTTGCCCCAGCCTAGCAGTCACACCCTATGTCAGTGATGGTGAACCTTGGCACTCCAGGTTTTCTTGGACTTCAATTTTCAGAAGCCCATGTCTCTGTGAATCCACACAAATGGGTTTACTGCACGCATGCATATGCGCAGTAAACCCATTCATGTGGATTCACAGAGACATGGGCTTCTGGGGATTGAAGTCTGAGAATAGCTGGTGTGCCACCATCATGGCCCTATGTTCTGTGTCACAGTGATTGGTAGTTAGGAAAGATGAAAACAGCCATAATGAATCTAAAGCCTGGTTTACGTGAGACCTTCATTCAAGCCCTGAAAAGTCACAAACAAATGCTCACTTTCATATAAGGCTTTCATCAGGCTGGGTTCCACTTATCTATGGATTACAAGGGGGGGGGGGACACAGGCATTCCAAAAATCAAGGTTCGACATCTATGTTAGTTTGTCAAAGTCCCCTCTGGCAGTGTTGACTGAATTGGGCTCAGAGTGGCAGCCTTCTATCTGAAAAGTTTGGGGCGGTTTGATCAGAACGATCAGATGTGGAATTTACAAGTGATACTCCTGGCTTGACCTTGCAGCCATCAATTTTTTTAAAAAACCCTGTCATAGACATTGAGTCATGATTTTTGGAACAATTTTGTTTTGTATGTACCATCCACAGAGGATGAAGGCCATTATGAAAACTAGTATTTATTTGTGTGTGTGTGGGTTTAATAGTTAACCAGAGGCATCACCTACCGATGCTATGACACATGAAGAAGAGTCACACCACTGTTTTCCCTTTTCACTGAAATGTATTAAGAGTCATTCTTCAGAAGAGCCACCAGGCGGCAGTTCATACCAGAGGTTGCTTAGAAGCTTTCTCCTCACTCCCTCACCCCTGATCACCACAATAAGATAACCAGCCAGCCCCATGAGTTGATTATTATCATAATAATGAAACTGAAGCTGGACGCCCAGTGTGACATAGTGGATAAAGTGATGGACTAGGACTCTGGAGACCAGGGTTTCAATCCACACTTAGCCCTGAAAATTCACTGTGTGTGTGTCAGGAACTGGTGAATGATAATGATGAGTAATAAAAATAAACTTAAGGGTCTTATTAGCTCTATGTTTGACACTAGAAATGCAAATTGGGGCAGTGAGCAAAGCTGCCTCCCCCCCCCCCCAAATGTATCAAACAGCTCAGTTGAGTCCCTACTTTGACAGGTGATCCCTCTTAACACTAGTTATCTCACTGGTAATCTCACGTATTGAATACTGTAATCCTCTCTACGTGGGGCTTCCCTCGTTCCTGATACGGAAGCTTCAACAAGTGCAGAATGCAGTGGCCAGGCTAGTTACTCGAGTGAGAAAATTTGAGCATATCTCCCCAGCCTTGGCAGGGCTGCATTGGCTACCCATCCCTTTCTATATCCAGTTACAAGATGTCAGTTCTAGCTTTTAGGGCCCTAAACAGGGGCGTAGCTACCGCCGTATCTGCCGTATCAATTATACGGGGCCCCCGGGCCACGGGGGCCCCCTACAGCAAAAATTAATAAAAACTTCCCAATTTTTTTTATTTCACAAGGGCCCCCAAACAAATTTTTATACGGGGCCCCGTTAAGGCATGCTACGCTTCTGGCCCTAAACCAGGGGTTGCCAACCCTTTTGAGTCAGGGGCCAGGTCACGTTCCCTCAGATAGCTGAGAGGGCCAGACTGGTTGTCCTCCTGCTGTTTACAGCTGTGGTAAATGCGTTTACAACAGCCGAAAATGAGGGCCGATTGCAGTGGCGGCAGGAGCGAGGGCGAGAACTGGATTATTTGGCACTGCAGGCTGGATCTGGCCCATGGGAAGTAGGTTACCTACCCCTGCCCTAAACAGTTTGGGACCTTCCTACCTAGCAGAACATCTTCCCCTCAGATCATCAGCCTGCATCATCCTTCCCTTCCAGACTGCACAGCTCCAGGTTATCTTTGGCTTGGAGTAGAAACTTCTCAGTGGCCTCCATCTTTACTTATTTTTAAGAAACAAATTAAACCTTTTCTTTTGAAAGAGGCTTTTAAAGACATCCTACCAACTGCCAGGCAGTAGGTTCAACTATCCTATTCCATTGCCAATATGTGCTGTTTTGAGGACTTTGTTACTGTTTTTTGTCACTATTTATAATTTAATCTGGTTGGATTTGTTTTTTACCTTTAATTTTGTGTTGGTAATTTAAAAAATAAATAAATCTGTTGTATGCCACCCAGAGTGGGAGAATATCCCAGATGGGCAGGATATAAATGTAATTAATTAATTAATTTCTGGTTGTAATATTCTCCAGATGCTTGCTTCTGCTAAGAAGTGGTGTAATCTGGTTCCCTGCTCCCAACAGTTCTTCAAACCCACATACACATATACTTTGTAATCTTTTTTTTCTTTTTGCTATTACAGATATTATGTACAGTGGAACCTCAGTTAACAAAAAGGCTCAGTTAACATAAACATCGCATAACAAAAGGAAATCCATTGAAAATAGTGGCTTAGTTTACGGAATTTTTTCCAGAATGGATCAATTGGTTTTCAATGCATTCCTATGAGAAACCACATTTCAGTTAAAGTACAGTAATACCTCGGATAACGTTTACCTCAGATAATGCTAAAATCACATAATGTTTAGTAATCTGGGAAGGAGAATTGGATCGAATAACGTTAAGGTCCTATGGGATGGATCGGATAACAACCGCTAAAGCCTGTGCGGTTACAATGTATCTCTATGGAGCTTTAACGTTATCCAATCCATCCCATAGGATTTTAACATGCATTGGATAACACTAAAAATCGGATAACACCAAGACTTGTGGAACCAAGTCTTAGTGTTATCCGAGGTATTACTGTATTTTGGTTTTCAATGCATTCCTATGGGAAATTGCATTCAACACATTCCTATGGGAAATTCAGTTAAAGTGATTTTTGCGGTAAGAAACGTCCTGGAGAATGCATTAATCACATTAACTGAGGTTCCACTGTACTAGCTCCCTGAAGACTTCAATACTGTTACTAACTGACTGTTATTGTATTTGTTTGAATGTCAGTATATCTAAGGTTGACCTTAATAGCAATAGCAACTACTGTACTGTACACTTATATGGTACTCCATAGCACTTAGTGCACTCGCTGGGTGGTTCACAAGGTAATTAGTATTTTGCACCCCAACATGCTAGGCACCCATTTTACTGAGGATGGAAGGGTGGAAGGGTGAGTCATCCTTGAGCCACTGTAACACCAGGGCTCTTCAGTGGAAACAGACTGAGTGATGGGTCAACCTTCAGCTGTAACTGAGTTCCATCTTTAACGAACAATGTGGATTACCTGTTACAGTATTTGGAACTAGTGATTTTCATGTATGGCTTTGCAAAGAGATGATTTGTTCTCTAGAAAATGAGCCTGAGCATTAGGCCTCTGAATGTTTTTTAAATACTGTACAATTATATGGTACAATTTGACTACTCTGTTTTTTGCACCTCACTTTAATAATTATCTCCACTGTTTGATGTCACTGATGGGCTTCCCCTTTTCAATTACCCCTTCACTGGCCCAAACCCTGTTCCTTAGAGAAGAAACACTAGAGTAGACCCACTGAATCACTGGGAATTGGGTGAAAGATCTCTTCTGTAAGTTCCATTGACTCAAGTGGGCCTGCTCTAGTACATCTTATTACACGAAGTAACAGGATTTCAGCCACCGTGTGGTAGAAGGGTCAGAATCTTGGAACTGGGCACTCAAGAGATTGGAGCTCAGGGTAGAATGGGGTTCTAGTCCCCATTTCACCCTGAAACTTAGGGGGCGATCCTGCACCAATCACTCTGGTTCACAAGGTTTCTGTGAAGATACAGTTGGGTTGAGGGAGGGTGGAATCCATGCAAGTCTCCTTTAGGTCTTTGGAGGAAAAATGGTTCACTAATGTCTGAATAAGCAATGCTTCTCACTCTAAAGACAGGGACTCACAACTTGGGCTGGCAACCACTCCCTTGCCATGCTAACCCACTTCCTTTGTGGTGTCTGATTTGCTCATCACACAATAGGGATCCTTCTTGTAAACATCCCAAAAGCTCACAAAATCCCTACAGATTGCTTTACCAAGCCCCCAGCCCTCTGGGTCCCTGTGCAATCCGCATGGCACAGACAATATCATCACGGATGGTACCAGTCAGCAGATCTGTGGAGACACAAGGAAAATAACATAAAGGAGGGTAGCCAGCAGACAGAGCCCCTGTTGCTTCTGACATTTCTGGACCCCTTTCTTCAGCCAACCTTCTGAGCTTCACCCTTTCTGTCAGAAATCAGGTGTTTCCCAAACCTTCTCACCTGATTGCTGTGGATCAGAACATCCATTGCACAACAGCAAACTCCAAAAAAAAATGGCATGGCATCCTACTGGCATGTGATGAAAGAGCTGCTAGTATGAATAATCAAACATGTGTAAAACTAGTCTAACATGCACATTGATGTGCAAGGTTTTCCATTGCCCTTCTGCATGATTTAGCTGCTCTATCCAAGGTGCAAGTAGTTTGATGCTACATCATTGTACAGGTCATTCCATTTGCCTTTGATGAGTGCAGATCAGTGGCTTGGGCAGAAACACAAAAAGGAGGGTCATTCCTACCGCTGTGCATTAAATGTCATGGCAGAGCAATATTGTTGAACTCCTGGAAAAGCTTGAGCCTTCCTTCTCTACCCTCTACCTTTATTTTATATATGATTGCAGTACACCACCCTCTAGTGCAGCGTTGCCCAAACTATGTTCCGTGGAACACTGGTGGACTTCAATTCCCAGAAGGCTCAGTCAGTACATTGGCTGATCAGCGCTTTGGGGAATTTACTTTGGCTCCTGGCAATTGAAGTGCAAAAATCAAAGGTTGGGAAACAGTGTTCTAGTGTTACGATGCAGAATTGAATCCAACCCACTTTAGTGCTCACCACTGCAATGGATTTGGCACTTGTTTGGATGAGAGAATTTGAAGTCTTCACACCAAATGCGGCTATTGATCTGGAAAATGCCATTGCTGGTGCTGCCGTCAAATTCCTGGCGCACATAGGTCGTGTCAAACTGGCTCTCATAGTAAGCCATGCAGAGCCCTGCAACGCAGAAACAGAGGCATGGGTAGGATTTCTCTACAAAGCTTAACACCAGTTCTGCTTCGGCAGAGAGCAAGATTTCACTTGGGCCCTGGCTCAGCTTGTCTTTCGTGGCTTCCTCCCACCTGTTTTGTGCCTTCTGCCCCACCAGACCAAATGGGCATCAGGCAACAAAGGAAAGCACGGGGACACTCACAGTCAGCCAAGGTTTGTCCACGATAGCCCTCCAAGCCAGCTTCCTTCAATACCTGGGCCAGCTCACAGCGTCCATAGACTTTCCCCGCAGCTCTGGATGCAAGACACACGAGGAATTGCAGCAGCAAAAGGAGTTTCATCCCTAAAAAATTTTTTTAAAAAAAACACCACACAATCAGGGCAGGGTAGGGGAGATGATCTTAAGTGAATGGCAGATGAAGTGGAGACTGGAGGCTCCCAAATGGCCAGTGAAGACAGTGGAAAGAATCTTGAGACCCTTTCACAGGCACGAGTTGGCACTGTCAAGACCATAACAGCTGGGATAGGGCCAGGCTATTTCCTGCTTCCACTGAGCTCAAGGCTGCACACATCGCTCTCCTCTTCTTCCCTTCGTCTTCACAACAACAAATCTGTGCAGATGATGCCCAGACAGAGACTGGCCCAAGGTCAGCCAGTTAATTTTGTGACTCAGTGGCGACTGGGACTCTCCCAAGTTCCAGTCCAATTGTCTTTGCCAAAATCACCACTTAGGAAATAGGGACGCTCTGGTGTGAATTGTCATTGATTAGAGAACACGTTGGATTGTGATTGGTCACTGTTTGACCACCCAAACGGCAGCTCATATGCAGTGGTGGGCATCAGCAGGTTCGCACCAGTTCGCCAGAACTGGTAGCAGAAATTCTGGCTGGCCCCGCCCATCCAAGTTTTGAAACAAAGTACTGTAGTCCTAATTCGGGTGCAACACAGGGCTTTCCCCTGGCCATGCCCACCATACCACACCCACAGTGTGGTAGTAAAAAAAATTTGAGCCCACCACTGCTCATATGTCTGGCACTGGCACTGGCAGGAAGGCAGGAAGGAAAAGATTGTTCCTTTTTCAAACTAAAAATACACTGCAGGGGTGCCCAAACTGTGGCCCATGGGCCAGATGTGGCCCCTGATGCCTGTATGGCACATTTTACTTCTGCTTCCGGGATCGATGAGGGTGAGTGTAAGCTGGATGAATTGACGTCGGGGGCCGGATCCAGATGCAACCAAGAGGCTGCAGTTTGAGCACCCCTGGTTTAAGCAGAGAAAATGGCAGCCTAAAATCTATCTAAAATCTCATCCTGTTGCAAAACAGATTGCAAGGCGTGTTTTACTTCTGCTTCTGGTGGGAGAAACTACGTGACTGGCCCACTGAACCGTGTGACTGGCCCACTGAACCACATGAGCAGCCCAGGGCCTGAAAAGTTTGGGCACCCCAATATACTGTCACACAATTTTGCCCCCCCTCCCAAGATATTTAATATTAAGAAACCAGCATATTACATTGGCACTTGAGGCATTAATATCTCATAAACATTTCTCTTCCTTCTTTGTGGTAAAAAAATAAGAGGGGCTGGATCTATGTTCCAGTTAGGTGTTTAGAATTGAGCTAACCTAACATTTGAAGAAAGGGAGCAGATTTACCAATCTCCTGTATCATTCCTATGGAAAGCAATAATCTGAAGATGACAACACATAAAGAATGGTCCCCTATCACTGCAGCTAAAGCAGGGGTTCCCAACCTAAGGTCTGTGGGCCGTATGTGGCCTGTGGTAACATTTCATGTGTCCCCATCCCTCCAAGGGCATTCAAGAAACAAAATGGCCATCCCTTTGAAGCTGTTGGAACAAAATGACCACCCCCACTGTGCAGGCAGGGCCAAATGGCCATCTGGCCCTTGAAGCTGACGCAGAGAGCATGACTGGCCCCCAGCTTGAAAAGGTTGGAAACCCCGCCTGAGCTAAAGGGAGACCTCTCATTCCTTACAACAGCCAAAGGACAGAGGTTAGGAAAGAAGCTTTTTGGAAAACATGTCTGAAAAGTTAATTTAATTTTAATTTAATTTTCCCACTTGTATGCCGCCCAATCAGGAAACCTGAATCAGGGTTGAAGTTCTGGAAGCTGTAGTCCAAATAGGTAACTTCCCCACCTCGGTTCCTCAACTCCTGCAAGGACGGAATGCTTTCTTCTTAGCTGCTATGTTGGCCAGGGACAGATTTTGCCCAGGAGATTCAGTGGCATGCAGCCACCCAAGTGCCCAGGAATGATAACAAGTTCAATCTAAACCGGCCATTGGACAGCACTGGTCATACAGTATCAGCAGAGCCTGGCTCCATTTGTCTTGGCCTCTGATCCCCTTCTCAGTTCATTGACAACCAAGCAAAATTAAGTGGCAGTGAAGCTGGGACAGCGGTTGAATGCAAAAGACTGTGCTCCTCACTTAAGCTCACAAAAGGGAAAGCAGGGGAGAGAGTAAGGCCTCTATGCCGTTTGGCTGGCAGAAGCATGGAAAAGACGCATGTGGCATGATTGCAACAAAGATGATTGTCTCCCTTTCCAGAACGGAAGGAGCCACTGTGCCTGAGAGAGGTCTGGCAACCACCAGTCCCATAAAAGGCAACTGTGATGATTGCTGACTTTGGGTAACCCCAGCAGTAAAATCTGCAGCTGCCCCCTCTGGGAGAGGGATATAATGCTACCTTCTCAACTGTTTCTCAGAAAACAAAAGAAAACAAAATAAACAAAATAAAATAAAACACAGTAGCATTTTAAAGACTAACTGCTATATTTTCACTGTTAGCTTTCGTGGATCAAGTCCACTTCATCAGACAAGGAATGAAACTTACAGGCATGTTCTTTATACACCAAATTCAGGAGGTCCACGGGAGAAGGGTTGGTGTCAAGCAAGATGACAGACAAGCAAGCACAAGAATGCAGTATCACCCAGCCATTAGCAACAATAGATTATACAGATAAACTCTAAAAGACTCCCTTTCAATCTCAAGGTTGCTGAGTAAGCCCATTATGGTCTCTGATCAACTTGTGACCTGCATGTCAAGGGGGGGGGGGGGGGGACAAACTCCTGTACCTGGTTTCTTTCTGTTTTACTAAAGAGAATTGGCAGGAAAGTTGTAATATAAAATCATATAGCAATCTCTGTATCAGATTTGATAATGTCCCAGAAACCCTTCACTAATATTTAGCCCCCTGTGATGGGTATCTAACAGATGGATGTATTTGATTTCTTCTGTCTCCCTTTCAATCCTAGTTTTGTAATTTCTCTGTTCCAGAATTGCAACTTTCAGGTCTTGGATAGAGTGTCCAGTTAGATTGAAGTGGTTTGAGACAGGTTTCTCCGTGTTGCCATTCCGGATATCTGATTTGTTTCCATTAATCCTTCTGCATAAAGATTGTCCTGTTTGTCCTACATAAAGCACGGATGGGCATTTCTAGTAAGAGATGGCATAAATCACATTGGCAGAAGCACAAGTAAAACTGCCTTTAATGTTGTGTGTGGTGCCATTGGGTCCAGTAATACTGTTTCCAGAGCGAATGTGGGGGCATAGTTGACATCTGGATTTGCAGCAGGGTCTAGTTCCCATATCTGCTCCACTTCTGTGTAGTCTGTTGTGTGTCAATAGTTGTTTGAGATTGGGGGGTTGTCTAAAAGCGAGTAGGGGTCTGTCACCAAGGGCTTTGGAAAGTGAAGCACTCTTGTGGAGCACTCTTGGGTTGGAGATCCCTCATTATGTGTGTGAGGGGTTTGAGTTGAGGGCTGAAGGTGACAACCAGTGGTGTGCGATTGCTTTCCCTTCTGGGCCTGTCTTGTAGTAGATCACTCCTGGGTATTCGTCTAGCCCGGTTGATTTGTTCTTTAACAAATGGGTATTGTAGTTTGAGAAATGCATTTTGTAAGTCTGTGAGCTTGACATCTGGGACATTTCTGGCATCTGGGACGTTTCTGGGACATTATCAAATTTGATACAGAGATTGCTATATGATTTTATATTACAACTTTCCTGCCAATTCTCTTTAGTAAAACAGAAAGAAACCAGGTACAGGAGTTTGTCCCCCCCCCCCCCCTTGACATGCAGGTCACAAGTTGATCAGATACCATAGTGGGCTTACTCAGCAACCTTGAGATTGAAAGGGAGTCTTTTAGAGTTTATCTGTATAATCTATTGTTGCTAATGGCTGGGTGATACTGCATTCTTGTGCTTGCTTGTCTGTCATCTTGCTTGACACCAACCCTTCTCCCGTGGACCTCCTGAATTTGGTGTATAAAGAACATGCCTGTAAGTTTCATTCCTTGTCTGATGAAGTGGACTTGATCCATGAAAGCTAACAGTGAAAATATAGCAGTTAGTCTTTAAAGTGTTACTGTGTTTATTTTATTTTGTTTTGTTTTGTTTTCTGAGATGCCTGAACCACAGACTAACACGGCTACTATTCAAAAAAATTCTCAACTGTTGAATATTTTAGAGCAGAGATTCCCAACCAAAGGCCCATGGGCCAGATCTGGCTAATGGCACCATTTCATGTGGGCCCCCACTCATTCCAAGGGCATTCGAGAAACAAAAATGGGCCTTCCTTTGAAGCTGTTGGAACAAAATGGCTGCCCCCATTGTGCAGGCAGGGCAAAATGGCCATCCAGCCCTTGTAGCTGACTGAGAGAGCGTGACCCGGTCCTCAGTTTGAAAAGGTTGGGAACCACTGTTTTAGAGCAACCCCACCATGCAATGGATTATTAATGTCAATTCTATCTCTAATGGACCAATTAAAAAATTCTTCTGTTTTCCCACTTCTGGGGTCACCTGACATGGTTTTTATGTATTAAGCCTTGTTGTTCAGTTATCTGCATTCTAATCTCATTTCTCTACTACTACTCCTTGCTATTTTTGCATTACAAGCAAAAGCATGTATGTCTTAAGAACACCAGTTTTGTTTGAGCACATGGGAACTTTTATGAAAAGAACTTTTACAAAGCAGAGAATATGTTTATCTCTCTGAATCAACTGTAAGTAAAGAATACTTTTGTTATGTTTCTAAAACATCGGGCAGAGTGTTTAATTGCTGGACTAGAGTGGGGAGCCCTGGACTAGAGTGGGGAGCCCTTGTAATGCACACCAAGGCTGCTTGTAAGTCTGTCCTGCTTTACTGCTGCATAAAAACTTAACACAACCCCATGGCAATTTGCCACTGTGACTTAAAAGAAAGCCCAGACCAGCTGGCATGAGTTTCCCAACTCCTTTCTTTCCAGACAATGATCCAGACCATGCACACATTAATTTTACGGGCTCCCAAACTAAATTGCTACAATAAATAGCAATTTGCTCTCCCGTTTCTCCATTTCTTGAAGGGCAAATGTAGGGCATCGCCATTCAAAACTGCCCACTCTCTTGATTTGTGTCTCATCCGCTGGCATTCCAGAATGCTGTTGAAGGAGAAATGCCAAAGAAAATGACCACACGTCATGAGGTCACAGTGACTTAGTGGTTAAGAGCTGAGTTTGACAACTGGAAGGTCACCAGCTCAGCAGTTCAAGACCCGAGTGCTGCATGATGGAGTGAGGTGCCATCTCTGCCCCAGCTCCTGCCAACCTAGCAGGCAAGTCAATGAATAAGTACTGCTTCGGCAGGAAAGGTAACAGTGGTCTATGCGCTTTGGCATCTAGTCCTGCCTGCCCCATGACCATGGCTCTTTGGCTGTAAATGGAGATGAGCACCACCCCTAGAGTCAGATATGGCTGGCTTTTGAGCAAGGGAGACCTTTACTTAAATGAACCATAAATTTGAGAAAGGCTCTGGCAGGACTCTATTTTCCACGTAGGGGTTGAGAAAGAAACACATGCAGTGATGGGATGCAACATGTTTGCACCAGTTCACCAGAACCAGCAGTAACGTTTCCCAGTACCCCGGAGAACCGGTAGCAGCTTTTGGGGGGAACCACCTTCGGGGCTTACCTTTTCACTGGTTCCCCACTGTGCATGCGCACAAAGCACTCAGTGTGCATGCATGCCTACAGTGCTTGGCGCGTATGCATGGCCTCCTTGTTGTCCTCCCAAGCAGGGAGGAGGAAGAGAAACTGCTAGCCTGAAGCTCCCTATAGCCTCCTCCCCAGGGTAAGTGACTCACCTTTGGATGTGGTGTGTCTGTGTGTATTTTAATGTGTATTTAATACCTTTACCTAGTATATTGACGTACTACCACAGTTCCTAAAAAGGCCTGGCGGCCTGGCTTGGGGTTTTTAAGCAAAGTCTTGGAGTTACCTCATCAATAAGCTACACCTGTGCTATTCCAATTGCTGTTCCAATTGGAGAACACTTAAGGAGGTACAGCTGTTTTACATTTACATTAAAGGATACTATCCTAGAGAACTGGTACGATGACCATATCCTTCTTGCAACATGGTGCTGCCCAGGCACTTATACTAATAGGTAAGTGACGGGTTTGTGTTTGGGGTGGGTGGGTGGGTTGAGGGGTGTGCGTGTGTGTGCTTATTTTTATTTAATTTTTAAAAAACTTTATTCTTTGGCCCCACCCATGACATCATGATGTCATGATGTTAGCTCCGCCCATACTGTGATGACATCACGGTGGGGTAGTAAAAAATTTGACATCCCACCACTGAACACATGTGACAAACACAAGGACCTACTTACCCTTGCAGACCAGTTAGAACTCACAAATAGAGCCTCACACACCTGTTTCACTCTGATTAACCCAGAAGACCACATGTCCATCCAAAATCATTGGGTGAGGCTTCCAGCTTAAGATTTCATGGCTCCTACATCACCACCACCCTGGTGGGCCACTTTTTGAACAAGCATGGAATAAAAAGAGAAGTGCCCAGAACCTTCTGGGATTACAGGAGTCTCCCAAGACACACATGGATTCTGTAACCAGACAGGATTCCTATGACATCACAGCAGCTTGGCTTCTAGAACATTCCCAGTTGCTACCTGGTCCTCTTCTTTTGGATGCCCACAGCTAGCTTCACAGCTCGGATTGATCTGTTCTTAAGCAGGGTGGATTTGATTTAAATCAAGCCAATTCAAATCTCTAGTCCAGGGATGCCCAAACTTTTTGGGACACGAGCCGTCACATGGTTCAGAAGGCCGATCATGTGATTCTTCCCACTGGAAGCGGAAGTAAAACACTCTTTGGAATCTGTTTTGCAACAGGATGAGATAGATTTTAAGCTGCCATTTTATATTCTTAAACCAGGGATGTTTATTTATTTTATTTATTTATTTATACTTACTACCCCGCCCCAATCGGGAGTACCCGACTCTGGGCGGCTTACAATGTGGATTAAAATCACAAATAGATCCTTAAAAGTTCTTAAAAAATTAAAACAATGTAACAGGTAAAACCAAATATCCCAAACGTCACAGGAGCCCACAGCCCACAGGCTGGATCTGGGCCCCAATGCCAATTCATCCAGCACACGCCGTCCTCATCGCTCCTGGAAGCGGAAGTAAAACGCGCCAGTACAGCATTAAAAGATGAAAGAGGAGGGGGGAAAGACGAGAAAAGAAGAAGTAGAAGAAACCTGCAAAATCTTCTACACGAGATTGTTCTCATCTTGCTTCAACATACCCATGCCAGCACTGACTGAGACATCAGAGAGTATTCCCCCGATTTTAATAAGCGAAGTAAGACATACAATACACCAGATGTCATCAGGCAAGGCCCCAGGAAAAGACAATATAATAAGAGAACTTTTAAAAACTGGTAACCATCAATTACACTGCAGTGGGTCCAGTGGCTAAGACACTGACTAGAAGGCAGCAGGTCAGCAGTTCGAATCCCGAGTACTGCAGGGCAGAAAGAGTTCCCGTCTTTGTCCCAGCTCCTGCCAACCTAGCAGTTTGAAAGCAAGAAATTGCAAGTAGATAAATAGAGACCACTTTGGTGGGAAGGTAAACAGCATTCCATGTCTAGTCATGTCTGCTACATGACCACGCAAACATCTGCAGAAGCAGACTGCGCTGGCTCTTCAGCTTTGAAACAGAGATGAGCAGCACTGAACCCTAGAGCCGGATACAAGTGCCTTTCTAGCAAGGTAAACCTTTACCTTTAACCATCAATTATGGAAATTTTTTATTTTTATTTTTTTATTTCCTTCGACTTATTATCCCGCCCAATCGGGTCAAAAACCCAACTCTGGGCGGCTTACATACACAATTTAAAAATACATAGCTAAACCACAACTCAATATAAAACCACAAATCAATATCCTTTGCACAGCATTTCAGCAGGTATATCAAAATGAAAAAAAAATCCCTGACAGTTGGAAAGAATCTACTACAGTTCTATTATACAAAAAAGGAGATTGCAAGAACCATAAAAATTACAGGCCAATATGTTTGCTGTCAAAGATTTATCATCGTTGACTGCAACTTGTATCTGAGAATGCATTTCCCCCCTGAATATAACATAAGTTATTCTCAAAAGGAATAACAAACTCTCAAGAAAATTAGATGAGCAACAGCCAAGAGAGTAGGCCGGGTTCAGAAGTAGTTACAGCGCTACAGACCACATCTTCACTCTTGCCCAACTTTTTGAACTTTGCAAAGAATGTAAGCTACTAAGGGATAAGAATACCAGTGGAGAAAGGTGTCAAGCAAGGAGATACAATCTCAACAAAGCTCTTCAACGCATGCCTAGAAAAAGTTATGTGAAGATTTAAACTGGTAAGATGGTATCAAACTGAATGAAGAGAAGATAAACCACCTCAGGTTTGCAGATGATATAGTACTAATTGCCAGGAATGCTCAAAGACTCAAAAAATGCTGTGTGAACTCAACGGAGAAAGTAGGAAAGTTGGCCTAAAAATGAATGGCATGAAAACAAAATACCGGTATATGCTATCAAGCAACCAATGGAAATTCCAAATAAAAATCTGGAAGAACTCATCAAGCAGGTCGACCACTACATCTATCTAGGCCATCTGATTGGAATGAACAACAAACAGAGAGCAGAACTAGCCAGAAGAAAGAAAGCAAGATCGGCAGCATTTAACTCTGTCAAAGAAATCTTGTTAAATGAGAAAACTGACAAGAAACAATGCGCCAATCTTTTTAATCAACAGTGGTCCTCGGAAGTGAATCATGGTCATTAAAGAAGGCCAAGGAAGAAGAACTATCAAGAGCCATAAGAGCCATGGAAAGATCAATGCTAAAGATATCCCTTCGCGACCACATCCCCAATGCTCAGATAATGGAACAAAGTGGAATCAATGAAGCTGTTGCTGAATATAGTTTAAATGTTGGGGATTTTATGTATGCCACCCAGATTCGCATGTCGATTGGAGCGGCTATACAAACAGAATAAATAAATAAAATATTACAAACAGAAATTGCGCTGGGTTGGACACGTCTCTCAAATGACAGAATACAAGAGTGTGAATGATCTTGGTCTTGGTCTCCGGTGATACATCTTTACACTTGATGGAAAAAGAAGAGATGGAAAATATGAGAGGGTTAGAAATGACAAGTCAGTGTCATCTTGAATACCCACTCCCTCAAAACCCCATGCTTGAGGAGGGAGTTGCAGAATCAAAATGTTTCATGGAACCACTTATTCAGTGCCACCTGGTAAAGTCCATTGCAAAGTGAGTCCCATTTGATGAAAAGTTTTCTGACGTAAGCATGTATAGAATTGCAGCCTTTGAGTGTTCAGTTTGGCCAGATTGTGTCAAATAATAATACTGGACAACTAAAACCTGCATTTGAGAAATTCATCTGCAGGAACATGGAGGCACAAAACAAACTGGTTGCCCTTCCTAGCTATGAAGGTCCTTCTTATTCCAAGCCTATTTATCCTTCACAAACAACTCTGTGTTGTACGTTCCATGGACTTTGAATAATATACAATGTGGGTCTCATATTTCACACACTGTCTTGACTTCAGAAGATTAGATAAGAAAGTCAGAAAACAAAATGTATTTGTCCCCTAAATTCCCTTGGGGCAGGTTCTGAAAGTTACAAACTGTAGTTCTGGGAGATATCTAGAGACTAGATCAGGAATCTGCAGCCTAGGGCCTATGGACCTAATCTGGCCTGCAGCGCCAATTAATCAGGCCCATGGTAACGATCCCAGAGCCGCTGCTACCACCAGCAGAAGTACTGGATGTGATGAAAACATCATGAAAATGCTACGAAAATGCTATGAAAAAATTGGAAACACGGCAAAAATGTTCCGCCTTTGCTCCTATCGCCACAGGAAGTTGCAGAAGAGGCGAAAACAGCCGATATCGTGCCATCCAGAAATGGTGGAAGCGGTGGGAGGAACCACGTCTCCAGCCCACTCACCTGTGTGAGGTGACGTGGTCCACCCTGCAGTGTGGAAAGGTTGTGAACCCCTGGACTAAATACAGTACATAGCACGCAGTTTAGATTCTTTTTCCTTTTCACATTACAGTATATTGCAACCCTGATCTTGATTGGGGCCATTGTGCAGAGGTGAGGGAAGTTTAAACCTCCCCTCTCAACCAGCTGGCCTTATTTCAAGATTCTGCCAAACTTCAAGCTCTTTGTCATGGTCAATTGACTGTGCAATAAACTTATTGATTGAGTGAGTGGCCTCAAGATTAAAAAGTGAAGATGATACCAGCAGTCCTTTTTCTTTTCTTTTTATGCACTAGGGCAGCAATGGCAAACCTTTTAGAGACTTGGTGCCCAAACTCACCTTTGCCACAAGCTCAACAGGTTGCCATCTGTGCCATACCCTCATGCCACATGTAAGCCGCCCTGCCTTACACCAGACAGGGGAGGAAGGAAACGCTCCCATTGGGTTGCTGGGCAGAGGGGTGGGATGAACTCTGTGCTGGGGGGAGGGAGGAAGTGCTCCTATTGGGCTCCTGGGCAGAGGGGTGGGGCAAACTCTGTGCTGGGGTGATAGTGTGTGTGCCCACAGAGAGAGCGCTGAGTACCCCCTCTAGCACTTGTGCCATAGGTTTGCCACCACTGCACTAGAGGGACGGATCTGTGTGGTTTTTTGAACCACACTCACCCACACACAATGGTCTCAATCCAGATTGGAGAATGCAGATACTGACTGGAATGCAAAGAATAAAATGGTCTCATTTTGATGTCGTGGGTAGTTTAGCTCTTATTGAGGAAACAAGTATCTCTATCTAAGAGAGAGAGAGAGAGAGAGAGATTCATAATGTATGTATCCAGGCCAGGAACCAACTTCTCACAGATGTAATATTGGCAAGTCATATCTAATACGTATTATCATTGAATAATTCTGGCTGGAGAAAAGCCTCAGTCATCCTTGGTTTGTGTAGGTATCCTCAGCTACAAGTTTACCTGTCACTTTGCAGTAACTCTCGCCTCAGTAACTGCCAGTAGGACACACAACAGGGGTAGGCAATTGTAGCCTCCTGGATGGGGGACTGCAGTGGCTCAAGTGGCTAAGACACTGAGTGGGTGGTGGAAGGTCAGCAGTTCGATTCCCAAGTACTGTGGGATGGAATGAATTCCTGCCAGCTCCTGCCAGCCTAGCAGTTTGAAAGCAAGAAATTGCAAGTAGATAAATAGGGACCACATCGGTGGGAAGGCAACAGCGTTCTGTGTCATGCCTGCCACATGACCACGGAAACGTCTGCAGAAGCAGACAGCGCTGGCTCTTCAGCTTTGAAACAAAGATGAGCACTGAACCCAAGAGTCAAATACGACTGGCTTTCGAGCAAGGGAAACCTTTACCTTTAGATGGTTTTGGAGTGAGCCTCTCCTGAACTTCAACCAGCACAGCCAAGCACAAAGGATGCTGGAAACTGTAGTCCACAGATTCTGGTGGGCCATAGTTGCCCACTTTCCCTGCTACAGATGTTCTGAGGTGCCCCTTGTATGCTGTAATGAACTGGATGTGAACTAAAAAAAGGTAACACACACTGTACAAGACAGATATTTGTGCTCAGTCTGAAGTATCCAGCGTTGGGTACAGCTCACTTTGGGTTATGGTGCCATTTCCTTTAAGCACAGGTAAGAGTAACCTTGAAAAGTCTCAGGGCCTCACTCACTGCTGCAGCATATTGGATTGCCATACTTGCTCCACCCTAAAAACATTTTCTTTTGTTTTTTTAAGTTTTATTTTAAATTTTAAATAGCCACACATGCCATCTAGTGGCCATGTTTAATTGAAGAAGGGAGAGTAGTTCTCAGTGGCCAAAATAAAAATACGGTACTGTACTGTACATTCTTCAGCAACTTTGCCCCTTGGTGGAGACGGTGGGTGAAGCTACCTCGATATATGTCCTCATCCCGTGAGATTACTAGCACACGTTCAAGGCGCAGCTGGCTTTGAAGAATGTTCAGGAGTTGAATGTGCCGCAAAACATAGCAACCAGGATGTAAAGGTCACCCTTGCTCAAAAGCCAGTCATATCCAATTATAGGGTTCTTCAGTGCTCATCTCTGTTTATAGCTCAAGAGCCAGTGCTGTCTGCATTTACACATTTCTGTGGACATGTGACAGATATGCCTAGACACTGAAGTGCATGGAACACTATTTACCTTCCCACTGAAGTGGCACCTATTTATCTACTTGCAATTCCTTGCTTTCGAATTGCTAGTTTGGCAGGAGCTGGGACAGAGACAGGCGATCATTCCGTCATGCAGTACTCGGGTTTTGAACTGCTGCTCTTTTGCCTCCCAGTCAGTGTCTTAACCACTTGAGCTACTGCAGTCCCCAGGACAAGTGCATTTTAAATAGCATGCCATTCTTACACCAAGTACCCTCTCATCCCATTCCTCCTTTTGCTAAATTAAAAGATGCTGGTTTTTCGCCAGAAAGCACAAAATATTTTAGAACAAGAAACCTAAAAGGCTGCATCCTCCTATATGAAGCCACCTAAAGTTTGTCAGGAGCTCAGCTTTTTATCTTCAGTCCAGGGAATGTTTTGAGAGTCCCCTGGACTGCAAGGAGATCAAATCAGTCCATCCTGAAGGAAATCAACCCAAACTGCTTCTTGGAAGGACAAATACTGAAGCAGAAGCTCAAGTACTTTGGCAACCAAATGAGAAGAGAGGACTCACTGGAGAAGACCCTGATGCTAGGAAAGATCAAAGGGGATTCTGGTGACTCAACTCCTTGGTTAGTACCAGTGATGTGATGGTCAAACTCCAGTTGCAATGTATTATGCTAAGTATGGAGGGGATTTTTGAATTTTCTGGACTAGAAATACCATAGGTTTTCCATTGGAGGAGTTCTGCCTACTTTACAGGCACCTTCCAGGCACCTGAGTGTGACGCACTTGGGAGAAAGTTCTTTATTTAAAGGCTTTGAGCAGAGATCCTCAACCTGTGGCCCTTGGGCTGGATCCGGTCCATGGCACCAAAAAATTCCTGCACCCTCACTCCAGCCACTGCTTCTGCCAGCTGCAAGCACATTTCTGGTGGCTGCTGGGACATTTCCTTCAGGGATGCAGCTCCTCTAGGCTGATAAGCAGGGAAGCAGTGGGCTTTGGGTGGCGTGGTGGGCTTGAGGTGGGTGCTGCCGCCTTTGGCAGCAGTGATGGAGGTGGGGGGGACCACCATTCTGGTCCCTCAACAGTCTGAGGGAGCGTGACCTGGCCCCTGGCTTAAAAAGGTTGAGGATTGCTGGCTTTGAGCCTTAGCAAGGACCATGTTCCCGTTCCTGCTCTTTTGCTAGTGAAGAATTTTTCCTCTCTCAGCAGGAAGCTTGGATAAAGCTTGGCCTTGCTAAGTTTCAAAGCCTTTGAGTTTAGGCCCTTCATTCCAGGTGCATCACATTCAGATGTTTGTCAAATGCCTATGGAACTCCAAGAATGAAGAATCATGGTACAGTATTTATAGTCCAGAAAATACAAAAAATAAATAAAAATAAATCTCATCCCTATTGCAAAGTATCAGGATTTCAGCCAGGTGTTCAAGGGTTTTCTATTTCCTGCCTTTAGCCAAATAACATTTCACCATTTCCCCTTCCCAAGGTGTTTTACATCTGATAAGTAAGTAAACAGCAAATGAAATTATAATAACTTACTGCGATAAGATAATATTATTTTGTTTCTCATTTCTTTACTTCTTCTGACTCGTGATTAAATTGTGGGGATGATGTGGGGGCAAGAGGCACTTAAGCCTGTCACCTCCTTCCTCTACTTGTAGCCCTAGCCACATTGAGGACTAGAAAAACAACTGGACAGGCAGTCCTAATGGTGGTGCAAATAATTTTTATCATCAGCACCATCATTTTGAAACCCTTTTGCCTTTCTCAGGATGTGTCTTGACTGTCGAATAAATCGGTTTTCCAATTGAATTTTTGAGGAATTTATATAAAATCATGTGGTGTTTGAGTCAGTGTGTGTGTCCACTGTGAAACCTTGCCCAATTGGGTTCCCCCCCCCCCCCTATTTAGTCTATTGATACATTGTACTACACTGGCTTCTCAATTGATCCTTTTTAAAACCAAGATAATAACTGCATTTTGTATTCTGCATTTTGGTATGTTGTACAAAAGCAGTGGTGGGCAGCAAAAAAAATTGCTACCACACCATGGGCAGAGCCTATGTCATGGGCGGAGCCTATGTCATGGGTGGAGCCTACGTCATGGGCGATCTAGTCGTGCCTGCCATATGGCCATGTATACATCTGCAAACACAGGCAGCACTGGCTCTTTGGCTGTAAATGGAGATGAGCACTGCACCCTAGAGTTATATATGACTGGCTTTGAGCAAGAGAGACCTTGAACCATTTGCAGGACAAAACCTGATGGGGCAGGGCAGGGAGGTGGGCGTGGCCACCCAATTTTGATTTTTTCCCCCTGCCCGAAGACCACCCAATTTCACCACCACCCTGCCCAGAGGCCACCCAATTTTGCTACGCCCCTCCCAGGAGGGGGTGCAAACCTGTTGCTGCCCTCCACTGCACAAAAGTCATTTAAATTATGAATTTTCAGATTTTTTTTTAAAAAAAAGTGTTATAGTGCTATAATTGTATTTTATCAATCGTAAATGCAGGATTCAGTGCTGAAGTGTCATAGTGCTATATTGTACTGCACTAGAATGGATCAAATTTCTAGGAACAAATAGTCAAATAATTAGGAACAAAAGCAGGAATCTGAACATATATCTGCATCCAACATTCCCAGTTCACTACAGCACCTACAGGCAGAAGGATCGACTGCTAAAATTAATTCATTTGCAGTTGAGTGGAAAAATTCTGAGTCTCTAGCCCAAACCAGGTGAAACAGCTATCAAAAGCACATCATCACAAGCAAAGCTTCCAAGAATAATGAAAGATGTGTGCTTCTCCTAGTACAAGCTTGTTTGACTCCCTGTTTTGTGAACTAGTCTTGTTTCGTGATTGGTCACGATCATAATGAGGTAAACATAGGCTACATCTACCCAGTGGTGGGCTCCAAAAAAAATTACTACCACACTGTGGGCATGGTACGGTGGGCATGGCCAGGGGGAAAGCCCTACATTGCACCCAAATTAGGACTACAGTACTTTATTTCATAACTTGGATTGGAGGGGGGGGGGGGCAGTGAGAATTTCTGCTACCAGTTCTGGTGAACTGGTGAATACCTGCTGATGCCCACCACTGCATCTGCCACTCTAACTGTCTCTTGAAGAAAATGTGAGGCTAGAGGGGAAATGTAATACTGTAGTAGAAAATACACATTTTCGTTAATGTGAGATTTATCCTCCAGGTGTCTTAAAAACAGTAGCACCTAAATTAGTTTGCTGAGTATGAAGATAAATATTTATGAAAAGACTTGTTAAGGCAGTCAGGACAAATGCCTGAGCATTTAACTTCTTAACGGTTAGAGCAGTACAACAGTGGAACTAACTTCCTTGAGAGGTGGTAAGCGCTCCAACACTGGAACCATTCAAAAGAGAATTGGAATACCATCTGCCAGGTCTGCTTTCATTTTGATTCCCGCTTTGAGCATGGGGTTGGACTCAGTGGTCTGAAAGGCCCCTTCCAACTCAGTTATTCTATTATTCTATGGGCTGAGCATATCAGGAGAGAAATCCCTTTCTTTAAATCTTCTATTTTCTCTACTTTGCAGTAACAATTTTCTTTATTCTTGTTAGAAACCATCTAATAGTTTTTCCAGAGTAGAAGGATAAACCAACAGGGCATTGTGCTTGCCCAGGGGGTGCCCATATATTTTTCCATTCCTCATGGTCTTCAAGACGGCTCCTTCCATGCCACCAAGGACTGCAAATGTTATAATGTAGATGAAGTCCTTTTTGAATATGCCATTGTAATGCCATAGAGAAGTGATGGTGAATCTTGGCACTCCAGGTGTTCTTGGACTTCAGTTACTAGAAACCTAAGTCAGCACTCCTGCTGATCAGAGCTTCTGGGAGTTGTAGTTCCAGAACACCTGGAGTGCCAAGGTTCACCATCACTGTCACAGGCTTTCTAGTTTTCTTGCATAGAACCTGGAACTGAAACTGTCAAGCCTGCAGAGGGACCCATGTCTAGAGTTTCCAGTCCCTGATTTCTGTTGACACACATACATTTCTGATAACCATCTAAAAAGTTCCTCTCCCAAAGGTCTTCTCAAAGTCATACTGATCTGGACTGTTTGGAGAGCCTGACCTCGGCGTGCCAGGGAGCCTATATAAAAGCAGACACTGTGCCCTCATTATCCCAATTATTTTTCTTCCTACACTGCAGACATGAAGAGCCAGTTGTCACTCCTCCTCCTCGCCAGTGTCCTGGCCATGGGGCAAGGAATGGTCTACTCACAATGTGAGCTGGCTCAGACACTCCAGCAGTATGGGTTGGACGGCTATGCCGGCTACAGCTTGGCCAACTGTAAGTCCATGGGGTGGAATGATGTTGGCTAGGGTAGCATAAATAGATATGTATTCTTGAGACAATTTTTAGGAGCAGACTAGACCCAATGTGATGTCTGGTGGGATTTGATCTTTTGTGCCCTCCTGCTCATGTAATCTTCCATTATATAGCCTCTACTTTTCTACAGGTAAATGAAAATATGCTCTTTTATGTCATATTATATGGTTATGGAGTGTAGGGAGACAATAGGGAACTGATTATTAGTTGAAAACATATGTATTTGTGATCTTTATATCCTTCCTATCCTACAATGAGTTCCTCTCCATTTGTGTCTTCACAACAACCTGATGAAGTCAGTCAGGGTCAGAGACCAAAAGACCCCGATCAAAAGTCACACACAGACTTTCTTGATCCAGTAGGGATTTGATTGTAGATCTCCCAAGTCCCAGTCCATTATTCTAGCTACTCTACTACATGGGCTGACAGCATATCCTTTAACGTATGAAGAAATTGGGATGTGCATAAAGAAAAGTGGAAGGTGAGCAGCAATTTCTTAGAGATGATATTTTCATGTAGTTTCATGTGGGATGCAACAGATGTGAATTTTGTTTATCAGTGTAGCAACTTACAAAAATTCAGCATGAATTCAGTTGGAAATGCGTTTCCCTGCCTTCCAATCACCTAACTACATTTCTTGTGGTTCACAAGCCTCACAAAATCTGTGTGATTCAGGGGTTAAAGTTGTGTTTCCCAAACTTTGGCTTTTGGATTTCAATCCCCAAAAGCCTAAGTAAGTCAATTTCCCAAAACATTGATCAGCAATGTACTGACTTAGGCTTCTGGGAATCAAAAAACCCCTGTGAGGCCTGGATCCCATGTTGGGAACCATTGGGTGCCCAAACTAAGGCCCAGGCCCAGGTGCGCCCCCTGACGCCAATTCATCCGGCCCGCGAAGCCCTCGTCGCTCCTGGAATCAAAAGTAAAATGCGCCCATACGGGCGCATTTTACTTCCACTTCCAGGACCGACGAGGGCTTCGTGGGCCAGATGAATTTGCATTGGGGGCTGCACCTGGCCCCCGGGCCATAGTGACTGGCTCCTTGAACCACATGATCGGCCCACAGCCCAAAAAGTTTGGGCACCCCTGGGTTAGAGTATTAGACTAAAACTGGGAATATTTTGAATTCAAGTCACACCTCCGCCATGAGGCTGACCTCAGGGGTGGCCAAACTACAGCCCGTGAGCCAGATCTGGCATCTGAAATCAATTCATCCAGTCCATGCTGACATCATTGCTCCCAAAAACAGAAGTAAAAAGCACCCATACGGGTTTTTAACTTCCATTTCTGGGAGCGATGAGGGCAGCGTGGACTGGATGAATTGGTGTTGTGTGTTAGATCTGGCCCACAGACTGTAGTTTGACCACCCATGGTTTAAGCAGAGAAAATGGCAGCCTAAAATCTATCTCATTCCTGTTGCAAAACAGATTGCAAGGCATGTCTTACTTTCGCTTCTAGTGGGAGAAACCACGTGGCTGGCCCGCAGAACCACATGACCGGCCCATGGCCTGAAAAGTTTGGGCACCCCTCGGCTAACTGGTTGACCTGTGCCCAGATACTCACCATCAATCTAACCTGCCTTACAAGATCTTTATGAGCATGAAAAAATAACCTCATTGCCCTTAGAAGGATGCAATAAAATGACAATACACAGTGTCCTGTGCTCCTTTAAGGAACAGTAGGATATAAATGTCATAATATTGCTGCATTACCATAGATCAGGACTGACACCCTGTCGTATCCAACCCCTTTCATTGCAGGACCAACCCAGAATAGCATGAGAGCTCCTGGGAAATTGTGGGGCCTACAGGTAGTCTAGGTACTTACAGGACTCAAGGCGCATTAGTGAACTTATTCAGTTATTTGAAAAATCATAAAGGGGAGGAGCAGGATTTGTTCTCAATCATCCCAGAGTGCAGGAGGCTCAAGTTACAGGATACCTGATATAGGCTGAATATCAGGGTGGAAAACCTCTTAATGGTTAGAGCAGTACAACAGTAGAACTAACTACCTCGAGAGATTATGAATGTTTATTTATTTTATTTGTTCAGATTTATATTGCCACCCACTCACCAAGGTGACTCAGGGTGACTTACAGTCAAAATAGCAACAGTACAGTAAAAATAATAAAATACAACCTCACAAAATAACCAAAGCAGAACACAGACTAACTCCCCTCTGGCCTTTGTTGTCAGCCCAGAGGAGGGGGCGAGGTCCTCAGCCGCCTGCCAGGCCATGGAGTCTTCTCCCTCAGGCCGTTGTTGTGGGCCCAGAGGAGGGGGTGAGGTCCTCAGTCGCCTGCCAGGCCATGGAGTCTTCTCCCTCTGGCCGTTGTTGTTCCAACACTGGAAGCATTCAAGAGATAGCAAGACAACCATCTGTCAGATCTGCTTTGATTTGCATTCCTACCTTGAGCAGGGGCTGGACTCAAAGGCCTGATAGGCCCCTTTCCAACAAAATTATTCTGTGATACCAGTAGCACCCCTTGCCTGACACTCCTGAAAGACCACTTTCAGTTAATCACAAGGAGGAATCCACCCTTTTCCATAGTCCAGATCAGGGATAGGCCAGCAGGAGCACCCCGGATGTTGTTGACTTCAACTCCACCACTATTGGTTGTGCAGGCTAAGGCTTTGTAGGCTGGCAATACTTGAAGGGCAAAATGTTTCCCTCCATTGCTCCTGATCAAGGTCCTGAGGACAAGCCAAAAGGGGATAGGAAAGCAGCCCGGTGGGGCTTATCCATTGCTAGAGCAACAACTGGTCTTGCTGTGTTCTCTGTGATCCTCCCCCTGCTGTAGTTCAATGTCTTCTAAAATCCACATTAGTGCGGTTCTTATTGTTGCTGTGCCATCAAGTCAGAACCAATGCTTTCAAAGTAAGTGAGATATTTCAGGAGTGGATTTACTGGTTCCTCACCCCCAGTGAGCTTCCATGACTGAGTGGGGATTTGAACCCAGGCCTCCTGAGACCTAGTCCAGCACTCTGTCCATTGCACCACACAAGGAATCCCATTGTGCAACTTTGACCTTTGCTGGAATATCCAGCAATTTTCAGCCACATGGTATGAAGGATGTTGACGACTCCCCTCTCCTATATCTATGCATACCTCCAACTTCATTGTACATATTCTCTGTCTTAGGGGTCTGCATGGCGTACCACGAGAGCAGCTTCAATACGGACGCCATTGACTACGACTCTAATGGCAGCGCTGACTTCGGTATCTTCCAGATCAATAGCCGCTATTGGTGCCAGAATGGTGATGAGTACAGCTCCAACATTTGTGGGATTTCATGCTCAGGTGAGAAATGGAAAGAGTACTTGGTCTGAATTACCGTATATACTTGACTATAAGTCGTCCCCGAATATAAGTCAAGGTACCTAATTTGGACCTCTAAAACTAGGAAAATAGATTGACCTGAGTATAAGTCGGGGTGGAAAATGCAGCAGCAGCTAGTGAATTCCAATAATTAAAATACATGAAAATACAGTAAAATTAATTAATTTAGACATTTGTGTGGGTATGTTTTTGAGTGTTTACACTGACCTGAGTATAAGTCGAATCCCATTTTTGGATCTCATTTTGGGGGCTAAAAAACCTGACTTATACTCGAGTATATACGGTATGAGTGGATGACATTTGGCTCTTTGGATGTTGTTGGTCTGCATCTCCCATCATCCTTCACTGTTGGTTATGTTGGGAGGCCAGATGAAAGTTGCTCTCCAGCAACAACTAGAGGTGTAGAAATTGCCTACCGGTATATATTAGTCAGGAGAAGCAGATATGAGGAAAGTTACCATAAAAGTAACTTTCCTCATATCTGCTTCTTCTTGAAATGATGTTGGATCTATGACAAACTTTGTAAGGGGACAGCTGTACAGGAGTTGGAGCCTCCCAATTAATGGATCTTAAATTCTATGTGGCCTGTTAAGACATTACATGAAGGTCCAGTAGGCACACTGGTTGAGGGTTTCTGTGAGTTATGATTTTCAAAAAGTCAACTTTCTGAACTTTAAATGGGACATCATGGGCAACAGTAAGCTGTGCACTACATAGAAAATCACTCCACTCCTGAAGTGGACAGTACCACAAGTTTCCACAAGTATACCTTGGGAAACGAAGTCATGTGTGTATCTATTCTTCCGGAGTAGCGCTACACTATTGTCTCCTGTTGCTTCTCTATATACACATTAGTCCAATCTTAAAAAGTGATGGTTAGAGAAGATGGATGGACCTGATCATCACCAAATCTCATCCAGTCAAGTCAGCTGAAGAACATATTACTAGATACAGTGCTACTCAACACCATATCTGCTATTAAACTATGGGAATCCCAGATGCCTTCAGCCCTGCTGACAAGGGGTGGAAGAGAAAGAAAAGAGCACCCTCCTGCCTTGCCTTAGAATGGGACATAACTGAGACCCATCACTACTATGGTTTGAATTCATGTTTCTCTAGCAATATGTGCCTACTGGACATCCCCGGGCTATTCCTGCATTCTTACCATCACCCTAACCCTGATCTGGCCCCCAATGCCAATTCATCTGGCCCGCACCTGCTCCCGGAAGCAGAAGTAAAAAGGAGACGCATTTTACTTCCACTTCCAGGAGTGACGAGGGTGGATGAATTTGCTTTGGGCCAGATCTGGTCCACAGGCCATAGTTTGGTTTAAGCAGAGAAATGGCAGCTTAAAATCTACATCATCCTGTTGCAAAAACAGATTGCAAGGCACGTTTTACTTCCACTTTCAGTGGGAGGTACCACATGACTGCCCTGCTGAACTACGTGACTGCCCCACAGCCCAAAAAGTTTGGGCACCACTGGGCTAGATATTTTTTTTCTTTCCTAAAGAGAGCTGAACCCAGTTCAAGAGAAACATGACCTCTTGTCTCCTTTCCTTGCAGAACTGTTGACAAACAATATTGCTCCAGACGTGGCTTGTGCTAAAACCATTGTTTCACAATCATGGAATGGGATGGGTGCCTGGTAAGAGTCTCCAGCTGCTGGGGGGATAGAAAGAAGAAGATATGGAGCTGCCTTCCTTGGTGGTGCAGCAGTTGTGAAGGGTTGAAGGGAACACACACCAATTGTAGCAAGAAAGCAGATCCCAGGCTATCTGTGGAGCCAATGTGCCACAAAAAAATAATTTAATCCAAGCATTAAGGCAGGGAACCTCAGGCCCTGGAACTGAGCCTGGACCACATGCCATATTCCATTCTGGCTCCCTGGGCTTCCCCAGAAGGCCTCCTTCCTTTTTCCACAGCATTTGTGCCTGTTTTCCAACCCAGTCTGTTGAAATGCCGTTCCTAAGCTTTAAGGATAGGACATTAGAAAGCCATGTCAAAGCAATTTGGCTATACTATGCTGTGGTTTAATTCCCAGCCTCAGCTACAACTGAAATCGTAGTAATTGAGGTGGTATGAAATGTGTTGCCCGTTTGTCCCAGAAAGATCCACCTTCTTGTCATTAAATTGTTTGTGTGAAGGGTAAAAGTGGAACTTCTGTTTGGCTCTGTTGACTAAATCCTAAAGTAAGGGTCCTCAACCTTTTAAAGCCAGGGGCTGGATCCCTCAGACTGTTGGTGGGCCAGATAGGTATCACCGTTGCTGCTGCCAGTGGGAAGAGTGGTGAGGGCTCGGGGTGGCAGGACCACCCCGAGCCCCTAGCATTACCACCACCAGCACCAGCAGCAGCAATGGGACCACCCCTGAAACACCCACCACTGCTTACCAGCCTGGAGGAGCTGCATGGCACCAACTCATCCAGCCCATGACTTCACTCCAGCCACCGCTTCCACTTCTGCCACTGCCACCTCTATCCTTGTGTCCTCCACTTGACTTGACGTGTCCCTAATGGTGATCCATAGCAGGTGGATGTTGTAAACTTTACAACATCTGCCCTGCTATGGAGTGCTGTTAGGGACATGCCAAGCAGAGGAGACAAGAATTGAAGTGGCGGTGGAGGAGGAGGAAGTGGCAGCTGGAGTGAAGTCGTGGGCTAGATGAGTTGGTGCCATGGACCAGATCTGGCCCACAGGTCATAAGTTGAGAACCCCTGCTCTAAAGACATGGGCAAGGACTTTCATTCCTACCAGCACAAATGGTGGGGATTTTTTCCCTTCCATCACCAACAGGCACAGATATTGACCCATCTCCCATTCTGCATAGCACTCATTAACTGCCTGTTTCCCAATGTCAATGCCATCCAAATTTCCAAATGGGAACTTCCCCCAAATGCAGCTCCCAGATGCAACAGCCAGATCACACTGGCAGAATCTCAGGACTGTATGTTAAATTTTTTTTGTATGGTGTTTCTATTTTTGCAACTTTCCAATAAAAGATGTGGTGTTCAGCCCAAGGCAACATCTGTCTGTTCTCCTCCTCTCCCCAGATACACACTCCAATCCCAGTTTGAATCAACCCACCTGAAACTTCAGTGTCTTTTGAAACCCCAAATTAGTAATTACACGAGCAAAATAGCATGGTTGATAGGCTTTATCCATCAGGCTTCCATTTTTAGTTTAGCATCACACCTGGAAAACCCATAGCTGTCTCTTCATCTAAGTGAAAGAAAGGGGCAAGAAAAATCAGTCACTGATCGCTTAAGGATGCATGTAGGAATTAGCTTAAATGTGTAGGAATGTCTAGCAGATGAAGTTTTTCTTTCTAAGATCATGCCATCTCTTTGAAGTGAGATTAGTGTATGTTCTTCAGTATATCTATTTTTCCACATCAGGACCATAGCCAGGGGGTGGCCAGGCTGGGTCCGGCCCACCCTGAGCTAGCCGTTTGTCCACCCTGGCAAAGCCCAGTTTCCCATAGGAATGCATTGAAAAGAGGCTTTGTCACCCATCCTGGAAAAATATTTGCCCACCCACATCTAGAATCCTGGCTATGACCCTGTTCCACATAGGTAGGCAATGGAGTAAACCAAATAGGGAGATGCCAGGAAGGGCATTATTAACTGTTTTCTTTTCCCTCAGGGTGGCATGGCAATTGTATTGCGACGGGCAGGACCTCTCAAGTTACGTTGCAGGATGCGGCGTGTAGAGAAAAAGCATTACCTGGAAGTCTTCAGCTCCCTCAGTTATTACCAAGGCATGTCTTTATTAGACTTAGAAATAAATGCAATAAATAAATAGAGCAGTGTCTTGTCTCTCATTGTCATTCCAGTACAGTTGTCCCTTGCTTAAAGAGTATAACGTGTTCCACATGATTGCTCTTTCAGAAAGTTTGCTCTTTAAGTGAAACACCATTGTAAGTGACCAATTGTGACTTCTGGTGGGCAGCTAGCTGGACCCCTCCTCCACATTGCTCAACTGTGACAGGGCTCCGGCCCTACCTGTGTGCAGTGATGCCTTGCTACCCAGCTGGGCCACTCCTCCTTGTTTTTGAGCTGCATCGAGGCTCCTCTCCCTGTGTGTGATGTGCACTTTGTCATATTTTGTTGTGCGCTTGTGCTGTCCGGTCCCACTGCCCCATTTGCCAGCCTGTGGAAAGGGGTTTTTTTTAGCATGAAGCCAGTCTGTGGTACAGGAAAGGTTGGGGACCCCTAGTTTAGGGGATGTTGAGAGCTGGGTTTTTTCCTCAAAATAACATTTTCAAGATCTGGGAAAGAAGATCTTTAGAGGTGTTACAGCAAGGCTTTTTGAGCGGCAGAATTATTGAGTTAGTTCTCCCAGTAAATAACTGTTTGCGGGGCTCAGATTTGCCACACTAGGTGTGAAAATTATCCTTGTTCTTGGCCTGCCCAAAACATCACTGAGGACTCCTGACTTTTACTAATCCACATACTGCAGAACAGCAGAAATGTTGCCTGCTAAATTAAGCACACAATTTCATTAGCAGACTTCCCCCACTTACATAAAATCACACCTTAGACTACTTAACCCTAAGTAACTATCCACCCCCACACCCTTGCTTCTGCATTCACAATAGCCCTTTTCATGCATAAGCCTGCAAGTGTGAAGTCTAAAAGTGGGGGATAGGAGTGGGGTGGGGTGACTCAAGATGGACATTTAGAAAATTATTTTTGCAGTTAAAAGATGATACTTCTGAAGATAAACTCAGAGGAAATGAGGCATCAGGGTTTATCAGTTTAACTGCACATTTCATTTCCAACTAAATGTTTAAAAAAAGACTGCATTTCAAGGCATCCACGGTGTCTCTGCCCCTAATTCCCCATTGATAATGAAAGCCCTAACATTAGTCATAATGAGGCAGCTGCCTCAGACAATAGTTTTTCGTTGTCAGGAAATCATAGCCAATTGTTTTGTACTTCATTCCCATTCCCATTCCCATTACTACAAAGGATGGGGACAAGCACTTATAAGAATGTTTTACTTCATGTGCCAAGGCACCTTGACTTTGCTGTGTGAGGAATACTATTTGTGGCTTTGTCTCAGACAACAATATGTCATAGCCCAGTCCTGCTCATCCATTGAATAACTAGTCTCCTCCATCCCTGGCCATCATGCATGGGGTATAAAGCCATGGTAGCCAACCTAGCAGTTCGAAAGCAAGAAATTGCAAGTAGATAAATAGGGACCACTTTGGTGGGAAGGTAACAGCGTTCTGTGCACTCCGGTGTCTAGTCATGCTTGCCACATGACCATGGAAACGTCTGCAGAAGCAGACAGCGTTGGCTCTTCAGCTTAGAAACAGAGATGAGCACTGACCCCTAGAGTCGGATACGACTGGCTTTCGAGCAAGGGAAACCTTTACCTTTACCTTTACCTTTACCTTTACTAGACTGTACAAGCAAATAAGATAAGTAACAAAAAAAAGCAATGAGTCAAAAAACATCGTAGCAACTTGAAGACTAACTGCTATATTGTACTATATTTCAAAGTGAGCTTTCGTGGATCAAGTTCACTTCTTCAGACATAAGAGTAAGAATTTGTGGCAATAATTTATACCTTGGATACCTTGGAGTCATTATTCAGGGAGGAGTCAGCGTAATGGTAGACATCTCTGCAACGACATTACACACACGAAAATGGACTCAAGAAATCAAATCCATCTATGTGGAGTTTTTTAGCCATTTGGATATCACGTCACCCGCTGGCTAGGCAGAACATGACGTGTGACTTCCACTTTCACTATGCCTAAGGGATCTGACGGAGGATGTTTTGGTGAGTCTTAGTCCCAGCCTAATATCATTGACAAGTGATGGGCAACACTGTCTAGCTAGACTGTAATTTATACATGGCCCCATAATCAGGTGGGGTGCAGAAGTACACAATAGTTGGTTAGTATAATAGATACAATTGAAAAATAGTGTCAGCCAATGTGGCTTTTTACATTGAGTAGTAACCAAAGATCCCTCGTAGATATTAAAGCCTCTTGGAAGACTATGGTGTTTTCAGACCACAATCAGGCATACCCTGGTAATGCCAATCTTATGTTGCCAGCTAATCTTTATCACACTAAGTCAGTTGAAAGGAACTGCAGAATGAATTCACCAAAAGGTGACTTTAGCAGCAAGGTTGTCTCCCCACCCCCAAATCATTCACTGAATTTTCCTCAAACCAGCTGATCGTAACCTAAGATATATGGATTACATTTCATACTCACTGGTCACCCCCTTGCTAAAAAGCCAGTCATATCCAACTCTAGGGTTCAGTGCTCATTTCTGTTTACAGCCAAAGCGCCAGTGCTGCCTGCACTTGCAAACGATTCCGTGGACATGTGGCAGGCATGCCTAAACACCAAAGTGCACAGAATGCTGTTTACCGTCCTACCGAAGTGGTCCCTATTAATCTACTTGCAATTTCTTGCTTTTGAACTGCTAGGTTGGCAGGAGCTGGGACAAAGACGGGAGCTCATTCCGTCCTGCAGTACTTGGGAATTGAACTGCTGACCTCCCACCTTCCAGTCAGTGTCTTAGCCAACATGTCTAAAATATACATCTCTTCTATGAGAACATCCACCACCATTCCTACTCAGCTGTAAGCCTCACAAAACACCTGTTTATCTACTTGCAATTTTTTGCTTTCGAACTGCTAGGTTGGCAGGAGCTGGGACAGAGACGGGAGCTCACTCTGTCATGCAGTACTTGGCTTTTGAGCTGCTGACCTTCTGCCTCCCAGTCAGCAAGATAAACTACTATGTTACTGACCACTATTGTGTCACTTGTAAATATGTCTCCACATTGGTCCTTCTGAATGCTTTAAAACAATCCTCATTAGTACTAGGATGGTGCATAAGCTAGTTTGGTAATTTTTAGTCTATGATAATGGAGTAGACCGTATAACCAGTGACTCAACGCAGAGTGTTGGTTGGCAGTAAATAACTTGACTTGCTAAATGGCTATGGGCAGATGAGCCCCTTTAGGTCGGGTGATGGTCCCCTTCAGTGGAGGAAATGCCACTGGATACCACCATATTGGGCCCAACGGCAAAATTCCCAATGGTCATGGAGGTGGAAGAGGCCACGCCAGATGGATTGGCTGTGAAGGCGCACCTTGTTAATATCGTCAAGGCTGCAACAGTCCATGGCAGTCCTGGTGTTAAATCCTGCATGTCTCGTTCATTCGTGATACAGGAGATGGCTCCGTGATCACAGTGTGTGGGTCACTTCATGGCAAGCTGCTCTCCAACTTAAACAATTTCACACCAGTAACACTTTTCTTGTTTGCCATTCTTCTTTCATGAAAATGATTTCCAAGGGGAATGTATACTCGGATACGAGTAGCAGCCGCATCCACCAATGATGCATGAGTTAGATTGGGTAATCTAAAAATTCCCAGAATGAGTTGGCAAGACTCAAACTCAGCAGAGAAGATGTAAATCACATTCCAGACCCCTGGTACCTTCAGCTGATATCAAAATGGATATGATCTCAGTATTCTGAATTTAAAAGATGTGGGATGATAGGAGGGTACTCAAAATGAGCAACTTGCCCGTGTGGCTTAGTTGTCAAAAGCTCTGGGTAAAGTGTTTCTTTAAAAGGAAGCTATTTATCTGGCCTTGGTCCAGTTGCCCCAAATGATGTGTGAAATCACATTCAGCCTGTCTGTCACTAGGCATTAAAAACATTTCCTCCAGTTTATTTAGTATACAGTATTTCCTCTTTTGCCTCATGTGTTTCTCACGTTAGGTTAAAATTTATAGTGGAGAGGCAAAAAAGGACCTGAAGAGAAAAGGTTTTAATTATCACAAAAATGAAGATATGTCAGGTGTTGGCCATGCAATAGCAGCCATGGCCCCCTCCTGGCCTGGCAAGTAGGAAGTTATTATGGCATTTACAAAGCTCGCAATGTTCCCTTTTTGAAAATTACAGTTGTTTGGGGATTCTGAGAGTTATTATATAAAAAAGGAATTTCACCAAATCTTGACCACCGCATTTTCCTTTTTGAAAAATTTATCTGAGTTTAATCCAGTGTTGGTGGGCCAAAGATGCAAAACTGTGGGGATGCTTCGAGATTTTTGTTTATTTCCATTATCACTTGCTGAAGTAAGTGACACTTCAGGGAAGTGTCAGCCGTGACTAGTACTTTCTGTTGACAATTATATTTGAGGTAGAGGTTGTCAGCTGGATGTCAGGAAGTCTTTCTTCCTTGTGAGAAGTGAATTATCTTTGCTTTGTTGACCAAAGTTGATACATCAATGACCTCTGCTTCCTAGGAACAGTCTCAACTTTTCTGGGCAACCATCCCAGATAAGATGCTTGTTTGTCTCTTCTTCTTCTTCTTCTTCTTCTTCTTCTTCTTCTTCTTCTTCTTCTTCTTCTTCTTCTTCTTCTTCTTCTTCTTCTTCTTCTTCTTCTTCTTCTTCTTCTTCTGCTGCTGCTGCTGCTGCTGCTGCTGCTGCTGCTGCTGCTGCACAGTTGAGTCCAACCTTAGTTTTGAGACCCCATTTAGATCATTGCACGCCATGCTCCTCTGTCATCTGCCATCCTCTGTAGTCCACCCAGATCTACGCCCACTATGTCAATGATGCAATTTAGCCATCTAATCCTCTGTCATCCCCTTCTCCTTTTGTCTTTGATCTTTCCCAGCATCAGGGCCTTCTATGTGTGGCACTATTTATTTATTTAAATTTCTATACCGTCCTCCTTGCCGAAGGCAACCCAGGGTGGTTTAACACATCCTAAAAATCATAAAAACAGTACAGGCTAAAATTCTAAAAGTTCTCAAAATCCACAGTTAAAACCAATTAAAACTACGACTAAAACTTTGTATGATTTAAAAACTTAAGAACTTAAGGGAGCAGGGGAGGAGGTCAAACCAGCCAGCAGGCTGAGGTCGTTGTACCTCCAGTACTCCAGACCTGTCCTGCCAGCCAGGTTTTTACACCCTTCCGAAAGGGCAGCAGCTCTGCCTGGAGAGGCGCAGCTCAGTTGGCAGGAGGTTCCACAGGGCGGAGCAGGGCCGGAAGAAGTGCTCCCATTGGGCTGCTGGGCAGAGGGGCGGGGTGAACTCTGTGCCAGGGTGACTGCACGGGTGCCCACAGAGAGGGCTCCAAGTGCCACCTCTGGCACACATGCCATAGGTTCGTCACCACTGTTATAACCTGTGTGGCTATATGATTATTTAAGCATTCTATTAAATTAGATTGGGTTCTAATAAGGAAGTGGACATGTTGAGCCCACAGAAGCCAATCTGTTGCCAAGGATGTAAATAACAACATATACCAGGAAGAGAATTTTGTGTGAAAATAATGAAGGGGTGTGTGTGTGTTCATGTCAGAGATTACTCTGGGTTGAAAGGATTTTTGCAGGGGGTCCCTGAATGAGGCTCATTTCATTTTTCCTATTGTGTAGCTCTCAGGGAATTGAACCCCATCGTTTCAGTCTCCAAGCACAGTGCTTTTACCCACGGAGCCCCCAGGAAGCTGCACCAAAAATCTAAGAAAATATACGTTCTACTTCCATCTATTCTTGCCAACAAGGTAAGAATAGATGGAAGTAGAAAGCATATTGTCTGCACCGTTATATTTCCCTTCTCAGTTTGCCCCCCATTCCTGACAGGGTGGTCCCTGCTGCCTCTGAAGGGAAGGATGTGCATCACCCTTCCTGCAGAAAATTAGAAGTATTTTTGTAGTTTGAATAGAATCACAATATATTTTATTTGATTGGGGAAGACTGTGACATCTGTGCATCTGCTTCATTATCAACTCTCAGCAGAAGAAGTGCTGAGTCTTTTGTTCATGGGCTGCTAGCTAAGGATTGGTAGCGTCAAGGTTCCAGATCTCTTTCTGGGTGATATCTTTTAGATGGAGTCCAAGTGAAAAGCCCTCCCACCTCCAAAAGAAGAAATCTACCCTGGTACCCTTTCAAATAAAATAGTATTATATGTCAAAAATGGCCATCATAACCTCCATCCAAACACCCTGAACAATCTCACAATTGGTGTAGATATTAGGTCAGAGAATTGCCTTAGATTAGAGAACCCATAGGATTAGTGTTGTAGCAAAAAAAAAGAAAATGTTTTGCCAGATAATGAGACTATAAAATATCATATTGATAGGAAATAAATCTATGATGTATAGTCTGAATCATCTAATTAAGGGACAGCAATATATGAGCTGAATTCTGAAACAGTAAGAGTCAAAATGTTATTTACATGCTCCTTGAAAACACTGCTAATGTTTAGTTTTACTGATCTAAAATAACACTAGACTTTAAGCACTTTTGCACCTGCATCATCCTGATCTTTCCCCTAGTCTGATTCTACCTACGATGAAGAACCTCACACAAGCTGCCATTGACTTGGAGTCTTCTAAAGCCAGCACAGTCAATATCAAAATCTATCACTTAGGCAGATAATGCGTCAGTCTTGAAAAATGAACCATACGAGCGTGAGGCCCTTTTGGCAATCTGCTGTTAGTTTGTTTCACTTCAGTCAGGTAAAGGTAAATGGAACAAAGAGCTATTGTAAACATGGAGTCCATGTTCAAAGATGGGAGGCCATTTAGAAAGTTACCGTTGGCAGTTCCAGTGTTTTCGGAAGCCATATGGACAGGTTGCACAATCGCATCAGTGGTTTGCGGTTAGGTATTTTTAAGCTTTAGAGAAAAACAAGTTGAGAAAAACAAGAACCAGGTGTATAAGAATCATCCATCCCTGGCTTATAATTGGTTCAAATGTGTTCCAGAGTGATCTCGATTCATTTGGTTAGAGGAACCGAAAAGCAGCTGAGGTTCCAAGATTAGGCCTCTAGTCTAGCTGTCCGCTCAGGATGTTTGTTGTTCAGCAACTGGAGCACCAGGTGGGGTTGAAGAGAAAAGGTGACGTGTCAGTTGATAGCTTAGGTCCTCAGATGTCCTGCCATTGTCCCATCATGCCACGAATTAAACAAAACTCATGTTTCATAAAACACTGCTCAAACCCCATTCATCTCTATTGGACCTGGAAAAGTCTTACACATTCTGACCTCACAGAAGACTTTGTGTTCATATCTTACGTTACCTTACTTGATACTTTTCCATTACTGTATCTAAGTTTAAAGTTAACTCCCAAAACTTTCACAGTTAATCAGAAGCGTAGCATGCCTTAACGGGGCCCCGTATAAAAATTTGTTTGGGGGGCCCTTGTGAAATAAAAAAAATTGGGAAGTTTTTATTAATTTTTGCTGTAGGGGGCCCCCGTGGCCCGGGGGCCCCGTATAATTGATACGGCAGATACAGCGGTAGCTACGCCCCTGCAGTTAATTGACAAGAAACAAACAGTTGGATGGATAAGCGCATCAGCCTCGGAGGTTAAGTAACATGTGTTGGATTATCATAGGGATCCTCGGCTCTTCCACTGGCCAGGAGGATAAAGAGCCCCCATGGCCATGGGAGGCTGAACATGACGATGCGCCACTGTGCCCTCCTCGGCCCTTCCACTGGTGGTTTTGGTTGGGGTGTCGTGACGTATTTGTGCTGTGATGTTTGTGTTGTTGCTGTGGGACTTCCCAAATGAGAGCTTTTATAATACTTTTTTGATACTGTGATTTGTAATAATGATATGATATTGTTTGACTCTGCTGTATTCTGTTGTACTGTAATATTGTAATTAGATGTATTGTGACTAGATTGTATTGAGATTGTTGTTAGCCTCCCTGAGTCTTAGTCGATTGGGTGGCATACAAGTCCAATAAATCAAATCAAATAAATCAAACAGGGATTTTATTTTTATTTTTTTGCTTTTACAGGTACAGTACTTTGCAACTTCGTTGTGGAAGAGTAACAATCATGTTATCTTACACAAAAGAGATACATTCTCTCTAGAGAATGTTGCTGAATGTTGTCTTCTATGTGACACTTCTGTAAAAAAAATGGTTTTAAGATGACAGAATTACAGTATGTTATACCATAGTGTTTGATGAACTTACATGGGCCAGTAGATAATGGTTAAATGTTACTATTTTCAAAGCACTCTGTGTGGGTTTAGCATATACTTCATAGGCATGGTTCTCTGTTTACTAAATATCTTTGTCACTCACTCACATTAGGACAGAGTAATACCTACCCTGTTTAGGAATATGCGACCCAAGACATATGTCTGTAGCAGGGGCTTCCAACCTAAGGCCTGTGGGCCGGATCCAGCCCATGGCACCATTTCACGTGTCCCCCCCTCCAAGGGCATTTGAGAAATAAAATGGCCATCCCTTTGAAGCTGTTGGGACAAAATGGCCACCCCATCATGCCGGCAGGACAAAATGGTTGTCTGGCCTTCAAAGCCGACTGAGTGTGACCCAGCCCCCAGCTTGAAAAGGTTGGGAACGCCTGGTCTATATTTTTTTGGGACCTATAGATACCTTAGGAATCTTGGGGAAGTGTTTTAGGTACTATCACAAAATGGCTGCCACTCACAAAATGGCAGCACTAAGGTTTGAACAATTGTGCTGTTGGAGAGTTTGTTTTACTTCTACCTTTTATCATATGTGTCACTGTAAATAAAAAGTGCCACCAAATCTATGAGACTTGCAGCTCCTGTGGCTCTCCTGCCTCACAAAGAAAATGTGTCTTACAAAAGAGGGGTTCATAAACCTTTGTAGCATTCTAAATCCATTACTCTATGTAATGACACTTTCTTAAACAATCGTTTTAAAATCAGCAACCAGGGCAACTGTGATACTAGAGTATTAACTGGTTTAACAAATTATGAACAAAACTTAAAGACCTTCAACAGCAGATTATAATTAGATGATATAATGGTATAAACCTCTCCCTCCCATGCTTTATAAAGTTCAGTGAATCAGGCAGTGATTATATAATAAAAGCCACCCCCTCCAAATATTATGTTGGTGTACAGTCATGAAATAGTTAGAGTTTCTGTGAGAAGCCTTCCATTAAGCATCATTTCAGACAACACAAAAGTCTTCTGGGACCTTGACAATTAACACATCTATCACGCCATATGAATTTGTGAACTATAGACCACTTCATCAGATGCATGAAGTGTTACCCTGAGGTTCAGATGAATGCACAGGGTTGATAGAGAGTACAAACAATGTGGTTAGAGGTTAGAGGGAAATTAAAAGGTGACAAGTACTAATACAGTGGCCATCCATAAAACAGTTTTTGGGTAATAACACTGAACTGATTAACAATGGTTGCCCTTGCTTGAAACCCAGTCATATCTGACTCCAAGGTTCAGTGCTCATATCTGTTTATAGTCAAAAAGCCAGCATTGTCTGTGTCTGCAGACATTTCTGTGGACATGTACCAGGCATAACTCCTGTTACTTTCCCACCGAAGCGGTACCTATTTGTCCACTTCCAGTTTCTTGCTTTTGAACTGCTAGGTTGGCAGGGACTGGGACAGAGACAGGAGCTCACTCTGTAATGCAGCACTCAGTCAGCCTTGAACTTTCCAGTCTGTCAAGTTCAGCATCTTAACCACTAAGCCACCACAGTCAAAAACAGACCTGCTTTCACCCTGTGCAAGCCAGGGAAAACAGTGTTCCCAAAGATGAGTCTTTTATTATACAGCTGTATTGCCCCTTTCACAGAATTTTTCAACATTGTCTTGGCATTGTCTATCAAGTATCAGCCTCTTGTATTTTTTCCCCTCTGCTGCTTCTGAGATCATCTTTTGGATTAAAAAAAATCCATGGAGACAAAATATAAATGTAGGTATTTTTGAACGCTAACAATAGGAACAATAGGAACCGTCCGCTTGGAAATACCCATGGAGTTGAACTTGTTGATGAACTATAGCTCCAAGGTTTGCACTGCAGATTGTCCGTGAGTGCATGTACACTACTCAGTTGTAGTAAGCTACTCAGTTGTACTACTTAAACAGTCATGGCTGATCCTATGGAACCCTGGAATTTGTAAAAAAAAATTGGGGGGGGGGTGTAGATAGAATTCTCTGTAGTTCAGAGGAATGCACTAGAATTGTTTTACAGAGAACTCACAGTATCTCAGCAAACTACAAACCCCACAATTCCATAGAGCCCTTACATGGTGGTTATCAGACTGCAATACATGTTCTGTATAGGTAAACTGACTGAGGTTTCTGTGTTTATGAATAGTCATGATTGATGTGTTCCCTTCTGGGCTTTTTGATGGTGTTTTTCCTTTGTTTGTTATTCAGTACTGTATTGTCATTTCTGATGCCAGTCTCGTGTCCACTCAGTCAGCGGCTAATCAAAATACCCCAGAGAATTGCATTAACATAAATAAAGGAAAATAGGCACAAGGAGATAAGGGAATTGCCTTCACATTTTACTGCTGCTTCCAGGAGCGATGAGGGCAGCATGGGCTGGATGCATAGGCATCAGGGGCCGGATCTGGCCTCCAGGTCTTAGTTTGGCCACCCCTGGTTAAGCAGAGAAAATGGCAGCTTAAAATCTATCTCATCCTGTTGCAAAATAGAGTGCAAGACATGTTTTAATTCTGCTTCCGATGGGAGAACCACATGACCAGCCTGCGGAACTATGGCCTGAAAGGTTTGGGTACCCCTGATGTAGGTGGTTGTAAAAATGAAAGGAAGATTATTCTCTTGCTCTTTGGTCACCCTTTGTGCCACTTGTTTAGCTCAGAAAAAATATATCAGTGATTCCCCCCAACACACACAAAACCTTCTTCAACTTGCCGTCCAATAAAACAATAACCATGCCAAGTTTATCTTACCTCAGCAGAGTGTTATTGTGCTTTTGAAAGTAATAGCAAAAGATGCACAAATTCATGACACTTCAAAAGAAAAAGAAAAAAGAAAAGAAAACTTCCCTACCCACCCTCTTCCTCCTTAGAGAGATAATCGACTTACTCACTTGTATGATGCCTACCTACAGCCAATTGATGGACCACTCCACCTGTGCCCCAGGAAATCAGCTGTACATTATGCAAATTCTTGCAAAGACCATGGTGCCCATAAAGTCAAGTGCATGGGTGGGGTGGGTGCTCACTGGAACAGGAACCAGTTACATCCCCAGTCCTGCACCCAAGTGGAAAATGATGACCTCTCAGATTTTGCTGTGCCTCTCATTGGTTCTTTCCATCCACAGTGAGTATATGTCTATGAAATGCCAATACAAAATAGGGATTCCTAACTATCAACCCCCCTAGATGATGTGGGACAACACCTCCCAGAAGCTCTAGCTAGCATAGCTGGTGCTCAGGACCTCTGGGGGTTGTAACCAGTGGTGGGCATCAGCAGGTTTGCACCAGTTCACCAGAACCGGTAGCAGAAATTCTGGCTGCCCCCACCCATCCAATTTTTGAAATAAAGTAGTCCTAATTTGGATGCAACACAGGGCTTTCCCCCTGGCCGCACCGACCATACCACGCTCACAGTGTGGTAGTAAATTTTTTTGGAGCCCACCACTGGTTGTAACCTAAGAACACATGGAGTCCTGAGTTTAGGAACCACAGACTGGAAAATGAGGGGCAAATTGTAAAATACATATACTGATGGTTCATATTGCAAAGGTGGTGGGTCATAGACTCTACACAGGTCTTTTTGATGAATGATGTGCTAAGCCACAATTAATTTCTCATACTGCACTTTTGCTAAAGTGTTGAATCAGAGATGCTCTTAGCCATAAATTGCTACACAGGGTGCTTCTGCTTTTAATACTTGTACAGAGTTGTGTTCCATGTTAAAGTTATAGCTTTTAACAGCATGTTGTGGTCTGGAGAAAGGCAATTGTCTTTCAGAGAATTGAAGACAGCATGACAAACACACTATTATGTGTGCTTTAGTTGTAGAACTACTGGCCTTTTATAATGTAGGGGGTATAATTTTATGGACTTGACCTTGGGGCACAATTCCATTGAACTCAGCAGAGTTTACCTCTTGAGTTCACAACCATGGGTAAAGTCAGCTCTTTTTTTTTTAGACGTTGTTTTGGAGTCCATTTTTTAAAAAATTTTGTTTGTTGTTGTTCAATTTCACAGTCAATTCCGACCCTTTGTAACCCCATGGACCACCACCCTCCAGGCACCTCTGTCCTCCACCATCCTCCTCAACCTGCTCAGCTTTATGCCCACTGCATCTACAATACCATCTAGCCATCTCATTCTTGGTCACCCCCTTCCTCTTTTGCCCTCCATCTCTTTTGTCCTTCCTCTTTTGCCCTCCACCTTTCCCAGCATCAACACTTTCTTTAGTGAGTCCTCTCTTCTCATTTGATGTCCAAAGTACTTCAGCTTCATTTTTACTATTTATCTTTCTAAGGAGCAGTCAGGGTTGATTTCTTCTAAGATCGACCTATTTGTTCTCCTCACTGTCCAGTGGACTCTCAAAACTCTCCTCCAACACATCTCAAAGGCATCTTTTCTTCTGCGCTCAGCTATCCTTATGGTCCAGCTCTCACAGCCATATTGCCATTAATTCAGTTTATAATTTCAGAATGGATTCCAGTTCATAACATACACACTGCAAGTGTTACCTTTTGGGGCTACATTTCTCAGAACACGCCAAGCTCCCATTAAGCCACAGTGTAAAATGTTCACTTGAAGTAATAGGCAAAATCCTTAAATCAGAGGTGGGAGAGAGAGAACTTAAATGGGTTGACAAACAATCCTTTTTAATTTGAGGTCAGAAAGATAGTAAGAGGTGCACCAGGAAGCAGGTTTGCCTCTGAGGAAGACATCCTGTAGCTCGGGGATTCTCAACCTGCGGCCTGCGGGCTAGATGCGGCCTGTAGCACCATTCCATGTGGCCCCAACCACCTCCACCACACCAGGAAGTGCCATGTGGTGGAGGAAGGGCAAAATGGCTGTCTGGCCCCCAAAGCTGTCTTGAGGGAACGTGACCTGGTCCCTATCTTGAAAAGGTTGAGAACTCGGGCTGTAGCTGCTCCTGCCTTTCTCAAAAACTGCTGAGGTGTCAATAGTGAGATTTATACTTTCTTGCAGGCTTACCATCAAAGGAAGACATGATCACTTTCTTCCTCCTCATTTACTTTCCTATATTTTCACCTGTGATATATTAATATAGATTTATTATATCTGTTTTCATGTATATATTTATTGTTCATGTGCCATCAAGTTGCTTACAAATGATGACCCTAACAGAGTTTTCAAGGTATGTCAGATGCTTAAAGAGTAGCTTAGCTTTTCCCCCTCCCCTTGAGTTTCCATGGCCCATGGCAGGAATTTGAACGGAGGGCTCTGATACTCCATCCACTATACTGCACTGGCTTTTAACATTTATCTGTAGTTGTATACCTTTGTACAGAAGCTTATTTTGGTTGTTTTCTTCATTGTTACGTATTTACAGTATCTATCTCTTAGCCTATCCCACACTCCAGAATGTCTACAAAACTATAAAGATGGGAGGAGAGGTTAAGTAAAAAAATAAATACCACACGAATACTTAAAAGTCTGATGAGTAAAATGATTTTAATATAGCAACAAGCAAAATAAGTCACAGGAATCTTTATCCTGCAAGACTATGCTTAAATGGTTGCTAACCATAAGAGAAATACATCTTTTTGGCCAGACTGGGTTTACTGCAAATGCTGGTGCTGTGTATGAAAGCAATGCTGAATTTGTTTCATTTAATGTTTAAAAATGCAATTTATACCCAGTTGTCTAAGTAAATGGGCCACAGTCACTTAGTGTTTATGATGTTGAGCTTGATGACCAGAAGGTCAGCAGTTTGAGACTGGAGTGCTGCATGATGGAGTGAGTTCCTGTCTCTGTCCCAGCTCCTGCCAATCTAGCAGTTGGAATGAAAGAAATTGCAAGTAGATAAACAGGTACCGCTTTGGCTGGAAAAGTAACAGTGTTCCGTGCACTCTGGCGTCTAGTCATGCCTGCCACATGACTATGAAACGTCTGCAGATGCAGAGAGCACTGGCTTTTTGGCTGTAAACGGAGATGAACTCCTAGTCGGACACAACAGGCTTACCTTTATCTAAGTAACCAATGGTGGGCATCAGCAGGTTTGCACCTGTTCACTAGAACCTGGCCACGCACACCATACCATGCCCACAGTGTGGTAGTAAAAATTTTGGAGCCCGCCAATGTAAGTAACTGTGCTTTTGAATAAAATCTTGTGTAACATCTCAAGGTCTGCACCTTTATTGAAGCAGGGCTAAATTTTAATCACACAGGAATTTCCAGTCTGATGTCTATTGCTTATTTTCATTGGTTCATTTACTGCACTTGTTTTCTTTGCCATCACTCCTCCGAGAGCTTGGATATTTTTTTTTTGTTCAGCCGCACAGTCGATTCCAACCCTTTGCGACCCTATGGACCATTGTCTTCCAGGCACCTCTGTCTTCCGCCATCCTCCTTGGATATACTGTATATATAAACAAGTGCCCTTGTCTATATTGTCACTGCTTATACCCTTCATATATTCTTTAAAACAAACAAATAAAAAGGACTCTAGTTTTGATCTTATTTTAGATCAGGGATTTTCAACCTGCTTCCCATGGGTCCGATGCAGCCCATTTCATGTGGGAGCCCCACTGCCTCCACCACACCTGGAAGTGCCATGTGGTAGAGGAAGGGCAAAATGGTCGTCTGGCCCCCGAAGTTATCTGAGGGAGCATGACCCGGCCCCTGTCTTAAAAAGGTTGAGAACTCCTGTTTTATATTGTACTTTTTGTGAGTTTTAACAGTCTTGGGGCTAGCACAGAAATGGCTCTGTTCAAGGCATAGACAATGTGGTTCCCCTTGGCACAATTTGGTGCAAGTTCCTCATTCCCAATCACAACGTATGTCAGGGAGGGCATTTTTATCCACAGGATGCCTGACGTGATTTTCATTTCCTTACAGCTCCCCGGTGGCTCAGTGGATAAAAGCACTGTGCTTGGAGACCAAAAGGACAGGATTAGATTCCCCGAGAGCTGCACAGTGAAGGAAGCCTCATTCCGTCGTCCCCTGCAAAAATCCTTTCAATCCAGAATAATCTCTGACATGAAAACACACACATTTCATCCTTCAACTCTGGCTTCAGTGTAGGTCTTGATGTATTCTCTCTTCTCTCCCCCAGGTGTTGCTTTGCAGCAGCCTGTTCCCACCCAGCCACCGCAAGCCTTATATGCTGAGGGAGAGACTGCGATCCTGCAGTGCCCCCTGGAAAGTGGGAAGATCCAGAACTACCATGTTTTCTGGTTCCAGCAAAAGCCTGCCAGCCAGCCAGCCTTTATTCTGAAGCATGCCATCAATGGACAAACAGATAAATCCTCTGCATTTGATGCTCGCTTTGTTCCCCTCCGAGATGACAAGGCCAATATGTACGTGTTGCAGATCCAGCAGGTGCGCAGCGAGGACAGTGCTACCTACTGGTGCTTGGCAGAGGCAAATTACTTCAGCATTGCCGTTTCAGGGAGCGGAACGCAGCTGAGTGTCCGAGGCGGTGAGTGAGAATATTGTGTAACCCATTCCAATAAACTGGACTGATTGAAGATTGGTTCTTTAGCAAACCCATCAGCCCAATGGATCCCCTGCTTTGCTGCCCCGACAAAATTATACTGGTAATATGATGAAAATCATAGGGCAGGGGTCCCCAAACTTTTTGGGCCAGGGGCCTGACCACGCTACCGGAACAGCTGAGCGGGCCAGACCACGCCCCGGAACAGGGCGTGTTTGCACACGTGGGGCTATTTTACTTCCTGGTTTGGTCCAGATGCTTCTGTGCATTAAGTGGCCATTTTACTTCCTGGTTTGGCATGGACACTTCTGCACATGCGTGAAAACAGCCATTTTACTTACTGGTTTGGCACAGACGCTTTCGTGCATGCATGAAAGTGGCCATTTTACTTCACAGAAGTGTCTGTGCCAAATCAGGAGGTAAAATGGACATTTTTGTGTGACTGTGCAGAAGTGTCCGTATTTACTTCCTGGTTTGGCGAGGGTGTCACAGACCTGATGGAATGCCTTTGGGGGCCCATATCTGGCTCACAGGCCATAGTTTGGGCATGCCAGTCTTAACCCATTCCAATAAACTGGACTGATTGAAGATTGGTTCTTTAGCAATATCATCAGCCAAATGGCTCCCCTGGTTTGCTGCCCCCACAAAATTATACTGGCAATATGATGAAAAACATAGGGGAACCACTAGTGGATGCTTATGTGTACTGACTGTGAATTCCATTCAGTTCTAGCACATAAAACAAATTCCTTGACTGAGACTGGGAATACTTTAATTCATAGTGTTGTGGCCCTCCAGAGGTTGCTAAGACACCCATGGTTCTTTGCCACTGGCTTATGTTGCTGGCAAATACCAAGCAACAACAGCTGGGGAGCTACATCTGCTTAGCTTATTCTATGGCCATGCTTTTTTATATCAGGCTGCACGTTGGAGTCCTTGTGGGGGGGGGGGGGGACAAAAAACAAAATAGATGTCTGAAATCTGAAGTCTATTCTCCCTTGATGTCACCTCAACTCCCCAGTTCACTCATCATGATTTTTCCCCTTGCTTACTCATACTGTACTTTTAAAACCATTTTTAAATCTGCTGCTTCGAAACATTAATGAGGACAATCAATTTAAGCATGGTGATGTTGTTGTTTTTTGGCATGGGTTCTCCAATGTCTGGTCCCATCACCAAACCCCTACAAATGTGGTTCTAGGAGCAGCAATGGCATGGGTCCCAGAGTAGGATGCATTAAGACTCATAGAATCCTCCAACACTGGAGGGTTTCAAGAGAAAATTGGACAACCATTGGTCAGATCTGCTTTGATTTGGGTTCCAGCACTGAGCAAGTGGGGTTGGACTCAATAGTCTCTTTGGCCCCTTCCCAACTGACCTAGCCTATGATGCTATGATCCTGTAACCCACATTTGGTTTCTCTTCCCCAGGAACATCGGTAAAGGGACCATCATCAGTCAACCTCTTGTCTGACATTTCCCAGACACGTGGCTCTTCCACCGTCCATGCTTTGTGCATAGCCGAGCAATTCTACCCGGGACTTCTGGAGATCAAGTGGAGCTTAGCTGGGAAAGATATATCGGACGGGGTGATGCCTAGCCAGGTGATCTTGAACAAGGACGGTTCCTATAGCATTAGCAGCATCCTGAGCATTTCTCGTGACCTTCTTAGCTGTGATGCCTTCGTCAAGTGCTCTGTGCTCCACCCGTCCTCTGGTGCCCAGGTTGAGCGGAGTTTGACACAGTACCAAGGAGAGTAAAAGCAGTAGTATCCTTATCTCACTTCTCTATCCTTTATGGGTCTGTGTGCAGGCCACAGCTGTATTCCTCCCTTTAGTAATGCTCAATAAAGCTGTCCTCATGTCCCCGCTTTATTTGTCATTTTTTAAAGATACCCTGATTTACAACACTGTTGCTTCTGTCCATGGAAAGTGGCTGGCTGTTGCCCATCGGAATTGAGGCTTGTCTGTTGCTAAACCCCCCCCCCCCAATAGCAAAGGTGGAGACCTTTGGTTCCCCATGTGCTTTAAACTACAACTCCCACAATTTCCTTGCTGCTTTCTATGCTGGCTGGGACTTCTGAGGGGAGAAGTCTAAAACATCTGAACGGCCAACATTTCCACACCATTATCCTATAAAAGAGGACCAGAGAAAGATCTGAACTTGCCTCAGAGCATGCCAACTTGGAAACTATTTACTCTGGTAGACTGAGTCTATACTTTTATATGTTATCTCTACTTTTTATTACTTTATCTATGTTTATGCATTGAAGAAGGGAAGGATTTCACCACATACTTGGAAATACTCCCTTCCTTTGTCATTCATTTATAGCAGCCAGATCTGGACCCTGGTATCCCGAACAGACCACCCCAGTCTTATGACCACCAACCAAGGAGTCATAAGCCTTGGGTTCAAATCCCCATTGAACCATGGAAACTCAGAGGGGTGGAGGGTGGGTGGAACTGGTAAAATCTCTCTTTTAAAAATATGTCACATATCTTGAAAGTTGTATTAGGGTCACTTTATGCCTATTCTGACTTGTGAACGCACAAAACATATACACACAACTAAGCCTCAGGAGAGGAATTATAGCACTTAAGAATGGGGAGGTAGGGCAGTATAAAAGATGAGTTAAGGGTGTATGAATAGGATATATATTATTTTAAGGCATTTTGTTTGTGTTACTTTAGTGCAGAGGTTCTCAACCTAAGGCCCACAGTCCAGATCCAGCCTGTGGCACCATTTCATGTGCCCCTCCACCCCTCCAAGGGGATCCAAGAAACCAAATGGCCACCCCTTTGAAGCAATTTGGACAAAATAGCCACCCCAATTGTGCAGGCAGGGCAAAATGGCCATCTGGCCCTCGAAGTTGACTGAGAGCGTGTAACCAAGCCCCCGACTTAAAAAGGTTGGGAAGCCCTGCTTTAGTGTAAGTAGAATTTGCATCCCTAAAGCTTCTAAACAAATATGAACTGTACTCCACCTTTGTAACCCACCTCCAACTCAGTCTGGAATGAAAAGAAGAAAACCTATATGTACCCTAAGTGAGACAGAATAGTAGAGTATCTTACTTCAACCCATCCAACCAAATGAACCAATGAAAATCATATAGAAATTATAAGAACAACAACAATAAGTAAATATATTGTGCATCTTTAACATGACAAAGGGCAGAAGAGTGGAATTAGTTACATTATCAAACCTTACACCCTTTCACCCAAAGTGACAGGTCTTCTTTTTCACAGTGCTTCGTCCACTCATCCCTGCAAAGAGAGGAGTAATAGATGGGTCATTGAAATTATGATTACTAAATAAAATATATTCAGGAAGTGGCTTTTTTTTTCTTGCCACAAAGCCATTTACAGAACCAATAATGAATTATCAAGTGTTCCATTATGTATAAACCCTGAGTTGCCACGGCAAGTGAGCGGCAATATAAATATGAATAAATAAATAATATAGGATTATAAAAACAATCCTGCCAAACCACACTGAGCATAAGGTGTCACTGCAAATCCAAATTCGAAAAGTTTACTTGTTTGGATTCCACTTCCCAGATCTCTCAGACTGTACAACCATAGGGGAAAGTAACTTCTCTATGCTCAGGTGCAGGGGTTCCCAACCTAAGGCCTGTGGGCCAGATCCAGCCTGCAGTGCCATTTCATGTGGCCCCCGCCTCTCCAAGAGCACTCAAAAAAAACAAAAAAAACAAAATGGCCATCCCTTTGAAGTTGTTGGGACAAAATGGCCCCATCATGCAGGCAGGGAAAAATGGCCATCTGGCCCTCAAAGCTGGCTGAGAGGACATGACCCGGCACCCAGCTTGAAAAGGTTAGGAACCCCTGCTCTGGTGCCAATGAACTTAACAGGCATATACCTGAATATCTGTACAGTGTACTGTAATTTACATCCAAGGTGGGAAGGATTGTTTTATGAGGGGCCATTGATCTATGGGGCAGGGGAATTAATCAAAGAGCCCCCAGCAGGCAAAACTAGAACTAAAAGTCTTGAAAATACCTTTGTTTGGAACTGATATTGTCCCTAGCTATTTCTTTCTTTATACGTTTTTGTTTTAATTTTCTGACTCATTAGAGATAATTTTCTGTGATTATTTAATTACTTTAAATCGGGGGTGCCCAAACTTTTCAGGTCGTGGGCAAGTGGTTCAGCGGGCTGGTTACTTGGTTCTTCCCACCAGAAGCAGAAGTAAAATGTGCCTCGCAATCTGTTTTGCAGCAGGATAAGATAGATTTTTAGGCTGCCATTTTCTCTGCTTAAACCAGGAATGCCCAAACTATGGCCCTTGGGCCAGATCCACCCCTGATGCCAATTTATGCTGCCTTGCAGAAGTAAATCACACCTGTGGGCCGTAGTTTGGGCACCCCTGCTTTAACTATACTATCTATAGCTTTGTCATTATTAAGAGTTTGTAGTGAGCTTAATGCATACGGACATGCAGCAATTAAATAAGGTGAAGGATTTCCAGATTATTGTCATAATCTTACTTAAATTTTAGGTACTACAATAAAGGCTCTTTCTTTATCTTATGATCTCTTTAAAAGCAACCTATACTGAAAGTGCCTTATGTGTAAATTAAGACAAATCCCTTTAAGTCAAGGAGGGTAAGACACTGAGCCTTTGAAACTACACATATAGTATAGTAAATCAGAGTGGCTGAAGATACTAAAAATCTTCACCTTTGGCAGACTGCTACCATACCCATAAAATAATTGCTAGTTTATTTTTGATCAGTTTTTCTGGGCTGCTGCAGACATTAAGTGATTTTTGTCTGGCTTTGAAAGGCAAATAGTGGGAAGGAAAATTTTTGCAACTGTTCTCTTATGGGTTTTTTATTTAAATACTTCCATGATCTAGGAAGAGAGAACTGTACCTTCATGATCCAACCTGGTTAAACACAGAATAATGTAAGTAGCACTGAAATATAACTACCTAAAGAGGGTAGCAAGATAAAAAAATAGACATGGCTTCTGGGCCTTTAATTCTTTTTACGTGTTGTCAAGTCACATCCAACTTGGGATGACCTTGACAGGGTTTTCAGGGTATATGCTTTAACCAGTGCTGCCACCACCACTCCATGAATTTTAATTTCCCAGTGGGGATTTGAACCTAGGTCTCCTTAATCCTAATATGTTATCTGATCTATTACACCACACTGTTTCTTATGGATCTTTAATAGCTGTGTAGAACAGGAGTGCCCAAACTATGTCCTGTGGGCTAGATCCTGCTCCTGATGCCAATTCATCCGGCCCACACTGTCCTCATCGCTCCCAGAAGCAGAAGTAAAATGTGCCTGGTTTATGCAGAGAAAATGGCAGCCTAAAATCTACCTCATCCTGTTGAAAAACATATATGTTGCAAAACAGATTGCAAGGCGTGTTTTACTCCCTCTTCTGGTGGGAGGAACCACGTGACCGGCCCACTGAACCATGTGACTGGCCCACGCCTTGAAATGTTTGGGCATCCCTAGTGTAGAAGAAAGGATTTCATGATGTCTTGTTTATCATACAGACTGCATCTGCCAAAACACCATATTTTAAACAGCTATTTAAGCAGTCCAGGAGTCCCGTCCTCACATCCACGAGCCCATCCTATAAAGGCGTGATGAGGACTTGGAAACATGTTTTACTCCAGATGTTTTCAGATTGCAACTGTCCATAATTTTTCAAATTTGCCTATACTGGCTAGAACTGAAGAGAGTCACAGACGAACAATATTTGCAGTCTACAACATGTCCCGCAGTGTTACGTTTTTGGAAACTTTTTAAAGCAAGCAAAATGTAATTTTTACCATCCATAATATGCACAGTAGCCTGACACCAAGTAATTTAAGAAGAAAACCCTTCAGCAGTTTCTTATCACTGACGACTGCTCTGAAAGACACAGTAGCAGGAATGGGTGACCAAGCAGGAAATTCTGCTTTAATGCAGAAAAGAAATAAGACTACAGAGATCACATCTGGCTACCAAGCACTGCGCCGTCTGACTGACTGATCATGAAGAAAAAGCTTGGAACTGGAAGTTGATAAAATAGGATTTTCTCATACCAGGCACTCATTCCTTGAGAGGCGTTCACAATCTTCTTGACACATTCGATATTAGCATTTATATCTGGACCCACTAAATCTAGGGGGGAAAGGGACGAGAATGTTTACATGGAGGAAATGGCCACACAAGACAAATTCATAGTTGAAGTTTTTGAAGTGGTGGCCACGTTTGTCTGTGCAGGTGAAGTAGACTTGATCCATGAAAGCTAACAGTTAGTCTCTAAGGCGCCACACAACATTTTTGTCTTTTTGTTTTGTTTACTCTCTGATAAGACAAATGTATTAATCAGTGGTGGGATGTCAAAAATTTTACTACCCCACCGTGATGTCATCACAGTGTGGGCAGAGCTAATGTCATTATGTCATGATATGGGCGGAGCCAAAAAAATAAATAATAATAAAATAAAATAAAAATAGGCACACACACATACACACACACCCCTAAACCCACCCACCCACCCACAACACAAGGACAAAAAGGAGGACAGCAAGGAGGCCATGCATACGCGCCAAGCACTGTAGGCATGCATGCACACCAAGTGAAAAGGTAAGCCCCGAAGATGGTTCCCCCCAAAAGCTGCTACCGGTTCTCCGGGACACTGGGAAAAGTTACTACCGGTTCTGGCAAACTGGTGAGAACCTGTTACATCCTATCACTGGTATTAATTCAATCAACCAGTCAAACATTCATTTGTTTATTAATTCATTCCCTTGGAAATGGTATTTTATTAGTAATTCCCAGGCCAAACCATGGCCAGGGTTGCTAGGTATCAGACATGATCCTTTCAATCTCCAGTAGAAAGTCACAAGTTCGCCTGCCTACACTCATGTGCAGAGCTGGTTCTGCCATTCAACAGTAGACAATACTTGCCTCAGGCAACACTATGAGTGCAAGAATGACATAAATTGCCATCCAAATGGCTGAGCAGGACGTCAAAAATTGCTTGTCCCTAGCAGAAGAAGGGAGACTATTAAATGTTGTTTTTTCTTTTGACCCTGTTGTTTTTTCTTCCTTCTGACCCTAAAGCCCTTCCACAGGTCAAAACATGGCCTTGACAATTATCGGTTGCTGACTAGAGTTGTGGGATAAAAGTGTAGATTTCTGTTCCTTGTTTAAACATGAGTTAAACTAAGCCAAACCCTTTAAACCAGAGGTGCCCAAACTAAGGCCTGGGGGTTGTATCCGGCCTGCAATGCCAATTCATCCATTCTGCGAAGCTGTTGTCGCTCCAGGAAGTGGAAATAAAACGCATCCATATGGGCGCATTTCACTTCCACTTCCAGGAGTGACAAGGACTTCGCAGGCAGGATGAATTGGTGTCAGGGGCTGGATCCAGCCCTCAGGCCGTAGTGACCAGCTCCCTGAACAACGTGACCAGCCCACAGCCTGAAAAGTTTGGGCACCCCTGCTTTAAACCAACGGGCAGTTTTATTTCCCAAAGAAATTTGATTTTCAGAATACAAGACAGTGTAAAAATCAGAGTACAGTAATGCAGATTCATGTTTTTGTTTGACTGTTTGCTTGCTTGGTTTTTTGTTTTGTTTTGTTTACATCTCTTAAATTTCACAGTTGAGAAATTTAGGTTGCTGCAGTCCAAAAACACTAATCTGCACAGCTCTAGTGAACAGAAGAACAAATTGAGAATTGTCCAGATCATTCTTTCCTAGTCTGGGGAACTCTGAGTCTATGGAGAACATTTCATATTAGCTTGGGCTGCTTTTATGAAGCTCCCCTTGTTAGCTGGAAGGCCTGCAAGACAGCAGTTCGAGACCCAAGTGCTGTTTGATGGATTGAGCACCCGTCTCTGTCCCAGTTCTTGGGGATATGAAAAGATCTCATGAGCAGAGTTTCTCCAGCAAAAATCCTTTCAACCCAGAATAATTTCTGACATGAAATCATCATCATCATCATCATCACCATCATCATCATCATCATCATCATCATCATCATCATCATCATCATCATCATCTTTAATGAACATGACTGGGCTCCAGAAAAATACTGTGGTTCTAGACTGCAAACAGTCCATGGACTACATCTGATCAATTAGTGTTCTGTCTCCTTCCAAAATAATCTTTGAACATAGCCCCAGGAATTGTAGAGAGAACTCATTACTTTTTAAGAAACTTCCCAAACTTTTATTTTTACCCCAAACAGCTGCAACATAGGATATAATAAATGTGTTTAACTCATTGGGTTATTGTAAGGATTTCTAGTACACATTGTATGTGAACAACTTTAAATATTCGAAAACAGGGTATAGGGTTAACAGTTTGAAAGCAAAAAATTACAAGTAGATAAATAGGTACATCTTCAGCAGAAAAGGTAATAGTGTTCTGTGTATTTTGCCATCTGGCCATGCCTGCCATACGACCACAGAAACACCTGCAGAAAACGCTGGCTCTTTGGCTTTAAACAGATATTAGCTATTAACCCTAAAGTTAGACACAACAGGCTTTTGAGCAAGGGAGACCTTTACATTTACTTTTACTAAGGATTTCTAGTACATAGTGTATATGAAATACTTTGAATATTTGAAAATAGGACACAAATTACTTCCTGATGAGGCTGTGTTCTGCAATCACACTGGCTGAAAACCTGAATCTTGGGTAGTGGGTAAGACTTGTCACTTTCATTTTATAAACCTTGATTTTTCTCCTCCTTCTTTCATCCTTTTTTGAAAAAAAAAAACTGGAAAAAAAGTGTTATGCAACAAAAGACCTACCGTATTTGCCAGCATATAAGAGGACTGGGCGTATAAGACGACCCCCCAACATTTCCACTCAAAATATAGAATTTGTTATATACTCACCGTATAAGACTACCCCCTCTTCCGCACACCTTCCACACACCAAATAAAACATAAAAGAACATCAGATTTGATTTCAACATCTCCCTGTGGCCCGCATTAGTGTGCAAGTGCGCATTTGCAAGCTCTGCGTAGACAAGGGGCGGGGCAGAGCACCGCTGCTTCCCGCCGAGCAGAACGGGCCGGTCACGTCAAAAAGGCTGGCACCCCTGTCTCGCTGCTGATGCTCAGCGCAGCCACGCTGGATACCGCGCGATACTGGATGGTATGTAGAATGAGGTGGGCAGGCATTGAGAGGCCACTATGGGCACCAGGCGGACATCGGGAATCTACTATGGGCAGCTATGTCTATCCCAACTGATACGCACCCGGCGTATAAGACGACCCCCCCCCCACTTGGAGGCATGTTTTTCAGGGGGGGAAAGTAGTCTTATATGCCAGCAAATACAGTAATAGATATACTCATGCATTCTGATAGATAGTGTTAGAAACCTCAAAGTACCAGCATTCAGATCTGTAGCTTCCAGTGTTCCATAAAGGGTGCTAGAAGCCATAATCTACTGGCATCCAGAGGGCCACCCATTCCTCATCCCCTTTCTAGAAAACATCTAGAAAAATAGTAAACACGTGATCATGACCAAGATTATGGCGGGGCAACATAATCTGTTTATGGTGTTATCGTAATACATCTTGTCAACCTAACTAGCACAAACCTGTTGTTAGAGGATGGCGGGAAATAGCTGAAATGGCAACACTTCAATGTACTACTGATTCAGTTCCACAGGTCACTTTCTGGTCCTGGGCCCTTTTGGCACACAAAGTCCTCCTCAGCCCAAGGCCAGTATGAATGAAGCTGCTCCTCTCCATCAAGATGGATTCAAGTGGAATTTAATCCACTTGGGGACCATCACCATTCTCTGTGGATTTCATCAAGGCTGCTCATCCTCAGGGTTGTCAGGTTAGTTAACCTGACGCTCAGCGTTGAGTTGCTGGCAGTATGGTCTACTCTATTACTATAGGATAACCTGGCCAGACTGCTACTTTCTAACCTAAAATATATATCATTATTAAGTGAAGGAATATATTGTGTTTACTTCTCTACCATTTTAATTTTTTAAAATGTTAAAAGCTCTCATTTAAAACAAAAATAAACAGGCTCATCTTTTTAAAGAGGATCCACTTAGTACAAGGGTACCCAAACATTTCAGGCCATGGGCCAGTCACGTGATTCAGCGGGCCAGTCATGTGGTTCCTCCCACCAGAAACAGAAGTAAAACACGTCTTGCAATCTGTTTTGCAACAGGATGTGATAGATTTTAGGCTGCCATTTTCTCTGCTTAAACCATGGGTGCCCAAACTACGGCCTAAGGGTGTGTTTTACTTCCGCTTCCAGGAGCAATGAGGGCAGTGTGGGCCAGATGAATTGGCGTCAGGAGCTGGATCCGGCCCACAGACCATAGTTTGGGCACCCCTGACTTAGTAGAACCCCCATCTTTCCCTGGGCCCTCCCTTTTCCCAGTGAGACAACAGTGACACCTACTGGTAATTTCAGGGACTGACCTTCACATGATACAGAGCACAGGTTCTCTGAACTGTTACTAATACCTTTCTCTTCACACCACCAGCCGCTATTGATATGGAAGATGCCATAGTCTTTGGTGCCATCCCCGTGCCGATCGACAGCTTCAGTGTCAAAGGCACTCTCATAAAATGCCATGCAGACCCCTGATAGAGAGGGAAACAGAAGGGAATCTGCCTCAGTGTCCTTAATACAGTAGAGCTGATGCTGAACTGTTGCTCCCAAGGGAAAGGGGAAAGAAAAAAGAAGAGGAGATTCAACCCCTATTACTCCTGATTGGTTGTGAGTTCCAAGAGTTTGTGAAGATTACTATAGCCTTTCCATCTGTGAAACCTTACTGCACCATCTATTCTGCTCTAGAATTCAGATCCCCCCCAAACCTGCTGCCCTCAGCAACTCGTAGCAGCTTCCTGGTGTCTCTGTGGGTAAAAGTGCTGTGCTTGGAGACCAGAAGGATGGGGTTTGAGTCCCAAGAGCTGCATGATAGAGGACATGAAAGGAGCCTCATTCGGGTGTCCCCTGCAAAAATCCTTTCAACCCAGAGTAATCTCTGACATGAAAAAACAGAAACTCTCATCACCTGATACACCTCCTGCACCCAGAGGAATATTTTGCAGCCATATCATTTTAATTTGGGAAGAGAATATCTGCCCAGAATCTTTAGTCAAGATGCTCTTTTCAGTCTCAGTTCCCACATCTGTAAAATGGGCATAATAATACCCGCTTTCAATACTGATCAGCACCCATATGGGCGTGTTTTACTTCCACTTCCAGGAGCGATGAGGGCAAGGTGGGGCGGACCAGATGAATCGCAGCAAACCCATTTGTGTGGATTCACATGGGCTTGGGCTTCTGGGAATTGAAGTCCAAGAACATCTGGAGTGCCAAGGTTCACCATCACAAGTTTAGACTGTGAGGATGCTTCTTGACAGGCAGCTTTTAGCAAAAACAGCCACAGGCATTATATCATATGATATGATATGATATGATATGATATGATATCATATCATATCATATCATATCATATCATATCATATCATATCATATCATATCATATCATACTTATTATCTGGCCAAACTGCTGCTTTTCCCTATGACTGACTGCAGTGACCCTAAGTATTTATGTGAATCCCAGAGGCAGGTATATCCTTGTGCACTGAAGAAAGGAGAGACGGTTTATCCTCTCTTATTTACAGTTCTATCATTTTTACTCACAGTTAGCCAAGCTATAATTCTGAAAGCCATCCAGCCCATTGTCCTTCAGCACATGGGCCAACTCGCAGCGAGTATAGAGCTTGGCTTGGAAAGGGTCCACCAACCAGGTGAAGAGGAAGGTCTGTAGCAAGAAAGTCATTGTCTCAGCTGTTTGACATATGATCAGAAGGAGCTGACACTTAAATCAGTGCAAATGTTGCAGCCACTGTAGATAACTTCTTTCATGGGAAGGGGAGCCGAGAAATAGGTGGGCAGCCTCAACCTAGGACCAAGAGAAACAGAACAGTTAAAGAGGGGTGGGTGCTGAGTGGAAGACCCTTCTTTGCCTTCCCACCGTCATACATCTTTGAAGAGCCTTCTTGAAGATTGTGGTATTTTTGAACCACAGTCACGTATACCCTGGTAACAGCCACCTTGTGTTGCCACCTAATCTTTCTCACACTAGGTCGGGCAAAAGGAAGTGCACAATGAATTCACAGCAGCAGCTCCTTGAATTAGATCTGAAGTTTTCCAACATGAATTGCTGGGAAGTTGTCAGTTCAGTGAGAACGGATCTGCTGTGAGCACTTATGACAACCAGGGTGATGTAGTGGATGGAGTTTAGGATTAGAACTTGGGAGAAGTGGGTTCAAATCTTTGTTCAGCCATGAAAACTCCCTGAGCTACAGCAGTGGTAAAAACCATATTATACTCAACATACCACACTGGCTTTCAAAGTGGAACTCCAACATGTGGCATTCCCAGGCAGTTTTTAATCCAGACACTAACTTTTGCAAGGAGCCAGAAGCAACCATGGGCTTCCAGCAACTCTGTTGCTCTCAGGAAACTCCATGGGATTCTAGAACCCAAAGTAAATTGTGACATCATTTCACTCAAAGATGCTGGATAAACTGACACAGAACCAGCTTTTGCCTGCATATTATAGCGAGCCCCAAAGTATGTTCTAAAGAGATACTGATAATTTTAAAGACCAAACCTCAAGGAGTATAAGTCGGGGGTGGAAACATTTGTGTGGGTATGTTTTCAAAATTTTATGGTAGTGTTAGTGCTTTTGACGTGAATTCTATGAACATCTTACGTTTCGGTTGAGTGGTTTGGCAGTTTTTGCAATGTAACGAAAATCATGTACATTTGAGAAGCTGCAACACTAAAACTAAGGCACCCACGAAAATAAGGGTTATGTAATTTGAAAGATCGTCTTGGTGACTTTAAGAATTGGTAGAACACAAAAACCAAAAATGTAAAGTGATGACATCATAGCTTTCGGAAGTAGCATCGAAAAAGTGACAGTTTTTCTAGAGGGGGTCGGTTGTTGGGGAGGCAGTGAAAAAACTACCCAACCAGTTCAGATGATCCAAAGTGTATTTGAAAGAGGAAAGCTTACCCTTTGTAGGGGACACTTTCAAATTTGGAATTGGACTTTGGAAAAATAATATATGAAGCATTTTACAAAAAACCACTCAAACGAGGTCACAAAAACCCAATAAAAGGGAAAACCAATTTAGAAACTGAATTTGACAACTTCTAGAGGTGGATACAGTTTGCATACAACATGTGGAGAAAAATGATGCTGAAACAGGAATCCACAAAAAAGATATTGAGGAAAAATGTGACTTGTTAAAAGGACATTTCCGGGGGGGGGGGATGTTTGGCGGTAATCCAGAAAAAACTGATCAACCGATTGAAGTGATCCAAAGTGTGCTTGAAAGAGGACAGAATAACCTTTCTTTTGACATACAATTTGGATCAGACTTCAGAAACATTTTCTATGAAGGTTTAAAACAAAACAAAAAACCCACACGGTCTTTCTAACCTTTCCTTCAAAAAAAGTATCTCTCCATACCAAAATAGATACATTGGTGTGAGAATGGATACACTGTAACAAGTTTCTCCTTTGAAGTCATAACCACTTTCCCTTTTGGCTTTCCCTCTTATTGAAGAAGTCCTTTCAAGGAATTGTGAAGGAAAATCTCTTTTTCTTTGCGGTTTGACTATTGAAATATTTATTAAAAATAGATCCTTTGTGGTGAATTGTTGTTTGTACAGTAGGCTGCTTATGGACATGTGTGCATAGTGGGGAGAGTTGGGGAGAATGGAAAATAAAGGTTAAAAACATCTTAACGACATATTTCCTAATGTTCTCAAAGCTTGGTGAGGTTGTAGTTTTAGCTAGGCCTAAAAAATCCTTTGTTCTCTCTGTCTCACAGACTACGTATCACGAGACAGTTTGTTTTCAAACCAGTGTTCCTGTGCTATCTCCCTAGCTAGCATGTTTTGACTGCATTAACGGTACATATGTGTCAACAATCATTGTTATGAGAAAGTTGTTCTCTGTTCCCTGATTGGCCAGGGGTAACCCACCTGACTGGTGAATCTCCATTTTGAAGAGAAGTTAGTTAGTTCATTTTCGGATCTCAATGGCTTAAGACCCTGGCTATGGTGTGGGACAATTCTCTTACTTTCATCATGATCATTTAACCTGTGGACTGTTATCTGGACTGATATCTGTTATTGACCTTTTATATCTACATTTTCCCATGGACTATGCTATATTAACCTGAAGAATAAAGCAGCTGTTTTTCTCTGAAGATTGTTTTCTTTCATTGGCACACACACAAAGCTATGCTACCAAGACCTCCCTTGTTTTGCTCTAGTGCCTGAGCATAGTAAGAGTTCTTTTTTACGCAGCCCAGCTCTCACAAGTGTGTAAGGTAAGGGTTAAAGTTCCAGTAATGAGCGAAGTCTCAGGAACTGAAAGGGAGGGGCCCTTACAGGGACATGCCGTGTCTGACATATTGAAAAATAAAAAAATAAAATAATAATAAACACAAATGAAATTGGGATTTATGGTTTTGGGTTAACACAATGTAGCAGTTCAAAAGCAAGAAATTGCAAGAAGATAACTAGGGACCACTGGGGGGGGGGTAAACAGCGTTTCATGCCTGCCACATGTCTGCAGACACAGACAGCACTGGCTCTTTGGCTATAAACAGAGATGAGCACTGAAACATAGAGTTGGATATGACTGGCTTATTTATTTACTTAAATGATTTGACTGCAATCCCGTTATACGACGGTGGAATCACGTCTGAAGACAGCAAGCAGGTATAGAAAAGCAGGAGACAGATTCCATATCTGAAGCTATGAATGGAACATATTGCAGGGAGCAAGCCAGTAACTCAGATTTTTGTCACGACAATGGAGTCTCCAACCATACCTAAGAGGCAAGGGGAGAGAAAGCACAAACTGAAAGACCTTATCCTTGGGGTGGAGCCTAATCTGAATTGCAGGTGCTGATCCACAGTGGTACAACTGTCCCTTATTTGGAACAGGAGGATAGATGTTAGGTCACCAACCGAGTACATGTTTGGCATGCAGAAAGCCCCAAGTTGAGTCCTCAATAAACCAGTTAAGTTTCAAATGGGAATCAATGGGGAATTGAAATTACTTTTGCATTTGGACCCACAGAGACATTGCCAGTTTTGTTGTTTTTTGTTGTTGTTCAGTCGCACAGTCGATTCCAGCCCTTTGCGACCCCATGGACCACTGTCCACCAGGCACTTCGGTCCTCCACCATCCTCCTCAACTCGCTCAGCTTTGTGCCCATTGTGTCTACAATACCATCTAGCCATCTCATTTTGGGCCGCCCCCTTCTTCTTTTGCCCTCCACCCTTCCCAGCATCAAGGTTGGGTTCGATATTTGGCACCAGCCTAGGGAGAGGGGAAGGGGCGGTGGAGTTGCCGTGGTAGCTAAGGAGTCATTGGGAGACGCCAGGGCCACTGCTCCACAAATCCCGGGTTGTGAGGCCCTGTTCTTGCATGTGGGCCCTAAGGGTCAGTTGGGAATCTTGCTCATGTACCTGCCTCCCTGCAAGGTAGCAGATTCCCTGCCCGAGCTTCATGTTGGCATTGGAAACCCCCAGGCTAATGGTCCTGGGGGACTTCAATTTGCCGTCATTGGGGACTGGCTCGGAGGTGGCTCGGGAGTTCATGGCTTCCATGGCAGCCATGGGCCTGACTCAAGTAATTCAGGGTCCTACCAGGGGCAGTGGTCATACCCCGGACTTAGTCTTTTTGTCGGAGCTGTGGCAGAGTGATCTGAATATACAGAAACTAGACATCACCCCTGTGCCATGGTCAGATCACTATCTGGTGACTCTAGACTTCTTGGGGGCTGGACTCCACCGTAGGGAGGCTGGGCCAGTTAAATGGGCCCGCCCCCAGCGACTAATGGATCCAGTAGGATTCCAGAGGGAACTGGGGTGTTGTCCTCTTGACCTGCAAAGCGGTTCATCTGAGGCTCTTGTCGACGCTTGGGACAAGAAAGCGACAGCAGCTTTGGATGTAATCGCGCCACTACGGCCTCTCCGTGCCCGTGGGGATCGATCTGCCCCTTGGTTTTCAGAAGAACTAAGGGAGCTCAAACGGGCTAAGAGACGGCGAGAGCGCCGCTGGGTGAAGACTCGGAGCGAATCTGACCGAACACTGGTTAGAGCAGCTATTAAAGACTACCTAGTGACGATGAGGGCGGTGAAACGTCAATATTTCACCACCCTCATTGCCTCCGCGGATAATCGCCCATCGACCCTGTTCCGGGTGACCAGGTCCTTCCTCTGTAGAGGGGGGTCGGGCCCTGGTTGGCAGGGATCGGCTGAGGTTTTTGCTGATTATCTGGAAGGGAAAGTCGCTCAGATCCACTCAAAGCTTAAGCCTGGCGTGGAATGTATGGAATTGGGGTTGGCCGAATCACAGTCTAGTCATGTTACTTGGGATCGGTTCGATCCAGTTGGCCCTGAGGAAGTGGACAGGCTTCTTGGATTTGTCCACGCCACGGCCTGTGTGCTGGACCCTTGCCCCACCTAGCTGGTCAAAGCTTCAGGTGCGGTGGCAGGTGGTTGGGTCGAGGCGATTATTAATTCATCTCTAAAGGAGGGGTCTTTTCCAGCGCCTTTTAAACACACCTTGGTGCGCCCCCTCCTAAAAAAACTATCCCTCGACCCTACGGTACTGACTAACTACCGTCCAGTGTCCAACCTACCCTTCTTGGGTAAGGTTTTGGAAAAGGCTGTGGCGCGGCAGCTACAGGATGCCCTGGATGAAGCGGATTATCTGGACCCTTTTCAGTCAGGATTCAGGCCTGGATATGGTACGGAAACTGCACTAATCCCATTGGTGGATGATCTCTGGAGAGAGCGGGATGGAGGCCACCCGTCCGTTCTAGCTCTTCTCGATCTCTCAGCGGCCTTCGATACCGTGGATCATGGTATCCTTCTGGGAAGGCTCCAAGGATTGGGGATCCGGGGCACTGTGTTGTCCTGGTTTTCCTCATTTCTGAGGGGCAGGACCCAGTCAGTGTGGCTGGAGAAGAAGTCCAGTCCTAGGCCCCTTCAATATGGGGTGCCTCAGGGTTCGGTACTTTCTCCTCTCCTATTTAATATCTACATGAAGCCGCTGGGCGAGATCATCCGTTCCCACGGGGTGAGGTATCATCAATATGCAGATGATACCCAGATGATACCCAGCCGTGGCCAGGAGGGCTTTTGCACAACTTCGTGTAATACGCCAGTTACGCCCCCTCCTAGACCGGGACACCTTGCTCATGGTCACACATGCTTTGGTCACCTCCAGACTTGATTACTGTAATGCGCTCTACATGGGGCAGCCCTTGGTGACCATTCGGAGGCTGCAGCTGGTCCAGAATGCGGCAGCGCGGGTAGTGATGGGGTGTGGGCGTTATGCTCGGGCCTCACCACTGCTCCGGGAGCTGCACTGGTTGCCAGTATGCCTCCGGGTGCAATTCAAGGTGCTGGTCATTACCTTTAAAGCCCTATATGGTAGTGGGCCAGGATACCTAAGAGACCGCGTCACCCTAAGAACGTCTGCCCGTCCCACCAGGGCGGATCGGAGGGGCTCTCTTGTTACTCCATCGGCCAGGGAGGCTCGCCTCATGGTCACTAGGAAGAGGGCCTTCTCTGTGTTCGCCCCGGCCCTTTGGAACCTCCTTCCAACAGAACTGCGCCTGCAGACGGAGCTCCTGCCCTTTCGGAAGGGCTTAAAGACATGGCTGGCGGGTCAAGTGTGGGGACACAGTAATGTAGGTTCCCATCCAGGATGGCTGATTTAAGGGCACCCATCCCTCCCCCCCATCTGGTATTTGTATTGTTCATCATTTGGCTTTTATCTGTTTTAGTGTTTTAATGTTTTAAATTTTTATGAATTTTTATGAATTAAGGTTCTATATATTGTTATGATTATAGATTACTATGATGGTAATTTATGCTCTAAGCCGCCCAGAGTCGGGTCTGCCCGATTGGGGCAGGGTACTAAATGTGAACAATAAATAAATAAATAAATATAAAGGCTTTCTCAAGCGAATCCTCTCTTCTCATTTGATGTCCAAAGTACTTTAGCTTCATCTTTACTATTTGACCTTCTAAGGAGCAGAGTGGCAGACAATATTCGTGGGAAATGTTTGACTTCTTACAGCCCCTTAGGTCTTGAGGTCATTTGAGGGCTTCTCTCATGCTAATGACTTTCAAAAGCAGAAGTTCGGCTCCATTCCCAAATTTCAACAGCCAGATGGTTAGAGAACACAAGCAAGTGGCCTTGGTCTCTGTGGGTGTGTTAGGAGAGCACCTTCCTTAAGTGGAGCCTAGGCCAGTGTGATTCCAGCTGTTTCTTTACAGCTAAAACTGGTGTACAGAGAGAAGGGATGGGCTGTTGGGCAGGTAACTGGATCGATGACATGAACAGAGGGAGCTACGAAGAGACAAACCCAGCTCCTTACCAGAATTCCAAACCGCCTGACTTTGCTGCAGCTTTCTGGAGACATACCACATCATCATCAATTTCACTGTTGAGCAAATCTGGGAAGTAAGGCAGAAACAACAGTGTTAGATACTGTCTCTTGATATCCTGGACCTTGACACACGATATTAATTTACTCTCTATAACTTGACCTTTATTTAAATTCAGGGCATGAATATAATAGAATAGCCCAGCTCTTTTGCTGAGTTCCCAACTAGAGCTCTTACCACCACAAGGCATGCTGCATAGGTTCTTGGATTTACTGTGATCATCAGCACACCAGAAGCGGCTGTTGAGTTGGAAGATCCCGTATTCGGAGGTACCATCAGCGTTGTGCATCACAGTAGTGGTGTCGAAGGTGCTTGCATAGTACGCCATGCAGATCCCTAAAGGGGGAGAGATTGGTCTGCGTGTTAACTGCATGTATAAACATTTAATCCAGAATGAAACAGGCAAAGGAGAACATTGTGAGGGTCAGAATTTGGCTTCCCAGAACAAAGAGGGGATAATTATTGCCCATCAAAGGCCACAAAATGCCTCATTTTCTATAGCCAGGCTTTGCTTGAAGGCAGGTAACTGTTATTTTAGGGGGCATCCTTTGCTTTTTCAGAAATGGGTTTAATCAGGCCAATCAATCAAAATGAATCCTGACAAGACCTTCCCCTTAAAAAGGTTGTCTGTCATAAACCATAGTACCGGTTATATGTGTTTCTCCTTTCTGAAATCTGGGGGGGGGGGGGGGGTGTTTGAACAATACGTTTTGAATTAAGTTTACCCAAGACCAATTTTACCATTTGTTATGTTCTTGAATGGTCCCAAATCCTTTAGGAAAAATGTGGTCTATATAAGTGGTGGCAAACCTATGGCATGTGTGCCAGAGGTGGCACTTGGAGACCTATCTGTGGGCACCCATGTCGTTGTCCCAGCACAGAGTTTGCCCTGCCCCTCTGCCCAGCAGCCCAATGGGAGAGTTACCTCCCTCCCCTGTTGCCGTGTTGGCACTTTGTGATAAATAAGTGGGTTTTGGGTTGCAGTTTGGGTATTCGCTCTCTATAAGGTTCGCCATCACTGATCTATATTAACCAAGAATGGAGGGGGTGTATGTGTCAGTCTCTCCACACCAAAAGTCTGTGATGCCTGCAGTCCACAGGGGTCTGCAAACTTGGCTCTCCAGGTGTTCTTGGACTTCAATTCCCAGAAGTCCAACCAGCAGGTGTGCTGACTTGGGCTTCTGGGAATTGAAATCCAAGAACAGCTGGAGAGCCAAGTTTGCAGACTCCTGCACTAGGGGAAGCTAGGGATATGCATCTCAGGGGTATTTCATTTTAAAGCACATTCATTAACATTACTCAGTTTAAACCTGTCTGTAGCCTGCAGTTCTACATATGGTCACAAGGTGGCAGATTAACCAATTTCCATGTGATGGGAAACAAAGGTAACAGCCAGACACTAAGTGGCAAACTTTCCTAGCCAATTCTACTGAGACTAGCAAAAACTGTAGTGTGGTCGTGTGGATAACTATGGTTGCAATTCAGCCCCTTTTGAACGGCTGTGGCAACTGGTAGATTTTCTCTCTTTGACAGCAAATGCATGCCATTATCACATGGGAATGTGGTACCAACTCATCTCCAGAGTTTTCCTTCCTACCCTTATCTTTATGGCCTCTAGTAGGGGCTTCTGCTTCTTTATTTTCCTTCCTTCTTTCTTTCTTTTTGTGTGTGCAGGTATGAGGTGATGGTCCCCTCCGTGGAGGAAATGCAACTGGAAACTATCATGTTGGGCCCAACGGCAAAATAAGCAGAGGAGGAACTCTGATTCCCAATGGTCATGGAGGCTGAAGAGGCCATGCCAGATGGACTGGCTGTGAAGGCGCACCTTGTCCATATCCTCAAGGCTGTGGCAGTCCATTGCAGTCCCAGTGTTAAATCCTGCATGTCTCATTTCATGTGTGCCGCAGGAGATGGCTCCAAGATCATAGTGTGTGGGTCACCTCATGGCAAGCTAGGATCCACCTTAAACAAATTCACACCAATGGCATTTTTTCCCCCTGCTTCAGGGGGAAAATGCATTCTCAGATATCATAGCAGCCAACAACAGTGGGTACAAGTAAAATCTCTTTGTTTTCAGAAAGAAAACAAAAATGGAACACAAACAAAAAGACAAAAAAAGTTGTGGCACTTTGAAGACTAACTGTTGTACTGTATTTTAATAGCTGTTGTGGATCAAGTCCACTTCATCAGAGATAAGAATGAGCCTGAGTGACAAGTGGGTTTGATCCATGAAAGCTAACATTAAAATACAGCAGCTAGTCTTTAAAGTGCCACAACATTTTTTGTCTTTTTGTCTTATTTTGTTTACTCTCGGATATGTTTGAAACACAGACTAATAGACTCCTCAGTTCTGTGAAACAGGCGAGGAAGTAGAAAAAAAGAATTGAATATATTACGGCAGTGAATGTTTGCTGCATCATTTCAAGCAAGGTTTTGCAACCTATGGCCCATGGGTCAGCCCTGGCCCCAGGCACCATTCCAACGAGCCAGTGGTGACAACCCCAGAAGTGGGAGCAGCCACGTTTACAAGTTCAACAGCTGTAAATGTGCCCACACATGCACAAATGTGCCCACTACGGTTTATGGCAGTGTTTGCAGCAGGCACAAACTTGTCCGGCCTGCTCAGCTGTTGGGGGGCAGGGGCAAATTTGTCCAGTCCATTCAGTGTTTGTTGCAGGCACAAACTTGTTCGGCCTGCTCAGCTATCAGGTGGGGGCATGATCTGGCCCGTGGTGTGAAAGGGTTGAGAACCCCCGATTTAAAGGCCTCGAAAACTAATGGAAAGCAAATTTCTTACAATGGTGTGGATGGGACATACAGGCATCACACCGTTATAAAGGCAAAGGAGGGGGTACAATACAGCTGTCTGGAAAGGGCCAAAAAATCAAAATGGGACTCTAGAAAGTACAGAGCTGCACTCAGGGCTTGTCTTTTCCCATCCTTGTCTCAATCTTTGGTCAATCATCTCCAAAAGCATATACTGTTATAGGACTGGCTCTACCCTACCAATACCAGTAAAGTCTTCTCTCCTGAATATTTGGGCCAATTAATGTTTGTGAAGGTGAAAACATTAGTAAATGAGAGAATAAGGGACACTGATCACCAAATGACAGTCTCAGATTTTTATCACCAACTCTTAGGCAGTTGTAAACCCACCACTGCAGGGTATCTATATAGTCTCCTTTTAGGTAAATATAGATGGGCCTTCTCTAGAGCTCGTTTCGATGCCCTCCCCTCAGCAATTTTGGCAGGAAAATTTCAAGGAACTCCTTATCTACAGAGACAATGTCCACATGGATAAAGGGAGTTGGAGACCCTGGCCCACGTACTACTGTAATGCCCTCTCTATGATGTCCTTAGAGATGCTTCAATTGTCCTGGCAATTTCTGGATTTGTGGGCCAGAGTGATAAGTTTTATGTCAAATTTCTCTTAAGGGATGTGGATTTTAAGCTCACACATCATGTGGCCAGGTATCTATATCAAGCCATTCAATTAAGGAAAACTTTTAACTAGAGGATATGCTACCATTTTGTCTTTTCTTATTGCTAACAATATGTGAAATTGTTTTTATGTGTAAAGGCTGGTCTAATTCCATAACAATAAAGTATATACACCCACCAATAAAGCAAAAAAGTTTCTTTCCTTCACCCACGATAGAGTCACCGATCAAATCCCCATCTGTAAGCTACTCACAGTCAGCCATGCTATAACCTTGGCGCCCATCCATTCCCCAGCGTCTCAGTACTGTTGCCAGCTCACAACGACTGAAGATCTTGCCATAGATGTTCACCACCCAGTAGGCCATGATGGAGAACAGCAGCTGAAGTGCCCTCATCTCACCCCCAAGGCTTCAATCGGTCAGCTCTTTTGCTCATCACAAAGGAGAGGAGACCTGATTTGCAAAGAAGAAGCCAACAGTAAGAAGTTGGAAGGAAACAGCCAGTTTTCACTACCAGTCCCAGATCCCCAAGTTGGAATGGTTCAAAGCCTGCTAATGATGAACAGCATGTGCTGGGTAAAAAAAAAAAGTGGCAGGTAGAATCTAAAGACACTACCTTCGGGTGATTTGTTTTGTGAATTCAAACCACAGCTGAGTCATTGCTGGTGGCTACAAAGACCCTGCTGCCGACACTCTCAAGCCTGTTTACTTCCACAACCAGTAAGAAGGTGACAGTTGGAGAGAGACTTTTTTTGAAGGAAGGAAGGTTAGAAAGAAAGTGTGTGTGTGATTTTGGGGAGGGGGAGGTATCAGGACCCACCCAGCAGCGAAGAGGAGAGCCAGAAGCAGCAGATGCAAGTGAGAACTTTTTTAAGTTCTTGATCGCCTCTTCGCTGCCGGATGGGTCCTGATTCCCCCCTTTCTTTCTTTCTTTCTTTCTTTCTTACTTTCTTTCTTTCTTTCTTTCTTACCTTCCTTCACAAAATGAACAAGTTGACAGCCTGTTTACTTCCACATCCAGTGAGAAGGCGAGAGTTGGAGAGAGACTTTGTTGGAAGGAAGGAAGGTTAGAAAGAAAGTGTGTTTTTTTGTTTTAAACCTTCATAGAAAATGTTTCTGAAGTCTGATACAAATTGTTTAAGTGTCACAAGAAAGGTTATTTTGTCCTCTATCAATCACACTTTGGATCACTTCAATCGGTTGATCAGTTTGGTTGCTAGCACACTGCCACCCACCCCTCCCCGCTGAAAATGTCATTTTTATGAGTCACATTTTCCTTAATTTATTTGTTGTTGATTCCTGCTTTGGTGTCATTCTTCTCCACATTTTGTATTCAAGCTGTATCCACCTTGGGAAGTTGTCATATTCAGTTTCTAACATGTTTTTCCCTTTTATTTTTGCATTTTTGTAACCTCATTTGAGTGGTTTTTTGTAAAATGCTTCATAGTTTACCCCCGAAGTCCAATTGCAATTGTAATAGTGTCACCACAAAGGTTATTCTTTCCTCTTTCAAACACACTTTGGGTCACCTGAATCTGTTGTGTGGTTTGGTTGCTGGACTGCCGAAAACCAACCCCTACCAGCGAAGATTGCATTTTTTGAGGCAACTTTTGGAAGCAATGACGTCATTGGCTTGTATTTTTTGCCAGTGGTGCTTTACATTTCTGAAAGTTGCAGATATGAGCTTTCAGTCGATGTAGCCATTATTTTCATGGGTGCTTTAGTTTTGTGGTGACAGCACATCAAAAGTACATGATTTTCGCTACATCACAAAAGCTGCCAGACCACCCAACCGAAACGTAAGACATTAATTGAATTCACGTCAAAAAAAAAGGCATTTCTTCTGAAATGTGGAAGACAACCTCATACACAGATAAGTGATTACCACAATCTCAACACTTTTTTTTGCCACACAATGGCATACACAGTAGCCTTAGGTACAAATAAATGAGCAGCCACCACTCTCATTTGTCCACATTCTGCTTTCTGTGTGTACACTTTGGAAATGAATGCATTTCATTTGTTTGTTCATTCATTTATTTAACTTATACCCTGCCCAATTAATGTGAACACTACTCTGGGCGACTTACAAAATGAAAAAACAATACAGTAAACATAAACAAAACAGTAAATAATATAAAAATAATTAAAACAATTTAGCTATAAATTAGTCAGTCAGGTTGATCTCCTATGCCAGGCATTCTCAACCTACGGCGCATGGACCAAACCTGGCCCCCAATGCCAATTCAGCCGTCGCTGATGCCGAAAGCGGAATTAAAATGCTTTCTGCGCATTGTGGCACATATTTTACTTCTGCTTCCAGGTGAGAGGAACCACGTGACTGGCCAGATCAGCAGTCCAGGAGGCGTGGTTAGGCCTGTGACCCAAAAACCTTGAGAAAGCCTGCCCTATGCCCTCAGACTCCAGTTATTTTATTTTATTTTGAGACGTATTTGTCGGTTGTCTGTTTTGATTTGTTGTGTGTCCTGTCATGTTATTTGAATTTGCTTGTACACCACCCAGAGTGGGATACCATCCAAATGGGTGGCATAGAAATGTAATAAATAAACAAATCATTCTTACAAACACATGTCCATATGTACAGATTCCATGAAAAATGCATAGAATTATGATTATCAGTGGTAAGAGACTGTGGGAGTTCCAGCCCATCTGAATATGGTTCTCCATCCCTATTCTTGGAGATGAGGAAGAGTTGTGGTATTGGAGGGCTCGGATCCCATAATCTGCACCTTCATGGAGCTACAAGCAGGAACTGAGGACATGTAGAAGAGCCACTTCCTCTCACCCAGCTTGTTCAACCATGGAAGGCTCCAAGGACTTGGGCCTGTGGCAAAGCTTTCCCACAGCCAATTCTGTGCCACCCAGCCTTGGGGTTCCCATTGCCTGACAGGAGCCATAGCGCATACCCAACCTTGCTAAAGCACTAGTGACACAAACAACAACAAGAACAGCAAAGGAGACTCTGGGACAGGGGTGCCCAAACTTTTTGAGCCAGAGGCCGGTCGCGTGGTTCAGTGGGCCAGTCACGTGGTTCACCAGGCCTGTCACATGGGTCCTTCCAACCGGAAGTGGAATTAAAACACACTTTGCAATCTGTTTTGCAACAGGATTGGATAGATTTTAAGCTACCATTTTCTCTGCTTAAACCAGGGGTGCCCAAACTACAGTGTGGGCCAGATACGGCCCCTGACACCAATTCATCCAGCCCACATCACCCTCGTCAATCCCAGAAGTGGAAGCAAAACGTGCCCATACGGGTGCATTTTACTTCCGCTTCTGAGAGCGACGAGGGTGGTGCAGGCCAGATGGATTGGTGTCAGGGGCCAGATCTGCCCTGTGGGCCATAGTTTGGGCACCCCTGCTCTGGGAGGAGCAGCATCTGTGAGAGTCCAGCTCCTATTACCTGCCTTTACCTACCCTCCCTAAAAAGACTACATCAGGCCTTGGGTCTCATACTTCCCGCCTGCTTCTCTGGCCCTGGACTTCCAAGGACCCCACTGGAATCAACTGGAGCTCCAATTGGGCAGACTGTGCTCTGTGGATTGGTGTCAGAAAATTAACCCCTTGTGAACACAGGGGAAGGGATAGTTGGGGCTCACTCTGTGCCTTTATCCTGAAGCAGCCTTGGGTGACAAAACCAAGCAAGAACCTATGGCGCCATTGCCTGGGGACTCTGCCACTCTCAGAAACCCAGGATTGGAGGCTAGCTGGGTTCACAATACCCTTACAGGTAGGTGTGAATTTCAAAAAAGTTTCATGTTAATGTAGTAGACCTGTTAATACAGATAGACAAAGGTCTATATGTCACCTCTTCCCTCAGGGCTCCTAACTGTAAATCTTCAGGCACCTAACAGTGGGTGACAAACAGTGAGAGTCCTACCTTTGCCCTCACAACAGCCTGAATTTCTCCTAGGCCACAGTCACGTTTTTAATTGGCCAACCAAGAGGCATGTGCCAATGCCCAAAGATGGCAGTTCTTCCAGCTTCTAGAACTTCAGCTCTGAGGTTGTCTTGTGATGTCATAGCCTACAACCTCCATGGGAGAGTCTAGCAACCTCTGCCCAGCAGCCCAATAGAAGCACTTCCTCCCTCCCCCAGCATAGAATTTGCCCTGCCCCTCTGCCCAGCAGCCCAATGGGAGTGTTTCTTCCCTCCCTCCACACAAAGTTTGCCCTGCCCCCTCTACCCAGCAGCCCAATGGAAGTGCTTCCTCCTGCCCCCAGCACAGAGTTTGCCCTGTCCCTTTGCACAGCAGCCCAATGGGTGTGTTTCCTCCCTCCCCTGTTGCCGTGTTGGCACTTTGTAATAAATAAGTGAGTTTTGGTTTGCAGTTTGGGCACTCGGTCTCTAAAAGTTTCACCATCACTGGGCAAGGAAGTCAAAGCTGTCAAATTATATTTGCTGTTCAGTCGCACAATCAAGTCCAACTGTTTGCGACTCCATGGGTCATAGCCTATCAGGCTCCTCTGTCATCTGCTATCCTCCGGAGTCTGCCCGGATCAACACCCACTGTGTCAATGATGCTGCCTAGCCATCTCATCCTCTGCCTCCCCCTTTTCCTTTTGCCTTCAACCTTTCTTAGCATCAGGGCCTTTTCCAGTGAGTCCTCTCTTCTCATTTGATGGCCAAAGTATTTGAGCTTCAGCTTCAGTGTCTGTCCTTTCAAGGAGCAGTCAGGGTTGATTTCTTTGCAGTCCAGAGGACTCTCAAAAGTCTTCTCCAGCACCACAGTTCGAAGGCGTCTATTCTTCAAATTATATAGCTTTACCTAATTTTCCTGGTGATGTTCAGGCCCTGCTCTAGGCTGCTGTGCTGAACTCCTAAATATCCAGAAAACCACAGACAAAAGCTATGATAGTCTAGCTCAGGGGTGCCCAAACTTTTCAGGCCACGGGTCATTCATGTGGTTCAGTGAGCCAGTCACAGGATGAGATAGATTTTTAGGCTGCCATTTTCTCTTCTTAAACCAGAGGTGCCCAAACTATAGCCCGTGAGCTAGATCTGGCCCCTAACACCAATTCATCTGGCCTGTGCTACCCTTGCCGCTCCTGGAAGTGGAAGTCAAATGCACCCATACAGGCATGTTTTACTTCCACTTCCAGGAGCGGCAAGGGTGGTGTGGGCCAGATGAATTGGTGTTAGGGCCGGATGTGGCCTACGGGCCACAGTTTGGACTCCCTTGGTTTAGCTGATATAAAATAAATGCCAAACTCCATGTTCTTGCCTCCATGTGGAGTTTAGGAGAAAAAATTGTGACAATGTAGTTATCATCATACCCTTGTCTCCTACATATGGAGGTGAAATGTTAAGAGCCAGCTGCAGTAGGAGAAAAAGCCTTACACAAAGTCTTTCTCTATTTCAAGGGATGATGGTGAACATCATCCCTTGAAACAGAGAAAGACTTCAGGTCAGCCTCTTTCTCCTACTGCTGTTGGCTCTTAACATTTCACCTCCACATGATAAAGAAAAATCTTCCTGAAAATGTGAACTTTTTTGCATGCACCTACACTTTTTTGATACAATTTTGATTGGCCTCAACAATATGGAATTGGGAATTTAATTTGTGCAAATGTGCCTATCACACTTTTTATTAATCATGGATTTCCCTCATTTCACAATGGAACATCTCTAATGTCTGTTTCTGACTTTCGAGTGAAAGCATGAAGGTGAAAGTAGGTTGATAAGACCGTAGGGTTTGCACAAGTCAATGAAACAGCCTGCTTCAGATTGTAAGATTTAGTGCTAATTAGCATGAAGTGAACAAATGTAACAACAACAAATGCTTTGGCATTGCTTTTAATTTGGAATAAGTTCAAGCATAGATATTTAAGATCTATCTTTAAAAAGTTACTTTTTAGTACTGTACCTCCCAGAAACCCCCAGTTAACCTAGCTACTAGCCAGGTTTGCCAAAGGATTGAGGGAACTATCATCCTGAAAAGTAACTTTTTCAAGCTTTGTTCAATATTTCCATATTCATAATCCATACCCACACTGTAGGCCCATCACTTCATGTCTTCATCATGCTCTACTGGATGCACAAAAAAGGCTAGGCCAATGATGGCAAAACTTTTAGAAACTGAGTGTCCAAACAGAGGGGCGCCGCGCATGAATGCTGTACTGAGGGGAGGGTGAAGCACTCCCATTGGGCTGCTGGGCAGAGGGGTGGGGCGAACTCTGTGCTGGGGAAGGGAGGAAGCGCTCCTATTGGGCTTCTGGGCAAAGAAAACCCTGTACTGGAGGGAGGAAGCACTCCCATTGGGCTGCTGGGCAGAGGGGTAGGGCGAACGCTGTGCTGGGGCAATGGTGTGCATGCCCCCAGAGAGGGCTGGGAGTGCCACCTCTGCCATGCAGGTTGTAGGTTCACCACCTAGGCTGCCCACAAAAAACAACCACCCCTTCTATTGAACACTCCTGTCTTCTACTGGCTGCGTCATATTAATAGCTAAAGGGACAGAGAGAGGTATTCAAGACTTTTGAAGTCTCCTCTGACCAGTACAATTGAACCCGAGACACTTAAGCATGATTCATCCAAGCTTACTAACATATAGTGCAATGGGCAGGCTACAGCAGCTTATTCCTTGTTTTCTTCTGCTACTACTGTATGCCTCAGTACACACAGTAAACCCATTCATGTGGATTCACAGAGACTTAGGCTTCTGGGAATTGAAGTCCAAGAACAGATGGAGTGCCAAGGTTCGCTATCACTGCTCTAGAACAGTTCTCAACCTTTTAAAGCCAGGGCCCAGGTCACGCTCCCTCAGACAGCTTTGGGCGCCAGGCAGCCATTTTGCCCTTCCTCCACAACATGACACTTCCTAGTGTGGTGGAGGTGGTGGGGGCCCACATGAAATGGTGTCGTGGGCCGCATCTGGCCTGCAGGTTGAGAATCCCTGCTCTAGAAGAATCAGGGCTAATGAAATTACAGCTTGTGCTACTCTGGTCACAATCTCATCGTCCAGCCTGCCATGACAGGGAGCAGCCAGAAATGATGCCAGCGTTATTCCTCCATTAGATCGTCATTTTAAAAGCAACAATCGAAAGCCCTCAAGAGGCTGGCAGATTAGAAACGGGCCCGTAACGCAGTATATGATGACATAACCCAGAGTTGTGGCTCTTTTCACACCTCTCAAGTAATGCTAAGTGGGAATGCTGGACCAGCTGCTGAATCCCCCCGCCCCTGGCAGACCTATATGCCAAAATCATGGCAACTTTTCGCTCAGTTTGTGCTTATAATCTTCACAGTTGCTATCCCAAAAACCCTGCAAAATGGCACTCAAAGGAGGTCAGTGTGATCCTCCCATGTTAGGAGAGCATGGGGGTGAGAGCAGGGACAGTGACGCCGACTTTTGAAGGGCTCTAGGAAAGCCTGCAGGAGGTATGAGTTGCACCTTTGGGGCAGTGACAGGTGAGGAAGTTTGCCAAGGGCCTCTCCTAGGCCATTCTCTTCCCTCCTGCTATTTAAGGGATTTGCCTCAACAAAAGAGGACTGTGATTGCGGGAACCTTATCCCGGGAGAGAAAGCTTGGGGCCCGCCACCCACAGAGGCACCTCCAGGACACCCTTTCAACCTGCTCACAAAGCAGTTGGTGTCCCAAAGGAACGCCGGGCTAGCCAAGAAAGTGACAAAAAAGTAAGAAACAACACCCCACAGATAACTGCAACAATGCCATAATCCTGCATGTACCACCACTACCATAAACTCCAGGGGTGCTCAAACATTTTGGGCCATGGGCCGGTCACGTGGTTCAGTGGGCCGGTCATGTGGTTCCTCCCACCAGAAGTGGAAGTAAAATGTGCCTAGCAATCTGTTTTGCAACAGGTTAAGATAGATTTTAAGCTGCCATTTTCTCTGCTTAAACCAGGGGTCCCCAAACTACTGCCTGTGGGCCAGATCCAGCCCCAGATGCCAATTCATCCAGCCCACGCCACCCTCATCACTCCCAAAAGTGGAAGTAAAATGCACTTTTGGGAGTGTCGAGGGTGGCGTGGGCCGGATGAATTGGCATCGGGGGGCAGATGTGGCCCACAGACAATAGTTTGGGCACCCCTGATATAAGCTCTCACCCAGGTTCCCTCCAGATACAATTATGCACAACAACTCACCAGAACATACATAAAACCTTGACACACACCCGTGACCAATAATATGTTTTTTTAAATGTAATTTTGCTGCAGATTCACACATGCCCATATTTCAACACCCCACTCCTTAATTTGTCTGCCCCCTCCTTCTTTCAACTCAAAGCTCTCTCTCTCTCTCATTCCATTCCACTGGGCATCCCCACCATGGGAAGGCAGTCCTGGTGGGAGGTGACCGATAAAGCCGCACCCCCCACTGTCACATCCCCAGGAGAAAACAGTACCGTCGCAACCAGCGGGCTTAAACATTTTTTGCAAAGAGGTAACCACAGCGGAGGTCAAGGGAGATGGAAGGTGGCCGAACAAGCAAGAGGAAGAGCTCAGGGTTCCTTGACCCATATTCTGAGATGGTCAGCTCCACAGCTGGTGAGTTGTGGGAGGGAGGACATCCTTGACCTACAGACACCTATGGACTCTAGGAGAACTTGAGCACTGAGGAGAGAATAAGTAGAATGGGTGGATTGGAGTGTGGAGCAAGGAAGTGGTTTCCAGCTATGTCACCACATCAGGTTTTTTTAGTAAGATTGGTACCCACACCTTGTGCCGCAGCGGTTAGGCTGCAAAACTGCTCAGGATGTAAGTTTGATCCTGATGGGACTCAAGGTTGACTCAGCCTTCCATCCTTTTGAGATTGGTAAAATGAGTACCCAACATGTTGGTGGCAAAAAAATTGCTACTTATTTTGTGAAACACACTAAGAACTATGGGGCGGCACTTGCCGTCACTATCTTTTTCCAGCTTTGAGAGGGGCATTAGCTAGGCGTTAATGAAAGCCATTCAAGAAGCATGTGCAAGCCATTCCTTGGGGTTTTAACAGCTAAGATTTGGTGATTTCAGTTTCTGTATTGCGTTTCTCTGTTAAATCAGACATCCTGTATTTATTGTACTACCTGTATGTTTGTACTAGCTACATTTTTAAAAAACCAAGTTTTCTTTTGCAAGAGTTTGGAAGAAGATAGATAAACAAGACAAAAATATCCCAAGGGTTTGTTTGTTTGTTTGTTTTTAATCGATCTCTGAAATAAGACTGGACTATACTCTGGCTACTGCTGCTGGTTTTTCATCCACTCCTTTTATGTGTACCTTCCCAAGTTAGTTGTAAGCCTATTTTCTGACCTTGGTGACCTCTCAGGCAAAACTTGGTGACTCTACCAGTAGATGGCACCCAAACACTTAGCATTCCTTCACCACTCCACCCAATGGAATCAGAGTGGAATTTTAGAGCAATCTTTGCTGAGCTATAGTAGGGATGCCCAAACTTTTCGGGCTGCAGGCCGGTCATATGGTTCAGCAGGCTGGTCACATGGTGCCTCCCACCTGAAGTGGAAGTAAAACGCACCTTGCAATCTGTTTTGCAAAAGAACAAAATAGATTTTAAGCTGCAATTTTCTCTGCTTAAACCAAGGGTGCCCAAACTACAGCCTGCAGGCCAGATCCGGCCCCAAAGTTAATTCATCCACCTCATCCTGCCCTTGTTGTTCCTGGAAGCAGAAATAAAACACGGCCATCCACTTCTGGGAGTGACGAGGGCAGTGCAGGCCAGATGATTTGTTGTCATGGGCCGGATCTGGCCCATGGGCCATAGTGTGGGCACCCCTGAGCTAAAGTCTTTTGGTTTCCCATGGAATCCTAGGAAGGCTTTCCCCCAACTATGGGAAAGCAGGAATAACCATCAAAGTTCTTCTTCCCAGGTTTGCGGCTCTGCTCTGACCTGTTTAGAGTGGATTTTTGGCTCCTGTTCATTCCTTCTTGCCATACTCACACAACTGGAGGGAGGGAAATTAGTTTTCCACACCAGACCCCCAAAGGAACCTGGGGATACTGTTCAGATGCAGAAGACTGGAATAGGCTACAGGGGATATGTAATCCTCTTGGGGCAAGTCCCCCCGACAATAGTGGGATGCACACACCTTAATGAGAAAGCCATTTGGCTCAGATCCCTTGGGCTCAAGTTCTTTCTCGATGGGGTCCCAAAGTAATTAGTTTTTCAGGTGACTCCATTGTGCTCCCCTTGCTCTCACGATCTCAGGTTCTCCCAGAGAGCGGGGGCCAGAGCATCATGTTCCCCACAGTTAATCCTAGGGATTGTAGCGGGAAACGATTGGTTGTGAGCGGAAGAGAGAAATACAGTTATCACTTTGGGTACTCCATTAGTGGTAGAGGACAAAATGCCCAGAGCTATTAATAAAGTTGGCTCTACTCTAATATATAACTTAAGCATTCCTGTATAATTCCCTCCCCTTTCTTCATATCCTCTTGCACACTTTGAACACACACACACACGTCTGTGTATATGTGTGTTTAAAATGCACAGAGAATCCTCAGAAGAGGGAAACCTTTCTAAATTATGATAGCAAAGGTTTAGCATCCTTAAATTATTTTTAAAAGAGTATACATCCTACTTGTTCCAGGCCCTCATATCATTATCTAATGACCCCCTGATACTATTTTATTCTCTAAGCAAACATGCATCACTCTATATATGAGAGTCAGTAGGATGGCACCATAAAATGTCTTCCTTCTTGCAGTGCTTTCTCTAGTTGCAATTTATTTTACTTACTAAAAGGAGTTTAGAGAGTGGAGAGCTGGAAATGAAGAGGGAGTACTGGGTGTAGAGCGGGGGTTCCCAACCTAAGGTCCACGGGGAGAATCTGGCCCGTGCAGTGGTGGGATGTCAAAAATTTTACTACCCCACCGTGACGTCATCACAGTGTGGGCAGAGTTAATGTCATGATGTCATGATGTTGTGGGCGGGGCCAAATAAAATATAATAAAATAATAAAATAAAATAAAAATAAGCACACACACACACACACACACACACACACACACACACACACACACACCACATCCAAAGGTGAGTTACTAACGCAGGGGAACAGGCTATAGGGAGCTTCAGGCAAGCAGCTTCTCTTCCTCCTCCCTGCTTGGGAGGACAGCAAGGAGGCCGTGCATACGCGCCAAGCACTGTAGGCATGCATGCACACCAAGTGCTTGGTGCACATGCGCAGTGAAAAGGTAAGCCCCAAAGGTGGTTTCTCCCAAAAGCTGCTACTGGTTCTCCAGGACACTGGGGAAAGTTACTACCGGTTCTGGCTGACTGGTGCGAACCTGTTACATTCCATCACTGGGGCCGTGGCGCCATTTCATTTGGCCTCCCTGAGAAACACAATAGCCACCCCTTTGTAGCTGTTGGGACAAAATGGCCGTCCCCATCATACTGGCAGGGCAAAATGCCCATCCGGCCCTCGAAGCTGATCTGGCCCCCAGCTTGAAAATGTTGGGAACCTCTGGTGAAGAGGGTACAAGAAACCTTTCTGCTCTCGCTCCTCCACCTGCCGCTTTTTTTGCTCCAAAGAGACTCACAGCTTCTTCTCTCCTCACAGTTCTGTAGCCCATGTTTGGCTCACAAACATGTGTTGGGAACTCTGTGTATGGAAGTGGTATGGGCTCTGCGCATAGGGATGGAGAAAGCAGGCTACAGATCATGCATCATACAGGCCACACCAGGCTAAACCTTTGTTATCAGAATTTAGAACGGTTTCCCTCTTCTTTCGCAACTAAGGCAGCTCTTACACCTACCGGTAAGTGAGGAGAAGGAGCAAGGACAAGTCTGGGGGACGGTGGGAGAGGGAGATCAGGATTTTGAAGTAACTAGTTAAGTATTTTCTTGCAGCTATTTTCTTTTGCAATAACTAAGGGTGGGATCGGACGGAGAAATAGCAGGCAACTTGTGGCAAGGGTCAATCTAACCACATACAGAATGAAGATGGTGGATCAGCTGAACCCTGGGCTGTGCCTTGTGCCAGACTGTTCTCATCCAGCAACAGGGACACTGTTTTTCAGACCAATTCCTGTGCTCACGGAAAGGTTGCTTTAAGGAAGAAAGCCCGTGGGCCTTAGGTTGGGACCCCCTGCTCTACACCCAATAACTCCCTCTTCCCTTCCAGCTCTCCACTCTCTAAACTCCCTTTAGTAAGTAAAATAAATTGCAACCAGAGAAGAGACTACTTTCAGTACAATCAGATGCAATCCTTTAGCACAGCCTGATCACACCCTACATTTCTTTCCAGGGTAATGTATGGATGGAGTTATTTTTTTCTTCCAGTTTTAGCCACATGTGGCAGTTTCATTCCTTTTTGTGTAAAACTATAACTTTAGTGGTTTTTCTAATTACTGTATTATAAATTCTCTCAGACTCACTCTAGGCACAAATCTGCTCACTTTATTTCCATCCAATCATATCCAGTCATACACACTTACCCAGTCATACACAGAATCCTACATATATCATATCCCCTCCCAGCAAAAGCCTACTCGCTCCAAGCTGAGTCACTCCTGTGTTCAAGGGAGAAGTCCACACACCCTTCCTAAATGTAAAATCCCAAGTTCTCATTACATGCCCAGACACACAGACACACTCATAACCCCTGGTCTCATCCTGAATATATGCATGAACCCTCCCCACCCAGCTAGTTTTTATCTCTCTCTGACCCCCTCTTAGCTTACTAGGAATGAGAGCTGATGCTGCTCCTTTAGCGGTCTGCAACAGATGATACTGTAGGAATGAATATTTTGGAAAGGTTTAGCATGTTTGGCTATGGTTTAACAGTACTCTACAGCCACTTCTTCTTGTTGTTGTTGTTGTTGATGATGATGATGATGATGATGTTGATGTTGTTGTTGTTGCTGTTGCTGTTCAGTCGCACAGTCGATTCCGACACTTTGTGACCCCATGGACCATTGTCCGCTAGGCACCCCTGTCCTTCACCATCCTCCTCAACCCACCCAGCTCTGTGCCCATTGTCTCTACAATACCATCTAGCCATCTCATTTTTGGCTGCCCCTTTCTTCTTTTGCCCTCCACCTTTCCCAGCATTAAGGCTTTCTCAAGTGAATCCTCTCTTCTCATTTGATGTCCAATGTACTTCAGCTTCATCTTTACTATTTGACCTTCCAAGGAGCAGTCAAGGTTGATTTCTTCTAAGATTGACCTATTTGTTCTCCTCGCTGTCCAGGGGACTCTCAAAACTCTCCTCCAACACCACATCTCAAAAGCATCTATTCTTCTGTGCTCAGCTTTCCTAATGGTCCAGCTCTTACAACCATACATTACGACCGGGAATACCATTGCTTTGACTATGCGAATTTTTGTTTGCAAGGTGATGTCTCTACTTTTAACTATGTTCCCCAGGTTTCTCATCACTTGCCTCTTGTTACACAAAATAAAATTGAAATAGCAATTATACTTATATAACTCCCCACAGCACTTAGTGCACTCTCTGGGCAGTTCACAAGGTAATTAGTATTTTGCTTCCAACACACTGGGGACTCATTTTACGCAACCTCAGAAAGATGGAAGACTGAGTCAACCTGGGGCCCATTGGGATTGAATTCAAATTGTGAGTAGAGTTTTGGCTGCAGTACTACCGCTTAACCACTGTGCCACAGGGCATTCTTTAAAATCCTAAATTGTAAGCATTTAGCCAGCAATGGAGGAGACATGAAGCATATTACACTTTTATCAACATGTTTATAAATGGCTCCTTCTCAAACTAAGAGGAGGTAACAAGTGGAGTACCATAAGACTCTGTCCTAGGCTCAGTGATTTTCAACTTTTTTGTTAATGACTTGGATGATGGTATGTAAGGGATGCGTGTCAGATTTGTGGGTGACACAAAATTGGGTGGATTAGGTAATACCTTTGAAGACAGGAACAAAATTCAAAAATATCTCGATAGGTTTGAACACCAGACTGAAAACACCAGACTGAAATTTAACAGGTAAAGGTAAAGGTCACCCATGCTCAAAAGCCAGCCATATCCGACTCTAGGGTTCAGTGCTCATCTCTGTGTATAGCCGAAGAGCCAGCACTGTCTGCGTTTGCAGACATTTCTGTGGACATGTGGCAGGCATGCCTAGACACCAAAGTGCACGGAACACTGTTTACCTTCCCACCAAAGGGGTACCTATTTATCTACTTGCAATTTCTTGCTTTCAAACTGCTAGGTTGGCAGGAGCTGGGTCAGAGACAGGTGCCCATTCCGTCATGCAGTACTTGGGTTTTGAACTGCTGACCTGTCTCCCAGTCAGCAAACGTTCTACACCCGGGAAAGGGGGGGATTGGATGCACAGATACAAGATGGAAGCTCTGTAATACTTCCAGCAAGAAGGATCTTGGAATAGTTGTAGTCCACAAACTAAATATGAGCCAATAGTTTGTGTGGCTGCAAAAAAGAAAAAAGAAAGAAAACTGCTATTTTAGACTGCGTTAACAGAAGTCTAAAATACTTCAGATTCTGTGAAGTACTAGCTCCCTTCTATTTGCCACTGGTAAAGCCTCATCTTGTGTTTTGTGCCTTGTTCTGGAAACCAAACTTTAAGAAGGATGCTATTCAGAAGAAGGCAAAAAGAATGATCAGGGGACTGGAAGCCAACTAATCTGAGGAAAGATGAAAGAACTGGAAATATTTAGCCTTGAGAAAAGAAAACTGAAGGAAGATGTGATAACACTCTTCAAAGTGTACAGTACTGTACTTGAAAGGTTCTCGTAAAGAAGAAGGGTAGGATCTCTTCCCAGTAATCCCAGAGTGCAAGGCATGTAATAATGTGTTCAAGTTATGGAAAGCAGATTTTGATTTAATATCAGAAAAGCTTTCTAACTATTAGAGCAGTATGACAATGGAACCAATTGCCTTATGAGGTGGAGGCATTCAACAGAAAGCTAGATAATCATCTGTCAGATAAACTTTGACCATCTGAGATGTAAAGGGGGGGGGAGGAGTAAAGGTGGTGTTGCCAATTTTTTTTTGCAAAGCAGCATTAATTTTGTCAGTTGGGATTTTAAAAAGGAAATACTTGCCCCAAAAGGAGGAGAGAGAGAGAAAGGCTTTGTTATTGTACATAAATAAATAAATAAAATAAATATGCATACATGCTCCTCTTGCAGCAAAGAGAGGCAAAGGTATAAACAGACAAAGGCTTTTATAGATTTGGCCAGTGATGGTGAGCCTTGGTATGCCAGGTGTTTTGGAACTTCAATACCCAGAAGCCCTGTTCAGCAGGAGTGCTAACTTGGGCTTTTGGTAATTGCAGTCAAAGAATACCTGGAGTACCAAAGTTCGCCATCACTGGACTAGGTCCAAGACAGACAACTGAAGACACAAAATTCACAATAGGGCAGACCTGGTCTTATGTTGTCTTTTGCATAACAACTCAGTTCCTTTACTTGCTTCATGGCAAGTACAGAGAGGCATGGGGAGGGGCCAAGAAGGACGTTTTATTCTTTTTGTTCACTTAAAAGTTCAAAATGGCTTTTATTTGGCTACATTGGGGAGGGAAATGGTTGGATCTGAGGAGCATTGGTCAAGGCTGCAGAAATTTTCAAGTCTACTGGACACTTGTGGGCCAAATGAGAGGGTCATCAGTAGATTCCCTTGTTTTCTTTCAGACATAGAAGTTTCATTCTATAAGAAGTTCCCCAATGTGACTGGTCTGGCTGGAAGTGCGCTGTTCTCTCCTACAGCCTCAGCTTCCCTGCACGCAGGTGCCACTCCTGTCCGTCGACGTCACCGGACAACCTTTAGCCAAGACCAAATAGACCAGCTGGAGGCAGCATTTGCCAAAAATCACTATCCTGATATTTACTGCCGGGAGGAGCTGGCCAGGGCTACCAAACTCAATGAGGCTCGCATACAGGTACCTATTCCATAGTATTCAGAGAATATGTGGCTAGTACTGTCCAAGTACCCTCTGAGTACTCTCTACCTAGAAAACCCTGAAAAGGGTCACTATAAGTCAGTATTGTCTTGATGGCACACTATTGTTGGTGGTGGTGGCATCAACTGTGTTGTCGTCATCGTCGGCTTCGCCGTCAGTGTCGGCATCGTTATCATCATCGTCATCATCATCATCCTGGCAGACATCCAACTTAACCATTCCCAATTAAAACCCAATTGGGTACCAGGCATACCACTATATGCCAATACTGTACATAAGATATGCACACGATGGAATCATTGTACTTTGCCATTGACTACACTGGCTAAGGTTGATGAGATTTGCAGATCAGCATCCCAAAGGATATGAGTTGCCTATCCCTGACTCACACCATCATGGTATAAAGAATGTTGGCTTTTTAGCCAACGTTAGGATTGTTTACATTCTTGTAATGATTTGAATTTTGAATGAAACAATTTCTTAAGTAATAATAAAAATAGCATTTTATTAACGGTATTAATGGACCTATGGACTTGAAGCTGTGCATCTACTTCCATTTAAATAATAATAATTACTAACCACCAAGTCCGTTCAATACAAGTGTTTTAATGGTTATTTGCTTCTGTATTCAAATATAGACACTCCCAAATACATATAGAGGGTTTAAAGGGAACATTTCTTTGGATTACTGTCAGCTAACAACCATAATTTACAAAAAAAAAATTACCAAAGAATCAGGAAATTGTGTGAAATTAAGGTGGTTATTCAGAATGTCTGTTTTGACCCTTTAGTCTCCCCAAACTTCAGTAGCTTTCTTGGTGTTTAATTCTTTTGTTAGCTGCATAGGTGGATCTTACTTCTTCCCCACACCACACTACACAACACGCTCAGATTAAAAAAAACTAAAATAAAAGTATAATTTGCTTATCTGAAATGTACTTCCTGCTCCTAGCAGTGGTTAATCTTTTAAGGATACCTTAGGCCTTAGCGTCCACCTGAGCACTGATATCCTTCATTACCCCATAAGAGATGCCAATGGGCATATTATCAGGGACAATTCTACTTTATTATATAATGGATGCTGTTAGGATACCTTGGCCTGGGCATGACATTCACAACATGTGCTTTGTCTACCTATCTCTTGACAGGTTTGGTTCCAGAATCGGCGGGCAAAGCAAAGAAAGCAGGAACGGGCCTTACCCAAAACAGGCACAGCTGGTGTCCTATCTGTCTGCACACTGCCTGCACCCCAGTCTCGACAGTACCATTACCCTCCCAGCCTTGGGTCACACCCTCACCTACCACGCTACCCTGCTTGCACCTACACCCTGCCACCCCCAAATCCTTCAGCTACCACCCAGTATCCTTGTCCCATTCCCCACCATCCTCAAACCTCCTGCACACGTGAAGATTGGTACAGCCCACTGCGCTCTATTGGGTCTCCTACAGTGGCACCAGCCCCTCCCATGATCTCTCTGAGTCTTGATCCTAGCACTCACTGGAACTGAAAAGTCTGTCTCTACAAGCAGATGGATACAGTTCAAACCATTTAGGGCAAGGGTGTCCAAACTACGGCCCATGGTCCAGATCTGGCCCATGGGCTGTATTTTGGGCACCCCTGGTTTAAGCAGAGAAAATGGCAGCCTAAAAAATCTATCTCATCCTGTTGCAAAACATTTATCTTGCAAAACAAATTGCAAGGGGCATTTTACTTCCACTTCCGGTAGGAGGAACCACGTGACCGGCCCGTAGCCCGGAAAGTTTGGGCACCCCTGCTTTAGGGTATAGAATTTGGGCACAGAGGTACAATGTTTCCTCATTCCCCACCCCCACTTTGTTGGTGGCAGTGGTGGGATGTCAAAAAATTTACTAACCCACCATGATGTCATCACAGTGTGGGCGGAGCTAACGTCATGATGTCATGGGCAGAGCCAACATCATGACATTGTGGGCAGGGCCAAAGAAAAAAAATAAAACTAAGCACACACACACACACACACCTCAACCAACCCACCCACCCACCCACAACACAAACCCGTAAATAAATTAAATAAATAAAAAAATACAAAATACATTAAAATACACCACACCCACCCCAAACACAAATCAACCAGAGCTTTTAAACCAGAGCTTAAAGCTTATTCTGGCTAATCTTTCTCACACTAGGTCAGATGGAAGGAACTACAGAATGAACTCACCACAAGATGGCTTCATTTTGGCACTTTTCAACTTTTCAACAGTTAAAGAATTTAGGTACTAAGTCTTTGCTAACCAGTTCTCTAGGATAATATGCCTTAATGTAGATGTAAAAGAGCTGTACCTCCTTAAGGGTTCTCCAATTGGAACAGCAATTGGAACAGCACAGGTGTAGCTTATTGATGAGGTAACTCCAAGACTTTGCTTAAAAACCCCAAGCCAGGCCGCTAGCCCTGCCGGCTGCCAGGCCTTTTTAGGAACTGTGGTAGTACGTCAATATAGGTAAAGGTATTAAATACACATTAAAATACACACAGACACACCACATCCAAAGGTGAGTCACTTACCCTGGGGAGCAGGCTATAGGGAGCTTCAGGCTAGCAGCTTCTCTTCCTCCTCCCTGCTTGGGAGGACAGTAAGGAGGCTGTGCATACTCGCCAAACACTGTAGGCGTGCATGCACACCAAGTGCTTGGCGTGCATGCGCAGTGTGGGAACCAGTGAAAAGGTAATCCCCGAAGGTGGTTCCCCCCAAAAGCTGCTACCGGTTCTCCGGGACACTGAGAAAAGTTACTACCGATTCTGGCGAACTGGTGCGAACCTGTTACATCCCATCACTGGTTGGTGGATAAGAAAACATCTCTGTAGTCAGGCAGCATGTATTGGCTATTGTACATTAACAGGAGTTTAGTTTGATATTACCCATTTCCCCCTCTAAGCTCTGAGATGGTTAAAGTCATATAATGTGTACTAAAGTATTAAAATACACTTAAGTCCCAGACCAAACAAAGGAATAGATAGGGCAGGTCACAAGCAGACAATGACTGATGATGAGGTAATGAGTCCAGATGCAGAGGATGTAGCATCAATTAATCATTCCAGATGACAGTTGATAGGCTTGGATATTCTTCAAGTGAGGGATGTAGAGCAAGGCTGATGACATCTTCAGCATCAGGGTATATAAGGAAGAGTCTTAGACTTCAGGATATTGGAGTACTTTTGACCACCAGAAGCCTCTCTTGCTACCTATCCTGAGCTCCTATGTAGCCGACGAAGGTAAATACAGTATGATTGGTAAATACAGTATGAACAGCTTACTTGCATTCTACTTCTTTTACTAGCTCTGTCTCTGAATATGCTTTGTTTGTCTAGAAAAGTGTCTGAATAAAACTTGGCTTACTTACCCATCGAGTGCTTATTTTGTCTCTGAGATCCTAAAAAGAACCTAAAGCCCATCAGACCTGGCCAGTCTGAGTTGGCAACACGCAGCATTTCAGCCAGTTCATGGTGCTGTATGGGCACTGTTTTGAGGCCAGGGTATCTGTAGAAGACCACAATTCCCAAAATTTTCCAGAGCTGACCAAGAAAGCTTTTCCAACCTCTGCCTTTGGAGAAAACACATGAAGAGGAGCGCTTTGACATCGCAACGCCTAAGGTCTCCCAGCCATCATTGTTCAGTCCGAGAGAGAGTGCAGGACTTAGGAGTCTAAACACATCCCCATCCCCAGGCTTTACTGAGGAATGCCTGCAGAGTAATGCCATATCTTAATTTCTAGTAATCCCCATGACAACTTGTCTGCTAAAGAACATCTTGTGCTCTTGCCACAAAAGCTTTTCAGATGATTCTGAAGTATTTTATTCACACATAATATATTGGCCAAGTTTGTGAGGCCTTACTTTCCTCTCGTAAGAACAACCTGACTTGAAATGGATTTTTTTTTTTTTTGGGGGGGGGGTTGTTAAACACCATGGTGCCATGATATGATAGATGGTTTTTAATGGCAGACAACCTGCTTCTCAGGAAAGCTTATATTTCATCATTTATCTGCGGAACCTCTGCTAGACTTCCTTGGAGATTCCTAGGATTATTTTTAACTGTTGTTTGTGTCAGGTTTCACTGAGCGGCCACAGAATTGTCTTTCTCCATTTCCATAGATGAAGGGAGGTCAGTCATTTAGTGAATCATCCATTGCCTTTGTAGAAACACATGGCTTCTACTTTGGTTGGGAAAAGCAGCACAAGTATAGGAATCCCCCATATGAGGAAACCTGGAAATTAAATGGGAAATCACATTAACATTTTTTTAAAAATCAGCTAAAGCCTAAGTCAGAGTATTATCCAGGGGTGTCCAAACTTTTCGGGCTGTGGGATGATCACATGGTTCAGGGAGCTGGTCACTAAGGCCTGAGGGCCGGATGCAGCCCCCGAAGCCAATTCATCCTGCCCATGAAGCACTTGTTGCTTCTGGAAGCAGAAGTAAAATGCGCTCGTTTTGCTTCTGCTTCCAGGAGCTATGAGGACTTCGTGGGCCGGATGAATTGTCTTTGGGGGCCGCATCTGGGACTCTGTCACAGCCAGGGGGGGCCCTGCTCTGGCCCTCCATACCAAACCCCCCAGAGGACGGGCTGCCCGGCAAAGCAGATTTACAGCCCTTAGCTGCTTCTCATCCACAAGGAGGTTTAAACAGGTAGCGTGTTCAGAGGCTAGTGTGTGAATGCAATGCTTCTCTTACCCTTTTAGTCCAACGAAGACACGTTGCTCAAGCAAACGATGGTTTATTGATCAGTTATATTGATCAGGTTCATAAAGCATAGGTCAGTAGCATAAGTCAGTCCAGCAAACAGAGTTACAGTCCACAGGTTCATTAGGTAACCATTTTGAAAAGAAAGGAAAAAGAAAATCCCACACAAAAGCCAGGGTCTTAAGCCATTGAGATCCAAGATCGAACTAACTAACTTCTCTGCAAAATGGAGAATTTGCGGTCAGGTGGGTTAGCTTTAGCCAATCAAGTAACAGAGAAAAATATTCTCAAAACAATAGTTGTTTACATACATGTGGAGACAAAACATGAAACTCAGCTAGCTAGAAAGATAACATGGGAACACTGGCTGAAACACGGTTGAAAAACAAGCTGTCCATGAGACAGAGAGGGACAAAGGATTTCTATGAGACCTATTTATGAGGCCTAGCTAGAAACTGCGTTTTGCAAGCCTTGGGAAACATGAGGAAATGTGTTGTTTCCTGACAGACTCAGGCCTTACTTTGGGCACCCCTGGTATTATCTAACACATGGATTCTCAACCTGTGGCCCATGGGGTGGGCACAGCCCATGGCACCATTTCATGTGCCCCCCCATAGCTTCCACCACATCAGGAAGTGCCATGTGGTGAAGAAAGGGCAAAATGGCTGTCTGGCCCCTGAAGCTGTCTGAGGGAGCGTGACCCAGCCCCTGGCTTTAAAAGGTTGAGAACTCCTGACCTAACCACTAGAAGGAGATAGGAGTCCCCAATATATAGCTGCCTTTCAATAAATCTCCCTCCTCTAGTGCATCCCAAACTCTATTTTGTAGGTTCCATCTTGGAACGTTAGTGTCCTAATAAAGGTTTTGCCACCCTTCTTTTTGGATCTATTAGTGGTATTTATTTGTTTTGGAATGAAAGAAAAATAGACATAAACAGGGTCAATTTAGTTTGATTTTTATTGTTCTGAAAAGGGAAGTCAAGAGGTACGAAAGAGTACCTTTTCTGGGATTTCCATTCATATAATTCAGGGATGTTTGTGAATTACAATGCTCCAGAAACAGAGGTAATGGCAGATCAGTTTTTGAATGTTCAGTAATGCTGCAGACGTTATAATCAGTGATGGGATGTTACAGGTTCTCACCAGTTCCCCAAAACCGGTAGTAACTTTTCCCAGTGTCTTGGAGAACCGGTAGCAACTTTTGGGGGGAACCACCTTCGGGGGTTATCTTTTCACTGGTTCCCCCACTGCGCAAGCGTGCCAAGCACTTGGTGTGCATGCACACCTATTATCCTAGAGAACTGGTACGGTGACCATATCCATCTTGCAACATGGTGCTGCCCAGGCACTTATACTAACAGGTAAGTGAAGGTTTTGTGTTTGGTGTGTGTGTGTGTGGGTTGATTTATGTTCGGGGTGGGTGGGTGGGTGTATTTTAATGTAAATTTTATTTATTTATTTATTTATTTTACGGGTTTGTGTTGTGGGTGGGTGGGTTGAGGGGTGTGTTTGTGTGTGTATGCTTAATTTTATTTTATAATTATTATTATTTTCTTTGGCCCTGCCCACATCATGACATCAGCTCCGCCCACACTGTGATGACATCATGGTGGGGTAGTAAAAATTTTGACATCCCACCACTGGTTATATTGCTTCAGGACATTCAGTCAGGGTACACAGAAAGAGCCTCCTCGAAGATGATTGTACAGTACCTGTATTTTTAAACCTAAATTGTGTGTACTCTGGAGAACGGCCACCTTGTCCCAGCTCACCTTTCTCATACTAGGTTAGGCAACAGGAACTGAGGAATGAACTCACCAAAAGGTGGCTTTGTTTTGGCAGTCTGAGGGAATGTGAACCAGCCCCCAGCTTAAAAAGCACTTGGTGTGCATGCATGCCTACAGTGCTTAACATATATGCACAGCCTCTTTGCTGCTAGTCTGAAGCTCCCTATAGCCTGCTCCCCAGGGTAAGTGATTCACCTTTAGATGTGGTATGTCTGTGTGTATTTTAATGTGTATTTAATGCATTTACCTATATTGACATACTACTACAGTTTCTAAAAAAGCCTGGTGGCCTGGCTTGGGGTTTTTTAAACAAAGTCTTGGAGTGACCTCATCAATAAGCTACACCTGTGCTGTTCCAATTGCTGTTCCAATTAGAGAACCCTTAAGGAGGTACAGCTCTTTTACATTTACATTAAGGCATATTATCCTAGAGAACTGGTTAGGCAAAGACTTAGTACCTAACTTCTTTAACTGTTGAAAAGTTGAAAAGTGCCAAAATGAAGCCATCTTGTGGTGAGTTCATTCTGTAGTTCCTTCCATCTGACCTAGTGTGAGAAAGATTAGCCAGAATAAGCTTTAAACTCTGATTTAAAAGCTCTGGTTGATTTGTGTTTGGGGTGGGTGTGGTGTATTTTAATGTATTTTTAAAAATTAATTAATTAATTAAATTTATTTACGGGTTTGTGTTGTGGGTGGGTTGAGGTGTGTGTGTGCTTATTTTTATTTTATTATTATTATTTTTAATCTTTTTCTTTAGCCCTGACCACGTCATGATGTTGGCTCCGCCCATGACATCATGTCAGCTCCACCCACACTGTGATGACATCATGGTGGGGTAGTAAAATTTTTGACATCCCACCACTGGCTCCTTCCATGTCCCCAAGTTCCATCATGCAGTGCTCTGGCATCTAAATAAGCTTCCCTGGATCAATCACATTACACTGTTGAAATGGAACAGAGTCAGATTCCTGGCAAAGCTACAGTCCTAAACTCTGTGAAGCCAGAGGCATCTTATTCAGGAGCAAAGAAATCGCACAAGTGAGAAGGGGAGCAGGACTACCCTCTTCAAGGCCTTCAGGCTCCGAAAGATGACACTACCTAAATTAATACTGTATTATAATCTAGGGCTTATTCTGGTGGGAAAGTAGAGACATAACATGGCCAGTTGTACAAAGGTCATGAATTAGGTATTTTTTTAAAAGAACAAAAAAAAATATCTGATTTCTGGTAGTAGAATCCTTCCCAGAAGGGGTGTGAAATGGAAATACTATACATGGGAACATATTCAGGAGTTAGGGTGATAAAACCAGCATACTGTACTTATATGTTCTTGGAAATAATTCTTGTTGTTTCAGAAAGAGGTTCATTTTTCTTTTGGCTATGAACCTGCATTTTCTCGGACCTTACCTTAGGGCTGGGGTGCCCAAACATTTTGGGTCATGGGCCAATCATGTGGTTCAGGGAGCCAGTCACTAAGGCCCAGGGCCGGGGCTATGTGCGGCCCTCGACGTCAATTCATCCGGCCCACGAAACCCTCGTCACTCCTGGAAGTGGAAGTAAAACGTGCCCATACGGGCGTGTTTTACTTCCGCTTCCAGGAGCAATGAGGGCTTTGCGGGCTGGATGAATTGGCATTGAGGGCCGCACCCGGCCCCTAGTTTGGGCACCACTGCCTTAGGGCCATTATGCATGGCCTAAACTCAACTGGTGATCTTAAGTCTGAAAAGACCCACTGGTTTACTTAAGTGCCAACTCACTGTTTGGCAGTCCTGTTAAGTCTGCCACAACAACAGCAGACACAGAGCTGTGTTAAAGACTAATAAATTAATTAAGAGGATGATGAGCTTTCATCAACTATATATCTGAGCGGCTTACTGAAAATAAGCAGGCAGTGACAGAACATTCCTTTTTCCAACAGTATTTTGAAACAAGAGTGCCATTTGGAAAGAAACACTACAAGCATAAAATAGGAAAATTAAACTTCTGAACAACTGGGCATACCCTGAGCAACAGCAACCTTCTTGCGCAGGCTCATCTTTCTCACACTAGGTCAGAGGAAAGGAAATGCAGAATAAATTCACCCAAAACAAAGTGGCTTCGTTTAATTTGGCAGTTTAAAGTCTGACCGTCCTAGACACGGAAGAATTTATTTATTTTTTTACACTTATATCCCTCCCCTCTAGGGGTTATTCATCCCTAGTCAAGAGAGAAAAAACAAGACACAATTTCGCCTTCCCCTAAAATGCTTCTTGGTAGTTCATCCTTAAGAAGAAACGAATCAAACCTTTGTGCAAAAAAAAAATTGCATTTCGTTTCTTTATGGCTTCTTTCTCATGCTCACCAAAGCTCAAGGACACCCATTTTCGTCCCAATTTTTTCCACCCACCCTTTTGTTTTCTAGCAAGCAAAACATTGTATTATAGGTCTGATTTATTTGAATATAATATATATCTCAAAAAGATGGGTTTTTTTAAAATCCACGCCCCCTTTTGTCTTGAATCCCTTTCGGGAGGAATCCGATAGGAACCGGAAGTGACAGTTTTACGGGCGATCTTTTTAAAAATGCGTTTCTCTTTGTCCTGTGTAGAGAGGCGTCGGGGCCCCCACATGGAGCGAGGAACACACGTCGACGAAGGGAGAAAGGCAGGCGGAATGCCCGGATGTCCCTACGACTCCTTTCGGACCCGTTCGATTGCGGCGGCCAGCGTTGCCACAGAAAGACGCATGCGCACTCGCGCCTGCCCGGAGAAAGGCGCCTCCATGTCACGTGGTCCCAGCAGTGGGCGGGCCTCTATATAAGCGCCGCGCGGCCTCTGCTTCGGCCGCATTGTCAGCAGCTCCGCAGACTACGTCGCGTTTTAGTGAGTTCGGAATGTGACTGGATTGGGCGGGGGAGGGGCGGCTTTTGGGAGGCCTTCTCGGGGTCGATTTGTTTAATGGGGGGGTAATGATAGTTGTTAATTATTACATGAGGTGTAACGTAAAGGAGAGGGCGGGAAGAAAAAGGCGGCAAAAGGGCGTCTCAAAGAGAAGTTTCCGGTCTTCTAATAGTTTGACCAAAGGGTGAAGTTGTGAGTGTGTCCTAGGGTGGCCTCACGCGACGGAGTGGCGTAGTACGCATGCGTGCTCTGCTGGTGGGGGAAGAAGCGGTAGAACGGTTGGTGGGAGGGGGGGGTGTCGAGGCGGGCGCGAGGCCCACCGGGCGCGAGGCCACAGAAACAGGCCGGGCCGCCATTTTTGGCTGCCTAGAGATGTTCCTCTTGCCTGAACTGGGGAGAACAAGATGGCGCCTGAGGCGGGGCCTTAAGGCGGGAAAGCCGCCGCCGCGCGTATCTCTCAGCCCGTCGCCCGCCTTTCACAACCTCGCCCCAAAAGGTCGTGGCGGAACAGAAACTGAAGCGGGAGTTGGGGTGGGCGAAGACGTGCTCCTCGAGGGCAGTCAGAACCGGAATTTGTAAGCTGCAACAACAAATGAGGCAACCACGGCTTTACTAAGCGTAGGAGGGGAGGGGGGGTAATTGAAGCACAGTCAAACCTCTCATAAAGAGTAACTCGCTTAAAGAGCAGGATTTTCTCTGAATGTTTGCTTCGCTTAACAAATAAAACCAACCAAAACTCGCTTAAATAAATCGGGTTTGCAATCCCCCTCCCCCACAACTGGTCACTTACAATGGTGTTTCGCTTAAAGAGCAAAAGCGAGGTACAATTGTATTAAATTCACATAATTTCTTTGGGAAGACAAGCTAACAAATTGAAGCAGAACTAGGTTTTAATTTTTGACTGATGTTGGTAGCAGGTTCAGCCAGTGCATGTAGGAGGACTGAGAAATACAGTACCTGTAGAAGTGCAATACACTGAGGAAGATTTAGTATTTCATAGAGCAAAACTTTCACATATTAAAACTCGTATGAAAAAAGTGTAGAAACAGTTGAGAATTCGTTTAAGGATATACTGTACAGTGCTCCTTCGGTTTGATGATGGAGGCTGGCTGTAAGTGGTCTAACTGCATCCCAAAAAGGCTTTTTCTGTGTTTGGTTCATTTTGTTTTACTTTTAATTAATTTATATCTAACTCCTGCATTTCAGATTTGTTACCATCATCATGTCTTCTGAAGAAGGAAAACTCTTTGTTGGAGGTCTCAATTTTGATACTGATGAGCAAGCACTAGAGCAACATTTCAGCTCTTTTGGTCCCATTTCTGAAGGTAAGTTTGTTTTGGATAATTGAGGCTCAGAAGTTGGGGTCAAGGATTGTCACAAGTTAAATAACTTATATTTGTTTTGTCTCAGTTGTTGTGATCAAGGACAAAGAGACACAGAGATCAAGAGGCTTTGGCTTTATCACCTTTGCAAATCCAGAGAATGCATCTGATGCCATGAGAGCCATGAATGGAGAGGTCAGCACTTAGGAAATATATCCCTTCCTGTACAGTGTTGTTATGTGTTGTCTATTTTGAATGCCTACAATCTGAAAGACAGAACCAGTAAAGTCTCAGTGAAAGTCTTTCTCATTTATAGTTTTCAGTAAGAAGGAACTTTTTAAGGATATGTATGTCAGCCAAATGCACAGGTGCTCATCAGGCTAGCTCTGCTTTCTTCCACTAACGTTACCAGTTTATTGCTGAAGAAACAGTTGGATAAAAGGCAAATTGTCTCATATACTTCTGGAATTAGATTAGTTTCTTCAAGCTGTGTCTGCTTTGAATAGCAGATTACTGTGTCCTTGAGACACATGTCATATCCTGCACATGCAGAAGTTGGAGTTACTGTGGCTGATTGAGGAGATCAGTGATGAATCTTATCAGACACATGAGTGACATCTCTTCAGTTAGCTGTGGTAACCTGTGCAATGTTTTTGGTTTATGTAAATGCCCAGTAGGATTCTGATTATTAAATACAAGTATTGCTAAAACTAGATTTTTCCTTGCTAGGACATCTTGATTATAGTGGTTGTTTTGGGGACAGGTTTAAAAGATGAGACTATCCTTGACAATGTAAATAATTGGTCATAAAAAATAATGCAGTCTGGCTCTAGTTGAAATTCAAATATCAATATTTGTATCTAATTGATTTTGATTTATTTGCTGAACATGATGAGATGGTTTTGATTCTGGAATTTGGATTTTCATTTTTAATATTAAAATTGTTCTGCTTTTAAGCAACTTTAAAAAGCTATCTTTAAAGCTTATTGACCATCACTATTATCAGCTTTATGCAATGTAATACTACCATTCAAAATAGTGGCTCAGAAATCAGTCCATTGAGCCTCCATAGTACTTGGATCAATTGCTAAAAATTTGTTGATGAGCTAAAAAGTATGTTCCTAGTTGGGGTAAATATGTGATTAGGCATATCCAGATTCATGCCAATAGTGTTTGAATAACTGATCTCTTTAGCCATCTATCAACCATCAGTAAACTCTTCACTTTCAGTCTGTAGATGGGCGGCAGATCAGAGTTGATCATGCAGGGAAATCTTCCCGTGGATCCAGAGGAGGGTACTTCGGAGGCAGAGGGAGAGGCCGTGGCTATTCTCGAGGTGAGTGGTAAAAAAATATGGTAGGATTAGAATGCATTGGATCAACATGGAATGAATGGGTTGCTAACTGTTCAAGAGTTAAGGAATCGTGTGTTACTGCAGGAGGCGGAGACAGGAGCTATGGTGGACGCTATGACAACCGAAGTGGAGGCTACAGTAGTTCCCGGGATTACGGGAGGTAATTGAACTGTACTTTGCCTTCTGTTTTGCATTTTCATTTGAGCAAATAGATATAAAATGTAACTGTTTTACTTTTAGAAGTCAGGGAGGCTATAATGATCGCTACTCTTCAGGAGGATCTTACAGAGACAGTTATGATAACTGAGGTAAGTGAGTCTTTGACTGAAATTTTGCTGCCTTAAAACTTGTAACTGACACGTGCTAGCAGCAGAAACTACAACTCCTTACTGAGTTGTTAAACATTGTGAAACAACTATCTTTGTTTTCAAAGATCAAGCCATCGTTGATTTCAAACAAAAGCACTGCAGGCCCTTGGTTACATTTCTGACAAGTAACTTTAATTGCATGTTGGACCTTAAAGCTCTCATAACTTCAAATTACAAAACTGTCAACAGTGCTAACTGGGGAGGGCCTGAAATTCCTAAGAACACTAAAAAGTCTAGGAGTGGTGAATTGCAAATGCAAGATGTCCATATGCTTGTGCCTTTATGATTGTACCTGCTTCTTGTCCTCAGCTCACACCGAGTAAAAATCCTTCCTGAATCAAGATCGTCCTTCCAATGGCTGTATTTATAAAGATTTTTGGAGCTTCGCTGAATCTTTAGTTACCTACTTGTATCTTCCCCTTTATAGTTTTTTGTCACATGCAGTCTGAAAGCTTCCTCTGCAAGACTATGCTCAAGAGTTGTTTTTTTTCAAAGGTGGTTTTTAAGCATTTTTGAAATCTAGTTTTATTTGTCTTGCCTTTTCAATCCAAGGTTTCTTTTAACTTGTCACATGAGTTCTTAAAATATAAAAGTGATGGAAGCAGAGAACTTACCCTTTTGGGAAGAAAGCAAAACAGTTCTCTCAAAGTTCGATCCTTAGCATAGCAAGTGGAGAATGACAAAGGTGTACTACCTTGGTATTACTAAAAAGTTAAATGATTCATATTGGCAATTAGTAAAAGGTGTTTTACTGTAAAGTAAATCTAGAATTCAAACAGTTTGAGTGGTTCTTGAAAATGTTTGTTTATATTGTCCTTTTTTTACTGGAAGAAACTTGCATAATTCAATTCTTGTATTTGAAGTGGCTAAGGAAGTTCCTGTACTGAATTATTGGCTTTACGAAGCCCATTAAAGTCCCATCTGAATCAGTCTCTTCTCTTGAACTTTAACTTCATGTTGCACCACACAACCTGGATAGCTTACTGGCAAGTAAGCAAAAGCATATTGGGCATCATTTTGGGTAAAGCCCAGGGTTTATGCCCAAGTAGTAAGACTTATATTAGAATTCTTCTTTAAAAATTGTGTTTCATGGAAATAGGATAACGTGGCAAGATGAAAACAATGAATAGAAAACATACCTTGCTTTTCTGTAAACTAGAGATTGTTTAAAAGCATGACTTAACACTAGAAAAATCTTGCTTGCCATGTTATCAATCAGTCCTTAGATTTTAAAGGGATACTCTCAAATGTGATTCAAAATAGCACCGTTGATTACTTGATTCCCCATAGTTATTTAAAGGCATCAACATCAAAATGGCAGTGTCCTGGGGAAATGAATCTTCTACTGCTCATTGGGTAATGGCTGGGTTAGTGGTGAAATATCTCTGAAGAACTAGGAACTCAGCGGAGTTCCTTAATGCAGTGGCATTTGAAGATTCTGGATTTTATAGTTTGGAAATGAAATGGTGAATTATTTAACCAAGCCTTGATTCTTGGAAGCAGAATACCATTTCAGTTTTGGGAAGCAATACTGCCTGGAGGGGACAATGAATGCTAAGCATAAATGTGAAGCACTAATATAGGGTAATGTTAGCCTTTGTAATTTCTCAGTTCACATGTTCAGGTTAGCCTATTGAATGTCTCAAGTGTTAGCATCCCTTATTACAATTATAAATCACTAGTACTGTTACCAGGGAAGGGTATGGGAGGCAATCTCACTTGTATAAATACTAAAAGTAGGGTGTGTCCTTAATTTGGAAATTTGATTTTGTTGGATGAACTAGTGAAGGAGAAAACTTGAGATGTTTGGGGGGCCTGAGGCCTTATTCAGGGCTAAGGCTGTCTGGAAGGGCCTACCTGTAGTTAGCTCTGTCCTGTTCTTACACTGTGAGAATTCTCTGCTAGCATGTGGAAACCAGTGTCCTTGGAGACCCGAAGTATGTTGTGCATCCTTCAGTGCGATCCATGTGAGACGAAAGCTGCTCTTGGCTAGTTCATTTGTGGAAATAGTCCTGTATTTCGAGGTAACTCTTTTGCTCATGTCTGCATCTTCTCTCCCACAGAGTTCCATTCTTGTGTCTACAGCAAACCACTGATTTATTGCTTTTGACAAATTTGGGCAAATCTAGGGTCCTTTTGGACCCCAGGGGAACCTGAACTGAATCTGTTGCAATTTTTTACCTTGGGGGGAGGGACCTGTTTGTCTTCTGCAACTTGAGATTCTGCACTCATAAAGGGAAGATAGCTAAATAATAATCAGTTTCATCTAGCTGTCTCTGCTGTCAGTTTTGTCCAGTACCTTGTAATGCCTTGTGTGAACTTTCTACTGCTACGTGGAAAAGCTTTTCCCTGTGCAGTGTGGTTTGGGTGTGGGAGGCTTATGTTCATACTTGTAACAGTGTTTCCATTTCTTAGTATATAATGCTGTGGGACATAAATGAAGAGTGACGCAGGGAATCTCCCAAAGGCTAGATGAACAGCATCACCTAGTCCTGAAAAAATCCTATTAGGATTGCATAATGTACTGAACATAATGAGAATTTGAATGCACATGTTTTAAGTGACTCTTGCTTGTTTCTAACAGGTAAGAGAAGATGATTGTTGCTCTATCCTGAAAGAACATGCATTGTTCTCACTGTCTTCAGTGAAGTACTGAGATTGGCATTGTTCTACTTGGGATTCTGAATCCATGCTGTGAAAGTAAGTGGATCTTCTCTTTATAGTACAAAGTTCTTAGGTCATCCTAGCAGTGAATATTACTAGTTGTGTAGGTGACCACAAAGCAAGACTAGTCATCTCACTGCTTCCAGAAAACCAGGGTTGTTCCTTCCATGTTTCAGTTAATTGGCTGAACGAGGACTACAGTACATGGAAGAGTTAGCTATTTGATGCTTCTTATAGCATGGGTTCCCAACTGAAGTCCTGTGGGTGGGTGTGGCCTGCAGCACCATTTCATGTGGGGACCCACTCCAAGGGTATTCAAGAAACAAAATGGCTGTCCTATTTAAAGCTGTTGGGGCAAAATAGCTGTCTGGTCCTCAAAGTTGATTGAGAGTGTGACCTGGCCCCTAGCTTGAAAAGGTTGGGAACCCGTCTTATAGTGTGGCTAATTGATTCCCCACTGCGTACCAGAAGAGCCAGGCTATGTGGTCTTGGGCACGCTACTCGATCCCAGGATGCCCCCAGAAGAAGGAAGCAGTGAGCCACTTCTGAGTAGCACATGCCTAGAAACCCTTAACATGGCAACAAGTCAGAATTCACTTCGATAAAGTCAGCAAAAGCAGAGTTATTTTCTAGTTATTTTTACCAGAAGCCTGTGTAATGACTAGCAGTTATTTATTTTGGGGTTTTCTGTAATGGTGGAAATGTGAGACAGTTGGAATATTCTTGTGGAGAGACTAGTTCCTGTCCACACAGGCTGGTTTAAAAGTTGTGTGGTGGAGGGGACCAAAAATAAGCACTTGAATTAAAGGAAATGTTTAGTAGAAGAGCTTAATTTTTAACTGATAACTTGTTATGCATATAAGCATTTGCTTAGTTTAACGAGTTAATGTTTCTTCCCTTCCATATCAGATTGGTGGCATTACTGGAACTGTTGCTGTCGGGACTGATGTAACAAATGGCAGCATAACAAGACAACTGTCATTGCTTTGTGTATAATGTTGAAATAGAAACACCAGGTCATTTTGCTAATAAAGTGGTCTTAGTTTGGTCCATTCATTCAAGTAAAATTGGGGATGGCCTAATTCAATGATGGCTAACATTGGCGTTCCAGGTGATCTTGGACTTCAATTACCAGAAGCCCAAGTCAGCTCTCCTGCTGGGAATTGAAGTTCAAGAACACCTGGAGTGCCAAGGTTAGCCATCACTGGCTTAGTTGCTGAAATTTAATAATTAATGAATGTTCATCTTTGCATGCAGCCTCTTCAGACTGTACAAGCAGGTATGTGTCAGCTGAGAAAGGTTTGCATTGTTTAGGTAACATGTATGATAGAAAAGCCTAAAGTGTAAACAATTCCTGTAATGGCTGAATGTAACTAATGTAGAAAATTGTACTCTTGTTTTATACCAATGTCATGTTGATGTTAGTATGGTTTCTAATAAACTGATGGAAGACTGACTGGCTTAGTGTTCTATTTTTCTTCTTCTTATAAATGAAGCACACTTAACAAGAAACTGCACTTTCTCATCTAGTAGTGACAAGAATGGGTTTAAGATCCTAAATCCAAAGCCTTGAGCTGAATTAATGTGTGAATACTTTGCCATCTCATAATTTTTAGCATTTCTCCACAAACACACTTATAAATTGCAGAAAATAACGATGGCAAAATTACATCAGAACTCAGATTAGTGATGCCTAAGATTCCTCCCGTCACCAATGGGAGGTTGTAAACTTCATTCCTCAATATATTCATGTTCACTGGTGTGAGGCACAGGGAAAATGGGAGATTATAGCAGGGATTCTCAACCTGTGGGCCAGATCTGCCCATGGCACCATTTCATGTGTCCACCACCACACCAGGAAGTGCCGTGTGGTGGAGGAAGGGCAAAATGGCCATCAGGCCCTGAAAGTTGTCTGAGGGAATGTGACCTGGCCCCTGGTTTAAAAACATTGAGAACTGGATTATAGCAAAGGACATTAAGAACTAGTACATTTGATTAGGTTTCTTCAAAGTGGAGATTACACCTCCCATATCTACTCAAACGTATACATCGGCTGTATCCGAATGTTGGCGATCAGTCATGAAGACTCCTGAGAATATAATGCAGAGACTTTTTATCTGCCTTTTGCATCTCGTCAACGTAACTAGCACAAACCTGTTAGAGGATGGCAGGAAATAGCTGAAATGGCAACACTTCAATGTACCACTGATCCAGTTCCACTGGTCACTTTCTGGTCCTGAGCCCTTTTGACACACGCAGTCCTCATTGACTCCAGGCCAGTATTGATTTGATGAAGCCTCTGCCCTCCATCAAAATGGGTTCAGTGGGATTTAATCCACTTGGGGACCATCGCCCTTCCCTGTGGAATTTGGCTCCCTAGCCATTAGTTCTCAGGGTTGTCAGGTTAGTTAACCACTGCCTGACACTTGGTGTTGAGTTGCTGACGGTATGGTCTACTCTACTCCCATTACTATAGCAGGATAAGCCTGGCCAGACGGACTTGTATAAACCACCTATAATTCACCCTTTAATTTTCTGAGCTTTAGCAGTTAATGAATTTTTTAGAAGACGTTTGATGAGAAATTATTACTAAAATTAGATGTTATTGTGGCCTAAAGCAGGCTTGGTACTAAATTATGAGGTGTAAAATTGGAGCAATTCATGTTTTTAAATTGTTCTTTCATCTCCAGGTCAAAGTTTTAAGGTGCCAAAATTAAGCCACCACCTTGGCCTTTGTCATTGGCTAAAGTTAAATCGTCATCAGTATACATCTGGTAGTTATATATTGCTGGCAGACCAGCAAATGATCTGGATTCTGTATGTCCACATTCTCACAATGTGTTTGTCTGCTAGCAGTCACCACTAGCATGTTGGTCTTCTATTTAGAGACTGGCTCTCAACATATTTAGGTTCCTCCAAGTGACGTAGGGGAGGTTAAGTTCCTCAGCTATATTGTTCAGTCAGAGTCGATTCTGACCCTTTGCGACCCCATGGACCACTGTCCGCCAGGCACTTCTGTCCTCCATCATCCTCAACTCGCTCAGCTTGCTCAGCTTTGTGCCCATTGTGTCTACAATGCCATCTAGCCATCTTATTTTGGGCCGCCCCCTTTTGCCCTCCACCCTTCCCAGCATCAAGGCTTTCTCAAGCGAATCCTCTCATTTGATGTCCAAAGTACTTTAGCTTCATCTTTACTATTTGACCTTCTAAGGAGCAGTCAGGGTTAATTTCTTCTAAGATTGACCTATTTGTTCTCCTCACTGTCCAGGGAACTCTCAAAACTCCTCCAAAACCACATCTCAAAGGCATCTATTCTGCACTCAGCTTTCCTAATGGTCCAGCTCTCACAACCATACATTGCCACTAGAAATACCATTGCTTTGACTATACGAATTTTTGTTTGCAATGTGATGTCTACTTTTCACTATGTTCCCCAGGTTTCTCATAACCTCCCTCCCAAGAATTAGTCGCCATATCCTCTGTTATTCATTGTTCAGTGAGCTTCATCTTCTAATTAGGTTTTGCTCTTGCATAGCCTCAAGGATGTTCTTGCCATAAAGCAATTCCTAGATCTGAATCGTAGGGTTTAAGGCTCATATCTGTTCAGAGAATGTTGGGGGGTCATTCTCTTGCTTTGTGTTCTTTGCATCTGCTGCTACTTCTTATCTTGGGTGGAGGGATACCAACATTGTAGTCTGTTAAGTGAAGTACAACAGTTTATCCAGTTTCTTCTGTTTTGAGATGTCAAAGGACAAGGAGCAGATCTCTTGCTGGTGAAGTTGCATTCTTATCTACATTATTACTGAAATGTCTGCAGAATATTTGAATTTATGCCAAATCTTATTTGTGAAATGGATGTGCCCTTAGAGTGCATCTGTGCAGATTAACAAACCATGAAGAGCCTTAATTACAATTAATTCCTGGGGTGCTAGTTCATAATTCCCTCTGAGAACATAAATTGAAGAGATCAGGGCAACTCACATTCAGGTTTTTACCTTAAGACTTTTCCAATGCTTCCTGTGTGCAGATGAAGCCTTTTAATGAAAGGGATCCACATGAGCTTTGAGTATTTTTTTAAAAAAAATATTTTACTGGCTGGTTCCATCTCAGTGTAGTGTGGAAACTTGTTTTATTTAACGTTGCCACTGGCATTGTAGAAAAGCCACCACCCACTATATACACTTCTGCTTTCAGGGTTGAGCCTGGTTAGTAGTTGTCTTGGAGAGCACCACAGACTACCAGGGATTTCAAATCGGGAACAACCTTCATTGAAACGGCAGGAGAGCCGTTGCTTCCATTCCAACCTGGTTTACCAAATAAAGGAGAGGGCCTTAATTACTATTAAATAACTTGTCGGGGTGCCTCGTTCTTCCGTGTCTAGGTCACATTAAACTGCCAAAATGAAGGCACCTTTTTGGTTAATTGTTTCAATTCTATATTGATTTGATTTGATTTATATCCCGCCCCATCACGAAATGCGACTCGGCGGGTTACAGACACATCAATACAATATAAAATATAGTTCCCTTCGCTGGGTGAGAAAGATTAGCTGGCAACACAAGGTGGCCGTTGGTCAGGGATTGTGGTTCACAAATTCAATCTACCGAGGAGGCTCTTTCTGTGTATCCCGAGGGACTACTCGAGTCCCTCTGTGTGGGGGCATAACCTGAAGAGGTTGGCCAGGCTGGGTGGATTAGGGCTGCATCTGACTTGGGATCAAACGTCCTCCTATGTTTAGAAAAGGCAATTCGGATTACGCCATACGATTTTAATGCTCAGGAGGGTGTGCTATATCCTAAATAATCCATACCGCGGCGTGGTTGAAGGGGAAGGCGTTCAGAAGGGCTACCTTTTACCTAAGCGAAGGGGAGTTGCCAGAGAGGCAGTTTAGGGGTTCGTTTTTTTTGTCTCCCCTGCGATGGCGTGGCAGAGGGATGGTACCTCCTTTGGCAGACAAAGCCCTCCGCCTTTCCCAAGCGAGAGGTCCCTTTTCCCGCGCCCTTGGCCGCGCTTCCCTTCCTTTGCCCTGCTGCTACCAGGACCTGCGGGCCCCATGGCTGCGCATGTTTCCAGGGGGGGGGAGGAGTAGGTCCCGCCAAATCCAGCCCAGATGGCTCTTACATAAAAGGTTCCCCCCAGCCTCCTTTTCTTCGCACAATCTGCGAAAACCCAAGCGTGCGGGGGGAGGGGAGGGGTACGGTCGGAGGGCCCCCCCCTCCGCTCGCGTCCAATGGGGGGACAGGGAGGGCGTGGCCTCCATTGTGACGAAGCCCCGCCTTGACAAAAGCTAGGCAATCCCTGCCGCCGGACGCGGCGGTGGGCGTGGCTTCCGAGCAGCCTCGGCTTCTTTCCGCCCGTTTCTCATTCTCTGGCCACCGTCCCGGTACGCTCCAGTCTCGTCGGCCAACGGCTCCCTGAGCGTCTGTCGTTCTAAGGCCCTTTTCGGTGAGTTCCTTTATGCGCAGAGCGGTGAGGAGTAGCTGTAAGGAAAGCTAGGGAAGGACGCTGCGTCCCGTAGCCGGGAAAAATATGAGGGGAAAGGGAGGAAAAAAAAAGGTTTGCCTTAAACCTGCTGTGTTTGGGGACGGTGAGGGGGGGAACGAGGAAGGGATGGCGCGAAGGGGGAAGACGGTGTACAAAATGGCGGTTGCGGCAGTCCGAAAAGAACAAGGGGTTACAGTGCGCATGCGTTCACTCGGCCCATCTTCGCTAGCGCGCGCACACCACACATCCCCTCGCAATAATGGCGCGTCTAAAGGGCAAAAAAAAAACCCCTCAAAAAAGAACTGGCCGAAGTAAGACCGACGGTTAGAACGGCAGTTTAGTCGAAGTCGTCGTAGCGGCTGGTAACGGCCAAACTGGCGCGTGGGAGGGGAGAGGCCGGACCCTCTGCGCCTGCGCAAGAGTTGACGCGGAGCGGTGTGCGCATGCTCCGTTCCGTGCCTTGGGTGGAACGTGAAGAGCTCTGCGCTCGCTTTCCCGCATTCTGTTGAGACCTCGTGCTGGCGGCCATTTTAGGTTGGAAGGGGAGGAGAAGGAAGCGAGGGCGTTCCTGCGCCTTTCTCCTCCGTTTTGTGGTCTATCTGTGGCTGGCCCTCCCTCGCCAAGTTCTTGCAGCGGAACACAGGATGGTTTTCTTTCCCCCTCCCCCTTTTAAGGTTGACAAGGGATGCGACCCGTGTTCTGATCTGCACCGGACATATAAATACGTGATTTAACATTCCCATGGTTTTTCATCATGCTACGGAAAGTGGCCGCCATTCATAGTTTACACTATAGAGACTATTAAAACAAGAAAGAAGGACAGATTGGAGACACATTTAAAGCTAATATTTCATTGTGTCGTAATGTGAATTTTTTTTAAAAAAAAATTCAAAACCTGGTGTCCATTAATTATGCAGACCTCTTCGCCGCATGTTTAATGGTGGTCTCCAGTATACATGATGACGAAAAGCGGCGGCTACCGCTTTTTCTACCACCCAAGGTTCAGACGAAAGGGACTATTAATACGAGAAAGAAGGAAAGATTGGGAACACTATTAAAGCTAATTATTTCTTTGCGACTTAATGTGAAATTTTTAAAAATCGAAATATGGGGTGCTTTATTATGTAGGCCGGTTCTACGCATGTTTAATGATAAAGTCTCGGGTATAAATGTTGACGAAAAATGGCGGCTACCGCGTTTTCTATCCAAAGTTTACATGCTAGGGACTATTAAAATGAGAAAGAAGGAGAGATTGGAGACAATTAAAATAAATGAAGTCGCAATAAAAAATTAAAAAACATGGGGTGCATTTTTACACCTGTTTAATGATAAAGTTGAGTATAAATGATGCTTGACTGGGTTATACTGTAGCTCCTTAAAATTCAGATTATTTTTCCTGAATCATAAATTTATAGTTTTCGCCCAGGTGTGGTGGCTTATGATCAATGGGTTTCTTTGGTTTCTGGTTAGAATTTTAGGGACTGGTTATTGAAACATGAACAGCTGTTATAGAGGGTGTGAAAGACCACTTTGCTATTTTGAAATTAGTGTAACCTGTCTTCATGTCTGGAAAAGGTAATTAAGTGAAATTTAACAGTTGTGACTCAGTTCACCTAATGATGGTTGCTAGCTTGGTCATACAGATGAGCTCTGCATCTGCACACCTAGTTGCTCATAGAACAATGAAGAAAAAATATTAGCTAGGCCTAGGGTATTGTAGTGTAAACTTATCCTACTTTCTGAGGCACAGTAATTTTTGCACTTGAAATCAACACAAATAGACATTTATTAGTCTTTAAGGTTTCACAAAACTTTCTTGCTTTTACCTACATAAACTAATAGTGCTCCCTTCCTCAGGTTTCTGCACAATTAAGAAATGACTCCAAACCATAGGGTTCAAATTAATTCCTTACATAGGCTTAAAAACCTACAAAAATGTGAAGGCTTTTGGACACTTCTGAATTTGTAACACTTTTAAAAAGCTTGTAACTTTATTCTTGTACGTGATGGCAAAACAATGGAATCCTTCCACATTTAAAAACCTGCATAGAAATATAAAGGCCAAAAAATAAATACTGTACAGTCAAACCTTGCATAAAGAGTGCCTCGCTTAAAGAATAACTCACATAAAGAGCAGAATTTTCTCTGAATGTTCACTTCGCTTTACAAGTAAAACCAACCAAAAACTCGCTTAACAAATAAATTGGGGTTCACAATCCCCACCACAATTGGTCATTTATGTAGAAGATCAAAGTGGCTTGGAAAAATAAACAGCTGCAAATAAGAAACCAATCACATTGATATGATTGCCTTAGCCAGTGGTTCCCACCCACCCACCCCCGCTCCACCTAAGCATCTCTAAAATCCTGATTCTCTTCCCCCCCCACATACACACATACATTTATTCAAAAAGTGAACTGTTCAGGTGGAGGAAGCTTAATACATTCTTTGTTAACTCATTTGAGTTGCCCCCTGTGGGGTGTGTGCCCCACGTTGGGAACCATGGCTTTAGGCCATGCAGAAGAAGATAATGATAAACTGGGTACTAGACTAATAATTTTCAGTACTGTATCATACTTGTAGAACATACTGATAATAAGACGGGCTCCAGGCACAGAAGTAATGATTGCAAACATGAAACATTAACACGTGTTTTGCTGAGAAAGGTAAAATGGGCTGTTAAAGAGTGTTAACAAGCTTCTGCTTGTGCATCTCTAATGTAGCTAATGTTCCTTCTCCTTATTTCTTAAATATAAATAAACAATGCTTTATCTACAGAACCCCTGAACAATGGCATCGGATGAAGGAAAACTTTTCGTTGGAGGACTCAGTTTTGAAACCAATGAGCAGAATCTGGAGCAGTTGTTCTCTCCCTATGGAGACATTGCAGAAGGTGAGGAAGAGTGTCAGGCTCACTGGCATTACAATCTTGGGAGGATATTTGAGTGTGTGGCTTTGTGATTGTACCTAATTATGTGTTAAATTGGAAACCCGTACAGTCAATGCTTTGCTCCTAATACATCCTACCCATCAAAGTTTACCCAGTTTTTATAAAGCATGAGCTCTATTTTAACATATATCAGTTATGATTAGTAATGTAGTAGTCCATATGCCATTTTTTGTTCATTTTAATGGAATACTTTAAAACTGGATTCAGTCTTACGATTAACTGAAAATAGTAATTGAAGAGTCCTAAATACTAGTAATTTATTCAACTTACTTTATTGACTTGAATCACTAGAACCAATGAGGAGGAGTTGACTCCAAATTGGTGAAACAGTCAGCGGGCCTATTCTGTCATAACTTATACTAAGCAATAGGATTTCAGCTAGTTGGTTCCATTAGTTAAAACTACTTTTCCCAACTTGACCGTATGTTTTCAATTTAAATTGCATAATTGTATTAGATGTTGATGGCAGTTGCCTTCTAAACAATGTTGATGCTAGAATGGAGACAAGTAGTTGTGAAACTAATGCTTATATTCAGTGTCCTAGATGCACCAGAGTGTTTGTGGTAGCTGGGTAGTTGGCCTGCTGAAAAGTAACTGCTAGAAAAGGGGCCAATAACTTAATACCTAATGTAATTAGAAGAGGATACAGATGCAAATATTTTGTAATAAAAAATTACATCTCTTTTATTTCCAGTGGTTGTGGTGAAAGACAGAGAAACTCAGAGGTCCAGGGGTTTTGGTTTTATTACCTATTGCCGTCCTGAAGATGCCAAGGATGCCATGAGAGCCATGAATGGAGAGGTGAGGGCTTGGGTCATGCCTACATAGATGATCACCATGTATGATGTTTTGTGGGATCTGCTTTCTTCACCGGTCCTATGCTGAGAGGAATTGTCAGCTCTGTTGTATTTTGAAATCCCCCCCTCCCCCGGCTCCTTTGAAGAATGGGGCAGGACTCTTAAATTACTGAAAATTGCCTATTTCAACAGCCACAGTGGAATCTGCTATGATAATTTCCTACAATTTAAACTCCTCAGTCCTAAAGTTTCTGAAGATATTTCCAGAACTTTAAGGGAGTCTAGAAATCTTTGGAAAATGGGGAAGGGAGCTAGCTATTGGTTTCTGAAACACAGCCATAGAGTATCTCATTTCTGTGGTATAACTTTATGTTACTGGATATCAGCCAGTGAGACCAAGCAGCTAGAGTATTTTGTTCTGACTTGCTCAACTGAACTGTGTACAAAGATTTCATGATGTTCTTCTAAAACAGGGATTCTCAACCTGTGGGCCGTATGCGGCCCATGGCACCATTTCATTGGGGGGGACCCGCCTCCACCACACTAGGAAGTGCCATGTGGAGAAAGGGCAAGCTGTCAGGGAGCATCACCCGGGCCCCAGCTTAAAAAGGTTGAGAGCTCCTGTTCTAAACTCTTGAGGAGGAAGCAAGTAAAGCCTAAGTTTGATATTTTCTTGTCTTATTTGTTGTATTGAGTACTTGTCAACAGAAGAAGCATAGTCCTATTTCCCTAGTAGCAGGAACTTTAGAGAATTTAATAACAGATGAGGGATTGAGAGTATGTTATGAAAGCAATGCTGCTATTATTATTTTGGTTAACACCTATAGTTGTGACTTTTTGTTGTTCAAGTCTGTTGATGGGCGTCAAATCAGAGTTGACCAGGCTGGGAAATCCTCCCGTGGCTCTTCTGGAGGCAGAGGACGGGGACGTGGATTCACCAGAGGCAAGTTTTTTGTGACAATGCTTTTTGTGTTAACTGGTCATGTGCATGAGAGCACTTGGACTTAATCCGTCCTTATTTCTTTGCCACAGGCGGTGGAGGATATGGAGGTGGCCGTTATGACAACAGGAGTGGTGGCTATGGTGGATCCAGAGACTACTATGGCAGCAGGTAAGCCCAACAGGTGAAGATCTTAATCCTTATACAAATTGTCACATGGAGAACATTGAACAATAAGAAATTTGAGCTGTAGACACGTACCCAGTAATAGCTTTAGAAGCACTTGGATAGTGCCTCCAGAATATTGTGCTATATAAGGCTCTAATATTGCTACCTTTGGTATCTTGTATTTTGTTTCAGAATAGCATAATTTGCAATGTGATTTTGAATTGTTAATTTTGAGCCTGTGACTTCATTTCATTTTCTATATTTGAAAGCATGATGAATTTCAGCTTTGCTTTTTGAGTAGAAAAGAAACTCCAGAAGTGATGGTGGCTTTTAGGAAGGATTTAAGAGATAGGTTGAGCAAACCATGTGCAACTGCGGATTTTATATGTTCAACTTTTAATGACCAAGTGTGTCTTCCAGGGAGGAGACACATTTAGCATGTGTGGCTCTCTGGGTGACAGTTGCAAAATATAGCACACTTTGTGTGAATCTGACCCATAGATTTAGCTCATCTTGGGTGAACATCAAATTAACGCCTCCTAGGTCTTGTGGGCATTTGGTTGGCTACGTACAGTACTTTCAATTTGGGAGAGGATACTTGGAACTCTGCTTTCCAATAAACATTTATTTTCCTTTATTATAAAATACAGAAGTTCAATATGTATTTGTTAAATTGATAGTTAATAATTGTATAAAAATTTAGCATCGGCATACTTTTAAATAAAAAAGCTTTGGTTTGAAGTTAGATTCAAATATTCTGATTTTAGTAAATTATACTGCCTTTAGAGAATACGAACTGATACGGTGATATACATATCTCACACAATGCCAGTTAGCACCTTCAATAAATTGAGAAGTAATAGCAGTAATAGTATCCTTTAGCTGCTTATATATTAGCAGTGATGAAATAACTTGTCTAATTAAACAGGCAAAGGTAGAGCTTAGTTTTTGTGTGCATAATTAGACAATTCCGAATTATGTTGATCCTTTAACTGAGTTTCCTGGGTAAAGAATACATAAAGTAGTTTTACCATTCCCTTCGGAGAACACTTGTGAATTGTACAGCTTGCCTGTGGCTACAAAGGATGGCTCTTCTTCCAGAAAGCATGGGGGAATTGAACTCCCAACTTCTGGTTCTACATCTAGATACCTAAATCAGTGAGCTATCCAAGAAGCACATTTGATCTTGCCATGTAATTGATTTAATAGCCAGCCTTTGTACATGATTTATAGCAAATACAGCTTATACTGGATAGCAGTTAAGTGTTGTTAGGAAAATACTCTTTTTGTAGTTGTAGAATCTTAACTATCCAAGCAGGTAATTTAAAGATCTCTTTCCCCATTTAGGAATCAGGGAGGCTATGGTGACCGTTACTCTGGGAGTTCCTACAGAGACAACTATGATAATTAGGTGAGTGGAAGTTTTAAAAAGGCCCCAGTGCGTATGTCATTTTTTTCCTTACATACAGTATCTACAGAAGCATAGTACTCAGTCCTACAAGCACCTAGTCTTAATTTGCCAGCAGAATTCCTTTCATTAGTACCGGTAGTCTAGCATAAGTGTGGAGAACTGGACCTGCTGCTGAAGTAAATAGGACAGTAAAAGCTGTCCACGCAAACATTTTTTAAAAAGAGGTACTCTTGAACCAACATCAAAATCAAGATCACAACATTTATGCATAGGAACTTCCTCCAAACTGTAATAGGGTCTTGCTTTTCTATACTGTATTTGGATATTTATCAAGTACGTGCAGATATCCACATTAGCATGTAATATAGAAAATGGGGGGAAATGGAAGCTCTTAGAATAAGGGAGAAAATAAAAAGTTTAGCTTCCTCTGCCTAAACCCCACCTTGAATATAATTCATTGCATCACGTTCCAAGGGTACAAATAATCTCTGGGTGGAGGGAAACTAGATTAGGTGAATGTACCAGTTTTCTTCAGTGTGCTTTACGACTTGTACCTGCTTCTTGTCCTCAGCTTGCACCGAGCATAAATCCTTCCTGAATCAAGATCGTCCTTCCAATGGTCGTATTTATAAAGATTTTTGGAGCTTCGCTGAAACCTTGTTTAGTTCTCTACCTGTATCTTTCCTTTTTGCAGTCTTATTACAAACAGCCCAGCAGCTTCTGCTACAGGACAGCCGGTTAAAAAGAGTTTTCGGAAAAACACATTTTAATTTGCTATGGTTTTTTTTTTTTACAGGTGTGTTTAGGCATTTTGAGAAAACTTTTTATTCTCTCCTCCCTCCCCCCATTTCTTTTAACAAACTAAGATGGGGGTTCTCCCTTATATTTCACCCATAATTCTCCAGAGTCTGAACGAGGTGTGGAGGTCCTACTTGTTTTTATAAATGCATTAATACCTTGTAGTTTTGTAAAAGTCCTCTGGTGTAGCAAGGAAGGGGTGTGGTGGAAGCCAAGCCCCCTTGATTGTAAAGGGAGGCTCATGTGTTTGATCTTCAGAATTTATACTGTATGATGTACCTAGAACTTAAGCTTGCAATTCTTGCAAGTTGTTCTTGAAAAAAATGTTTGTTTATATTTTTTTTAAACTGGAAAACTCACATGTAACTCAATATTGTACTAAAAGTGGTTAAGGAATTCCTGTATTCAGTTCTTTGGCTTCACGAAGCCTATTAAATGCCCTTCTGAAAATGAATTTTGCTCGTGACCTTTTAACACTTCAGCCAGTCTGAGGCCATAGTATCTGGCACACATTTTAAACAGCTGTGTAGATATATGATAAATGAGATCTTGAAGAGGTAATCTAGAAGGAGCCCAATATTAACTTGCCGTTACAAAATCTCTATGCTTTGGATACACTTTTGTGTAAGGTACTATTCTCAATTTTTAGGCCTGTCAACCTGAGTACTCTGTGTAGCCAGCAGTCCCCTAAGGCCGTGCTGTGCATTATAAGAGACGACAAGTATCAGTGGTTGAGTATGGCAGCTGTGTCATCTTGATAGCTCTTGCCGATGTAATGAGCTACTGCGCTTGAGTTTCTCAAAGTGCGGTGACTTATAGAACTGATGTATATGTGGAACGGCATCCCAATTTATAAGACTGCAGTCCCTGGTCCCCTACCCCTTTGAAAAAAAGTTATTTTTTAAAAACCTGGGGGCAGGTTTTTAGCTATATGGCTGCAACAATGTATTTGAAATATATGGGAGCTGCAGCTGAAATCTCAAAAGCCAGGATCCCATTGCATCAGTATTAGAGTGCTTTGCACTAATCACTTTCCTATGATTAATTAAGCAGAAATAAATTTTGCAGCACAGTGACCATTGCATAATTACAAATACAGGGATACATGCAAACTTGGGAAGGCATTCTCAACCTATGGTCCGCAGACCAAACCTGGACCCCGACACCCTCACTGGTCCTGGAAGCGGAATTAAAACACGTTCTGTGCATGCACGGTGCACATTTTACTTCTGCTTCCGGGTGGGAGAAACCATGTGACTGGCCTGATCAGTAGTCCAGGAGGTCTGTGTCCCGAAAACCTTTGAAAGAGCCTGTTACATGGAAAAAGGAAGAATGCACAGAGTGTAGGACCAAGATTGGTTTAGGAGTTCTCTGATCAAGTTGTAGGAAGGCTCATTTTGTAATACTTTGTGAACTCTTGAGCACCTGGGAAAAGAAATTTGAACTGGCAAGTAAGGCCAATATGTGGGCTTGTCTTATGCCTTCAAGTGCTTCGCCCACTTGAGTGCCCAAAGAAGTGCTTTACTGTTGGTCTTCATCTGCTTAATACTCTGTGGCTGCAATGAAGAAGGTTCTTATACTGGGTAGTGCTTTAAGACTGGTTATACTGGGCAAAGTTTTATTTATGCCTTTTGAGCTTTGATTTGCATAAGTAGTCCTCAGATGGGTTTTCCTATAATTTTAAATGAAAAACCAGCACAACTACTAATGTATTAACCGATAAGTAGCACAAGTACTGTAGAAAGCCTTCTAAAATTATCAGTTGCTTTACTAGGCAGCTGTTTTTCCAATCTTGGTGTTACTCAAAAGATGCTAAAAGTGGCAAACTTCCACAGAGACTATCCCAAAAGTCTGGGGAAAATGGCACAATGTAAATTGCTAGTGAATTGTGAGAATAAATGAGAAAAAACCTAGTAAGACCCTTCAACTAATACAAGCTAGATGTAGTATTTTTGTCCTGAGGAGTTGGATAAGTGCAGTAGCACAATATTGGTGGTACTAATTAATCACCCAGAATTTATTTTTGGGTGTTTTGACAATAAATTGCTGAGAGTTTTCTAGTTTAGCCGGAAAAATAACCTGTGTACAAAAGCCCAGAACATTTTAGTTGGGTGCTGTATGGTGTGGCACATCAGTAATACTACAGTACAATGATAGAGCAACCTTTTGTTTCCAAGCTTTCTCTACTTCAAGAGGTGGCAGTTTCCATCTGTTTAGTCTTTCTGCTTACAAAATCGGAGCAATTCCAGCTTCTTTATCTGATTCTGTTTGCTGAGAGAAGATAAAAATAACCTGGCTTCACAATATTCAGTGTAAACTAATCCCAAAACATTGAGATTTATATGGAAGGCTCCATTGACAGAAAATAAGCATAAGATGAATATTGAGCCAGAATTGTAACGTGGCTTTATTTGGCAGGTGGAAGGGACTCAGCTGGATCCCGGAAGTGAGTTAACCTCAAGGCTGGAGTTGAGGACAGACTTTGAGTGTCCCTCTGGAGCTTCCGGCTTGTGCGTATGTTCATATAGTCCTCTCAAATGTCAGGGTCAAGCTGTCCAGTGAAAGGGGGTTATATATTTAAAAGATTGTCTGTGATCTTCCTTAGTTCTTCATATCCAGCAAGAGAAATATGCCTTGTTAGATAGAGGTATCGTTTATTTTGTTGATGGCATTTCTTAAATTTCCTGTGAATTTAATAAAAGTATATCTGCCTAGCACACAGTTGTCTTCAGCTGATGCCAAGATGATCAAAGTAGAAGAGGCTGTGGCCATTAATTGATTATCAAATGCATTGAAATAAAAACAATACAGATGGGACCTGTCATCAGCAGTGTTTTTTTAGAAGGGCCCTTTCCCCCTCTTTCATCTAAGATAACCTGCTGTGATATTGATTTGGTCTGTTTTACTCATGTCACAGTTAGATTTAGAACTAAGCTACAACTTTTTCATATATTTAACAGCAGTTTGGCTGTCCTGGAAAACAGCTTTATTCCTTATCTAGGTATGGGTGTCAATGAGTTTGTTGTAGGCTTATATGAAATTTCCTGCCAGAATCAAATGGAAACAGTGTAAATGTTAGAAAATTGTATGACCATCAGTAGAATGTAATGCAAGGTCAGGAACTATCCCGAGAGGAACAATGGACAAGAAATTACTCAAGCTAGCAAGAGCTAGGTATATTTCACAGCCAAGTGAAGGCGGAGGAGTCCTGGTGGCATAGTGGCTAAATGCTGTACTACAACCAATGTGAGTTCAAATCTGACCAGGGTCAAGGTTTTCTTCTCAGCCTTCCATCCTTCAGAGGTTGGTAAAATGAGTGCCCAGCATATTGAGGGCAAAATGCTAAATTCGCTTATGAATTGCACAGAGCACTATGGGGTGCTATATAAGTGTGAATGCATTGCTTTATTGGTAAAGCTGCAGCAAAGTTCAATGCATTTACCTAAAAGTCTACACTAGAAAAAATTAGCTTACTCACTTCCCTTCCTGCTCTACAGCTTTATATATATGATTTTTTTAAAAAGCCTTTAGGGTGAGTTTACTGTTTTGTTTAAAAAAAAAAGCCCCAGCTCTTGGAGGATCACAGTACAGGTAAGTTAATGTGTCTTTGAGTTGAAACTGCTGTTTTAAAAATGCAAATCAGCTGGAAGGGAAATGACAGTAAGCTCAGTAGGCTTGGAGGGTAAAGTAACTTCCATTCCTAGCCTTGATCATGAGGGAAGTCACTCCTTTCCTACAGAGGAAAAAGGATGTTCTCCCCCTGTAAGAAAAGAACATCTAACTTTCTGAAGCTGGTTGCGTTTGTGAGGTATTTCCTTTCAGTACAAATAGAATGGTAGAAATTACACCTCTACGGCTGCTCTTTAAGATCCTAAATGGTGAGGTTTAGTTTTTAATAATTTGAACTAGAATTGTAGCTTGAGTGCAATACAAGGTTGTGAACTTCCGATATTGAAATGACTTTCAAAATGTAGGTATTTGTGGCAATTGGATTAGCATTTCCTCTTAAAAATTAGTATGTGGTACATTTATTTCTAACTGAAGTGGAGTAGGCTCCAGTGTAGCTCTAAAAGGAAGATATGTACAGAAGATAGTTCTCCACAAGAAGAATGGAGAGGAAGCCTGCCGGATATCTCTAGCTTTTGGATCCTTCTGGAGTGAAGAATTGTACTTGAGGGAATTCATTGATTGGATGTTAATTTGAATGTTGATGCTACCAATCGCCATGAATGCAGCTGTCCTCAACCGGAAAATGTGTGAGGGGGAATGTTTCATTTAAGTTTTTGATAAAGATAAAAAAAGCTGGTGAATTTTTTTAACCATGGGGATTTAAAATGGGTGTGTTTGTCTTTGTTTCCCAAGGGAACAAGCCATTCCGAAAGTGGGTCGATGTTTCAATAGCCAAGTACCTGTATTGTACTTCCTTTCTTTGTTTTTCAGAAGAAGACAGATCCCAAGAAGGGACTACTGCTACCACAGACGTTCTTAAGAATTAACCTTAGCAAGGCCTGCTTTTCAGGGGAGAGGCAGACTATATTACTGCTTAAAATCTGTGGGAGTAGGTACTCTTTATGTTGTCATTCTCCTTGCCCCTCATGTCTAGGGGGAAATGGAGTTATGGAGTGTCAAGACTTGATTCAGTAGCAGTGTTGTTACTGTATTCTTCAAAGTCAAACCCACAGAAGTTTTTTCACTTAAGTCATTTACAAAGCATGTGGTACATGCATCCAGATTTGAAGTGTTTTGCTAGAATTTTTATTTTGAAATAAATACTTTCTAAAATTCACTGAGCATCTTTTTTTCCAAATTCTCATTTGCTTATAAACTGGTATAATACATACAAAGGTTTTTGAATGATGCTGATTTGTGGATCCATTTCATTCTGGTTTCTGAATGAGCTTGTTTTGGAGACAGCCAGTGTGACTGCAGCAGGGATTCTCAACCTGTGGGCCGTACCGGCCTACGGTGTCATTTCATGTGGTCCATCAAACCAGGAAGAGCAAAATGGCTGTCCGACCCCTGAAGCTGTCTTGAGAGATTGTGACCTGGGCCCCGGCTTTAAAAGGTTGAGAACTCCTGGCCTCCAGTAACATAATGCAGTAGACGAGCCATTCAAGCTGCCTCTAAGGGCAGGGATTCTTAACGTGAGCCGGATGTGGCCTGCAGCATCAGTTCAGTGTGGCCCACCATCGCACCAGGAAGTCCCATGTGGAGGAAGGGCAAAAAAGCCATCCGGCCCCTGAAGCTGAGGGAGCCTGACCCGGCCCCCAGCTTTAAAAGGTTGAGAACTCCTGCTCTTGGGCAGCAGGGGAAGTGGTTGCTGTTTAAAACACTACACACACACACACACCTGGTTCATTTCCCCTTCCTATTGTCCTGTATCTGATTCCAAATATTGGCAATTGTGAGCAGCCATTAATACTGTCCTGAGAATATAATGCCAAGGCCTTCCATCAACCTGCATCGCAGCATGACGCCTGTACCACTGATCTAGCTCTGCAAATCACTTTCTGGTCCTGAGCTCTTGGCATGCAAAGTCCTCAGCTCGAGGCCAGTGTTGATGAAGTTGCCTTCCATCAAGATGGATTCAAGTGAGATTTAATTCCCTTGGGGACCATCCTCTTTCCCTGTGGACTTCACCAAGGCCGCTAGTACTCAGGGTTGTCAGGTTAGTTAACTGCTGCCCAACCGTGTTAAGTTGCTAGCAGTATGGGCTACTCTTAACCATAGCAGGATAACCTGGCCAGACAGGTTCTGATTTGGTTCTTCCTATTCTCTGGTGAAAGGCATTTGCTAATCTAGTGCTGGGGCAGTAGGTGACGAAAAAGTGGGAGGTGGAAGGAAATTTTAAGGCAGCTCTGTTCTAACTTGGGCTTCCAAGTCTGGATAGCCAGAACAGACCAGAGGTAGCTTAAGAAACTGGCTGAAGTGAAAACTTCCTCAGCTGATTCCCACCCACCCCCTCTGCTTTCTTAGGTTGACTTAGCACTAGGATAACAAGCCTTTAAAAGAAAAAGAATGGAATAAAAAGGGGAGGAAAGAAGACATGTGCACTAAGTGGAGAGAAGGATTCAAATAACTAGCAAGCTGCAAACAATTTATATTCTCACCACTTTGTTGACTTGTGTGTTGGGAGTCTTGGGAAAAACTTAGAAGTGAATAACTACACTGAACTCATTTATACAGAGAGAGCCATCACTACCTTCTTTGATGATCTAAAAAGCCGTAGATGGAAGGGATTTCTCCCTATTGACTGGGCTAAATATCAACACCAACAACCAGTGTTGGAGATAGACAAGCCTTTGAGTCCAGGGGGACCCATTTTTCAAGCTGCTCATCGGGGGTAGCAAGGAAGAAGTTGCCCTAATATTTTGTAGCATCAGGAGCTGAAAACGTAAAACAGGTTACAGACTTACTGAAGGCTTGTGGTATTAAATTTCAGATAATGGGATGGATTTCTGCACAATTTTTATAAAAGGTCACTTAATATACACTACTTTGTGCTATAGTAGAGCTATTTAGCTGACAGAAGAAGTAGAGAGATTTTTCCTGTAGTACAGGGGTTTGCAAACTGGCCTGTGGGCCAGATATGGCCCCTTATGTCAATTCATATGGCTTGCACCACCCTTGTAGTTCCCATGAGCAGAAGTAAAACGTGCCCGTACGGCTGCTCCAAAGCATAATCTCCCCACCATGGTATTTTTCTGAGGCTCCCTAATACAACCCAGATCCTATAATCTCCAAGATCAGCAGAGATGTGAGCTGAGTGGCCTTTTTGCCTTCCTCCTGCCATGTGCTTTCAGCTGTAGAGAAAGTGAAACTAGTCCTTGTAGCCTAGACTCTTGGCCCATTTCCTAGACCTAGCCTAGGGGAAACCACCGCTAAGCCTTGTAAAGGAAGGTGGGAGGACTGGGAGCAGACATTTTCTCCAGTATAGTCTTGAGGTGGAAGAAGAGGATTTTCTTCATTCCTCCCTTTTGCTATCTATTCAGTGCAACAGACTTTGGGTTTTACTCTCCTAAAAAAGCCATTAAATACTTTTAAAAATTGACCCCTTGCAGACACAGATTGACTCGGGATTCAAGGAAACCTTCCAGAGAGACAATCCATGTTCTCTATACATGTCTTTCCCCTGTCACTTTATGGACATAAGCAAGGATTGGGCTAACTCTGAGGCCCATAAACCTAAAGCTCTCCTGATGGGAACTTGTCTTTGTTGATTTTCTCTAAGGAAGACTTGGCATATGTGCCCTTTTATCGGTCAAGTATATCTTCACCATCCCTGGCATAGAGGGAGTAGGAACCCCATCATTACTACTAGTGCATCAACCAGATTAAATTGTAGTCTTTTTAAATGAATAGACCAAGATTGGTTATAGAACCTTCTAACATAAACAAAAGGTTTATCACGAGTGGAATTTCTTTCCTATGAGCTAGGAAAGGAGCTGCATCTAACGGGGTGGGAGAGGTTTTATGAATTTATTTTTATATCTTTATTACATTTATGCCCCCACCCATCTAGGAGATTTTTCTACTCTGGGCGGCTAATAACAAAACTCACATTAAAAACAGTCACACATTTTAAAAAAAGCATACGCACGTATGCGAAACAAAAACTATTGAGAACAAAGAGAAAATAAAATACCTAATGCCCAGCCGTTGGCAATATATTCTTAAAAAGGAATGGTTTTAACTTTTTAAAATATAGGCAAGGATGAGACCTGACACAAGCTCAACTGGAAGAGAGTTCCACAAAGCTGGTGCCGCCACCGAGAAGGCTCTCCTCTGAGTCACGGCCTTTCTTGCCAATTTCGGAGTCGGCACCTGGAGCTGCACCGTCTGAGAGGAATGAGTGATGTGGGCTGACATCCTGAGGGGAAGGTGTTCCACCAGGTAGGCAGGTCCTAAACTGTTTAGGGCCTTAAAAGTTAAAAGTAACACCTTGTACCTGATAAAAGGAATGGGTATCCAATGCAGCCCTGCCAAGGTTGGGGAGAGCCAATCAACTGTTCTCACTCCAGAAATCAGCCTGGGTGATGTTATTTTGCACCCATCAAAGCCTCTATCAGGAACAAGAGAAGCCCCACGTAGAGAGCATTACAGTAATCAATATGTAAGACAACCAGGCATTTCTTTAAGTAAGACAGAACAACACCAGATCAACACACCCCACCCAGTGAGGGAGAGAAAGATTGTCCCCTGACAACCACACCACAACTCTTTCAGAACAGAATCAAGTCTCAACAATCCTCAACCTGACACCAGGCCCACACAAGAGGTGGGACACAGCATATTACAGTATATGTATATGGGAGGCCCACTGTATAGTTCAGCATGTACTGCATGTAGCCAAGGCATGTTGCAAGACAGAATTTGTCATTATTTCCCCAAAAAATGTTCATATACTCTCCAAGGCCAAGGAATATGGAAAATACCAAATTTTTTAGATGAATGTCCATCTGCTAGAGAGAAAGCCTATGTCAATACAAATACTGTATAACCATTTCAAAGCATTTCTGACAGTATTTTTGTTCAACTACTGTCCCTTCTCCAGTTCCTCATTCAATGCAGGGAAACAGGACTTTCTTCTTCGTGTTGTTTGGGGATGCACACTAATGGGATGCACACTAATGGGTTCTGCGCCTGCGCTGAATCCGAGTGGAGCTGAAAAGCTGATTGGACAAAAGTTTTGAAGTTAGGACCGCCCACCATCCCCAACCGCCTCTGGCGCCATTTTGCGCTCTTCCTTCAGTTCTCTTTTTTCCCGCTGCACGAGCAGGAGCCTGGAAAAAGAGCTGTGTGTTTCTGTCTGAGATTGCCTCAGAAAACCTTGAAATTTTTCTTACCGATTACAATTTTTCTCAGACCAGGGGACTCACAATCCCTTGGTCCTCGTGTGGCTGGGGGATTTCCCCCAGCCGCCGGTTTAAAAAAAAAAAAAAGGACTCTGAGGTAAATTTTACCTCAGAAATTCTCGTGTCGGGGCTTCCCACCCGGGAAAATTTTTTCTACCAGGCCATCTACTTCGGTGGATGGCCTCCGCAGCATTTAAGCAGTGTCCGTCCTGCAACATGAAATTTCCAAGCTCGGACGGACACGTGCGGTGCCTTCATTGTCTGGGAGAAAATCACCCCATCCAGATGTGTGCAGTCTGCAAGGGCTTCTCTAAGGCCACCCTTAAAAACCGCCAATACCGCCTCCAAGCATTTTTAATGGAGGCCGCTCTGGCACCACCACCTCCCCCTTCAAGGGAGGCTCCCGCTGCGTCTACCTCCGCTCCTTCTTCGTGGCCGTCCGCCGCAGAACTGTTTAAGAGGAAGAAGGAGCAGAAGAAGGAGAAGAAGAAACACCACTGGACTTCTTCGACTTCTCTCTCTCCAACTCCGTGCGCGATGCACCCGTCGCCAACTCGATCGCTGGCCTCCGTTGCCGTCACGGCCGCGATCTCGCTGGGCAGCTCGTCGTCGACCTCTCCGGTCATCATCTCCCCGGAGAAGGTCCCAAGTCTGCCGCCTCTGCCGGAGACTCCACCGCCACCACGGAGGACTGCATCCCTGTCGGCCCCTTCTGTGGCTCCGGCTCCCGAGCCGTCCATACAGTTGAGCCTCATCGCCCCATTCCTGGAGGCAATGGTGCAGAAGATGGCCGAGCAGTTCTGGGTCCCTCAGCCTCCACCGTCAGCTGTTCTGGAGGCGCCACCGCTCCGTGAACTAGCTCCGGAGGTACCACCACTCCGTGAGGAGGGCCCGGCTCCAGCGAAGAGGCGTTGCACGGAACAGGCACAGTCGGAGGTCTCTCTCCCTCTGCACCAGTTGTCTTTGCCAGGGAGCGATCCGAGGACCGTCAGGCCGTACTGGTCGGAATCAGACCCCGAGGCCTTCTTTCCACCGCCCAGCATCTCGGAGCAGTCAGAAGGCTCCGACGGATCGTCGGTCGAGGAGGAGGATCAGCCGCCGCCGGTTGCCACCGAGAAGTCGCCGGACGACAACATCGGCTCCGTCCGTGGTTCCCAGCTGGAGGACCAACGGACCTTCATGGCACTGATCACCCGCCTAGGATACATGCTCAGGATCAAGGCGGAGGCCCCTCCTGAGGAGTGCGAGGACGTCGTGTGCGCCATGGTCAATAAAAAAGATTTGGTCCCTGTCCATCTGGGCCTTCTCCCGAAGATCACCAAGGCTGCCAAGGCTGTGTGGCAGAAGCCCGTCTCGTCCCACTCGGTTTCTACACGAGTGGACGGGATGTACAGACTTCTAGGAGATGATGCCACCTTCCTACACGTCCACCTGGCACCCAACTCGCGGGTCGTGAAGGGCGCCCAGCACCAGACTCCAGCAAGCAGCACTTCCCTCCCTTCATCACAGGAGGGGAAGAAGTTGGACTCTCTGGGCAGGAAGGTTTATGCCAACGCCTCCCTGTCCTTCCGTGCAGTGAACTATGCAACGGCCATCGGTGGCTACAAGTCCAAGCTGCCGCCGGAGCTCCAGGCTGAGTTCGGGTCCATCTGCCAGGAGGGCAACCAGCTGGCCCTCCAACAGATCCGAACTGGGAGGCATATCACGGAGTTGGAGGCTAAGAACTTGGCCTCCGCCATCCAGATACGCCGGCACTCCTGGCTGCGCTCGGCCGACCTCCAGGATGAGGTCAAGAAACTGGTGGAGGAACTGCCTTTCGACGGCCAGGGTTTGTTCGCTAAAGAGACGGATGTCTCTTTGGGGGAGCTTAAAAATGACATTACAACTATTAATAAGCTCCGTCCTCCACGCCGAGGGTCGGGTCGGTACCAATCGGACCAGCCCCAGACCTCGTCTCAAGGTCCGTCCTACCAGCCTCGCCAACAACAGAGGCAGGAGGATTACCCTCGGCACCAGTTCTACCGACCGAGGCAGCATGCATCACGGCCACGTTACCAGCAATGCCAACAGGCTGGTAAGCAGAGCGATCGAAGGAGCAAGCAACGGGTTTGACTCCTCTGTGACCAAGACTCTCATCCCTCTACCTTACCGTCCCCTGGTGAACTACCTGTTGGTGTGGTCCACCATCACCGCAGACAAGTGTGTTTTAACCATCTTAGACTCTGGCTACGCGATCGAGTTCAAGAGATGCCCTACTGCCAGACGGGTCCGTGTCACTGATCCATCTCCACCGCTCCAGGAGGAACTGTCAGCTCTCCTGGAGAAGGGCACCATAGAGGCGGTCGCATCGTCGGAGTCTCACAACGGGTTCTTCTCCCGCTACTTCCTCGTGGACAAGAAGGACGGAGGGTCCCGCCCCATCTTGGACCTCCGCCTTCTCAACAAGCACATCGACGCGAGGAAGTTTCGGATGGTAACCCTTCAGTCCATCCTCCCACTGATCAACCATGGGGACTGGTTTGCAGTCATCGACCTGAAGGATGCATACTTCCACGTATCCATCAGGAGGGAGCATCGCCGCTTTCTCCGCTTCCAGGTGGGCAGCGACGTCTACCAGTACACGTGTCTACCCTTCAGCCTCTCCACCACTCCGAGGGTATTCACGAAGTGCATGGCGCCGGTGGCCTCCCATCTTCGGCTGCAAGGGGTCCAGGTGTTCCCTTACATTGACGACTGGTTGGTCTGCTCCCCGACCAAACAGAGGGCCATGGACGATGTTTCGTATTGCCTGGCCCTCATGGAGAGTCTCGGTCTGAGGGTCATCTACAAAAAGTCCCAGTTGACCCCAACTCAACGCATAGACTACATCGGAGCGGTACTGGACTCTCTGGCTCTGAGAGCCTACGCTCCACCCAAACGTCTGCTGGACATCCGTGCGGTGGTGGCACGGATCCAGGGCAGGCGCCGCATCCGTGCACGGGACACCCTCCGTCTCTTGGGACTCATGGCGTCAACCACGGCAGTGATCTTGCACGCCAAGCTCAAGATGCGGTCCCTCCAGTCTTGGTTCCTTGCCTCGTTCGACCTCGTCAATGACCATCCAGGGAAGTGGCTCACACCAACTCCCGAACTGCAGGACCAACTGAACTGGTGAGTGCTGGACCGCAACGTGGCCGTGGGGAAGCTCTTCACCCTCCCCGTGCCGACCGTGCAGATCACCACCAATGCGAGCACGCACGGATGGGGAGCGTGCTGCGGCAGTCTACGGATCCACGGGGTCTGGACTCCCGTGGAAGCTGGGCACCACATCAACTTCCTCGAACTTTTAGCAGTGTGGAAGGCGATGCGGTTCTTCAGACTTTCAATAGCGGGCTGCGTGGTGCAGGTCGCCTCGGACAACACCACGACCCTGGCCTATCTCAACAAGCAGGGAGGGACAAAGTCTCTCTCCCTCCATCATCTTGCTGTGATGGTCTGGGAATGGTGCCTGAAGGTGCACATCTTCCCGATCGGTGTCCACATCCAGGGCACCCTGAACACGGATGCGGACTTTCTGAGCCGCAAAGGGATGGCAATGCACGAATGGGAGCTGGACGGATCGGTGTTCGACCGGTTGTGCCGCTGGTGGGGCACACCGGTCCTGGACTTGTTTGCGACACAAGCCAATGGCAAGTGTCACCGTTACTGCTCCTGAGCGGGGATCGGTCACGGATCGGAAGGGGATGCCTTCATGGTTCCATGGCATCAGGACTTCCTGTACATGTTCCCACTGATCCCTCTCATCCAATGGGTCTTCGTAGGGATCCGTGCGGAGAGTGCATGGACGATTCTCATCGCCCCGTCCTGGCTGTGCCAGCCGTGGTTCCCACTGCTTCAGTCTCTGGCTTGTGACTTCCTTCGCCTGCCCACCGATCCGAACCTCCTCCACATGGGGGGCGGTCGGATCCTACATTCAGACTTGCCGAGCCTCCATCTGACCGCCTGGCTTATCCGCCCGACCTAGCGCAGATCCTTGAACTCTCTCGTAAGCCATCCACGCGGAAGTCTTACGATGCCAAGTACCGTTGTTTCCTTGACTTTTTAACATCCAACGACCGTAGCGTGGACTCTGCATCCCTGCAGAACGTGATGTCCTACCTCCTGCGTTTGGCTGAGTCAGGATCCGTGCACTCATCCTTAAAGATTCATCTGGCTGCGGTGGTTGCCAATGCTCCACCTTCCTCTGTACTGTCCTCTGCCTTCAGGGACAAGACTGTTAAACGTTTCCTTCAGGGACTGCGCAACGCTTATCCACCTGTCAAGGTACCACCTCCCCAGTGGTCCCTCACTGCTGTGCTCACTGCGCTCACCAAGGCGCCCTTTGAGCCCATGGCTACAGTAGACATTAAGTTTGTGTCTTACAAAACTGCTTTTCTTGTAGCCATCACCTCTGCCCGGAGGGCAGGTGAACTTGCAGCCCTGAGGTCTGACCCTCCTTTCCTCAAGTTCTACCCTGACAGGGTAGTGTTGCACCCGGACCTTGCATTCCTGCCAAAGGTCCTCACTGACTTTCACTTGGCCCAGTCCATCACACTGCCAGCATTCTTCCTGAATCCTTCGTCTGCACAAGAGAGAGTGTGGCATTCGTTGGATGTCAGGAGGGCCTTGCTGTTTTACACCCAAAGGACTGCGTCCTTCAGGAGAGCCAAGCAACTGTTTGTAGCCTATGGTGGCAAGTCAAAGGGACAGCCTCTGTCTGCCCAGAGACTATCTAAATGGATCTCAGGTACCATCTACCTGGCCTATGAGATGTCATCACTGCCACCTCCGCCTCATGTCCGGGCTCATTCCACCAGGACATTGGCCTCGTCTACTGCCTTTCTGGAAGGCATTCCTATGGAGGACATCTGTAAGGCTGCTACCTGGTCCAGGTCCTCCACCTTCATCACCCACTACCGGGTTGATACGAGGTCTGCTGCTGATGTCAGACGTGGCAGGTCCATCCTGATGGCTGGTCTCCGATCCTCTTCGGTGATGACCACCCATCCCTGATGTCAACACGCTCTCCTACATCTCAGGATGCCAGCTGCCCACCATCCAAATAAGTGAGCTTGCTAGTCACCCATTAGTCTGCATCCCCAAACAACACGAAGGAGAAAGACAAGTTTCACTTACCAGTAACTGTCGTTCTCCGAGTATGTTGTTTGGGGATTCACATGACCGAACCCAACTTCCCCTCAATGCTGCCGGCCTGAGATGGCCCTATGCTTCGCAGGCAGCTCTAGTATTGAACTGAGGGAAGAGCGCGAAATGGTGCCAGAGGCGGTTGGGGATGGTGGGCGGTCCTACATTCAAAACTTTTGTCCAATCAGCTTTTCAGCTCCACTCGGATTCAGCGCAGGCGCAGAACCCATTAGTGTGCATCCCATTAGTGTGAATCCCCAAACAACATACTCAGAGAAGGACAGTTACTGGTAAGTGAAACCTGTCTTTCTCATCTATCAAAGTCTCATCTATCAAAGTCTCATTCACTGCCATTATTGCTAATCAAATGGCCAATTATGAAGCTCCCACCTTTCTTCGTCATCCTACCATAAAATGTAGGGACTGCAGTGGCTCAAGTGGTTAAGACGCTGACTGGGAGGTGGAAGGTCAGCAGTTCAAAACCCAAGTACTTCATGACGGAGTGAGCTCCTGTCTTTGTCCCAGTTCCTGCCAACCTAGCAATTCGAAAGCAAGAAATTGCAGGTAGATAAACAGGGACCACTTCGGTGGGAAGGTAAATAGTGTTCCATGCAATTCAGTGTCTAGGCATGCCTCCCATGCAGTAATGTAGCGTGGATTTCACCCACCCAGGGCTTCAGCCAAATTTGCCACCCCCTGGTGGACGTTGGCGCCCGCTCGCGCTAGGGCTTCTGGGAATTGTAGTCCAAGAACACCCATAGCCCAAAAAGTGCCACCCAGGGCAGGCCGCCCCCCTGGTCCCCCACCCTATGCCACTGCTCCCACGTGTCCACAGAAACATCTGCAAACGCAGACGCCGCTGCCTCTTCGGCTATAAACAGAGATGAGCACTGAACCCTAGAGTCGGGTATGACTGGCTTTCGAGCAAGGGTGATCTTACCATAAAATGTTTGTCTCTACAATACCATCTAGCCATCTCATTTTGGGCCGCCCCTTCTTCTTTTGCCCTCCACCCTTCACAGGATCAAGGCCTTCTCAAGCGAATCCTCTCTTCTCATTTGATGTCCAAAGTACTTTAGCTTCATCTTCAATATCTGACATTCCAAGGAGCAGTGCGGGTTGATTTCTTCTAAGATCAACCGGGTTACCATATCTCAGGATTTGTCCTGAGATTTCCTGCTCTTAGAGCAGGAAATCTCAGGACAAATCCTGAGATATGGTAACACTACGAAGAACGCCTTTCCACAAGTGCAAAAGCCTCCTCCTCTTTACTTCCTTGTTAGCCACTCCTGGTGTTGAGGGAAATACAAGGTTCTTGTTCTGGTGCTTCTAGCGGCCTCTACTGGCGTTATTTGGCGTTCTTGTAATATTTCCTTTTTTATGCTCTCTCTCCAGCTTCCTCTGCTCTTTGTTCTCCTCTTCTTTCCACATATGCCTTGTATGGTATGGAATTCCAAGACATTCTCTCCAAATGAGCAACCCACTTTATATGTTGTCTCCATAACCTCCTCCTCAATGAGCATTATCTTTGGTTTGGAATAGACTTGTGTCCCCATCATTCTAATCTTTGGCTGTCAGGGACTGGATGGGGGGAAACGGGCTACAACTGAATCCCGGCAAGACTGAGTGGCTATGGGTAAGGGGTCCTGTGTTAACTCGGGAGCTGCCAGCTTTGGTTCTGGATGGGGCAGTTTTGCCCCAAACAGACCTGGTGTGTAATCTGGGGGTCCTCCTGAACTCACAACTACTGTTCAAGGAGCAGGTGGCAGTCGTGGCCAGGAGGGCTTTTGCACAACTTCATGTAATATACCAGTTACGCCCACTCCTAGACCGGGACGCCTTGCTTAAGGTCACACATGCGCTGGTCACCTCCAGACTAGATTACTGTAATGCGCTCTACATGGGGCTGCCCTTGGTGACCATTCGGAGACTACAACTGGTCCAGAATGCAGCTGCTCGGGTGGTGATGGGGTGCGGGCGTTATGCTCATGCCTCACCACTGCTTCGGCAGCTGCACTGGCTGCCAGTATGTCTCCGGGTGCAATTCAAGGTGCTGGTTATTACCTTTAAAGCCCTATATGGTAGTGGGCCAGGAAACCTTAGAGACCACATCGCCCCAAGAACCTCTGCCCATCCCACCAGGGCGAATCAGAGAGGCTCACTTAGGATTCCATCGGCTAGAGAGGCGCACCTCTCTAGCACCAGAAGGAGGGCCTTCTCTACGGCCGCCCCGGCCCTGTGGAACCTCCTGCCAATCGAACTACGCACACAAACAGAGCTCCTACCCTTTCGGAAGGGTCTTAAAACCTGGCTGGCAGGGCAAGTGTGGGGATCCATGAATGTGGGGTCTCATGCTGGGTGGCTGATCTAATTGAGTCAGCCACCACCACCACCCCCTGCTCTGACCTATTGCTGGTTTGAAGCTATGTAAGTATAACTTTCATAATTTTTAAAATTAATTTTTATTTAATTTTAACTGAATTTTTAACATTTAGTCAATTGTAATTATAATTGTAATGAATGTATTGAATTTTTAATAGGCACTAGGTATGCTGAAGTGCCAGATTGGCTGGCTACGTACTACACACTATTGTTTTAAGTTATGTCTTTTTGTAATGTTGTAAGCCGCTCAGAGTTGGGGTCTACCTAATTGGGGTGGGATAACAAAATTGGATAAATAATAATAATAAATAAATAACACTTGGTCTCAGTCATCTTACCTTTAAGTAAGACAACATTTCCTACAACCAGTAGCATGGGGAGCTGGCAGCTCTGTCCTGTGATCCCCTTTACTCGGACTGCATTGGCTCAAGTTGCTAAGACTGACTGGGAGGCGAAAGGTCAGCAGTTCGATTCACGAGTACTGCAGGACGGAATGAGCTCCTGTCTCTGTCCCAGCTCCTGCCAACCTAGCAGTTCAAAAGCAAGAAATTGCAAGTACTGTAGATAAATAGGGACCACTTCAGTGGGAAGGTAACAGTGTTCCGTGCGCTCTGGTGTCTAGTCATGCCTGCCACATGACCATGGAAACGTCTGCAGAAGCAGACAGCGCTGGCTCTTCGGCTTTGAAACAGAGATGAGCACTGACCCCTAGAGTCAGATACAACTGGTTTTCGAGCAAGGGAAACATTTACCTTTTACACAGACAAGGTGCCAGAAAGCGATTCCTTCAGACCAGGTTTGTCAGATATCAATCCAATAATTAATCAGACAAGGAGAGATCTCAATCACACTGTCTTTATTTGGCCAGTCAATGACACCGGGCAATACACTTCATTATGATACAGGAAAGTGCAGCCGCGGACCCTTTCTTGTGAGTCTTTTTATACCTACTCCCTGTGTTTTCTACCCTCCAATCATTCTCTGTGTAATCTTCATGTGCTGGGATTCTTCCATCCTTCTTCTGCTCCCCACCCCGCCCCACCCTCACATTCCAAGTGCCTGGAGGAGAATGGTCCATAGAGTTGCAAAGGGTCGGAATCGACTGTGTGGCTGAACGACAACAACAAATACTATGACACTTCAAATAAATAAATAAAATATGCGGCAGCACCAGAGACAGACTACAGGTGATAGGCAGCCCCCCAGCTGTTCAGTGGCGGCAATCCATGGAACCAGGATAAATTCTCTAAATCAGAACAAAGAACTGTTATACAGTATTTCTAACTATCCATGTCTGTTACAAGCAAGAACATTAGATAGACAGACAGATACAGTAGCTAGACAGACACAGACCGACAGACAGACAGAGATTGATTGATTGATAGACTCCATCAGACTCCATCAATATCTTGATATTATCTTTCTCCGTAAGGTTGCCTCAGATTTCCACCTTTCTCAACTGATCATGCTGCCGACCTTTCCCTCACCAGCCTCGAACACCGAGAGATTGCTTCACACACTTGACATACATAGAGCCTTGCGCTTTCACACTTCATGGACCAAAGCCCTAAATCAGGAGTTCTCAATCTTTTAAATCTGGGGGCCGGGTCATGCTTCATCAGACAGCTTTGGGGGTCGGATGGCTATTTTGCCCTTTCTCCACCACATGGCACTTCCTGGTGTGGTGGAGGCAGTGAGGGGTCCACATGAAATGGTACTGTGGGCTGCATTTGGTCTACAGGCCACAGTTTGAGAGTCCCTGCCCTAAGGTTCACCCAGCTTCTTTGCATTTCCTATGAAGGGCCTGTTGCTGATCAACCAGTTTCACCTCCATATTTCAAAATGGATCGTCCCCACTAGGCAATGAGCAGGAACGCCGCTACCTGTTCTTTGAGAGGACATTCTACAAAAGCTGTGGCTACGGCCACACCCTTCAACAGAGGTGTGCCGATTCAGAACATATGCAGAATAGTCCTAAAGCCAATGTTTATACATGGCATACTCTATGCCAGGGCTAGGGCTGGGGCAGCCTTTGGGAAGACTGTTATGATTGCTGCTCTGCCCAGCTAGATATTTGTCCTTCTGGTGTGCCTTTCCCACTATCTGTAAGTCAGCTTGTCAGTCACCGATATGCAGTGGTGGGCATCAGCACGTTCGCACCATTTCACCAGAACCGGTAGCAGAAATTCTGGCTGGCCCCGCCCATCCAAGTTTTGAAATAAATTAGTCCTAATTCAGGTGCAACACGGGACTTCCCCCCTGGCCACATGCACAGTGTGGTAGTAAAAGTTTTTGTAGCCCACCACTGCCTATATGTGTGATTCAGAGATCAAAAAGAAGAATAGGTTATTTACCTGCAACTGTGGTTCTTTAAGTGGTCATCTGTGAATTCAGACAACCCACCCTACCTCCCCTCAGTCATGCAGTTTCTTCATTATTGGTTTTCTGCCACTTTTAAAGAACTGAGAGGGAAAGCTGTTAGACTTGCTGATGTGTGCCAAAATCCACATGTGGGAATTCACAGGTGACCACTTGGAAGAACCACAGTTACAGGGAGCTCACCTGTTCACATCTAGCAGTTGTAATTAGGGATGCGTGACAGCACTAAAATTTGGATTCAGAATCAAAGTTCTTCAGGTTCAGAATTTGGAACTTTAAAAATACAGAATTTCTGAATGTCCAGAATTCCATTACTGTCAAGAGGAATACAATATACTGTACTTGTTATTTCCCCCTATTAAAAAAACACAGTCAGACATATCAGGAAATGACTGCTAATGGGCATACCCACTCAACCCTGAACGGTGGAAATGCCTACAAGAAAGGCCAGCAGCATTGAAGGAACAGACAACAGGTCACACTAATAATAATTTCATGTCAGAGATTACTCTGGGTTGAAAAGATTTTTGCTGGAGAAACTCCGCTCAGGGGACGCCCGAATGCGGCTCCTTTCCTGTCGCCAAGTGCAGTTCTCGGGTATCAAAACTTGACCTTCCAGTCTCCAAGCTCAGCATTTTAGCCACTAAGCCACTGGGGGAGCTGCCCGGTGTGGGGAGTGGGCACAATGGCATAGCGTGGGTTTCAGCCACCCAGTGCATAGGTGATGGAGGGTCCCGCCCCCAAAAAGTGCCGCCCGGGGCCGGCCACCACCCCTGCTACACTATGCCTCTGAGTGGGCAAATATCCTGGCTAGTATTGGCAAGCAAACTGGAGCAGCAGGTAACTTGTGGTGGTTGGCAACTGTGCCGACAGCAAGGGGTGCAGCAGAGCTGAGTGAACAAGTGCAGACTTTGAGGAGCATTTGGAAGAATGAGAGGCAGGGAGGGGGCAGCAAATTAAAGCCTGGCTTAGCCAGTGCTGTGAGTAGAGTGTGCCAATCTCTCATACTTAAAGGAGACCTCAGGGAACTCCAGCAACAGTACATTGACCTTAAAGAAAAATACATTTTCTGTAGATCCAGGGTCCAGGCATGAGCAGTGTGGACTGACAGTGCTCTTTGCCTGGGAAAGCATATTTGCTGGGCACACTGGTTGCGGCCAAAGCAGCAGTCCCACTGCCCAGACCTCCCCAAACAGACTTCTTCTCAGAGTAGGTGGACAAGGGATTGGCTTGCAGTGCTCCTATGTGTGCCTCTCTGCCACTGCCATGTCCTTCCAACCAAGCCCTGCAGCATTGGGCATGCCTGGTTAAGGATGGTTGTCTCCCAATCAGTGGCATAGGGCGGGCTTCACGTGGCCAAACTCGCCACCTTGCCCCGTCCAGGCTCGCTGTGCCCCCGCCCCCACCTAGGCACAAAAATCCTACCTCAGTGGGGACCAGGGGGTTGTGACTTTATCATTATATTATTGAATTTTGTATATTGTGTTATTGTGTATTTACTGTGTATATTGTTTAATTATCATGTGAGCCGCCCTGAGTCGGGTTTCCTGATTGGGTGGGATACAAGTGCGGAAATTAAATTAAATTAAATAAGATGTAGAAAAATGCAAATGTAAGTTGAAGGTTTGGAGAAGAACACAGAGAAAACTGCCACAGTGCAGGCTTGCAGCAGAGCATATTTACAAGCAGATATGGCAACTTTTTAATTGGAAAATACAAATGTGGGGGGAAATCCCTGCTGGTGTCTGTGCCTGCTTCTAGCTTTCATTGGTGCAGACAACTAATTTAAGTTTCATTTCTCAAGAAATAATTTTAGGATGCATGATAAATAGGTTTCTTTTTCTCTTTTTTCTCTAGCAAGCAGGAAAGTAACCTCCCCCTTGTTCTATAGGAGTAAACGTGACTCTGAATATTAGGAATTATTATAAATGTAAGCTATCAGATTTGGATATATTCAGAACTATTTGGGTTTAGAAACCTGACTGGGCGGCATACAAATGCAAAAATTAAATTATTCGAATATGGCATTACTGTATTTGGCAAATTCCAGATACTTCCAGATCCAAATGCACATCCCTAATAGCAGTATGAAACAAATCCAAACCTTTCCCCTTTGCTCTTGTTTCCTGTGAGAAAATATGTCTGAAGACCAGGCAGATATAAGTTCCCAGTCCAGACTGGATCTGACTGATTCCATACTACCTGGCTGACTCAGCCCCTAAATGGAAACTGATTAGTCCTTTTTCTAAACTTCTCTCCAATTGATTCTATTATATAATTCTGACTTGGCAATCGTAGGTTGCCAAAGACAGAGAGCAAAAACACTACACCCTCATGGAAAGGGAAGCTTTTTAGATAGGGGGGGTTATACTCGAGTATAAGCCTAGTTTATCAGTCCTAAAAATGAGGTTAAAAAGTGGACTCGGCTTATACTCGGGTCACTGAGTGCAATGGGAAAAGGTGTTGCCGGCTAATAGCCTTCACCATCCACTTCTCCCATCCTGTTGTCGGCGCATCTCAATCGGCACGGAGAAAACTTCTTTCTGCTGCATCTTATTTTCATGTACTGTATTCTGATTGTTGAAACACTTCCTGGTGTTTCCAAATCCAAACACCTCCTGGTGTATCCAAATCCAAATTTGACAGCTCACTAGCTGCTGCTGCATTTGTCACCCTCGGCTTATATTCGGATCAATCTATTTTCCTGGTTTCTCAGGTCAAAATTAGGTACCTCGGCTTATGTTCAGGTCGGCTTATGTTCGATATGTAATTTCCATTTTTCTGCATTTCCCAGAGATAAAATTTACTGTAAGCTTGGATTTATCTCTTAGAAAGCCAAAGAACAGGCAACCTGTCCTAACTCCCAGGACTGGAACTACAAATACATGAAGCTAGCCTAGTAGCAGTCACTCAGGCAATATCATTTGTTTCAACTCTCACAATTTCCTTTTCAGCAGAACTCTTCTTCACAAGCCCTTTTTTTCCTAGAAACAAACAGCAGTAGCCAGTAATATATGCATTTTTTATTAGTCTCTGACAGTTTGAGATATTCAGCCATTTTGGAAAGCATACCCTGCACCAGAGCATCAGTACTGCTTGGTAGTAACAAAGGCTGTGATATGTATTTATATTTTGAGATATATGCTACTGATCACTATCATTTCCCTCTTCTCAACTGTCACCTCTTCCCTTAATTCAGTCTTCAGGTGCAGTTGCTTCCTTTGTTTCTGGACTAGAAACAACCCTTGACATAGACATCAACATTCTTTTGACAGTGTTTCTTCCACCCCACCCTGCAAATAAAGAAAGGAAGAGGATACTGTTAAAATTGTCATTTGCTGCAAAAGGAAGAAAACGAGGCTGTAGTAGCAAGGATCCAGTTCAAGGTGCTGATGAAGCAATAGGAACAGGGAAGGGAAGTCATGGAGATGAGAACCAGGCTCTCCATCCCTGTTCTGGGGAGAATTGAAGCAGCAGGACGAGGATAGAGAAACCTTCATTCCGTCCAGGGCTGTGTTCCTTTACTAGTAACTCACATACAGTGAGTGGGGGTGGACTTGAAAACAAAGGAGGACATCAGAGGTAAGGCCAAAAGATGAGAGGACCACCCAGCTTCCTCCTTCCTTTGGGCCTTCTCTTTTCATCTCCCTCCCATCTAGCAAGTGGCCTGCAGGCTCATTTGAAAAAGCCAAACCTACAGAGAGATTTTGCAGTTTAAATTGACCCCCTGTCAGGCCTAGACTTGGCTGGCGCTGCACTGCAGAACCTCAGCTCCATCTTTTGCCCCTGTGATGTTGGGGTAGCAGAAAGAAAGGGGGAAACCAAACAGGCCCACAGTTGTCCTTTGTAGCTACATCAGTGGTCTAAACAGGGGTGCCCAAACTACAGCCCACACGGGCATGTTTTACTTCCACTTCTGGGAGCGACGAGGGTAGCATGGGCCAGATGAACTGGCATTGGGGGCCAGATCTGGCCTACAGGCCATAGTTTGGGCACCCCTGGCTTAAGCAGAGAAAATGGCAGCTTAAAATCTATCCCATTCTGTTGCAATACAGATCGCAAGGCACATTTTACTTTCGCTTTCGGTGGGAGGAACCATGTGACCGGCCCGCTGAACCACATGACTGGCCCGCAACCCGAAAAGGTTGGGTACCCCTGGTCTAAAATAAGAACACAAGGACCACAGGAGGTATGAGAGACACTAAAATTAAACTATAGGTCCCTCTCGCATGTACAGCTGGCTGCGATGTCCAGGTTTCCAGGTTTCCTAGGATTCATCTTTAGGCCTCGTTTTAAACAAAGTGCAATTTAAAGCAGGGAGAATCATACAGAGTTGCAACAGAACCCAACTATCAAGGTCACCTGTGCTGTTAAATGAATACTATGGTCCTAAGAGCCCTCTCCATCGACAAGCCTGATCCTTTAGGACAGGCGTTCCCAACCTTTTTGGGCCATGTGCCGGTCATGTGGTTCCTCCCACCCAGAAGCGTGAAACACTGCCATAAATGACCCACGGGTGTCGTAAACATGTTTAACCACAGCCACAGGTCATTTACGGCAGTGTTCTGTGCATGTGTGGGAGTGTTTTACCTCAACTTCCGGGAGTGGCAAGGGTCCCATGGGCTGGATGAATTGGTGTCAGAGCCCGGATCCTTAGGAACCACTGCTTTAGGGGGAATGCAACCCCTCCACAACATGCACTTCAAATGGACAGAGAAATTCCGCACTGCTTCAGCTCCTTCCTTCAGTTCCATTCTCTCTCCCCATTTTCATCAGTGGCTTCACTTACCAGGGAGTCAGACCCTTTGCTTGCCGTGCTATCTTCTTGGCACATTCTATGTCGTCGTCAATGTTATCATCGAGGAGTTCTTAAGAAAAAAGAAACAGAATGAATTGACCAAAGTGAAATGGAATGGATGTTTGTAAGAATGATAAAGAAAAAAAACCCCAGAGGTTGGGGAGATGTTATGGACCAAAATGGAAAGTGGAGAGGAGAAAAGAGGAAGACATCTCCACCCTTGCATGCCATTGCCTGTGCCATGACTACATCCAGGCCCATGCTGGCCGTTTGGGACACAAGGACAAGTCCCGATGTGCCCCAGTGACTGGCGCCCCCCAAAGGTGGGCAGAAGTTTGTCACCTGGTGGCTACAATCCATGACATCATGCAATACCCCCCCAATGGTGCCGCCCCCTCCCTCCCTGTCCAGCGCCCTTTTAGCCTAGCCAAAACACCCCTAACTACATTTTCCCATCCTACTCACACACATGGATACTTACTCATGCAGGAAATCTTGCACATATTCTTGGATCCTTGGGTCTTGCCATCATCACACCAGTATTGGCTGTTAATTTGAAAGATGCCATAGTCTCGGCTCTTGCCATTATTGTTGATAGCCTTAGTATTGTACGAACTCTCATGCTTTACCAGGCAGACCCCTGCAGAAATATATTTTGGTCTGGTTATGTTAGGAAGGACAGGGTACGGAGCTAGTGTGTTCTAAAACAAAAGTAACCCATTACAGACTCTACAATCCAGTTCTCCCATGGAGATCAGAAATAATCAAGGAAGCAGCTTTTAAATGTACTTCTGATAGTTACTTCAGCCCTTTACATCTGACACTGGACTTTTTTCACAAGTGAATCAATTTGCCATTTTCAGTGAGAGACCAAGCTTTATTGGTACCGAAGTCTGAAGAGGTACATCCTTGGTCTTCTTCATTGTGTTCAAGTCAGTAAACTAAAAAAACCCTCTCAGTCTTTCAGGTCCTTATTCTGGCACATCCATAAAAAACTAAGATTTTACTCAAGCAAGTAACATACTATGGACTTTGACTACTTATACATAGACACATTACTTTTCCTTTCCAACTCAAAGTGATCATGTCGATAGTTGGCCATTTGTCTTAACTGGTATTAAAAGCTTTTGTTCTGGAAATTCTCTCTAAATTCCTCCACGTGTACAACAACCAGATGGTTATAAAGCTATTCGTTTGTGTCCTTACAACATTTTACACAATTGGGTTAAAGTGTACATCCGCTGGAGTTGGGGAAAGTTAAAAACCAAAGCAACTTTCTTTTCATTTACTTGGTGAGGTTCTCTTAAGTAAGTTGCCGGACTTTCATTGCCCCAACCAAACAGCCAATAACTTTAAAAACAGCTTGCGATAGCATCCAGCCATAATGATTTATTTTCTCCTGGATATCTCTAACAGAAAGAGGACACATTAGGGGGAAAAAACCATCTTTCCTTTCCTGCCATGCTGGTTGGTTACCTTTTTGTTTTGCCTATCTAATAAATATACTACTCTGAGTGGTTTTCACCCAAAGAAAATACAGACGAATAGGAACCAGACAACTTAAAACCAATGAAACCAGAATAATAACACAATAAACAATATAACAACAAATTAACAACATGGTGACAGCTGATATTTTGCAGTAGGCAGAAAACAAAGGGTCTCAAGTTTTATTAATGGAGTAGATTTCCTTTGAATACTCTGTTTTTAAAAGCTTCTTTAAAGTCTAGTGGAAAGCAGTTGCGTGTACGACCTATGGAAGAGAGTTTCACAAGAATGGGCCCACACCTGAGAAGGCCCCGTTTCTTTGTTATCATCTTCCGGGCCTCCCTTGGTGTGGAAACCAGGAGAGACAAGGCTTTATCACAGGAAGAAAGAGAAAGTCTTGACCCTACAGTAAACAAAGTCAAGATGTCACAGGGTGTGCTTTCTGTTGATAAAAGACAGATTGATACTCACAATCAGCCACTGTGCTCTTCCCAGGTCCTTCACATCCTGTCTGCTTCAATTTCCGAGCCAGCGTACATCTGTCCATCATTTTGCCCTCAGCATTTGGCACAGCCAGTGCTGCCAGAAGGAAGAACCCCAAGATTAGAAGAGTTTTCATCTTGGCAATGTTTGTCAGCTGTGATCCCTTTGAGGGTTGCCTTCTGCTTTTATTCTCTTGAGGACAAAAGAAGTGAAATACCTTATATGCCATCCCCTCCCACTGCTGCCAGGAATCAGGAGTCATACTGACATTATAGTGAAGAAATATCTCCATTATGTGAGCAAGGCATTGGCACACTATTTCCTAGTAATGCACCAACCCAGTTCAATGATGTTGTCACCTTAATGTTCCTTCCGGGTGACCCAGTCCATAGTTGTGGCAGAGCAACTGCAATATGTGTTGCATGTAGTGTTTCAAGTACATGAAAGTTGGGAAGGAACGATAGTTTGGGTTTTTTGAAGCACAATGATGGAGGGCTGAAAGATGCTGCACAGTTCAGTGGTTTAGACCTTTAGTTGTGGAGCTAGTGGTTGGGAGTTCAATTCTACACTGTGCCTCTTTGACAGGACAGAAGGATCATAGCTCAGAAAACAAAACTGAAGGCAACTGAGGTCAACAAGGTGAACTGTCCAAATAAATCATTGGTAAATTGTAGGTTAAGTTGGTGTGTTTTGGTCAGAGTTTAGGAGGGTCCTCAGAGTAAACTGTGGTGGCTCAAGTGGTTACGACGCTGACCTCGCTGACTGAAAGGTTGGAGTTTGACTCCCGAGTACTGCACAACGGAGTGAGCTCCTGTCTCTGTCCCAGCTCCTGCCAACCTAGCAGTTTAGAAGCAAGAAATTGCAAGTAGATAAATAGAGACCACATCGGTAAGAAGGTAGACAGCATTCCATGCAAACGCAGACAGCACTGGCTCTTTGGCTATAAACAGAGATGAGCATTGAACCCTAGAGTTGGATACGACTGGCTTTCAAGCAAGGGTGACCTTTACCAGAATAAAAGTCCAGAAAAGTAACTTCCAAGTGTTGATCTTGACCTTTATTTTTGAACCATCTGGTCTCATCAGTATTGGATAACTGAGGATCTAAATCTGTAGAAAAATGTACATGGAAATACAAGTGACAGAACATTCCTAAGGGGGTGATAGGGCTCCTTGAATTCTTAGGGTATTTAAAACTGAGGCAATGACCCAGCTATTTTATGGCATTCCCTTGTGAACTGAAGCAGACAGCTTTGGTAGAAGTTCAACTTTTTGTTTGTGCTGTATTTCAAAGGTATTTTGCTGCGTAAGATATACTGTCCTGTCCTTTGGAGCTGATGTAGGATTTTGTATTCTGTGCTAGCACCTGCACTTTCTGTAATTGGTTTTAGGGAGAATGGGGAGTCAGAGTGGGATCTAGTGAAGGGGTGCCCAAACTTTTCAGACAGTGGGCCGGTCGCATGGGTCTTCATGTTGGAAGCGGAACTCTGGTCCACAGGCCAGATCCAGTCCCCAATGCCATTTCATCCAGGAGTGGCAAATGCATCAGGGGCCATATCCGGCCCAAAGACTGTAGTTTGGGCACCCCTGATCTAGTGCCAGCCATTTTCTTTCTCAGCCTGCCCCTCCCTCACAGACTTCTTTTGCAAATACCGTGTGGGAGAGGAGGACCATGTGCACTGCAGAGAAGGTGGGATATAAATGTAACTAATAAATAATGAACTGAACTGAACTTAGATGGCTAACAACAGAGAAATTGCATCTGTTTGTTAGGATTGCGGCAGTACGAGAGTGGTCCTACTTCAGTAATTGCTGCCAGGATGGCCCTACCTGCTGACTGCTGAAAGCACCATGACCACTTATGGTCCTTAGTATTGGAGTGAAGCTCTAAGTGCTTCGGTGCAGTTGCATTCCCAAATTGAATTTGTGTCCAATTGCAGCCCTAATTGTGGTTTCCTCACAGAAATGTGAGAGGTAATTTTCTGAGGATGCTGAGAATTCTGTTAATTTCCCATGTTGACTGTTTATCCCTGGGCCTACACAGAACCACTGTGTGAAGGACTGGGGTTCCTTTCAGTGCTCTACTCTGACTTAATATATTTGATATATAGAACACCTCCTCCTGTGCAGCCTACATAGATACCAGTATGGTCCTCTCCATTCCACTGGGCATTATTATGCCCATTCTGTCTGTCTGCTATAAGACAAAGTGCCCCAGATCTAACTTTCTAACCATGGCACAGTGGTTGAGTCAAAACTCTATTCATGACCCGAGTTCAATCCTGACTGGCTCAAAGTAAGACTCAGCCGTCTAGTCTTCTGCGGCTGGTAAAACAAGTACCCAATTTGTTGGAGGCAAAATGTTAATTAGCTTGCAAACCACCCAGAGAATGCTCAATGTATAAGTGCTGTTGCTATCACAAACTGGATGTTCTCCGGTTTCAGATGGGATTCCACGAGAAATTTGATTTTAGGCATCAGCATTCCCATTTCAGTTTAAGTGGAGCCTGTCAAAATCCAAACCACTATCTCCACCATGGGACTCCTGAGCTCCATTTCTCTGGCTGGACTTGCATGTAGAAACTGTAGCATTTCAAATAGTTGCACTGTAATTCCTGTTACCTAGCAACCTAAATTAGGACCACACAATCATGCCTCCACCCTCCCATTGTTGGTGAACATATGCGCTGAGTCATCAATGCGTAGATCATTATTTTTCCAGGACTATTTAGCGTCCAGCTTAGACAATGCTTGATAAGGACCACCATCTTCACAGCAGACAAGACAATCAAATAATTTTTGTGATCGACACACACTGGTCATATATCCATATTGCTAGGTTTCTAATGATCAAGAGTCCTTTGCCCCTCTGAAAATGTACCTCTGGTGGAAGAGAATAGCACTTTGCCCTCTTCCCACCCATGCACGCGCACACAAAGTCCTTTCGTGGGATCGTTTGGTCAGTTCTCTTTACCTCTGACTAACCCTCTCTTTACATCAGACCCTATTCCACCATAAAAGCATGGGAGGTGCCATTTTGTGTTTGGCTAGAGCAGGGGTTCCCAACCTTTTCTTGCCGGGGGCCAGGTCACGCTGTCTCAGTCGGCTTCGAGGGCTGGATGACCATTTTGTCCTGCCTGCACGATGGGAGCAGACATTTTCCCCCAGTAGCTTCAAATGGGGTGGCCATTTTGTTTCTCAAATGCCCTTGGAAGGGTGGGGCAGACATGAAATGGTGCTGCAGGCTGGATCCAGCTCATAGGCCTTAGGTTGTGAACCCCTGGGCTAGAGACTTCCACAGGGCGTTGTCTGCGAACCCTCCTGCCCCTCTCTGCTTCACCAGTTCGATAGCTAACATGGCCCAGCCGACGTGTAATGGTTCTCGGAGAGGCAAGATCAAACATCAATGATTTCTGGCTTAAGGTGGGAAATCAAACAGAAGAGGGGCCCTGGCACTTGCTTCCATGAGGCAAATAGCTTTGCTTCTACACCACTCTTTCACCTGACCAGGCTTTTCCCACGCTGGATAGCCGCTATCACACAGCTCTCCACACCACAACTCTGGTGAAGTCAAGGCCATCAAGGCCTCTGACTGTGGTTTTGGTTGCTTCAGCTTTCACACATCCAGACTGTATGAGTGCAGGGAGGGCGTGGGAAGCACTGTTTCCAAATCTGTATGTAACTGGAGAGCACGAGTTCCCAGCCAGTCTTCTTCTTCTTCTTTTTTTTTTGGGGGGGGGGAGTGCCACCACTGTTGGTCCACAACATGAGTGCAAGAATACTGGAGACACCCTGGATATAATGTGTCAAATTTAGAGAAAGATTCAATAGGGAATGCTGTTACCTTTCCTGCTGGAGTGGTACCTGTTTGTCTGCTTGCAATTTCTGGCTTTCGAACTGCTAGGTTGGCAGGAGCTGGAACAAACTACGAACAAACTGTACTGTCATGCAGCACTTGGGTCTCGAACTACTGACCTGCTGACCTTCCATCAAACTCAGTGTCCTAACCACTAAGCCACCATCGCTTAAGTACTGAACTGTATGAGATTCCTATTATGATATATTCATTGGGGTTTTTAAAAAAAATAATAATAATAGAAGCAATGTATTTCAAAACAGAAAAAATGTATCGGCAAAGCATGTTGGAGCAAGTGGTGCTTTCCAGCTACCAACATTGGGAATGGGATCCATCAGTGATGAAGAGTGGTAATTTTAATCATATGATGTCTTCTTCTCCTTCTGCCATATCCGATTCCAAATATTGGCAATCCTCATGGCGAATCAGCCATGAAGACTGTCCTGCAAATATAATGCTGTGGCCTTTCATTTGCCTTCTGCATCACAGAGTGACCCCCCGTACCACTGATCCGGCTCCGCATGTCACTTTTGGCTCACAACCAGAAAGTAATGTCAGTGAAAGGTTATTTAAGTGACAACTGCATCACCTCATATTCCTAAATGAAGGAGCTAAATGTGTTGTCAAATATCCTCGGGGCTGTCACATGAAAGATGGGGGAAGTTTCTTTTGTTTCACTCACAAGAAGAATCAATGAGTTCTAGTGAAAATATTGTGTAATGGGCAGAACAAGCTGCCTTGATTGATGCTGCTCTTCCTGCACCACCAGCAGTTTGGACATGACCTTTGAGCTGCCTTCCTACTCCAGTGCTTGTTCTACACTTCTGTATTTGAGATATTCTGCTTAATAGGGACCCTGGGACTCTACCCCAAAACCTAGCCTAAAAGCAACGCTTTCACTCCAAAGTATAATTACAGTTATAACAACCTAAATATCCTCATTACAAATCCCCTGAAGTGGGGGTGCCCAAACTAAGGCCTGGGGGCCAGATGCGGCCCCTGACACCAATTCATCCAGCCCACGAAGCCCTCGTCGCTCCTAGAAGTGGAAGTAAAACGTGCCCGCACAGGCGTGTTTTACTTCCTCTTCCAGGAGCGATGAGGGCTTCATGGGCTGGATGAATCAGCATCAGGGGCCGCATCCGGACCTCAGCCATAGTGATCGGTTCACTGAACCCTGTGACCAGCCCACGGCCTGAAAGGTTTGGGCACCCCTGCCCTGAAGACATTGTAAACACCCATGCATATCATTTTCCAAGATTGTATCTAATTTTTCTAAGATTGTCTCTGTTGCAATTTGTGAAGAAATATCCCACGCAAACACACCCGCAAATTTGCTTCTGGGATTACTCCTCCCTTGTGACCTGGTCCAAAACTGTGTCTGAGCAACTGGAAATGTCTTAACACATTTCTTCTGTACTGTGCCCATTAAGTAAATGCTAGGAAGGAAAGTAAAAAAAGCTTGAGTTGTTCCTGTAAACAGTGTGGCAACTGAAGAGGGAAGGGAAGGCTTGAACCAGATTGATATGATCGCCACAGGAAAATCATTAGCAAAACCCTGCAATTACTTAGGATTGCTGGGACACATATAGATGTCATAGAACCACCTTACACGAAGACCATGGGTCCATCTGACCTAGAGTTCGCCAAGGTTTCAAGCAGAATTTATTCTTCACCTTAACTAGAAACCACTGGTATTCCCTGGTGGTCTCCTATCTAAGTAGTAACAATGTCTGAGCCTGGCTAGCGTCCAAAATAAGGCCATACCATGCTGTTGAGGGTGATAACACACCTGTAATTATAAGAGTACTTCATGTAGGCCAATTTGGAAAGGCAGGAAGGTCCCTGGTTCTTGGAAACCAGGTTTCTTCCTGTAATGAGTCCAACACGTTAACCACCGCCCTACATACTGCCCTTGCCTCTACAGTTTCCTGTTCCATGCTATTGTATCTTAGTCTGGCCAGGTTATGCTGTTATGGTACTAGAATAGACCATACTGCCAGCAACTCAACACTGAGTGTCAGGCGGCGGTTAACTATCCTGACAACCCTGAGGACTAGTGACCTTGGGTGCTGAAGTCCACAAGGAAGGGTGATGATCCCCAAGTGGATTAAACCCCACTGAGTCCATCTTGATGGAGGACAGCAGCTTCATCCATTCTGGCTTGGGGCTGAGGAGGACTTTGCGTGCCAAAAGGGATAGGAACATGGAACCTAATCAGTGGTACGGGGGTCATGCTGCGAAGCAGAAGGCAGTTGGAAAGCCACTGCATTATATTCTCAGGGCAGCGTTCATGGCTGATCGCCATGAAGATCAGCAATATTTGGATACGGCAGAACGTACCAAAGAACCAAGTCTATTGAAAACTATGAAGCTTCAGCAAGACCAATGCACTGCTTCTTAGAAACGGGAACCGCCCAGCAATGGCACAGATTGTTAGGATTGGGGAATGCAATTCTATTCCACCAAATTACAGTACCTCTTCCTCCACAGAAAAGAAGAGAATGGGTGATGTAGAGTTTATTTCAAATTATCTGCATAATCATTTCTCATCTACTCTACCAGAATGTAGGTTGGAGGTCCAGAGTCCCCATTCAGCAGAAGTAGTAGCGCCCCCCCCTCAAATGCTGCAGTATAGAAACTTAGAGCTTTAGAGTTGGAAGGCAGCTTAAGCGTCATAACCTTAGCCCATTATGTTTTTCCAGCCATCGATACAAGATTCATGAAGGAAAAATGTGTCCACAATACCAGTCCTTTGTCCTTATCAAGCTAGCTAGCATTTTTCCCCCAAAGGAAATAAAGCTTTTGAATGAATTAATTTTTCACACTGCTACCATCTTCTTGTGTGGCAAAGTAAAACAGAAACATTGAAACAGCAGCACTACACAGAAAACCAGTCGTTCCCCTCACCCTTGTACCCTCTGTTATCAGAAATATAAAAATACAGTGATACCTTGCTTAAAGAGCATAATGTGTTCCACAGGATTGCTCTTTAAGCGAAACACCATTGTAAGTGACCAATTGTGACTTCTGGCAGAGGGGGGGGGGGAGGATTGCGAACCCCAATTTATTTGTTAAGAGAGTTTTTGGTTGGTTTTAGTTGTTAAGCGAAGCGAACATTCAGAGAAAATTCTGCTCTTTAAGTGAGTTACTCTCTAAGTGAGACACTCTTTATGCGAGGTTTGACTGTACAAGATTTATTGTTGCTTGTTTTCTCATACATAAAAGGTGAGAACAATTTGAATCAAAAATATAGCACAAGCTTTAAACAAGATCTTAAACAAGTAAGTAATCCTAATCTCAACAGTTGATATTAGGTAAATAAAATAGTTGAGGTTAGGTAAGTAATCCTAATCTCAACCTAGTTGAATCTAGTTATGAACACTTCAGCTTGGGAAAAACCACTGCCTGAAATCCTTGCTTAGTACGTAACACCTAGAGTAGGCCCACAGTATCGTTGGGGATCTGGTGAATCAACTCCTCTGCAAATTCCACTGATTGATAGATCTACTTTAGTTGTGACTTACTATACTCAACTATAGCAACTCTCTGAATCGATACTGCTAATTTATATTAAATGTCAGGGTACACAGAATCTCCACGAAGATTGTGGTATTTTTGAACCACAACCAGGGATACCTTGGGCAATGGCAACCTCATGTCCCGGCTAATGTTTCTCACGCTAGGTCAGGCGAAAGGAACTACGGAACATATCTACCAAAAGGTGGGTTCATTTCACAGTTTCATGTCTAAGATACCAAATGTTTATTATGAAATAATTTCATGTCTGGTTTGTGTTTAGAAATGTCTGACATTTCCCTTTTCACTATACTTTGAAGGAGTGCCACAAATGGTAGTAGAAATCCAAGCTCTACAAAATGGTGTTTGGTCTGTTCCTTTAATTTCCCTTGACTTCTGAATGAGGCACGCAGTTCATATTAACAAAAAGATGCCAGCTCATTTCATCACCGTTTCAAAGCTCACCTCATTTACTTAGAAATTAATTCAGAACATGGCAGGATGCAATAGCCAGGGCCAACCTCACCCCTCCTGGGAGGAGAGGAACAATCTCTGTGTGGCCAAATCCCCACAGGGGAGACCTTGGTAGCAATGGACATCAGAGGCTCTGCATAGCAGAAACATCAGCTGAGCTAAACATCAAAGGCATCTCCATCTAAAGTACCAAGCCTGTGCTGATACAACAAGAGTGGCTTCCCCTAACATAAGGCTGATGACAGATTTTCATCTGAAAGGCTGGTTAAGGCCTCACTGGCCACACTTGATCCAATATTGTGTGCAAGTCCTGTATTCTGGGGGATCTACAGCTAATCCTGGACACTGAAGATCTTGGTCAGCAAAGAACTGTTTGACTGAGATTTCTGTTGTATCTCCGCAGTCCTGGCCAACTGCTGCTTCAATCGCTTCTTCCCTTTGCTGGTCTGGATTTCGTCCTCAGTAGGACGCTGGGTGAAGCCCCAACTCTTTTCTTCCTGTTCTCCCCGGCTGCTCTTCTGTGAGAAGTGTTTGCTCTTCTCTACGTTCTGCAGGTAGAAATTAGTCTCGCGCTTGGCCTGTGAAACTTCGGCACGCATGCGCTGCTGCCGGACCTGCCGTTCATAAGCGAGACGCTCACTCAGGTGAGTCCACTTGAAACGGTGCAGATACTTGGGGGGGGGGGAGAGAAAGAAATACTTAATGAGATGCCATCATGGAATTCCTTACTATCTATTATACAATACAGAAATGGGCATCTGGTGGAACTCCCACCATCTCTCAACACTTGAGGTGACTGGTGGGGACCTGAAATCCAACAAGTTGCCCGTCACTAGTCTAAAAGGCAGGAAAATCAGAGGTGGGCGACTTCTGTCTTTTTCAAAGTCCACTCCCATTTCCACCCATTATTAGTCTAGGTCAGGAGTCAAAACCATCTGACATTCCCACAGCTGGCCAGGCTACAAGACATTCTGCAATACTAAGAAGTGAACTCTTCAAGGCAGGGATGGGCAAACCGGTTGCCATCAGTCTATATTCCTTGCAGCCCATTGTTTCCCAACCTTTGTTTCTCGGACTTTGGCTCATCAGTGCTTTGGGGAATTGAAATCCAAGAACCAAAGGTTGGGAAACACTGCTGTAACCTAATTTCTGCTATGAGCAAACAGTGGCTCTCTCTAGCAAGAGCTCCCAGCAACCTGATGGATAAGAAAAAGGAAGAAAAGTGGGGAGCTCCAGACAATGTTGGGTTTAAATATTAGCACCATTGCTGCCTGTGATCCAAAACGCTGTACAGAAAGTGGGGATTTAATGATTCAGGTTCTTTTGGACTACAGCTCCCATAATCCATCACCACTGGCTAGGGCTGATGGAAACATTAAGCTTTAAAAAAAACCTTGTGCAAGTTCATAATACCGTATCCCTGCCCTAAAGCAGGCTTTCTCAACATTTTTGGGTCATGGGCCAGATCATTCTCCCTCAGATGGTCACATGGTTCCGCACAAGTTCTCGCTATATTTTCGTGCACAGTCTTGCGCATTTTTGGCAAGTTCTAACGCGAAAACGCGTGTTTTCATCCAGTTCTCAAGCGAAAACATGCATTTTTGCTGGATTTTCTGCGCTTCTGACACTGCCGGCAGCAACGAGGGTGGAGGGCCACATGAAATGGCTCCACGGGCTGCATCTGGCCCACGGGCCGCAGGTTGCGAATGCCTGCCCTAAAGGAATGAAATTCTTGGCGCGTTTCCTCAGCTCTGTGTCATAGGGTTGAAGCCCAAGACTGTTGTTAATGTGTAATCATCAAAAGTGGGGAAAGACTGAGCAATTAACAGGCTTCCTAACACATGAGCTTGAGAAGCCCATATGGCAACAATCTATTCCTCTTCCAAAATGTACTGAATCTGGCAATACTGTATTTTTATAAAGAGATGGTTTCTTCCTAGAAGAGATACCTATGTAATCGCTACTTGATCTGTTTGTGAGGCCTACCACATGCCAAACTGTGGCTGACCTCTTGTTACACAGCTCCATGTGAGCCATGGTGATGAGGTTGTCACCAGCAGCAAATCACCTCTGATTAAAGACAAAATGCTGCTGATTGAAAATGATTCTGAGAGCTCACAAGTTGTACAAAATGCAAGAAAGGCGCATGCACCTTGACATTCCCAAAGGAACTCTTTAAGACAGCAGCAATTTGCCACCACTGCTGAGATAGGTGGAAGCCCACAACAGAAGGCAGGGGTGCCCAAACTACGGCCTGGGGGCCAGATCCGGCCCCCAATGCCAATTCATACAGCCCACAAAGCCCTCATCGCTCCCAGAAGCACAAGTAAAATGCCTAAACCACATGACCGCCCTGAAAAGTTTGGGCACCCTTGCATTTTCTGACCAAGAGGCTGCCCTTTGACTGTCCCTTTTCCTACTTCAAACCTGCTGGGTTTTAAGGGAAGATCTTGTGCTGGTCCACATCAGCACCACTACAGCCAGATACACATGGGCACAGAATCAAGTCCCTGAGCAAACCCATATGCTTTAGTAAATCAATTTATCTCACAACACATTTTAGGGAAGTAAGAAAATGGCAGAGATATAGTTAAGTCAGAACTTGACTAACCAGAGTGAGAGGATATTTGGTATCTTTAGATGCACAGGTAGAACATCTTAATTCCCTATTAGTTCCTCTAGTCCAGTGATGGTGAACCTTGGCACGCCAGGGGTTCTTGAACTTCAATTCCCAGAAGCCCACATCAGCAGGAGTTCTGACTCGAGCTTCAGGTAATTGAAGTCCAAGAACACCTGGGGTGCCAAGGTTTGCCATCACTGCTCTAATCAGAAGAGGTTTAAGACACAAGAGCAATTATGTACAGGGTGCATAATATGAAAATTGAAATGGCCTTATTTACTGGAGCAGCTCCCAGTACATGTCCACATACCTTCATATTCCAGAGATCATAGTGGAATCTGCTCTTCTTGCGGACACCCATGGGAGTATTGTGCAAACTGGAAGCAACCAATTTTGCTACCCGCTTATCGCGGAATTCAACCCAGCCTTCCGTGAAGTTTTTGGCGTTACTTCCAGCCTTCTTCTTTTTCTTTCGTATAAATTGTTCTGAGGGACACAAAAAACAAAATGGATCATGAAGTGTCCAGTCCTGGGGTTCAAGTATCAGCCCTATACTCGCCCTGTAACTGATGGGTGTTTCCTGGTAACTCGGCAGATAATCTCCCACATGTAAAATAGGCCTGTCAATGATTTAAGAACTACTTCTATCATGCTTTTATTTTTAAAATTATCAGAGCAGTTGTGAATAAAACTAATAAAAGCAAATACTGTACAAGGAAAACATAATTACTTTTGGAGACTATGGCCAACATCCTGTTGGTGTAAATTATCACGGTGCAAAGTGATAAAATCATCAGCTTTCAAAAATGAAAATTAATTTAATTTATAGCAGTCTTCCTGTATCAATGGGTGATACATTCAAAGACCTACAATGGATGCCCAAAACCACAGACAGGAGCAAACCCTATACTACTTAATTTTTTTGTGTTGTGGTAAGCCACAGATAACTGAAACCATAGAAACCAAATATACAGATATGGGGTTCTACTGCAGTTACAAGCTCCCTAGTTCCCCATCCCGTCCACCCATTTAGGTTCTGAAGCTTTCTGGGGCTTCCTTTTGCCCCGAGAAAGCCTTTAGGAGCCTCGGGACGGAAGGAACCTTTAATAGCTAAAAACATTGACAGACTGCCAACAATGAAATCAGACTGTCAGTAGCCACTCAGCAGTTAGTTTTGGTGCCTAAAGGCTCCCCACCAATATACAAATTTGAATAATAAATAAATTTAAATTAAATTTTATTCAGTGAAAGTTGATGACATCACTCACTTCTGCTCAAAGAGTTGCATTTCATTTCAGTTACAAATCCATGAAGTGAGTTTTCATCTGAATCACCCTGTGTTTCATCAAGTTCCTCTTATACGACACATGACAATTCAAAAAGGGAGACTACATTCAGCATACTGCTTTTTTCTTTAATGTTTTCGATGCTATCAGTGACGTCCTAGCTCTACTCTGCACACGCACACAGCTACTCTCTCCCACACCCAAGCATATATGTACAAACCTGCTCACCTTCTGGCTGCAGGAAAATACGTCCTACTTCGCCATAGACACTAAGCAGGTTACGAACATGCCGTGGCCGGAAGCGGGGTGGGATGTGGCCAAGGTAAATGATACCAGGAACAACCTTTTTTGTGTCAGCTTGATGAGGCAAATCCAGCTGAATATCACTTTCTATTTCCTTGTTTTCCGATGTAGCCTTCATGGTGCCATCTTGACTCAAATCCATAGCGTCTTCAATGTCTCTGTTCTCTGTCACAGTCCCATCTCCTGCCTTTTCACCATCCATGATGAAATCTTCATCTAGGGGTTTCAGCAGATGCTGCTCTACACCTTTGTTAGCCATGCACTTGTTCTCGCAGCTAACATGGGATGCAAGGAAAGGAAGAACAGTTGGAAGGTTGTTTTCTTCCTCCAATAAGACAAAATGTTACAAAAGAAATCTACAAGGGAAGTACAGTATACAGCAGTGGTGCACAAACTAAGGCCCGGAGGCCAGGTGCGGCCCCCGACGCCAATTCATCCAGCCCACAAAGCCCTTGTCGCTCCTGGAAGCAGAAGTAAAACTTGCCTGTACGGGCACGTTTTACTTCCGCTTCCAGGAGCGATGAGGGCTTTGTGGGCCGGATGAACTAGCGTCGGGGGCCGCACCTGGCCCCCAGGCCTTAGTTACTGGCTCCCTGAACCACATGATCGACCCATGGCCCAAAAGATTTGGGCACCCCTGGTATACAGTATACTTCTTATTACACCAGAATTTCTGTTAGTTGCCCTGCAACAACGTATCTAATGTATCAATATAACCAATATTACTTGGGATTTCTGCTGTAGCTTACTCCACAGACTTCAGGTGGCCTACTTGCATCAATAATGTGACAAACGCTTAGAGCAGAGGTGCCCAAACTTTTTGGGCTGTGGGCCGATCATGTGGTTCAGGGAGCCAGTCACTAAGGGCCAGGGGCAGCCACCGATGCCAATTCATCTGGCCCGCAAAGCCCATACAGGTGCATTTTACTTCTGCTTCCAGGAGCAACGAGGGCTTCGCGGGCCGGATATATTGTTGTCGGGGGCCGCCCCCGGGCCTTAGTTTGGTCACCACTGGCTTAGAGCAACAGGGGTTTGAGATGCAGTTGGACAAGGCGAGGAAACCCTTTGTGTCTAACTAAAGGAGGGAAATGAATAAAATCACAACCTTTACGTATACCACATTTCTGCCTGACTCTCTGATAAAAAAGATTTAGAGTTAGGCGTCAAATTTCAAAGGAGTGTACTATATATACTACAGCATTATCCTATGCTCTAGGTTTGAACTTCTAACACACATAGAGAAAAGCATTGTGGCCACTACTAAGATCACCACAGAGGAGGAATGGGCATCATGCAGGCATAGGTCCAAAAGTCTAGGGATCATAATGCTGAACACCAAATCTGTTTCTAGAGGCATCATTGCCTTCCAGCTCCCTCTGTTTCCAGAGGGAAAATGAACTGTAGCTTCTAGAAATGAACTGCATTTCCCCCAAAAGTGGTGATTCACCTTTTAAATGGGTCACTATCTCTCCTGCATTGCTTAATACCAAAACAAACCCATTTTCCACAAAAGGAAGTGTGCTTCTAGCCACTTCAGGTTTCATTTTTTCATTTTTGGTGGTCTGTTTGGCCCTCTTAACAGCTGGAGATGGGAAAACACTGGTCCCTGGTGGTCTTAGTTCTATCATAAGGACCATTGTCTATCTCAAAGTCAGTTTACAACACTGATCTTTTGTTGTTCAGTCACACAATTGATTCCGACCCTTTGCGACCCTATGGACCATTGCCCGCCAGGCACCCCTGTCCTCCACCATCTTCCTCAGCCCACCCAGCTTTGTGCCCATTGCATCTACAATACCATCTAGCCATCTCATATTTGGCCGCCCCCTTCTTCTTTTGCCCTCCACCTTTCCCAGCATCAAGGCTTTCTCAAGTGAATCCTCTCTTCTCATTTGGTGTCCAAAGTACTTTAGCTTATCTTTACTATTTGACCTTCTAAGGAGCAGTTAGGGTTGATTTCTTTTAGGATTGACTTATTTGTTCTCCTTGCTGTCCAGGGGACTGTCAAAACTCTCCCAATGCCAGAATACCCTCTCAGGTAATTCAAGTGATCAGCCTCTCTTTCTGTGTGCAGAAGCGCTTATCCACTCTCCACCTGGATAAAGGGCATACAAGTCAAAGCTGGCCCATCCTGTACCCTTGAGACATTCTGACTCTATTCCTGGGCCTATGACATAATTGGTCAATTTCTGGAACTCTGCTTTTTAAAAAAATCCCAACAAACAGGAAAAATGCAACTAGGTATGCCTTGTGACTTAGCCACTGCAAGCCCATTCAACAACTGTCCTACAATCATTCACATACTCATTCATCATTGTGTAACATTTCACTTTAGCAAATCGAGTGAGACATCAAAGAAAAATAACACTCGATGGCACAAACAAGCTATCTAAAAAGGAACACACCTTTATCCTACAGTTACATAAAATGATTAGCAAAACTGTTCCAAAAGGAGAGAGATTTTATATATACAGTATATGTCAAATTGAACTCTCCCTGGTGCCACAATGGATAGTGTCCAAGGAAATCCTGGGCTTTATTAGGGCAGTTCATCTCTTAACTAGTCCTGTTCCTTGGCATCAGTAGCTAAGTGCACTTTCCTCAATTCAAATTGCTAATCAACTTTTTATTGGTATGATTTTCAAATGGAGTGTTACTCCTGCCTAGTTCTCACACCTACCGTATATACTTGAGTATAAGTCAGGGGTTTTAGCCTGCAAAATGAGGTCCAAAATTGGGACTTGACTTATACTTAGGTCAACGTAAACACTCAAAAATACACACACACAAATGTCTAAATTAATTAATTTTACTGTATTTTCATGTATTTTAATTACTGAAATGCACTAGCACCTGCTGCATTTCCCACCCCTGACCTATGCTCGGGTCACTCTATTTTCCTAGTTTTAGAGGTCCAAATTAGGTATCTCGACTTATATTTGGGATGACTAATAGTCTAGTACATACAGTATGTATGTAATGTGCACTGTCAAGTCAATATCTGCCTTATGGTGACCCTTTCCAGAGTTTTCAAGGTAGAGAATATACAGAAGTGGTTTTATCATTCCTTTCTTCTGATGGTGCCCTGGGAATCTGCAGCTTGCCCATGACAATAAAGGCTGGCTCTTCTCCCAAGAGGCACATTGGGGAACCAAACTCCCAACCTCTAGCTCTGCATCCAGATACCTAAACCACTGAGTTATTCAGCCATCTTTCATGCCTGCTCCATTTTATTAAGTTCCCAAGCTTATCAGCAGTGCCTGTGGCAATAAACTGATGCTTACATGGTATGTATGTCTTCACACAAGTCACTCTTTCAACTCCACCCTACTCTTAGGCATGCTACCATAAGTACAATTGGCATGCTGATTTTACAATCTCCCATCCCTATACCTCCACCCACAGTCCACTTACATCAGGGATTCTCAACCTGAGGCCCATGGGCCGGATGCGGCCTGCAGCACCATTTCATGTGGCCCCTGCCACCTCCACCACACCCGGAAGCGCCATGTGGTGGAGGAAAGGCAAAATGGCTGTCCGGACCCAAAAGCTGTCTGAGGCAGCGGGACCCAGCCCCCAGCTTTAAAAGGTTGAGAGCTCCTGACCTACATGTCCAGCCTTCCCCTTCTGCCTCGACTTGTCCATTTCAGGCCTTGTTCATGCAGCAAAACACAAAGGGCACAGATAGCCATATGCTAGTGATGGCAAATCTTGGCATTCTGGGTGTTCTTGAACTACAATTCCCAGAAGCCCTGATCAGCAGGAGTGCTGATTTGGGCTTCTGGGAATTGCAGTCCAAGGACACCTGGAGTGCCAAAGTTGGCCACCACTGCTATATGACCTGTATGTCCTTTATTTGTGTACAGACTGAGTGAGAGCTTCTGCACAACAGAAGAAAGGGTGAATACTTGAAGATAGACATGATACCTTTTCATAAGCGTTATTATGACCATATCTTCTACACACCTCCCATTTTCTATTTTAAGGGCTGCTGAACCACAACCCTCCCACCCCACCAATTGCTATAGGGCACAATTGGTTCCCAATCACCTCGACCAAGACGGGCAACGACGGATTATGGGATATGTAGTCCTGCGACTCAAACACTCTGCAATAACCAGGTAGACACGACTATGCCTTGGCTTAAATAGCAGCCAGCAGTTATGGCGAACCTTGGCACTCCAGGTGATCTTGGAATTCGGTTCCCAGAGAAGCCCAATTCAGCACTCCTGCTGATCAGGGCTTCTGGGAATTGAAGTCCAAGTTCACCTGGAGTGCCAAGGTTCGCCATCGCTGCGGCTAAGCCTACCCACTCTTCCTCTTCTTCTCCCTTTCCCCCCTTTTAAAAAGTTGTATCTCGTGTTTTAAAAAGTTTCATCTCATGTTTTTGGAAAGTGAGAGAAGTTTCTAGACTTTTCCGAATATTCGTCAGCCGTAACTCTGAAGAAGGGGTCCGTAAGCCACGAAAGTCTCCACTGAAATAAGCCTGTCAACCCTAAAAGCTACCACAGGACCCGTGTTTCCGTTACCCTAAAAATGGATTTAAAGGGTTGGTTTTTTTTCCCTTCCACTCACCTCCCTCGCGGACACGCCGAAGCGCGACAACTTCACTCACGGCTATTGTCGCAAATGGAGAAGCGACTTCCGGCACCTCCAGAGTAAGAAAATGGAAGATGGGACATCTCTCTGCAACTTCCGAGACGAATAGAATGTTAAGGCGCGGTCTGTCAATTTCTTTGGTGCACCTTCTGGAGCGGCGAAACAAAACTGTAATTATATCAGACATAAGAGGTGGATATTATGGTACTGTATACATTTATGATATCTGGTATAGGAGACCCAGAGTGGCTGGGCAAAGTTGGTTCTTCAGGAGATGAACATGCAAATCAATGAGTTATTTGCAGCCGGTGATAAAATGCAATCAGTTTGTCAGGCGAATATCTGGTGGAAATCAGTTTGAGGAGTTGGTTTTGCAAAATAAACATTCCGACATTATTAATCTCCTATGAAAAACTGATTGCATGTTCATCTCCTGAACCAACCAACCAACTTCGCCCAGCTACTCTGTCTGGGCCGCTGTCCCAGATGTTTATAAATATGTGCCACGATATCCACTCTTATGTCTGATGAAGTGGACTTGATCCACAAAAAGCTAACATTAAAATGCAGGAGTTAGTCTTTAAGGTGCCACAGCGTTTTTTGTGTTTGTTTCATTCTGATTGCTCTCTGATATGCTTGCACAGACTAACATGGCTACTATTTCAAAAGTTAAATACAGGAGTTAGTCGTTAAGGTGCCACAACCTCTTTTTTTGGGTGGGTGGGTGTCTTTTTTTGCTGCTCTGTTTGTTTACTCTCAAATACGCTTGCTAACACGGGTACTATTTCAAACATTTCAACTAGGATGGTAAACAAGGATGGTAAGTTACTCTTCTTTTTTTAAAAGAGAATAAGTCTATGGTCAAACGATTCCTATTGGCTGAGGAGACAAAGGCGTTGGCGCTTTAGCACAGAGACAATTGGAACAGGAAGTGGAGATGAGATGAGATTGAACTCAGCTGTACTAAGCTTGCCATCATTTAAACCTTTGGTGTAGATCAAGGTGCCCAAACTACAGCCCATGGGCCAGATCTGGCCCCCAATGCCAATTCATCTGGCCCATGTTGCCCTTGTTGCTCCTGGAAGCGGAAGTAAAACACGCCCATATGGGCGAGTTTTTACTTCTGCCTCCAGGGGAGCAACGAGGGTGCTGTGGGCCGGATAATTGGCATAGGGGCCTGGATCTGGCCTGAGGGCTGCAGTTTGGGCATTCCTGGTTTAAGCAGAGAAAATGGCAGCCTAAAATCTATCTCGCCCTGTTGCAAAACAGATTGCAAGGCACATTTTACTTCTGCTTCTGGTGGGAGGATCCACGTGACCAGCCCGTTGAGCAATGTGACTGGCCCATAGCCTGAAAAGTTTGGGCATCCCTAATATAGATTCAAAAGTGCCCAGATGAAGTCCCATTAAAGCCACATTGTCAATGACATTTGCTTGTCCTTTGATATTGATGGTTTTTGTGAGAGGTGCCCTTGGTCCTCCAGGTTGAAGTGAGGAGCCTTTGGCTTTTCCAGATTGCTAGTCGTTCCTGCAATGTCTACGTATTGGCTGTGCTGATGAGGCCAAAGGGAGTTGCTGCTAGAATCATGTCAAACGATGGCAGACCTGAGTCGGGGGGGGGGGGGGTTTGAGATGTCAACTTTAGTTTAACAACTAAAAGAGTACAATGCTGACTTTGAGATTTGTCAGTTGTAGAAATTTGGGACTAGGCATTAACCTCTTCTGGCAGCAAAAATGCCCTTGTACTGACAGTACAACCATCAGACCTGTGAAGAACCAAAAATGGAGCAGAGAAGGAGAATTGGGGGTGGGGGGATGGGGAGCCAAGATAGAAAGTACAGTATCCGATCTTCTTCCAAACCAGGATGTAGGCACTCTCCTAGCCAAGAATAAGGGCAAGTGGAGTTTCTCCAGCAACAATCCTTTCAACCCTGAAAGCTCCTTTGTATGCTTCTAACACGATTAAAAAACAACCCTACATTCTTAATCATCATCATCATTATTTTGGAATTGCAGAGCTAGAAGGGATTTGTTTATTTATTTATTTATTTAGATTTATATTGCCGCCCACTCGCTGAAGTGACTCAGGGCAGCTTACAGTCAAAACAACAACAGTACAATAAAAATTATAAAATGCAACCACATAAAACAACCAAACTAGAACACAAACTAACTCCCGTCAGGCCGTTGTTGTGGGCCCAGAGGAGTGAGCAAGGTCCCCAGCCACTGCTAGGCCTTGGCATCTTTTTCCTCAGGCCGTTGTTGTGGATAAGCAAGGAAGCATGACAGGGAACTGAAATCCCAACTTCTATCTCCATAGGCAGGTACCTAAAACCACTGGGATATAATCTAGCGAGCTCTTCTTGTAGGCTGAATGGCGCTTGGAATTCAGCATAGCTTCAGCTGCCCCTCCACCATTGTGACTAGATTTCATTCTTTAACTATCATACATTAAAAATGGTCTCCCCATCTTAACAAGTGATTTAAGGATGGTAATGTATTAAGAACGGATAGCAGAACCATACCAATCCCTAATAAATAATATGACTTGAATATATATCATAAGAGAACAAAAGACTAAGGCAGAACAACCCAGTAGGCAATGGTGAGGGATTGTGGGAACTGTAGTCCGAAACATCTGGAGTGTAAAAGGTTCCCCATCTCTGAACTAAGCAAGAAAAAGAAATGTGCAAAATGAAGGCTGTTGAATATAAAACTGAACGCCACTGATAAACAACTGTGGCCTTACATGCAAATGAAGCCCACTGAACTCGGGGAAACAGGCCAATAAAATGTCATATCTGTTTGTATTCCATGAGGAATTTGTTCAGTTTATTTTGAAGAGGTAAGTTTGAGTTTCCCCCTCGTTCTCCTGACTTAACACGCCTTGACATCTACCTATGGGGAACCGTAAAGGATGTGGTGTGCCATAGAAAACCAGCTACACTCATGATACTTTGGGGAGGAACTGAAACAGCATGCACAGCAATACAAGTGGACATTTAGGTCGATTGCTCAAGCTGCAGTGTCTGGACACAGATGGTAACCACTTTGAGCATTCCTTTCAATTGCAGAAGTCAAATGTGACTTGTATCCATCTTTTGTTACCAGTATGTATTGAGTAGAGTATTACATTGTTATTACAGTTTTTCTTTCTTTCTTAAAATGTATATACATTTTTGACACCGTCTGTAATGTTCTAGCCTTGCCTCCGGCATATCATTCTATACAAGGAGCATGAAACAATTTTAGTCCTTTGCCACAGCCATGGGATCTTTTGAGCACATGTGTGATGCAATAAAATGGGCCACTCACAGAGAGCATTGACTGTTGTGTTTTCTTCCTTAGTTCCTGAATCACTATCCTCCATTTAAACGAGTTGTGCAGAGTAGTAACTCTTGCTGGACATAGGACATAGGCTCCTTTGTAAGAAATTAAAATTGATGAGCCACATTTTCATGACATTTCTGAATCTCACCAGATTTCTCATCCTGTCCCAGTTCTATATCAGATTGTAAGGCATTCTTGATTCCTTAGACCAGAGGTTTCCAATCTAAAGCCCATGGGCCGGATTCAGTCTATGGGACCATTTCATGTGTCCCCCAACCCTCCAAGTACATTCAAGAAACAAAATGGCTGCCCCTTTAGAAGCTGTTGGGACAAAATATCCACTGCTGAATGAGAGAGCATGACCCGGCCCCCAGCTTGAAAAGGTTGGGAACCCCTCTGCCTTAGACTGAGAAACCAATGTTTACCTTCAGGCATTTCTCATCCAAATATGTACCTGTTCTTTTCAAACATTTTTACTCACATTTGTATATATTTTTTTCTTGTTTACTTGCACTTTGACTAAAATATATTTCTCGGTATTGTTCAAATATGTACATTTTTAGTTATGTCCTTTTAATCAAAGGAATAATGCATGGCACATTCCCCCCAGTGGTGGGCACCAGCAGGTCCACCCCATTTGGCCAGAACTGGTAGCAGAAATTCTGGCTGGCCCCGCCCATCCAAGTTTTGAAATAAAGTACTGTACAGTAAAACATCGGATAACGCTAAAACTTGGTTCCACAAGTCTTGGTGTTATCCGATTTTTAGTGTTATCTGATCCATGTTAAAATCCTATGAGATGGATCGGATAATGTTAAAGCTCCATAGAGATACATTGTAACCGCATAGGCTTTAGCGGTTGTTATCCGATCCATCCCATAGGACCTTAATGTTATTCGATCCAATTCTCCTCTCCAGATTACTTAACGTTATGCGATTTTAGCGTTATCTGATCCAATCGTTATCTGGTGTTTTACTGTAGTCCTAATTTGGGTGCAACACAGGGCTTTCCCCCGTCCACGTCCACCATACCACCCCCACAGTGTGGTAGTAATTTTTTTTTGAGCCCACCACTGATTTCTCCCCCGCATGGTAAAAATGCAGCATAAGGCACAGAAATACAGTACTGTACATTTGTTTCAAGGCAAGTAGAGCTGCATTCTAGTGGCAGGAAGTGCAAAATGGGTATTTCCATAGGAAATGTAACCTGACAAATGTTTTTATCCTCCTCCTTTGTGAATTGGTTCTTGAATACTCCAAAAGGAAGGTGAAATTGTGTGTCTCCACTTTAACTGGGAAACAAAAAGTGTGCCTCGGCTATTAGATGTTTAAGAAATATCCAATTACCACGGATATTATCACGGAGTTTACCACCGAGTTAACCCAAATCATTCTTCCCTTGTTAGCAAGAGTTTCTACAACTGTGTAGGAATACATAGCTTGGAAATGCTAACTTTGTAGGTAACAGATCCCAGAACGCCCCAGGGCTAGGAGTCTGGGAGTTGTAATCCTATGTTTCACATCTGGCCTAGACACTGAAGAAGAAGAAACTGTAGTGCTGGACCTAGCTCTCAGGTTTTTTTGAGTCTGACCACTGGTAGTGTGGAACAGGCCACAGCTAAAACACCCCAACCAAACACTTTCAGTTAAAAAGTCTTTAATGAAGAGGAGACTATCACACTCCCAGATAGCTCATTCCACAGAAAAGCTTTTCCTGTCAATCTTAATGTTAATTCCCCTGAGCTCTACTAGAGTACAAATAAAAGCCAGCATCTACAGGAATATAACATCTCCACCTCAGCTTCATAATAGTTCTCATCTGTCACTGCAACCTTTTATCGTGACAAAAAAAGGACAATTATTAAGCCTTCGTTCCCTACTTTGAGTATCATCTCCTGCTGCTTAATTATCAAATACGTCGAGCTGACACACAGAAGGCCCCTTAGGATCAAATCTAGTTTGTTAAAGAAGGGGAGCTGCACAAATAATGGCAAACAGGAGAGGGGAACCGAGGCATAAAAGTGAGATTCGAAGCCTTCTTCTTCAGTGCCAAGAGCCTGAAGATCTACAGAGAGCTTTTTTAAACTGAAAATGTGAGTAAATGAGAAAGAACCTTTGAAACAGGATCATTAAACAGCGGTGGTCCTCATTAAATGCAGCCCTGGTGTGATGCTCTTAGAATAGATATGCCTATAAATAGCTCCAGTCAAGGATTTGTACAACAAAAGTTTCATTATCAGATATATATGATTGACTGGTGAGATAGCTCTCTCTCTCTCTCTCTCTCTCTCTCTCTCTCGATCGATCGATCGATCGATCGATCGATCGATCGATCGATCGATCGATCTAGTGTGTGTATAGAAATATATCTATACCCATATATCTTTCTCTGTATATAGCAGGGGTTCTCAACTTGTGACCTGGGGGCCGGATGCGGCCCATGACACAATTTCATGTAGCCCACCAACACCTCCACCACACCCGGAAGTGCCATGTGAGGGAGGCAGGGCAAAATGGCCGTCTGGCCCACAAAGCTGGCTGAGGGAGTGTGACCCAGCCCTCAGCTTGAAAAGGTTGAGAACCCCTGCTATATAGAAATATATATCTACATAGATATAGATTTTTAAATATATTTTTTAAAATTGCACAATCTCAACAACAAAAAAGAAAAAGGAGGGATGACATTAGTAAAGGTAAAGGTTTCCCTTGCTCGAAAGCCAGTCATATCCGACTCTAGGGGTCAGTGCTCATCTCTGTTTCTAAGCCGAAGAGCCAGCGCTATCTGCTTCTGCAGACGTTTCCATGGTCATGTGGCAGGCATGACTAAACACCGGAGTGCACGGAATGCTGTTACCTTCCCACCGAAGTGGTCCCTATTGATCTACTTGCAATTTCTTGCTTTCAAACTGCTAGGTTGGCAGGAGCTGGGATGGAGACTGGAGCTCATTCCATCCTGCAGTACTTGGGAATCGAACTGCTGAACTTCCGCCTCCCAGTCAGCGTCTTAGTGACTTGAGACAAAAATAAACTAGCCAAAGATAGACACATCCTAACTATAAATTAAACTGAATAACACAAATAACACAGACTAACACTCATATCCTAAATTTTCTTAAACATCCTTTACTTTCTTAGAATTACCATACAGTATATGGAAATCTGAGCACAAAACACGACAAGATTTCACTGCAGCTTCAGATAGTTATTTGGTCCTTGTCTAATCTCAGCGGTGCTCCTCTGTGTGCTACACAATTAAATTTGCATTTTAATGAAATCATCCCAGTAAAGATGATTCTGCCTTGGAGACAGCCTACATTGCCCATGATAGGTGAAGTGTAACAAGTGAAATAACTGTTGCATGCTAATGAGCCATGAGAGAGAATGACAAGCCAGTATGGATATTTCTGAGGCTATCAAAAAACATCCCCATAGCTCTTTACTGGAGGCATAATAATGGCAAAATTTGATCAAAGGAAAGTTGGAGCAGAAGGGTAGGAACCATGGCCAACAGCAAGATGGGATTTTCAAAGCCAGCATGGAGAAGGATGTATAACAAATGTAAATGTCTCTTATCACATGAAAATGGCAACAGAGACAAAACTAACATCTGTCAATGATAGAGAGCCTTGCCAACGGACGTGGGAGTTTAACAGAAGGGTAGAAGGGTAGATTTCAATAGTATAGCTCAAGGGTTCCCAACCTTTTTATGACGTAGGCCTGACCATGCCTCCTGGACAGTTGAGCGGGCCGGACCACACACCCTGAAAGTGGAAGTGGGTGCATTTACAGCTGTCATAAATGCACCCACTCCTGTGTTTACAACAGCTGTGACTGCATTTACACATGCATGGGTGCATTTTGCGGCTGATGTAAATGCATCCATTTCCACTTCCAGGTGCAGCTGTGGCCCAGACCATATGAAATTGTGCCCCAGGTAGTGTCTGCCTACAGGCCGTAGGTTGGAAACCCCTGGTATAGCTTATAAGGACAAATTATAACACCTGAAACTCCCTATACACACACAACTGTTACAAATGCAGGAACTTTAATCTTTTTTCATACTTGGCCACCCTAACCTATAATACAATAACCAAGCAGGGAGGGGATACACATATTATCTGGTGACTGTTTATTTGAGGTGCTGGTGGGGGTGATATCCAACCAAGAGGTGCCTGAGGTGTAGTTTGAAAGCCACACCTTCAATGTCACCTGCATGTTTCTGTCTCACCTCAAAGAAACAGGGCCTGGCAGGGATTCTACCATGAAGTTGTGGGACTCTCCTGTATACTTTATCTATTTGTTGTTCAGTTGCACAGTCGATTCCAACCCTTTGCGACCCCATGGACCACTGTCTGCCAGGCACTTCTGTCCTCCACCATCCTCCTCAACTTGCTCAGGTCTGTGCCCATTGTGTCTACAACACCATATAGCCATATCATTTTTGGCTGCCCCCTTTTTCTTTTGCCCTCCACCTTTCCCAGCATCAAGACTTTCTCAAGCAAATCCTCTCTTCTCATTTGATGTCCAAAGTACTTTAGCTTCATCTTTACTATTTGACCTTCTAAGGAGCAGTCAAGGTTAATTTCTTCTAAGATTGACCTATTTGTTCTCCTCACTGTCCAGGGGACTCTCAAAACTCTCCTCCAACACCACATCTCAAAGGCATCTATTCTTCTGCGCTCAGCTTTCCTAATGGTCCAGCTCTCACAACCATACATTGCCACCGGGAATACCATTGCTTTGACTATACGAATCTTTGTTTGCAATGCGATGTCTCTACTTTTCACTATGTTCCCCAGGTTTCTCATTGCTTGCCTCCCAAGAACCAGTCGCCTTTTTATTTCATGGCTGCAATCACCATCTGCAGTGAGCTTTGATCCTAGGAAAGTAAAATCTGTCACTGCTTCTACTTCTTCTCCATCTATTTTCCAGGGACTGACAGGGCCTGTTGCCATTATCTTGGTTTTCTTGATATTGAGTCTCAAGCCAGCTTTTGCACTCTCTTCTTTCAACCTAATCAGGAGCTTCTTTAACTCCTCCTCTCTGCCATTAGGGTGGGTGGTATCATCTGCATATCTCAAATTGTTGATGTTTCTCCCAGCAATTTTGATCCCAAATTGTGATTTCTCCATCCCTGCATTGCACATTATGTGCTTTGTGTATAAGTTGAATAAGCAGGGTGACAAAATGCAGACTTGTCTTACTCCTTTTCCTATTTCAAACCACTTTGTCCTTCCATATTCTGTCCTAACTGTTGCTTCTTGATTCATGTACAGATTTCTCATAAGGTATATAAGGTGCTCTGGTATTCCCATCTCTTTAATTACTTGCCACATTTTGTTGTGGTCTACACAGTCAAAGGCCTTAGTGTAGTCAATGAAACAGAAGTAGACTTGTTTTTGATATTCCTTTGTTTTTTCCGTCATCCAACGTATGTTGGCAATGTGGTCTCTATACTATCCACAAGAAACTGGTGTGTGCCTGAAGAAGTGGTCCTAATTCATGAAGGCTCACAGAGTGCCTGGGGTTTTTAAATGGTCTATATCAGGGTTTCCAAACCTTTTCAAGCTGGGGGCTGGGTCATGCTCTCTCAGTCAGCTTCGAGGGCCGTGTGGGGGTGGCCATTTTATCTGAACGGCTTCAAAGGGCTGGCCATTTTGTTTCTCAAATGCCCTTGGAGTGAGGGCACATGAAATGATGCCATGGGTTGGATCCAACCAATGGGCCTTAGGTTAGGAACCCCTGGTCTATATAAAAAGAGAAGAGTTTAAAGGGCAATGCTCATTACTAACATCAGTCTCTCACTAGGTGGTGCCAGACAACCATCTCTAGTCCCACCCATTGCTGTTTCTTAGTACTGAAAGTCAGCAGGTGTTACATTCCTGCTGGGACACCACAGTGCTTGGAAACCCTAGCAGGGCACCCAGGCCAGGCCACAGCAATTAAGAGAAAATTGAAGCAAAGGAATGCATAATTTGCATATGTTGCAATGACACTCTAATGATGATTGCCTGGCTCTTGTTTAGGCGTGCACAATGAAAGAGGGGGAAATAATGGTTTTCTAGGGCTGGAGGTCCACAGAGGCACCTTTGGGACAACAGACCCATTGCTTTGAGGAGAAAAAAGAATGACAAATTGTAGTTCAACAATTCAAGTTTTTCTTCCTTGTGGAAGCAGAGGGAGAATAACTCTGCCTTTCAAAGATGTTTTGTGATACAGTATTTGAATCATGTGCATGTCCATGGTGAAAATCAGTCTTCCTCTGTAGTATATCTATTCACTGGTCTACACTGGCCATGTTTTCATCCACTACTATATTTCTTTCATTTAAAAAAAAGTTAAGTGCTACTATGACTTTCTTAGGATCAAAGCTCACTGCAGATGGTGATTGCAGCCATGAAATAAAAAGGCAACTGATTCTTATGATGCAAGCGATGAGAAACCTGGGGAACATAGTGAAAAGTAGAAACATCACCTTGCAAACAAAAATTTGCATAGTCAAAGCAATGGTAATGTATGGTTGTGAGAGCTGGACCATTAGGAAAGCTGAGCGCAGAAGAATAGATGCCTTTGAGATGGGGTGTTGGAGGAGAGCTTTGAGAGTCCCCTGGACAGCAAGGAGAACAAATAGGTCAATTTTAGAAGAAATTAACCCTGACTGCTTCTTAGAAGGACAAATAGTAAAGATGAAGCTAAAGTACTTTGGACATCAAATGAGAAGAGAGGATTCACTTGAGAAAGCCTTGATGCTTGGAAAAGTCGAGGGCAAAAGAAGAAGGGGGAGGCAGAAAATGAGATGGCTAGATGGTATTGTAGACGCAATGGGCACAGAGCGGGGCGGGTTGAGGAAGATGGTGAAGGACAGAGGTGCCTGGCGGGCAATGGTCCATAGAGTTGCAAAGGGTCAGAATCGACTGTGTGACTGAACAACAACAATAAAAACTATGACACTTCAACTAAATAAATAAATAAATAAATATGAGGCTTCACCAGAGACAGACTCCAGATGATAGGCAGACCCCCAGATGACTGGAGGTGGCAATCCATGGTACCAGCAGAGAATCTGCAAATCAGTTGGAGTGCTGCCAATCACTGGAGCCTATCTGGGCTAGGCAGATTGCCACCACCTGGGTTCCAACTAATTGATAGAGCCCCAGCTGATTGGTGGCAATTATTTTTGGCAATTATTTTTGGTGGCATATCACCATTGCTGATCAGCTGAAGCCCAGGCTCCAGCGGATCAGCAAATACTGGCTCCTGGAATTTCTAGGGTTTCTGCTGTCACACTGCTTGAGACTGGAAACCCAAGTATATACCAATACACAGAGACACACATCTAAAATTGATGTATTTTGCACCATGTATTTAATAGTTGGCATAAAATAAAAGACCCACGTGTGTGGTTTAAAATAACTCACACTTTGACCAAATAGTGCATGCCTAGCTATGTGTTGTGGGATCTTCGATCTTTAAGTCAATTTCACCCATGTCAACTCAGGTTCACTCACACCAGGGATTGTTAAAGAGCTGAGATAAATGATACTTTTGGGATTTATTTCCAAGAAGATATAAAGTGTAAAAATAAGAGAAAACCAAGGCAGGAGGATAGAAATACAGTAAGTCAATTGTAAGCCAGTGTTTCACCCCTTGCTTGAAATATGGTTCAAATTTGGTAAGAGGTAGAACAATCAAAATGGTAATTTCCTCATATTTATTGCAATCAGATGAAGAATCTGACATGTCAGCCTCTTTTTGTCTCTCATACCATAGCCGCTCCTGGAATGTGGTGTTTAAAATAAAGTTTTGGAATGTTGTCAGTAGGTTCCACCACCCCCCTCAAGACTGGATGATAGATGTACTTACCTGTCACTATTACTTTATTAGCTTGTCTTTTTTTAAAAAAAAACTTACCCCAAAATACACACCTTTGTTTGATCATTTGAGTTTTGTTTGATCATTTATACCAGGGGAGCCCAAACTTTTCAGGCCACAGATTGGTCACGTGGTTCAGTGGGCTGGTCGTATGGTTCCTCCCACCGGAAGCGGAAGTAAAATGTGCCTTGTAATCTGTTTTGCAACAGGATGAGATAGATTGTAGGCTACCATTTTCTCTGCTTAAATCAGGGGTGCCCAAACTACGGCCCATGGACCAGATTGGGCCCCTTATGCCAATTCATCCAGCCCGCGCTGCCCTTTTTGCTCCTGCAAGTGGAAGTGAAACACACCCATACAGGCACATTTTACTTCTGCTTCCAAGAGCGACAAGAGCAGCGTAGGCCAGGTGAATTGGTGTTGGGGCCCGGATTTGGCCCACGGGTCATAGTTTGGGCACCCCTGGTTTATATCATGAGATGTGTGTGTGTGTGTGTGTGTGTGTGTGTGTGTGTGTGTGTGTGTGTGTGTGTGTGTGTGTGTGTGTGTTGTGAGATATAAAAAGAACACCCATCATCTACCCATGGTATATGATCAATAAAAGCTCAGGTGTGTATTTTTGGGTTCTTTTTATGTGGGATATGGGGTACACAGAAAGAGCCTCCTTGAAGATTGTGGTATTTTTGCATCACAATCGGGCTGGGTAATCTTTCTCACACTAGGTCAGGCGAAAGGAACTGTGGAATAAATTCACCAAAAGGTGGCTTCGTTTTGTAAGTTTCACATCTGGCCTAGACCCGGAAGTAGAAGAAGAAGAATGTGGGATATAGGATATATTCCTTTGCAGGAAATGGCATCAGTTGCCAGAATGCATTTTTGCCTTTTCTTGTCACAGGCTGTGCTGGCTGAGATTGATGGGAGCTGCAGACCCAACAGCATTAGAGGCTCATACATTCTCTACTGTGGCTTTATATGGAAGCATCTCATTTGCAAATTCCTCTGTTCCTGGATTTCACAGAGAACAGACAATCAAAAATCCATTAACGAAGTTGGGGAAATAGCATTATTTCAGGACATGACTACATCTTGTACCAACCAGAAGGGCAAAGGGCAGCATGAGAGAGAACAAGAGAAGTGAAGGAGAGACAAGTCAAAGCTCTTCAACCCATGATAGAAGTCAAAATGGACCCTCTTTGAAAGCATATGTTTTGAAACAAGATAGCACAACTTTCAGTGCCACTCATACCAATTCCTGAAACTGCTCAGTAGAAGTGTGATAGGGCAGCCTTTGGCTGCGTCAGCATCACATCAAATTGTCTTGAGGACAAATATTAATACTCAGTCTTTATACGGCACTTCACATATATTCTCCCAATAATCCTTACCATTACCTTGTAAAGTAGGTCACTGTTATTATCCCTATGGATTTGAAGCACAGTGGCCTTCCAGAGGCCACCCAGCTGCTGAGATATTTAACATGGAGACATTCACAGCTGTTAAGTTACACCATATACAATACAATAAATGTATTGCCCAGCTGGGTGTAAAACAAATGTATGAGGTAGGGAAGGAAGATCTAATACAGGTCTCTTCCAAAGAGATAAGAGTGGTGTTACTTAGAAGGCGAGGAAAAGACGAGACAAACTTTTCTAAAATAAAAAGCTCTGGAGGAAACTGGTAAGGGCAGTTCAGCCGAAACCCAGATCCACAAAACCTCAACTTCTAGGTTCTTCTCAAAGTTCAAAAGAAATAACTTTCAAACTGTGTTTTTGGTGAACTCTGGGCTTCCTCAGTTAAAGAATCTTTAAGGATCCTTGAGGATCTTCTCCTGTATTAAAGGTCTCTTCTCCTCCCTCCCCACAATATCTCTCCATCTTGCTCTACAATGTGCACCTCCAGAAAAGGGCAATTGTCTTTTTGATAATAGACTTTCAGTCCATGCCCAGCAATGGGATTGGCACAGCAGGTCTGACCAGTGCCTGGTCCTAGCTTTAGACAAAATTGAGGTAGCCAGCTTAGGTACCAGATTTTGTTTGTGATGAAAGCAAATACTTAGCTTTTATTTAGTGGAATAAACTTTGCAGAGTGGTCCAGCTAGCTCTCTTCAATTCCCCTTTTCATTTAGTTCAACTATTGAACATATACTCAGACACAGCTTTAGCAGAAGTGAAAATAATATTTATTTACAAGGTTTGTATTTAAAGTCATTGGATAGATGGCAAAAATATAATTTACCAATTTACTTCATCTTGGTTGTAATAAAAGGCAGGAAGAAACGTCTCTCAAGCATAGATTCAAACATAGGCAATGACTATGTTTGTTAAATGCTGGCCCCTCTCACAACCATGTTAGTATGCAAAACGAACACAATGCATGATGGTCTTGCCTGCTGTCAGTTCAACAATTTAATGTATTATGATTCAATAAATCATATTTTATTACGTACGTATATTCAATTTGAAATTGCTGTATATTTGAGCAATTATATTTAACATATGCTTAATTTGTATTTAATAATACTGTCTATTACAGTGCTGGCGAACCTTTTAGAGACTGAGTGCCCAAATTGTAACCCAAAACCCACTTATTTATCGCAAAGTGCCAACACAGGAACAGGGAAGGAAGGAAACGATTCCATTGGGCTGCTGGGCAGAGGGGCGGGGCAAACTCTGTGTTGGGGGAGGGAGGAAGTGTTCCCATTGGGCTGCTGGGCAGAGGGACCGGGCAAACTCTGTGGTGGGGTGACTACATGGGTGCCCATAGAGAGGGCTCTGAGTGCCACCTCTGGCACGCATGCCATAGGTTCGCCACTACTGGTCTATTGTGTAAGTCTGCTATAGACTTGTATCTGATCAGTCAATCGTAATAAAGAGATGTCTTATATACAGTATTTGGGAAAGAGGAGAGGTACTTGGGAGGAGTTTTCTCCCTCTTTTGCCACGATGATTTGACTGTCCTTAGGTACTACACACCAGGAACATTATTTTCTGTTCTTCTGTAAGAAACAAAAGTTTGGGGCCAGTCCTATCCCCTAGAATTCTCTGCAGTCTCCAACACTCAGAGGTGAATATGAAAAAGATATGTCCGTGAAGGCTGGAAGTTTAGAATCAGGTTGCTAGGAGAAAACTTACGTGCTTCTAATGGTGAAGGCAGGAAATTGGGATTATCTGTTCTACATTTACTAGAAAACATTTGAGCATCCAGATGTCACTGTTCAGACTGCCAAACTGCATTATCCAGTGAGCATGTGGATAAATTCATCAATCTTGCACTGCCTCAGTTTCCCGCTGTTTTAATAGGAGGATAATCATATTTACCAACTTCATTCATGCTCAGCCAAGCATCTTTCACTGGAAGAGAGAACAGAGGATTTATGATTATGCTGGAATGCTCCCTCCTAGCACTCCCTCAAGTCATAATCCCATGTGGGATCGTAGTGAGTTATGGCGGAAAATAGCCATGATGGTGAACATGGGATTACGTCCAATGAACCCACAAAGAAGTCTGACATGGGAGGAGGTGACGTGTCAGAGCAAAGCATCTTAGTGGCTGAGGGAGACACTCTCCTGGCCTTTGCAGCAGGGGGCAAAATGACTTAGCCTGATCCTGCTAGTGACCTGGTTTCTTTGTAATGTAATCTTTCAAATATAATTTTAAAACTCACTCCTAGAGCTAGTGGGTAAAGCTCTGGGGGTAACCTTGGGCCAGTCATAGTGTCAACCTGAAAGGTTGTTGTGAAATCACATGGGGAAGATAATAATGTTGTGTCAGAAATTATTCTGGGTTGAAAGGATCTTTGCGGAAGAAACTCCGCTCTGCTCAAGGAACACCCAAATGAGGCTCCTTTCATATCCCCAGGTGCTGGGACAGAGACAGGCGCTCAATCTGTCATGCAGTACCCAGGTCTCAAACTGCCAGCTTGTCAGCCTTCCAGCTAACAAAGCTAGCTTCTTAACCACCAAGCCACCGCTGACCCTCATCCTGAACTCGGTAAATTTCTTCCAGTGGAGTACAGTAAAACATCGCATAAAGAGTGCCTCGGTTAGAGACTAACTCGCTTAAAGAACAGAATTTTCTCTGAATGGTTGCCTCACTTAACAACTAAAACCAAGCAAAGACTCGCTTAACAACTACATCAGGGTTCAAAATCCCCGCCGCCGCCAGAAGTTACAATCAGTCACTTACAATGGTGTTTCGCGGTAAAGAGCAAACTCACTTAAAGAGCAATCCCATGGAACGCATTATGCTCTTTAAGTGAGGCACCACTGTACTTCTCTTTTTTCTTGCTTGATCACAATGACACAAAGGATTTACTGGGATTTAAGACCGAATTTCCTGAACAACTGTGGCGGTGGCGGCAACGCTTTCCATTTAAAACCACTTCTCTTGGTTTTTTTTTTCTTTCTTTCTACATAGTATTGAGGAACTCAATTTTTCTGCCAGAACATCTCTGCTGGAGTTTATTTTTTATTGCTGTGGTTGTTGTTTTAGCACAGTGGCGCTAAATTCAATCCTAAAAATAAACCACACTTTGAGGAGGGACAAAAAGATATGGAAAACCACAAGAGAAATAACTGGACTAAGTGAGGTAAGAGGAACGTTGTATGGATGGTGGGGAAAGTACAGTACTGATAAAAACCAGTGCAGAGCCCAGGATGTTAGGGAGAACGATTCTCCCTCTGGAGCAGCTCAAACAGATCTTATTGCATATACAACCTTGCAGCTGAACTTTCCTTGTGGCCCCAGTTTGGGCTCTCTTGAGTGTCTATGTCCTGACACCCTACTGTTGCCTGATGTCTACACCGGGAGTTCCCAACTTTTAAGCCAAAGGTTTCCAACTTTTTCAGTCAGCTTCAAAGGCCGGAAGGTCATTTTGCCCTGCTAGCATGATGAGGCTGGCCATTTTGTCCCAACAGCTTCAAAGGAGTGGTGATTTTGTTTTCTGAATGCCCTTGGGGGGGGGGGCTGGGGGCCACATGAAATTGTGCTATGGGCTGGATCTGGCCCATGGGCCTTAGGTTGGAACCCCTGGTCTACACAGTAGGCCCTGTTTCCCAAACCCAACTCATCCCTTCCAGTGCAACATGGATTAAACTGTTGAGACAAAGAGGGGCAGCTGTATTGATTGAAAAAGCCCAAAATTCCTGTGTAAGCTGGTGTTCATCACCCAAGTTGCTTCAAATCAGCATAACGAGCTATTCAAGTGCTTTGTAGCTCATTTGCTCTGAGTGTTCCAGATAAAGAAACGAGACAAACACACCTCATAGGGTGCAGATGCTACAACAATTTTTGTAGCTGTTGTATCTGGAGATATGTGTGTTGGTTTTGAAAAACAAAATTAACGAGGAATAATAGATGCTGAACCAGATCTGCAATTGGGATGTGTTTGTGTGGACCATTTCCTCTTCTCTCCTGCGCAACCCCATTGAATCTAATTCCAGGCTCTATCTTTCTTTAATCCAGTCCCCCCACCCCACCCCACCCTGGTATCAATAAACGAGACAGCTGTCTCTTCTCCTAGTAATACAGGCAAATCCCTTCCCAAACTCCTCGGTTGCTGGCAAAGAGATGCTTGCAACTCTAGTCACAGCAAATATTAATTATGTCGAGCTGGGTAAACAGTTGGGCTTTTATTGTAATTAAGCGGGATGGTTTAATTGGGGAGAGGAAAGGTGAAGGCAGGGGAAAGAAAGAAACAAGCTAAGGTAACCCAGGGTCTCTGGGGTGTATGTTTTCAGTGCTGTGGGTGCATGAAGGCTATGTCAAATGTCTTCATAGTTTAAATCAGGGGTGCCCAAACTTTTTGGGCTGCTAGCCAGTCATGTGGTTCAGCGAGCTGGTCACATGGTTCCTCCCACCGGAAGCGGAAGTAAAACACGCCTTGCAATCTGTTATGCAACAGGATGAGATAAATTTTAAGCTGCCATTTTCTCTGCTTAAACCAGGGGTGCGCAAACTATGGCCTGCAGGCCAGTTCTGGCCCCTGATGCCAATTCATCCAGCCCACGCCGCCCTCGTCACTCCCGTAAGCAGAAGTAAAACACACCCGTATTGAGCCCTAGTGCCAGGCTGGAGTTGGTAGCAATGGATGCCCTGGCATGAAAACCATCTCAAGGCACAAAAATAAGACTTTTCCTTCTTACAGCACTGCCCACCTTGAGATTTGCCTGCCCAGGGAAATCTCATGACCACAGAAGAGACTTCAGTCTCATTACGCCAGGGAGATTTTGCACTGGGTCTTAAGACCTGGCAGTCCCACACAGAAAACCAGATTGCATCTGGTTTGGCACCCAAAAAATAATAATTAAATAAAGGATTTGCCAATCAGCTACTATTATTCAAGCTGGTTGTGTAGTTCAGTATCTTTAGGTCAGGGGTTCCCAAACGTTTCAAGCCAGGGGCCGGGTCAAGCTCTCTCAGTCAGCTTCAAGGGCCAGACGGCCATTTTGCCCTGCTTGCACGATGGGGGTGGCCATTTTGTCTCAACAGCTTCAACAGCCATTTTGTTTCTTGAATGCCCTTGGAGGGGTAGGGGACCACATGAAATGGTGACAGGGGCCGGATCTGGCCCATGAGCCTTAGGTTGGGAACCCCTGATTTATATGGAACCAGAGGCTGGACATTTGAGCCCTGGGCTCCGTCGTGGACGTTGAACCCCGGGCTCCCTCGGGGAAGTTGTGTGTTTTGTTGTTTGTATTTGTGTTTTTGTAATACTGTACTTGGTGATTTGCTATACTTTGCTATACTCTGTTAGCCACCCTGAGTTGCTCTGCAACTGTCTGTCGTAGGAGAAGAGTCTGTCTGTGTGGCTTTGGGCAAGCTGCACAGTCCCCAGGGCACCCCTCAGAAGAAGGGAATAGGAAACCACTTCTGTGTACTGTATTCTCTAACTAGAAACCCTGAAAAGGATGGCCATAAGTAAGAACTGGCTTTGTGGCATGCAATTATTATAAGTATTAAGAGCAGTCCATAAAGGTTTCTGATAGGAACATGGTTTTACTTTTCATAATTTTCACCAATTTAACATAAATGGACTCATTGAAATGCTTCCTCTCATATCCACAGAACTGCACCATCAACACACACAAAAATTTTAGCAAGCCTGGGAAGACCCAAAATTTAAAGAAGCACAGGGCTTCTGGGAACTGAAGCCCAAGAACAACTGGAATGCCAAGTTTGGCCATCATTGGTCTATGATGAACAATCTTCTGCCAATGCCACTTTCTACTAATGCTGCTGCCCTGCAGCTAGCCTTTAATGATGTATCTGCCCACATTGTCATAATAATTTCATGTCAGAAATTATTCTGGGTTGAAAGGATTTTTGCTGGAGAAACTCCGTTCAGGGGATGCCTGAATGAGGCTCCTTTCGTGTCCCCAAGAGCTGGGACAGAGACAGATGCTCAAACCATCATGTAACACCCAGGTCTTGAACTGCCGACTTGCTGGCTTTCCAGCTAACAAGGTGAGCTTCTTAACCACTAAGCCACAGTAGCCATTAGAATTACCCTTCTGCTGATGTGACCATTAATTACTAAAGAGAGTTGATGCATCTCAAACTGGTGTCTCTGTTTGGACCATTCCTCCTTGAGTGATCCTGAGAGACGCTTGTGTCCATATCTGCCACACAGCATAGCACAGCATTCCTGACAACATTGTTCTCACACTTCTAGGCACACTTCAATTCCCTCTACGCATTTAGGCATACCTCCATAAAAAAAAATAGGAAACTAAAACTCAGCAAATGACCAGGATTTGGCCGCCGCCTGTATATCCACAGAGATAACAGGCTAAGAGAACATTAGGTCAAGAAATGAAATGTAGAGAGATGAATAGATAATTATAAACATTTTTTAATACCAGCCAAATTGTAGCTCTGGAACAGATCCCGTACATCTCTTGCTTTAAGCAATGAATTAATGCGATTGCTTTCCCCCCTCTTTTTCCTCTCTCTCTCTAAGTTAAATGCCATCACAAACAGCTGGCATGTCCACTGATGATTTCACAAATTGGGAAAGGAGGGTGGCTGAGTTGGGATGGAGTATTTCAGGAAAGCCCCCCCCCCCCTTTTCCAAGAGAGAGAGAAATTACAAAATAAAGCAGGCATTACAACTGGAAATAGTTAGGAAACATTGATTATTATTATTTTGCTCAGGAAGTTTTTCTTTCAACCACATGCCTCTCTCTTGCAACACATTTTTGTGAATATCTTGTGAATAAACCAATAGGTTAAAGATCACCCTTGCTTGAAATCCAGTCATGTCTGACTCTAGGGAAGGTGCTCATCTCTGTTAACAACCCAAGAGCATCTGCAGACATTTCCATGGTCATGTGGCAGGTATGACTAAAAGCTGGAGCCCACGGAATGCTGTTACCTTTTCTGCCAAAGATGTACCTATCTATCTACTTGCAATTTCTTGCTTTCGGACTGCTAGGTTGACAGGAGCTGGGGCCGACTCTGGGAGCTCATGCCATCATGCAGCACTCGGGGCTCAAACTGCTGACCTGTCAAACTTCTGGTTGTAAAATCCAGGGTCTTAACCACTAGGCCACTGCATGCCCCCAAATAGACTCTAGCACCGTGATGATGAACCTTGGAACTCCAGATGTTCTTGGACTTCAATTCCCAGAAACCCAAGTATACAGGAATGTACCTCCTGTCATTCCTGTCAATCCACAGGAATGGGTTTACTGCAATTCATCCGGCCCATGCTGCCCTCATCGCTCCCGGAAGCAGAAGTAAAACGCACCCGTATGGCGACGAGGGCAGTGCGGGCTGGATGAATTGCAGTAAACCTATTCGTGTGGATTCACAGGGTGCTTGGGATTCTGGGAATTGAAGTCCAAGAACATCTGGAGTGCCACGGTTCACCATCACGGCTCTAGCATGTGAAGATATTCTTCTTAACCTTGCAGAATATAACCTCTGCCCAATAAACACCACATCTACCGTGTTTCCCTGAAAATAAGACACTGTCTTATATTTTTAAAAACTCCAAAATATGCACAAGGTCTTATTTTCAGGGGATGTCTTCTTTTTCCATGATGAAGAATACAGTACACATTTATTGCTGATACAGTGGGTTGCCAGGGCAAGATTTAGGTGAGTGCCTTATTTTCAGGGGGGCCTTATATTTCCGACGTGGGGAAAAATAGGGGGGTGCCTTACTATATGAGGAGGTCCTATTATCGAGGAAACAGGGTATGTGTAATTTTTAAGGGTCAGAACCATTTCCCCTTCATATTGCTCAGATTAAGTGCTGTTCTTTCGGTGCCTCATCCCCTTCTGGACCCAAGGCACAATACAAACAATCCAGAGACAGGTTCCCCAAAACTCTCAAACTCCTGATTTACTTTGATGACACAGCAGAGCTTCTACATATTAAAAACATCCAGCAGAAGAGAGATTCCTGCACCATTCATACAAACAATAGTTCCCAGTTGTTGCTGCTTTCCTGTCTGTTTGACACCAAATGAAGATGATAGGGCCTATGAAGACAAGGGGTCTTCATGCCCAGGGAGAGTTTAATCCCAGTCTCAGTTCATTGGGTTCAATACTCTGTGTGTGTCACCCCTACACTTGAGTATATGCAGAGTGCATTTTCCCTTTTAGTGCTATAGAGTAACAAAACTGGGTGCACACACATTATAGATGAAGAGAGGGAAGGGCTACCAAATTAAAGGCAGAAACTTTAAACATCCATCTCTCATCCACCCATCCACCCTCTAGGAATTTAATTTCACACAGAACTTTGTGCTTGTGATTTCTGACCAGCACACTGTCATTAAAGACACAAGAACAAGCCAAGTCACTTATCTTCTGGACCAGTTAGATGGCTAATTTGTGTTTCTTCTGCTCTGGTTCATCACATTGGATCCCTATCACCTTTTTCTGTTTTTCCATCTATAAAACAAGCCAGCAGGTCGGTTGGCCTCCAACAGGCAACCTTCGTCATCTCTCAGCAGAGAGCAAAACTTAAAGCCTGCAGGCTAGAGATGGAGGGGGACAGGGAAAGGGGAGGGAGGGAGTGTGTGTGTGAGAGTGAGTGAGTGAATGAATGAATGAGTGAAAGAGAGAGAGAGAGAGAGAGTGTAAGAGAGAGAATATGCTCCAGAGACACCCACTGCATCTTTCCTTAATCAGCTCCCCTCTTGCCCAGGACCCTCAAGCGAGAGCAGTCAAAAAAAAAAGGAAGAAAAGCAGAGGAGAGAGAAATGGATTAAAACAGTAATCACAGATGGAGAGAGTGATGGTGTAAGGCATGAGGACAGAAAAATATAAATATCTCCTTTGTCTTTTGTTTCAAAGGTGCATGGTCATTAATTCCTTCCACTCTACCTTATATATCTTATCATCATCTGGAAGGATTATCTGAGTCTCAGAATCTAGTTTTGAATTTTGGGGAGGACCAAAGTAGCAGCACTATGTGCCTTGTATACATACCTCATGAGAACCACCACCACCACCACCAAATGCCTCTGAAGGTACATTGCGAAGAAAATGTGGGCATCCCACTTGGGCTGTACGTTGCATTATTCCTTAGCTGGTCACACAAAAACCACATTGCTTATCCTCCTAAGGAGTTGCTTAAAGAAGAATGCAGACCAAGACTACCCTGGATCATTTATCCGTACTCTGTGAGTGTCTCTCTCTTCTGTAGCAAGATGTGGGCCAATCCCTTTGTCATGTCAAGGATCTTCTAGCAGCCAATTGATGCCTCAAGAAGGGAGCCACAGGTGAATGAGTATGTACTTTGCACACGAAAAGCCCAGGTTCATTCTCTGACATTTGCAGCTAAATGCAGCTGGAGAAAAGTAAGCGCACTTGGTGTCTGTGGTGGTAGAATGCAACACTATATGACTGTTAAAAAGGAGCAACTACTTGGAAATTCAGCCTTAGGTTAAAAACCATTTTTTAAAATCAGCATCCAACGACACTACAATTAACTGAAGTTTGTGCCAGAGTTGCAGCTACATTTTATGTATTTTTGTCAACTACACAACATACAGTACAGCAAATCACAGTATAAATAAATAAGCTTTTTAAAAAAATAAAACCACACAATGTACAGCTAATCATGTGTAAACATAGTCCTTTTAATGGGCATTCATTCATTTGTTCGTTCGTTCGTTCATTCATTCATTGTTTGTTTACACTTATACCACACCCTTTTGACACAAGCACCACTCAGGGAGGCTTACAATATACAAAACATACAATACAACATCATACAATATACAGTGGTATAGTACCTCACTTAAAGAGCATAATGCATTCCATGAGACTGCTCTTTAAGCGAGTTTGCTCTTTAAGTGAAACACCATTTTAAGTGACCAATTGTGACTTCTGGCAGGGGTGATTGAGAACCCCAATTTAGTTGTTAAGCGAGTTTTTTGTTGGTTTTAGTTGCTAAGCGAGGCGACCATTTAGAGAAAATTCTGCTCCTTAAATGAGTTAGTCTCAAAGCGAGGTGCTCTTTATGCAAGGTTTTACTATATATTAAGTTGCATTTTTGTTTCTTCAGCCAGCAGGTTGTTGGTGGTGATGGTACTGGCTGTAGTGATTTTGCTCCCCAAACTCTTTTTTCAGTTGTTAGCATATGTGGTCACCTATACCAGTCCACAGGGGGAGTGGCAGGTGTGTCTTGGGTGATGTTGACGGTGGGACATCTTTTTCTTTTGTCAAGTGACATAGCACGGAATTGATAGACAAACGTTCGAAGCAGTGCTGCTTGTCTGACATAACACTACATTGGAAATATATAATAAAATTGTTTGGGAGGAGAGAAAACAGGCACACATTCAAATGGGGATGTTCTCCTTGTCTTGACTACTTTGCTGCCCTGAAGGGTATGTCAATATAGGGAAGAATATCCCTCTCAAATGAGTGCCTCTTGCCTCTCTTTTAAATATTTTTTAAACACCCTGACTTCCAAAGAGATGAAGTGAGTGTAGCAAACTGCATGTCAAGAGGTGGTTGCTTACGAAAGAAAAGAATGAAGAAGGTGGTTTAGTTCACCTGGCTGCTTCCCTCACTCTTGAGAGAGCCAGCATAATGAGAGAGTTATAGAGCTACATTTGGAACATACAGACCCAAGTTCAAACCCCTCTTCAGTAAGAACATTTCCCATTGGACTCTGTGCCAGTCATTACCTTTCGTAGATACCTTGGAATCATTAAAGGGTGTGTTCATCTCCATTTGCCCCATCTGCCGCTTCTAGAATTTCTCATAACTCTAGGGCAGCAATGGCCAATCTTGGCACTCCAGGTGTTCTTGGACTTCAATTCCCAGAAGCCCAAGTCAGCACTCCTGCTGATCAGGGCTTCTGGGAATTGAAGTTCAAGAGCAGCTGAGTGCCAAGGTTGGCCATCACTGCCCTAGGGTCAGAATGAGGGGGTGGGGTGGGGATGAAGTGAAACCTGGACCTCTGAGGTTCCAGGCAATGTCTAACTACTACACCACAGAGTAGCACACGGCATCACTTACACACAACTACTTTGTAGTTAAGCCCCTTCGACAAGCATTGAGAATTCTTGCTCTTTCCAGTATCACAGTGCAAAACTTGTCTTCCGTTTTGTTTTGAGTCTTCATGAAGTCTATTATGAAAATCAAACCCACCCACCCCCCACCCCCAATATCATATACTTTTCTTCCTTCTTTTAAACACTTACCCTGCTCTTCTAGGTAAAGGTCGCCCTTTTCTCGAAAGCCAGTAGTATCCAAATCTAAGGTTCAGTGCTCATCTGTTTATAGCTAAAGAGCCAGCACTGTCTATGTTTGCAGACTTTTCTGTGGACATGTGGCAGGCATGACTAGATACTAAAGTGCAGGAAACCCTGTTTACCTTCCCAGCAAAGTATTGTCTATTTATCTACAGTACTTGCAATTACTGTACTTGCTTTCAAACTGCTAGGTTGTCAGGAGCTGAGACAGATGACAGGAGCTCACTCCGTCATGCAGTGCTCGGGTATAGAACTCCAACTGCTCTTTTACTGTAAAGCCAAACACTGCAAATTGCCTAAATACATGCTCTTAGGAATACAATTTTAGAAAGCAGTAGAATCAGCAGATGGCAGATATATGTTTTGTTCATGATGACTGACCAGAAAAGGAACCTTGAGGATTTTGGTGGACAACCCTGAGAAAACATTGCTTCTGGGTGTGTATGGTTGGGTAAAAAAAAGTATAGTATTTTAATACAATTTTTTGGTGTAACTGCATTTGGAACAATATTCTATACAGTTCTGGTCAATGCACCTTGCAAAGTATATTGTGGGACTTGAAAAGGCTCAGTCAAGGATAACCAAAATATTCAAAGCATTTAATGCAACTCCCACACAAAGAAAAGTTACAGCTGTGGCTTTGCTTTGTTTTTTTAATCAGGGAAAGGCAAGAAAGTGGAACATAGCAAAAGTAGGTTCTTTATTTATTTCAAACATGTACTGTATATCCTAATGTTTATGACTAGACCTCAGGGCAGGGCACAACAAGAGCAACATAAAACAAGCTAGAAATCCAAAACATGTTATTTAAAATAACTTCAAACCATTCAAAACACATAAAACAATTCAGGCAGTTTAGAGTTGCCATAGTTCTCTCCTACAAAACCGGGACAGAAGTACACTTGACAAAAATGGGCGGGCTATCTACAAAATAGCCTTTTTAAAAACATCATAAAAACATATAATGACAGCTATAAAACACTTTCACATTAAATATATCAATACATAAATGAATGTATTTACAACAGTTAATTCTTACTGTGAGATGATCTGTTGAACTTCTGAGAAGTCACGTTATGGCCAATTCTTAATGTCCTCAGTTCCAGGAAACACACTGATAACACTTATTGGGTGGTGGTGTGAAGCAAGGACATTGAGATTTGTCTCCAGGTATACTCCAACTCCAATGTGGTAGGAAATCACTCATTTGATGGTGAGAGTTTGAATTTATTTTAATGGTGTGTTATAATACACAATCAGTAGGTTTTAAAAATCTGGGACTTTAACATGATTTTTATTCAACTGGCCAGGACCTTGAATCCGGGACAATCCTGGTTTTCCGGGATGTGTGGCAATCCTAAGGCAGTTGAAACTACAGTGTACACATTACAGAAAGCACCACAACCTAAAACAGCAGTGTTTTAACTTGGCAACAAAATGAAGTTAATGTTGATGCCAGTTGAGTCTCTATGAGGATAGCATTCCACAGTTAAGGTGCTACAGACAAGAAAGGTCCCTCCATTGTATCACTTCTCAGTGACCAAATACAGAGCAGGTCCTTCCTGGCAGATTGTGTAATAATATATAGGAGAAGGTTTTCCCTTAGTTGTCCAGGCCCCAGGCTGTTCAGAGAATATTAAGTCAACATCATTACCTTGAACTCAGACTAGAAGCATACTGGCAGCCAGTGCAATTCTTCTCATATTGTCTTCAAGGGCAGCCCATGCACAGGATATTGCAGTAGTCTAACTCAAGGGTCCCCAAACTATGACCCGGGGCCCGGATCTGGCCCCCAACACAATTCATCTGACCCACAAAGCCCACACATACGGGTGCATTTTACTTCTGCTTCCAGGAGCAACAAGGGCTTTGTGGGCTGAATGAATTGGCATCATGGGCTAGATCCGGCCCCTGAGCCATAGTGACTGGCTCCATGAGTCATGTGACTGGCCCATGGCCCAAAAAGTTTGGGCACCCCTGGTCTAACCAGTACCTGGACTGCTGTGGCCAGGTTTTTCCTCTCCAGGAATGGTTGCAGCTGGTGTGGGCCACCAAGCCTGGGCCCAGGCATTCTGAACCACCAAGGTCATACGACTAGATGCCGAAGAGCACAGAACACTGTTACCTTTCCTGCTGAAGCGATACCTATTTATCTACTTGCAATTTCTTGCTTTCAAACTACTAGGCTGGCAGGAGCTGGGAGAGATGATGGGAGTGCCCTCCGTCACGTAGTACACGAGTCTTGAACTGCTGACCTGCCATTAAGCTCAGCATCTAAACTACTGAGCCACCGCAGACCCAGCACAGGGACTACCCAGCCACAAAACCTTCAAATTTTTGGACTTCAGCTGCAGTTGAAGCAAAGCAAAGCAATTACACTTATATACTGTCCCATAGAGCTTAGTGCGCTCTTTGGGCAGTTCACAGAGCAATTAGCATTTTGCCTCCCAACTTACTGGGTGAGTATTTTACCGACCTCAGAAGGATGAAAGGCTGATTCAGCCTTAATTACTGTTTAGGATTGAATTCACAACGTTCTGGCTGCAGTACAGCAGTTTAACCGCTGAGCCACCAGGGCTCTTTGATCGGTCGCTGTCCAGGCCATTACAACTTCCACACATCAGTCTGGCAACTGCGCAGCCTCACCTGGCTCTGACAATGAAGAAGAAGGGGCCAAGGTCCATCAGAAAACTGACGGCAACCAAACCCAAATCTATTATTGCATTCTTTCACTTAGACATTAAACAGCATGAGAGAGTAGAATAGAACTTGTTGAAATTGTACTCCTTAATTTGTAAACAGAGGATGACCAATGCCGTTCTCTGAAACTCTTTTTCTCATTCCGTAAAGTCAGTCCAAGAGGAGGCCATGATCAAGGGTATCAAAGAGGTCCAAAGAGTGTCAACAGGGTCATGTGCCACCTGTCCAACCTCCACAGCAAGGCATCGTTCAGGGTAACCACAGACATTGCAGTAGCAAATCCTGGGCTGAATCCAGATTGAAAGAGCTCCAGATAATCTGTCCAGCTACTTCAAGCTCAAGACCTTGTCCTGATAGGGGCCATTTGCAGGGGATCTGTAGCTGTCACAGTCCAGAGAGGTCCTCTCTAAGTGCGCCACCCTCTCTTTCAAAGCTTCAGACAGCAACCTCAGCAAAGAAACTTCCCCCATTCAGGCCTTTCCCCCCTCCTGGAGCCACCTGACCATCTCTCTTCTGCTGAAACTTATCAGTCAGGGTGGGGAAGGAGCAAGTTTAATGCAGCAGGACAGACCGATTCAAGGGTTGTTTATAAATCAGTGCATGATGTTGAGAAAAATATAGGCAGGGGGTCCCCCACCACCACCTTCCTTTCTCATAACCACAGGTACCTTCATTACCGGAGCAAAGGGAAACTTTGAGGTGGGGATGAAGCACATCTATCCTGTTCAGCCCATGCTTATGGCATTGTAAACTGGGGTGCTTCAGAGGAGTTGGTCATAGAGGGAAATTCAGGAGAGAAGTATTTCTTCTTCCACATAGCATGTACTTGATCTGCGATATTTGCCACTGCAGGCTATAGGGACGGTTGGGAAGGTAGCTGGCTTTTTAAAAAGATCTAGGTTTATTCATGGAGGATAAGTCGATGGATAGCTGCTGGTCATAATGGCTGCCTATTACTTCCAACATCAAAGCCAGCGTGTCTTACTCTGAACATATCAGTGGCTGGAACATTGCCCCGATCCCTTTCCCTTTCAAAGCTTCAGGATACGCTGGCTGAATGCAAAGAGCAAGAGCACTGCTTGTATCTAGCCTCTGAGCAACTTGAGCATCTTCAAAATTGTGCTTTATTTTTCAATCCTGGAAAAGATAACCTCACTCTGTAAAATGTTGTTTTGATAACTGTCCCACGTGTTACACGGCCTCAAGTTCCCAGTTTTGGACCCCTGGGGTCCTCCCTTACTTTTGCCACAATTGATTGACTTTCTGCTTGGCACGGGAAGAAGATAAGGGAGGCAGCAGCGGATGCCGAGAGAACTAAGCAAGTGAATGACCCTCGGCATCCTCTGAATAGATATGAGCCTCAAGTCCACCCACTCAGATCCAGGAAGAGCTTTAGGGCACTCTTGAGGGTACTCAAAAGCAAAACCAAATTAGAAGATGGAGGAAGGATCTCACTGGACAAGGAATAACATTAAAGGAAGATGTGGATGAGGAACTCAACCTCCCCTACATCACTTGGAGAACCCTAAACGGATTGAGGGTTGGAGTGGAGATGTTAGACCAACATGCTCAAGTGGGGGCTGTTGGCAGACAACAACACACTGTATGAATGCGGACAGATACAGAATCCAGCCCATGTACTGGTCTGCTGGTTACTGCCAGAAACATGTACCGATGACTTTTGGCCAATGGCAAAGCCAAGAAAGTGGCTTCATTTTGGCAGTCCAAAGTTTGATCTGGACATAAAAGAAGAAGACTGGGAAGAAAAGAGTCATGGGTACGATCCACTGGATTGACTGCAGAATGGTAAGATGGTGAATAATATAAACCACCTTGAGTCCATGACATGACTCTAGTTGAGACTAGCCAGTGGGTTGAAGTTACTACCCAGAAATGTTACTCCCTGAAGTGCAGCACGTGCCCCCAGTAAAGAGGTGTTGTTGAAAAATTATTTTTGAAATATTTATTTATTTATATTTATCACCCTCCTCCCCGAAGGGACCCAGGGCGATTCACAACACATAAACATATCAACAACAATTTAAAACCAATTAAAAGATTTAAAAAATTAAAAGAAGCTTAAAACTTAATATTAAAAACTAGGCGTTGTAGCTAGGAGGCACTGGGGGTCAAACCATCCAGTTGGCTGGGGAAATTGATCCATCCATTCCCCAGACCTGACCTGCCAGCTAGGTTTTCACTCCTTTCCTGAAGGACAGCAACTCCCTCTGCAGGCGTAGTTCTATTGGGAGGAGGTTCCAAAGGCCCGGAGCAGACACAGAGAAGGCCCTCCAGTCCTTCTAGTGCCAGAGAGGTGCACCTCTCTGGACAATGGCACAACCAGAGAGCCTTACGGTCTGCTCTGGTGGGACGGACAGATGTCCTTGGGATGATGCGGTCTCTTAAGTATCCTGGTCCACTACCATGTAGGGCTTTAAAGGTAATAATCAGCACGTTGAATAATAATAATAATAATAATAATAATAATAATAATAATAATAATAATAATAATAATAATAAGAAGAAGAAGAAGAAGAAGAAGAAGAAGAAGAAGAAGAAGAGTGCCACTGCCGCCACCCACCCGATGGATTTAAACACATGAACCACACATTTAAAGCAACATGAGGGGCTGCCCTTTTCCTGGTGCCAAGGGAACCAGCATTTACTACCACACTGTGGGTGTGGTATGGTGGGTGTGGCCAGGGGGAAAGCCCTGCGTTGCACCCAAATTAGGACTACTTTATTTAAAAACTTAGATGGGCGGGCCAGCCAGAATTTCTGCTACCGGATCTGGCAAACTGGTTCGAACCTGCTGATGCCCCACGACTGTGTGTTTCCAACCCTTTATGCCAAGAGTTCTCAACCTTTTTAAGCCAGGGGCCCGGTCACGCTTCCTCAGACAGCTTCGGGGCTGGATGGCCATTTTGCCCTTCCTACACCACAGGGCACTTCCTGGTTTTGTGGAGGCGGTGGGAGGCCCCCCTGAAATGGTGCGTGGGCCGCATCTGGCCCACTGACCACAGGTTGAGAATCCCTGCTTTATGCCAAGCTGTGCTGAGCTGAGCCTTTTTTGGGAGGGGGGAGTCAACAAAAGGCAAGGAGAAAAAGGGGGGAGACGTGGGCACGGGCAGAATGGAAAGGCTGGGCAGATCTCTCTCTCTCTGTTAATGGACGGGGAGGGGGAGGGCTGTGCCCTGGGTTCTCTCTCTCTCTCTCCCCCCCCCCAATCCCCGTCCGCCTCCTGCTTGCACTCCACTCCAATCCCCTCCAAAGCCGGGATGCATTAAAGCGCGAGGATTTTCCGAGCGGATTTCCCTGCCCGCCGTTTCGCTGCCGTCTCTAAATCCCGCGGGCGCCCGGCGGCTGCGCTTGACGGGGCGCCGCGCCTCCCCTGCCGCCGCCGCCCCACCACCCCCAGGGACCCCCTCTCCTCCCCACCGCCCTAGAGATCGGGCCGGGGAGGGGGAAGCTGGAGATGCCGGGCGGAGGCACCGTCGCCGAGCCCCTCCTCGGACCCCTAAGGAAGGCGGGAGCCACGAGGAACCCCGACGCCAGGTAGGGCGGGGGACGGGGGGGGGCTTGTGTGTTACGGGGCAGGAGTAAGGGTGTTTGGTGTCCCGGGTAGGCGGGAGCGGAGCAGGAAGACAGCGCCTCTGAGCATTTGCAGAGTGCACCCCCCTCCAACCCTCATCATCCTATTTAGGGTCCTCCAAGTGATGTAGGGGAGGTTGAGTGCCTCATCTATACCTCCGCATAGCAGCTTCGTGTCACTCTGGTGGGTTCACAAGTTAATTAATGATTTGCCCCCAACATGCTGGGTACTCATTTTACTAACCACGGAAGGATGGAAGGGTGAGTCAACCTTGAGCCCTTTCCACAGAGACTCTGAGCATTTAAAAAGTGCTCCTCCAGCAGCCACCACTAGCATAAAATAGGGCAGCCAGCTTGTTGAGGAGAGAGTGCTTCTGAGCATTTGAAGAGTGCTTCCCCGCCTCTCCCAGGCAGACCCCTGGCTTATGCCACTAAGAGGGACCAGATGGCAAGGACAAGTGGTGAGGATCCTTGCCTAATGACTTATGTGGTGGGGGTGGGAAGAGGCACTCTGCACTGGCTCAGGAGTACCTTTTGTTTGTTTCGGCTTCCAAGGCTCCCAGTCTGAGCAAGTCTCCGATATAGAAGACGGGAGGATCTCATGGAAGGTATGAGCAAGTCCTCACACAGGTCAAAACAGGAACATATAAGGCAGGAGATAAGTTGTGTCCCTCTGACGATTGTCTTGAGGGAAGGGGATCGGTTTTTAAAACAGGTTCCTCTTGTCTTACTCTGGGGGAAATCTCATTTCCCTGCCAACATGTGGCAAAGGGGCAGGAGCCCTGCCTTACTTTGCCTCTCAGGGAAATGGGGTCCACTAGCCTGCAAGATGGGGGGGGGGGAGGATTTACAAGTTAGATTTTAGAGGCACAGGAAGAGGTGGTGGTGCAGGATCCTGCCCCTTGACCTAATGACACCTTCCAGAGGACTCCAGCTACAATTCCCATCCTCACCCTGTCAGCAGGGTTTTGTAGTCTGCCATGTTTGGAAGGCACCTGGTTGAGGGGAAGCTGATACTGGATGGAGTGAGGATTGGGAGAAATTCTTACATGCAAGAGAGGAAGAAGAAGCAGGTGTATTTGCCTGTGAGAGCACAATCCACTGTCCTAACGCTCTTGGTTGGCTCCAGCTGACTTCAGTGAGCCACTTGTAACAGATGAGCATGGGATGTGGAGTGGGACCATTGGTCCATCTGACTTACTACAGTCAGTTCTGGCTGTCAGCAAACCACTTTTTGCCAAGCACTTTTCTGGTATACCTTGAGGGTGTTCCATCCATGAACTAGTTCTGACCTGTCTTAGCTTCTGAAAGCAAGGTGAGATTGGTATGGCCAGGATGATATGGTAGATTATTGTAGTAACTGGTGCTCCAGGTATATTAGTACAGTTATACCTTGCTTAAAGAGCATAATGTGTTCCACAGGATTGCTCTTTAAGCGAGTTTTCTCTTTAAGTGAAACACCATTGTAAGTGACCAATTGTGTGTGTGTGTGTGGGGGGGGATTGTGAACGCTGATTTATTTGTTAAGTGAGTTTTTGGTTGGATTTACTTGTTAAGCAAAGCGAACATTCAGAGAAAATTCTGCTCTTTAAGCGAGTTACTCTTTAAGTGAAGCACTCTTTATGCGAGGTTTGACTGTATGTCCTCTGAAGTGCCATTGGGACGATCTGTCAAGTCAGAGGTCGGGGTTGGACCTGTTTGAAACTAATGCCAACTCAACAAGGATGAAGCCAGGGACAGAGATTGTGAGGTTGTCTACGCCTCCCTCAATGACAGCAACCATCTCACATGTTATCACAGACTGCCATTTTCTGTACTCACATTTTGGCTGAAATCTGTTACTTTGTGCTATAAGTTGCAACTAGAGCAAGGCTCATTTGAATCAATGGAACTTATGGAGGAGTTGACTCACCAAGTCTCTGGTGATTCAATGTCCCTGTTTTAGTGCCATTTACTAATCTAAGCAACAGGATTTCAGCCATTGGATAGTTCAGGTGAGCAGGAGAGGAAAATCCTTTCTCCCACTTTGCAGATGGCTAAAGTGAGGGATAGGACTGTGGTGGCTTAGTGGTTAAGACACTGAACTTGATGACTGGAAGTTTGGCAAGTCAGCAGTTTGGTATCTAAGTACTGCATGATGGAGTGAGCTTCCGTCTCTGTCCCAGCTCCTGTCAACCTAGCAGTTGAAAAGCAAGAAATTGCAAGTAGATAAATAGGCACCACTTTGGTGGGAAGATAAACAGCGTTCTGTGCACTCCAGTGTCTAGTCATGTCTGCCACATGTCCACGGAAATGTCTGCAGACACAGACAGCACTGGCTCTTTGGTTATAAACAGAGATGAGCACTGAACTCTAGAGTTGGATGCGACTGGTTTTCGAGCAAGGGTGATCTTTACCTAAAGCAAGGGATAATGAACAACTTCTATCAAACTCTTCTGACTTGGATAAGTTGGTGGAAGAAAGAAATGTCACTAGTTTTAAGGCAGGAAATCTCAACCAAGGCAACAAAATAAGAATGAGCTGATGACTGTACGTCAGGATGATGGAGAAGCATCAGTAAACAACCCAGCCCATTTAGGTATGTGGAGTGAAAGGAGCAGGCTTTTGGTAACTGGCTTCAAGAAAAAGGCTTGGACTGCTTCCTCAATGAGGAAAAACCAAGGAGTCTTCTATGGTGGCAATAGCATTAGGGGCTCCTGTGAAGCAGGATATGCTTCATATCCTGCTTAACAGCAGAGGTGATTTCTTGTGAAATCACAGAGTCAGGACTGGCCCTACGCTTGGGCAGTTTGGGGCAGCCTCTGTGGCCAACGGGTTTGGGTTTAATGAAGAGGTAGCACTTGATTAATCACCTACATTTTTATTATAACGTTCTCTTACAGGGCTGGGGAGAAGTGTTGGTGGGATTTTACACCTCACATATGAAAATAACTTTAGATACCATGTAAAGGCAAAAAAGGTCTCCTTTGTTCAAAAGCCAGTCATGTCTGACTCTAAGGAGCAGTGCTCATCTCCGTTTACAGCCAAAGAACCAGCACTGTCTGTGTCTGCAGACATTTCCGTGGTCATGTGGCAGTCATGGAACACTGTTACCATCCCACTGAAGCAATGCCTATTTATCTGCTTGCAATTTCTTGCTTTCCAACTGCTAGGAGCTGGGACAGAGACAGGAGCTAACTCTGTCGTGCAGCACTCAGGTCTTGAACTGCTGACCTGCCGACCTTCCAGTCATCAAGTTCAGTGTCTTAACCACTTAGCCACCACAGTCCCCCAGATACCATGTACCTTGGTGTAAGTCTATGGAAGGGGTGCCATTTGTTTTCACCACATCCTAGGCTGGCCAAATACAGAAGATATCGGACATATTTTCAGATGTTTGAAAATAACATACAATGCTCCACCCCTCTTTGCAACTTTACCAGGGATCCGTAGCTCTCACCTCCAGTCTATTGCACAGACCTGGGTTGTAAAGCTTTAGCTCAAGACAAAGCTCTTGAGAAAATGGAATGCTGGCCTAGATGGGCCTTCGTTCTGATCCAGTGTCTCACTTATTTGGCAGTTGTAAGAGTCTCAGTGATGTGTGTGTGTGTGTGTGGGGGGGGAGGGGGTAGGAGCTACATGTGCCAGATTTATCACTGTCGGCGCCTTGTGGTGTAGCAAAGCACATGGGGCAACCAAAATGAAGTCTAAAGGTCTGTCATTCATAAATGGAAGCTGGGTTGTTTGGCTACCTGCCCAGTGATGACTTTCATGCTAGAGGCCACAAAGGCACCAGAAGAAGTCAAACAACACAAAACTTTGGATGAAACCTTGTTGCTTAGCAGCTAGAGAAGGCCCATTTGAATCAATGGAACTGATGGAAGAGTTGACTTACCAAATCCCCACTGGTTCAGCGGCCCTACTCTAGTGCAACTTTGCTAAGCAGTAGGATTTCTGTCATTATTTTCTGTGGCTCCAGATGCCAGAGCTACTGGTTGTAATCCTGGAACCAGAGAAGACCCAGAGGAGGCTCTTTGGAGCATAGCAAGACAGGCATGTTTTGGTAAGCAGTGCTATTTGTTGGCTACAGAAGACCCTTTTAGCATGATGCTTCCAAAGCAGCGGTTTCCCCACTGTGATCCTCAGCCAAAGGAGGGTCCATGAGCTCCGTCCAAGTGGTCTATGAGAAAGTTGAAGAACTATCGCAAACATTTGTACATGGCCACATACTTTGTTTCTTTTGTTCTTCTGATTACCAAGATCAGGGGTGTTTGACAAAGATTGGATGATCAGACAGGCTAATAAGGGATATTCAAGGGCCCTTCTTTCTCTCTCTCTCTCTTTTAAATGAATCATTCAATCCTGCAAATCCCTGCCCCACCCTGCAGTCTGAATTATTCTCCAAACAGATCTCCACCAATTCATGGAGAACAAACCCAAAGAGGCAGGACTTAGATACTGAAAGCTACTATCTTTGGCATCTTTTGTTCAAGCTCCTTAGGTAGAGTATCTTGGGAGAAGACCCAACCCCTCAAGGCAAGGGAGCAGAAAACAGCTGGCTCTAACCTTAGGCAGTCAACTCGGGATCATGCATCATGAAAGGGCAGCAAATATTTAGCTATTTAATTTGTCATTGTCGTACATTTACAGCTGGGGATGTGCAAACCATCCTGTCTCATTTTTAATTCTGTTTGGGAGGAAGGGACCCTCCATTTCATCCTCTGCCCCCAGCTTGATCCCCCTCTCCCTGCCTAATGCACTGAGCTATTATCCTAGCAGCCCAGGGGTTGGCAGCAATCCCCTCGGTCTGCAGAGCAAGATGCAAGACTTCCAGCTTTAACCGGCTGCATTTCAGCTACTGCCAGAGTCACAGAGGGATGTAAATAACATTGTACACATGCATGACACTCAAAACCCACATCCCCATACCTGAGATCCTCCAGCTGACTAGCTATCACCATCTTTCCATTTACTTCTTCCAAAGCTATTCATGCAAATTACATAACATTGTTGCATGAAAAAGACCCCAAATAGAAGGCAATATTTTCCGTAGGGTAAAAAACAGGACCCCTATAAGTTGGACCCCACCTAATACCAAATTACAATGAGGATGCTCTTGAAATTCATGGCGAAGAACTTTCATGGCAGATTTAAGGACATGCACCAATGGCAGACTTAAGGACCCTGAAAATGACCTGGGAGGATAATGCCGAAGTACTCACCCAAGACCGAAACTGTTGAACATCCATCTGTCTGACATATGAATACCTATTTGCAGCTGGTCTCACTAGTGGGTCAGTCAACCTGCTTCCTGCTTGTTTTCTGAGAAGTGAGGGATACATGTAAATATATGAGAGCAGAATATTCTAGGGCAGGGTTTCTCAACCTTGGACCCCCAGATGTTCTTGGGCTTCAATTCCCAGAAGCCTTGATCAGCAGATGTACTGACTTGTGCTCCTGGGAATTGAAGTCCATAAACACCTGGGACCCCAAGGTTGAGAAACCCTCATCTAAGGAATACCAAGAAACCAGGACCAAAATTGAAGTGGGATATAGACTGGCTGTTAGCAGCTCTGCCTTCATGTTATGTTTTCTGTCTCATTTTACCTCCAGACAAAGTTTCATATTCACTCTATGTAGGGCGTAGGCTGATATGCAGCTGTTTCTAATATACTAATCAACCACTGTATACTTCTGTATCCCTAGCTGGTCTTTGGGTCATGTACAGTTTAAGATACCACAAGATTTTTGTCTTTATTTTTGTTTGTTTTATTTCCGTGTGATATTCAGGATGCATTCTATGCACTGAACAGAATGACATGAAACGAGCTGATTCACAAGATCATTTTAAACCCTCTTCTTCGAAGTGCCAAGCCTCCTAAGCACATGGAATGTATTGAAAAGGGCTAAAGCAATGGAATAAATGAAACAGGCATTGCGTTGTGTATGTATGTCGGGTGGGGAGTTAAAGGAAAAGTGCATTAGTGAGGAAAAGTGGAGCGTCATGGAGCTGTTCAGACATCTGAGTGCTGAATTTGATCATCCGAAGTCCTGTTACCAGCTTGAAACAGGTATCGAACGCAGCTTTCAGAGCTCTGTCAACGGGTCTTTTCCTCTGAGAAGTTAAAGACTAGAAGCTTTTTTAAAAAACCCACAGGAGCTTGGATTTTCTGTAGGAAAAACTCAGATGAAACCAGTAAATTCTCTTTCTCTTTTTATGTGAGGCTGGATAGCTCAGCAAGGGAGGTTATCTGGTTGTGGGATGGGCAGTTCGGGAAGTCGATTTCCCACGGTGCATCCCAGATAAGCCAACCCGTGTAGCCTTGGGAAAGATGCACAGTCTGAACAACGGACTGTTCTTTCACATCGGGCATGCACCAATGTCTTGTGGATAGTGCAGAGAAATTATCCATGAAAGTCCCAAAGGTTCAGGGTAAGCTGTTGTGCCACATTTTGGTTTTCTTAGAGATGAGGTTAATGAGGAGATCTAAATCTATCTTTCCCCATTCTTTCTCTAAAAAAGCCATCCCTGCCATTAATTCATACCATGCCTATGGCTTTCCAGGAGGAAAATTGGAGAGGGATAAATGGGATAAATGGTTTTAGATGTTGGAAGCAAAACTGGACTGCACATGGTGGCAATGGGTTTGATCTAAATCACCACAAAAAATGTCCCTCATCAATCCTCAAGACTTGGCGCTCTAAAAGAAAAACAAAGCATCCAAAACATGAGTAAAGAGGCAAGACCAGGAGCTTAGCCTGGAGGCATTCAAATTGCTGGCATTCCCGCCCGACATTTTAAGAGTAAATCTGAGGGTTGGCATCTCACCGACAAACAACCCCATCAGAAGGGGACTCACACTAGACCGACAGCTCTATTGTGCCTACTTTCATCACTTTTTCTCTTCCTCTTTTTAGAAAACTACAAAAGGAATAAATGACCAAATTATCCATTCCTTAGTTCTATTATTTGAGGCATCTTTAATAACTGTAATCAGAGTTATGGTTAAGTTATTCACTGCATTTTCAACAAATATATTTCCAGGAAGATCACTGGAAATCCAGTGGCTGGCTGGATAGAATAAAGGTAAAGGTCACCCTTGCTCAAAAGCCAGTCATACCTGACTCTAGGGTTTGGAGCTCATCTCTGTTTATAGCGAAAGAGCTAGCGCTATCTGTGTCTGCAGACATCTCCATAGTCATATGGCAGGCATGACCAGACACTGGAGTGCACTAAAAGCTGTTTACCTTCTGTGTTGCCACAACTAATTGGCTTGAATTAATTTGGAGAGGACCAGGTCAGAGAAACTGAACACACAAAAATATCTCTTTTATGAAACATGGTTCAAACATCTGCAGATGTTTCCATGGCATGCCTAGACACCAGAGTGTAAGGAACACTGTCTGCCTTCCCACCAAAGTTGTCCCTATTTATTTGCTTGCAATTTCTTGCTTTCGAACTGCTAGGTTGGCAGGAGCTGGGACAGAGACAGGAGTTCACTCCGTCATGTAGTACCAGGGAATCGGACTCCGACCTTCCAGTCAGCAAGTTCAGCAAGTTCAATTCATAAAACCTTAACTGGGCAGTACTGTAGTAGAAATGTGTTATAAAAAAGGACCCCTTCTTTTCATCTATGTCATAATCATAATGATGAGATTATCTAATACTACAGGTTAGGTTTGTTTGTTTGTTTGTTTTTAAGTGGGAAGCCTCACCCTTTTTCAAGTGAGCTTTGGCTGAAAGAATTAAGTCAGGAAGCTGAAAGTGTGAAGCAGGAACTGCCAGTGCAGTTGATGGAATGTCTTTAGTTTTAAGGTAGAGAGAGGTCTCTTGTTTGTTTTATCTGCCAGTCATTGGGATGGGATAGGCCAGTGATGGCGAACCTTTTAGAGACTGAGTGCCCAAACTGCAACCCAAAACCCACTTATTTATTGCAAAGTGCCAACACAGCAACAGGGGAGGAAGGCAATGCTCCCATTGGGCTGCTGGGCAGAGGGGCAGGGTGAACTCTGTGCTGGGGGAGGGAGGAAGTGCTCCCATTGGGCTGCTGGGCAGAGGGGCGGGGCAATGGGAGCCCAATGGGAGCATTGCCTTCAATCAGCCTCAGCTGGGGGGAGGGAGGAAGTGCTCCCATTGGGCTGCTGGGCAGAGTGGCGGGGCAAACTCTGTGCTGGGGTTACTGCATGGGTACCCACAGAAAGGGCTCTGAGTGCCACCTCTGGCACGTGTGCCATAGTTTTGCCATCACTGGGATAAGCTGTGAACCTAAACAAATATACACCAAAATAAGGCAGAAGAGGGCCCAGTCCTATCATTAGGTAGACAGAGGCAGCTGCCATGTTTAGGCAATATTGATTCTGCATGTCATGAAAAGGCACACTTCTCAGTTATAATTCACTTATTATTGTGACATTTCTGTCTCAGGTGCCGAGAGTATATTGTCGCTCTTGAATCCCATGTACCATGTCATTCACTGTTTCCCCATTAACACCACAGACAGAAGAATGTCTTGGGCTGCCCCATGGAAGAGGGATCAAGGAGTGTCAATGCTTATTGTTAGCGGGGAGTTTTCAGTGTTCTGATCCCATAAAGTGGTGACTCAGCCCCTCTTCTAATTCTCTCTTTGTCTGATTCCAGGCCGTAGCCATCACCTGCGTCATGGGTTCCGATGCCTTCCTGCTGCTTGGCTTCTGGACCTTGTGGGCTTTGGGATTGGGCCCAGGCTGGGTGTCTTGTCCTGCACCCATCCAGCCACACTCCATCAAGATAGAAGGGGACATCACCCTAGGAGGACTCTTCCCTGTTCACGCTCGCGGCCCAGCAGGTGTGCCATGTGGGGAAGTAAAGAAGGAGAAAGGGATCCACCGGATGGAGGCCATGCTGTATGCTCTGGATCAGATCAATAGTGACCCATTCTTGCTTCCCAACATGACTTTGGGGGCTCGCATCCTGGATACCTGCTCGCGCGACACCTATGCCTTGGAGCAGTCACTCACTTTTGTCCAGGCGCTTATCCAGAAGGACACATCAGATGTGCGCTGCTCCAACGGCGAGCCCCCCATCATCGCCAAACCTGAGCGGGTGGTGGCTGTCATCGGGGCCTCAGCCAGCTCCGTCTCCATCATGGTGGCCAACGTGCTTCGCCTCTTTGCCGTAAGTGCCAAGACAGGTCTTTACAATGAAAAGGAGGTTGGGTAGTTGAGGAATGATTACAAGACAGAGGTCTCTTGTTCGTCTTAGCTCCAGAGCAAGTCTTTGGAGTAAGCTTCCGTTCTATTTGTGTTTTTAAACTTGTGTTTGAACTCTAGTCCGGCTTTGGAGTTTCTGTTAGGACACTTAATTAGGCTATGTGGTGGTAGGGGATCAAAAGCACAGCATACAAAGTATGCTACCTTGAGCTCACTGGGGGGAAAGAAGGAGGGATATATATGTGAGAAAATAATGACTGATAGAGAGCAGAATCCAAGATCAAGGTTGTACACCATAGTCAATCAGCCTCAGCTGGACAGGTAAGTCTCCTTAAACAGAAAGGAAGATGAGAGATCACTAGGTGAACCATAGGAACACTAGCTTTTTCAAGGGCAAGATTCCTATGCTTTTAGCCACTGAAGCAGAAGATCCACCGATGAATGGGGGACTTGTTCACCTTTGGCCTGTGAAACAGTAGTTAGTGGCACAGAGGTCCTGCAAGAGCAATAAAAAGAAGGCATCTCTCACTGTGCGTTTGGTTTCAGATTAAAGGTAAAGGTCACTCTTGCTCAAAAGCCAGTTGTATCTGACTCTAGTGTGTGGTGCTCATTTACAACCAAAGAGCAAGCACTTTCTGTGTCTGCAGATGTTTCCGTGGTCATGTGGTAGGCCGAAGCACACGGAATGCTGCTACCTTTCCTGCCAAAGTGGTACCTATTTATTTACTTGCAATTTCTTGCTTTCAAATTGCTAGTTTGACAAAAGTTGGGACAGACGGTGGGAGCTTACTCCATTGCGCAGCTCTCAGGTCTTGAACCTACTGTTCTGCTGATCTTCTAGTCTTCATCTCAGCATCTTAACCACTAAGCCACTGTGGCCGTTGGTTGCAGATTAGACTGTTATAAACTTGGTTTGCCTGATGCACAGCTCAGAGCTCAATGCTTCCTGAGAGTCAAGTAGCTGTTAACATTTCTCCCCCATGGGCCCTTGTGTTGCTCATTACTTGCATTGTGCTTAACAAGGGCCAGAACAATAGAGGGGAATATTATCTGTTTCCCTCTAGTGCAGGGATTCTCAAGCTGCAGCCCACAGGCCAGATATGACCCATGGCACCATTTCATGTGGCACCACCACCACCTCCACCACACCAGGAGAAGGAATAAAATGGCCGTCCAGCATCCAGAGCTGTCTGAGGAAGTGTGACCCAGCCCCTGGATTAAAAAGGTTGAGAACTCCCACTCTAGTGGCTAATTTTGAAAATATACCAGTGATGGTGAACCTTTTAGAGACCGAGTGCCCAAACTGCAACCCAAAACCCACATATTTATTGCAAAGTGCCAACACAGCAACAAGGGAGGAAGGAAACACTCCCATTGGGCTGCTGGGCAGAGGAATAGGGTGAACTCTGTTCTGAGGGAGGGAGGATGCGTTCTCATTGGAGTACAGGGCAGAGGGGCGGGGTGAACTCTGTGCTGAGTGGAGGGAGGAAGCACTCCCACTGGGCTGCTGGGCAGAGGGGTGGGGCAAACTCTGTGCTGGGGTGACTGCATGGGTGACCACAGAGAGGGCTCTGAGTGCTACCTCTGGCACACGTACCACAGGTTCACCACCACTGTAATATACCTTTGATTTGTTGTCAGTCATGGCAACCCTAGGAATTAACCATCACCGATAGGTTAATATTTGCCTAGGAATAATTTATAAGAACACAAGAATATTTTCCTTGTCATTTACACCTGACCCAGAATGGACATAAAACCTGAAAAATCCTTTCCAAAACTTTTGAAAGTAACCAAGTGTTATGAATTAAACCTAGAAAGTGGCGTTAAACTACTAATTCTAGTTATTTGTTACCCAAAAAATAGCTAATTGCACATCAATATACTTGCTTAGTCATTTCTAAGCTCTGGTCTGGCATTCCTAATCTTAAATTGCAGGAAGTTAATTATCCTTAGATGAATAATAGACTTCAAGCAAAATGTAAACTAGGATTTTTTGGAGGGCTTAGATTTCAAATTGGTGCTTTTTGATCCCTTCTTCATTTGTCTTAGAAATATACAGTAGTCTCTCAGTAAAACATCACGTTCGAATTTAATACACATAAGCTCAAACAGTAGTTTCTTAGCCTTGACAAACACATGCGGACTCAAGATCTTGAAAGTTCAGAATGTCATTCTCATCAAATTTCGCTTTTAAAAAGCTCCATCTGAGTATGGCTATTCAGCTGACAGCAGAGCTGATGAACTGCTAGATAGTGAAGGAACCGCTCTGCTTACAACCTTAAGAGCATATTCATATGCTGTTCTACACTATCACTGCATTGTTCATAATTAATCTACTGTCTCGTTTATTTTAGCTCATGGTACTGACTCCTCAAAAGGTCCTATGAGATTATAATGTAAAATAGAGGCATACAGTATATCTTTCAGGCTGAATAAAATTAACCCTGAACCGTATCTTTACGGAAACAACTCAAACTGTACTACATACGGTACTTAAAATCTATTTAAAATGTCCTCAATCCCTATATATGAGGTCTTCAGCTTTGCCTTATACTTATTTATTGCCCATTCAGTAATAATTAAAAACTTTGAGTCCACTTATGGCTTTAAGTAATGAAACAATTACATTTTACAGTAATATGTCCTTAGATAAATTCCAGTAGCGGTCGTTAAGAGTTGCTATTCTTCATCCCTCAAAGATTCCTTGACTTTGAAAGGCACTCAACACTCCCTTTTTAGACAATGGCTTAAATGTCTTCTAAACCAGTCTGGGATGTTAATTTCTAAGAGCTATTTAAAATAACCCTAATAGATAGGCTATCAACATGGCATTTACCCTGCTCCTGTGGATGTTTTTGGGGCAGGTCGGTCTGCTTTTTCTTCTAGTGTCTACATGTGCTGGGTGCTGGAGTGCTTACCATATAATCATCCAGTATCATGAAGAATTTGACAAGCTGCTACACAACAGCAGCAAATTAAACACATCACCTGCTGGTCTGGATACAGTCAGGGGAAGTATAATTGCTCCCCTTAAATTCAGTAGATGATCCACTGGCTTCCATCAGCTGCTGTTTCTTCCACTCCACCAGCCACCTCTGTTTCCCTGCAGCTTCAAAAGAGGTAACAACGGACTGTTCTTTCACATAGTGCAACAGTGATCCTCTATTGGACTTAGGAAAAAAGAATTTCCCTTCCGTTGACTTCCCCAGATGATCAGGAGAAGTGTTTAATCTGCTGCCATCATGCAACAAGAATCACTAGAGCAGCAAAATAACATATGGACATGGAGATCACACCAAATGATAATTTGCTTCTCCCTCCAACCTCAGGCAATGCCTTTATCCTGTACCACACCAGCTCAATGTAGATGGCCCCAGAGTTTTCAAGGTGAGATACTAGTTCAACCACCACTCCCAATGAGTTTCTATGACTAAGTAGACATTCAGATTCAGCTGTACTAAGCCTCTAGTCCAGGGGTTCCCAAACTTTTCAAGCCAGGGGCTGGACCACACTCTCTCAGTCAGTTTCGAGGGCCAGACAGCCATTTTGCCCTGCAGGTGGCCATTTTGTCCCAACAGCTTCAAAAGAGCAGCTATTTTGTTTCTTGAATTACCTTGGCGGGGTGGGAGACATGAAATGGTGCTGCAGTCTGGATCCAGCCCATGGGGCTTAGGTTGGGAACCCCTGCCCTAGTACCTTGCTCTGTCCACTACACAACCCTACATGTTCTTCTGTTTCACACATGGGCTACTCATAAAGTAGCCATCCAGATGTTGCTGGACTGCAGCTCCAAGCATTCATCACCATTGCCTGTTTGGGCTAGCAGGATTTTTTGAGAGTTTCAATGGAACAACATCTGGCTGGCCACCCCTGCTTTAATATAATCCCTGCTTTTAGTTATTTATGTCATCAAAGTCATAAGAATGTATCATCTAGAATTTTGGTTGCTGTCAGCACTATATTGGCAAGAGCTCTTATGTTGCTTTTAGAGAGGTGAGTTTGCCATTTCTAAGAGTCTTCCCAAGAGTGCAAGAGGTTCAATAAGGCAAGCAGGGCACTGGCCACCTTGACCTCAAGCTGCTCTTAGCCAGCCCATTCCTGCCTACCTTTTTACCAGCGGCAGAAGGTCAGGGCCCCGGCTGCATCTTCCTCCTCCTGACTCCCCAGGCTCGTGTATGTGATGTGTGTGTCTGAGAAAGAGAGAGAATGGGAGAAGCAGAAGAGAAAGATGAGCTGCTTTTATGTAAATGTCTGAATGCCTGCCTGTGGGTATATGAAGGCTCATTTTTGCCCTGTCTCTGCCTTTCATTCTTGACTCTGGCCACCATCGTCTGCTGTGTCTTCCATTCCACCAGCCACCACTGCTTCCCTTCAAAACAGCTAACAATGGGCTGTTCTTTCACAAATTCATACCATTCCCAAAAACACATCCACTATACTTAAAGGGAAGTCTCTGCAGCAGGACTGAGAAATAGGCAAAGGTATCAGGCAAGAGTAAACTTCATCCCTTTATCAGTTCAACCAGTACGTAGACTGTATCATAAGGAAAGCCAGACTAGATTCAATTCAGGTGAAGGAGGAGTGAAAATCAGTGGAAGGAACCTCAATAATTTAAGACAGGGGTCCCCACACTACAGCCCGTGGGCCAGATGCGGCCCCCCAACACCAATTCATCCAGCCCGCACTGCCCTCATCACTCCTGGAAGCAGAAGTAAAATGTGCCTGTACAGGCGCATTTTACTTCCACTTTCAGGAGTGATGAGGTCAGTGCGGGCTGGATGAATTGGCACTGGGGGCTGGATCCAGTCCATGGGCTGTAGTTTGGGCACCCCCTGGTTTAAGCAGAGAAAATGGCAGCCTAAAATCTATCTCATCCTGTTGTGAAACATCTGTTGCAAAACAGATTGCAAGGCACGTTTCATTTCCACTTCTGGTAGGAGGAACCACATGACCGGCCCACTGAACCACGTGAACAGCCCACGGCCCGAAAAGTTTTGGCACCCCTGATTTAAGACATACAGATGACAACCATCTTACTGGTAGGAAGCAGCAATGACTAGAGACTTCTGATGCAAGTGGAAGAACAAAGTGGCAAAGCAAGACTGTATGACTACAGAACTACATGACTTTAATGTTGACAGTGAAGAAATTGGGACAATAAAAGATTTTGTATACCTAGGGTCAATCCTTAATCCAAAATGGAGACTGCAGCCAAGAAACCAGATGATTGAGACTCATAAGGACAGCAATAATGGGATTAGAACAGATCATCAAGTGTAAGGATGTGTCACTGGAGACCAAGACCAAGATCATCATGGGTGCAAAAGCCAGACAGGGAGGAAAGCTGATTGGGAACAGTTCATTTGAAATATGGTGCTAGAGGAGAACTTTGTGGATATTCTGGAATGCCAGAAAAATGAAGTGAAGGGTTCTAGATCAAATCAGACCTGAGCTTTCTCTGAAGGCAAAAATGATAAGGCTGAAGCTGTCCTGTTTTGGCCACATCATGAGAAAACACGCTTATCTGGAAAAGACAGTAATGCTGGGAAAGGTTGAAAAACAGCAGGAAAAGAGAAAGACCAAATCTGAGTTGAACTGATTCCCTAAAGCAGGAGGGGGCCGGGGCAAGCTCTTTCAGACAGCTTTGGGGGCCTGACAGCCATTTTGCCTTTCCTCCCCCACATGGCACTTCCTGGTGTGGTGGAGGTGGTGAGAGGGGCCTCATGAAATGGCACTGTGAGCCACATCTGGCCCATGGGCTGCAGGTTGAGAATCCCTGCCCTAAAGGAAGCCACAAATTTGAGTTTAAAAGAGCTGAGCAGAGCTGTTGTGGACAGCACTATCTTGGAGATCTCATTTATAGAATTGGAGACAACGTAACAGCACATAACAAGGAGCCAAGTTTCAGAGAGGTCGCTGCCAGCTACTTGAGAGGAAAACTAGTAGTAGCAGGACTGAGAACTGAGGGAGCAGTGTGGGATGAAGGGTAGGAAAAGGCTTCAAGACAAAAAAAGGGATATTGGTGATGATCATTTGGGAGGGTTGGTGGCCATTACAAGAGGAATGGAACAGAATTTTGAAAGTTACTAAAAAATGAACATGATAGGCTGAAGGATGGATCGCAGGACATGAAATAATATGCTTGCTAATATAAAGTCTTTCAATCTTTTAATTGAAAAATGCCTCTTTAAATACCTGTTTTTATTTTTTTGTACTTTTTATTAAATTTTCAAAAGTAAATACAATATAACACTACAAAAAAATATAACCACATAATTTTCTCGCTTAAAATAGATATCACAGTCAATATAACAACATCATCAACAACAAATAAGATTACATTTACAGACTTATGACATAATAAACAAAAGAAAAAACATGTAAATACTATATCTAACTCAAAATAAACACCACTGTGCTATGTACATTGCCCGGAGGATCGCGGTATATCACACTCACTTTCTTTAATTCCAAAAACTCATTTGTTCTGGTGCTGGCTTCATTCCTCCATTCCCACTCAATGCCTCTTCCACAAATAGCCTCCAAATTTTCCAAAATCTGTTTTCTTGAACTACCTGTTTTTAACCATGCCCATAAAATACCTATTGTACCAGTGGTGGGCTAAAAAAAATTTACTACCACACTGTGGGCGTGGTATGGTGGGCATGGCCAGGGGGAAAGCGCTGCGTTGCACCCAAATTAGGACAACTTTATTTCTGAACTTGGATGGGTGGGGCCAGCCAGAATTTCTGCTACCGGTTCTGGTGAACTGGTGCAAACTGGCTGATGTCCACCACTGTTTGTACCCATACTCATGCTTTTACACACACACACCTAAAATAGACAGTGACAGAATAGGTTGAATAGAAAGTGCTAAGAAATGGCTTGTCCCAACAGCTGGCAGAAGTGCAAGAAAAAGAGTGAAGTTACTGGGCCCTTGGGGAAATCAACTTGCTTTGCCTATTTTCTTGTTATCTGCGAGATCACATAGGCATTTAGTATTCAAGGGCACAAGAAAATGCTGAAGAGAAGCCAGTCAAAAACAACAACACACATACATTCATATGAAGAAGAGCCACAGAGGTCTACTTGCCAACCTTGGAACTGTTGAGTGTTCTAGTGCAACCCCAGCATGCACTAACGAGAGAGACAAGAAAGACTAGCCTGACTTAAAGGAGGTTGTTTTGCATTGTTTGCCTGTAATCACAACTAGAAAGAACCTGCCTCAGGTATCACCTGACCCTATTTGCATGTGTTAAGGCCTTTGTTTGCTCTGGCCTTTTTTGCTTTTCTGGTTTGGAAGAGGAAAGATGTCCTTTTGAGCTCCTCCATCTTCCAGGCCACATGGCTGGAAGACTTTACTTCTTTCTAAACCAACTTCAACAAGACTCCTAAGCACATGTATCTTATGACTTCATTTTGTGAGTAAATTATATTTTTCTTTCTCGCACGTACCTAATCCAAGTGTGTTTATTAGCTGGGCTCAAAGGGGTTGAATTGGGAGACTTGCATTGGAACATAAAATTGCCTAAAAACCCGCCCCGCTTTGCTGTGCTGCTGCTACAAATAACAGTAGCACTCTGCCATGCAGCACTGGTTCTGTTCTCCTTTGCACACATGTGTGCGGTGAGCGAGCAGCAGCACAGCCGGGCCTGTTCCCCTGCTCCCCCCCTCCCACTCTCGGCTGCTCTTGACTAGAGCTGCAGCTCATTTTGCTAAAAACCACCTAATCCCCATCACTAATCGCTTTAATGGGGCTTCTCACAGACCTAGCGAGGGCAGGCAGGGAAAGGGAAGTGGGACAATTTGGTGCCTCCTACGGATCTAGTAAGGGAGGGGAGGTGCTTCACTTTCTAAGCAAAAGAAGATGGATTGGTTCTAGAATTGTCTCTGGGGTATGGATCAGATCTGAGGAAGTGGGCTTGATCCACAAAAGCTCACATTAAAGTACAGCAGTCTTTCGGGAGCTGCAACATTATTATTTTTAAAAAAGCACAAAAATAAACCTTTTCTCGTTTCTTGTTCAAAATGAGGGCCATTGTGTATTTCCCACTATTACACTGTATTTCTTCCAAAGACACATCTGTACCTCAGGAATCAGAGTTGCAAATGAATCCCGTATGACCAGGGGTGTGCTGGCTATGCTAAGTGGGCACTGGACAGAGAGTGATGAGGGTGTCTAACCCTAACAAAATATATGCAGTGGTGGGCATCAGCAGGTTCGCACCGGGTTGCCAGAACTGGTAGCAGAAATTCTGGCTGGCCCCGCCCATCCAAGTTTTGAAATAAAGTAGTCCTAATTCAGGTGCAAAGCAGGGCTTTCACCCTGGCCACGCCCACCATACCACACTTTTAATGTGGCAGTAAACATTTTTGGAGCCCACCACTGAATATATACATTCCCACTCACCTTCTAATTTCAACTCCCCTCTGCGGATTCAAACCAACAACCTTCTGCTTACAAGGCAAAATTGCAACCTCTAAGCCATGGCAGCCCCACTGTCAATGGGGTGGCTTTTGTAATCTTATCTTTGGTGGAGGAAGGCAGACAGAGGAACATGGAGCCCTGCTTGTTTGCTCAATCATTCCAGGCATCGCAGCTTGGCTTGGCTCTTTGGATTGGCACCCATGGGGGAGGCACCTAGGGTACCAAGGGGGTACCCCAGGCTGTGTCCTGGTTGCACGATGGGCCAGCCCATCACTGTGTATGACCAGTCACAAAACAAAAGCAAACTACACTAATTAGTAACATGCAGAGAGAGAAGCTTTTGTTGTTGTTGTTCAGTCGCACAGTCGATTCCGACCCTCTGCGACCCCATGGACCACTGTCCTCCAGGCACTCTCCTGTCCTCCACCATCCCCCTCAACTCGCTCAGCTCTGTGCCCATTATCTCCACAATACCATCTAGCCATCTCATCTTGGGCCGTCCCCTTCTTCTTTTGCCCTCGACCCTTCCAAGCATCAAGGCTTTCTCAAGTGAATCCTCTCTTCTCATTTGATGTCCAAAGTACTTTAGCTTCATCTTTATTATTTGACCTTCTAAGGAACAGTCAGGGTTGATTTCTTCTAAGATCGACCTATTTGTTCTCCTCGCTGTCCAGGGGACTCTCAAAACTCTCCTCCAACACCACATCTCAAAGGCGTCTATTCTTCTGCGTTCAGCTTTCCTAATGGTCCAGCTCTCACAACCATACATTGCCACAGGGAATACCATTGCTTTGACTATGCGAATTTTTGTTTTCAATGTGATGTCTCTACTTTTCACTATGTTCCCCAGGTTTCTCATCGCTTGCCTCCCAAGAATCAGTCGCCTTTTTATTTCATGGCTGCAATCACCATCTGCAGTGAGCTTTGATCCTAGGAAAGTAAAATCTGTAACTGCCTCTACTTCTTCCCCATCTATTTTCCAGGGGCGGATAGGGCCTGTTGCCATGATCTTGGTTTTCTTGATATTTAGTCTCAAGCCAGCTTTTTCACTCTCTTCTTTTAACCTAATCAGGAGCTTCTTTAGGTCCTCCTCACTTTCCGCCATTCGGGTGGTATCATCTGCATAACTCAAGTTGTTGATGTTTCTCCCAGCAATTTTGATCCCAAACTGTGATTCCTCCATTCCTGCATTGCGCATGATGTGTTCTGTGTATAAGTTGAATAAGCAGGGTGACAAAATGCAGCCTTGTCTTACTCCTTTTCCTATTCCAAACCACTCCATCATTCCATTTTCTGTCCTAACTGTTGCCTGTTGATTCATGTAGCTAGCTCCTGCTAAAATAAACAGATCTTTCAAAACCTTAAGTTCTAATATACTAACTGCTTAACCCTAATAATCTCTTCACATATAACTTGTGTACTTAAGAACCCATTCTTGAAAGCCAACTACATCTCATATATTAGGGCCAGCAATACATGCTGCCTACCTAATTTACACAACATGGAGAATCAACTGGTAAAAGTACCCTTCAAGTTCCAGGTGTGCAGCTGCATAAATAAGCCACCACAGCAGCAGCTCTTTATATGTAGAAGGTAAATAGGTCTTGAAGATGGAGTTGGCTTAGTCTTTTCCCTCAAATGCTCTTTTCCCTTCCTTTGCCACCGGAAAAGCATTCAACATGCAAATCTGCTAAAACTAGGACAAAAGTGCTGCTTGAATCTACACTGAATGTCTAAACTGCAAATTACCTTGTTTACCAGGCAAAAGCATGGGGGTGGGGGTGGGCAAATTGAAGGTCTCAACCAGTATGTATTGTGCCAGGATGGTGGTAGGCGGAATGGGCAAAATATTCGTCAGTGGGGGCTGAAGGGCATGGACTTCTTCTCCTTCCCACAGCCCCCAGAGCAGTGGCGTAGTGTGGGTTTAGCCGCCCGGGGTGTAGGCCAAATTCGCCACCCCCTGGGTGGGGCCCAGGACGTGGCGGTGGTGGAGGGTCCTGGCGCCCATCCCCATAGCGGCCTCTTTGCCCCAGCTGCTAGGAAGTCAGGGGGCGGTGGCGAAGTCCTGCCGCCATAGTGGCCTTTTGTGCCCTGGCCCGGGGTGGGACTCAGGACGCCAGCAGTGGTGGAGGGTCCTGGCGCCCATCCCTGCAATGGCCTCTTCACCACAGCCACTAGGAAGTCCGGGGGCAGTGGCGAAATCCTATTTATTGTGAAATGCTGCCGCCCAAAAAAAGTGTTGCCTGGGGCAGGCTGCCCCCCATGCTATGCCACTGTCCCAGAAACATCCTCACAACCAATCAGATCCCATGATTAGGACCTTAGTTGGGGGAGAGGAGGATCAGAAAGGTTTCTTGTCTGAAATTTTTTTAAAGCATCGTTACCTGTACAGGATTTCAGCTAACTTGTACCAACTAGACTTGTCACACCTTGGGTTTTGTTGGCTAAGGAAATCATGAAGTGGAAGAACAAAGAAATTTAGAATGTAGCTGTTGTACAAGGTTCTGAACAATACGGGGAAGCTCATCTGATGCCGTCTTTATAGGAATTTTAGCACCTGATGAAATCTGGGGGGGGGGGGGTTTCAAAAAAATTCCCCACATGTTTTAACTTCTGTAACCAGGTTTTAATTCTCTGCTAATCTGTTTTCTTTTATTGTATTTTCTTGTACTTAATTGTTTTATGTTCCTGAGGCATCAAAAAAGATTGCTATTGGGCGCATTATATAAATGCCATAAATAAATACAGCTCCATCCTAATAAAGAAGTCATTCCATGCCTGATGCTCCCTCCTAGTTTTTTCACTTTTTCCTTGAGAACTTAGTATAGTAAATTGCAATAGTACTTAGTTCTTAGACTTCAATTCCCAGAAGCTCAAGTCAGGACTCCTGCTGATCAAGGTTTCTGGGATTTGAAATTCAAGATGACCTAGAGTGCCAAGGTTAGTCATCACTGGGCTAGGCCCATTTGAATCAGTAGACCATATGCAAGTGTTAACTCACCAAATCCCCACTGATTCAGAGGGGCTCCTTTAGTGCAATTTAATATCCTAAGCAACAGGAGTTTGGCCATTCTGTAGCAAAAGGAAGCAGATACCTTCCCATGCCAGTGAGCCTGTGAATTTAGGTGGTCAAGGTCCACTGAGGCTTTGTGCCACACAGATGGAGCACACTGGCTCCCTCAGCAGAGGGGCTACCATGAACTGGCATCCCAAAGGGTTTTAATAATCTAGCTTTCCTACGATAAAATTGGCAGGAAGGAACAGAAGATGGTAGGTGCCACCTCCTTCAGGGACAGAAAACAGTTATGGGCTTTGCAGTGTGAATACTCCTTCTCTGACCGGGCTAACCATGTGACATAGAAAGTCCCATTTGAAATGTGCTTTTCTCTGATCTCTGTTTCACCATGTGCCTATCCCATCAAGATGGGTACGTGTGGGAGTTTGGTACATACATTCCAATCTGACTCTGAAGTATATAAATAAATCACTATTGGCTAAATGTTCCCACGTGGGAAAAATGATACCAGGATAATAAAATCACTCTCCAGGAAACAATCTCGTTCACCCGTGGACCAGCAGTGGGAGTGCCTCAGAGGACGGACTTGTGAGTCAGATAAGGCCTGTGGGCCTAAGCAACTGGTTAAGCTTTCTTTATTTTTGTGTACTTAGTTTGAATGACTAATTTTGCAACTTTGGTTCCTTTTGCTATACTCATTACCTTTAATTTCTTAATAAATTTAATTAACCAGAGACCCTTTGTGTCTTTTGAATTGGGACGGGGGTTGACTGGACAACACAATTGCGGCCACATCTAGCTACCAAATTCAGATACTTCACTTTCACTAGCCTGGCCAAGGGGAACTCATAAAGGGAAGTTGCCCCAAGAGGATGGGCAGACGCTGCTGGTTAAAAGGTAAAATGGTGAGGGGTAACAGAAAGGCATGTTAAGGTCCCCAAAAGGAGGGTCCATTACATGACACCATGTTATCACCTGGAGAAGATGTGCTATTACAACAGGTTTGTGATTTCAGGATTCTACCTGAAGTTTCTTTCTATGTTCTCACCAGCACGTTCATGAAATAGTAACTGTATCTTATACAACAAATTTCCCCTTCAGTACCAAAGGAACGAATATTCCAGACCTAAAGAGGTGGAAGGATGGTAATGGTAGGGTGTGTACAGTACTCTGGCACCTGACGCAGTATTTCTCCCCACTTGACCCTACAGATTCCCCAGATCAGCTATGCATCCACAGCACCTGAGCTCAGTGACAGTAACCGCTACGACTATTTTTCCCGTGTGGTCCCTCCTGATTCCTACCAGGCCCAAGCCATGGTGGACATTGTCAAAGCCCTTGGATGGAATTATGTCTCCACCCTCGCCTCCGAGGGCAACTACGGCGAAAGCGGCGTCGATGCCTTCGTGCAGATCTCTCGTGAGGCCGGTAAGTAAGGTTGCAGAGAGTGAGAGAACCAGCTAAAGTCTCAAGGAATGGTTCTGCTTCTTCTCAGGGCAAGCAGGGCTGGGGGGGGGGGGGACAGTTTGGCTCTTGTTTGTGATGTGGCTCTAGCCCTGGTGCTCAGTGTGAAGCATTTGTGTGTGTCTATGTTGATCCAAAGGGTAAGGTAAAAATTGCCCTTGCTTGAAAGTCCAGCTCTTGGGACCTCTTCTCTGTGGTGTCAAAGAGACAGTTTTTTTGTTCCTAGAGGTATTCCTAAATTTTCAAAGACTGGGGTATGCTGATGTGGCAACCCTGCTGGTAAGAGAAAGGTCACCCTGTGATGGGGCAGGAGTTAAGGATGTCAGCATCAGTCCTGTAATCCCACAGATGCAGTGTGCAACCTGCAAAGTAGCTGAGAAAAACAAAAAGTGTGTAATACACAACTGGGATCTCATGAGCAACCCCCCCCCCCCCCAGGCACAGTCAAACCTGGGATTTTGTGCATTACTTTTGTGCATTACTGATCAGCAAGTGTACTGACTTGGGCTTCTGGAAATTGAAGTCCAAGCAGTGGCATAGCATTGGAGGGGGCACCCCGGGCAGCACTTTTTGGACATATGGATGTTCTTGAACTTCAATTCCCAGAAGCCCTAGAGGCCACTGCGGGGACGGACACCAGCATCTTGTGCCCCACTGAGGGGTCAGCAAATTTGGCTTATGCGCCAGGTGGCTGAAACCCAATTCCTGGGCCCAGGGCGGCTGAAACCCACGCTACACCACTGAGTCCAAGAACATCTGGGGAGTGGGAAACACTGCGATAAAGTGTTGCAGGTAGGGTTAGCATGCTGTTTGGAAGAAATCAGAGCCTGAAAACATTATTTTTTTAGCTACTCTTAGCCAACCAAATAATAATAATAATTTCCAAGCTCTGGAGTAAACACTGAATGCAGTTCTCCCACTTTTCTTTGTGTACAGCTGCTGAGTTTCTCCCAGACCTTCAATTCACTGGAAATAATTATTTTGGCTAGATAAAGAGAATTGTCCTACCTAAAAGTCTCAAGGAGCAATGATTCTATTCTAAAATGAGGTTTCGGGGCTTCCCCAACTTGTTTGGCCCCCTCCAAAACTGCAAAGGGAGTTTGCAAAAGGGGACTTACAGTTCTATTTTTTCCTCAGGTGTTTATCTGGGGGTGCAAACTCATAAGAAGGGTAAGAGTAGCTAGACTCAGGTTCTTGGTGCAGATGTGTAAGAACCAAACTCCTATCTGTTCCTTGCCCAGTCAACAAATAATGAACTAGAAGTTTTAGGACAGGCGATCGTGGGGCTCTGATCTCCAGAGTTAAATCCTATTGCCTGGTATAATTAACCTCATCTTCAGCACTCGTTATGAGCTAGATTCAAAGGAGATTAAAATGGACAGACTCAAGTCTCCAGTACTGTGAGTAGAGAAGCAGGATCCAATACCCAAACCAGATCTGCAAACAGGGCTTTAGAATCTGATAGATCAGGGGTGCCCAAACATTTTGGGCTGTGGGCCGTTCACGTAGTTTAGCGGGCCGGTCACATGGTTCCTGCCACCAGAAGCAGAAGTAAAATGTGCCTTGCAATCTGTTTTGCAACAAGATGAGATCGATTTTAGGCTGTCATTTTCTCTGCTTAAACCAGGGGTGCACCAAACTACGGCCCATGGGCCAGATCCAGCCCCTGACACCAATTCATCCAGCCCACGCTGCCCTCATCGCTCCCGGAAGTGGAAGTAAAACGTGCCCACAGGCCGTAGTTTGGCCACCCCTTTGATAAATGCAAAATCCAGAACTCTCAGAGACAATTCTTCCCAAGCTCTTCGAGCAATTGACTCTACTGTAGCAGGCATCCACTGCTCCTCAGTCTCTTTTAGACCTGGGTTTGTATCTGGCTTCTACCTGAAAGCACACACCTCCATTGGCACTGAGAAATTCATTTCAGTCATTAGTGACTGTGACTTTCAACATTACATTTTTACAGCTCCTCAGACTCCAATTCCTTCCTTGAAGCACTAGTCTGAGCTTTATGGACCTTCACCTTTTACAGTCTCCAATCCCTGAATGAAGAATTAAACCACTCATTGGCCAAATGGGGCAACCCCTTCATGACACATCAACCCTACGGGCCAGATGCTCCCTTTCCAATTTTAGAGAACAATTTCCAGCTTGACTTCTCTTCCATAGAATTCACATGAGCATTGCGGAGGATTGTGACATACATTTGTGGCAAGCATTCAGAAAATTCCTCATTCTCAGCTATTTTCTGAGTTTTACCATTGCAAGACTTTGTGTAAAGACTTCTGTCACATCATGGACTCTTATGAAAATAAAGAGTCCTGGTCTGTTGTTGTTGTTGTTGTTGTTGTTGTTGTTGTTGTTGTTGTTGTTGTTGTTGTTGTTGTTGTTGTTGTTGTTGTTGTTGTTGTTGTTGTTGTTGTTGTTGTTGTTGTTGTTCAATTTATATCCCACCCCACTTGCAAAGTGCAACTCTAGGCAGCTTACAAACATATCCTTAATACAGTATAGAACATTCAATCAATGCAATATACATCAATACAATAAAAATATCACAAAACACACTAAAATGGCACATGGCACATAGCAATACAGTATCACATAGCAATTAAATTACAGTAACTAAGTAACAAGTGTCCTTGCCACTCAAACATCCTTCCCTTTTATTTACTCCTGACACACCATGCTGTTTTTTGCCTGTTCTGCACAGTAAACGGCCAAAGCTTCACACTAGTTCAGTTGACCTCTGAGCAGGAAAGGTGCTGTTCTGTGTGAGAGTTGTGGCAATTTTGTACAGTTTAGTATTCATCTGTGATTTTAGAAGCATCCTCCCTGGAAGGATGCTATTCTGCACAGGAATTGTAAAGGTCCTGTGCAGCTGGCTGTTTCTTCTCCCCTTTCAAGGTAAATCCTTTCAGAAATGGGAGGTTTCTGTGCAAGAATTGCAATAGTCGTGGACAGTGGTGGGCTCCAAAAAAATTACTACCATACTGTAGGCGTGGTCTGGTGGGCATGGCTAGGGGGAAAGCCCTGCATTGCACCTGAATTACGACTTTGTTGTTCAGTCGCACAGTCGATTCCGACCCTTTGCGACCCCATGGACCACTGTCCGCCAAGCACTTCTGTCCTCCACCATCCCCCTCAACTCGTTCAGCTCTGTGCCCATTGTGTCTACAATACCATCTAGCCATCTCGTTTTTGGCCACCCCCTTTTTCTTTTGCCTTCCACCTTTCCCAGCATCAAGGCTTTCTCAAGTGAATCCTCTCTTCTAATTTAATGTCCAAAGTACTTTAGCTTCATCTTTACTATTTGACCTTCTAAGGAGCAGTCAGGGTTGAGCGGAGCGGGGCTAGCCAGAATTTCTGCTATCATTTCTGGCGAACTGGTGCGAACCTGCTGGTGCCCACCACTGGTCGTGCATAAATTGCCATTTCTTCCAGGAAAATAATACAGTGAAATATATGGGAAACGTGTGAGATTTCCCACCAAAGTTCTTGGAGGAAGGGGACTCCCATGGAGAGAAATTTCCATGAAAAGAATGACTTTTACTTTCTGTACAAGTGTGAGAGTGGAAAATGTGAGATTCACATCCTTATAATTTGTAGTAATGTTCTAAGGTGCACAAGGTTGCTGCACACTGTTAGATAGGTACATTGGGCCTGCCCATGGTCTCTCCTCAACACGGAGCTTCACACATCCACCCAAAACTGTATTTGCTACTCCACTTGTACCATTGGCTCATCAGGATCTCACCAAGAGAGAGGGGGTGATCTATTCCAGGGATGCCCAAACTTTTTGGGCCATGGGCCGGTCACATGGTTCAGTGGGCCTGCATGGACATGTTTTACTTCCGCTTCTGGCAGCAACGAGGACGTTGTGGGCTGGATGAATTGGCTTTGGGGGCTGGATCCAGCCCACGGGCCATAGTTTGGGCGTCCCTGATCTATTCCGTCACTAACTATGAGCAAAACCTTGGGTTTACCTGGTTGCTTCCAACATCCTTCTTGCATTCTTCAGGTGGAGTCTGCATTGCCCAGTCCATCAAGATCCCACGAGAACCTAAACCAGGAGAGTTTGACAAACTGATCAAGAGGCTAATGGAGACCCCCAACGCCCGGGGCATCATCATCTTCGCCAACGAGGATGACATTAAGTGAGTGTGCCAAACAAACGCAGAAACATTCTCTTGTCTAGTAGAGGGAGAAGGTAAAGGGGGAAGGGATCCTGATGCCAATCTCTCCCCTCCACCTTCTACAGGCGAGTGTTGGAGGCTGCGCACCTTGCTAATCTGACTGGGCAGTTCTTGTGGGTCGGTTCAGACAGCTGGGGCGCCAAGATTTCCCCCATTCTGAAGAACGAGGAGGCTGCTGAAGGAGCTGTTACAATCTTACCCAAAAGAGCCTCTATTGAAGGTAAGAAGGACCCTGATCCCTGACCGTAGCAATGGGTGGGGAGGGGGAGAAGGGAAGGGAAAGGAAAGATGTGGATACTGGTTTTTAGCCAGGAATTTTTGGAAAATGTAACTTCAGCTAAGCTTCAATCCCTCCCCCATTTGTTTAAATTTATTCAAGCACACTACCTGATAAGCTTAATGTGCAAAGTGACAATGCACTGGTAATCACTGCTCTCTCATTATCCTGATTACAAATATGAAAGGCTATTACAGGGTATAATTGTGGTGACTAATGGATTCCTGCATTGAGCAGGGGGTTGGATTCAGTGGCCTCATAGCCCCTTTCCAACTCAGTTGCTTTTTGATTCTGCAGTTCTAATCCATTTTAAGAGAATCTTGACTTAAAGCAACCTTTCATAGCTGTGGCTAAAGCAAGAACAAAGGACAGACTCTTACTCCCCCCCCCCCTTTCTGACATAAAAAGAACTTTCTAATGTATAGGTTTTCAGATGGAAGCTCCCACTTCCTAATCCTGGGCCCTATCTGCCCAGGGAAGGAAAAGACTAATGTCCTCTGGCCGGAAGGAGGAATGGATTTTAGCTGTTTGTGTTGTGTGTGTGTTGTTGTTGTTTTGTTTTTTCCTGATTGTAAACCACCCTGAGTCGCCACAGCGAGTGGGCGGTGATATAAATCTAAATAAATAAATAAATAAATAAATAAATATACAGGTCACCCTGTTGTTAAAGGAACCAGTCTTCATCTTCTTTCATGTCCCAGTCAAACCCTAGACCTAGACTGTCAAAATGAAGCCAAACTTAAGTCCTTATCGGTGCATGTTTTTGGCAGTCTGGCAGACACCGAATCCAGTGAAGAAATCTGGGAAACAGCCTTGAATGATAAACTTACTTGTGAAGTGAATTTGAAAAAAGGAATAATGAAAGAAAATAAATTTTGGGACATTTGGAATCCTTTTTTGATGTATACATTGAAGAATAATAAAGGGATTAAACCAGCACCGGACACATTGAGTTTTTGGGGAAAGTAAGATTATTTGGAAAATAAGTGGTGGATTCTGGACATTGTAAATAACACAGGGGTGATTATTTTGATTATCTTGATTACTTTAATAAAAACAATATAAAATAAGAGAAAGTAATTGACATCAGGTACTGAAAGGGTGATAAAAATAAGATGATTATTATTTAAAAATGGAGAATTGAAGCTTATGGTAATAAGACATGAATAATGAGATGCAAGCAGAAATAAAAATGAAAACTTGAATCTTATGGTAATAGGGTGTTAAATCCTGGCTGGCAGGGCAGGTCTGGGGTACTGCCGGCACAACAACCTCATTCTCTCTCACTCTCTCTCTCTCTCTCTCAAACACACACACACACACACACACACACACTCCTAAGTTTTAAATTAAAACTAAGATTTAGCTGTAATTTTTAATTGGTTTTAATTATAGATTTTAAAAATTTTTAAATTTTTTAATCTGTATTGTTCTGATGTTTTGTGATGCAATCATTAAAAATAAATAAACTAAAATTAAAATCAGGCATTGCACTTGAGTAAGCCATGGCTTCATTAACAGCAATGTCAATGTGCTTTGTGTGTGGATGCAGTCCATACTGGAGCAGCATATTCTACCACAGAGACACTCAGGGCTAAAGCTGATGTACGCAGAGTGGATGGCTCCTCATGTACAGATTGTGAATTTCTTGATGATGTTGTCCCTTATGCTAACTTTGGTTTTGGTATTCAGGCAGCGTTGCTTAAAAGAGAGTGTCCCGTCAAGTGTCACACTGAGGTATTTTGGTGCTGAACAATGCTGTAATCGGTTCTCTTCCCATGTAACATCCAACTCAACCCTCGTCTCTCAGTTTTGAAGGTGGAAACCACACACTTGAGGCACTAGGGCAGGGGTGGCCAAACTATGGCCCAGGGGCCAGATTCAGCCCTGGATGAATTGGCATCGGGAGACTGGATCCAGCCCTGCCATAGATACAGGCCCCCTGAACCACATGACCGGCCCACAGCCTGAAAAGTTTGGGCACCCCTGCACTAGTACATTGGCTGAAAAGAGTGGCAACTCCCTATAAGTTTGCTAACAGACCATGATCTCCTTCATGCTCTCTTTCACACACACATACGTGCCTTTTATCCCTTCTCTCATCAAGGTTTTGACCAATATTTTACCACTCGCTCCTTGGAGAACAATCGACGTAACCTCTGGTTTGCAGAGTACTGGGAGGAAGACTTCAAATGTAAACTGACCCGTACTGGAGTGCAGCTGGAAGAGACAGCACGGAAATGCACTGGTACAAATGCTCTAGATGTGTGGTGATGCCTGGAGGGGCAGGAGGGAGGGTGTACCCCATTACAGGACTGTAGCAAACATCCTTGCCCTCTGCTAGACCCTTCATCTATCTAGTCCAGTATTATCAGCTCGCAGCGGCAGTTGTGCGTTTTCAGAAAGCATTGTTTTCTAGTGTTGCCTAGCGATCTCTGGTGGTCTTCTATGAAGAGTAATATCTAGGCCTGATCCTGCCAAGCTTCTGAAACTGCTGTGAGATTGAACATTTTAATATTTGTGTCAGTTTGTATTTTTGAGTTTTATGGTGTAAGCCGCCATGAGTAGGATGTTTTTGTCCTAGAAGGGTGAGATATAAGTTCAATAAATGAATAACAAAATAAATTTCTGTGTTTGGGACAGGATGGTGGTGCAGAATATACCCCTTACTGATCCCAACGTAGTCTATCAGCACTAGTTCTGGCAGGGTCATTCCTAGAATGAAACTAACGGAGGCAAACGTGACAGAGCTTAAAAAGTTACAATGCTGTAATTGATTTGAATCCAGGTCTCCTGCTTCATTTCTCAAGGTCACAAGTCCCCACTTATTTCCTCATTCTGTTCAATTGTATTGAGTTGTCTGCTATGTGTCAGTGTCAAAGTCTGAGGTAACAGAGACTGGTCAGCACAATGGATGCTCAACCCATATGTCTCTTTATTTTAAAGAAGGGATTATGTTAATATAGTAAGGTAACCTGGCTAAGAAATCCAAGCAGGAATTGATAGCCAACGGTAAAATTTACTAACCCCATTGCCTATTCATTACTGTTAGCCATTTGTGGCCTCAAAGAAGTACAGTGGATTTTCCCTGTCTGTTCACCAGACAACAAAATGATAGAAGAACCAGATTTTTAAATGACAACTCCCATAATTCCCTACCTCCAGTCATATCATCTGGGTCTTCTGGAAGCTGAAATCCAAAACATCTGGACAATCAAAAGGGTCACTTTCTGGTTTTTTTAATGGCTGTAAAAAGAGTGGGGAACCTCAGGCAACAACATCAAATCTGACCCTGCCGGTTCCCCCAGATGGCTAAACCCTCTTCTGCAAGTCAACATTATTATCTAAATTTGTATGGGTCTGAGATACATTAGCCTAAGACTTATTTACTGATAGTAAACTTGAAACCAAATATAGTATTTTCCTCCCATTATTTCACCTTTGGTTTTATCACTGACAAATCCCCACAAGAACACCTCTGAAGTTGCATCCATTGGTCTTAAGGAGATTTCTTACCCTTGGTCAATGGCTACCTACCAAGATCATTCATAGTTGAATTTTTTGGAATAGTAGCCCTGTTAGTCTGTGGCTCAGGCATATCAGAAAACAAAAACACTGCAACACTTTAAAGACTAACTGCTATATTTTTACTATGAGCTTTTGTGGATCAAGTCCACAAAGAAGTGGACTTGATCCATGAAAGCTCACAGTAAAAATATAGAGTTTTGAGAGTCCCCTGGACAGCGAGGAGAACAAATAGGCCAATCTTAGAGGAAATCAACCCTGACTGCTCCTTAGGAGGCCAAATAGTAAAGATGAAGCTAAAGTACTTTGGACATCAAATGAGAAGAGAGGATTTGCTTGAGAAAGCCTTGATGCTGGGAAGCGTGGAGGGCAAAAGAAGAAGGGGGCGGCCCAAAATGAGATGGCTAGATGGTATTGTATAGACAATGGGCACAGAACTGAGCGAGTTGAGGAGGATGGTGGAGGACAGAAGTGCCTGGTGGACAGTGATCCATGGGGTCGCAAAGGGTCGGAATCAACTGTGCGACTGAACAACAAAAGTGTTTTGTTTTGTCCCCCCCACCCCCCGATATACCAAGATCATGATGTCTTTAAGCTGCTTCGAGTGCTACTCCATCTTGGACAAACAGGACAGGAAGGTAGTTAATAATCAATTATTTTTCAACATAGCATGAAGAATAAAATTAGAATGAAACAAACAAACAAACAGTAAAGCTATAATTAATAACTATGATGAACACTGAAATAGCCAGCAAAGGTAAAACAAGATGTTCAGTTTAAAACGGTTAGGAAAAATCTTTAGCAAACACCCTCGTAGGTACCAATGTTTGTGCCAGTAAGTCCTAGTGTGGAAACAATTCTACAAGTGAGATGCTCCAGCTAGAAAACATCACAGGGAAGGGTTCTTTAGAGATGGGAGTGTTCAAAACTGGGAGAGACAGCTTAATATTCAGTAATTTCTCCCCCATATTTCTTCCGCAACCCATCTCCATTCCCCTGCCCATCACACAAGGAGAGGAGCGAATTGGACGAGATTCACCGTATGAGCAGGAGGGAAAAGTCCAGTTTGTCATTGATGCTGTCTACGCCATGGCCCACGCTTTGCACAACATGCACATGGACCTCTGTCCAGGCCATATTGGGGTGTGTGACAAGATGGACCCCATTCACGGACGAACCCTGCTGAACTACATCCTTGCCGTCAACTTCAACGGTAAGACTGGCAGAAGGTCCTGCTGACTAGAGAAGCCTTCGGTTGCTTAGCTCCATTGCCCAATGGAAAAGTCAGTTTTCAGGGTGCATAAAGTTGAAACTGAAATAAATAGCAGCTGTTTATAAGCCAAGAATCACAGCTAAGGTGAACTGAGCAATGGCAGTACCTCACCCCAGATTTGCAAGAGGACTCTCTGCTTCAGTTGTGAGGTGGCTATGAAGACAGCTGGTCCTTTGCAACTCTTCCTCTGTGTGTCTCGTGTTTAGAGACAGAGACAGAGTAAAGGCTGAGTTATAACTCATAGCCCAGTGATGGCCAGTGCCACCCCCATGACCTAAAGATATAAAACAGGAGTGGACAACCTATGGCTCCTATGGTTGCTATCTTGCATAACTAGGAATAAGGACTTGAAGGAGTGCATTAGGCCATCATCTGAAAGGCTATGACAGTGATGGCGAACCTTGGCACTCCAGCTGTTCTTGAACTTCAATTCCCAGAAGCCCTGATCTGCAGGAGTGTTGACTGTTTTGCAACATAATGAGATACATTTTTAGGGCTGCCATTTTCTCTGCTTAAACCAGGGATGCCCAAACTGCGGCCCATGGGCCAGATGCGGCCCATGATGCCAATTCATCTGGTCTGTGCTGCCCTTGCTGCTCATGGAAGCAGAAGTAAAATATGCCCATGCAGGTGCATTTTACTTCTGCTTGTGGGAGTAGCAAGGGTGGCGCAGACCGGATGAATTGGCATCAGGAGCCGGAGCTGGCCCACAGGCCGCATTTTGAGCACCCCTGCTCTAGAGAGATGCCCTTTTGTCACCTTTTTCCTGCTCTCACAGGCAGTGCTGGGACACCTGTGATGTTCAACGAGAACGGGGATGCCCCTGGCCGCTACGACATTTTCCAGTATCAATTGACAAACACGACGACTCCTGGGTATAATGCCATTGGGCAATGGACGGAATACCTGCGCCTCAATGTGAGTGACAGCCACCAAGGGTTGCCGTGGTGACCTGGGAAGGGGGCGGGAGATTGGTGGGAAGCCTGCATCCTTCTCAACCAATGCTTGTGTGCCTTCAGCCTGCCAAACCTCCAAAATGGCAGTCTGTCCTTGAGCTCTGAGCCCTAACCCTTAATCCACCAGAGCTGTTACATTCAAGAATGTGTTAAAGCACACCCAGTGGTGGGCATCAGCAGGTTCGTACCAGTTCGCCAGAACCGATAGCAGAAAATTTGGCTGGCCCCACCCACCCAAATTTTGAAATAAAGTAGTCCTAATTTGGGTGCAATGCAGGGCTTTCCCCCTGGCCACGCCCACCATACCACACCTACAGTGTGGTAATAAATTTTTTGGAGCCCACCACTATGCACACCCATTATTGTACATTGCCCAGAGTGGGAAAGTATCTCAGATGGGTGGCATATAAATGTAATAAATAAATAAATAAAAATCTGTAAATTGAGAAAGCATCGCTGCCCAGTACCCAAGGGTACCTGACCACTAACCCATGATGGATACACCACATCCTGGCTTATTGTGGGACCAATATACCAGTTGGTTGGTTGGTTGATTGGTTGGTTGGCTGGCTGGCTGGCTTTATTTATTATTTATTTATTTACTCACATTTGCTATCCTGCCCCAATCGGGTATACCCGACTCTGGGCGGCTTACAAGATAAAATGCAATCATAAGCATTTTCTCCTGCCTTTCTCCTGTAAAGGGACCCAAGCAGCCTAATATACTGCATTGGAGATTTGAAAGCACTGTGGAAAGTTTAAAATCATGTCTCTTCAGGCAGAGTTTCTCTCTGTAACCAGCTACCAGAGAGGTGGTTTTTAAAAACAAGGATGCTGAGGGGTTTTTTTTTTTTTTTTGTAAAGGTTTTAATCTTATTTCTTAGAATGTTTAAACTGCTTTGGTTCCTCTTGAGGAGAAAGACAGGGATACATATTGTATATACTGCACTAAATATAATAAGTGGGAGATATCTCGCTATAGAGCGGGGGTTCTTAACCTTTTCAAGCCAAGGGCCAGGTCATGCTCCCTCAGACAGCTTTAGGGGCTGGATGGCCATTTTGCCCTGCCTGCCACACATGGCACTTTTGGGTGTGGAGGAGGCGGGGGGTATCATGGGCCACATCTGGCCCCCAGGCCGTAGGTTGCCACAGAGCCTGGCACCCAGTGTACATTGGTTCACCCAATGCAATTCCCCCTTCAACTGAAGCCAAGGTTGGAATTCACCACACGGACTGCATGCAGTTCTCAAGGATGTTCTTCTTGGGCCAATTTCTGCACAAAAAAAAGGGAGGGAGTCAAACTTCTGGAAGGCCTGGGGGCACGACTCTCCTCTGAAATAAGCACTATGTATCTTGTTTTAGCGAAAGGAATGTTTTGCTGAAAGCGGACAGTGTACTCACAGTAGATCACAGGGCTGAAGGTAGAAAACCTCCTGCAGAATTGCCTGTTCTTCCCTGTTGCCCCATACTGTACCACAGTGTGTGGGAGCCTGGCTTAGCCTTTGCAAAACAAGCTTGAAAACTGAGAGTGTGATTATAAGGAAATGGATTGCAATTTAGACAGCTTGCGCAGCAATCTAGTGTGATCATAGGACGCAAAGAGAAATGAGCTCCAGCCCACATTCAATCTGTGCCCTTTTTAGTCATTGAATCATAAAATCATCGGAAAATGGAGTTGGAATGTTGAATGTAGGAATTCAATCGAAGCAGATATGATGGGTGTCCAACTTTGAATACCTCTAATGTTGGAGTGCTCGCCACTTCCCTGAGGTCATTGGTTCTATTGTTGCACTGCTCTAACAGTTAAGAGGTTTCCCCCAATATTCACCCTAAATCTGGCTTCCTTGAGCCCATTGTTATGTGTCCTGAACTCTGTGATGATAGAGAATAGATCCTGCCACTCCTCTTTTTGAATGTCTTTCAAGTATTTGAAAAGTGTTATCATCCCCCCTCAGTCTCTTTTTCTCAGGGCTAAACATGGCCAGTTCTTTCAGTCATGCCTCATAGGGCTTGGTTTCCAGTCTCCTGGTCATCCTTATTGCCTCTTCTGAACTTGTTCCAGTTTGTTGGCATCCTTTTTAAAGTGCAGCGTCCAGCACTGGACACAATATGTGGTCTAACTAGTGCTGAATAGTGGGGAAGTATTACCTCTCGGCTTTTTGGAAACTATGCTTTTCTTAATGCAGCAAGGAAAACCATACCAAAAGAAAAGAAGCATAAGAAAGCTAAGTGGTTGTCAGATGAGGCTCTTGAAAAGGCAGAGGACAGAAGGAATGCAAAATGCATTGGAGAAAGGAAAAATACAGTCACTTGAATACAGAATTTCAAAGAAAAGCAAGGAGAGATAAGGAAACCTACCTGAACGAACAGTGCAAAGAAATAGAGGAAAACAATATCAGGGGTAGGACTAGAGATCTTTTCAAAAAAATTGGGGAACTCAAGGGAACATTTAAAGCAAAAATGACCATGATAAAGGACAAAGATGGCAAGGAGTTAGCAGATGCAGAAGAGATTAAGAAAAGATGGAAAGAGTACACAGAGGAACTCTACAAAAAGGACCTCAACACCCCTGATAATCACAATGATGAGAACATTGAACATGAGCCAGACATTCTAGAGAGCGAAGTCAGAAAGGCCCTAAAAAAACACTGCAAACAACAAAGCCAGTGGAGTTGATGGTATCCAAGTTGAACTTTTCAAAGTCCTGCAAGATGATGGAATCAAATTTTGCATTCTATATGCCAGCAGATTTGGAAAACACAACAATGGCCACAGGATTGGAAAAGATCTGTATATGTTCCACTCCCCAAAAAGGGTAATGCCAAAGAATGTTCAAATTATCGAACAATCGCACTCATCCCTCACGCTAGCAAGGTGATGCTCAAGATAATACAGGATAGGCTGCAACAGTATGTGGAGAGAGAATTACCAGAAGTGCAGGCGGGTTTCAGAAGAGGCAGGGGAACTAGAGACCACATCGCCAACATAAGATGAATCATGGAAAAAACAAAGGAATATCAGAAACAAGTCTACTTCTGTTTCATTGATTACACTAAGGCTTTTGACTGTGTCGACCACAACAAAATGTGGCAAGTAATTAAAGAGATGGGAATTCCGGAACACCTTATAGGGCTCATGAGAA